>JARJEE010000029.1:2779166-4162500 GCA_030180105.1 Hyles lineata
TATGACCAGGTCTAAAGCCAGACTGCAGCGGGCTCAATAAGTTATTAGTGTACACAAACCTGGAGAGCTGCTTGTGTGCACAGGCTTCAAGCACCTTTGATAGGAACGGGAGAATGGATATAGGACGGTAGTGAGTAATGAGGGTTGGATTTGTGACTTTAGGAAGAGGGATAACATAGGCTTTCCGCCATAAAGACGGGAAATATCCCATGCTGAAGGAAGAGTTTATTATGAAGGTAAGGGCTGGGAGGAGATGGTCTAGAATCAAGACTACCATGCGACGGGTGACATTGTCGCATCCGGCGGCATTAGACTTGATGGATAGGATAATCTTTTTGATTTCATCCCGACTAACTGGAGAAAAGTGAAAAGTATCTATGTTGGGATGAGGTAGGCTGGCTAAGAATTCCAGGGTTCGACACTTGACTTGATAATCCATCGATGAGGAGGATGAGAAGTGGCGATTGAGATCATTCAAATCCAATGTCCCCAGGATATCACAGCCTTTCTCCTTCCCAATACCTAGTGTTCTAAGGAATTTCCAGGTATTAGTAGGAGAGGAAGAAGAGATATTATCTAGAATATGTCGGCGTTTAGCGTTACGCACCATCTGGTTACACTGATTTCTTACAGCCTTATAGCGACTCCAGTTGTCCTCACTGCGGTCTTTTTTAAATTTACAAAAAGCCCGGTCCCTTCGTCTCATAGCCTTCCGAATACTGGAATTCATCCAGGGTGCCGGTGGACGCTTCAGTCTGATTTTCTTAACCGGAGCGTGAATGTCAAAAAGTGCAAGGACTTTGGTGTTAAAAATTTGCACCATTTCCTCGACTGTACGAGCGGTCATAAGGTCATTCCACTCGAGTTTTTCGGCATCCCTATTGAGTTTGCAAACATCCATGCGACCAAAACAACGCAGGTGCAGAACCTTAGGGCGGGATTTAGGAGGTTTAAGGATATAAGAAAGGAAAATGAGGTCATGATGGGAGAAACCAGGGGCAGGAAACTGGCCATGGCGGGAGACAAAGGATGGGGCGGAGGTGAGGATCAAATCTAGCCAAGTGTCTGATCCATTTATATTAGTGTGAGTGGCTTGAAGAGGCAGAACACTCAAACTAGCAGATTCAACAATGTTCCATAGTTTACGGGAATTTGGTGAAGATTGGTCAAGGAGGTTGGTATTAAAATCTCCCATGATGATGTGGTGATCATATTCAGACCCCAAGGATTCCAGAACAAATTCAAGACTGGAGAAGTAATCTATAGAGGGGGGACAATAAACGACACCGAGTATGGTTTTAGCTCCCTTGGCCCAAACCTCAAGGAAAATATACTCTGCAGTGACAGAAGTTAAGGAAGAAGAAGTGGCGACAATTTTGTAATTGAAATTACTTTTTAGGTAAATTGCCACTCCTCCCCCTCTTCTGTCAATTCGATCATTTCGAATGAGAACAAATCCAGGAAGGGGATAAGTGGTAGAAGAAAGGTGAGGCTTGAGCCAGGTCTCCGAAATCAGGACGGCATGAACGTTGGTGTTAGTGAAGGTTTCTAATAGGTCGCTGTAGTGGCTGGGTATGCTCTGCGCATTAATATGACACACGTTAAAGAGGTGACGAGATTCATTATCGAATGTTTCCCGTAGCAGTCCACTGAGACCATCATCAGCAACAGAGCAAAAACTGTGATCACTGGATGAAGAAGATGATTCAATTGCAGAATAATAAGTTTCATTATCCGATAGCATAATTAAATATATATATATATGACAATAAATAAAATATATATTAAAGAGTAATAAATACGTAATAATGAGCGTACTTAGACCAGCAGTACACACTCTCTGCACCACCCGCCAGCTAACACAATATGTAGACACAACAACAAAATCAAAATACGAAAATAAAATAAAAAAGTAAAGTAACAGAAAATAAACATAAAACGAAACAAAACAAAATCACAATAACGGTATTAAATTAACATTTCATAACATGGACTAAACATTATACATAACATAAAAAAATATGACTGTTTTCGAACGTAACTCAAGCTGTCACCCGGCAAAACGTCAAAGTCAATTGACATTAAAAAATTAAAATAAACAAAATTAGTGGGTACGACAGCGAGTCTTAATAAAGTTAAAAATAAAAGAATATTCATAAGCGTATTAAAACAGAAAACAGAATTTAACTCAATACAAATATAACAGTAAAGTTCTAGACTGTAGTACACGAGAGGAATTTTGCAAGATCAAATCACAGGTCATTGCTTACGTTGCTTCAAACTAGCGTTGGATGTTCCCGCAGCCCCAATGACGCCTCGATTGGTCGATGATGACGATTCCGCTACTTTGGGGTATTTTTTCATTAAAGCGTTCAAATCATCGATGGAAGTGAGCTTGCACCGGCTACCATCCGAAAGTTTTACCACGATTGTGCCATCTTGAGTCCAACATTCCCGCATACCAAAGTGCTGCCGCGCCCTTCCGAAGACCAGCTGCCGGGATCTTGTCAGGAACTCCTTTATGGATACGGAGGAGCCTCTCAACCTAGATTTGGCTCTCCAGACAGAAGTTCTAAACTGCACGGAAGTGAATTTCACCAAGATTGGACGTTGGTGCTCTTTTTTAGGAGTCCCAATCCTGTGGCACGCTGTGATGGTGGAAGCAGAGATATCTTCAAGTGCCATCGATTTATTGAAGACTCCTAAAACTGATGCGGTGCAATCTTCACCAGCAGCTTCAGGGACACCCAGGATGAGAAGTGCCTTTCGCCGATGTCGTGTTTCTATATTGTCCACCATGCGAGTGCATTCAGTAATTTGGTCTCTCAACATACGAAGCATGGAGAGCATAATCTCTCTGAAAGCACGGAACTCCTCAGCTACTCGTGCAACAGTGTCTTTGGCCGTACCACTTCCAACGTACAGCTGTGCCTCCAATTCAGCCATCCTCCTGGTGAAAGACTCCTCTAGTTTGCTCTGAGTCAACTGTATATCAGCAAGTTGTGCCATTGTACTCTTTGTGCTACTTACAGGTTTGACCAAGATTAATGAGTTGTGTTATGCTGGCAGGTGGTGTCTTCACAAGTTATGTCATATACTGAGGTACTTTATTTAATGGAATTAAAGTATATTTCGACAAACTTAACAGTCTTTTAATTGCAAATACAAATTTTACAAAAATTCGCGCAAAAAAGGTTACTTATCACACCCACCGCCGAAAAAAAAAAAAAAAAAAAAAAAAAAAAATTACTGAAAGTTAAATATAAAAGTAAAGTTAGGTACAAAATAAGGTTTTAGATGTGGGGAGCCACGCTATTGTCAATAATGATTAAGAATTGATGGGAAGGCTTGTCCAGGATGGTACTATTGATTCTCAGATAAGCGATAGCTTAGCTGTCGTATTTTTTTCGGTGACTGAAATTGCCCCTTTTTTGTTTCCATCCTTTTTACTTCCTGCTCTCCTCCCAATTTCAAGTGCCGGCAATACATTCATGGTCCAAGCGTTATGGTTTTACATGGGTGGCAGAAATTACCCTATACAATACAGTGATCTATTTATCCACCGTACATGAAAATCTGCAACACCATAGGACATAGAGATACTTTGCTGGCTTTTAAGGTATATTCAGCAATAAAATTCATGTGTCTGTAGATGATAATTATTAAAGTGTATTCTCAAGGTCTCAAATTAATATAATTTATTGAATCCATCAAGATGTTCTATATCATTTAGATTCAGTATTTTTTTATCTACCACTCGGTTTGGAAAGCGGTTTTCACTAGAGAAGAACGGGTAAGAAATATGGCTTAGTGAAGTGTAGTCGAACGAACGAAGAATCAGTATCCTCTGCCTCTTGTGAAAGCCTAAAGTTATCATTCAATAATCTAAAATGTAAGCAAATCGGACAGACCAGTCCACGCAAGCAGCATCCGTTCACGAGTATGACTTGTTAGTTTGTATCAAACGCGTTGTCCTTACAGCGTGTTCTTTCACAGTGAGGCGAGGTGCAAGAGATATATCGCGAACATTATTGCCGAACGAACAATGCAATGCGTCTAGTAGGCCAGATGTACGATTACAGCCGCTGGCAGCGCTGTAAACGTCCAATGGGGTTTGTCGCAATTATAATAATTACATTTTGCACTGCAGTGATTGGTGGTACATATTGTAATTTTTGCGAGTCATAGACTAGACGACTTATGTGCGTGTCCAGGTAACTTGCTACTGACTGCCTAGCTAAGGTCTCAGGTTCGAATAACAGGTCGGGCAAAGTGATATTGGATTTTCCTATTCATTATCTACCCGGAGTCAAGAATTTGTGCCCGATATGGCGATAGGCTCGTCCCCTATCACATCGTGGGACGGAACATACAAGGCGAAATGTGGGTGTCCTGGTACATCTGCCTACCCCTTCGGGGAAAAAGGCGTGAGTTTATTTTATTTTATTTATTTAGGACCATGAAACAGAATACAATAATAAGAAGGTATACATTTACATGAATATAGGTACATTTTGATTGCATCTCTTATAATAGACAGCCACAACATGAGTACTATACAGGAGTAGTGAAGCATAAAACACAACTTAATAATATTAAAATAAATTCAAACATCATAAATGTAAACAGGAAACAATAACAAAAAAAATGTATGTAACCTGACTGTATCGGTAACAGCCCATACAAATTCGACTGCAGGACACAGGCCTCCTCTATAATTGAGAGGCCACGCTGGTCTAATGCAGGTTGAAGTATAGACTTGACTGAATAGACGATGTTTATTATTGCTTTTAGTTTACTTAATAGTAAACATTATACAAGATTTATGAAAAACAGGAATTTGACAGTAGAGACATATTAAAAAAAATTGGATTGGATATAATGGGTATAATGCAAAGCGCTGTGCAATTAGAGATTTTATATCAGCGAGATAATTGTCTATCTCTCGTCTCTCTATATTTTTCTCAAAAAGCACTGTTGATGTAAACTTGATTAAAATCAAATTCAGTAGCCCTTCATTCTTTATCCCACGCCCCCTCCCCTAACCCTTCCATATTTTCCTAAATTCCCAAAAAAAAAACATTAATTACTATACAATCCCAGCACAAGTTCTAATTCACAGTCAGGTAAGGAAAGTACTCCGTCAAACAGCAGTGTAAATGCACTATTTTGTTCCGGTTTGAAGGACATTGTAGCCAGAGTAACTAATGCATATATTGAGACTTTACATCTTATGTCTCAGGATAGCGAGCGCAGTGGAAAGCCAAGTATTGCTTTCGTATTCAAGGTGTTGTTTGGTTTTGCTACTATCTATAAGCGGTCGTATCGGTTACCACTAGGCGAATAGCATGCTCGTCTCGCAAATCATTGCAAAAAAAAAACTGCAAGTTCTTTAACGACCCATTTTCCTCTATTTGCAAAAACCTTTAGTAATTTATACCCCAGCACCACAAATTCTAATTCAACGTCAGTTAAACCAACAATATTCCTATGTTATAAAATAATCTCTAAAATCTAAACAAACTAATCCTATTAAGTATAACCCATTACAATACTGCATTGTAATATCCGTACAAACGCGGTGTGAAAAACGAACGTGATCTCTTAATGCGATATAACCTATTGGGTATGCATAGAATCCGCTGAATGGATATCACTGCGCTGGTCACATCACGGATAAGCTTTTTATAGAGAATGTTAATAAAGTTACGTTTTTTTTGGTTGGTGGATTTCCCGTGGCTAAAACATAGAGTTAGGGTTTTAGTGCGTAGTGATTTTTTGTCGCGTGTTTTGTTTTTTTTTTTTCATAAATAAATAACTACACCCGACAGTCACATACTATGTATGTGACCCCACATTAAGATCAATTAAATCTTATGTCGTGAGCATCAGAAACTACGAGAGACTTCGGTCTCACAAACACCCAGACCCGAGAAAATATTTGTGGGTCACACAAACATTTGTCTTGGTGCGGCAATCGAACCCGCGGCCTCCCGTTTCACAGCCGGCGTCTAACCAACTGTGCCACGGAGGCTGTCGAATTTCAGGGTACGTATTTGATTTCTTGGTGTCATGCATGTTTTTAGCCACACATGCATGTTACGCTAAAGGAACTTAGTGGAGCGCTGTTAATATACTATATATACTTTTGCAAGAAATTGTATGGTGACTATGTAAAATTCAGCCTGAGGCCAGTGTGGTAGATAATGGCTTAAGCCCTTTTTTATTGCATTGAATCGCGAGACGAGCTGGTCTTTACCCTAATGTTAAGCGACACGACCACTCATGGACAATAGCAAAACCAAACAACATCATGAATAACACAGCAATGCTTGGCATTTGACTGCGCTCGCCATCCTGAGACATAAGATGTTAAGTCTCATTATGTCCAGAAGTTGTCCTTTCAACCTAACTTCGGTTGAAAGAAGTTTTCATGCGCAGCAGTAGGCATTTTAATTTATTTTACTAAACACAACAAAAGAACTAAAAGCATACAATATTTTACATCAAATTAAAGAGTATAGTTGGCGGTCTTATCGCCCTGGGCGATTTCTTACAGACAACCTTCAGATGGATATAAGAAAAGGATAAGAAGAGAGGCCAGTATAGAATTAAAAGAATTTTTATTTTTATTTTTACATTACTAAGTTTGTGCCTAGACAAAAATATATCAATTTCTGTACTAGATTCCTACCCTCACGTACAAGTAGCAGTATAAAAAATAAATCTACCGAAAACTCACTGAGCCACAAGTCAGTGTATCAAAATACCAACAAATTTTTCTTTAATCGTCCATTGTTTTCCGTCAGAGCTGTGTATTTGGACATCTGCATTGCGGTGTCCACAAGGCACAATGTTTAGGAGACTTTAAATATTTGATGATATCGTCCACTCTTACGGTTCGTTAGCCGCAGTTCGCACAATGTTTTTTGGATTCCGTGCAAAAATAGGGAGACGAAACCTTATTTGTAGGGCCACGTCGTTATGTCTGTCAGATAGGAATACCTATGGGTTACTCCATTGGTCTAGAATCGTTTTACTAAGGAATAATGTGTCGTAAATCTCACTTTAAATGAAAGTATCTACACGTATCTCTCTCATTCTTGTAAGCCAAAGAAGTCTATTGCTGAATACGGGCCTTCGCCAAGAATAAAAAACATAAAATCGGTAAAAATTTGGTTGAAATGTATGTTCTTGTAGTTTTAAGCTGTATTATATTTACTGTTTGTTTTTGTTAATTAATCATTTATTTTACTGTTTCCCGCCAATTACAAAATTATTTACAAGACATTATTTTATTTATAATAAATTGATAAATAAGGAAAGCAAAGTATATTACAGTTTTTTTTTTTGATAAAATCAGTAAATAATATTGTTATTTCAATTTCATAATTTATGTTTTGTAACTAAGTTAATAAGTGTATAATAATAATAATAATAATAAACTTTATTAAACAAAAGAAAGACATACAGAACACTAAAACTAAAGTACACGCAAAAAAGAATACAAAAATAAGCAAGTGTTTGATTGAACTCTGGTGCCCAAATAAAAATTTAACTTGTGTTATGGGTACCAGGGGTTCATATCGTACATTTCAGTCACTGTATCACGGCACTGTATGTGCGGCACCCTAGATACGCGAGTCCTACTCTTGCTTGACCGTTCTTTTTTATTCCCATTTAATGTTTTATGACGGCTTCCTCTGATCTTGGGACATACGTTTATACTATTTTACTTCGCCTAATATTTTCTGTTTATCGAGGTCCGGATTTTTAGTGTTTGGACGTTAAATAAATCTGTGAACTGTAGTGATTTTAAGGTATTGAACACGGTATAAAAAGCAAAATAGTATCGACATTTCTTACATATGATAATCTTTATTTTAGTTACATGGTATCTACTGCTGAATATATTATGTAGACCCCATATTATGAATACTTCCAAAGTAACTTATCTGAAGCTGTCAACATCTAGGAAACTCATAAGTACTAAATATTGTTCTACTCGTATTAAAAAAACTTTATATATTATAGATTACCTCTTTGGTTCAGTACGCGCTTGTATGGTTTTTAACCAAGATTTTCCGTGTTCAAATCCCAGGCTGAACCAAAATTATTTCTGGAATTTACACCTGGTATGGAGATAAGTTTTACTACTAAGTTATGTAGTTCTGAGGAGTTCTTTCAGGGATTCAATCGAAAGCATATATGTTGGTATATAAAGCCAACATAGTCACTGATAAATCCTCAAAAATTACGTTTCCTGTTGTATCCCCGTTCACATAAAACCGGATATACGCTTTGATAAATGTAGCTGAGCGCAGTTCCGACCCGTTGGCCATTTTTTTCTAACATTCACCGTCGGAAATATTATGCGGCGAAATAAAATAAACCCGCATCGTATCCCCGCCCGTTTTAATATATAACGCAGTCATTTTTCCGGATTTCCTGGTATATATTGATTTTTTAAGCGTTAGCCACTGTTTATCGGCAGTGAGTTACAGGGAAGATGGCTGTGTTGGGATTTAAATCATTTGCAATATGAATTATTTACTTGCTTGCTTTAGGGGCCATATGAATGCCTTCTCCTTGTCTTCTGCGCCTTGTAAAATTACCCGATAAAGCATGAACCTATGGCTGCTAGACGGTCGGCAAGGTCAAGGCAACTATCAAAAGGTCTTTCCTTGCTAGCTAGATACTTCTGATAGTTATTTCATCTTGCCAGACACATTGAAGCTGATAACTTCCAAAGCAACCACGATCGGAACTTCATAATAGCCGATCGTGTGATGTCTATGTTCGATGAACGTGCAGGAAAAAAAAATCAGCCTTTACAAAATGACGAAAGTCTGGCGGTCAAGCACTCTTAGTCAATAAATAGTCATCGCGTTTTCGAGATACTCTTCTGTGGGCGGTCATAATACATCCAAAAATTAGACATATACATTTTTTTATTGCAATGCATGGCGAGACGAGCACGCCATACGCATTAAGCATTACGACTGCTCATGAACAGTAGCAAAACCAAATGACACCTTGAATTACAAAACAATGCTTGGCATTCCATAGCGCTCGCCATCCTGCGACATAAGATGTTAAGTCTCAATATGTCCAGTAGTTACTCTGGATACAATATCCCTCATACCAAAACATACCAGTGGATTTACACTTCTGTTTCGCAGGAGAAATATACATTGCGGTTGTACGCAGGTGGACTCTCACATATGAGAGACATATCACCAGTGAACTATTACGATCATGAAGAAGTAAAAATAGACGTTTCGATACAATATTCAAACATAAAGAAAAATTAGATCACGCAGACGTTAATAAACCGTCAAATTACAAATCGAAGATAGACAAAACATTTTAACTTTAGTAAATCAGCTATTCATTTAAGGGTGAGTTATATGGGCACAAATTAATTTATAATTCATTTAGGGGGTGAATGGAGATGGGAGTAGGGAAAGGGCTCCCATCCTGTGGTTTGGCTTATAACTTTAGTCATTTAATTACATTTGAATAAATATATGTATGTGTCATTTGAAAACAGTATTAAAATGTATGTTACACTGTCAGCTGGAGTAATAAAATTCCAAATTTATAAACATTGAGGGCAACATGCATAGACAATTCGATCACTCCATATATATTCACTTCATGCATCAAATATGGCGATCGTTTACGTACAGTTCTTTTAGGTCATTCACCTGCCACATTCACAGCACATTCACTTGTTCATAATTTTGGATATCTATTAATAATTAATAAAAAATCCTCCTTAAAGTTATAAAAAAGTTAGGATACATAAATTATTTAATAGAATACGGAGTATTAAGATTAAGCGGAATCGATTTTTATATATAAGACATGTGCAGAAAGCCAAGATTTATTAATAAAATATCTCAAAATTGTCTACTTAATTGCTTGTATTTTAGCATACCTCTCAACTCACAGACATCAAGATTTATTTTATGTTCTAAAATGTCTCATTTAAAAATGACTCAAACTAAGCGCGGTTAACTAAGTCCCATCCCAATATATTATCGCAATAAATATTTGAATTTCAAATAAAATACGCTATACAAAGGCCTTAAAAGATTGGAGACGTCCCCGAGCACTACATTACAGCTCGTGAATCTCAGATAAGCGACTAAGGCACGATTTATTTCATTAATTAATTCTTAAAGCTTAATTAAAGTGATTGCGTTGATTTTATCGGCGGACGGACTGAGGTCGGCGGATGTCCGAGGGAATTTGCACTTTAACGTGATTGGTATAGGATAGATAATGTAATGATTTGGGTTTGTGTTGAGGTTGTAAGGTTTTCATAAGATGTTGAGAATGAGTGTTTCGTGTGCTCGGAGATGTTTCTTGTTTTTTCGCTGTACGTTATTTGAGTTATTAGCAATGATGTTTTAATATAATATATCATTGGTTATTAGCAAACGCCTCATATTGAAATTTTATTTTTAATTAAAAGTACTGATTACATCTTCTAGTTTCTTCCTGATTGAACGGTTGTTTGGAATCAATTTCTTAATCAATGTGTAACTGTTTTTTTCTGGATTTAATATTATGTGCCGTTTTTATAAAGTGTTCTTATTATTGAAATATTGAGTTTGTTTTACAGATATAGTAATTTGAATAGTCTATCAAATATTCTAAATTGCAAATACCAATACCAAATAAAACAAGTTTGTAACAAGTTAGTTAGTTGACGATAGTTTTTCAGTCAATTATCCATGTAAAGCTATGCCTCTAGGTTCGCAAATTACACAAAACTTTCGGACCTCTCACGAGGCGAAATCACAATAAATTTAAAATTTAAATCAACTTAGAACAGTTTGCAGTAGTTGGGAACTCAATTTGACGGAGAGGAATGGTTTTATAGTGCTCAAATAGTTTTTACCTCGGGCTCTATGTGATGTATTTTACTGGCGGTCCAACTCGACTCAGCCTGAGTGCAGATGTACTTTTCAAAATGGCGACCAAAATGTTCAATTTTGACTATCAATTTTGAATATCGACCACGAAAAACGATTTTTTTTTCTATTTGATAGATTTTTCGCTACTGCTTCCCTCGTATAAGTTATAGCGTGATTATATATAACCTATAGCATTCCTCAATAAATGAACTATCCAGCATAAAATATTTTTTCAACTCGAACCAGTAGTTCCTGAGATTAGAGGTAACAAACTAACTCTTCAGGTTTATATATTAGTATAGATTCATTAATAGGAATTTTATGGACACAATTTTATTAAAACCAAGTGTAAATGTAGAAATCATAATGTTTCTTTTGTCACAGGAGATATCATCGAAGCTCAATACTTTACACGGTTTAAGTAAAAACTTATAAGTAAATTAAATTACAAAAGTGTCATGAAAAAACTCATATTTTATATTTTGAAATTATATGATTTTTGAAAGAATTGTTTCCTATATTCAAAGTCAAATAGAAGTAGAAGAAGTAACAATAGTCACATATACAGTCACGATCCTTTAACAGAAGTGATTCGGGACTTATGGGAAAAGAAACTACGAGAGACTTTTCGTTCTCACAAACACCAATAACCAAAACAAATATTGTAAAAGTCTTTTTTACTGGGTATTAATGTTTAACACTTTTCAATTATCCTGTCTTGGTTGAAAACGGAACCTGTACTCCCACATTTACGATAGTCACTATTTGGGTAGATACCACTTGACCAAAAACTCCATGGCTCTGAGTTCGGAGGCAAGGGTTGAAGAATGCGGAATCCCATTTCATTTAGTGACAACATCAGTAGGAAGTGCCTGCAGTGCGCTCATTTCAGAAGCGTCGAGTACATTCCGCAACGCAAGTGGAATAACACAGTTCGTGAATATTTTTCGTGATGTTTAAAATAGAGTTACGTATATCGCGGTGTTTGAAGTTAAGTATGAGTAAAATGTATTTCTTTTTATGTAGGGTATTTGAGCAAGTGCAATGAATATTACGTGGTATATTATTTTAATTTATTGTAATTCAAGGTGTTGTTTGGTTTTACTACTGTTCTTGCTTACCATTAGGCGAACGGCATGCTCGTCTCGCCATTCATTGCTATAAAAAAAAAGAAGAATATAATGAGAATTTAAAAAAATCATCGACTAGATATATTTATCTTTACATAATTATGCCAGTCAGTGATTCAAAACGGACTCAGCAATGTTACATATTTAATTATGACGGGATATCTGCCATTATCAAAACTCCATCCCTCTGTGCTTAGAGACGAGGGTTAAAGAATGCGAAATTACCATAAAATAGTAATTAAAATATATTATAAAATACTAACAAGAACTTAATTTAAATAATACAATACTATTTTTTTAAATCAATTCCTTTGTGTGTTGACTTGTCATAAGAGATATTTAATTACCTACGTGAAAAATAAAAAAGAAGGGCAAGTCTTATCGCCTGTGAAACATAGAAGCAGGGAATTCTTTCAAGAGCTTATATGCGCCTGGCAAAAAAGATCGCTGGTAAATAAACCGTTCGTGTACGCATATTACTGTGATTTTGGTAAAAAAGGCTATGTCAGTTTATATGTAATATACTTGAGCAATTACTATAATATAAAATCGGGTGTTTATTATACTGGCGTGAAAGTTATTTCAAAGCACTTAAACTCTTTTTACTTCATTTAAAAAAATCCTCTTTTGTGTAGAATAAGTTTATCTATATTTATTTTTCTTGTTTTACCTCGATATTAGAAAATTTAATCTATCTTAATGAACATATCTTAATGAATCAACGAAGCAGAAAATACGTTCATTAAATTAATCCATTACAATTAACAATTAAAAACATGTCCAAATTTTTAATATTATTATCCCATCTAACAATTTATTAGTTGCACAAACTTCAGTTTTCATAATTCCAATTAAAACAAAAAAAATAGCTGCAAATTTCTAATTTTACACTTGAAACACGAAAGTTTCAGATTTTATTATGTTGAAAGTTTAGTTTAGTGTATCTTCAAAGAGATAATAAAATTATAAATAGACGGATTATTTTTGACGAAGCGTAGATGTTTATGTTTTGCTTTTATGTTTACGTTTGTTAACTTTTGCTTTTATGTTTATGAAAATCAGTTGTTATTGAAATGTTTATGGATATTTTTTTTATTGCCTTCGTAAGCAAATGAACATGCGACCCGCGTGATGGAAAATAGACTCCGCCACTGATAGACTTTCGCAGTTTCAGTTGTCTAGTACAAACAGGCGTTGCTTACCGTGAGGAGAGTACCCTCTTTGAACCAAGCTTAAAGAAGGACAGGTCATAGCATGGATTATTGGTAAGTGATAGCTGTTGATTATAAACCATTAAAACAGCATTATTTTGTAATTTCATTTATAATACCATTATTTGATATTACTTTTAGCACTTATCTATATATAAAAAAAACCAGACTGATTCTGATTACTTGCGTATTTAGGAGTACTCCGACAAAAAATTAAAAGCAGGCCAGGATCAGAACTACCATACTCCTTTGGCGAGGATTTTAAAGTGCCAAAATATAATAAATCCTTTAACAATAAAATGTTATCCGTGGGTGAGACAGTTGAATTAGAGCGTATAATAGTATTATTAGTTAAAAGTCACCTATATTCAATTGGCGTGTCGCAAAATTTGGAACAACAAATATAATTTAAGAATGTCACTAAGATCGAGACTTGTGTCATGGGTATCAGGAACTACAAGAGACTTTTCGGCCCCACCAACGCCTAGTCCCGAAACAAATGCCTGTGGTTCACACAAATGTTTGTTTCGGCGCGGGGTTTACATCCGCGGCCTCTCGTTTCATAGCTAACCAACTGCGCCACGGAGGCGCAACGATCTATTTCTTTTAACAATGAAAATGCTTTTGTACGTGACTGTTCGTTACATAATTTTCCTTTGTTTTCGCAGCACATACGCTCCACTCTGCCTAAGTGGCAAATACAGAGAATAATATTTAGTTTGACATCTCGTAACGTAAATCCTGGTTATTATTATAATTCCACTACGCCACATATTTCTGCTTAATAATTCTGGGTTTATTCGTCTTGTTTTCTTATGTTTGTGTGAGTGTGACGTTGAATAAAAATAGTTTTGCGAAAATGCTTTTCTTCCAAAACAATATTTTTCATCTTCTGAATTTTAATTTTTTTAAGAATTATCATATCGGTCTTTCTCAGTATCTCAGTATTTATACCTTCATCTGTTTCAGTCCATATATGCTCCCTTGCAGGGCACGGACCTTCTGTAGAATTTAGAGTATGACTAAGAGGGGTTTTATTTATTCAATAATTTAATAAAAAGCATTATCAAGCGAATATTCCCACCACTTGGAAACGTACCGTTCCCGAACGGTCCGTTTACAGCGTTCTTTCCTACCAAGCACGTGTAAGCTCTGGAATGAACTCCCTGCATCGGTGTTTCCTCAGCGCTATGACCTGTCCTTCTTCAAGCGAGGCTTAAAGAGAGTATTCTCCTTAAGGTAGGCGGCGACTTTGTTGTGCTGGCCCCCTGGCACTGCAGAGGTCCATGAGCAGAAATAGCGAATTACAAATTCACAAAAAAAAAACTTATTAAATAAAATGCTCATCCTCATGCCTATTAAAGATCAGATCAGCATGCACAATGCGAGGGTAATATAAAATAGTGGACAAATATTAAATTAAACTATAATGCTAATTTTGTCTATGAGCTATTAGACCCAAAATCCACATTATTCTTTTAAGTTGTCTATTTTTAATTAAAGTGTTAAAGTACAATAAAAATAACATAACATCTTGGTAAAAATTTGTACAATAAATTCTGTCAAGTTTTGCCACATAGAACATGCTGGCTTATGCGAATTGCTGTACTTAATTCCAGATATTCAAGTGCTTATGTAAGCCCTAGTATGTAGGTATGTAAGAGATGTGTGGGCAACGTGATGCAGATTGAGTTTCACTGTATCAATGTCGATGATTGAACGTTTGACAGTCGGTCGTGTTACTGGCATAAGGGTTGCATCACTCAAAGAGATACATATATACGTGTATTATAGGACGCTTTAAGCTATTTACTTAGCTATTATTTAGCTTTAACGCTAATCTCTTATTTGAATCCCTAATTTCAATAAATGTATTAAGTTTAATTTATATTCCGTCCAGGGGGACTACTACAACAACGAAAGATATTATTTATTGTAGGATACCACGTGTCAAAACCTAAATCTAGTCCTATCGCCTATCCTATCGCCATATCGTGCACAAATTCCTGACTCCGAGCTGATTCTGAATAAAAAAATCCAATATCACTTTGCCCGATCCCGGATTCGAACCCGGGACCTCAATTTTATAACTGTACCGTAGTACAACTACGCCACCGTGGCAGTCAAGATTAGATTTCAATACGAAAAAATGATATATTTATCATATTTCATTCATTATTGTATTGTATTGAATTGTTGTCAGCTTCTCAGAGCCGCTGAAGTTATGACCTGGAGGTCAACTAAGACAAAGTCCTTTGAAAGACTAGACTGAGGAAGTAACAAGAATAGGGGTGTAAAATCATATATTATTTTAATTAAATAAAAAGATAGATATACAATTAATATATACATCTGATGGAAGATAAGGCATTTATATTGTAAGAAAATATTTAACAGCCACTCAAATAGTAAGTCATATATTTTTAGTGTCTCAAGACAATATCTGCTTTACTGCATTAAGTTTTAATCCTCATTTAATCGTGGCTCCACTTGGTTGAGTCGTAAACACGCCTTTAAACACGTTAATAAGTTTTTAGTGTGCCCTTAGCCTTATCTCGTAATCCGCATAATTTCGCATTTAGGCCTGAAATCGTAAAGCTGGTACACACTGACGAGTGATTGTGTTAGCAAATGCATGCGTGCATTATTTTTCGACTTTTTATTGTTTATTTTCTGTTTACGCTGAGTTTATTTTTTTGTTCATTTTTATTTACAAGACAACCATGGGATAACCTAAGAAAGAAAGGACATTGTAAAATAAAGAGTATGAAATTTCAAATAAATAGCAGATTATTGAAATCTAATTGTTAAGCTTATTATTTGACAGCCTCCGTAGCGCATTGGTGGTAAAATATGTGATAGGGAAGCACATCGTGGGACGGAACATACAAGGCGAAATGGTGGTGTCCTGGGACCTCTGCCTTCGTTTTGTTGGGCAAAAAGGCGTGAGTTTATTTTTAAGATAACAGCGACAAAACGCTTCGACAAAGATGCTTCATTTTTTTCACTTGTCAAAAAGATATTTAATTTATTTTACAAAAAATAAATTATTTCATTTAGTTTTATTTTGTTAGTTATTCTTAAGCGCAGTGTGTTACGAGGTCAGGTTGTATAGCATTACCCGACACGAAATGTAAAGTGCAGATGCAACAATGTACGGGTGAAAAGCACTAATTCATCTTAATGCTGATGTAAGCAAAAAGCATTTTCTTTTCTGAGGGATTTAATTATTTTTATGACATTTTAAAACATGTTTGATATTATGTGATATTTGATCTTATATATGGAAGCTCGTAATTAATATATTTGTTTTATTTATAGTTCATATCTTATATTTTGTTAATTTGTCTGTAAGCTTAACTTAAACATAAATAAATAAAAAAATAAAGAAAAATGTAGTGTTATAAAAATGGTCCTGGTTACAGCAAGCTGCAAGTCGTAAGGTTCTGGCTTGGATTCTCAATTGGAGACACTATTTGTATGGTTACTTCATCTCTTTAACCATAAAATATGAATTGTACAAAACTATGCGAATATTTTTTTAATAATTAAAATACCTCGAACCTTGATCCTCACAGTTACTAGCAGTTTCAACAGCACCATTAAGGTCAAATGTTGGGAAATTTAAAGTCATAATAAAATTACCAAAAATAACATCTTGTACAAGGCGCATAACGCGGCAAAGTAATTGCCTCAAGGAAGTGAAAACAACAATTAGAACAATTTAACAAAGAAAAGTGACCAATTTGTTGCTGAAAAATTACTTCGTAAATTGAATTGTTAAAAGCTTTTGTTTATTATTAAGTGTTATTTTGCTGAAGTGTTATGGTGAGCGATGGCTTACTTGGTTCTATACACTCTGATGATGGACGTAGCTATTTGGTTTTGTTTTTAAATACATACATACATAAACTCACGCCTTTTTCCTAGATGGGATAGGCAGAGGGGCCAGGGCACCCACGTTTCACCTTGTATGTTCCATCCCACAATGTGATAAGAGCCTATCGCCATATCGGGCACAAATTCCTGATTCTGGGCTGATAATTAATAGAAAAATCCAATATTACTTTGCCCAACTCGAGATTCGAACCCGAGACCCCAGCTTTGTAACCATACCCTAGTACAACTATGCCACCGAGGCAGCAGTTTTTAAATACTGTTTGGGTTTTAAATAAATGAAACGTGCTTGCTTATAATAAGTAAATACACCCAACAGTCACATAAGATCATCAACACTAAGATCGAGTCTTATGTCGTGGGTATCAGGAACTACGAGATACTTTTCGGTTTCACAAACACCCAGACCCGAAAAAAATACCCGTGGTTCACACAAATATTTGTTTCGGTGCGGGGATCGAACTCGCGGCCTCTTGTTTTACATCCGGCTTCTAACCAACTGCGTCACGTAGGCTGTCATATATTATATACCACAGAGGGAAGGAATGATTATTTAAAATCACAATTGGAATAGAATATACATAAATAACAATAATATATTGGGTACAGAGAAGATATGAAATTATTCAATAAATAATTAATATACCCAAGTGTCACGTGCATAGTTCTGACCCCACACTAAGATCGACGTTTCGTAAGACATTTCGGTCTCACAAACATCCAGACAAGACACAAACACTGGTCAATGATACAAATATTTTTCTCGGTACGGGGATCGAACCCGCGGCTTTTTGTTTCCACGGACGCTGTCTAAAAAAACCGGAGATAAAATAATTTCTAAGCAATAAAACATTGTCCTAGCAAAGTATAATTAATAAACACCAAACCATCAAAGGCGTACACTCGGAATTACTATTAGTTCGCAAACAAACTTGGCTCTTTATTATATTAATACACAGCCCACAAGGAGACGAGTGGAAATGGCTAAATTAGATGTTGGGAAGTTTGAAATTTAATCAGAAATAATTCTAACGCAATGCAGTCTGCGATGTGAATGTTCTTGTCGCCAGGACTGGGGCTTTGTTTAATTACTGTCAAAGTAATATTTGGACTGGATATTTAATTAATATAAGTTACGTAACTAGCTGCATGGTTGTGCTACGCCCGTTTGCTAATATTTTGTGATGGGTAATCCGTTTTTACAATATATTTTTTATCTGTTTTTTTTTTTATTTACTGGTGGTAGGTCTCTCATATGTTTGAGGCCACCTGGGTAGGTACCACCGCAATGTCTATTTCTTCCGCCAAGCAGAAGTGCAAATGCACTGTTGTGTTTCTGATTGCATGACATTGTAGCCAGAGTAACTACTGGACATATTGAGATTGAACATCTTATGTATCAGGATGGTACAAAGCTGAGGTCTCGGGTTCGAATCCCGGGTTAGGCAAAGTGATATTAGGTTTTTCTATTCAGTATCAGCCCAGAGTCAGGAATTTGTGCCCGATATGGCGATAGGCTCGCCACCTATCACATTGTGGGACGGAACATAGAAGGCGAAATGTGGGTGTCCTGGTACCTCTGCCTACCCCTTCTGGGAAAAAGGCGTGAGTTTATGTATGTATGTATCAGGATGGCTCGCGCAGTGGAATGCCATGCATTCCCTTTTCTCTTCGCATTCTTTTTACTTCCTGCTCTCCTCTCGGTTTGATGGGTCGGCTACACAAAATGATTCAAGCATTATGGATGTTCATGGGCGGCAGTGATAACTTACCATCAGGTGACCTGTTTTCTCGTTTGCGGGACCCATGCAATAAAAAAACATACGTGGTGTAATGTTATTTATTTATTAAATCGATATCAAGGCATCAACGGTGCGCCACCGATAAAATTACATGTTGTCTTTATATTTTGTCGATAAATGAGCTATCCAACATCAAAATATACGTTCAATTCCAACCAGAAGTTCTAGAGATTACGGCGATCAAACAAACAACGTTTTCAGCTTTATATTACACTAGTATCGATTGGGTAGTGGCCTGTTAGTAATAAGTTGCAAACTGCTACCGCTGTAGTCGATAATTGGAATACCAGGGCTCATCTCTAATCTTTTGGAGTCTTGGAGTTTGGGAGAAATAAATTTATGATTATAACCACGCCCTAAGACATTTCAATCGAACTCTTAGTTGAAGAAAATTCCCATAGTCAGCAGTGTTTGAATACGGATTGATACAGCACAGTAAACTTTCCTTTAAACTTAGTATGTAAGAAATTTATTTTCATCTAAAACATACACCCAACAGTCACAAACATAGTCCTGACCCCAGATTATTATCAATTATGTATTGTGTCGTGGGTATCAGAATCTACGAGAGACTTTTCGGTCTCATAAACACCCAGACCCGAGACAAATATTTTTGTGGACCTCACAAACATTTGTCTTGGCGCGAAGATCGAACCCGCAGCCTGTCGTTTCACAGTCGGCGTCTAAACAACTGCGCCACAGAGGTTGTCAATATAAAAGTATGTATTGAAAAATCGATGTAAAAAATTAAAAGCGACTGCAAAATCATTTCCTATCTTAAAAGAAATACTAAAAAACATTTTAAACTCAAACTGCAAACATTCGTACAGTACAGGCAATAATAGTGAATTGGTGGAGCGTTCCGAAGTCGTGTTTGCGTGGTGACGTCACAGCTCATTTCCTCCTGCAGGAAGCCGTCGCTTAGTGATTTTGGTTTACAGACTACATACACACAGAACCGACATTGGTTCGAAAGAATTGACCTTTTCACACTTAGCATTTAGACTCTCTTGAAAATAGCTATGGTATTCAGGTTTCCTCATGTTGTTTTTCTTAATCGTAAAGAGCTTGGTAATCGACTCCTAAATTTCACAGGAATACTCTCGAATCGAAAAGGTTTGTTTCTGAAACGACGGATTTGAAATATATAATGGTAACGAACCAAACGCAGAAGCCTATATGTTTACGGTGGTTGCGGGCTCATACCCATGGGCATACCTCTGACTTTCCGGAGTCTTGTGTGTATTGATAGTCCGCCTACCCGCACTAGACTAGCACTAGACACACACACTCGTAGAGGACGCCCATGCCCTGCAGTGGGACATTATGTATATGGGCCGGTACAATACAATTAATGACAAAACGAAAAAAATCAACCGGAAGCAACGGGCAATAATAGTAAATTCTCAACGTTCGGCAATCGGTAGTATACTTGCATGGTGACGTCACAGCTCATTTCCGCGCGCAGGAAGCCGTCGGGAACCCGCGCCAAGCTCGCCGAGTGATTTTGGTGTTTACTGCATAGATAATTTTATTACGTAGACTTGAAATTTGGCCGAAAGAATTGTAAGATTTTGCTTTCTAAACGAAACGCCTTTAACTACCTCCCCCGTTCACATATTTTTCACATTTTTTGTTTATTTACAAAACCTCATTTAGGTGATATCGAGATTAGACCGATATATCGGTAGCTTAAATTAGTCGGGAGAAGTTCTTTATGTATAGGAAAAATACTATGGTCAAAAAATATTTTGTGTTTTTTAAAGTATTCTATCTTTCAAAATCCCATTCAATGTTAATTTTTTTATTGTAATAAATAATTTAATACAATATTACATTTTCGTTGTCAAAATATACACAATAATGAAATGATTTTATGGTAAATTTATAATAATGAAAATCTGAGAAATATCCTTTGTTGTATTTGAATGAAAGCACCTACATTTCTGTGGGTGTTTTTACCGGAATTCGTGAAATAGGATACCTCGAAAAGTGCATGAATATTGAATACATGAAAATCTGTCAATACGCGCGGATAGTTTGTCGAACCAAAAACTAATACCTTTATGGATATAATTGACGGATTGACGAGAGCACTGTGAATTCGCCGTTATAGAAGGAGATGTATACTAATATAATATAAAGCTGACGAGTTTGTTCGTTTGTTTGTACCCGCTAATCTCAGGAACTACTGGGTTGAATTGGAGAATTACTTTTGTATTGAATAGTCCATTTACCGAGAAATGGTAGGGCTTGGATACTTTTTATAGCTGACGAGTTTGTTTGTTTGTATGCAGTAATCTCTGGAATTAATGATCCAATTCTAAAAATTCTTTCACCGTTAGAATGGTATAACATCCTCGAGTGTCATAGGCTATATTTTACTTAAAGGAGTTGAAATAAGGGCTGAAAACTGATTTTTTTAGGTCCTTATTGCAAAAGAAAAACGTCGGCGTACTAAAATTTGAGAAGAACAGCAGTATCATATCATCATCCCTTATTTCACCCCTATTCATACGAATAGGGGTGAAATAAGGGATGAAATTATTGAATGGAAAATCAAAATTGCTGAAGTTTTTGATGCCAATAATTCATAAGGCACACTATTGTGTGAAAATAGGGGATAGAATAGAGTTAGAACGAGGGACGGGATGGGAATTGGGTAGCTGAAATAATTAATTTGATGGGATAGGGTGAAATGTAAAAAGACAGGGTGAGACGGGATAAAGACGTGACGGAAAGTGACGGGGCAGATGGGGCGGAACAGGATTGATCAGACTGGGAATGGTGGGCAGAAAAAGGACAGTAGGATAGATTCATGGGGTTTGGGTATACAAGAGTTTGTACGAAAACCAACATGTATCTGCTGTAGAGTGGAATCAAAAAATATCTGCAACCAGGCGAAGCTGGAACGGACTGTTTCTCTCTGTTTAATTAAAATAAAACCACAAATAATCTCAACTTGCTGTAGACTTGATATAACTTATTTTTCTAGTCTATGGCGCCGCACCATTTATTTCAATAAAATATTTTCCTGACAACCCGTTGCTTTAGCTGGTCAGTTTAGCTCATAAATAGCGATTTGTATTGCATTAACTCCTTTATATAGGATTTCCACACATTCGAACTCGTTTATGAATATGTTTCTTTGAATACTACGACCATTACTGGCGATTTTTATTATTTTTATTTGAAATGAAATGAAAGTAGTTCATTGGTCACGTAGGCAATGTAATCTCTATTTACTAAACATTATATTTTTTTAATTCTATTTATTTGGTTTTCGGCAGTCTTTTTGTTTATTACATTTATAAATATTTAATGGTAGCATAAAAATGGTATTCAAGAAAACACATGCTTACGTTAATTAGTATCTGACTGGAACATGATGCTGCATTTATACGTTGGCTGAGGCTGGGCCAACGTCTACCAGCTCCAAGCTTTCAACAATGAAACACTCCGTTTACACGCTGGCGTAGGTGAATGCTGACCGAGGTTGGCTAAGCGTGTAAATGCACCATGAGTATTACTAAAACGATGCCCAGCGATTAAGTGTTACCACCGCCAACGAATCCACGCGGCCCTGATTGAGAAGACCCGGTAAAACTAACTCAGCGGGCTTAACTTTACCACGGATTATTTAGATAAATCACTTTTATAAGTAGTGGGAAACTGATCCTAGGATGGTGAACATTATTCATACATATATGAACTAGTGGTTCGAATTGAAAAAACTATTTTATTGTTGGATAGTCCATCTATCGAGGAAGTCTATAGAATACTTTCTATCCTGGAAGAATATAAATCCCAGAAAAATATTTGATGCAGGCAAAGCCGCAAGCAACACCTAGTCCTATGTAAATAATTGTAAGTGCGACTTATTAATCACAAAGTGGTACACATCTAAAGCTGTATTTCAAAACAGTTTACAACTCAATAGCGACTATTAAATCCAATATGAGCCGATACAAAGCATCAAATTGTCTCTCAATAAATTGAAGGGAAACCTAGAAACGTGGGCCTATTGACATTCTCAATTCGATTATGCTAATCTCATTGCTCGGCTAATCAATTAACTGTTTCATTTACAATTATATTGGTAATATTAAGTGTTTGTATGGAATGTTAAGGAGATAAATTGAGTAAATGTAATGCTTCATTTTGAGTTTTGTTTATTATAATATTGTATCACTTGTATCAGCCCATATACGTCCCACTGCAGGGCACGGGCCTCCTCTACAATCAAGAATACGATAGAGAGTGGTTAGGCCATATTATAACAAATAAATAAATAAATACACCCAACTGTCAGACATAGTCCTGACCCCACATCAATTAAGTCTTGTGTCGTGGGTATCAGAAACTACGAGAGTTTTCGGTATCACAAACACCCAGACCCTAGACAAATATTGGGGCCTCATAAACATTTGTCTCGGTGTGGGAATTGAACCTGCAGCCTCTCTTTTCACAGACGGCGTCTAACCAATTGCGCCACGGAGGCTGTCGATATTATAAATGGATTTGTATTTATTTGTTTCGCTTTTACGACTTAATTATTTCTTAGACAGTCATGAAATTTTGTATACATTATGTTAAGACTATAGAAAAACACGTAGACATTTAATAAAGGAAAAGCAATGTTCCTATGGGAGAGATACTTGTACATGTAATTGTAAAGGAATCTCTGGCTGTTGAACATAATAACGTTTGGCTTAGCGCCAGCCTAGGACCCGAAAACGCTCTACAGCTTATTTTGATAATTAAATTGAATTCCCAGGAAGGGAAGGGAAGATAGTAAATATTAATTAAACAATACATAATTGATCTTGGTATTAAGGTACGTAAATAGGGTATAATTATTGTTGTATAATTTGGCAACTATACTTTTGGAATATTTTGTTTTGAATTTCCTTGTTCAAGTCACCCGGGAGTGGAATTTTCTTCATTCTTTAAATTTTCACACCCTTTCTACTACCAAGAAAACAGAAACGAAAATATACTTCTCATAAGAAAAGTCGAAACATCTTGCAGGTTTATGTTTTGTTAGGATTATCAGAAAAACGTGTATAAAGGCAATTTGAATTTAGATCATCAACATTAGGATTTGTAAACTTCATATTATTCACTATTAAACGACATTTTACTTGTATAATTGTTTAAACTTATATGATACAGAGGGAATATTTGATTGTTTGCATTGAATAGAATTGAATTGAACAAAAATTTAATAGTATTTTTCAAATGAGTCCAGTAGTTTCAGAGAACTACTGGACTGATTTGAAAAATACTTGCATCATTTGAACACATTATTTCGGATGAACATAGGCGATAGAATATTTTCAAATGAGTGTATGTGCACCCGGGCGGAGCTAGGCCATGTCGCTAATATTTAAAAGATCTATATTAGATTTAGAACTACATATTAAGGTGAACACCAAAAGACAGGATAACTAATTGTCTCCTATACAGTCCAAGTTTCGAAAGGCCAAAATCATTACAAACCGAGTCATGTCAACAGGCAATTTAAACAAGCAATTTAGTAATCTTGCTGGCTTGCTTAAGCCGCCCGACAGAATTGACGGAGCAACATGTTGGCTAGTGATGGGAAATATTTGAGGCTAGCCGAAATTAGTACTATATTTTATTCGTTTTTTAACATTTTATTTGAATAGATAAAACATTATCGGAATTTAAAATAATAAGCTATGTCCTTGATAAAAAAATACAATATAATATCTTTTAAGAATCAGATAACATCATAATAACGTTGCAAGTTTACAAAATATAAAATTATAAACGACATTTTCATAACTTTCATGGCATTCATAACTTGAATGGCGACAATAGCTTGCCTTTCGCCTGATAGTAAGCGATACGACTGCTCATGAACAGTAGCAAATCCAAACAGCACCTTAAATTACAAAGCAATGCTTGGTATTCCACTGGGCTCACCATCTTGAGACATATGATGTTATTTCTCAATATGTCCAGTAGTTACTCTGGCTACAATATTCTTCGAACCGAAACACTATAGTTCATTTACGGTGCGTAGATTACGGTGGTACCTTCCTAGGCGACCTGTCACATATGAGAGACCTATCACCAGTGTTATAATTACTAACTAATAAATATTATATTTAATAATTTAAAAGACATACCCAAAGACCATTAAATTGTGTTTGTGTAAACTAAGTATATAATTATACTTTCGGCTTCGGTATCCTCTTTCGTGCTTCGACTTCAATCCCGAAATCTAACACATCCCTACCGTTGACCCTTTACGTTCATACAGCGAGAGTAATGAAGGTCAATTCCAGATACCGCTGGGAGTAGACTATACGAGCTATTTTGTGCGAGAGTAGTTAAATTAAGGGGAGTTTTAATGTGGAGTACGCCATAATTTATTCACATAAATTCCACATAAAACCCCAGGTGAAACAAATGAACACGATGGCCTATGTTTGTGAATATTTATAGAAATTTATTAGTCTAACATCAGCACAGCATATGATATTATAATTTTGTTTTATAGTAGTAGTAGCGGGGTGAAATTAAAATTCAGGTTGCCAATGAATACAATTTTGTATCGTGAACAATAAATTGAAGTATCATAGTAAATATGTATTGACTATTTTTTATATTTACATATGTATACAAATAAATGAGGTAAAAATACACAATAAATAATAAATAATACCCTTCGGTGGTGAAGCTTAAGACCTAAGCGCTGTTTGGAGGCGTGGAAATCAAAAACTATCTCAGATTTGACTTGAGAGAGAGAGGGTCGAAATTACGGCATCAGCACACCCAACGGCCAACACCCACATACATACTCGTGACTTCACCCTAAGATCAATTAAGTCTGGTGTCGTAAATATTAAGACCTAAGAGAGACTTTTCTTTCTCACGAACAGAGACCTGTACCCCAAGCAGGAACATTTGGCTCTATAGTATAGTAATGGTAATAGTAAAATTTTGTATGAGAATTTGAACAGCGCCATTGTGAGCGTATTTGGAACTAAATTATGGCAGCGGGAAACATTTACGATACTATAGTATGGTAATAACGATAGTTTTACTATACAAATGTATAAAAAGTGGTAGCAGGAATAATTCTTGACGTATAGTATCGCCGATTTACTATCGAGAAATACGATTGTTTTGTCACCGACATTTTTACCGTGAGAACATTATCGAGAGTATATTTTTGTATTTCTACACATCGAATTAAGGGAAAATGTGTTAATTACGGTTATGCTTAGTGTTTCCCGATGCCTTAGTGTTAGTGTGTGTAATTATCTACTCCGTATTTCGCTAATCATATGAAATTCGATGATGCGATATGAAGTTACAATTATTGTGATACCTAACTCAAATATGAAGGTTATTTCTTAGACGATGGACTGTTTGGAATCGGAGCAACGAACTTGGGAATCTTGTGAAAAAGTATGAGTTTATAGAAAGTCTGGAATTTATTGTAGTTAGAAACATACCTAACCTAAACCTGTAAA
The DNA here is from genome assembly GCA_030180105.1 of Hyles lineata. Lineage (NCBI taxonomy): Eukaryota > Metazoa > Arthropoda > Insecta > Lepidoptera > Sphingidae > Hyles > Hyles lineata. Next base: position 2,805,646 of record JARJEE010000029.1, read on the forward strand.
AAAACTTATAAATAAAATATTTACACGGAACTTTGATTTTCGTTTTGCGTACCTACTTGATCATTTTATGTTATAAGCTTATTTCAATATATAGTCGAGCAAGCTCTTAGGACAGCGAAGTATGAGCATATAATATGTGAAAATAATTGCCGAGGAACTTAACGAGCAAAAATATAGATAATACTTTCATAAAGCTCTCCTCCTTAAAAATGTAGAGGTATTTTATAAAACATATATACGTATCTTTATCTATAACCTATATAATATGAGAGTTATTGTTTTGCATTAATTGATCAGTGAAAACCGCTAATGTGTGACAACTAATAAAAAAATTGCTACGTTCGGAAATCTAAACGCATAATTAATTGGAGTCATTTTTGTATATTGCGGAATAAAAGCAATAAATATGTATTTGCTTATTAATTTATTCCTATAACCTTTCTACGCGACATTAATGCATGTTTTATATTTGTTTGTTATTTTATAATAATAATAAATTAATTTACCCACGTAGTGAATGGCAATTCCGCACGAATCATTCCGTAACATTCGTTCATTACCCTAGGTTATCTGTCGCTATCGTAACGTAATAGTATCGAGTTCACGAGAGTATGGTTAAACGATTCATGCTACCGATATTGAGTAGTAATAGTATAGTAATAGTTGTCACCATACTATTACTATACGATACTTCAAAATGTTCCTGCTTGGGGTACTGAAACGAATACGAGTGTATCACACAAAAATTTGTTTTCGTGCGGGGATCGAACCCGCAACCTCAAGTTTCACAGCCGGCGTCCCAACAGCGACGCAGGCTGTCAACCGTATACTGTATCGAATATTCCATTATGTTTACATCATCTATTGTGTCACGAACATCTCATCATAATAGGCTGTGCTGTCGCGTCGCATTATACGCTTGGTTGCGCATGGACATCAAGACCTGACAGGAAAACGTGTTCGGTGCGCGTGAATAAGCTATACTCTATAGGAAGTATTTATGAGGAAATTACTATCGTAAATTTGATGAATCTTACTGGTGGTACTGGTTACTTAATTTTAGTGGTGGTAGGTCTCTCATAATATCAGAGACTAGACACATATGAGAGACTAGACGCATTGTCTATTTCTCTTGCCAAACAGCAATATAAATGCACTGTTGTGTTTCGGATTGAAGGAAATTGTAGGCAGAGTAACTACTGGACATATTGGGACTTAACATCGTATGTCGCAGGATGGCGAGCATAGTGGAATGTCAAGCTTTGATTTGTAATTCAAGACGTTGTTTGGTTTTGCTACTGTTCATGAGTGGTCGTATCGCTTACCATCAGGTGAACGGCATGATCCTCTTGCTATTCATTGCAATAGCAAAAAAAAAGTTCGTACTACATACATACGTAAGCTCCCGCTATTTTCTCAGAAGGGGTAGGCATAGGTGATACCAGGACACACCCATTAGCCTTATGTGTTCTGTCATATTATAGAAGGTGAAGCTACCGCTATATACGGTACAAATTCTTGACTCCGAGCTAATAAAAACAAATATATTATTTTATATTTTGTTCACTGATCTGGTAAGAAACAAAGCGATCTATTTTGAGTATCAAACGACGTCGTTTAATATAAATAAAAGCAGGCCAAATGCGTATTTGGCCTGCTTTTATTTATATTTTTCACCCAGGGGCTTTTCGTCACTCAATGTCTATAAACCGTGTACTCAAATAAGTTATTTTTCACTATTATTCAATAGGTTTGATAGACGAGCAAACATCATTTGATGCTAAGTTATCACTGTCGCCCATGAAAAACTAAAACGCTTGTATCATGAATGTGTTTCCGGGAGCGGGAAGAAAAAGGATGAAAACAAGAAAGAGCTATTGCGGGATATAACAAAAATAATCGTCGGCTTTCTTTCCAAAAATTATAATTACCTTGTGTCTGAAGTCACTAAAACTACCACCAGGCTTCGTTTTCGGGTGCAGTCTTGCATACCCTGCGTTACATATTTAAATATGTACGATCTTCTTCCCTTGTTCTTTTTTCTATGATTATTTATTTCTATTGTATCAATTTTTGTTGTTGTTTTCTGTATTAGTATACATTCCAGACATTTTGACCTCGAATGAAATCATAAACTATTTTCTACGAGTACATTTTCCCTAGATTTTAATAACGACGCAGCAGCTTGGAAGTATTGCTTCTGTTTTCTTTTTGCGCACAAAGATCCTACGACACTAACATAATTATTTATATGATATAGTGGTAATATTCATATTTTATTTGTTGTATATTCTTGTTGGTATTACGACCATCGCTGTAATAAGTTTTTTTGTAGCATGGCGAGACAAGCTTGCCGTTCGCTTGATGGTAAGCGATACAATCGCTCGTGAACAGTAGCTAATCCAAACAACACCTTGAATTACAAAGCAATGCTAGGCATTCCACAGTGCTCGCCATCCTGAGACATACGATGTTAAGTCTCAAAATGTCCAGTAGTTACTCTGGCTATAATGTCCTTCAAACAAAAACACAACAGTGCATTTACACCACTGTTTGGCGGGAGAAATAGACAAGTTTTACATTTGTGGCTATTTAATACTTGAGTGCGATTATAGATTTGTATGTTCAAATACAAAGTATTAGTAAAATGCTACCGATTTGAAAACACGACAGATAATAATACTCATTATAGATTATACTTCAGAGAAAAACAATGTTTTACAACGTGTTATTACGCTCCGTCATATTTTTATGTTGTGTTTTGTTACTGATTTTTATTTTTAAACAATATTCTGTTTAACCAACTCGCACTAATCCAGCGCCGTGGACTATATGACCTAACACTATCAATCGTACGCTCGTTTGTAGAGAAGACCGGTGCCCTGCAGTGGGACGTATATGGGCTGATACAGCACAAGGGTTTTTTGTAAATAATTATTTAATTTAGCTTTACCAACATTAGGGATTGTATTTTTTCTGATCCATGTAATATATCGGTGATAGATATTATCGGTGACCTTCGTTTTCGGAAGCTTTTCAAACACTCGGTATTTTAAAAATAGCGTAGTTCCAAATGTTTAATACTACGAGTATATATATGTATATACAGGGTATATCAAGACTGCTACCGAAAACGAAGCCGGGTGGTAGTTTAAGCGACTACAAACACAATGTAACTAAAAATTTCGCAAAGAAACGCGACAATTATTTTTTATGATTTTTTAAATATCGTCATTTTTGGGTGGTAAATCCATAGTTTTTGCTAAAATAATAATTTAAACACTTTTATACCCTAGATTATTTATAAATAAAAGGGTAAACACTATTATTTTAGGAAAAAATGTATTTACCACCCAAATATGGTCATAGGAAAAAAATAACAAAAAAAAATTGTCACTTTTTTTTGCAACTTTTTCTGTTGCATTGTGTCTGAAGTCGGTTAAACTACCACCCGGCTTCGTTTTCGGTAGCAGTCTTGATATACCCTGTACAATATATTCAACTGTATTCGGTCTCGGCGACTGTCTGTAACTTTTCTACTGTTGATAGCCATGCCTCTGATGTGCTCTCAGGTCACTGACATAACCAATCTTTGCGTGAATGTTCGGTTACAAAGATTACATGTAAGCATCCCTCTGATACAAATGTTTAATGCTATAGGTACAATCTCGCACTCTGTGATAGAAGACTACATTCCAAAGCGTTTATAGCCAGCGATGTGCAGTCGTGTTTGTAATATCACATGTCTGCTGGCTGCATGCACAGACGAACATCTCTACCGTGCACGCTTGAAATAAACCCTTGTAGTGCATTTTATTCTATGTAAAATGTGATTATTTATTAATGTAGGCTTGTCTTTCTCTTTAGGTTAAGTGGTTTATTTAATATGGGCTAAAAAAAGCTATTGAAAGCTTTTAAGAATAGAAAATAATAATAGATACAGCCGAATTGAGAATCTCCTTTTTTAAGTCGGTTAAAAATACAAGACACTTAGATGCCAACTTTATTTATAAATCGATCAAGCCGTGGCTAAATAAGATACGTCGATTTTTATGTATTTCAGAAATTTAATTTTAACTAGATACATAATATATTCCACTCGTACTTTTACGCCACTGTTCATTGAAAATATTCTTATATTTTATTAATTTTTCTTTGGTTTCGGAATAATTACTTACCAGTCACCTAACAGCCGAAATAAAACACACTTTGACACTAAAATTTGAAATTAGCCTCAATTGATTTTCATTAAAACGCCAGTGGGTTTATTATTATAACTTTTACGAAGGGCCGCGTCGCCCCGAGACGAAATAAAAATCATTTTTTACAGTACATCATATTATGACGTCATTTTACGGTGTCATCAAATGTTTATGACTTATGCGTTTATGGACTCGCAGAGTCATAAAATATGTAAGTCACTTTCAGTAAAATCGTATTTAGAGATGCGTAAATTATACATTTTATTAGTTGCGGTGTAATATTAATGCTTTATTTATTGATCGATTAAATTTTAATGGCAATTATGAACTGTGGGTTTTATATGGTAAAATGTAATTTGCGTTAAATACTATTTATAGCGATGAATGGCGAGACGAGCATGCCAATCGAATGCTGGTAAGCGATATGACCGCTCATGGTTGAAAGCATAACAAAATAACACCATGAATGAACAAACCAGCCTCCGTTGCGCAGTTGGTTAGACGCCGTCTGTGAAACGAGAGGCTGCGGGTTTGATCCCCGCAACAAGACAAATGTTTGTGCGGCCCAACAATATTTATTTCAGGTCTAGGTGCTTGTGAGAACGAAAACTCTCTCGTAGTTTCTGATACCCACGACACAGGACTCGGTGTTAGTGTGGGGTCAGGACTATGTATATGGCTGTTGGGTGCATTTATTTATTTTATTATAAAGCAATGTTTGGCATTCCACTGCATGTTTTGTTACCATGTATTTGCAATATCGCTGTAGGTAAATAGATACTAAAAATAAAACAACATACATATATACAACACACATACATGCCTGATGATAAGCGAGACGCCCGCTCATGAACAGTAGCAAAACCAAATAACACCATGAATTAAAAATCAATGCTTGACATTCCACTGCGCTCGTCATCCTGAGATAAAATATTAAGTCTCAATATGTAATATAAGTGATAGATAGTGTTTACAAAGTATTATAGTAAAATAAGCCGAAAGTGCTTCAAGTGGCACACTTCGTCGCGTCCACGGAGGCGACTGAACGCGACGCCAAGCGTGAACTCCGATAACAGAGCGGAGTCTCCTTGGTTAAGCGGAGGATACAATATTGATGTTGTCTTAATTTTACTAGTATTTATATCAAAAGGTTACTTTATGCCAAATTGTAGACAAAAAGATTTTTAAAAATCCTTTTAAGAGTAAATAAGTTACATACATTACAAATTTGATAGCATAGAAAAGGATGCAAGGTTGGGGAAAAGAAAGCGATTGTCCCCACTCAACTAGTAATTGTTAATATCTATCATTTTATTTTTTGCTGTTTTCATTTAATGTGTTTTGTAACAGATATTTTGCAGTGACAATTCAATACAGCTTAAAATTAAATATTAAAAACATTCCTATATGTTATTAGCAGCCCAGCTCGGTTTCAACCAGGTGCAGATAGTTTTAGATTGTAGTCCACAACTACATGTGACTGCCATCGACTATATTAGTTCGCCTGCGTGAAAAAGCTTTTCGTGGATTACAGTCCCTCTATATAATTTCCCGGGCTGAAAAGTACAGCTTTTTTCGATAAACGGGCTATCCACGAAAAGAAATTATCAACCAACAAACCCTAAAATTTACAGGTTCAAACAAACTCTTTAGCTATAGATACTTACAAATCGTATAGATTTATTTTACCAAAAATATAATTGAATTTTTGACTTATACAAATGATAGTATACACTAGCCCTATAGAAGATTGAACAACAACACTAAATTTGATGAAATGTAGTGTTCGCAGACTCAACACCACAACATCGCGAGCTAATTGTAGCGGTTTGGTAAACAACTTGTTCCAGACCAGACCAATTGTAGAAAGGAGAGTTAACTTTTCAAACCTCATTTGAACTTTTTATATACATTTTCAAGGTGGCAGAAGGTCGCTTAATTAATAAACTATCTTTTTTAAACTAATGCTATCTAAATTAATATTATTATTAAATTACTTTGACTTAATTAAAATTTAATGGATAACCTACTAAGGTTTATTTTCTCATTTATTTCTATTAGTTATTATGTATAATTCTAAAAATAAGGAAAATCAATTATTCAAAGTATTTGCACGTCAATTATGACAGATTGTGAGACACCATAGAAAGAATAATAAACATCTTTATTTAACTACATTCTTGCAAATACGTTTTCATTTCATTTCGTGTCATTGCATCCTTACATAAATAAACTCACGCCTTTTCCCAAAAGAGGTTGGCAGAGAAGCTACCAGGATACCCACGATTCTCCTTTCGTATTCCGTCTTCCAATGTAATGGGAGCGAGCCCATGACAATATCAGGCACATATTTCTGACTCTGGGTTGATAATTAATAGAAAATGCCAATATCACTTTGCTCGACGCAGAATTCGATCCCGAGACTTCAGTGTTGTAATCGTACCGTACAACTCCGCTACTGAAGTAGTCTAACTATAATAAATATATAAAATTAATTCCTGTCTCAATTTATCCACCCCATAGACTATAGTCATTCGAAGTCTAATGAAATTATATTCAAAATGTAATCCAAATTCATATAGAAATTTTAAAATGTGTTTTTATTAAATATGTTTCCATTTTTTAGCTTTATTTTGTAATAATTAGGTATAGTGTTGATTTATTAAATTCTATGATTGTTGCCTACCTCTTAAATTAGAATACATATCAGTGATTTTGTATCCTTTGTCTAATGTATCCGAAATGCTATTGACGTGTTTGCTCTCTATACAACTATTTTAAATAAACTAATTAATTAATAAACATATTTCAATCCTAAATTATTACTAGGATACAAAGCAGTAGTGCTTTATCCCCCAAAATGTAAATCCATACTCGGCAAGACCTTGTGATCTTAGTATTATCCAAGTATGTAAATCACACAATATATTCCACCCCAAAATTCAGTCTACAAATTCTAATTTAACAATTAATCTCGTGGCGAAGCAATAATCACAATTATTCAGAACATTACGCAGGCTGCTGAGTGACAGCTGTTACATGGCAATGGATTAAGAGTGCGAGACGCGTCTGTGTTACTACAATAATATTGGCAATGGGAGAGGTTAAGTGTCATTGTTTTTTTTTTTATTGCACTGAATGGGGAGACGATCATGCCGTTCGCCTGATGGTAAGCGAAACCGCTCATAAACAGTAGTAAAACCAAACAATACCTAGAATCCTGAGACATAAGATGTTAAGTCTCAATATGTCCAGTAGTTACTCTGGCTACAATGTCCTTCAATCTGAAACACTGCTTTTACACTGCTGTGTGGCGGAAAAAATAGACATTGTGGTTGAACCTACTCAGGCGGTTTCTCATATATGAGAGACCTACCACCAGTAAAGTCTTATACATACGTACACAATAATCACGCCCGTACTCCATAGTTGTATGCAGAGACTATAGACTGTCACTTTGCTCGATCTGTATCAGTCCATATACATCCCACTACAGGGCACGGGCCTACTCTACAATCGACAGTACGATTGAGAGTGGTTAGGCTATATAGTCCACCACGCTGGCCTAGTGCGGGTTGGCGGACTTACATACCATAGAAATTCTTATAAACCCCTATGGTATGCAGGTTTCCTCACGATGTTTTCCTTCACAGTTTTAGTGCGTGGTGATTGACTATCAATACGCACATGACTCCGAAAAGTCAGAGGTGTGCCCTGGGATTTGAACTCGCGACCACCGTGAACATGGCAGTTGCGTCTGGTCCGTTTACCAACAGGCCAACACGCACTTCAACACTTCGCTCGATGCTGACATATTACTTTCACTTCATCTACTCTCATCAGCCTCTGCATGCATTCTCGTCGGTTGAGGGTATTTTTGACCTTACCCTTGTTGAAAATATCACCGATTTACTGGTGTAGGTTCGGTCAAGTCGACCCTTACCGACTCTTTCATCCACTGTTATCTCAGGAACAGGGTAAATTTGGCAAAATTATAGGCAATGTTTTTAAAATGTCTCAGCCCATGTAAGTCTCTATAATGTGCGATTGAGAGAGGTAAGGCACATAGTCCACCGATTATTTATGATTTTTAAAACCAGTTATTATTTGAAATTTATGCCCTCTACACTGTGTAACAATATAAAGTCCATGTTACGGAAATATTCATGGATAATATTCTTTGTATTTTAAGTTATAGTGTATAGAGCCTTTAAACTTTATGCTATTTTTATCGTGACAACTTTTAATTTGGCCCAAGTTTTAGTACTAAATAATTTTAATTAGTTAAAATATTAAATATTTTCTTCTTTACTACGTAAAGTACGCTAAAAGGTCGTTATTCGTCGCATGTTTTTAGTGATATATTTAGATTAATTAATTTATATTAATAAAAATGTCTGGGTGCGCTGCAAATGCTTTCATATAATAAATATGACATTAAAAAGTCAAGTTGACCTATCCAATAACTAGAACATTAGGCTTTATCTTGAAAATTCAGTCGATAGTCTGACTTTACACTGAATAATTCACAAAAGCCGTTGAAATATGGATTTGTATATTTGTTTTATTGCAATAAATGGCGAGACGACCGCTCATAGACTTAAACAACACCACAAATTACAAAGCAATACTTGCATTCCACTGCGCTCGCCATTCTGAGACATAGTATATTATAGTAGTTACTCCGGCTAAAATGTCCTTCAAATCGAAACACAACAGTGCATTCACACTGCTGAATAGAACACTCAGACGGCCTCTCACATATCAGAGACCAACCAGTAAATTTATATTTACAACATCCATACATACATTTGAATTACAGCTATTTTAACAACGCAATCAAATTTTATCACATGCCATAAAATGTAACATCGATATTTCGATCATTCAAATCACGAGCGGAACTCGAAATGACTCGAATATATATAGGATAGTTAGAATAGCCAGAAGATCTGTTTTGTCAATCAGGAAGGCTTTTTTATGACGAAAGTGGAAACCGAGTTAAAAGTAGAGTTACGTTGGCCGCACAATTGACTCTATCAAACTTTTATTTGAATAATGATGCCTCTTTCATGCCGAGTTTTTCCGCAAACTTTTGGGTGTCGCTTCAAAGTGTACTTTGTGGAGAATAGCCAAGTTCACGAAAACATTTTTTCTAAGAATTGGGTCTTTTTTGATGACGTATTTTTGGGGATTTGTTGTTCTTTTTTCATTTATATATCTTGATTAAAAAAAAAAAGTTACAAATTGAATAGGTACAGTTAGTTAGAGTATAAAATTGTCGGTGGTTTTGTTAGTTTCATATTATTACATTGGTTACTATTGTTAAATTAAATTACTGTTGCGTAACTAAACTTTAGCTGACAGAAATTATAGCGTGGAAATTGTTTCATTATAATATTTGTTTAAAGTTCACCTCTAGCTACACTGAAATTAATTTGATTACTATTAAATATATTATATTATACACAGCCAAAAAATATACATTTTATATTTCAGTCTGCAAATTAATTTTAGTTACAAAATACTTTTTACGTATCTTTAATTTTAAAATGTTATATTTATTTATTTATTTATAAAAAAAAATTATATATATTTTACTACCCAGTTAAGTATCAATTATTATGTATTTTCATTTTCATTTTTGTTTTGTTATTTATTTATAACACATATTTGCAGTAAATAGTGTATCTTCTTTTGGTAGCACTAAAATAAATATTTTTTTATTTCATTTCTTCTGGATCTTACTTTCTGCCCATTTCATTTCACACTTTCACTAAATCTGGCCATTAATAAAAGAAACATTCCGAACCAAAAAGCTGAGCCGTAAAATAAAGTAGTCACTGGCTTGAGACTGCGGCGGGAGCGGTGCACATGACAAACGCGACATGGAAGGGGCGCGGACGTGAGAAGCAATATATATTCCTACTATACTTACTTATACATATAGCTGTAGCAAAGACAAGCCTTTCAAAGGATTTTTTATAGCAATGAATGACGAGACGAGCATGCCGTTTGCCTGATGGTAAGCGATACGACCGCTCATGAATAGTGACAAAACCAAACAACACCTTGAATTACAAAGCAATGCTTGGCATACCACTGTTTTCGCCATCCTAAGACATAAGATGTTAAGTCTCAATATGTCCAGTAGTTACTCTAGCTACAATGTCCTTCAATTCGAAACACAACAGTGCATTTACACTGCTTCTTGACGAGAGAAGCAAACATTGTGGTGGCACCTACCCAGATGGCCTCTCACATTTAAAATATCTACCGCTTTAGTACCACCATAGTAGTCGCAAAGACAAGTTATTCAAAAGAAAATATGACATATAAAAATATATCAAGACTCCGATTGAGAGGGGTTAGGCCATACACTAATACGTAGACCTAGTGCGGGTTGGCGAACAACATAACATTGAGGAAGCTCCGTCTAACAGTAATTGTTTGGCATTAGCATACAACGCGAACAAAGTCGTGGGAGTTCACTAGTTTTGAATAAATAACGAGCAGAAGAAGTTTGTATAATGTTCTTACAAAGAAACAGTTGATTTAAAAGTCCTCGACTTTAATAAGTTTATTCGAGTCGGTTCATAGAATTGTGAGTGACAATAAAAAATATTTTATCATTAATACGATTATGTACAAAAATATTAATTTAAGTGCAATTTGGCAACTATATGATTTTATTTGAATCAGTAACTGATTAACAGTAAATGACAAATTATTTAGAATGTTATATTCTTGAGTAGAATCATGTGATATTGTAAAGTTTGCAAAAATTCGCTGGTTAAATGCTGCTGTTAACAATAAGAATTAATAATAAACAACTGCATCGGTAGCACCTTTGTATTACGGTACGATTAAAACGCTCTTGGGTTCGTATCTCAGGTCGGGCAGTGTGATCTTGAATTTTTTTAATCATCCCAGAGTTAGGAATTTATGCCCTAAATCCGATAGGCTCGGCCCCTGTCGCATCATGGGACAGAACTCAAGGCGAAACGTGGATGTCATGAAAACCCCTCTGCCTACCCCTTCTTTGTTTTATTGCATAATAAGTCACCTGATGGTAAGTAATCATTGCCGTTCATGAACAACCATAACGCTTGGATTATGGATGTGTTGTCAGTCCATTAAATCGCAAGGGGAGTATGAGGGAAAAGGGATGGAAGGGAAAAGGGTAAGGGTATTGCTCGTTTGCTAATGCTGATAAAAAATCGGAGTATCGTGATTTATTGTTTTCAGTACATACATACATACATAAATATTAGTGTACCGGCCACAAATCTGTAATTTTGCACATATAAAAATACGAAGACTATTTTACAGCCTTTTCAAATATTTCGGGCATTGATATGTAAATTTAATATTTTTGAATTTTTTATATGGCTGTACTTTGTTCTGTACAATAAAATCCTAAAGATTTATTTTTTAGTCACCTTTTATGTTGAAATTTAAAAAAATCAACACGTTAAATGATGTCTGATAAAAATAATGCATGACAATGTTTTCACAACTACAAACTCAATAATTAAACCTGTAATGTAGAAATATGTAGTTTTCTAAAAAATATTCCAACTATTTTAATGCTAATAGGATCACAACACATTAAGTAAATTAAGTTAGTTTATATTAAAAATATGAAAAGTGGTAGAATGATTTCTGAGCTGTGCAAAATATAAAGCCTTTTGGCTTGTGCTTTTATTTAATAAACTACACTAATGTACGATTATACTGAGCGCCCCAGGTGCGTAGTTGTATGTCGGTATGATTGCAAAGCTGAAGTCTCTGGTTTAAATCCCGGGTCAGGCAAAGTGATATTGAATTTTTCTATTCAGTTTCAGTGATATTGAATTTTTCTATTCAGTCAGGAAATGGTGCCCGATGTGGCGATACTCATGAGTATGCCTATACGATTATTGAAAGTCTAAATAAAGACCATATAATTAATTAGATTATAAACATTAATACTAATATGTTATTACCACCTTTATCAAAAAAGTAATAAAACTAATGATGTTTGAAAGATTGTTGGTTAATAATAATTTATATAAAAAAAAAAATGCAGTAACTATGTGAATTCTTTTAATTAGTATAAAATTATAGTAAATTATACTAGTAAATGAAAGGAATCAGTGAAACGCTCCAGCTATAAACAATTTAAATATTTTATTCATATATACATACATATATATCGTAATATTAGATCTAATACCCGACAAAACCTATAAAGTAACAAAAAATGACGTACTAACTAAACTAGGCCATAAGTAAATATAACTCACATCATAATTAATCTGTAGTGAAAATAAAAACAGAATACAAACGTAAAATCTCAAAGCCTATAAAGTACAATTTGTCCTGAACAAAATCAACGTCAAAAACTTCTCGCCACGTTTTTGCTATGGGCCCGCAGAGGGCAAAGGTACGACATAACGAGGAAACGACACAACTTTCAACTAATTATAGGCCAAACGACATAAAAACTTCCACGGGCGATATTTAAAAGATTGCGCCCCATGTGTAGCTCCGGGGAGACATTACCGAAGCTACAAACATTTATTGAACGACCCAGGCGAAATTTTAATAACGCTCGCTACACGCTACGTATTTTAATAATCATATTTTCTTTAAGCTACGTGGATGAAACTACTTTAGGACATATTTTCGACCGAATACAACCAACTACGCAAACTATGTATGTAGTGAGTTCGTAGCTAATAAGCTACGGCATAAGCGTGCTACGTTGTATTCGTAGCGCTAGTGCTACAGTGCTACGTAATTTTGTTGTGTGCTTTAGTCTATGTATGAGTATGTTTTTACATAATACATGTATGAAGGCATGAAGAGGAAGTGAGAGGTACTATTTTCTCCCGAAATTCGCTACGCTTAATGTCGATCGAAAATGTTTGCAATAGGGGACAAGCCTGTCAAATTATGAAACTTAAATTCTTTGACAAATTACACGAATATGAAATTGTATACTAAAAAAGTACACTGAGGGGAATATTGATCTAAAAATGGTGTACGATTAAGTATGTATTTACTGGTGGTAGGTCTCTCTGCTCTCATATGTGAGAAGCCAACTGGGTGGGTGCCACCGCAATGTCTATTTCTCCTGTCAAACAGCAGTTTAAATGCACTGTTGTGTTTCGGATTGAAAGGGTATTGTAGCCAGAGTACTGGATATATTGAGACTTAACATCTTATGTCTCAGGACGGCGAGCGCAGTGGAATGCCAAGCATTGCTTCCCAATTCAAGGCGTTGTTTGGTTTTGCTACTGTTCATGAGCGGTCGTATCGCTTACCATCAGGCGAATGGCATGGTCGTCTGATTCATTCATTGCAATAAAAAAAACTGTATATAAGTATAATATAATGAAACTGAACATCTCTAAGAAAAACCATTAAAAATGACTAACAGTACGTATCGACCGACGTTGAATGGTAAAAGTAAATTCTATTCTCAATCTGTTATTTGTAGCTTCGGATACGTCGATGTAACATTCCTTTGATAGAAAGATTGATAAATAAATAGACATTCTGTATTTGTTATCGTGCTTCTGATTCTTGAATTTAGTTTTGAAGAAAGCATCAAAGAAGGTTTTATCACAAATTACGAAAATACGTGACAATACCATAGACCGTTGAACAAAAAGAAAACCTCTTTGGATTCAAGGACAAATATTAAGTACTAAAACGTCCCGACACCCAATTTTGACAGATGACGTTTGTCAAAGTCAATTTGACAGTCTAATGTAAATAGAAATGGGGTATATTTTAAAAATTGAAATTTGACATTGACAGGTGGACGTGCAAGTAGCTAATTAATATGCAAAATGTGCTGTATAGGCATTATTTACCAGCCCATATACCTTATACTGCAGGACACGGGCCTTCTCTATTAAACCGAGAGTACGATTGAGAGTGATTAGGCCATATAGTCCACCACGTTGGGTTAGTGCGGGTTGGCGGATTTTACATACCATAGAAATTCTTACAAATCGCTATGGTATGCAGGTTTTCTTACAATTTTTCCTTCATTATTATAATGTGTAATGATTGACAATACGCACACGTCTTGGGAATGTCAGAGTTGTGCCCTTGGATTTGAACCCTCGACCGACTTGAATATGTTGGCAGCTGCTTTTGTTACCAACAGGTTACCCCGCAACTTAACTCTGATAAACCAATTGAAAATGGACACTAAGTTTATATTTATTTAACGATTTTTTTTACGAAACACTAAACAAGGCAAACACGACTCCGCAGAAACCCTTCTAAAACGGACGCAATACGCTGAATTTGGACCCAAGTCCAAGTTTGCAAGTGTCGAGTGTTAAGGTAAGTTCCGAGCTTTGTTTGAAGTCCTCCCAAGTTACGACTCACGGCCCAACACAGAAATTCCGGAATAATATTTACCGTTCAACTTCCTTGAGGGTTTTGATAAAGATGTCTAGTTTGATTTGAGCTGGTGACAATTTCATTAGTATGATTCCATATATAATAGAGGAAAAATGAGTTTAGGAAAAAAGTGTCAAAAAATATTCTATAGAAATGTTTACAATAAATTATACAGTATAGAAATTCTGTTAATGCTAATTACCCCCCGGGGTGGATTAAACCCTATCATAGAGAATTGGAATAAAAGTGGGGACAAAATTTAAATAATTAGCATGTCATATTAGAGAATCAGACTCCTATAGGACATAATAATAATTATTAACATAAGAGTCAAATACAGTGTTTTTGACACGGCGCATATTGTGAGGCAGTTTCTCATTTTGGGGTCCTAACTCCTGGTAGCTTGGGTCTCGAGCCTCGCCATCGTTGGACGCCTTTTTTAAAATTTTATGTGAATTTGATTTTTATATCACATGTATGAAAATGTAAAAAAAAACTTTTTAAATAAAGAAAAATAATTTTTTTTATTCTTTGTTTCATTAGTTATAATTTATGTACGCTAAATCAAATAATAGCTTTTTATTAATATTAACTGTCTTTAAGCTACTTTACTTCGAAAACTTTAACAATTTATCAACTACAAGCCTTAAGGAAAATATTGTTAAATTCAAATTGGAACTTTAATAATACTTTTTATTGAAAATATTCTCATAACATAAACGTTGAACTTTCGATGCATTTGTGGTATTAATTCATGTGCTGCTTGTGTTTGATAGAACACAATATACCAGTATAGAAAGACCCTCTAGATCCACCAGTTGTAGTACAAACCACAGCTCTTCGATGACTTGCAACAACATAATTTAATTCAAAGTTTTGTCAGGCCAATTTATAATAATGACGAGTAACCATGATAAATGGTGCACCTTTATTGTTTACTGTGCCTTCACACCTTTATGTTTGAAAGAGTTTCGACTCAGGATTTCGACATTAATGTGAAAACATCAGAAAGTTATGCGGATAGATTGGTTGGATTTAACGATGACTTATTGCTTCTTTGTTTTTGTGACCTACTTTTACTCATATGGATTTATGTTTACCGCTTAACCGTAATGAAATAACCGGCAGTAAACAACGACGAAAAGACGTGGTTATCCCTGCATTCCGCAGTTCGAAATACAGAAGGGTCAAACTAAATTAATAAATACACCCAACAGTCTTATACATACTCCTGCCCTTACACGCGACCTCTCGTTTCATAGCCGGCCTCTAACCAACTGCACCACAGAGGCTGTCAAACTAAACTAAGGTAAAATAAACTGATAACTGACAATACCAAGAGTAAACTAGTTTTATTCCACAACAATTATGCTTTTACATTTTATTAATTAAATAACAATATCATAGTAGTGATTGATCAACCATAGAGTACCTGCCTAGTAGTGGCCAATAGCATGTTTAAATAATAAAAAAAATAAATAACACCCAACAGTCACATACATAGTCCTGACCCCACACTAAATGTAATATATGTTATACGAATAGAACGTTAATACAGCTGAATTATAAATATATCTTAAAAGTGAATAATGCCTGGTAATTTTTCCACTTACATATCCATCTTATGGTTACATTGAAATTGAATTGGATGATAGGGTTTTCTGTACTTTATTATTGTCATTTCTTTATGATTATAATACTCTGTTATGCAATAATCAATGCCCTGGCATTCTCCTATTTACCAGCCTATGGTCTTTAATATATATTATAATTTAATTAAGTAGATGATGTAATCGACTAAGATCACCACAAATTAGTCATAGTCATAGTATAGTCATAGACATAATCTTTGTTGATACTGTAAATGTTGCTGGGCTAGATTAGCTCCTGTACGTCGCGTCACCCTAGGTTACATCTGAAAACCAGCGCTGTGTGGTCGCTTCTGTTATCACACAGCAACATGCTGAGATGTCGACCTGTTGTCGCGGGTGAGCCGCGCAACATACTTACCTTACTGTTTTGTACTTTTTTTTTCTGTTTTTTTTTTTATATATATGTTACATTATTTTGTTACATTATTATATTGTTTGCATTGTTATAATAGTACTGTGTTGTATGCGGCTGATTTCCGCGATAATAAAAGCATTTTTCTTTCTTTCTTTCTTTCTTTCTTTCTAATTATTGGTATTGTTTCTATGTATGATGCAAAATGAATAAAATAATAAATGTCAAGCCAACTCACCGGAGTCCCGATCTCGATGTTGGATGGTTGACGTCGACGACTCTAAAGCCCGTTTAGCTATGACAAATACACAGTACACTTAGTATATACATCGAAGTGTCTCTGTATGAACACGAGTGTCTCTGTTTGCAAAATTTATTGTGACACGATAATGAGTGTCATATCAGACGCTGTGTGAGCACGTTGTGTCCAAGTGCATTAGTAAACAGTACACACATTTATATCGGACATTTATGTCGTAGTCTAAACGTACCATTATGGTCTATGCACCTAAACACCGCTTTACACCAGATAGTTTAACGACCGAATTAGACAAATATTTACGTGGACGGTACGCGTGTAATGAGTTGCAACGTTCACACAACACTAAATAAAATAACACACAGCGAGCGTTTAATCGCAACTACCCTCGACTATTATATTTGTTACAGAAAAAACCGAATGGTAAAAATATTAATTTAGTGAATAAGGACGTGTCTAAGGTTTTATTTTGAAAAATGTTTAATTGTTTTTTGAAAAATATTGTTAAAAAACTTACATCCTAAAATAGCATCAGAATTGGTTTTGAAATGACAGATATATTAACATTTTTAGTAGTGCGGTGGGGACACTCGTTTTTTTTCCTGACTTTTGTACCTTATGGAGGATGACGTCAATTCGTGCATGTTGCATCCTTTTCGATTACTCCTACCAAACAAAATTAGCTTATTTATTACGAAACTGATAAAAAATCCTGATTGCTATTATGAAGAACGTAACCTTTCAATAGAAAAAATAATCAAAGTTAAGACTAAGTCTATTATTAGTAGGACCTTAAAACTAAAATATGCAACAATTGGCATCTTTTAGCAGAGTCAGGATTACATTTATAATGTCTATGTTTAATTATTGTATACTTACAGAACTGGTTTTAATTAGTTATTAATTCATACCACGGTTCATACCAGGGGTATTTACGGTAAAAAAATTACCGCAGTATTTTTATCGTCCTATCAGTAAAACCTCAAAGTCGACATAAAAGTTTTGTATTGCAAATTCCTCAGTTTATATCCCCTTCCCTCCCATCTATTCTTCGTTCTTCATAAACGTACCATTATCTCACGCAAAAGTGGAGTCGACCAATTGCGATTTTTATGCACTAGGAGCCATTATAGTCCTTGATAAATAAAATAAAGAATAAAAAAATCAACTCAATTTTCCGACATGCAATTCAAACCCTGGGCTCCACGATCCCAATCTCACATAAGCCGCAAATACGTCAACATCTTACCTGCGATGTAGAAGATAATTACCCGAGGTAGCTCATTCCTTTCATCTCTCAGGTTAATGAACTCACAAAATCTTGCAGAGCAAACGAGCGAGGTAATGTTATTAGTTGGACCGGTCTAATCAAATCAAAGCTTTGGAACTAGTTAAACAAATTAACAAAAGTATTTATACAGAACGAATTTTTAGTAAATAGATTTCGTCGCGTCGCAGATGCTTTTATATAAATTGAGGTTGTTTTGACGTTGAGACTAAATGGTCTGATTTTTCTCCCCCTTTCATCTTTTAGAATATAATTTAACTCATAAATTTTTAGTTGCAATGCTCGCACATGATGAAAATGAAAATAATTTATTGAATCCATTACGACGTCCTACATCATTGAGATTCAGTAAAAAAAAAATATCTACCACCCGGTTCGGAAAACGGTTTTCACTAGAGAAGAACGGGCAAGAAATTCTAGTGTTGCTCTTTTCAAAACCAGTTTACAATTTAGTGAATATAAAAACAGTTACAAGTGGTTTAAATCAGAGCATCTTATTAAAAAATTGTTATATCATTTTAAATACATATTTACGTTATACGAGTACATAATATGGCTGTGTGAAGCGAAGTCGAATAAACGAAGAATCAGTATCCTCTGCTTCTTGTGAAAGCCTGAAGTTATAATTCAATAATTTATAATGTATATAAATCGGACTAACCAGTCCACGCAAGCAGGACCCGTTCACGAGTATGACGCATGTGCCAGCCATGGGCCTCCTCAACCATGTTACAGGAAAGTGAAATAAATAAATTAAAGTAATAGTAATACTAAGTATAGAAAATATTGTATATAGAGATTAAGTGCTCTGTGTTTTAATTTGTCATCATAAGAGCTCTTTAATTGCCTACTTGACAAATAAATACATTTAATTTCAAATATTTTTCATTTCAGTGAAGTAATCGAATTGAAAACCCTAAAGTTTATAATTTATCATAGCACATTATGCCACAAACCAAGAGCAATTACATCGCATTTATATAATATAATAGAACAATTCTCCTGCTTATTGATATGGCAGTGAAATAGTGCGCAGATTTATTAGCTGAAGTTGGGTGGCCTATCAAGATAGACCTCAAAACTCGGTCGGCCGCGCATAAATCACACGAGATGATTATGTGCTCCGCTGGCTTTGGACTCGTGTTTCAGGGTTCGAGTTCCGAGTGGTGAAGTGTAACAGAGTGGATAAACTGCCAGATACCTTCCAAATAGGCTCTGTAGTTGATTAGGCTTGTCGCGTATTTGTTTTGTGGAGCGTTAGTTTAGGGTTTGCGTATTTTGGTCGAAGCCGAATTTTGCCAGAATAAGTGTTTATATAAAGTAGAATATCTCTTTATTTTGATAGCTTATTTGAAATTATATTTACACAAATAAAAAAGAATAAAATGTGAGTTATTGTTTAAATGTTTTTTTATTTTCATAAATTTCTTTATAACTAATGAGTACCTGCTTCCATCTCGCTACACTACCTTCAGGTCGACTGGGAGTAAATACCCTTAGGCATTAAGTGCGTCTGTACTGTGTAATTGTACAAAGTGTCAATAAAAAATAAAAAAAAATCATATTAGGAATTTAAAGTTTTCTAAATACTATGGTATAGCTACAGTAAAACATGTAAAGGAGCGTCTTAACAAATAAGTGTGAGAGGGAATCTAAATGTAAATTAAGCCAGTAATGGTACAAGATCAGAATAAGTGATTGGAAATTAGGAGAGTTTAGATGGGTATAGTTTT
Organism: Hyles lineata; assembly: GCA_030180105.1. NCBI lineage: Eukaryota > Metazoa > Arthropoda > Insecta > Lepidoptera > Sphingidae > Hyles > Hyles lineata. The sequence continues at coordinate 2,825,539 of JARJEE010000029.1, forward strand.
ACTCTCATCAGCTAAAAGTGTTGCTATTTTTTTTAATGACTTGCCCAAAGCTTTTCTTTCAGCCATAGAAAGTCCGTTGCTGAAATAGGACCTTCCAATGGATTACTAATGCGACGATTACATACTATTGTATCCATACACCGTATTAATTGAATATTATTTCAAAATCCTTACTTATATTGAACAGGGTATATCAAGAATGCTACCGAAAACGTAGCTGGGTGGTTGTTTTAGTTACTACAAAAACAATGTAACTAAACATTTCAAACACAAGGTGTTTAATTTTTTTTTTGTGATTTTTTAAATGTCATCCTGTTTGGGTAAATTCTTATTTTTTACTAACGTGATACTTGCGTACCATAGTGATTTTATAAGTATAATGGTGTTCACTATTATTTTAGAACAAAAAATGTATTTATCACCCAAATACGACGATAGGAAAAATAACAAAAAAAAAAATCTGCAACATTTTTAGTTGAATTGTGTTTGAAGTCACTAAAACTACCACCCGGTTTCGTTTCGGTAGCAATCTTCATATACGCTGTATCCTTATTAATATTATAATTGTGAAAGTTTGTACGCAATATGTATGGATGTTTTCTACTCTTACACACAAAAACGGCTAAACCGATTTTGATAATTTTGGGATAGCTAATACCCTGAATTAACATGTAAGGTAATTTTTATTCCGAAAATATAGTCGACGGCGCGGCGGTCACATTGAGTTTACATATAAAAAAGAACGCGAAATAAAATAAATAATATGTTATTGATGTGGAATGAACGCAAAAACTGTCTGCACCCGGGTGAAGCCGGGCCCGACCGCTAGTTGATTCATATTTTTTTCTAAAAGAAGTATTTGCGTGTAAAAGTTACAAACAATATGTCGTTGAATACACAAATCCCTTGTAAGTTACCCGTCGCTTTCCGTCACGTAGTCGCGTCGGCAGCTATTTGGAAATATTGAGAGCGTAACTATCAAACGTAGGATAGATTTTAAACCGACCAGCGTTTTCCAACGTTTCGCTTTGTCGATCGCAACGACAGTTCACTGTTTTGATGGCACAGGTCGGGAGTGAAATCCGCTGGCACTATCTATTTGCTGCCTCTACTATTTGTCAATATTTGGTTACTGTACTCAAAATACGATATGACGTGTAGGTAAAATTCGTCAGATTGAAGATTTTTTTATTGCTATAATTGGCGAGACGAGCATGCCATGCGCCTGATGGTAAGCGATACCACCGCTCACGAACAGTGGCAAAACCAAACAACACCTTGAATTACAAAGATATACTCGGCATTCTATTGCGTTCTAATAGTCTATTTATTAAACCTATCTCTATTTTACTGGTGGTAGGTCTCTCATATGTGAGAGGCCATCTGGGTGGGTACTACCGCAGTGTCTATTTCTCCCGTCAAACAGCAGTGTAAACGCACTGTTGTGTTTCGGGTTGAAGGGCATTGTAGCCAGAGTAACTACTGGACATATTGAGACCTAACATCTTATGTCTCAGGATGGCGAGCGCAGTGGAATGCCAAGCATTGCTTTGTAATTCAAGGTGTTGTTTGGTTTTGCCACTGTTTATGAGCGGCCGTATCGCTTACCATCAGGCGAACGGCATGCTCGTCTCGCCATTCATAGCAATAAAAAAAAAAAAACTAAAGAATTATTTAATTAAATTCAGGCTGCTTCCAACAAATAGATGTGGCGATCCTTAGGAGAGGCCTATGTGGACTTTCTATAAGTGAAAAAAGAGATAGAAGGAATTATAACTTACTAGACATTTAAAATAACACAAAAAATTAAGTAGTACGATAGTGATAAACCACGATATATTCGCTTTAATGATGCATGATTCGGCTGGTCTGGAAAACGTTTCAACCAAATTTAGAATGAAATAAAAAGGAGAAAACCGATTTATTTTCTTCCGCAATCCTCACACCGAGCGATGCACGACAGTTCAACAGTCACTACTTATTGAAGTGCGTAAGATAGCGATACTTACTCACTTAAAGATTCAGCCCAGTCTAACTACAGTCCAAAGTACACCTCTACCGATAATAAAAACTCGAATATTCGAGAACAAACAGTACCTCTCGTTACGAGTTGTATAGACGTTTTTCTATTTCTAACAACGTAAACTACAATCAGAGGGAAGCATTGTATCCTATGCGATAACAAGTTTATATCCCGGTGACTTGTCTCGGGAGAGTCATCGGCTGAGCCCGGATTTGTTAGAGACTTGCATGTCATTCCGCTTATCTCGGATTTGTAAGAAATTTGACTGTCAAAACGTTTGTGCTGTCGGGACTCCCGAGTATTTTATGTTTATTTTATAACTAACTTAAGTCTCAAAGCACGTTTTATGTTAGGTATAAAGTCGCTTACGATTATTATTTTTAATAGCTTCACAGTAATACTAGCGTAGGAGAGTTTAATAAATAATTAAATAAGTAGACCCGACAGTCATAAACATAATCCTGAACCTTTTTGGTTTCACCAACACCTAGATCCGAAACAAAACCTGTGGAGCACACAAATATTTGTCTCGGTGCGGGGATCGAATTCGCAGAATATTGCGGATCTTGTGTTTTGATCATAATTCAACAATGGATATATACTCTGTAATGGTGATTCACTCAGACTGTAGCCTTTGTGTAAGTTATTGTAAGTGTGTAGTGTTAAGCCGATGATGTATCATATACAATAAAATAAAATAAAATAAATAAAAATAAACAGGATACATCCAGACATTAATAATAAGCATAGCTTGGCACTCCGGTTGTTAAGAAGGCATTAGGTGTTCAGTTTCTTACTGCTGAATTCAAATACGTTTGATGTCGATTAAATCGTTCCTTACTAAAGATAATTGTAAAATATACATTGAATAATGATTTAACTTACATTAAGCTTAATTACTTTCTCGGTGGCGTAGTCTTACTACGGCACAATTGCATTGCTGAGGTCTCGGTTTTGAGTCCTGAGTCGGTTTTTCGGTCGGTTCGGTTTTAATAATTGTTAGAGTCCAAATACCTCCGTTCGTGTCTACAAAAGCTGTAAAGTAATTGACACGTCGAGAAGTAAAAAATAGTTTTATTTCAATGTGTAAAATTCACGTAAATCTAAGAAATCATTAGGTTATTCAACTTATTTGGCAATTAAACAGACAGTCTAGTTTATGAAGATCGTAAAACACAAAGAGACATACTAAGAAGAATGTTAATAAAACGTAAACTGTAGTTGACGTGAAGAAAAGGTTACGACTCAACAAAACGTATGTTTAGTACTCCGGATATTAAATGAATAATCTGAGAGGAATATTATAAAAACAATGCTGTTTGTTGCTATTTAACAGGATAGTCTATATCGGTCCAACCCTATATTGAAATCAATTAATTAATTACAATTTGTGTCTTGAGTATCAGAAACTACAAGAGACTTTTTGGTTTTACAAACTTCCAGGCCCGAGACAATAATACTTGTGGGCCTCACAAACATTTGTCTTAGTGCGGATATCGAACCCGCGGCTTCGCGGCTTCTCGTTTCGTTCTCTCATTCGCACCATGTAAGCTGTCAAATAAATATAACAATAGCTGAAAAGATAAAGGAAGTGGACAATAATTTATTTCCAACTCCTACTATTAATTTAACTTTCTGATTAATTTCGTTGCAGGTTAAAGACAAATTAGACATTCCCGGAGACTCGCCGAGCTTCAATGCTCGGTGTCATTACATTGCGTGCCACTGTTGATCCTGGCTTACAGAAGTTGCAGTGGTGGCTGTGAGGGCGGGACAGTCTCCAAAAAAAAATAGCTGAAAAGATGGACATAAATAAAAATACAAAATATTATGAACCTTCCCTAAGACCTACTATCATGGCAATACTAAGAAAAAATGAAACGCGTAATTTATAAAAAAAAATGTATTTTCTTGTAGATGTGTATATGTTATGTAATTATTTTTGCTATGGGTCGTTAGTTACCTGAAATAAATAAATAAAAATTTAACTATAAATTGCAGTCTTTGTGGCTAAAACAGAACCACGTTGGAGGTAATTTTTCGTCGTTTTTCTTCTTTAAGTGTTTTCGACGTGTGCTGGAATTAACTAAGTCCCGTGCTACGTGAAACTTTGTGTGTTATGTAAGCTTTTGGTGATATTTACTATAGAATCTTACTAGTGGTAGGTCTCTTCAATGTGAGAGGTCGCCTAGATAGGTACCGCCGCATTGTCTATTTCTTCTGCCTAACAACAGTATAAATGCACTGATGTGTTTCAGTTTGAAGGAAATTGTAGCCAGAGTAACTACTGGACATATTAAAACTAATATCTTATATATCAGGGTGGCGAGCGCAGTGGAATGCCGAGCATTGATTTGTAATTCATGGTGTTATTTGATTTTGCTACTGTCCATGAGCGGGTGTCTCATTACCATCAGTGAAATGTATGTATGTTATATAATATTGATTATGTATTTACCTAAGTTTCCTACAGCGATATTGCAAATACATGTAACAAAATATTCTAACAATTTCTATCCATAAGCCAAGCATTTTTCAGCGAAATAAATGTTTACAATACAGTTTTTACAGATGTTGTTTTAACGAAAAAATTCCGAAAATCCACACCTATTGTACGTTTCCCAACGAAAAATGTATTTTTAGACCAATTAATCCAACGTTATATCGCTAACTAAAAATATTTGGAATGGTTGAACTAATGTTTAGAGTTTTCCACGGTTTGTAGGCATCTATGTCAGGCCTATATATATTTATTTATTTTAATGTTTTTTTTTGTTGCAATGAGTGGCGACACGAACATGCCTTTCGCCTGATGGTAAGCGATACGACCGCTCATAAACAGTTGCAAAACCAACATTCCACTGCGCTCGCCATCCTGAGACATAAGATGTTAAGTCTCAATATGTCCAGTAGTTACTCTGGCTACAATGTCCTTCAATCCAAAACACAACAGTGCATTTACACTGCTGTTTGATGGGAGAAACAGACATTGTGGTGGTACACACCCAGTTGCCTCTCACATATGAGAGCAGAGAGACCTACCACCAGTAAATACATACTTTATTATATACCACACAAATAACATACATAATAACACAAAGCGTTTATACCCGTATATGTGTAACAAACAGCGGTCTTATCGCACAATTTTATTTTAATATATATTTTTAATTAGTAGAATAATAGTGGTAGATCTTGGACTACGTTAAGGATAACGTGGCTTAGCGGGTAGGCACCACTGTTTTAGAGAAACCCGACTTCAAGCTATAGAAACTAGTACTTTCAGTTGGTCATGATGGTCAGGTCATGGGTCACAATCACACATCATCTGGTGAACCGTTTAATCGTTTCCCGAACCAATGCAATACAAAGAGTTGTACTGCTGTGGTCTTATAAGATATAATGCAATTAAAATTGCATTTTAATAAAAAAAATAAGGAATGGCGTGACGAGCATGCTATTCGCCTGATGGCAAGTGATAACCGCTCATGGATAGTAGCAAAACCAAACAACATAAATCCCAAAGCACTGCTTGGAATTCCATTTCACCATTCTATGACATGTTAAGCCCCAATATGTCCAGTAGTTCTGGCTACTAAAATACATATGTTTCGCTCATATAAACCAGGAATACAAGTAATTTACTGAATTGAAGCTATTTAGTATCCACTCGAGAAATTAATTCTAACACAACAATGTTCCCTTTCTGGCTTATGGCCAAAGCAAAAGTCGGCAAATAGATTTTATAACCACATATATTTCCTAAAACGCTCACACTGATACTGTTTCGTTTATTTTACGCCACCGATGTGTGGAGCTAAGCCCTTCGCAAAATCTATGCTTTGATTCCATTTTTGTATCTGTATATTTTTGTGTTTTCGCTGTTGAATTTCACTGATGGATTGTACGACTCCAACTTTAATTTTAACTTCTTTACCTTTAATATTGACATCGTAGTGAATGTGAAAATGAAAAATCCTATAATAATGTACAGCCTTTTATTTTTAAAGACGCTATGGTACGCAAGGGTTGAAATTATTATTTTAGCTAAAACTGTGCATTTATCACCCAAACACGATGATATTTAAATCACAAAAAAATGACGAGTTATATTGAGAATTTTTTATTTGCATTGTGCCTGCAGTCACTAAAATTATCAAGCGGCTTCGTATTCGGTAGCAGTCGTGATATATCCTGTATATTATGAATGACTCGACACAATTATGTCAGTCCGCTTGAACCGAATATACAGGCACGGTCACACTATCATTTATCTACACATGCTTTTATATCATGTGTTATAATCCGTGGAAACTGTTGTGGATTGAATATATAATAATGTATAATTATAGTTGCTTTTAATTTTATGTAAAATTGTATCTGTTGTTTCCCAAATAAATAAAGATAAAATGTCGATCATATGAGTTTAAAAAATAGGTACGGTTGATAGGTTTTCAACCCTGGTATACATCTGAGGTAAGCAATGAATAGCATATCACCACTAAAACCTAGATTATAACTTACACAAAAAATTAACCGAAACAAATGAAATAGCCAATATTTTTTTTTATAAACCTATAATGTCCCACTGCTGGGCAAAGGTCTCCCTCAACTCCTTCCATCTGTCTATATTTTCTGCCGTTGCCGTCCATACGCAGCTGAATTTGTCAAGGTCGTCACGCCATCTCTTCCTAGGTCTACCTCGTCACCTTTTGCCATCCAGGGGCGTCCATTACGTGGCAATTTTCGCCCACCTTTTCTATAAAGCTAATAATATGTTAACTATTTTAATCATTTAGACAATATCTCATGAAACATCTTTGCTTGAAATAAAAAAAAAAAACTTATTTTAAAATAGCAACCGAAATGATTCTTGCCAATACTCCTTTAGGAATACACCTTCTTAGCTCCGGACATAAAAAGAATATCTAAGTGCATCTTGATGGCACTGCAGTGGTGTTTGAATATTTTAAATTTTCAGAAAAAATTCTAAGTCGGAATTATTAGACATACATAATCGTAGAAATAAATTGACCAACAATAATATAAAAAACTATACTACTATTTAAATAATTAGAAAGGATTCCCATTCATAGTATCAGTAGTTAAAATATCGTAAATCCCGATACCGATATTGTTTAAAATTAATTATAGCATTTTTTATGGTTTGTCTTGAAACGTTTTTCTGTTTTATCCCGAGCGACAGATGTTTATAAATAAAGTAATTATCACATTTTACATTTTGTTCACAGAGTCGAAAACAAAAAAATATTTTTTATTACACTTCAAGTATATTTTTCCAAGAACTCCGGGCCTGGGTCGCTATGTTTATATTTATCGAAAATATATATTTCTCCCGACACAAAAAAGTAGGTTTCATCGAGGTACAAAAATCTTCGCACCGATACTAAGTTTCATAGTAAAATCGACACTCTCCTTTTCAAAATAATTTGTTCAGCGCTTACCTACATTATAATCAAACAAAGTTGTACGAGTATATAAAATTTCATTTTTCTAATCCCACCGATTTCATCTGAATTATCTATTATGCATTTTTTTATTTTAATTTGATTATAATAAAAAAATAAATAAACTCCAGTAACAACGGATTTACGAAAAAGTCTGCGTTAATGTACCAGGACTTATATTTCTAGAACATTCTTTAAATTTCCCAAAGGCTGTTGACACATGCATGAACTATGAATTTCGACTTAAATTTGCATTATTTTACATTCGTTTACTATTACTAAATATTTTTTAGCTTAACTTCGTAGCCCTTTATGCTTAGAAAATAAATTTACCTTACGCTCCCATCGAATTCGGACCTTACATCAGGAATTATAGAGTTTAAAATAGAATGATGTACCTGACATGCATTTTACATATTAGTTGCACTCTTGACACCTCTTTAATGCGAACTTATGCCATTTGATTTTTAGCATATATTTTTAGCATTATACTCGTATATATATGAGTACAAATAAATGTGGATGCTTCAAAGTGCTTCGCACAAAATATATTAACGTTAGGATCCGTTTTCATTTAAAGTTAAGTCACTTGAACACAAATGAATGTTAGGATTAGTGACGTAGTCCAGACTCAAATTTTGCAAATAATTTAAAGGACTGGCAATGGTATTACAATTAATTATAATTAATCTTTTTTACACTATATAGAAATAAAATGTAGAATTTACACAATAAAAATAACAGTACAAGTGACGGCCTTGTTACACTAGTTAATTTCTGAATTTCTGAAAAAATAATAATTATTTTACTGTACTCTGCCTTTTCTTTCTCCTCGTTATAAATCCATCCAATGGTTACCTAGTGAATTACATTAGTGCGATAATACCGCCATTTGTACTTTGTTGTCATATTATCTCTGTATAAAGTAGTACTGTACTGTACTGTATCAGCCCATATACATCCCACTGCAGGGCACGGGCCTACTTCTACAATCGTAAGTACGATTGAGAGTGGTTAGGCCATATAGTATAAAGTAGTACATTAAATAAACTATATTTATTTCATGATAACAAAAAAAATGTTATGAATAGTGTAAGTGGTGTCTGTAACCATTTTATTCAATAAATAAAAAAATATTTAAAGTGGATTACATTGTTTCATTTATTTATGGAAATAAGAGATACATCAATGTTAACATATTACGGTCATACTTTGTATGTTATTTTTGATAGAAATATTAATGAATAATCCTATTAAAAGTCACACACAGTTTGACAGGCAGTTTTGTTGAAAAATATTTATTATTTTATAACATAACATAATATTATATTGTTGAAGTAATTATTATTTTCGGGGAAAAAATACTCCAGCTTTTTTCAATGCAACCGCAGGCGTACCTCGAAGTGGTGTGCCAACGGCGGCCAGAAAATTTGAAATCACTTTTAAAAAGCGTTTTTTTTTTTCATCAACATTAAATATGTATGGAAATCGCAATCCAGTACTTTTATTTAAGTGGTTGGCTTGCGGAGCCACTATTTATATTAAAATAACGTTTTTGTTTACATTAAAAAGCATGTAATATTTTCTGCACGTGGTTTCGTATGCGTAAATGTTTAAATAGCTCTAAATTAATTTATCCCGTATGTAATGGTTTGACTGTTTCGGTGGTGTAGTTGTACTACGGTATAATTACAATGCCGAGGTTTCAGGTTCGAATCCCGTGTCAGGACCACTTCTGACTTTCCAGAGTTACGTGCATATTATTTCCTGATTCAAGACCTGAGCGCAGCGTTGGACGTCCACCCACAAGATGGTCTGTCGACCTGGTAAAGGTCGCGGGACGTCGCTGGATGCAGGCTGCCTCCAACAGTTCTGTGGAAATCATTGGGGGAGGCCTATGTTCAGCAGTGGACTTCCTTTGGCTGATGGATGGATATTACCTGATTACCATGCATTTATTACAGAATAATATCTGTGGGAACCTATCATAGATTTAATAGAATTCCTATGGTACCTATGTGAAGACCGCCAACTTCTAACACTATGGTTAGCTATGACATTCCCCCTCTTATTCGTAGAGGAAGTCTTTTAATTGTACGTATTTGGCCTGTATTTTTAATATAAGAGTCCTGCCTCATTAACAAAGGACAGGGCAACAGATTTTCAGTACATTAACGCTTAAATACATAATTTATCAAACTGTAGATGAGGTATAATCGGTTGATTGTTGCGGTTCTGTGAAATGCCGCATCCGTTCGGCTGTCCGATATTAAATGAAGTTCTGTTCCTACCTGACGTGATAATTACTTTTTTACCAAACGTTTTGTTTGTACACATTGTCGGATAGTTGGGTAAATAATGTTATATATAATAATAGGATTGCTTTTGATGCTTTACATGTTGTATATAACAACCATTGGTTTAAATTGTAAATAATGTTATAGAAAATCAGAGGATTGGTTTTGTTGATTTACAAACTGTGGATGAAAACCATTTATTCCAATTGTTATCATTAGATAATGTGTTAAGTATGCTTTTTGACCTTCAGAGTCAATTTTATAAAGCACTCTAATTTAAAAGGTGGAGGCTATGGTCTTTAGCTAGAGTAACAATTGATATGATTATTGCAGCCAGTCTAAACTATGGCGATCTATTAAAAAATCGAAAACTATTTACGTGGTTCAGAATTGAATAAGTTAGCATGGTTGATAGGAAGGGTAACTTTTTAATTTTGTATGTTCGTTGTTCCTTTTCCTGTTTCACGCCAATTATAAGATTATTTAAAAGGCAGTATTTTATTACTATAATTAACAATTAAGGACACAAGCAAAGCTTATTACAGCTATCTTGCCAAATACGTTATTTTTTTGTTTCAGTTAATTATTATTTTAAATTAAGACGAGCATGTCGTTGCCTGATGGTAACGCGGTGTCCTATGTCAGCGGCGAATATGACGCGACGCGATAAAAATATAGAGGATAAATATAAGGATAATAATATTCACGGTATGTAAAAATATGATTAGCCGAGGGTAACAGCAGTGTGTCCTCATTACTAAAGGCATGGCAGCTAATTTCGCCCCGCTCGAAAGGCGTGTAATTGGCCTAACGTCGCATAATAATGAGCCTATGCAAACTAAAGTCGTTACCGTCCATATTGGGATTTCGTTGGAGGTTGATGTTTTAATTAATGCTTGCATACTTCGCGCTTGCTCGCCTGGGAACTGTTTTACATATCGTTTTAAATTAAGCGGGTTTATTTAAAGGTATTTTTTGAAGTAGCAAAAATACCGCGTCGAGAGTCTACGTAAAATGATAGATGTTGCAAGAAGTCGCTGTATGCAAGTCGTTTCTAATAGTTCTAATATATTTTACTGATGGTAGGTCTCTTATATGTGAGAAGCCGCCTGGGTAGATACTACCGCAATGTCTATTTCTCCTGCCAAATCTATGATGAAGTTCAATAATGGACTTGGAATCTTATGGTAGAAAAAAGACAAATAAACTTCCTAATGTTATTTTGTTTTGTTATATAAATAATTATTTATTTTATTGATTTTATCTCCACTTATAAGTAAGTGTATCGCCTCATTCCTGACAGTTGTATCTTTTTTTATAAGAAAAAATGATGTAATATTATTTTTGTCGATTCTTGCTCAGTAATATCCTTACCAGACGTCTGAAAATTCATTCAAAGTGCAATGAACACGATACAAATAAGGTAATAAAACAGAAATGAATAAGTAAACACGTCACGCATCTTGAGTTCCCGCGATGAGCTCATTACAAGGCATTGAAGATTGTCGGTTATTATATGCATGTGTTCTGATGCAAGCGAAATGGCTGTCATACGGGTGGCTGGTTTGAACAATAATGATTATTATGTCCTCTAAGCGGTGAAGTGATACATCGTGAGGAAACCTGCATACCATGGCGATTTGTAAGGATGTATGTGGTAAAGACCCAAACCAAGACACAACCAAAACAGTACTAAGCCAGCATCGAGGATTATGGCCTAAACCATTTCAATTGTGGAGAAAAGCCGTGCTCTGCAGTGGGGATACAAATACCAACAGATCCTATAAAGTTGGATATTGAACCTAGATGTGAAGGCCAAAAGAATGAGAAAAGTGGCATTAATTGAGAGAGTTCTATAACCAGCAGCGGAATCTTAAAGGCTGTGAATGGTGATGATAAAGATAGGTGTCAATTTCAATATACAAGTCGTATACAAGGTGAACGGAGGACCTAGTTAAAGTTTCGATAAATCGCTAAAAGCAGACAGATTCCAACAGGTCGTTATAAAAATCTTTAAAAAATAAATAGAAGCAACAATCGTATATATATCTTAATATATATATTTCTTGTGTGCGTGTGTATGTGACTGAACTCCTCCTAAACGACTGGACCAATTTTGATGAAATTTTTTGTGTGTGTTCGTGGAGATTCGAGAATGGTTTAGATTTACAGTTTGGTCTACTGGAAAATGTTTTTTCAATTAATTTCTTATTTATAAGGAGTTGTAAAATGTTCATGGGTTTGTAACTGTCAAACATTTAATGTTCATACCGTCAATACGGTAAACTCTTCCCTCAAATTAAATAACGTATTTAAATAAAGGTTTCGAATCGACAACATATATCCACAATATTCGATTAATGGCGTATTTTAGATTTTAAAGATGTAAAATAATGACAGTAATGAAAAGTGGTTGACATTTAAATTGGTTGTCAAATATTTATGCATACGTTCAGAAATTTAATTTGTGTAAACTAAAGAGTATATTATGAAGCTAAATAAATATAGGACAATCAAATAAATAATATTCACACGTAAGAAGTTTTACTTCTTTTCAAGATAGAATGTCACTTGAAAATGAAAAATCTTTCATAAAATAACACATAAAAATAAAAACTGAACTGAACTGAATAAAATAACAATTTTATATAATTATGGAGAATATTGCAGGGATTCTTAAATTAGGCGTTGTCTGTGTCTTGAGAAACCAGTTATATATAATTGTTACTACCGTTACTCAATGACCGTTACTACATTAATTGTGTGTGTGAGTGTATTTCTATGAAAATTTATATTTAATCTCTTTATTACTAACAAAAAGTAATGGCGTAATGTTTTTGGAAAACAGCATACTGGGGGTGAAATAAGGGATGGAATATTGCATGGATAATCAAAATCGCTAAAGTGTTTAATGTCAAAAATTTATAAGGCACACTATTTGGATATGGAGAAACGGGATATAATAGAGTGGGAGGTAGGGGAGAGGACTGGGATAGCTGACACATTTGATAGGACGAAATGTAAATGCACGGTATAAGACGGGATGGTCAATGAAGAGAAAAGACGGGACGTATCGGGAAGTGACTGAACAGACGGGATGGGACGGAATTGAGCAGGACAGTAGGATAGCTAATTCATGTTTAGGTATACAAGAGCTTATACGAAAAATAACATGTATTTGGTGTGGAGTAAAATAAAAAAATATCTGCATCCAGGCAAAGGTGGGTCGGGCTTTTTTGCTATGCTAAATAATTCAATATAAAATTCATCATATAATAACTAAGCCATAGCGAAGCGTGGTCGGGTCATCTATGGTATCTTTTAATTGATTTCAATGAATGTCGTCGGAGTAGTAACAGTGTTATAATATTTCCACAGCAAAATAATGATTTGAATCTGGAGAGATGGGATAGAATAGAATATAAGGTGGATAAAATGGGACATAAGAATAGGTACAGGATGGGATTGAAAATGGATAAGCAGTTTAGACAACGGCTGTCATATTGATTTTAAATAAAATATGGACTGGAATCTGTATTTGCACCCAGGCGAAGCCGGGCCGGGCCGCTAGTATATATATATAGTCCTGACCCCACACTAAGCTCAAATATTGCGTCTTGGACATCAGAACGTACGAGAGACTTTTCGATCTCAAAAACACCCAGACCCGAAACAAATACTTGTGGGTCAGACAAATTTGTGTCTCAGTGCGGGGTTAGAATATCGAGTATCATTGGAATCGATAGTTTAGCTGTAGACTTTCCCATGGCTGAACGGAGAGAAAAGAGAGGAAATAAGAAATGGCTGTTGGTTGTATCTTAAAGATCCAATACCTCGAGATCGAACTCGGGCCTTCCCATTTCAAAACCAGCCTTCCACTACTAGGTATACTAACGTATACTTTAAAAAACTTACGTAATGCATCCAACTTGAGCCAAGTAAGGAAGTGGACCGAAATTTATGATATCATAAATAAATTTCTATACGTAAACGAATATGTACGATAAAATGTAAGAAACAGCAATTTATGCCGCAGACATTCTCGAGAGTGGAAATTCTTTAAAAGATTGAAAATTATGTACCCCAGTGTAGGTTCGGTGCCTGAGCAGACATTAGCGTTTTGGCAAGAGATTCTCTCGGGTACACAGATCTTGTTAGCATGGCCAACTTTGCAAATAAAGTAATTCAGGGTATTAAGATTACGAAATTAATTTTATCACAAATATTTTAAAATGTTGTTTATGATTGTTTTTCAATGGTAAAATTTCAGTTGTGATAAAATGATAGTAATTTCTCCCCAATTTTAAAAGACAATTTACCTATAATTAACTTGTTTCAGATATCCATGGGTGTTGAATATCAATTATCATTAGTCGTCTGTCATATCTTGCTTGTTTACGATAGAGATATTAATAAGATTTTCTGTGACGTGTAAAGATTGTTAACTCTCATCAGGCCCGGTCTGGCCTTGGACTATGGTCTCTATCGTCTCCATCGAACTGTCGATTGTCGAGGAATTCTGTACCCAGCAGTGCACGATTGTATGCTGATACAGTACAGTGCATTAGTCGAACATGCATTACAAAATGTCTATGCAGGGGCGCTGTTCGAAAAGATAGAACTACAACATACGGATTTGAAGGATTCAGGCGACATAAGACAAAACACAAATTTCAAGAAATTCTTAAACATTGACTATTCTTTCCAGCAGTATATCTCAAACCCGACCAGCCCGGACTAATACTAATCCGAACATATTCTCGGATGCAGCCTTAATTACTTGGTAATGAGAGAAACTTGCAGCTTGAAAATTATACAACCAGTAAATACTGTGAGCAAATCCTGTTCCTAGCTTAGTGTTATCTACTAATTCTATTGTGAACGTATATGAGCTCCTTCTTGTCGACAATCTCTAGATACAAGCACATACGCTACTTAACTTGCTTAGGATTATTCGGTGTTTAGATTAAGAAAGTACCTACAGTTAGATCTTACTCTGGATAATTTTGATTATACAGCTCAGCTTCTGGAATTCTGTAGTATTTTCTATAGTTCTGGTTTTAAAGTCATAGCATGAATAATCAAATTATAATTCAGCGTAATTAATAATAATTATAGTGGTTGCTTAGATTTACGCGAATGCTACACATTGAAATAAAACTATTTTTTATTAATTTTAACGCGGATTGGTTAAATTAGTTTTATTTCAACGTAATTATGTCGAATAACAAAAGATAATTGTATGCTGCTTTGACATTCTGTCTGGATGATGCCATAATCAGCAGAACAGTAGAACTCATTTTAAACTTGACCATATGCCTATTTTATGAAAGTTGAGTAGGTGCAGAATGAAGAAATGGTGAAGGCACTATTGGCCAGGGGCCTCAACCAATCATTGACATCATACGTAAGATATTGAGCATAAGTAGACTAGATGGATTCATTACAAGTGAGCACAAAGCCGTGATGTATCATCTGGAAACCATTGATTAATTATAAAAAGAAACCTATTAACAAGAAGAAGTAGTTCCTTAAGCGATACACAAGCTGAAAATGATAACACATCATCAAACATTGATACTACAAATGTCAAAATTCCCAAGCCTTACGAAACTTTGTTCAACGCAACAGCAGAAATAATTCGGAACAAACTAAACTAGGACCCATAAAACTTACTTACGAACTCCAACAATTCATCCTGTCAAAAATAAAGCATGGCCACTGTTTTGTGATACCTGCTACTGTTTCAACTAATTTCAGAGAAGCCGTAATGACGGCTCATATAAATGCAAATGCAAGGTGAGCTTACTAACCTTTGTTGGAAGTTGTCAAATTACTGTTAAACTTCCCGCGGCCCTCAAACTTGGACGTAAGCTTAAGACCTCATAGTATGCTTTATAGTCGTGCCAGCAATTCATTCAAAAACTTTTTATAAACTACTCTCTTGCTACAAAATATTATGAATACTATAGTCAATTATGAGTTTAAAGGTGAGGAATAAAACCAGCCAGAACGAATGATTGTAGCCAGAATAACTACTGGAAATATTGACACTTAACATCGTATGTCTCAGTATTTTTATTTTATTTTGTATTATTATATGTAAGAGGAAATAACAAAAAGAATATAATTAGTCTCACAAAACCAATTGCTTGGTTTGTCTGTGAGTACATAGTGATGTTTTACATATACGAGTATTGCTAGTTGCGAGTGTCTAATTATATGGTGGATGGTTAGTTCATTGGAATGCAAAGCACTATGCAGTGTGACCTGCTCCAAATAGATTTCTTTGATAATCATCAGAGAAGATCTATGCTCAGGAGTAAAATAGCTAAGGAAGATAAGTATATTGATGATAAAATTTATCTATCGATCGATCGCCGCCACTTTAAATCGCTTAATGGAAAGAAATATCAAAGTAATATTCGAACTACCAAATCAAAATGTAATCTATATCTAATGTAATAATATTATGAACGGAATAAGAGTCAATGGATTGCCGCGGTGGCCCAGGTGTACTACCGGATGATTGTAAAGCTGAGATCTTGGGTTCGAATACCGGGACGGGCAAAGCGATCATGGATTTTTCTATTAAGTATCAGTCCGGAGTCAGGAATTTATTCCCGATATGGCGATAGGCTCGCCTTGTATCAAATCGCAGCACGAAAAATACAAGACGAAACAACCCTTCTGTGAAAAGACGTTTATGTATGTATGTAGTTAATAAAAGTAAACCAAGTTAATAGTACCTGACAGAACATGTAAAATATCGTTTCCCTCAAGTGGGACGGTAATATACTCCTCTTGTTATTTAAATAAAGCTTGTGCTCTGGGGAAAATTACCTGACTTGCCTGTAATGGATAAACTAGGCATCAATTAAAAGATAATACGGACAAAACCGAATCAAAAAATGTTGAACGTATTTTTAAAGCCCAGAGCAATTTAACGAAATGTTAAACATACACAATACAGGAACGTAATTTGCTCTGTGCGGTAAAAAATACTCCAGTTCTTTTTGTGGAAATAGCCGGTTTCCCTTTTGTATTCAAAACAAAGAACACCTAATAAACATTAACGAATCCATTCAGTGAAGGTAAAGCGCCAAATTAAGAAGGACTCTGCTCAATCGTCTAGGCAGAAGTGTTAATTGCGATTTCAAATATCTGTGTTATAGATTCATGGATGAAATTATTTAGCTACATTAGGTAATTTTTTGATTATGAAGGATTTATTAGAGTAAGTGGTGTATTTTATTCTTTAAATGACGATTTATAAACTAGGAGGATTGAGGACATGACTGGCGTTAGGGAGCATTACTGTCAGTGATGCTGAGCAGAGCCTACTACCTACTGGAGGTACAGAAAGTGTTAATGAAATCCAAATTTAGTTTTCTCCGAATATGTTACCAAACAAAACCCCAAAGAATCCAGACTGTGATTAGTCTGTGAGTGGAATATTTTAGATGTAGTAGATAGTTCCTTTCGTGTCAAAATAAAAAATACCATGCCGCCACGTGACTAAAAAGAGAACATGCAGTTTAGTTAAGCTGAATTAAAAAGGTCGCTGGCATCAGGGGAATGTTCGTTTGTGTTCATATTTAATCTAACTTCAAAGCTATTGAAAGCGACATTTAGTGACACAATATAACTAAACAATTAGATAGAAATACAATTTATGATAGTATTCATCTTTTATATTTCTATTCCTAAAATAAAATTATGATTTGAGATTCTTTAAAGATAAAGTAGGAATGAAAAATTGCAGTATACTGATTGATAGTATTAAACGTAACACTATACGAGTATAACAGTGAAAACAATTCGGCAGTGACTGGGATAAATGATATCCACTGGATTCATATATCAGGGACACCTTGGCCGTTCCCGGTAAAGGATTCCTCTCAAATCCCAGCTCAGTACAGATAAGAAACTGAAACGACCTAATGTTGCAGTCCAAGTCATGGAAGACAAAAGGAATTAGGAAATATTTTGGTGACAACAGTTTAATGACACATGTAAATAATTTCGATAGATACCTTATAATCTAGAATAACTGCCTTATTAATAGTTTTAAGACCTGTTTCAGTTATCAAATGTGTTGTCCCTTTCTAACGGCTTTGAATTTAGTTTGAGTGAAGGAGACAAAACATCGGATAGCTAAAATAGGTTTTAAAATTGTCTATGAACTAAGCCGCAAATCTATAAAGAATAGTCATGCTGGTACAAAAACATTTGTATCCACTCAAATAGTTATTACAAGAGCTGTAAAACTCGCTATTATGATCCTGGTAAATATGATCTATCCGTGGTCAGTCACTATGTATACAATTTCAAACAGGCAGGTTAAGTCAGCTTGCAAACGGTTGCAGTGATACTTCATTCAGACGGTGTATTTTACCAGAACATGTACCGGCATTAATTCATCATTTTAATATAAAAAATGGTAGTACCATTTTTGATATTTTTTATAGTAACAAAAGTAACATATTTACTGTTATGTTTCCTTTAAACCTAAATATTACTAAAACCGATACTTTAAAATATTACCGTCTATAATATTGGTACTATATTTAAAACTAGAATAAAATCGCCATATTCTTACCTCACGCACAAAGCCCATCAGAAAGGAATAAACAAAAGTCCCGATTAGAAAGGCTGAGTGGTGCGAATGTAATTTATTGCCGAAGTTGCAATTGGTTTTTTCTGCATCGGCCGCTGTGAGCTCCGAATTGAATGAAAGAATAATTGGCGAACTACCGTACCGTGTTTTCGATAGGTGAAGTGGTTTCGGGCTTCGATGAGTCGGTTCTGCGTTTACAATGTTATGTCCGTTTACGTGTTTTAATTGTGTTGGAGTTCGCTGCGATGTTTTTTATTGAGTGCAAGTATTTATATGAAGAGGAGTGTTTTGGTTTAAGATGTAGCTCGATATTTGCAACACAAATATTCTAACAAATGTTTGATCATATTCTACGATAATACGAAATGCTCAAGCCCTCTTCTGCAAGTCGTCCCGCCATCTGGACAGAGGACGTCCCACGCTACGTTTGCCAAGACGCGGTCTCCACTCCAGAATACGCTTACTCCAGCAGTTATCTGTTCTGCGACTTACGTGGTCAGTCCATTGCCACTAATAATAATATTTAATCAATACTTGCATCACAATACTGAGTTTCCTTAAAAAGAGTAAGCGAAAAAGTTCTTTAAATACAAATTTAAAATATAAATGTAGAAACGGTTATGTAGATGACAGAAAAGTAAGCATAGAAGTAGAACAAAAGGTAAACACAATGACAATTTATTTTACAAGAACTTACTAGACCTTGTAAATTGCAATCAAAAGTTTCTAAGCTGAAAATGCTAGTAAATATTTCTTTTAAAAACAATACAGTCCTGTAGCACCAGGAAAAGAAAAAGCGCAATAAAGCCAGATATTTTTCAATTGCACTACCTTGCGTATACCAAGATATTTTTATTTTGTAGCGGAAGTTACGATGGAATTTTTGCTCCAGTTTTTCTAGTTATTCTGTTCTTTACAGCATAAATCTTAATAGCTCGTTAAAGTTTTTAAATTATTCAAACTACTTTAGATTAAAAACGGTATGGATGGATAGTCCAGGGAAATATTTTTTAAATATTTTAAAGCTAACTTTTGTCTGTGGTTAGCTCGTCTGCTACCGTCAACGTTTACAGACTGTAAATCTGCGTTTTTTGCGGATCGTAGAAATAATTTTATTAAATTGTGATTAAAGTATTTTTATTACTTACAAGGATACAGGTATTCAGTTACCTGGCGGTAAAAGTCTTATCTAAATATTTGAATCATAATTAAATATTGCGATCTTGCTAAGTGAGGTATGTAGGTAGAAAAAATATTTACCTATAGGTGTGCATATAGGTAATCAGTTTTAACTCGAGATATTTTTTATGAATATAATTAATTTGTTTAAAATATTAAGAACTTTACGTACTGCATTTCTTGCTGATATAACAAAATTTAATAAAGTGATATGTCTGTTTACGCAATATTTTTAGATCACAATATTTTACAATTCCAGAATTTTCACCAGCATTCGTTTTTGTCTTTATAATATATATCTGTTGGGTGTTATTTATTTATTTATTTATTTAGGTATAACAACTGGTACAGCAGCTGGAAACAATTTGGTAATCCTCTCAATTTATAATACGCAGCACCCAAAATCTCAAATTGGAACATTCCACTCTAATCTTAAAAACCCATTCGTAAGCCAATATAAAATGAAGTATTTCCTGGTTCTGTTTACAAAATAATTAATCAGGCTTGTTGGCCCGTTTTCCAAGTGTCTGTAGTCTGTTAAAGGAATAAATAAAATACGAAATGACAGGGACAGCCGGCGGTAATTCCTCGGTCCAACGAAGCGGAAAACTTAACAGGACTACGTCTTGAAATGGATACTTTTATACACTCTGTATTTATGTATTTGAGTCATTTTAGAGAGGTAGATGTATTGAACATATTTGGGTGATAAGATTGTTCATGTATTCGTCATGAATAATCTTATTATAATCTTATTGCAATATAGGCATTTCTCAGAAAAATCGAAATACCTAGCGATTTTATGTTTTGTAAATAAAAATCATAATCAGAAAAATGTGAATTTGAATTTGAATTTAGAACATCAACATTAGGATTTGAAAACCTCATATTATTCACTAATAAACGACATTTGACATATATTCCTAAATACATACATTTTTCTGATAATCCTTACAAAACATAAACTTGGAAGGTGTTTCGATTTTTCTGATGAGAAGTATATATATAATTATAACGTCTATCTAAATTATATTACCGAGTGCATTTACATAAATATATGGACAGGGTGGAAAGCGCGTAAAGCATAGATTATACACTTAAATAAAGTGTTCCGACGAATGTAGTGCGCGCGCTCCAGTACATCTCTAGTGGAGCGTTACTAAAATTAGTCATGGTTCGCAACGAATTTGAAAACGCTTTCTTGTGTTATGACAGAAAGTTGACTAAAAATATAGATACCTAATATTTTTTATTTCTGTTTAGACGAATCTATTACATCACGTAAATATATTTATTTATTTTCGAAAGATTTTAACTGTTATCTTTTTGAAACTACAAAATTTACTAAAGGGCCTATCCTTAGTTTTTAAATCAATAGGGGTGTGGCGAAATGTGGAACTACCAATAAAATTTAAAATTACGCATTGTTTGAGATATGTTTTAATAATATAAACAACAAGCATTTATCTGTATCAGCCTATATACGTCCCACTGCAGGGCACGGGCCTACTCTACAATCGACAGTACGATTGAGAGTGGTTAGGCCATATAGTCCACCACGCTGGCCTAGTGCGGGTTGGCGGACTTACATACCATAGAAATTTCCTCACGATGTTTTCCTTCACCGTTTTATACTCGTAATATAATAGTATTAATACATCCGATATTATAAAATTAGAAGGGAGTAAAACTGTATCTAACATTTTAACAACACCATGACAACAACGCAACCGCCAAAAGATCGTACACGACATGTTGACGATCTATAACTTCATAAGCATAATACATACATAAACTTACCCTATTTTTCAAGAAGGTGTCGGCAGTTCTGTCCCACGATGTGATAGGGGTGAGCTTATCGCCATATCGATCTTAAATTCTTGACTCAAGGCTGATAATAAACAAGTCTCGTCGCTCTCATTGTCATTCGTCATAAATTTAAAAAAAAATTGGTTCCTGTAAAAGATCCTGCAATAATTCTAAAACTGTGAGTGTCCTGCAGAAACCATCTATTTGTTGTCGCCCCTCCTTTACTCTTTCCGGAATGAAGTGGGACGTGACGTCAGTTTTAGCTAGTTGATTGATGTCCGACATTACTTAGGAGGTCTTACTAAAGGAATCCGGCAGTGCTTTATAGATCGTCCTCGCGATAACATATCTTGTTTTTGTATGACTGGATTTTAAAATATATTAGTCCTTTAGATGAGCTTGAATCTTGGTCGCCAAAAATTACTTTAGCATAAAGTTAGCGCAATTAAAAAGATATGTTGGAAAATCAGTAAATTACTTTTATTCATTTGTTTAAGCCGTCGGTTCCGTATTAGATTTCCTGGTTAAATGAATACACCCAAATTTACCCCCAATGGCCGCTTATGATCCCAAAACAAATCATATTTTGTAGAGGAACAGATGTTGATCACTAACACTATCACAAAATAGGTACTTTTATATTTCGCAAAAATTAAACGGAAAACACTGTCTAGTATAAGAGGTTAGAGTAAAAATTCAAAACATTCTAATGGTGGTTTTGATACATAAGTCATAAGTGCAGAGAGGACGGTGAAAAGCAGTGGCGTAACAATAGGGTGGCAAAGTGCGCAAAATGCCACGGGCCCCCGGCCTAAGGGGGCCCCCGGACCAGCAAGGCCCTGGTCTGACAGGGTCTCGGGCCCGACAGGGCCCTGGCTTGATAGGGCCTCAGGTTCAAGCCCGACAGGGTGTAAGCAGATAAGAACATAACATTAATAACGAAATTATTAATAATACACAATTGACTACATTTTAAACATTTCTTCATCGTGTATTTGATTTAAATGTTATATTTTTATTTCATTATAGTATAAACCCCAGTATAAACATTTACAAACCAATAAATTATAGTTTTATGAATATTAGTCAATATTTTCCAAATAAACTGAAACATGCCTTGTTCTAGAAATTATTTAAGAGGCAGCGAAAAACGAAAGAGAAAGAGGGAAGCTGAAGCGATGAATAAAAAGTTATCCAAAATAAGTTACTATTTTCGAATAGAGCAATTTATTGATTGATCGAGTCTTGCAAATGATCAAATGGACGAAACTAAAACTTCCCTAATAGCAAATCCCGATGATAGAGAATATTCAGACCCAAAACAACTACAAGTACACCAGCAAACATGAAACTGAACTAAGTATATTTAGGAGTGAAAAATATTAAATCTCTATAATATAATGCAGGGTACCTAGAGATGGTCAAAGGCACAGAGGCAGGCCAAGGAAACGATGGGAAGATGTATTTAAAGAGAGATGTGGAGGAGACTGGAGGACACAAGCTAGAGATAGGGATAAATGGAGGCAATTGGGGGAGGCCTACGCCATGGAGGCGACTTCCACAATAAAGAAAAATAAACTATAATAATTGGAATAAATATATTTTCTTTTTTTTTTCTTTTTTCTATAACTAATGTAATAAATATAAAGTTAAATTCTATTCATTCTAAATGAAATATATCAATAAGAATTGTATAGTATTAATAATTTTATGTAATCCTAATGATTGTAAATTGTGGTAGAACAAAGGCTATTTTTATTTTATTTTATTTTATTTTATAATATAATGCAGATAACTGAAATAAAACAAATATGATGAAGTGAAACGATGTGATTGAGAAAGGTTCACTGTAAACCCAGAGACCATTGGGTTAACAAGTGACAAGTCTTAAGGGACAGTGACAATAAATAATAAAATAAATAAATAAAATAATAAACAAACGCCCCTACGTTTCGGTGACGATATAATCTTGATGGCGGAATCGCTGAAGGAGCTGCAACAAATGTTGGACGGTCTGGATTCAGCCTCACAGCGAATAAGTCTTAAAATTAACTTCGACAAAACCAAAATAATGATCCACCCTCACCTTGATCCAAGACCTTTCGCTTTATGTGGCCACCAGCTCGTTGTTGTTCCCAAATATACTTAACTGGGGCTTACCCTTTAACTAGGTAGAAAAAACTTTGATGAATGAGCTAATCGGACAGAGAACCAAAGTTATAGACATAGCACACAGACTTAGCAATCTGAAGTGGCAGTGCGGTGGCTATATCTTGTCTTGTGTTCTTGAGTGGAAACCGCGTCGTGGCTAACATAGTGTAGGACGCCCGCCACTTAGGTGGAGTGACAATTTGCAAAAGGTCGCTACCACATGCTGGATGCGACAAGCTGATGACAGGGTGAAATCGCGAAATTTGGAGGAGGCCTTTGTCCAGCAGTGGACAGCAAAAGGCTGATGATGAATATTTGAGTTGAGGGTTATGACGACTAGAAATAAATTTTAAATGCGCTAAAGAGATACAAAACATTGAAAGTTCACTTGATTTAAAAAAAGGCATTTTTTAATTCTTGGCCATAGAGAAAGCGCAGATAGCCGTAATAAAGCAGTTACTAGCATAATGTGATACAAATTTAGAGGAATGGTTAAATAAGTCCAAGGGCCAGATAAAATACTTAAGTCCGAAAATACATAAGAGATAATTGCTGTTTTAGGCCCAAAAACTCCATTATATTTTAATACTCAAGATTTTTCTAAAACAGACCAATTATGTGAAGTTTATCGGTACTGTTGATAGAAAGAAATGAAAATGGAGTTACAAAAACACTCTTTAATCATTATTAGAGCATCCTTTTTAGATTTTCTGCAGTGATATTAGTTCATAATCCAATGACAAATATGAAGCCATGCCATTAAAAGATTCTGTGCTCTTCTGCATAATCCCATATAAGTCCCATTGCAGGGCAAGGGCCTCCCCTACGATCCAAAGTACTATTGAGATTGGCTAAACCATATAGTCCACCACGCTGGCCCAGTGGATGTTGGCGGACTTTACATACCATATAAACTTGCATATGGCTCCGGTTTCCTCACGATGCTTTCCATCACCGTCATAATGCATGGTGATCCATACACACAACTCCGAAAAGTTAAAGGTGTGCCCTGGGATTCAAACCCGCAACCACCGTGAACATGTTGACGGCTGCGCCTGGTCCAACAGGCCACCACGCACTTTAAAATATAATCATAAAAACGAAACTACAATGTAATTTTTTTTACATTTTCAAAGGGCCCCATTTGATGAATTTTGCCACGGGCCCCCGATGGGGTAGTTACGCCACTGGTGAAAAGAGAGGGCGAAGAGAAATGCCGCTTGCATTTCTCTTCGCCTACCTGCCTGCACCACACATTTGGAAAGAAAATATATTACACAACAATAATAATAAAACCACATCTCATCATGAAGAACCTAACGTGGATCTGCGGAGAATATTCACCCATGTGGTTTATTTTAGACATTGATTTAGCACAATATAAATGTACCATTATAGATTATATTATATTACAACATATATTTACACATCAACTCATACAATTTTCTCAGAAGGATAGGGCGAAGTGGTACTATGATATACATGTTTCGGTCTTGTGTTTTCCATCCCACGATGTGATAGGGGGCGAGCATATCGTAATTCCTGGCACAAACTCCAGACTTCGGGCTGGTAATGAATAGAAAAAAACCAATATTACTTTAGCCGACCCGGTTTCGAGCCCGAGACCTCAGCTTTATAATCGTACCGTAATACAACTGCGCCAATGAGGCAATAAGGTAGATTTTAATATTATTTTCTTATTCAATAGTACATTCTATGGTTTTCGCAGTCCCATAATACGTAAAAATTTTGCACGATAACAGTACAAAAATCTACAAGTTGCTATTTATTCTTCCTCGTGTGGCCCATTCACCCAGTTTAACGTCATAAATTATGTTAGAAGCAGAACCACTTTTCGTACAATCTTTACAACAACAATCTACGCTTGAAATAAAGAATGAAGCGAATATTTCGCCAGATACCCCGCGTTCTTGTTCTTTGTATAATCAGACACTATTTCAATTTATACAAAATTGAATTTGTTGATTTTGAGGATGTTGCGATGTCTGAATTCGTTTTGGATGTTCAGCGAATAAATCTTGTAGTTTGAAGTGAAGTTTGGTTTTAGGAAAATTGATTTGTGAGTCTATTAGTGAGTGATAACAAAATTCTAAGGACTGGAGTGTAAAGTTGAGGATTATAGGAACTTCTGTCTCTTATAATATGTGTATCGATATTAAAATAAGTATTGTTAGTTATAGCTATCTTTAACGAGGAAGTCAAATAATAAGAAAATAAAAATAATTAATATTTATGAGAACTTAAACAGAATAGACCCAAACTGAAGTCTGAAAATAGAATCTAGGAGATCACAATCAAAGTAGGTGCATGTTCGTTGCCGTTAGTCCAATTAAGCGACATTGCACTTGCTAACTTAATTGCATCTAAGAATATTGCGTTACGATTCCCGTCTCCTATTTCGCAGCAGTGTAAACAAAGCCCAAGGAATAGTAAATAATGCTCACTATATTTCAACTGAGATTTCTTCGTTCGTTATACCTTAAATAATTGCAGTCGCAGAGAAAGATATTTAATGCATAAATCGTCAGCTAACGTTGTTCCACCGGTAGCTTTGTAATTTAAATTTCATATGAAATCAACGCGGCGACAGCAAAATGCTAATACTTCGCTATCAAATTGATACACGGTACGTTGTGAATTCATTTTGCTTGCTTTAAGGTTCGTTCTCTTTGTGTTTTTATTCCGTTTGTTAAATCTTTTTTTACAATTTATGTTCCTTTTTACTTAGACAGTTATATGCAGAATATTATATTATTCGGTGGTTGGTATTCAGAATAATAAATTGTTTGTTTCGTTGACATATTGCTATACTCAGTGGCGCTTTAGGATAAAAACTGACTGTATAACTTATAGTTTTATACGTTAGTTAATTTAATGTATGATGTATAACTAGACATATTGAGACTTAACATCTTATGTCTCAGGATGGCCAGCGCAGTGACATGCCAAGCATTGCTTTGTTATTCAAGGTGTTGTTTGGTTTTGCTACTGTTCATGAGCGGTCTTATCGCTTACCATCAGGCGAATGACATGCTCGTCTCGCCATTTATTGCAATAAAAAAAATGTATGTGCCCACTTCAATTGAAATTGATTCTTGTAAAGAAATTAGGTCTCTAAATGGAAACTTTAATTAAAATTGTTCCTGCCATTGACAGTTTCTTTGTAATCTAATAGCTCGAGTTATCACGATTTCTCAATAAATACTGGAGTTACGTATTTTACATTGTCTCCTATTTTTTCTTTGTGCCGTTTTAGCAGTATCGTAGCAATTGTTGTATCAACATTATGGTCCAAAGAAAGTCCATTGTTGAATATAAGCCTTTCTCAGGGATTTCTATAACGATTAGTTCAAAGTAGCCTATATACCCAGTAAATGGGAACCATTTACATAGTAGTCCTTTCTTTAATATATTTTTTTCGTTGAATAGCGAGACGAGCATGCTATATGCCTGATGGTAAGCGATACGATCGCTCATAGACAGTAGCAAAAGCAAACAACACCATCAATTACAAAACGATGTTCGGAGTTCGCGCTCGCCATCCTGATACATAATATGTAAAGTCTCATTACGTCCAGTAGTAAGTGTGGCTATAATGTCCTTAATACCGGAACACAACGGTGCGTTTACACTGCTGTTTGGTGGGAGATATTTTGATTGCATTGATTTGCATTGCGGTGGTACCCACCCAAGCTGCCTCTCACATATGAGAGACCACCACTAAGGTTGTACATAAAATGGCTTTGTACACAGGGAAATGAAGAGGTAAAAGGAGAGAAATGAAAGTTATTTGATGTAGGTAGTAAATCGATATCCCGAACTGGCAATTCACGATGGACTTACTGAAGCATTATTAATTGCATAGTACTTCAAAATATAACGATATTATTTGTATTAATACTTCGCAGAAATTTTCCTTAGATTCAGATGCTTGTTGAGACGAACCCTTAACCTCTGATTTGGTTAATTGAAGAACAACTTTCATGTATTGGATACACGTAAAAACTCTCGAAATGTATTGAATCCAAAATTGAAATATTCCAACAGCATCCGGCCACAAAGATGGTAATATTAACGAGAAAATTATAACGAGACCGATTGGAATTTCAAATTTTTTTATTAGAATTTTCTTTTGAGCGATTCCCTTTTGATAGATTCGTGAGATTTGGATTAGCAATTTAGAACGATTCATTCTTTTCACATTTTGCGTTTTGTTATTGGTTTCATGTGAGGGCTTGGTTGTGTAATGCTGAGATCGAATGTGTAGTACCGCCATTAGCATTACTTATTATTATAAATAAATGTATGTACCTACGTACCTACTTTATGACCAGTCATTGATCAGAAATATATTATCTACTCTTATTGTGTTTAAACTAGTGGAAATAATTTAAGTTATCTGACAAAATGTTGCTGCTTACTTACGACTTGTAACTTTATTTTCTTACTGAATAAATTACAAAAAACATTACGTATATTTGTGAAATTGAGCTACCCAAAATTAATGATTAACCAGACTCGCTGTAAATATATAAATTAAAGTCAACAAAATCCCTTAGGACAGTTTCCATTCCGAAATCCTTACATTTCTCCAAGGATAAACGATACGCTTTGTCACACAAAGCTGCAATGAAACTGAATGTAGTTAACAATATTTTACGAAATAATGTTTATATCAAGGCTGTCATATGCAATATTTTGAACTCCGGGGGTAGCAGGCGGCTTCTTAGCAACTTGATGTTGATTAACGAGATTTAGGAAGGTCAGAAACAGCTGGTGCCACCGCTATGCATTATAAGGAAGGAAATTCATAATTACATTACCTATTTTATATAGACGCATACATAAAGCTGATGGTAGAATAGTCTCTCTCCGTTTTCTTATGTCTGTACTGTATTACAAATTCTGAATTAGTATTTTACATCTAATCTTGGTGCAGTTGGTTTCATCGATAATGGAGTTTTTTGATCAGGCAGTTATTATAATAACATGGAACATACCACAATATCCATGTAAAAACCAAATCGGAAGGGAACTCGAGTCATTTAACAATCCTACATCCCGTACAAGATTCTCAAAACCACATTGTAATAGCACGGGACAAAATGAGGCAGAGAATTTAGGATATCCGATTACTGTCCATGTTGTAACATAAACAAAATTTCTTGCGAGTCAATGAACCGTGGGCCGCACGGAGACAAAAACTGTTAGTTTCTTGTGTTTTCGACAGGCCTACTCGCTCAGTACATTCGGATAAGAAATACAGAGTAAGTTTAGTAGAATTTCAGTGGTGTTATTTTTGTTTTGGGAATGTGGCTAAAATCTGTTAGTAAAATGTATATAATTGTGTGAATTTTACACGAGTAACAATCTACGTAATAGCAACGATGAAAAATCCAAACTCACTTTTTTGAAAAAATACCTACTTATAGTAAATTCTAAATTTAGGAAGTCATTTTTTTAATTCTCAGAACGGAATGCTTAATAAGTCTTCTTATATTTTGATTATGTCAGCTCTGCGAAACCCTGTAAATATAAATCTGTCCTAAACTTTAGTTTGTGAAACGGAGCTGACGAAATCAAATTTTATAAAACAATAGATTGCGGTGAACGTTGATTGTCTTGTATAACAGATCCGATTAAGTTCCAAATCAATCTAGATCAAATAAAAAATGTATGATTTAAACTCAACTCGGAATAATTGGATTACAATACATTATTAAAGGCACTCGGAAAGCCTGAAGAATTCAGCATGTCTTTTTTGTTCGAGTGTCCATATTTTTTGCCGCGTCTCCTGGGACTGCGCACGTGATATTTCTCGTGTCTTCGATAAACTGCGCGATATTTTCTTGCGAACTCCAAAGGCATTCCTTATTTTACAGTTGTCTGCGATCACGTCGAATCAGTACCTGCTTTCCATTTTATATACTTTATTTTACTTTGGTAGTACGCTGTGGAACACTGGCAGGTTCCAGCTGTATATTGAGAATAATGTTAAGAACACGTTTTTTACTTAGGATCTAAAGTGCTGAGTTGTTCGGATTATCGTCTAACGGGAAATTATTATTTGTTCTAAAAAGTTGGGATTGGATTTTCTTAACTACACTAGTAGACATTTCAAATATTTATATTTTTCTGTCATATCGCAATATCGAGATCTTAAGTACATACTTACGTGATGTTTCGTATATGACATGACTACAGTTCCTAGAATTTATTAATATTGTTTTCATTTTTAGTCAGTAAGAAACATTTCGTGAAAAAAAAAAACATGAGGAAACTTGCATATCATAGCAATTTATAAAGAATATCTGTGGTATGTGTGCCAGTCCCCACTAGGCCAGCATGGTGGACTATATGGCCTAAGCACTCTCAACCATACTCACGATTATAGAGGAGTATATAGGCTGATACATTACATTACTATATATTTGTGTGGATAATTTGCTTTCATCTTTCGATCAAACTCTATCCAAAAGTCTTACTTTAAAATCACTACATCTTCTGTATTTCAATCAAAATAGTCCCAAAGCTTTATTTCTACAATTGTAAGACTGAGCTATTGATTCTACAATGTCAATTATTTTGTTTCGCGTAGTGGCTCCAACAATCATACGAGTTGAAAGAGGATTGATTTCTCTTGGGAAATTTTGTCTATCTCAAATAAAATCATTGCTCAGCGAGGATTAAAGAAATTAAAGATTTTAACAAAATGCTTTATGTAGCGTTGAAAATGTTGCCTATTTTTATTTTCGTTCGATTTTTTTAACAACTATTTTCATACAATTGGGTTTTAGAAATAGGTAAGATTAATACGCATTTATTCTATGAATCTATGTGTATATTTTGAAGCAACGGGTTTTATGTATTTTCCTGTGCAATGTGGGCTCTTGAGTCCTAGCATCGACCAATTTTGCTTAGTCTTTATTGTTACAAATGATGAAAATATTGAAAGTTGTAAATGTCTACCAAACGAATTTAAATTAAAGCCATTGTTCTATAGCAAATGAATAATTGGCTACAAAATCACAATAAAGAGAAAAGGTTTCTCTCTGTAATTCAAAAAAAGATTAAGACAGCACTAAATGTTGCAAAAAGTTCCATAGGTACCTAAACTCATTTGTGAGTAAATTACTACATACTCGTACAGCTCTCACAAAACGTGGTTTCCATTTCGACAGACATGAAAAAATGCGTTAAAATGTACGTAAGAGCTCCCATTATGTGGAAAAATTGAATAGAAACGTGTGAATGGGAATAAAAAATGTTTTTGTTGTCATGATTTATAAAAACTCGCGCGGTGCGTGGAATAAGCCACACGAATTAAAACCTTTCATGAAGTAACACTTTTGAATATTTCATGGGGGAGCTAACGTCATATTATTTTAATGGCATTCAACGCACCATGTAATTGAATATTGGATGCGAAATATATATTAGGTTATATATTCTAAGTAAAGGTATTTAGTATGTTATGCATGGCGTACGAACATATTATGTGCGTGGTGGCCTAGTGGTAACGGACCAGGCGCGGCTGTCAACATGTTCACGCTGGTCGCGGGTTCAAATCCCAGGGCACACCTTTTCGGAGTCGTGTGTATTTATAGTCAAATCACCACGCACTATAACGGCGAAGGAAAATATACTAGAAAACCTGCATACAATGGCGATTTGTAAGAATTTACATAACCCCTTTGCCTAACTTCTCTCAATCATTACTGGTGACAGGTCTCTCATATATATGTGAGAGGTCGCCTGGGTAGGTACCACCATAATATCAATCTATACCAGTAGGCAAACAACAAGCTCATTGCAATAAAAGAAAAACGTACTTTCGATTGTAGAGTAGGCCCGTGCCCTGCAGTGGGACGTATATAGGCTAATACAGAATACATATTAAACTCACACAATACTAGTTCCTTTTTACAGTATCCTGAAAACAAAATTAGTTAACACAAATATTACGGCATGCATTAAATATAGAAAAACTGACTATATATATAAACTCACGCATTACGAGAATTCCTCTACTGGTTAAGGTTGCAGGAAGTTGCTGGATGGAGGTCGCTTCCAACAGGTAGATATGGAGAGCCTTGGGGAATGTATAGGATCAACAGAGAATCTCCTGTAGCTGAAGGAAGAGAGAGACAAAAAAATGGAAGAAACAAAAAGGCAAGATTACAAAGCGTAGTCAATAAGCGAAGAATGCACGCGCGTCAAGTAGTAATCTTTAGCACCAAAGCACCTACTAGCAACTCTTTTATAACCAAACTCTTTCATTTATTCGCGCCTATTTAACTCGTGCGAAATACCCCGAACGCGTGGCTTTACCCATTGCAAACGAGATGGGCCTTCAAAAGAATATTTAGTAAGTGAAATGAACTTCTTGCCTCTACAGTCAAAATACACGTCAAATTTCAGCTTCTGTGTTTGTTCGTGTATGAGATTAAAAATGCATGGTTTTTAGGCCAAATTAAGCGTGATAAAGTATTTTATTAAAAGGAATTGCAAGTTGTTTATACTTTGATGAATGATTTACATGGTGTTGAAATTTTGAGATCGCACTACACTATGACCAAAACAAAAAAGTTCGTCTATATCAATGCTAATCTGAATATGAATCTAATTTGAATAGAGCCCTTGGATTTCGTTTCAGAGATTCCTGTTGTACCTACTGCGGCTAAGTTTAATATAAATAAATACACCCAACACTCACATACATAGTCCTGACCCCACACTAAGATCGAGTCTTGTGTCGTGGGTATCAGGAACTACGAGAGGCTTTTCGGTCTCACAAACACCCAGACCCGAAACAAATACCTGTTGTTCACACAAATATTTGTTTCGGTGCGGGGATCGAACCCGCGGCCTCTCGTTTCACAGCCGGCGTCTAACCAACTGCGCCACGGAGGCTGTCAATATACTTTATGTAACTACCAAGATAAACATTCAAACAATCACTTCTTAATTTATCGTTTTTGACAAATTCCCACATCAATTAAAAAGAAGTAGGTAAGTATATGAATGCTATTACGCTTGACAAGCAAAGTGAATAATCCGATATTCGACGCTAATCCGAAATCTTAATTTCTTCCAATCGGATGAAACTATTTCGTCGGAATCACATTATGCGCCGAAGTTTGAAGGCGAAAAGTTCGCCCCTTACGTAATCCAAGGGCTGTACCCAATCTGGAAGCCGTGAAACACTTTGAAGATAAGTAAAAGGACAACGAGGAAGGTTGAAGCCAAATATTTACGTGTTGATCTTTTTTACGTGATTTTTCGGTGTGTGATGTTCGTGTTTGTGGAATCTTTTGATTTTATTTATGCACATATAGAAACGTTTATTTTCTAATCTTGTTTTTATAATCTTATTTTTATTTTTTATCTTAATTTGTTCCACAATGAGTTATTCCATTATTCACAATAATTAAGTACAATCATTATTTACCAATAAGTTAGGATATTCTTCATTTTATTGTATGAATATGTTCGCAATAAATAGGTAAATATTGAAAATAATTATTATCAAAACTGTAATTGTTTTGAAATTATAGTTTCCTTAACGCCTATATTTAGACACTCGTTTAGTACTCCTTCACAAACACACTCAATTACCAGCTTAAAGGTTAAAGGCTTAAAGGCTTAAAGCTACTCATTACACCCACCCAGCACCGCCTCGCCTCGCGCGTTTTATATTCTTTCTTTTCTTTATTTATTTTATGAAATTGTATGGACATACGCTCACTACATCAACTCCGTAACGTCACCGGATCGCCGACGTCTACGCGTGGGCCACTCGTGGTCCACGCGAGGTCCACCCGTGTTCCACCCATAGATAATACACTATATAGGACATAGATGAGCAACTCTTCAATATATTTGAGGAACAAAAATTTACTCAGCTGTGTACGAGATGTCGCTGGAAATATTTTATTTTAAATAAAACCCGCCAGATGGTGCAATTGTGCCTTTATAATTTCCAATAATTTCTAAAGAATGAAGGGGTCATGGCTATTTGGCGCCACCACGCCGCGACGTCAGTTCATCGTATTCTGTCCCAATCCCACAATTGGAAAAAATTTAAATAATGCATCCAAAGTAGCATTTCCAGACACCTCCTAGGTGACATTGTTATTGTAGAAATATCCAAGTCAATAAAACTAAATCGAGAAGCAAGTTTCAAAATCCAGCAAGAGAAGAAGATATGAAACAAGTCCAGTTAAAAGCCAAAATCGTAAAATTATAATAATTGAATCGGAGTAACACGCACACGAAAGTTTTCGAAAAAATTGTGTAACTGTCAATTTATGACACAAATTGTAAAGAGGCGGTATGAATTTAAAAATGTAAAGTAACTAATACTATTTTTATATTAATAAATTTAAAATAATAATATTGTTATATTAATAATAAGTCAATTAATTATTTTAAACAACAGTAGTTATTATTATTTTTAGTTTTATTATTTTTTTGGCACTCAAAGCGCCATCTATTAATACTTTAAAAAAATAAATCATCTGGTTTGTTTCAGCCTAACGTAAGATGGCTCTAACTAGTACCATAGGAATAAATTATAAGGGAGTTTCACCCCCATGGTTCCACCTGCGACGAGGCGGTGCCGGTTGGGTCTAATTAGTGTTAACCTTTATTTGTCTATATTTGAAAGTCACCTCAATTTAACTAATAAAATAGTACCTAGTACCTACCTACCTAACTAAATTATTGATAGTCTAGGAGACCTAAAGGTTACGGATTCTTGAAACATTATACCAAAAATAAAGACAATATTTTATGTAGGTGTCGTCGAAAGTAGGCCGAATTTAAATATTTCATGCGTCTAAGACGTGAACAGTTTTATGGTTGTGACCTTTTTCATGAATATCCAAAAGGAAAACATACCTCGCTTAACATTTCAAGAACAGTTCGCCTAGACTTTTCAGTTTCTTTTTTTTTTGAGAATGCAAATCAAAGTATACATGTTGGCCAAAGTATGGATTTAATGAGAGCGCTAAGATCTAATTAATTATTGATATGACAACCCAAAACACTACTCCAAAATGTTTAAACATTCGTTATTTTATTACATCAATGGAATACATTGATGATGTAATACCATATATACATAATTAAAAGGATTTTTCGACTACCACCAATGCAATAATTGGATGTATATGTAAGATAGGAATTAATTGAAACAGTATTGGTAACCGACGGAATAGAATTGCAGGCGATGGAATAAAATAATACGTGTGTGTGAGAAGAGTGCCTTTCTACTAAAGCGGAGATGTTATGGAATCGTCAATCGACCAATCGTACTGGTCGGTGGTTGGACGATTTCTACTTATCTCCACTCCGCTGTAGTGAAAACACAGCCAAAAAAAAAAGACGGGAAGGCGAGGTATGGGCTCATAATAATTGTAAATCAAGTCTTAAGAATCCGGAGTAGTAACAAATTAAACAAATATTAGATGGTATACTTTTATTTCTTCCATTTGCATATCAAGCAAACAAACTCATTATAAACACACATGTCCGCTTCAGTACCTATAACAACCCCGCATTCATAGTGTACAAATTTTTCGCAAGTACTGCAGGTATATATGACAAATTCCTCATTACAGACACAACATTTGGGATTATTTTCATCTCTTTTGGACGTATCTCGAGTATTACTTTCGTCTGAACCTAAATTAACTATTTTATTGATTACTTCTAAGTTAGAACTTAATAATTCTATTCTAACGATATTACGAAACTTAATACCGAGTTGTTCTGCTACAATATCACTTGTGGGGCTATTTTGTGCTGGATCAATTCCATAGAACAGATTATATGGCACCCCTGACAATATTGGCCCAGAGGATGAATATGTGAGAAGCCTACGGGAAGTGTTAAATTTCCATTGCACAATAGCAGCTCCTATCGCCCAATTATTGGATCCAGTTTCATTCGACCATTTATTCAAAGCGTCAATCACACAGGAAATGTCAAACAAATTATAATTGCATCCAATGACTCTTATAAAATCAAAATCAAATGCAGAAAAAAATTTCAATGTTCCAACTAGAAACTCCATTTGGTTCCAAGGTGCCAATATTTTCTGTGGCATCCCAAATACGCGAAATATTTTGTATAACTCTGTACCCACTTCGTCATAGGTCAATTTCCTAACAGGCCTGATGAGTGTAAATCCCGTATACAATTCAGTGTAAATGAGAATGTGATTTAAGTGTCTACCTCTTTTGATTTTATGTGTTATGAATCTCCATGTGGCTTTATCTGTTTGCATTGAAGTACATTCAGTAGTATTGTACGATTCTGAAACCTCTTTGCATACATTGCATGAATTCAATACTAGAGGTATACAAAATGAAGGATAATGATACTTCTTTATGATTTTATTTTTAATACTCTTTTCATTACCATGGACGGTATCTCTATGTGCATTCAGTATAATTGGAAAACAATCTTCTGCAGATATGAGTCTTATTATGGGATATTCGGGGATCTCCCTCTTATATATCAGTATGTCTGCACCATCTTCTTCAATTACTTCATAAATTTCTAGTGTATTTTTATCAACGCAGGCCTTGACAGATTTGATATGTTCACTCAATAACAGTTTGTTCCAATATTTAGGAAATAGTGTACCATTGTCCAATTTCTGAATTTTTCTTAACATTTGAAAATACATTCTTTTTGTTAAATCGAAGTCAAATTTATGATCATAACTTTTTATTAATTCGGTGACAGCTTGAGGCCTAATTTGGATTCCTTCCGAAAAATAACCTTCGAAACCAGAAAGGTCTGGATCCGTAACCATTTTGGGTACATCAGATGACATACTATTTAAGTTATATGCTGATTAAAATATCTGAAACAAATATCTTTTGTTATCAAAATAATACTGTTTGTATGCTTTATAAGAGACAGTTTGAACCCCTCAAGATATTATCGAAATATTAAATGCACTCAAGACCAAAGATAAATCCTTATGGGTGTCACAAACATTTTCTCTGAGCTTGAATGCTGGGGATTGAACCCACGGCCTCTTGTTTCTCAGCCGGCGTGTAAGCAACTGCGCTACAGAAGCTTTCAAATAAAAAGGAAATAACAAATCTGTCTAGGAAATAATGCCCAGTTGCTTAATTGTAGCAACTGAATATATGTATATATTTTTTTTTATTTGCAAAGTATGGCAAGATGATTGGGCCGGTGGAGAGTGGCAAATCCAAACAGCATCATAAATTACAAAGTAATCCTTAGCTTTTCAGTGTGCTCACCATCCTAAGACACAAATTGTTGAGTTTCAATACATCCTGTAGTTACTCTATCTACAATGCCCTCAAGCGGAACACAACAATTATTTTAATTAATAATATATAGTGTAACACATAAAAGTAGGCAAAGGCACAATCACAATACCTTCTATGTGATTTCAAATAATGTTATGTTTCTATCACTGTCCCAACAATGCTAGAGTGAAGCCTTAATATAAGTCAATCCGATAAAATAAAAAATATATTATAGTTATATATAACTTTGCTTGTATACACTCTGGGTGGAATGGAATAAATCTCATAGACAAGATACCAAACATAGATACAATAAATTTGCTAATAACAAGCTACCACATATAAAAATAATATGTGCATTAAGGTAGTGCACATCACCATCCCAGAATGCTTATCGCATTCCTGCACTGAAATAAATTGTTAAATCATTTTTTGTTAATTATTACATTGTGTGCATTCAGAATATAAGTATGTAATGAAATATGAAAAAAAAAATCAACATGGAGTAATATAGAGAGAGCACTATCATTCATTTGAATCTTAAAAAATTTTGATATTTTTTTAAACGTTGGTAGCGCTGCTACATTAGAGAAAATTTAACTAATTGTTACACCACAAGTTACTGTAAATTCCATTGTTATGTTGTTTTTGGGTATTTTGTTATTATCCATCTAAAACAAGTTTGAGTATAATTCAATGCCTGTGAACATTTATTTAATATTTCTCTTTTTCGAATAATAAATTATAATACTTTTAACTTTACTTGTGGTAGGTCTCTCATATGTGACAGGCCGCCTGGGTAGGTACCACCGCAATGTCTATTTCTCCCGCCAAACAGCAGTGTAAATGTACTGTTGTGTTTCAGTGTGAAGGACATTGTAGCCAGAGTAACTACTGGACATATTGAGATTTAACATCTTATGTCTCAGGATGGCGAGCGTAGTGGAATCCCAAGCATTGCTTTGTAATTCAATGCACTTGGTTTTGCTACTGTTCATGATTGGTGGTATCGCTTACATCAGGCGAACGGTATGCTCGTCTCGCCATTAATGGCAATAATAAAAATGAGTACAATCGAACAAGGATACTTTGTAATTAATTTATTATGTTTGTAATATATAATATGCGATGATTATAAATTATCAATGTTGCTAAACGATAAAGACATTAAATTAAAAGAATAAAATCAACTGGCATGACTAAGGAACTAAAATGCACCTTA
Organism: Hyles lineata; assembly: GCA_030180105.1. NCBI lineage: Eukaryota > Metazoa > Arthropoda > Insecta > Lepidoptera > Sphingidae > Hyles > Hyles lineata. The sequence goes on from JARJEE010000029.1 coordinate 2,863,627, forward strand.
TGGCAAATACAGTGTAGTCAAAAACGAGTACCCAACTATGTGAGATGATATCTCGCAGTTCAATGCAAGAAATATACTGGTATATATTTTTTTGTTTTATTATCTGGTCATTCAAAACTGCGCTGGGTGTATGGAGTACTCAATACCCATTGATTTATAAATTGTATCTATCCGATGAAGTAAACCCAAGCAAATTTTAGCCATTGCCTTGTATGTCTCCCGTAGAATTAAACGTTATAAGAAGGACAATACTTACGTGAACTTATGAGATATAGACTTCTTTCACACGGTGATACGTACAAAAAACGCTGGAATTATCTGCATTTAATAAAATACTGTGTATTGTATTGTTTATAAACAAAAGTCAAATGCGATCTAGGTTGACGTTTGACATTCAACTTCATCTTAACTTGTGTTCCAGGTAAGACCTGAGGTCTGATATTTCGCATGATATCTAGTTTTGTCTCTGTCACTTGCCTATTGATAAAGTGGGAGTGAATAAAGTAAAATAAGTGCATTTATTTGATTATTCACGAAATTTTTATAACAATTTGAACGACTTTGAACCTTACATGCTTCGATCAAATATACACTATATACACAGTTCCCTGTAAAAGTTCTGTTAAAAAGTGGCACCGATGCATGACATTAAAAAGAGTAAACAAAAAGATCACATATTCCATATATATTAACACAAATTCCACCTTATTCCTGGAGCTTAAAGTAGCTTTTCACATAATATTGTCTAAAGTTCTGCGACGTTTTGGAAGCAACGGTCGGTGCGTGACTGAATGCGAAAGAGTGCTTAAAGCACTCTTTTTTGGTGCCATTTTCTAAGCGCTCATGTTGTATCTAGTGTATATTTGATCGAAGCTTACATGAAACGATGGTTGGATGGGTGTTTATGAGCTTCTTGGGTGTTGCCATAGGGTTTGTGGGAGATGCTAGTTTCTATTTCCATTCTTTATTTGTAAAATAGAATAAAACGACAGCCTCCGTGGCGCTTACCAACTGGTAAGGTAAGACACCGGCTGTGAATCGAGAGTCCGCAGGTTCGACCGGAGCACCGGGACAAATGTTTGAGAGGGCTAGAAATATTTGTGCTGGGTCCGGGTGTTTGTGAGACCGAGAAGTTTTCTTAGTTTCTCATACCTACAACACAAGACATCAGCTCAGTTGTAAAAACTAACTTTGCCCATAACTTTCACTTTGGAAATGTCATCGCCATACATTTGAGACATATTTGACATTGCTATTGTATAGGATTGACATTTTCAAAGTCAAAGTTATAACCTAAGTCAGTCTGTGTAATTAGCCCTAATTGATCTTAATGTATGGTCAGGACTATGTAATAACATAAAAATCTACCCGTGAATCACCGTATAATATCCTAATCTAGTATTCGTATTCAGCTGGACAAATACGGCTTTATGAAGGTAAAGTAGATATATATTAAAATAAGTACGTATAAAAGCGCTTGGAAAAGTAAGCAGCACCTAATTATGACACATCAATATTAATTGTTGATAAATAAAAATTATATATTTTGCCATTCATTATTTATTCCTAAATATCAAATCCTGAAACTCCTGTCACATAAGATAATATCACAAATAGTATGTTTTATATTTAATAAAGCACCTAGTAAAAATATCATAGCAATAACACAAACCACTGCTTCATGTAATTTCACAGGCTCCTTGCTCGGATCATAAATTAACCGATAAATTAACTAAATAAAATGTTAAAGCAAAATAATATTTGCACAAGAGCATGCAACTTGATTTATATCGCCATACTGCATAAAATTATTTGCCGTACACTTAAAATTAAGTGAGGTGGTGTTCCGACTATTATTTCGATTCGTTACCTCCTCACGGCATAAGGATGCGGTCTGCTTGTAAGAGTTTTAGTAAATAATATACTTAAAATGATTGCCTCAGTGGAGCGGTTGTACTTAGGTGTGACAGCAAAGCTGAGGTCTCAAGTTTGAATCCCGGGTCGTCGCTAGTTTTATTGTATTTTTCTATTCATTATCAGCCCGGAGTTAGGAATTTGTGCCTGACACGGCGATAAACTCGCCCCCTATCACTAGGTGTCCTGGTTGCACCTCTGCCTACCCCTTCTGGGAAAAAGGTGTGAATTTACATATGTATGTATAACATATAAAAAAACGAATAAATAAACCCAACAATCAAATACATCGCCATGATGATTCCACGTTAAGACCAGTTAAGTCTTATGTCATGAGTACCAAAAACTACGAGAGACTCGCAAACATTAAGACCCGAGAGACTAATGGGTCTCAGAAACATAATTCTGTCTTCAAGTGATAGTCTTTTTGGACGACATTGAACATCTTCAGGTTCATTGCACTCAGACGAGCAGGATTTTTTATTGCCAAGTTCCGGCAACCAATCAAATGGCTCATTTGCTAAAAAGTGACTTAAATAATTGTCTCACGTTTGTGATTGTCTAAGACAATTGGACTGAATTTACAGGCCTTTTAAAATGGGAGCCGGCAAATAAGACAAAAGAACGTAAGTTAGAAATGCGGGGCCGTGTCGGACCCGGTAACATTAAATCGCTGCGCGTCGTTTTAGTAATACTCATAGTCCATTAAACATTATTAAAGTTAAATAATGTTTGATTTTATTAACGTTATATAACATTTTACCTACTATAAATAGTTCTAAATAATAAATAAGTAGATATTCGAAAACTAAATAAATTTAATTTATATATATGTTTATATGATATGTTTTTTGTATTTAGTGATGAAGTACCTATGTATTGACTTGTCATAAGAGCTTTTTAATTGCTTACATGGCCAATAAAAATTAAAAAAAAAAAACAAGGAAAGAGAAAGGAATACCTATTTGTAGAATTTAAAAACCTTGCTTATTAAAGTTGCAGTGGATTTATGTACCTATATCTTAGATTATACAATACTATTTATTAGATTAGGATTTATTAGTCTAAATCCCGCTGTTAGTCTAACCGAACCCTTAATAAAATTGGGGGGCGGCTAACTATTGATGGCTGGGGGTTGTAATGTTCGTACTACGCTGGAACTTCGTTAGGACATGCAGAGCAACTTCCATTTAACCATTAATGTACTCTCCAGGTGACATTTGGGAGGATATCAGACTTCAGAGTTAATTTCAAGGGTGAGGTCGTTAAACTTATGTTTTCTGTTTGATGAATATATCATATCTTGAAAGTTTAAATTCGTGTGTTTCTTCTAAAAATACAGCCACACAAAATGTCGTTTCATTAACCAACTTAAAACAAATGAGGTCTTCAATTTGGTTGTATGTTTTCTAAAAAACAAGATTTGATATTTCTATATTTAAATGTGCTAAATCTAACATTCTTTGAAGAAGCAAGAGATTAGGATAAGGAACCAAAACTAGTACTGGAAGTATATATACGTAAGTAATTGTAATATTTATCACCCTTGCCTTGCTTGGCCTTGCAGGCTTGCCCCTCATCACATCGTGGGATGGAACATTGGATGGAACTCATAAGGCAATACGTGGGTGTCCTGGTAACTACTTTATTTACCCCTTCCAGAATAAAGGCGTGAGTATATTTATATATGTAAGTAAGAGTTTCGAATCTAGATGTTGAGAAACTGAAAAGTCTCTGGTTGTGTCCGATACGCACGTTACAAACTTTTATCATAATGACTTTTTATCTTTTTTATAGCCATTATTTTAAATAGCGAGACGAGTAAGCCATTCGCCTGATGATAAGTGAAACGACCGCTCATGGTTAACAAATTAATGATTGACATACTACTGCGCTCGCTATCCTAAGAAATAAAATGTTAAGTTTCAATATGTCCAGTATCTGTTGATCTGGCTACATTGTCCTCTAAACCGAAGCACAATAGTGCATTTGCAATGCTGTTTACAAGGACAAATAGACATTGCGGTGGTACATACCCAAGTGGCCTCTCACATATGAGAGACCTACCACCAGTAAAATTTCCGGAACTTTACGCATTTTCCAACACTGCAAAATTTATTAGTTTTTGCATATGTTTATATAGGTTAAACCCCCACATCACTGTCGCAACACCTCATAAAATAATTTGGAACATAAAATCTCCTAACAAGCAACATTTGGATGGGTAATCCTTTGTCAATGTCGGGTAAACACACCTGTTACCGACATTATGGGATTTATGAAGCTGTCTGTCTGTCTCGTTCTACCCCCGTGACAGATGAAAGGGACGGATTTACATGAATATTAAGTTTACACCGCAATATAAACCGTTTAAAAATGCAGGTGAAATGTTTAAGTCGGCAAAAACGTGACTTTAACATTTATGGGGTTCTATGTAATCTTATTTTGTTGTGTTTACATACGTGTATAAAATCACACCTTTTCGATTGTGAAGTAGTACTGCGATACGATGACAATCTGTATCTGTATCAGTCCATATACGTCCCACTGCAGGGCACAGGCCTACTCTACAATCGACAGTACGATTGGAGTGGTTAGGCCATATAGTCCACCACGCTGGCCTAGTGCGGGTTGGCACGATGACAATGCTTAGGTAATAATATTATGTTCAGTAGTTACTCTGGCTACAATGTTTTTCAAACCTATTCGTTTGGATAAATAGATATTGCGGTGGTACCTACCCAGGCAGCCTCTTATTTAACCACTTCCCACCAGTAAAATATATCGCAATTTTTAGCAGTGTGAGTATTTATCGCCGCCAACAATAACTTAGATATGAGAATACTCCAATACAATTCAGAGGGGAACAGGAAACTATTTTCCCCTAACAAAAAATAGGAAGTAAATAAATTGTACGACTAAAATAAAACCGAAGGAGCGTGTAACTCGTCCATATATCATCCGAAGTGTTCCCGCGATATTACACCAACATACAGACTTAATATATTATATTTTTTGCACTCAATTCATATCTTCTTCGTTTTCTTACATCAAAATAACTAGTATGAGAATTTGAAGGAACATGGGAATATCGAGATAGTTGTTTATCTGCTTTTATTTTATTGAAATAAATATATATTTTTGCGGATTTTATCGTATTTCAGTTTTAAATGTTTTTACTTTTCGGCATTTAATTTACAGCTTTCGTGGTCACAGGGTGAGCATGAATGCTGTGAAGTGATCCGTAATCCGTAAATCATCCATTGAACTTTGTGCTGGAAATATAAGTGCTATAGAGCTGAAAAAAGCTTTATTATTAATTACTATTATCCATAAACCCTTACAAATAAACATAACTTTTCATGAAATATTGGCATAAGTAACTCTAACTTTTCAGTCATGTGTGTATTGATAGTCAATCACCACGCATTAAAAACGGTGAAGGAAAACATCGTGAGGAAACCTGCATACCATAGCGATTTATGAGAATTCATATGGTATGTAAGTCTGCCAACCCGCACTAGGCCAGTGGTGGACTACATGGCCTAACAACTCTCAATCGTACTCTCGATTGTAGAGTAGGCCCGTGCCCAGCAGTGGGACGTATATGGGCTGATACAGATACAGAAATTGCGGAAATTGGAATTTTGAAAAAAAAAAAAAAAGACCAAGCAGTGACATCATAGTTCATGACCCTTTGTGATTAGAAAAAAAACCGTGTTTCTTCCAGCAAAACAAATACAAATCTCCTTTAATATTTATTTATTAAAGGAGATTTGTTCAAGACTGAACATGTCACTCCCATAAAAAACATTATAAACATATAATCTAATCAAATCGTCGATTAACTAGTGCTTATAGTGCTATTTTTTAAACCCATTTGAGTCAATTTTTATAATAATTTAGATTCTACATGACTTCTACATACATTTAATGTTATACTCAGCACCTGCAATATTCAGCAGATGAAGAAATGTTACAAATAAATGCGTAGACTTGCTGTAACGCGGGACATACGGGCGAATAGTTCAGGAAATCTATTAAACAGAACTTAATATACAAATTTTCAAGTGGAAGATAATGGCCAAATACCGAAGCTACCAGGAAAAGCGAAAATACTAAATTGGTCATGAGCAAGATTGTTGTGAAATGAAATGAAAATATTTATTGAATCCATAAAATGTCATACATTATTTAGATTCAGTCTCTTTTTTGAATGAGAATACTAGAACTGCTTACTTGGGTTTTTGTAAAATCAATGTCCCCAGCGAGGAATGGAACCCGAAGATTTTGAAAATAAAAATCATCTATGCCATTACATTGTTCTGTACTATTGATAACAATAATAAGGATCAGAATATCGGAAATAATGTCATACCTGCTATTTTAAATTGGCAAAATACGATTGTTTCTTCCATTCCTGTAACACCCAGGTAGTATCAAGTCTTCCTGTATTGGGAATGGAAGCCTGAATTTTTTATCGATATACATGCAGGCAACGTATATGGTATATCTGACAATAATAACCTGACAAATTATAATTTATCAGGTTTTATCACGCCGTAGTACGTAAAATATATAAGCAGGCAGGTGGATTTTGTGATTTTTATAGCTTTATTTGAGAATAGCGACGCACCCATTGCTCGTAGGACTATTTTCTATGTATCAACTAATAGACGGAGACGACACCAATTTATCGATATAGGATATAAATTAATAGTGTAAATAACTAAGGAGATAAACATGAAAATGGCCCGGCGCCATAGTGAAAATGAGGGCCACATCGAGACAAAAGTTAGGTTGCTGAAAAGTGCTCTCCTTACGGTATAGCCTCAGGGTTAATAAACAATTAAGGTGCAGCAGCTGTGGACCAAGCAAATGCGATATAATCTATAACACGAACATATAATTAATATTAGCAAATGGTGTAATAATATAGCATGTGTTTTTTTTAGATCAAAAACATCGGGTTATATTCCACGAATCACGATTGGATAGGAAATAACAATGTATATTTTTCAAAAATCTAAGTGTGCGGTTTTAGTTTCTCTTGATTTAGATTCTTAGATTAAGCTGTAAAAAAATCATATAGTCTTTTTAAGTGGAGGTTTCGCATTTGCAAATTGTGGTATTTTTTTACAATGTTACATACCATGGCCATACAGACGTATTAGGAAATAAATAATGTATATACTAAATATGATTATTCTCTCCTTATATTATACATACTCCTAACAATTATAAGAACAATTGGGCTTGAATGAATTTGATTTGTTTCAAACTGTACAACGTTATTTAGAGTAGAGTTTCTTTAGTGTCTATACAACATGAATTGTCTATCGTCATCCAATGGTATATGAAGCAATTGACGATAAACGTAGTCATAGTATTATATGTGTTTAATTGTAATTAGCAACCATAAAAAAGTCGTACTACAATTATTATTTATTTTATGAGTACTTGTCGCAAGTCTACATCTAAACTAATTTGATCTTTTGTTTGCATTGCATGCTCTGAAATTACTGTACCGATATCCAGTAATTTCTGGATCGTACATTATTATTTATTTATTTTATTTTTCTATTTACACTTTATTGCACAAAAAGAAAATAAATACAAAGATAAATCACACATAAAAAGTACAACTGGCGGTTACCATACTAAATATTATGTTTTAATAAAATAGCGGTATGTATAATCTCCAGTTGTTTCGCGTCATTAAAAACGAACTACGCTTTCTTTCAACTTGCATTTAATTCAGGCGAAAGGGTACTTTAGCTATGAATGTATGGCGGGTCTGTAGGGCCTGATTGTTAGACGGAAAGTGTCGCTTTATTTCGCCCTTTCCTATTCTTTGGTGTATGTTTTATTTTACACGTAAATGCTAGCATGAGTGTCTCTTTGGAAAATATACCATTTACTTTTTTGCTCGGTAAAATACACGGAGATGTGACATTAATTGAAACAATATACAGGGTTTTTGTCAGCCTCCATAGCGCAGTTAGTTAGACGCCGTCTGTAAATTTAGAGACGCGGATTCGATCCCCGTCCTGAGGCAAATATTCATATAATCCAAAGATATTTGTTTCGGGTGTGGGTGTTTGTGAGACCGAAAAGTCTCTCGTAGTTCCTGATACTCATGACACAAGAGTCGATCTTAGCGTGGATCAGCATTATGTATGCGACTGATTACAATCGACAAATTTCATTTCATTTCATTTCATTTCATTTGAAATATATATTTATACATATGAGGGATCTACCATCAGAAAACTTTCACACAAGCACAACTTTTCTAACTCTTGTGTTTATTGATAGTCAACCATCACCCACTTAAGGGCAAAAGAAAACATCGTGAGAAAAGCATACCATAGTGATTTGTGTAGTCTGCCAACCGACCGACACTAAGCCAACGTGGTGGACTCTAATTCTTCGGAGTTTAGACAAGGCCAGTAGTGGCCGTGGCAGCCGTACATATTTATAAATGTAGGCTAAAATAGACACCTCAACTATTTGGTCCAACATGTTGGCGTCGCTTGTAACCAGTATGTAAGAAAGGTCAGGCCCTATCTCTAATTAAACGCGTAGCCAAGGTTCGCCCAGCCTGGGACCACTTAAATTGAACATGGAACCTACCGAAAAGGTATCAGGATGCTACATCTCGTGTTACATGATTTTGCAATTTGGCCTTTTTGAATTATACCTACATGGTTTGATGTAGGTATGTAAATAAAGGCAATTGGACGTAGGTGAAGATTGTGAGATAAAAAAGAAACTATAAAAGAATGTTTAACGCATTTCATTCATCAAAGTTCTAGTTGTAAATTGTGAAATCCTATACGATAAAGTCCTTGGTAAGTCTAAAGTGGCACGACTCATTGACTTCACGCAACGTTTATCATGTTTATTCTAACTGGTTGCTTTTGATATTCTTAGAGAAGGCCTGTGGACTTATTGTCGATAAAGAAGAACTTAAAAGCATTTTAAAACAATCGTCACTTTGATCCCACCAAACACTACTCGTTTAGTTTACAGTTTAGCTTGTGATTTTTCTTCATCTTGCAAGTTGTTATACCCAATTATGACGATTATCGAATTATGTTGTTGTCTCGACGTCTTCAATTCGAGTCTCACAACTTGCACTAAGCCAGCGTGGTGGATTATTTCTACTAGAATGTAATACTCACAAGGCTTTAAAAAGAACTCTCGGTTTCGTCCGCCACAATGGGCGATGATGCGCTTACCATCAGGTAAATGATCGCTTTGTATTATAGTTTTTTTTATTATGCATACATCTGGCAAACGAGCAACCAGGTCACTTGTTGGTAAGTGATCACTGCCATGACCATCAAATCGGCGGGCGGAATAGCGGGAAGGATAAAGTATGGGAAGAGGGAAAGGATATTGAGCGTCTGGAAATCTTACTTACCAAACGAAACGCGACAGCAATGTTGTCGCTTAACGTCAGACAGTGACAACAGACGAGACAGTGGTACTGCCTCGAACGAGTCTCCCCATTTATGCTGTCATGTCTGATAGCAGCGTGGTTCTGCCTATTCAAAAGTGGTAGAGCACTCAAATGTTCCCACTAAATAACCACAAGTCCACAAATTACCACATCCAAAGCAATGATACGAGTAGTGAACGTATTCCCTTCGGTATACCTTTAATCATCCTTTACCTACGTTAAGTACTGGGCCAACGCAATTAGATTACATGTACAATGGCAGAGCGTCGAGAGATTTCCCTGGTTTGTGGTCTAATACACAGACATGAAGCGGCGTTTGTTAATCCAGGTTGGAATGATTTTAGGGGTCAAAATGGTTTCTTAGATTGACGTGAATGTTACATATTAGAAAAACTAATTTACACCTAAATTGTCGGTAGTATTTTCATTTAAATTATATATTATTTTATTATATTTTTTGACTAAATGTTAATATAAGTAACCCATAACGTATTAGTCATGTTCATGCTTGGCTCTTATTTATATATTTGAATAAGATTCATCATAAATGCGAGATTCTTCACCACAATTTTGGTACAAAACTAGTACATAACTATACATCTTGGATATAGAATGCTCGTAATACCAATAATATTCTAATTTTGTACATCGGTGAGCATTCTAAGCTGTCAGTTCCGGTTGTGTTGGTAGCTTAGCCAATACACGGATGTTTACTTGAAATTCAGATTTTATATTTGACTGTAGTGTTATAAAAAGTAGATAAAATTTTTCAGATCCTATATTATTTAGTCATTTTAGTTTTTTTTTTAATTTACTCGAGTGGCGAAACTAGAAGGCCAATCACTTGATGGTAAGCAATACGATCGCTCATGGTCAGTAGAAAAACCAAACAAAACCATGCATAACAAAGCAAGGCTTGGCATTCCACTGCGCTCGCCATCCTGAGCCAGAAGATTTTAAGCCTCAATATGTCCAGTAGTTAATCTGCCTGCCTTTATAAACGATATAGTTCATCTGTAGTGTTTAAAAGTTATTATTTACTAAAATATAAATGCAGATAATAATAGTTTATAAATTAAACAATCAAAACTCGGTGTTAGTTTGTGTTATGTCCACACAATTTTGATACCTGTAGCGTATGCTAAATTTTAGGCTATTAACTGATATTAATTAGGTCAAGCGTCCAAACATCAAAGCCGGCTCTGGCGTATAAACTGCGGCGATATTGCATTCGACAACAAAGCGATTGACTGATAATGTGCTATTGTTACAAACAGGCTGGCAGACTGAATTGTAACGCTGAGGTTTCGGGCTCGCATGACAGTTCTGGCAAAGTGATATTGGATTTTTGTATTCGATAATAGTAATATATCCCTATATATAAATTGAATAAATAAAAATATCCCCTAAAGTCAGCACCTCTTTCAATCCTGCTAGGTATTAAATCCTACGCGAGGAATAAATGAAAACAAAAAGTTCCCACGTCAGCGGAAAGCGAATATAATGATAATTTATGTGCTATAAAAGTTTCGTTCGTCGAGTTTAGCTGTACTTTTTTGACGTACTCACGAAAATATACGAGGTGAAAGTGCACGCTCTAGCTTATGTACAAGTTTTGTTGGCAAATTATTATTTTTTATACATATAAATGGGTGGAAGCCTGTTGGTAAACGATTAATCGTGGCTGCCGCAATTTTTGGGATGATCGCGTGTTGAAATATCAGAACAACCTCAGATTGTTGAGTTATTTGTGTATTGGTAGCCAATCACTACGCATAACGTTAGGAAAACCTAGTGAGAATACCAGCAATGCTTAGTATTCCTGCGCTCGCCATTCTAAGACATAAGATGCTAAGTCTCAATATGTCCCGTAGTTACTCTGGCTACAATGTCCTTCAAACTTTATGAACCACCTTTATCACAATAATATAATAAAATCCTAATAATAATTATAAAATGTATATTCAAATAACGCTGACTCACTCATTGTTAGTAGACACAAGAACACTTTAAACTACCTATGTTAGTAACAATAACACTTTCGAACCTGAATGACACTTCAATCCGTGAGATATAGCGCAACCGTGCTTTATGTGAACACAGACAAACCTACCTACTATCATAGTCAATAAATAATAAATAATGCTTATAAATAATATGATTAATAAATTGGAGTTTAAAATGACATTGGACGATGTAATTACAAAACCTTTAATTAGGCTACATATTTCAAACTCAAAAATGCATTACGGTACGCACAAATTAACGGTTATAAAGCTTGCTGTTAGACAAATTTTAATCCCTGTTTTGTTAATTAAATCGTAAATCAACAGGTTATGGAAGAAGGGACAAGAGTGGAGAGGGTTAGGAAGAAAGAAAGATAAATAACATCATTGATACTGTAATTTTGACTGTTTTTATTTATTGTGTCGTGAAGGATCTGTATCAGCCCATATACGTCCCACTGCAGGTCCCTGGCCTACTCTACAATCGAGAATACGATTGAGAGTGGTTAGGCTATATAGTCCATCACGCTGGCCTAGTGCGGGTTTGCGGACTTACATACCATAGAAATTATTCTAAATCTCTATGGTACGCAGGTGTCTTCACGATGTTTTCCTTCACCGTTTTTAGGAATGAAGGAATCAATCGTGATGGATCATATTTTGATAGTTAATAATTATGACTAAACTGAACATAAGCTTCCCCCTTCCCTGAAGGCCTTTCAGGTAGCAAGTTTCGGGTAATGAAAATATAATTATACCGGATTCAACAAAACCGGATATTTATTGCACCCTTGGTGAACCCAAAACGCAATACACTTGCGCAAGTTAATTTAACAGGTTTACTGGTGAGAGGTCTCTCATATGTGAGAGGCCTTCTGGGTAGGTACCACTGCAATGTCTATTTCTCCCGCCAAATTGCAGTTTAAATGCACGATTGTGTTTCGGATTGAAGGACATTACAGCCAGAGCCATCTTATGTCTCAGGATGGCGAGTGCAGTGGAAAACCAAGCATTGCTTTGAAATTCTTGGTGTTGTTTGGTTTTGTTACGGTCGTATCACTTACCATCAGGCGAACGGCATGCTCGTCTCGCCATTCACTGCAATAAAAAAAAGGTTATCTATCATTTTGTAAGTTAGTAGAGTAACTCGGTGGCGTAGATCTATTGCGGTACGATTGCAACGCTGAGGTTTCGTGTTCAAATCAGGGTCGTGCAAAGGGATATTATTGGATTTTTCTATTCATCGTCAGCCACACATAAGGCGATACTTGGGTGTCCTGGTAGCAGCACCTCTGCCTTCCCTCCTACGAAAAGGTTGTGAGTTTATATATGTATGTTTATACATTAGTGGCTCTTTAGGGGTATACGTATATTCTGCCATACGATCCCGAGTTTAAATAACACACCTATTGCATTATTGAACTTCACAGACTTCAAAATGATCACAGCACACACATGGCCTCAAGAGATTTTCGAAACTTTTTTGTTTACGACAAGAATTACTACGAACGTCTGAACATTAAAACACTGAAGTCGACTCCTAAATACTTTACGTACTGACTCGGAAGTATCTGGAGTTTTTTTTATTATATTCTCAAACAACTCCAGTTTGTAAGATAAACTGTTTGTAGGTACATTTACTTGGAATGAAAAATATTTTCTCAGTAGGATGTAGGTTAAGTGTTTGAAGTCGTGGTTTCGCGCCGGCTTTGATGTCTCTTGTAAAAAAATAAAAAAACGTAATTGCTAGATGGAATTCCATTTGCGAGAGTTAAGACGAACTGGTGCATTAGTCGCGCGATGGGAAATTCAATGAGGGTTAGTTTAATTAGTTTCTTGATGACTGGAGTGGCGTAGTTACTAGGGTACGGTCACAAAGCTGAGGTCTCGGTTTCGAATCCCGTATAAGGCAAAGTTATATAGGATTTTTCTATTCATTCTCAGCCATAGAAATTCATACAATAGACATATTATTAATGTTAAATAGCTCGGCGGAGTTCCTATCTTGGTATTTTCCATTCAATATTCCATTGTTAATAAAAAAAGGAAATAGTGTTCATATTTTACACTTTGAAATTGAATAAAACGAAGATAACACTTTTTCATGGTATGGATTTTCAAGACGAATATTAGGTCTGCATTCTTATGTATCATCGTGAGGAAACCTCCATACCATATCGATTTATAACAATTTCTATGGTATGTAGACTCCACAAACCCGCGCTAAGCCAGCGTGGCAGATTATATGGATTAATCCTTGTCAACCACCTATGCCTGTGCTTTTGAGGATAAATACATGAAATAAAAAACTTATCTGGCGTTTGTGGGTGTAGTCGCAATGAATTTTATCTTTAATTACTTATTTTTTACCGGATGAATACCGTAAAAACTCAGATAACGTACTCCGGAATAATTTTCAATTCAATTTTTTCAATTTCAGCGCACAAACCGACAAGAATAGTAAAATCAGCGTAAACCAAACTTCAGATTCTTTCAATCGTGGGGAATTCTATACCTCGCATTAAAATATATTAAAATTAAAATCCAATTAATTAAAATAGGTTTCCTAAATTTCCATTGTCTTCTAACATCGATTCAAAATCCCACAAAATTATATTAAAAAAAAAAAACAACTATTTTATTCTTAGCAGTTGATTCAATATATCTGCATGGCGTAAAGTGAAAGTAGAAAGAACATCAAACAACAAACTCGCTGTAGTTCATACAACGCATTTCAAGTACGGCGCGGCGCCAATAACCATGGCGGAAATCGATTGTAGCAGCGATGTAGGGGTAGCAGATACATCTCAAGTATCAATTTTTCGTCAACGAAATTAATTTTCAATGTCAGGTACTTTAAGTGGTTTGATCATATCTTTGAAGGAACAACAGAAGTACGTAGTCAATGTATTAAATAAATAAATACACCCAACAGTCACATGCATAGTCCTGACTCTGAACTAAGATCGACTAAAATACCTGTGGATTACACATATATAAATATTGTTTCGGTGCGGGGATCCAAACCGCGGCCCCTCGTTTCTCAGGTAGCACCTAACTAACTGCGCTACAGTGGCGGTCAAGAAAATGTATGTAAAATGTGAAACTACTGGAGTATCTCGGAAATGATGATCTGAGTCAAGTGTAACTTCAGCAACAAAGTCGCCTATAAAGTCGTTGAATTGATGTCATCAAGAAACCAATGATTTACAACTGAAAATGCCTATGATTAGGCGTGTTGGCGGATACTTTGTAGGAAGGCGGACCCTGGAATAAGCTAGGTTTAACATTATGTTGAACTAAGAAATCGTAATTTAAAATCGTCATATCTTTTGGTCCACTGTTTTCCATTTGTGAGTCCTTAGTACATGAATTAATTACCACGGGTGTTCATTTACACACATCACATATATAGTACAATATTTGCATTTGTCCGTTTTACCTGGCGAATTAAATTTTTCATTCTTGTTTGCCCTTTTTTCATATTTTTTTTTAAAAGTCATCAGGCGATGATGCAACCATACATTACATTATACATGTAACCATACATTATATTATACATATACATAATATATACCGATGTGAAAGAATAACGGCAACCATTTATTTATTTCTAACTATTCAAATGTCGATATAAATGTATAACATTTAAGAAAGGACTAATACTTATCTGGGACATGATCTATGATCCTAAATAATGAAACAAGCCAAGGCAATTTTAAAAGAAAATGTATGTAGGCCAGAGATTGACAGAATGCGTGTCGCCTACCCTTGGGCATTGTGCGAGGGCGATGGATGGAACACATTGCTTACACGTGACTAGCAACTGTATTCGAATGGGCCTGAAAAGCTATGCGGTATTTTAGAGATTTAAGACTCGAATGCGTTGCTGTAATTTTAAGAGAGATTCGTTGTTTACTTTGTAAATATTTTGTGATACAAGTTAATGTCGTAAGTAACATTTTATGATGGATATTGAATCCGTGATGTAAAGAACAGTTTATTTTTGACGTATTAGTTTCGATTACTGAATGTATAATAAATTCGTTCAATGCTTCTTGCAAAAGCTCAAGTCATGACGTTTGGTCTGAAAGATAATTAACTAATAATAACTAAAAGATAATTAGAGATTTTTATGAAATACCTATATCAAATTATAATATAGGTATTACACATAGATTTAATTAGATTTTTTTAAATAGGCAAATTTTCTTTGTATATAATTAAAGTATACTCATATTATAAGATGAAATTAAATGAAACGAAATATATTTTTTGCAAGAATGTCGTTACATAAATATGTTTACATTTTTGTTTTATGGAGTCTCTAAATCTATCATAATTTTCATGCAAATATTTTAAGTATTTGGAGAATAAAATGATAATTAACTAATTGTTTAAGGACACGTCATCACTATTAATCCACCACAGTCCACTAAATTTGACAGCCTCCGAGGCGCAGTTGGTTAGATGCCAGCTGTGATACAAAGGCTGGGGTTTGCCGTTCGATTTCCGATGTTTGTGTCAGGTCGTATCGCTTACCATCAGGCGAACGGCATGCTCGTCTCGCCATTCATAGCAATAAAAAAAAGCCACAGGTATTTCATGTTCTGGGTATTTGTGGGACCGAAAAGTATCTCGTAGTTTCTGATACCCACAGTTCAAAACTCGATTTTCTTGTAGGGTCAGTCATGGTCCTGTACTGTCACATACACCGGTATGTAACTGTTGGGTGTATTTATTACATTTAAATACAGACTTCTATTAATATTGGATTATTTTTATTTCAATGGGACATAATCATAATTAGCAAAAGTCTACGTCGCGTAATGGGAATTTTCCTGACTTTTAACAATTCCTAAAGTTTTGCATTAAGAATTTTTTTCTTGACTTTTTTGCTGACGCTATTTACAGTGTCTTGTGGATATTACCACTTACTATTTCCATAAAGTTGCACTTCCCGTAGACGGCGCGGCGTGATTGAATTTATTTATTGACCCGTGAATTATTGCTAGTGACTCGAAGCCCCGCTCTCACCTTTTGATGAAATTTTAATTATTTTTCAACTGCTGTTTTGTCGGGATTTAAAATAGAAATATTGGCTTGAAGTCTAGACTTCTTTGGTTTACTGATTTTAGGCTGTTTGTGAATTTTTGAGGGTGCGAAATTGAAAAACAAATTACACATTCATGATTTTAAAGGTGTGTGGTAAAAATCGATACTAATTTATAAACCTGAAGTGTTGTTTGAACGCACTAATCTGAGGAACTACTGGTTCGAATTGTGAACTGATTTTAGTGTTGAGTAGTCCATTTATTTAGGAAATCTAAGGTAATTTTAATCCTGGAAAACCTTTTTAATTATGTAGGATACGAAGGAACATGAGCAATTTTGTACTTATGAAAGTAATCATAGTATCCACGATTATATTAATATTACTCAAAATCTACATTACTGCATGCTTTTTTTATTGCTATAATTGGCGAGACCACAATGCTATTCGCCTGATGGGAAGTTATATGACCGCTCGTAGACAGTAACAAACCAAACAACACCATGACTTTGAAACCCATGTGTGGCATTCCACTGCGCTCGCCATCCTGAGACATAAGATGTTAAGTCTCAATATGTCCAATAGTTTCTCTAGCTACAATGATCTTCAAACTGCAGCATAACAGTACATTTATACTGCTGTTTGGCAGAAGAGAAAGACATTGCGGTGGTAACTAACCAGGCGACTTTCCACATATGAGAGAGCTACGACCAATAAATTATGTTTGTCCACTTGAAATAATTATGCAATAACTAACCATTACACAAATTAAGTCTTAAAATAAATTGGCCTTTAATAACATATTTTTACACCTTATCTGTGTTGTGAATTGCTTGTTCAGCCGAAACCCAAACAAGGCAATTGATTGCTCCCTGTTACATGCAAACCCAATCATTAATTAAACCGTTATACAGATTGCATTATCTACTTTACCAGCATTACATACGACACCAGTATATAAATCCACTAATTGGTATTCGCCTAGTCTGTGATGTTTGAACAAACATATGGACAATGGGTAAACAAACATTAATCCCTAAGGAAATAAGGGGATTTGGCATAACACGAAGTTGGACAGTTGAGTATTGGGTGTGAGAAATTGGATGTAAGAACTGGCATTAAGACTTATTGTATTAGTTAGTGGAATCTATACTAGTGTTATAGATGCCTAGCTAACTACGCACATTATTGTTTAGCGACTAATATACTGAACCGATTGTGGAGAATGCCCATTTTACTATGAAACTTAGTATCGGTGCGAAGATTTTTGTGCCTCGATGAATCCTACTTCTATGTGTAGGGAAAAATACATATTTTCAATAAATATAAACATAATTGTGACCAAGGCCCGGAGTTCTAGGAGAAATGAACTTTAAGTCGAATATTTAATTTAAAATGTATTTTAAAATTATTTTATAAGAATCTGTCGCCAGTATAAAACAGAAAAATGTTTAAGGACCAATCATAAAAATGCTACATTGAAATTTAAGCAGTATCCATATCGGGATCAAAGATATTTTTTACCGATACTATAAATGGACATTGTCCATCATTCATCAAATGAATAGCTTAGGATCTAGGGAAGAAAATAGATTACTTTTCATCACAAAAGTCAAGGGAAAAAAAGGGTAAATGATATAAATGTGAACGCACAATAAAACAATCAATCCAAGAGATGTTAGTTTAATACTTGACAGACGAAAAGTGCAAAAGCGCGTGCATCAGTTTTCCATTATAAAATACAGACCAGTAGAATAATCATTATGTCTCTTTTTTCTATTATACCCCTTGCTAGGTGTACTGCAAAGTTCTTCACTTTACGTATGTTATATGTTAGCTGCGGTAAGATTAATGTAATTAATATTAAGTAAACGGACACTATGACATTAATTAGTGGAAGTGGTTTATTTTCGTTAAAATCTTTTATGGTTTTAATGGTGCTGAGCGGCTGTCATGTACGTAAATAAATTTGAAGATACAAAATGACTAACCGCACGTTTCTGGTTAGTGTTGCTGCCCATTTGGATTCTGTTCGTCCGGAACGATTTAACATCAAAACCGACATTGTGCTGGCTGGAATGAACTTTATTCGATTGAGTTAAAGACTAGTTTGGAACAACAGTGGTAATTGTTGCGGAAAACTATGGAATCGATTAATATTTATATTTTTTGGAATGACATTGATTCTCTTGACTAAAGTGGTTTTCCGAAGCGTCGATGATACTTCAATTGGCGCGGAATGTTTGAATATTAATTATAAATATTAATCTGTTTTTTTTATTTTTATTGTACGTTTGTTGAATACTTCAAGCACTGAACCTTGAAAATTAAAACAATTAAGTTTCGATGGCATCTCCCTTTCCTTTTTGTAGGACCGGCGCAATTAAATAGTCATAATAATATTGCGGGAATATATTGGTTTTTGGTAATGTAATTTCGGCTGTGGTATGTAATAAATTTATGGGAATGTTTTATTAGCCCGTAGGTACATTAAATACTTTTCAACCCGCAATGTTGTTACATTGCTTATTGCATTGGATTTATAATTAAAATGGCGAAAATCTGGTGACCACGGGCTCTTGGTCTGTAAGGTGTTAATTTAATGTTACTTTTATCTCTTAAATATAAAAGTAAGATGACCTGCGAATATTCCATTTCTTCTTTCTGACTATATGTATTCTTTCTGAAATATTGTGATATCTTCAAACTTTAATACCCGCTCCCGTATCCCGTATATAATCTTACAAGCGTTTTATATAAAATATGAATTTAATGTCTGTTTCTTAGGCAACTTTCGAAAGTTATTTTCTTGGTAGTCATACACTGATGATGGTTTTTTCAACTAGGCAGTAACATTCAAGCTGAGAACTTCCAAAGCCACCAGTATCTAAACTTCATATTTGCTGAACATGTCCAGACAAACATTCAGCTTTTGTAAAATTACGAAATTCTGGCGGCCAAGGTTTCTTGGTTCATTATATTCAGGCGGTTAGTATTCTAATAGTTGTCACAAATATTCAGGTATGCCAAATGTCCCTGGGCGAGAAACACCCAGAAATGTTACCTTGACTGTCCCCTACATTATTGGCATTGCTCCTGCTACTTTTATCCGTAAGTCATTGCTATTTATTTAGACTCATAAGATGACAATATGAGTTTCTCATAGGTTAAAGTTTACGTTCTGCTACTCACTTCTGTATTGCTGTCGGTAGGGGCTCTCACAGCTCTTGATGATTCTAATGACCTCTATCTGTCTTAGAATCTGACTTTTTACTATATCTTTTTAATGTTAATCAGCTATCATGTCATTGATATAAATAATGAATCACCATGCATTATAACGGTTAAAGGAAACTCCCTGAGAAAATCTTCATACCATAGCGACTTGTTGACCCGCTGGTTCAGTCAGCGAGGTTTACTATAATATGTTTGGCCTAATCCGTCAATAGTACTCCTCACTCCACTGCAGGGCACGGGCCTCCTCTACATTGAGGAAGTCCGTGCCCTGCAGTGGGGCGTATAAGAGTTGATAAAAATACTGGTACAGACACAGGTATTCTGACGGAACAGGGGGGTAAATCTGTCGTACGTAAAAATGTACGAATGTGCTGTAAGTACTCCACAAAATGTTTACATAATCGTAACCTGGACTTAGTTCGGAGTGAATGATGAAAGTCAATATTGATACAGTATTGATTTGTAGAAGTGGATAACTTATAACTCACTTGTGACGTCAAACGTTCAAACATTCGAACTAGATTTCGGATCGTATAATAATCCCCCAAGGTATCATCTTCTAACCAACTTGTCCCTAATACTAGTCCAACTCTTAATACTAGAACACATACCATTAAATTTTAATTACAAGGCTTTATTATATTCCTAATATAACACAAGAGCACATTGTGAATAATTTTAATAACAATCTGGCTCCATGTAACCGCAATCCCGTGACGTTTATTAATGTGCACAGATGTTGTCGCCACGCTGGCGGCTTCGCGGAATCTTTGCGTGAATTCCGCTCTTTTGATGTGCAAGCAAAAAGTCAAGTGCATTTAAATTGTCATAACCGGATGGGTCTGGTTGGTGCTGATGAAGTTTTTGATAACGTTGCTGTTCGGAAGTTTTTGATAGCATGGTTGTATTTAGAATTTCCTTTCCACTCAAGAGTTTCGCTGTTGGACTTGTGGCTGGAGCTGGTGAAGCTGGAAAGGCTCGGTAAGTGGTAGAGGATAAGCAGTGAATCTTGAATTTGAACGTTTTTCTGCAGCGCACATTATCGCCGAATTTCTGTTGAAAACTGAAAACTCAGCCGGACGCCGTGTACAGCTTTGCTCATACATAAACCTTTTTCTCAGAAGGGGTAGGTAGAGGTGCTACCAGGGCATCCTCGTTTCACCTCAAGCATTCCGCGTCACGATGTAGTAGGGGACGAGCCTATCGACATATCGGGTATAAATTCCTGATTCCGGTCTAATAATGAACAGAAAAATCCAATCTCACTGCGCCCAACCCGGGATTCAAACCCGAGACCTCAGCGTTGTAATCGTACTGTAATATAACTGCGCCACCGATGATGTATTTTGAATTTCGGATTTCGGAGACAGAATGGACGTCTAAAGTTGGATGATGCGTCAAATTATGAACATGGTATCTGCATTTGGAAATTGGACTTGAAAGCCTGTCATTTGGAAGGATTGTCAGGGATCAGTATTCAAAATGTCAAATTTAAAGACACCTGTTTCAAATAACACGGATACCACTAAAATGTGTATTCCTAAAATAAATAACAAGGAAAAAATCAGGAATACTTTAATAAATATATGAAAAAGTTGGACAGAGTCTTTAGTCCACGTCCATTAACAATATAGTTGCTTTTGTTTAAGATGGTTGGTGCCGCTGTGCTGCATTTTTTGAAACTAGATATAGATTATTTTAAGGTTGGCATGTCAGGAACTAAAAATTATAAAATAATGACATACATCTGTTTATTATTTATGTATTTCACTGCGCTCGCCATCTTGAGACACAAGGTGTTAAGTCTCATTATGTCCAGTAGATATTCTGGCAACAATATCCTTCAAACCGGAACATGACAGTGCATATACACTGCTGTTTGCGGGAGAAATGGATATTGCGGTGATACCTGCCCAAGTGACCTCTCACATATGAGAGATCTACCACAGGTAATCTAGTTATGAATCTAGTTTGTATAAAAATATTTTTCACTTTTTAACACCTAATTGAATTGAAAATTATTTTATTCGTAGTGATCGTATTATTGTTTAATACCATCATGTCAGCACTCTGTATAGTGGCTCAAAGTTTGTATTATGATCTACGACGTCTCAGCGACCGAACTGAACAAAAAGGAAAAAGCATCGTGCTGGCTTATGACTTTGATAAACGGGCTAAGTTGCGTTTTCAGACGCAATTAACCGATGCGAGGAACCGCGCAATTGCAACAGCGCTGTGTTGTAGTCTATTTTGTACTTTTTAGTACTAAATAACAAATTATGAACACAAAAATATAAGTGACTAGCAGAGTTATATAAAGCTTTGAGTCATAATTATAGTATGAAGCTAGACCGGGGGAAGAAATGACGAATTTAATAGGATTCTTCTCTTTGTGTATACTATCATTATTATACATGGCGGAGTATATGGCTAAATTGTATTCCCAATTGTAGAGGAGTCTTGTGTCCTGCAGTGGGTTTGATACAGATATATAATTATTTTTGGATTATAATTTTATTGATAGTCAATCACCTCGCTCTAAAACGGTTAAGGAAAACATCGTGATGAAACCTGCACACCATAGCGATTTGTATGAATTTCTATGGTATGTAAAAGTTCACCAATCTGCATTAGACCAGCCTGATTGACTATATGGCCTAACTACTCTTAATCCTACTCTCGATTGTAGAGGAAGCCCGTGACCTGCAGTGGGACGTATATGGGCTTATACGAGACGCGATTAGATGAAAATTTTATGAATGCCTGTCTTAGTTCGTTTTTTTCTTTTCAGGATAATTACTCATAAAAAAATTATAGGTAAAACATACTACAACAATAAAGCAAAAATAACATATTTTATCATCTGTGTATTTTTAAGATATAATCTATGATACACACGAAGTCTATTATTTCTCCAGCGATATACTATATCCTTCCAATCTCCGGATTAATTCTCTGTTAAAACACGCCGTTAAAAAGCTGGAGTATATACAGACAGCCAAACTAAATTCTATTTTAAAACCCATGAATCTCGAACTAAATGTTTTGGAAACTAGATATTTGAAAACGTGCACCGTGTTAGTGTGAATTATTGAGGAGTGAGGTGGTAATTTAATGACGTATCGTTTTATGGCAAACGGACGGCTGAGTGCGATTTTTTTGTCGCCTTGTGCGATTTTTTATCTCATTGTGCGATTTTTTGTCGAATCAATGAATAGGGAATATGCACGAGACTCCAAAATAAGTCAAATATTTTTTGTTGTAATCTTTATTGATATATCAATAAAGAAATATATCAATAAGATATTTTTTTAAATTCATCAACTCTAAATCGGTAAAAAAATACTTAAAAAATGACATTTCAAAATTGCCGCGCAATTTTTTCGAAACGTTTGAAAAGGGAAGTGACGACAGAGTACACTATCTTATGAAGTTTTAGCTTGTTGGGTGTATTGTTTTACGTTTGTTTAAGAGATATTTTGTGTTTTCGTTGTATTATTAAAAAAAATGATTATTTTGTGACGAAATACAGTTATGTAGCAATTAATAAAAGAAGCTTCATCCAAATACTACGTTGCTGACAAAGTAGACTCTGACGTCACAGCGAGGACGCGCCATAATGGCGTTTAAATGCTTCGAAACTGATAGCAGTATTTATTATTTTTTTTTACTTTTTTGATTGATATTTTTAAAGCATTATATTTTTTTCTGGTAATGTAATGACATACAGAATCGATTAAAAATATAAAAAAATGGCATGCATATTCCCTATTGTTTACAATAAACAATGACCTATTACTAAAACAAGTGAAAACGAATGAAGAAATAATTCGTGCTTATTTTAAACTTATTCATATATATTTTTTAGATAAAATCATGCTACTTATATATTTTTATTTTATTTGAGCAAATGAAGGATTTCTAAGTGTTTCTGTACAATTTAAAGCAATGTCAGCAGAGCTATAGAAGAAGTCATAAAAATATAGATGTATTTACCTTATTATAACGCAAACTAAAATGATATGACAAAAAACCGATGTTAATTCAACATAAATATTTTTAGAAATCTCCCGTCTGCACCCACGCTCGGAAACATCCACAAAAAGATATGTGATCGAACTCCTTTACCGAATTTTACCTCTTAATTCTAGTGCCATTAGGTTAGTTTTTGCGTGCAGATGTGAATGTTTGTGGCTAAAAAAACATACCACGGACATTGTCGTATTAGTGTGGTATTTTATGGTTCGAAAAATCGTTTCGTACTTAAGTTATTTAAAGTATCATTTGGGACATTAACGTAAGTGTTTAACGTTAACGTTTTGTGTTTTTTAAATATTTTTTTCAGCTTTGTTGTGTTTTTTTTTTAATGTGGAAAAGATGTTCGACTTTCGAGCCGTAAATGTTTATTTATTTGCTGATATTTATGGAATCATTCGTAGCATTTGATGGTTTCAATTTTGATTTTACTTAATAAAGGAGCTAGCTAATTTTTAAAAATAATTCTAAAAATTGCTAGGTTATAAATATCCACAGATATTACGCTTTTTGGATGTATGTGTTAGATACCATTTTGTAATTGCTAGTTATTTAGTATCAAGGACCTCAACTATAGCCAATATGTACAATACGCATTTTTTAGTAGCATACATAAACAATAACAAACTAATTGTTTTGTATACAATTAATCTAATTTATGGTTTTTGTAAGTTAGCATTCTCAAGATTCAATTAGTTATTTATTGCCAACTTAAGGAATGTAAAGTATTAACCTTTTTAATTTTTTTGCTTGTTGAGTAATATTTATGTCCCGAGAACATAAATATCCCTTTTCTAATATTACGCCACTCGTAGTGGGTTTTTGTCAATTAGCGTTGGACAATTAGCGTCCCCACGACACAGTTATTTATTTATTGCCAACTTAAGCAATGTGGAGTACCCTTTTAATGTTTTTAGTTATTGACTGTAATGTTTATGTTCCGAGAATCATTGGGTCCCTTTTTTTTCCAATAGTGTGCCATTTGTTTGTAATAACTTATATTTCTTTATGAACTGTAAGGCGCCACTAATGTTCTGTCAAACCCGTAGTATAAGAACGCTGTATTTTACAAGGGACGAGACATTCGTCCTTAAAGCTTTGCGTAGTAAAGTTCTAGTTAACCATTTTGTATTGTATTGGTATATACTTTTGTATATACAAGTTGATTTGTATCTTTAAAAGTAATTGTATAGATGTAGATAAATGGAAGTAAATTGTTATTTTTGCTAACTCGTTGTCTGATTTCTAATATCAGAAGTGGGATAATCCACAAGGCCGTCCTAAAGTTATATCTGTTGTAGTACAATAACAAGCTGTGCAAATTGGTATCCAGTAGTGAATCCAGAGAATACTCTATTAACCAAGGGTCCAGTTACGTCGCATGTATAACAAATGCAGACCAGGTGAAGTATTGTTTAAGACGATGATCAATTTTGTGGTGAGATTGCTGCTACCGAAGGTATGTTTTTCATTTAATATAATGTTATTGTTCTTTTGAAAAAAAGTAGTCCAACTCTGAGAGTTGAAACTAGTGATTGAAGAATAACAAAAAAAAATGCGCAGAAAATTTTGGGACATTTAATTCTGTTTTAACCATGAGAAAAAAAAAAAATGTTTGTTTAGTCTGCCTCACCAGCAGATATCAAGTTGTACGGTTAATAATTTGGTGAGACATATTACTAAACATTGACGCACACATTTTAAAAGTCATTCCTTGTTCAGCTAGAGAATATACACGGCGATCCGATATAACTGATTATAAAGTGCATTTTTTTTTTTGACAATTCAGTGGTTTGTAAACTACCTTGGCAGTAACAATATTTGGGTAAATCTCGACATAATGCCCCACGTAAATTCTTAACCCCTTGTTAATAAGGACTTTACGCAGTTTTCAAATGCGATTAATGGAATTTGACTCAAAAACGTTATTCAAAGACGTTCAATCTCCTCTTAACATTATTTAATTTACGTTTTTGTGGTTGATTAGCGGGCTTTTATGCATACTTGGTTATTTTATGCGTATTTAGACTTCGAACCAACAGTTATAACTGAATAATTATATCTAACAATTTTAGTCTCGTCTTGTTTATTATTATTTCTTTATGTTAATTGTGCTCGTTACATGTTGGAATATTTTATATTTGTTTTCGTTAATTATTTCACGAATGTGAAATTCTCCATAGCTCGTTGTTTTTTTTAAAAAAAAATGTATACTGCAGTTTAAACTGAGAAATAAAATATTATATTAGAATCATATTTATACGAAATGATATGCATTACAACATTCAAATTTAGTAATTTATACGTACGCGAGTATTTAACTTAATAACCTATCCTGTTGAAGAGCTGTTCACATAACACTGTATGTGCCAATATAGTCAACCTGAACAACTGATGTATAGGTATAAATTATAAAGGTGAAATTTTAACTACAATTAATGTTCTAATTATCTTAATCTAATAATTATTAAATCTCTCTCGATCGATTGTAGAAGATCCCTTTGTTCAGCGATACGAGACCAAAGTAGTAGTAAAATAATGTAGATACAGTTACTTTAAAAGAAAATAATAGAAAAACAATTCAATATCTTTTTTAAAAATATTGTATGCTATCTTTTAGCAGCAGGGAACAGGTTGGATTTAGTTTGCCTGTTCAGATTTAATTGAAAATAGATAAATAATAACAACATAAAGCCGTAAATGAGAGGGACGAAACTGAATATTATAGCGTCGCTTCTTCTCAAGTTTAAGGACAAATATACAGGTGCAATGTTTTATGAATATATCAATTGCGAACTTGAGTGTGGCCCAAGCAAGCTGTGAGTCTTGGCAATTCTGGGTGACATTAGGCAGTCATATTTTACTAAACAATCAGATAAACTAATACCTAAACTCAGTTAGATGTATGTGGATGGTTTAGTACAGAATTAGTTTATCAGAATTGCATTATAGCAGAACCCTGGTCGACAGCTGATCTGTGTGTGAAATTAAATGGTTAATTGACCAGAGACTATAATTGCTAATTTAAACGAAATTGTCAAATATAATGAGAATAAAATAAAAGAAGTTGATATGCACTGGTTCTATGCCATATTATCAATCTTATATTACAATAGTATCCATCAAATGGTTGTGCGATAAGACCGCCAATTGTACTTTTACTAATGTGAATTGTTTATTTTTGTATTATTTATGGTGTACAATAATGCTTAATAATGAATAATATAAATGGTGCATCACAAACCAAACCTGAAACGTGTTTGGCATACTGAGTTACTGATTCTAATATATAGACATATTCATACTCCTTGCATCTGCCGTGTCATATCGAACTATATACGACGCTGGCCAGTGGTGTATAGTAAGCGAGCCGATAAATATTATTAATTGTATTCGATGTTAATATCGATCATTTAATAGCGATCTATACAAAGTGACCATTACATTGATGAAGAAAGAAAGTTTTATAATTATGTGTTAAGTGAATTAAGTAAAAATGAGTTGCTTGGAAAATGAGATAAAAAAAAAAATAATAATTGAGGAATGAGGAATATTTTTTTTTACCTATAGCAGCTCAATGTTATCTGTGCTTAAGAAAATGGGTCATCAATTACTCTTAAATTTCTACACATTTAATTGTTAAAGTGTCATTGATCAGAAATCCGTATATAAGCATAGGTGGACAAAATTATACATAAACAGGCAAAAACAAAATTGACTGTCATCATTTCGTTTCCTTTGCATCTTAACTGCTAAAGCGATGATTAATTACATAAAAATACGAGACGTAATTTTGAATTGTTAAATAATGTCTACATAGCTGTCATATGATGACTACCTATCGTTATTATTTAAAAAGTAAGATTGAATTTCAATCAATTGTCGAACTTATGATTATTATCTATCGCTACGATTTATTCTAATTAAGAGTTGTGAATTGCGACTGCATCTTATATAGGTATACATGTATTGCCTATAAATAGCTAATATTACTTATCATTCTGAAATTAATTTTCTTTGGAATCTAATCAAATATTATGTGGAATGGTTTCGGAGTTTAGTTCATCAAGTCAGTAGACTCATATTGTACATTTTTCATTAAACCTACCCATAATGGTTGCATAATTAATTTAGTAAGTTATTTCGAATGCACTACTAATGACAATAGCCTAAATTATTACTTTTCAATCGATATAAGGGGCATCTAGTTGATTCGACCGAATATTTTGGGCTATATAAAATGCAACAAGTTAAAAAAAAAAAAAAAAAGTACATATATTTAAGTATCTATCAAATGACTTTAGGAATACGTATTAAAGGCGTTGTTATATTTTTTTATATGTACCTCTGACAGACCTGAATTTTAAGTATGAAACTTAATGGTATAAACTATGAAGTAAATCAGAATGTAATATTTCAAAATGATAAAATATCATCACAACAAAAAGAAATGTAAATTGAATTGAACAAGATTTGAGATTGAAACAATAATAATAATGAAATCGCGACCTGTTTCAAAGCGTTAGTTGTTGGTGGCAAGCTTTTCGCGAGTGGTCGTTCATATTATCATTAATTATCTAGATCATGTTAGTGATTCAGAGATCCAACGTAAGCTATTGTTACAACTAATTACATTTACAAAAAAAAATGTATCAAGACTAGCTAGAGGAGAACATGGCTAATTTTTAATGTGATAATACCGTTCCAAATAACGTCATAATTAATAGCTTTTATTTATTTAATTGATATTGAAGCAAAATCAGATCTGAAGGGAGCTTTCTTTAATATATTCTACACCAGGATCTGATACAACGTTTTGAATTATATGTACAGTAAATATGTGGTCTATTTGATGTGTAAATAACATTGAACATACAAAAATTATATAAATTATATTTAATGTAAATGATATTTAATTAAGAATTTCTTTTAAAGTTTTGCAAGCCAATGACCAACTAATTGTTGTTTAATAAAACTGTTTAGTATGGATTTCGTTCGGGTACAGAAAATGTTATGAGAGGACGTAGTATTTGTGTGGAATTGGCTAAGCTAATTTGTTAATCGGAATTAATAATAAATCAAAATTTTATTCTTTAAGAACAATATTTTGACGACGTTCCTAGATTCTAGAAGATTTTATTCTGAAAAAAAAAAAAAATTGAAATGCAACCAAAACTAAATGATTAATATAAAAAAAAGCATTAAGCATTTGATCATTGATATTTGTTTACAGTTTGTACATGACGTAGCAAGATTTAAAAGCGCCAGTTCGCCTGATGACGACGTACATGGCGTAAGACAGAGAGAGCCTTCCGCCTGACGTGGAACTTGAAGGAGTGAAAATGTTTGGTTGGTTGAAGTACTACGCGGCGCAAGACAACGAAAGATTTTTTTTTTCTCTGCCTTAACGTGGATTAGTTTCAGGTGGAAGACAGAGTTTGGATTTTGGATGTGTTTTGATTGATTGATTTTGGACCTGGGAGAATTTGACGACAAATATGGACAGTTTTTTTGGATCTGTTATTATTGGTCCTGGGAGAAATATCAGGACAAGATAGACAGGTCTTGTTGGACCTGCTATGTTTGGACCTGGGATAATCTCAGTACAATGATAGACAGTTTTTTTGGATCTGTTATTATTGGTCCTGGGAGAAATATCAGGACAAGATAGACAGGTTTTGTTGGACCTGCTATGTTTGGACCTGGGATAATCTCAGGACAATGATAGACAGTTTTTATGGACGACGAAAACAAAATTGGAAGCCATCAATCAAGAACTTCGAGCCTGAGCTTCGCGCCGAGCCCGAGCTTCGTGCCCGAGCCTGAGCTTCGCGTCGAGCCCGAGCTTCGTGCCCGAGCCTGAGCTTCGCGTCGAGCCCGAGCTGCGTGCCCGAGCCTGAGCTTCGCGTCGAGCCCGAGCTTCGTGCCCGAGCCTGAGCTTCGCACCGAGCCCGAGCGCCGTGCCCGAGCCCGAGTGCCGTGCCCGTGCCCGAGCCCGAGCGCCGTGCCTGAGCCCGAGCGCCGTGCCCGAGCCCGAGCGCCGTGCCCGAGCCCGAGCGACGTGCCCGAGCCCGAGCGCCGTGCCCGAGCTCGAGCGCCGTGCCCGAGCCCGAGCGCCGTGCCCGAGCCCGAGCGCCGTGCCCGAGCCCGAGCGCCGTGCCCGAGCCCGAGCGCCGTGCCCGAGCCCGAGCGCCGTGCCCGAGCCCGAGCGCCGTGCCCGAGCCCGAGCGCCGTGCCCGAGCCCGAGCGACGTGCCCGAGCCCGAGCGACGTGCCCGAGCCCGAGCGACGTGCCCGAGCCCGAGCGCCGTGCCCGAGCCCGAGCGCCGTGCCCGAGCCCGAGCGCCGTGCCCGAGCCCGAGCGCCGTGCCCGAGCCCGAGCGCCGTGCCCGAGCCCGAGCGCCGTGCCCGAGCCCGAGCGCCGTGCCCGAGCCCGAGCGCCGTGCCCGAGCCCGAGCGCCGTGCCCGAGTCCGAGCGCCGTGCCCGAGCCCGAGCGCCGTGCCCGAGCCCGAGCGCCGTGCCCGAGCCCGAGCGCCGTGCCCGAGCCCGAGCGCCGTGCCCGAGCGACGTGCCCGAGCCCGAGCGCCGTGCCCGAGCCCGAGCGCCGTGCCCGAGCCCGAGCGCCGTGCCCGAGCCCGAGCCCGAGCGCCGTGCCCGAGCGCCGTGCCCGAGCGCCGTGCCCGAGCGCCGTGCCCGAGCGCCGTGCCCGAGCGCCGTGCCCGAGCGCCGGCGCCGTGCCCGAGCGTCGTGCCCGAGCGCCGTGCCCGAGCGCCATGCCCGAACTTCGCTTATTTTTTTTTTACTTTTTTTGAGTTAGATGTTAGTTTGAGGACAAACTAGGGTCAGGAAGGCCGAATGTTAGATACCATTTTGTAATTGCTAGTTATTTAGTATCAAGGACCTCAACTATAGCCAATATGTACAATACGCATTTTTTAGTAGCATACATAAACAATAACAAACTAATTGTTTTGTATACAATTAATCTAATTTATGGTTTTTGTAAGTTAGCATTCTCAAGATTCAATTAGTTATTTATTGCCAACTTAAGGAATGTAAAGTATTAACCTTTTTAATTTTTTTGCTTGTTGAGTAATATTTATGTCCCGAGAACATAAATATCCCTTTTCTAATATTACGCCACTCGTAGTGGGTTTTTGTCAATTAGCGTTGGACAATTAGCGTCCCCACGACACAGTTATTTATTTATTGCCAACTTAAGCAATGTGGAGTACCCTTTTAATGTTTTTAGTTATTGACTGTAATGTTTATGTTCCGAGAATCATTGGGTCCCTTTTTTTTCCAATAGTGTGCCATTTGTTTGTAATAACTTATATTTCTTTATGAACTGTAAGGCGCCACTAATGTTCTGTCAAACCCGTAGTATAAGAACGCTGTATTTTACAAGGGACGAGACATTCGTCCTTAAAGCTTTGCGTAGTAAAGTTCTAGTTAACCATTTTGTATTGTATTGGTATATACTTTTGTATATACAAGTTGATTTGTATCTTTAAAAGTAATTGTATAGATGTAGATAAATGGAAGTAAATTGTTATTTTTGCTAACTCGTTGTCTGATTTCTAATATATGTAAGTTATCATCCAAATGAATGTCATGACTTTTTCAAGTCAGATTTAAAATAAAAAACAAAAAAGAGTAAATTAACATGTGTTTTTTATATTTAGAAATTGTAAACAGTTATTAATTTTAATATTATTGTAAAGGCGCCATCCTTTTTGAAGTCGTCTCTATTTTGTTTATGTTATTATTTCTACACCAGAATTCCCTTTTATTTTGAAGTCAACATCCTTAGATGGCGGATGCGAGCCACCAAGTTTCCGACGTATCAGAATAGTTGTTATTTTATTAAGTTGCCGCTTTGATCATGCCTTGTGGATCTTGTTAGCAACTTCCTTCGAGATGTGATTTGGCTGAAACTTGGTGGTCCGCATTATAAGTTGTTTTTATTGTATAAGAAGTTTTAATGTCAACAAGCTGTGATCAATATAGTTAACTTTTTGTGGGAGATGGTTATGATAGAATACAAACTGAATAAGGGAAACGTTATATCATATTCTCTTAATGCGCGCGCATCTTTGAGTTTTCGGAGATACGTGAGGATTCATAACATAATCAAAAGTGAAAGAAGACATCGTGTGTAAAGGAGCATAACAAATGACCTTCACATTTAACTTTAACTCAACATTAAAATTTTGTTACAATATGAAGTTCGCCAACCACTAACTAGCAAGCAAGCAAGTCCTTTATTATAAGTCTACCTATGATGCCACTATTACTAAAATCTTAGTCATTATCTATGTTCGTCAAAGGAGATATATGGTTGAAAATGATCAGTCATTATATTATTATAAAAGTTGACGCGAGACCAGATGCTCGTCGAAATACATAAATTCAAATCGTCTTGCGCCAACCCTATTTAGGTATTCCAAGAAGCCAAATTCCAACACATCATCCATCAAAAACAACAAAAGAACTAGACTCCAAACTGTATTCCAGGAGACAAACGAAATTAATTAGCACGTCATCTCAAACAAGATAATTTGATGTTTCAGGAAAATGTACGGACAAACTTCCTTACTCCGTTTATCCGAGTTGTCATAAATCAGGGCGAATTGAATCATTGCTTTCAACGCTAACTGATTAATTACGTCTCGTTAATTCACCTTTGTGTGATCTTTTAATCCGGATTTGGTAACAGGGCTGATTGAAGGCAGATTTGTATGGTTTTTATTATTAATAGTACAGTCGGGTCGGGAGTATCCGTTTGTGTTTTGATTTTGGTGAAGCTTTTTTTATTATTGCATAGGTCTGGCAAATTAGCAAACAGGTCAACTGATGTTTTTTTTAATGCAATGAATGGCGAGACGAGCATGCCGTTCACCTGATGGTAAGCAATACTACCGCTCATGAACAGTTGTAGCACCAAACAACGCCTTGAGTGATGGTATGGTGGTGTAAATCGAGAGGAGAGCAGAGAGGAAAAAGGATAGAAAGAGTAAAGGGTTTTGGACATCCAGCAATCTCACTCACTAAAAGCGACAGCTTAGTTGTCGCTTTACGTCGATTTCCTGTGAGATAGAGGTGTCGAACGGATAAGCCTGTCCATTGGTCCTGAATGATGGCTGACAACAGTGTGACTCTATCACTGTGAAAAAACACAATGTTCTCTGTATTGGCTCATATTTTATATACTGATGACGAGCATGCCGTTCGCATGATGGTGAGCAATACGACCGTTCACGAATAATGGCGAAACCAAACAACACCTTGAATTACCAATCAATGCATGGCATTCCACTGCGCTCGCCATCCTGAAACAAAAGATGTTAAGTCTCAATATGTCCAGTAGTTACTCTGGCTACAGTATCCTTCAAATCGAAACACAACAGTGCATTTACACTGATATTTAGCGGGAGTTATAGAAATTGCGGTGGTACCTACCACCAGGAAAATAATATAAGTCCTATCTCTTTCACCACCAGGAATATCTTTTTTAAGTATTTCTATGGTATTACTTACCTTACCTTACTCTTCTTAATAGTCTGTCGATTGTAGAGCAAGCCTTGCAGTAGGGCGTACATGAGACCCAACAGATACAGTACAGCAAAATATGTTTAGAACACAATTTATTCACAAACTTGCTACATAAATTAACATAAGCCCTCATGTTTACCGAAACAGTTCTCAGCATCGTAATATTCAGAAACTTAATACCTCATTTAAGTCGAATGCTTGAAAACGTCATTTGCAAACGTAAAGCCTTGTTAGATTGATATCTCGAGTAGTAACTACAGTTTGCTCTTCAAACATCTTGTGACTTGCAATCTTTACAATTTAATTTTCATTGTTCGATGTTATACGGAGTTTGAGTGGAGCAACAATTTTTAGAATCGTTTATTGTTTGAAATAATGATTATGATAGTTAACGAACATATTTAACTTTTTGTTTAATAGTCTGTTTACAGTATAAATTATAAAAAGGTGAAATATAATGTAAAATTTATCTTTGTTTTCTGCAGTTTTGATACGTTATTACAGCTCATTTAGTTATTTGGATTTTGTATCTTAGGCCATGTCTAAGGTTTTATATCTTAAGTGCCACGGTCGAGTATTGTATTTTATTCTACCTCAAATAACTGGACTAATGGAGCATCCAATTACATTACTGACCATTTTACTGTTCAATTAATATAAGTTACTAGCGGCCCGACCCAGCTTCTCCCGGGTGCATATAGATTTCTTTACAATAATATGTACGTATTATACATATAAACCTTCCTCTTGAATTACTCTATCTATTAAAAAAACTGTATCAAAATCCGTTGCGTAGTTTTAAAGATTTAAGCATACAAAGGGATAGGGACAGAGAAAACGACTTTGTTTTATACGATGTAGTGATTGTTGTTAATGTACAGCCATCCTGACCTTAAGGTCATTCACTGATTTACGACAGAAAAAAATAGTACCACAAATTCAATATCAGATTAAAGGATTTTTCATAACACAATACGAGTAATTTATGTTCCAAATAGTTGACGCTAATGTATTAAAGATTACTTTATTTCTCACTAAAGCAAAACGAGTTTGAATAGTTGGAAACAAACTTAAGCAATTTGTCATGAATGCGATGGTGAGATTTCAAGTGCAATAACAAAAACGCGCACACATCAAAAACTTGTAGTTCATCGCAATGTAGGATTTTTATTATTCGTTCGTTAAAATCAATTTTGCTTTGAAGTATATTATTGAATGGTTTGGTGGCACTTGTACTATGGTCCAATTATAAAGTGGAGATCTCAGGTTTGAATCTCAGGTCGGCCAAAGTGACATTGGATTTTTATTCATTATCAGCGCGGCGTATCGTATCAGCGTGGTGGACTATATGGCCTAACCATTCCCAATCGTACTGTGGATTGTAGAGTAGGCCCGCGCCCTGCAGTGGGATGTATATGGGCTTGTACAGATACAGATCAACCCGGAGTCAGAAATTTGTGCCCGTTATGTGACAGACTCGCCCCTTTTATAATGTAGGACGGAACACACGGCAAACGTGGGTGTCCTGGTAGGACCTCTGCCTACCCCTTTCAGGAAAAACGCGTGAGCTTATATAATGTATGTATTTAAATTATTAAGTGCTAGAACAGTTAATTGGTTTACATTTCCTTAAGTTTATCCCGTAGTAGGATTACTTATGTAACCCAATCAAGTTTAATTTTTATAGAATAGGATATATCTACAAAAATAATTTAAAAGATGAAATAAATGTTTCGGCTTGTTGATATTTTCTGGATTATATCAACTTTTATTTCAGGCTTGATAAAGTAAAAGTTAACTAAATCATAATAATGGGAAGAAGAAAACCCTAATTAAATACATATTGTATTGAAAATAATCGAGTCGTAGTTTCTAACGATTTACCCACGGTACAAGATTCGAACCTATTGTGAAGCCATAACTATTTTATGCGTATTTATTTATTTGTAAGTTGGCAATGATGTTTTTCATGTATATTCTAAATATTAACTACATAAGCGTACTTTAAATATCTTACTTTTTAAATTCCAGAGATTTGTGATGCAAACGCAATAATATTATAACTTACAAAAAATCTGCTCGACCTCCATTATCTCCTATGAAACAAATGATAAACGTCCATCTAGAAGATTTCCAATTATTTTTATCTAAGAAATTCTGCACACATATTTTTGAGTTGGCAAACCCTACTGCGCTAGTTAATGTGCGATGCCATTTGTTTTACGGCCACATTACTCAATATTACAAATGAGGTTAATTTCAACGGCTTGGCTCCAAAACACGGTGGAAGTAGAACGTACTCCATTAGCTGTTATGGTAATCTCGGTTAATTTTGCCTAGTTTTGCAGTGCATTATGCGTAACCTTCAGATTTACAGTGATGAATATGTTCCCGAATTTTGAAAACGTGTGTATTGGTTCGTTTGGTTGTTCGTCGAAATCTATCTCACTTTAAAGTATTGTTGACTGCCTCGGTGTTTAGTTCTTCTACGGTACGACCACAACACTGAGGTCTCGGGTTCGAATCTCGAGTTAGTCAAAGTGATATTTTTCTATTCATTATCAGACTGGAGTTATTTTCTTGAGGAATTTGTGCCCGATATGGCGATAGGTGACAAGGCGAAACTTAGCAAGCTACATTAAAAAAATATATGGCTTCATCTACTTTCATCTTCGTGAATTTTATTCATCTTTTAGAGTACTTTTAACCTTACTCTTGTCTAGGCTCAGGATTTGTCTATTATGTCAAAATATTATTAAAATTTTATTAAACATTCAACCAACCTAAATAAGTACTAAAACCAATACCAACTAGAATACGTAAGCCCATACATTTCGTAACGTTTAGGCACCAGCTAGGTTTAATTATTCATACAAAAACTATCAAATATTCCAAAACAAACATACTTTTGGATTCGGTGTTTAATGTTTAACCATAGAAAAATAATTGATGCACCAAAAAGCGTATTTCACAGGCGAAAAATTTGAAAAACACATTCATGAAGAGACTGGGGCGATACGATCGCGGCATAATATTCCCATCGGTCCAGATTGTATCGAGTCGCGAGATTCATAATTTATGAACCGGAATACCTAGGAGTACTGTGATGTGTGGTGTCGGAGATATGTACGCTATTATGTTCTGGAATTGGCAAATGGATCAGCTGAGTAAATTTTACTGGTGGTTTCTCATATGTGAGAGACCACCTGGGTAGGTACCACCGCAATGTCTATTTCTCCCGTCTAACAGTAGTGTAAATGCACTGTTGTGTTTCGGTTTGAAGGACATTGTAGCCAGAGTAACTACTGGACATATTGAGAATTCTAATGTCTCGGGATGGCGAGCGTAGTGGAATCCCAAGCATTACTTTGTAATTCAAGGCGTTGTTTGTTTTTGCTACTGTCCATGAGCGGTCGTATCGCTTACCATCAAGCGAGCGAAATATTTGTCTTGCTATAATTGCATTAAAAAAAATACACCAGTTGATTCAGTTCTTAGATTAATTCTTATTACGTTTAATTCTAGTATTTGACGTGTTACTTATTTGTATACTTAACAGCTTGAGGCACCATCTGCTTCAGGGTACAGATTAAGATTTATCAAATCAGATTAAAAGACTAATATAATATTTGCATTTATACTAAGGATTAGTATGAGTTTAGGCAGCAAATGCATTTAAAACAATCGCAGTCTTAAACTGTCTGATTTCTATTGTTTCAAATCAAAATCAATTCGGTTGGATACTAAATTAAAACTCAGAGCACACCTTTGACTTTTAGTTATATTTTTTTATTTTTTATTTTCGGTGTCATTTGTGTATTGACAGTCAATAACCACGACTATAACGGTGAAGGAAATCATTGTGGAAACCTGCATACCATAGTTGTAAGTGTAGGCGTGGTGGACTATAATGTAGGGCTTACTCCTATCAATGATATTCTCGATTGTAGAGGAGGCCCGAGCTCTGCGATGGAACGTACACCTACAGTATTGCTTTAAGTCACCAAGACAATTAAATTCGCTTGACTACTTCAATATCGCAAATTAAAGATGATTCCCGAATCATTTCACAAACAACAATGTTAAATATTACAATGTACAAATTGAATGAAACAACTCGTCTCGTTTAAAAATCATTGTGTTCGTTAAATTTGTACGTATCGGAATACAATATCGATGATGTAATGTTCAGTGGAATTTATTAATAACGCGTGACAGTGCGCTTTCGTCGCATCACTTCCGCCTCTCACGTTCTGATATTCTGATTGTTGTTTCAAAAATGACCTTTTTCATATTTGATTTATTAGCCTTGTTGTTTACACAATTCTTCCTAATTTATAAAGGTTAGGTTTGTGAAGATGTTGTTCGATTTTAATGAGGTTTTATTAATATTATTTCGGTTTGTAATTTAATAGTTTAGGAATGCTTTTGAGAATAACTTACCTTATTTTTGAAATTGAGTACTGGTAGTATTATATTGCTCATTTTAATTTAAAAAGTCTTCCTTATTTTATTATTTATTGTAGATCGTTTTTATAACGCCAAAGAAATAAAAGAATAACTGGTAGCGATTGGCGACTATTAAATGAATAATTTCAAAGGTTTGAAAATTTTGAATAGTTTTCCAATCCTTTTACTAATATTGATAAAAATCTTTATTGTAGGAATTTTTGCAATTTTTGTTAATATAAAAAAAGAGGGCGGCACCCGAAATTAAGACAACGAAGTTTCCAAAGTAAAAAAAAAAGGTTTTATAGATATTGCGGTGTACATTGTTTATTTATAAATGATTCTACCTAGCTCACCAGCAATGAACAGAAAACTATTAGAAATTCCACCTAACGCTCGAGTGCACTTTAGGTCCCAACTCGATTTCTAGTCATTTTGTAGCTGAACGGCGGTCGCCTTATCATTAGATGTGTATTGTCTCTTGAGACCGACAATGTCTTCTTCAATGCAGACTACAAAAGATTTAATTTTGTTTAAATTTTTATTTAAATTGTTTTGCATATCCTCTGGGTGTTCTATTTCACTTTAGTTTTAGATTTTTATTTAATTAATAACCTCATATAACCGTTTTAGAGGAACTGTCACTATAGAGCTCTAAATGGCAGAAAAATTAAGGTAGAAAGGGTTTAGTTCTGAAATGGGACAAAAATGGTTGACGTATGTGTTATGATAAATTCTATATTTACGGATTGGTTTATGTGTCAGATGGCAGAAAGGCGATGTGTTTTATTGTGCTGACAGCAGTTATATAGTAACAGAAGTTCATAATAATTTTGATGACTTGGTGTAAAGTCTAAAGATTTACACATTTACTTACTATTTTTATTTATTTATATCCTTTATTTAACAACAGGAAAAACACAAATAGAAATATAACTAAAATTAAAACAAGTACAGTTGGCAGCCTTATTGTACAAGGCAAATATATATAAATATATTATTGCAAAAAAAAAAAGGCAATCTCTTCCAGGTAACCTTTATGGCGATATATTTTATAATTTCTTTAATGTAATTGCTCCTGTAAGACTTAACATCTTATGTCACAGGACGGCGAGCGCAGTGAAGTTCCAAGCATTGTTTTGTAATTTGAGGCGTTGTTTGGTTTACTACTGTTCATGAGCGGTCGTATTGCTCACTAAAAGGTAGGCATGTTCGACTAGCCATTAACAGCTATAAAAAATATGTGAAAAGAGAAAACCTGTACGTAGTATTTTGACAACCACGCATTTGCACGCCAACAGCCCTTAGACGATCTTTAAATGTATGACTAAAACCCATCTCATACCGTACTTTAATCAGATATTAAGCTAAACTGACAATCGGTAAAACAAAAATGCTTCAACAATCTGAGCTTATATCCATCACTGAGCATTAGTATGCCAGAACAAAGCGTCTTCACGGTAACTTGAAGCCATTTCCAGCGAGTTTGTATTATAGTACAGTTTTTCTGACGTCGAATTATCGGGACCGCGGTAAACGATTTTACACCGCGTCGGGCCCGATGTAAGATTGAACGCTGATTACAAATACTTCTTTGTAATAGTGGATAGTGTTTTGGTGTGGGGTCTGGTGATTTTATTAATCGGGTTTGCGTTTTAAGAAGCTGTTGAAGAAATTTATCGATTATAAAAGTTATTTTATACAAAATAAAATTTGTCAAGTATGTACGCAGTCAACTAGATATTTAAGCTATTAAGATTTAATTAAACACAGACGACCTTATTCATAGTCTGTTTTTATAAACAGACTCTCGTCTGATTAGTCGTCTTATACCTAAAATAGGTATAAAGTAGGTTTATACCTATTTTAGGTATCGAATGTTTTGTCTTCTTAGCTTAAATTGAATAAGAAAGCCGTTTGAAAGTGACAAAACATTAGGTAACTAAAATACGTTACTAATGAGGCCGGAAGATTTCGCCTTCTTTCAGAAAAAAACTCGGGGTCAATTGAAAATTTGTCCCAAGTTTGAGTTAATTTTAAGAGTTAATCAATATATTCCATTCAAAACACAGCTTAAACAAGTCTGATTTATGTCTCGTCATTCAGTCACGGTAACCATGGCAGTCGACAATTTGTTAGTAAATGTCGATGGCTTCACGGCCCAATCGCTCTGACAAGCGTGCGGCTGGATGTGTAAAATACAATGTGTTTGGATAAGCGATCGTTAAATACACCCGATGCTTTGTTCGAAGACAAAGGGAGAATTGTTTTTTGTGTACATTGACTGTTGTAGATCGCGCAATGCTATTAGGGGTCGTTGGGTACAGACCGCTACAGTTATGTGGGAATCTTTGAGTCGTTTGTATCACTGGATTCTTAATGATACTGAAATTATAGATATGCTGCATGTATTGGAGGATTTAGTAGAAGCAATGACGATAAAATATAGTTGTATAACTTATACATTTATTAATTAATATTATAGTAAAAAAATTGCAGGAAAATGCATAGTTATTAAAAAAAAAGTGCCATAAATATTTTCTTAATACTTATTATTCTATTTGTGCTCGTGGTTTTTCTATGCTCATACACTTATACAGAGTACACATTGCCTTTTTAGCGGTTTTCGGGTACTTGAGACCGAAAAGTCTCTCGTAGTTTGTGATGCCCACAGCACAAGACTAGTTCCGTTTGGGGTCAGAATAAATCTGGCTGTATTTTTTATTTCTAACTATGCGTGATGGCCTGATGGTAACGGGCTAGGCGCAGCTGCCAACAAGTTAACGGTGATGGCTGGTTAGTAGTCAATCACCAACACTATAATGTTGAAGGGAAACATCGTGAGGAAGCCTGCATACCTTAGCTATTTGTAAAAACTTCCATGGTATGCAAAGTTCGCCAATCCGCACCAGACCAGCGTTGTGGACCGAGCCTAAGCACTCTCAAACCTATCCACGATGGTAAAGGAGGCCCATACCCTGCAGTGAGACGTATATGTGCTGATACAGATAGAGATACAGATTTACTTACACATTATATAATAATGACCAGATAGCATAGAGCCCTGGCACTTGATGTGCCATTATGAATGCAGCGAGGGGTCATTTGTGGCAGCTGCGGGTTTGCGGGAAGCATTTTTCCTTATCTACCCGACACCTCCGAGAGCGACAGATTATTACGAACTAAAAATAAGGGATATAATAGTGGATTGTTGATATTTATACAGTATTGTATTGGAAGAATAAATATTTGTTTCAGATAATATATCTGTGAATAGATCTATGGATAGTCGTGTAGTGATGAACGATTTTCTAAGGCCATTTGATTGTGGATAGGGAATTTATCAACCTGTTTCTGTGTTTCAAGGATTAATATTATATCATGTTGGGTTTACTTTACCTATTTCAAAAAAAAAAATACAATATTTTGTTAACTTATCTCAACAAGATATGAAACTTATGAGTTATACTCGTATATGACTCTTTATTTTTGACATAAAAAGGTGTAATTTGAAAAAAAGTTAGACCTGAATTTATGAGACGAAAATACTGCATAAAGAGCATTTCTTGAACTACTTCCAGTTATCCTATATTAAACTTGATAATTACAAATCTTAAATAAGACTTTCACCTTCAAACTTCCCAAAGTTCCTTCTCACCCATTAGTCTAATACAAGATATAAGTTGCATTGTGCACAGCACTGAGCGTGGCGTGTTCGGCCTCCGTGTAAATCCAGCGCAAATCGCTTTAAATCGCCATTGTTAGGAGTGCAATGTTGTGTTAGCGCTGAAAGCGCTTTTGTTTGGCCGTGCGTAATTCCACAATCGATTTGAATTGCGAATATTATGATTTTGTATTTGTTTTGTGGAATTATATTGAGCCGGAATATTTTGTGGATAAGTGTTGTTGATAATATTTTGTTGGGGTTTTCATGATTTTGCTACTATTCATGAGCGGTCGTATCGTTTACCATCAGGTGAAGGGCATGGTCATCCCGCCATTCACAGCAAAAATAATCTCTATGGGGTAAGAATTAATTTACTATCCCATGTCTATAGAGACTATTGCAAAGTATCACCAGCTTTAAAAACCGAATCTTGCCCGGCTATTATAAGCAACGCGACAACACATGTTGAACCGCTAATC
The DNA here is from genome assembly GCA_030180105.1 of Hyles lineata. Lineage (NCBI taxonomy): Eukaryota > Metazoa > Arthropoda > Insecta > Lepidoptera > Sphingidae > Hyles > Hyles lineata. Next base: position 2,905,490 of record JARJEE010000029.1, read on the forward strand.
CTAGCTATTAAGCGATTACTATCGTTCTTTTGTTCACCCCAAGTCCTTTATAATGGGGTGGCTTTAAACTGTTGTCGGTTTTGTTCGAGCAAGAAGGGTAGTTGAAAAGTTGGGGATGCGGAATTTTGTTAGTGCATTAATGAAATTGATTTTAGTAATATTGTAAAATGTAAGTAGATATAATTAAATGGTTGTATCCAGACTAAAATGAAGCCAGGTGGTGGATTAGGATCAACTAAATATTTCGATAAAAAAGCAACGATTATTTTTGTAAATATTTACTTTGTGTTTGGGTGGCAATTATAAAATTATTGCTAAAATCAAATTTTACACATTTCACTTTTAAAGATGCAATAGTACACAAGGGCTTAAAGATGATTAAAAAGTTATAATAAAAAATTGGCGCTTTTTTGCTATATTTTTAGCTGCATTGTGTCTGTAGTTACTGAAACTTCCACCAGGCTTCGTTTACGGTCACAGACCAGATACACCTGATATATATAATGGGATAAGTCTGACGTTTCAGCTTCATGTGTATGTTGATAATTAATTATGCCGCATTATTATGGTGAAGAAATATAAGGTATAGAAACAAACATATCTTATAGATCATCAAAATACGTTTTACCATACTGTAGCCGATCTATTGTTAATTGCTCGTGGTAGATTAAGGTCCCACTCGGTCTAACTCTCGATAGTAGTCCTGAGCATAGCAGAGGACGATTGCAGCTTGTATAGAATTATACTCTGTTTCCTATTAGTATAGGTAAATTGTAAATAAACTTACAATTTGTATTACGTTTTACAACACATTTTATGAATATGTGTGGCTATAATAAGGTTGTTTTACGCAATAGATATAGGTACGCGTTAATCGCTGAAAAGTACTATTCACGAAGAAATAATGACCTAAATTCAGACTTGTATTTGTCAATTAGATTTTCAAAATATTTAGATTTCGTATTTTTATCGCAATTAAGTCTCATTTGAAAATTAGAATTACTTTAAAATAGAACACGTAAATAAAATTAAGAGAAAATTTCAACAATAAGTTCCAAATGAGTCGGCTTCGAAATTTAAACTTAATTACTGTAAAATTTTCAAGTTTCGCCAAGTCAGGTAAACAGGGTAGTGATTAGCGTTGTATTCAGCAAATTTAGTACAAGGGAAGTTGCGACAGTATACTTTTAACACCGCTTGGTGCCTACCGCTTGTCAAGAACAAGACGGCATCACTGCCCAAATGTGTAAGTAAAAAATTTATATTACTTTTTATAAATAGTTTATCGAATATGGTTTTGCTTGGATAAAATGACGCTCCTATTGACATTCATTAAAATTAGGTAAATAAATGGGAATTCGATCACAGTTACTATTTAAAATAATTTAATATTCTTGTTTGAATCCAAAGAGCGCTTTTTAGTTCAACTAGTGTGTCTTTACAATCTTTCGTAATTTGTGAACAAATCCTCTAGGCTTGTAGCTTTATTGAAAACAAAAGCCAAGAAATAGAAACATGATAACAAATACAGAATGTCTATTTATTTATCAATATTTCCATCAAAGGAATGTTACATCGACGTATTCGAAGCTACAAATAACAAATTGAGAATATAATTTTCTTTTTCCGTTAAACATTGGCTAGTCAGAATCATACGTACTGTGAACACACTATTCATTCTTAAGCTGTCGTTTCTTAGAGATCCTTAGTTCTCAAAAAGTAAGACAAAGTAAATACAAATACAGAGTACTATAGAACTTCATACAAATCGCTATGGTATGCAGGTTCTCTCACGATGTTTTTGTTCACCGTTTTAGTGCGTGGTGACTGACTATCAATACAGACATGACTCCGAAAAGTCAGAAGTGTGCCCAGGGATTTGAACCCGCGACCATGTTGCCAGTCGCGTCTGATCCGTTACATACATGCCATTACGTACTTCAAACATTTGCGCAGACATTATTATAATTTTATACTACCCAGTAACTTCACATAGCGAACAAAGAATTCATATGAATATAAAGTGATGACTTCATAACATTATAAACTTACATTAAAAAGCAGGTTGCAACACGGAGTTTTAATGCAAACACTAGATGCATGTTACGCCACAAAGAACTGCAAACAAACAATTATTTTTAATTTTTCCAACTTACTCGGCTCTGCGCACCGACATACGTTCCGTCCATTTGCATAACTTAACGTTGATTTAAAATTAAAATAAGCCGACGTCCACACCCCACGTTTCGCGACATTGTTAGGGGAATGTATACGCCCTTATTAATATTTTAATATGCGCCTCCACTTAAAGTACAGATCGACATTTGGCTTGACTTGTCATTAATTTTTCAGCATTATCATAGGGTCAATTATGAGTAGCAAATTTGTAAGTGCATGTACCTTGTTTAACGTAATCCATTGGGGTATATAATAATTTAAATATTTTGAAAAAATATATTGCTTTGTGCAGACTGACTTGTCACTTATTCATGGATTAGTACATTGAAAAAATAATTATTGCTTTTACTATCGAATACGCATTAAGTCATTCACTAAGGTTATCTGAGTAAATATGATAAACAAGAAACTTTATCATTATAGTTTATTATATCCAAAATCAGTCAAGTATTAAAAATATAACAAAACATCAGAATATTGCAGTAGGTACGTAAAATTATGTTCATTTCGTTATGTAAATCTTGTTAACGTTCCTTGCAAAATATTTCGCATTTAAAAGCCAAACATACGTATAAACTCATGCCTGTATATCTCTTTCGTTGTATCAATAATTGTCATTAATATCTTCATACATTCGTCGGTTCCGAGAAGTTGAAAACTCAAATTGTCTACACATTTCCTTTAACAACACCAATCTGATACAAACAATTTGTTTTGATAACAAAGATCCATCATTTACTTGTGGTTTACCACGAAAACAACCCATGTCAAATTAAGCTTGATCCCACACACCACCTTCCCCTATGTAATGATCATTGGACGTAGAGATCAAGATATATTGGACATGTGTCCCCATCGAATCAATGGTACAAATCGATATACATTATCTAGTCAGACAAGATGTTGCGACAGCTGTCGTAGCCTAAGGGATTAGGCGCTATCTGAGAGGATACTTGGGTAAATAAGTTTTTCTAATAATGGGGTAGATTGTGACGTGATAGGGTAATTTATGGGGTAATATAAAATAATGGTTTTTATACTGAAATTTTGACTTGAGGCGGTCTCAAGGAATGTCGTAATTCCCTATAATATGAATGCAGTGTTTTGATATTGCGGTACCTACTTGAGATAAGAGAGATCCACGTCGTTTCTCTTTGCCATTTATTTAATTTTATAGGATTTTGTACTTACTGTATAAGCCCATATTACGTTATTTTGTATTGCAATAAATGGCGAGACGAGCATGCAATTCACCTGATGGTAAGCGATACAACCGCTCGTGGACAGTAGCAAAACCAAACGACAACATAAATTACAAAGCAATACTTGGGATTTCAGTGCGCTCGCCATCCTGAGACATAAGATGTTAAGTCTCAATATGTCCAGCTACTCTGGCTACAATGTCCTTCAGTCCGAAATACAACAGTGCATTTAAACTGCTGTTTGCCGGGAGAAATATACTTTGCGGTGGTACCTACCCAGGTGGCCTTTCACATGTGAGAAACCTACTACCAGTATTTTTTATCACCATTTGTTGTTGCTTGATCGTCCCATATACTTATATTAACAGATTTATTCATAGACATTCTATAAACTTATTTTAGTCCAATATTTTGTCCCTTTCAAACGACTTTTAAATTCCGTTTGAGGGAAGATGACAAAACATCGGCAGCTAAAATAGATTTATAAGCTGGTTATTGTTTACAAGTTACTCCAAATTTAATCGAGTCACTACACTAAATACAAACCAAATTCAAACATGACAGTTTTATTAAACAAGCGACTGAATAAGTCGTAAATACCGCATATAAACGGCCATGACAAGTAATAAAATAATTATTTAGAGCTTTGTACAACGCGTATTAAATTATTTCAGTGTTCAGCATAATGTATCCCGTTTGTGACATTGAAATATGACAACGAGAATTTGCACAAAATGTTTTAAATCATATTGGTTTCACGGATTTAATAAGCACTTGCTGTTTTGGAACATTATATTATACACTATTTTTAGTTTGTTGAGAGACTTTCCCGCCCTCGCACAAATCACTGCAACTCCTGTCAGCCAGGATCAACAGTGGCACACAAAGAATTGTCACCGAACTCCGGAGCTCGGCGAGTCTCTCAGGGACACCAGCATATCTAGAACCCGCATCGAAATTAATCAGAAAGAAAAACAAATAGGAGGAGTTGGAAACAAATAATTGTCCACTTCCCTTCGCGGCAAGGTGTGTGACAAAATATTGAGTTGAGAGTATTATCCTCTGATATAAATATATACAACCGGAGAAGCCAGATGTATTAAGCACCACGGGATAAACAATTACATGGGTCCTATAGTGTGAGCTGCTAAATTTGGGTCCAATAATAGATATGGCAAAAGCGCTGGAAAGCAGGAAAATTCTTCTTAAATTCTTCCGTTTTTAGTTTAAAAAATACTATTATAATGATACAGGCCTATTGGGTATAGGACTCGATAATAATTCAAAGTACTATTGACCGGGTTTAGGCCATACTCAACTAGTTTATTGCTGAGCACAAGTTTTCACACACTATATTCTTGTAAAGTGCGTGGCAATTAGCTCAAAGTTTGAATACTGTGAAACTCTACACTTTACTCTGAAAAATGTACCTTAGGTACTTAGTACCGATATACCACAATATTGGCGACATAAAATCCGACAGTAAATTGTGAGGTTTTATCACCCATCGTTACGTAAATACGTGTGGATAGGTGCAATTTTGGGACTTTTATAATTTGCTTTTAAGAATGGCGATGAATTAATTTCTCGTACTAGTACTTTCCTGTAATTATGGAATAACACGTGACAAAACCAACCTATCCAAATATGATATGTGTAATAAATAATTAAGGAAAGCAATACGACAATGGTCATGCGTCAAAGTGAAGATTAGAACCATCGACCACAAAGAGAGTAATTTACGTAGTTGGAAAGTGATCTCCTTACGGTATAGCCTCAGGGTTAATAATAAGCGTCAGTTGTTTTCAAGCTACTGCTGCTGCGTGCTAAGCATAAACCGAATACAAAAAAAAGGGAATAATTCACAATCTTGGATGGGTATCCAAATACACATATTTATGATTATTCTGAAGAAAAAGAACTTGAATACTTCCATTATAAATAATTGCTCGTTCGTGTGATTTAGAATTACATGCGCAGTATTTCTGATCTGACTTAACAACTGTAGGACAAATCCGTTCATCGCATCTTTCTAGTAAATTTTGTACTGTATTAGCCCATATACATCCCACTGCAGAGCATGAGCCTCCTCTACAATCCAGAATACGGGTGGGAGACGTTTTACGTAATAAATGTAAAGGAATACAGTGTTACACGAATGTTCAATTATCAAAAGCTATTATTTAGTTTTCTGTTCATAAATATCAGATTATGCTATTATGAAAACTAAGTTGAAGTTCCAATTAGAGCTTTAATAGACTTGCTAGATCCAGTATTAATTATTTATAAAATTGACTTGAAGCGGCAATGTTATTTCAGTGGGTAAAATTTATTGTAAAAGGAGTGAATAGTTTCTCACAAGGTCGGCAACGCGCGAATGACAGCTCTGATGTTACAGAAGTCCATAGGCTACAAACTATGGTAACTGCTTACCATCAGGTGGGCTATATGCTTGTTTAAATAATTCATAAATATATAACAGTCACATACATAGTTCTGAACCCATACTAAGATCGAGTCTTGTGTCGTGGGTATCCACCACGAGAGACTTTTCGGTCTGATGAAGATCCAGACCCGAAAGAAATATTTGCGGGCCGCTCCAACATTTATCTCGGTGCGGGGATCGAACCCACGGCCTTTCGTTTTATAGGCGGCGTATAACCGACTGCGTCACGGAGGCTGTCTGTAGGAATCCTTTGTGACATCAAAAATATGTTTACGGTAGACAAATAACCACGAACCATTTTTTTCTCTATTATGAACCATTTGACTCACAAATTCGAATGTATCTACTACAACCAATGATATTGCGACTGTTAATTGTACTGGGTTCATAATATTTTATTACTTATAGCGTCCATTTCTATCAATCTCTTTTGAAATACTACATTTGTTACTATTATTTTTCATTGATGCGAAATAAATTAATAAAGCTGTCATATTTGAGACTTTTCTCCAAGAATTTTATTAGTTTGTAGAGCTTAACAAACGGTGCTAGGCGAGAATGTTGCCTAAAGATCGAATCCTCCTAATCTTAAACGGCAAACCATCCTTATTACGCTCTGTGGCGCAGTTGGTTAGACCACGGCTGTGCAATGAGAGACGGCGGGTTCGATCCCCGCACCGAGACACGAATATTTCGTGTAATTCACAGGTATTTACTTTAGATGTGGGTGTTTGTGAGACCGAAAAGTCTCTCATACTTTCTGATACCCGCGACACAATTCTATTTAGTGTAGGGTCACGTATGTATGTGGCTGTTGGGTGTATTTATTTATTCATTTATTATGACAACACTGATTCTTTTAAAGCCTAACAATACTGACGAAGTTACACCAAAGATGCGACCGTTCCAACACTAGATATTTCTTAGCTACGACGTAAAACAGCAGTTAAACGCCGCGAAGAAACCACTTGTCAAAAGTTATGGCGTTCGGATTTGGCAGTCAGCCAAACTTACATCGGATGTGTATTAATTTTTGCTGTATATCAAGAAGTGTCAGATTCAAATGGGGCGCTATAACTTCGCATTTATAAACACACTTAAGCAATAAAATGTGTGGCCGAAAATATTTTGTCTCTCAATCTTTTTTTTATTATTTTGAAGTGGCGTAGACAAAACTTGCCGGATGGGGAGTGATTACTTATATTATAAATCTCCTTAATATCGGTATAGATCGGCTACGATGTTTTGGCGTACAAATGGGCTGTTCTCATTCTGTTGTTTATATATTAGGTACAGTTTTTATCTCTTTACATTTTATAATATTGGACATGTCAATACTTTTCGATTGCGAATATGAATTCTTGTTGTTTATATAAGGAAAACATATTTCAAACGAATCGTTAAAATGGATATTATTTTAAAACATTATTTTTAGTTCTAAATTCCGCCACACTCCAATAGAAAATAGATGACCTATATGTTGTTGGCTGTTATACTTAGTTCAAAGATTTTTCCCATAATGCATTCATTTCATTGGGCCGCCTGGGCTTCTCACATATGAGAGACCTTTCACCAGAAATCACGTAACAAAAAATGGCACAAAAAAGTAAAATAATTATGAAAGCATGAAAAAGTTTGCATATCCCGTCGGCACGTTACGTCACCAGCAAAGCTAAACTTGTACCTTCTTTCCCGGGGGATCTTGACAATGTTATGATTAATGACAGGACGCAGGGTTATTGCACTGGGCTCGCTGAATCATCGGAATATTCATATTTCTATCCGCTGTGTGCCGTCACTCCAAATTGATGAATCGTACGGTTCGTTAGCTCAAAAGTGAATTCTTTGAATGTTTGAAAATCATTTTAGGATTGTGCCCGTTGACGTAGAAAAATGAGCGTTATGTGCATCTGTTTTGATGGGCAGACGGTTTGGAATTGTTTAAAATACGTTTTGAGAGTCGTGAGACGTGACTGTTGTTGAGCGTTTGTCTTTGCAGTTTAATAGTGCTATTGTCCTACTAACTATGACTAAATCTTCTTTTACTTTATTTTTGACAACTCGACTGTTTTCAACTCAACTGGAAAAAATTATGTATAAAGCAATTAGAGTAACCGCTGATGAAAGATAGTTATTAGTCACGACAACTATTTTGGCGCATAAAATTATCCATGTTTTGTTTTCATTTGGTCACGAAACTGGACCTAGAAAATTAGTAATAACAAACAAAATCGTACTAATGACAAATGCGTGTACTCGTATATCCTACTCTTCGTGGACACAATTTGAATACTATTGTTTTATTACTACCTATAATACAGGTTCAAATTGCTGAATAATAGATTATTGTGATAAGTCATGGCTACTAAGGAACGTGCTATATAAAAGCGTTTGAAATCAATTTCTGTTGACGGCACTAAGATTTGTATCGGTACAGGCATCGAATTCTGTTCATTCAAAACAGATTTCCCCATTTATGTCGAAACCTATTAAAATTTCTATCCAGCCTTGCTATAGCATCATGTACATGGACATTTTATTTTATTTATTTATTTATTTTATTTTATATGTATTTGGGAAACAAACAGACTAATAAAACATATGAGCAAAATACAATTAGTAGTAAATGATCCAGTGAAGTTTACAGAATAAAGTTATATATAAACAAACAAAGCCAAATTAAAATTTAAAACAAACAAAACAATTTTCTGCTGTGTTACAGTGAATAATATGTAAACAAAAACTAAACAAATCTATGAAATTATAAAGAATTGTAAATTCAGCCAACAACAGTGTAAATGAGCTGTTGTGTTTCGAATTGAAGGACATTGTAGCCAGTGTAACTATTGGAAATATTGAGACTTAAAATCTTATATCTCAGGGTGGTGACCGCAAGTGGAATGCCAAGCGTTGCTTTGTAATTCAAGATATTTTTTGGTTTTCCGCCTGTTGATGCTTACCATCAAGCGAACGGCATGTTCGTCCTGCCATAATAATTGCAAAAAAAAATACAATAATACCAAAAAACTTAAAATAAAATTTCAATTCAAACATCAATTCAATCAATGAGAGATTATTGTAGGAGACAATTATTATAATACACTACTTTAGATTTAATTGTATTCATAAGTAAACGGTTAAGTTTATTACACGATAAAAAGAATATGTCGTTTGAACACAACTGTGTGTCTATTCGCTAACTCACTTTGTAGGCCTGCATGCTTAGTTTAAAAGGTAAACTTGACCCAAGACTGTCGAGAACTACTTAAAGTTTAATTTAATCAGCTTACACATGACTTACGAGACTTCTCATATTGTTGGTATAGGCCGTAGTTGTCCTGAAAACGGAACAGACGCGCCTGCCAACATATTTATTGTGGTCGCGGACTCAAATCTTAGGTAACATCTCTGAATTTTCGAAGTCTTGCGTGAATTGATTGTGAATAACCACGCAATACAATGGTGAAACAAAACGTCGTGAGGAAACCTGTATACCGTATCGGTTTGTAATAATTTCAATAGTATGTAGTCAGCCAACCCGGACTAGGCTAGTGTGGTGAACTGTATGGCCTAACTCTTCTTGATTATACTTTCTATTGTATTGTTCTTTCTATCCCTGCAGTGTAACGTATAAGGGCTGAGAATAAAGAGAAATTGAGTAAAAATGATTCTAAATAAACTGAAAAACAAAGTTGAAATAGTTAAAAACAAATTAGCATTATTTGATAGTTCAAATGTGAAGTGGCAATGATTGCGGTCCTATGTAAATATTTACAATCCCTCATGAAAATAAGTTGGTAACAACTTGTTTGTTTGTTTGGGCGACGCCTAATTGCGCCCTTCCCTTTATGTAACAATTTTAAATGAAGATTAACCAATCGAACTTGTGATGTCTTTAATTAAGTGTTTACTTATTGTTATTATTGGTTTTGTGAATATATTTTCGCAAGGCTTCCTTTATGGTTAAGATAGCTTAGAGATTAGGTCCCAATACTTGGGTTGAAAAATATATCTTTAAAATGCTGTTGAAGAATTTTGAGGTATTCTATGATGATTTATTTTTCTGGCAGAATAAAGTGTCATCATGTACACTTTAGTAAGTCTAATAGTAAGCACCGTGCAATAATGAGAAATGGCTATGTCTCGGCGGTCGATACAATTATGCCGGCCTTGTCAATACTTTTACTTATACAGCAGCCTGTGTGGCGAACGATCAAGCAGGTCACATGATGGAAGTGATCACTGCCGCCAATGACGATCCATAACGCTTGGGTCATAGATGTGTTGCCGGCCCATCAAATAATGATATATAAGGATAGGATAATGATGGGAAGAGAAAAGGCATTCGAAAATCTCATTCACCAAGTGGAACGCGACAGCAAAGCTGCCACTTCACGTCGATATCTAGTGAGGTAGTACCGCCTCGGACAAGCCTGCTCCTTCATGCCGAGTCATGAAGAAAGCCAACGAAACAATTTTAAATAGACTCTCCTTATTCACACATGACATTACCAATGTCAGATGTTTATTCAAATCTGGAAAATTACAATACACATAAAAGAATATGTATTCAAAGAATACATTGACTTCTTTATTAAACGCTGTGAAAATTTCTCCCTCAAGCGTAGTGATGTCATATCTCTATTGTTATTTGATGTTCAATATTTTATGTTTATTTTAACTTTGTTTTTACACCTGGGACTTCGTCTAGTAATTTGAAAATGTTATTCTGTGTAAAATCTATTGAAGATTATTTTAAAAGGTAAGAATATTGTTCCCCGTGAGAGGAGCGGATCATAATTAATCCGAAAATGATCGGATAATTACTTTGATAATATCCTGGTCCTCATGAGAATTAATAAGGATCAAATTAGAATAAAAATGTTCGATGGATCGACAGAGATTTCGAATTCACTCCCAAGGCACTAAGCTCTGACCTTTCGGAGTTGTATTATATGTATATATGCTTACTTTATCATAATAGCTTTTAATGATTTAATTTTGACAATAGATTTGATTACTTTGTATTAAGTGTCCATTTTAGGGGTATTGAATATGACATTAATAAAGCCAAAATATATTTATGGTCTAAAATATATCCAATTTACAATTCACAATTGCAACAGCAATTCCTTATTTTTAAATTAAATAGTAGGTTGTGAAGGAGTAAAATTCATTTGGAATAAAAGTATTTTTACTCTTAGTTGTCTTGAAAAACTTAAAGAGAAGTTTATTCCCTAGTGGAAACCATAGGCAATTTGTAATGGTTGCTTAGATTTACGCGAACGTTACACATTGAGATAAAAATATTATTTACGGATTTTATCGCGAATAAAATCATAGTTTTATTTCATAGGAAATTTAAAGTAGAAATAGAAGAAAATATATGCAGACATAACTATAGTAAAAAATGAGTCACTTTAAATTGTAAAAAACTAAAGGCATGATCCGGCTTCGCCCATGCAAATACTTTTTGAATTTGGTTTTACAACATTTCTCGTGAATTCTCCACTCCTATCGGTTATAACGTGATGGTATAGAGCCTGTAGTCTTTCTCGATAAATGGGCTATCCAACACTGAAATTGATTTTCGGAAAACCTTCTTGAGATTAACGCCTTCCAAGAAACAAACTCTATATCTTTTTAAAACCATTAGTTCTCGAGATCAGTGTGTGCAAAGAAAGTTTTTAGCATTATATATTAGTTTATATTATTTAGTTTTCATGGAAACAGTATATGTAAATACATTGTAGATATATTTTTAACATGAAACAGGGAATATAATACCACAGTTTTAGTAGACGATACAAAATAAACATCAAAGCGAAGGTTTCAAGGTGAAGACGACATTCATTAATTATAAATGAAGTTAAAAATAAATTAAATCGCCCGTTGCAGACGTATCGATCATTATGATTGATGGTCGCTAAATATTATGGAAAATATTTTTTGCCTCGGTACGGACGTTCTACGAGTATATGACGACGAAAACTTATTGTATTTTCATGGTGCGTCGAGGTTAAGTATTATACGTATTTTTTGTGATATAAGTTTATTGTTTCGTGTTCGTGTGAAAAATAAATACAGCCCCAGACACATACATAGCCCTGACTTCACACTAAGATCGAATCTTGTGTCGTGGGTATCACAAATTATGAACGACTTGTCGATCTCATAAATATGCAGACCTGAATGAAATAATTGAGGCTCACTCAAAAATCTGGTGCGGGGATCAAACCTGTGATCTCTTGATTCACAGTCGGTGTCTAACCAATTGCGCCAAATTATTTTAACATACCAATAATCCAGCTTATAAGCGATCAACTGCTGAACACAGATTTTCTCTTCGAATAGTGGCTAAGACCTTTGTCAATCATGCTGCCTAGTGCGAGTTGATGAATTTCATATGGGTCTTTGAAATTCATGCGAAAGATTATGTCAGGTATGTATTATTAATGTGAATTAAGCAAAAGTAATTAAACATCTATAGGTACTTGAAAATCTACACTGGAAATAACCTCTGATTTCTGATTAGTCGTTCCAATGCAAAATATAATATCATTCACAATAGCGACACATAAAACCACTTTAATTATACCAAACAATTCTAATTTTCAAATTGAAACAACAAAAACCAAACAACATATTAATTATTCTGTGTCGGGCGCCTAAATCATTTCCCAATACGATTGACGTACGATAAATTGATATAAATTAATTTAATTCATCAAATCCGGCCCTCGATCGACATGTGTGAATCTAATAATGCAAAGCGCCGCGTGAATCGCGGTTCGACTGATGTGGCAAATGACTGGTGGTTTCCAACAAATATAAACGGGCTTATTCATAAACAGTTGTAAAATCTATTTTAGCTGTCGAATTTTATGTCCCTTTCGACCGAATTTTGGATTCAGTTTAAACGAAGAAGACAAATTATTCTGTAAATAAAAAAGTTGCAAAACCATATCAACCGTAATCTCAATATGTCCTGTAGTTACTCTGGCTACAATTTCCTTCAATCCGAACACACAACAGTGCATTTACACTGCGCTTTAGCGGCAGAATAGACATTGCGGTGCCACCTACACAGGTGGCCTCTCACATATGAGAGACCCACAACCAGTGAACAACTTAACCACTTTATAATTGAATATTATGGAGGCACAAGAAATAATATAATGTATTTTCAAAACTTGTAGTTATTGTGAAAGGAAAAGCTTCTAGTGTAGAAACACTACAGCACTCGTTAAGGTCTAAATAGCTATAGGATTTTAACTCTAAGAAACCAAGTCTTCAAGTGCGTGGTGGCCTGTTGGTAAAACGGACCAGACGCGGCTGCCAACATGTTCATGGTGGTCGCGGGTTCAAATCCCAGGGCGCACCACTGACTTTTCGGAGTCATGTGTGTATTGATAGTCAATCACCACGCACTAAAACGGTGAAGGAAAACATCGTGAGGAAACCTACATATCATAGCGGTTTATAAGAATTTCTATGGTATGTAAGTCCGCCAACCCGCACTAGGCCAGCGTGGTGGACTATATGGCCTAACCACTCTCAATCGTACTGTCGATTGTAGAGTAGGCCCGTGCCCTGCAGTGGGACGTATATGGGCTGATACATACAAACCAAGTCTTCAGTGCTGGATATCAAAAACTACCGTCGTTTTCAATTACACAATCACTCAGATGCATTAACAACAGCCCCAGTGTGGAATTTGAACCTGCATACTCTCATTTAACAAGCTCATTTCGTTAGTCTCATTGTCAACTGCGCAATGAGAAATAAAACTGTCTATGATTAGGGTCGTAAAAATAAAGTATTTATTCTAAAAAAATATTTTACTTATGCAATTTTGTAATGATAAATATTTATTTTTGGGCTTTTTGTTAATCCGGCTCGAAGGATCAAAAGTAGCATTACAAAGCATTTGATTAAAGTTATTTATTAAAACTGTGTTGTGAAGTCAAATATAACAATGTATCGAAAAACATTTAATATGTAGATGAAATTCATACCCTTATCTTACGCGTTTAGACAGAAACGCCTCTTGTGAAATTCAAATCAATTATTCAGATTGGTGTAGAACTATTGCAAGTATATTTGTAATAGAAAGGTGATCGTTAGCGTAAATATATCCAACTGTACGAACCCTCGTGGGAGTTTGGTCTTTAGTGTCTTGAGGTAACCTCTTTTTTTATCACGAGGAAAAGCTATTAAGCTCCCATTTCGGTACCCCGTGGGAGGCCGAAAGGGGTATGTCAATGTCACTGGCCTTCCAGCCCGCCAAAATTTGTATGTTGTTGTGTTGTCTTGAGGTAACCTATATTCCTGAGTTTTTTCCACAAGATATGGAGATCAAAGTTCAATGACAGGCCTTTCTTTCGGAACTGATTCTTCTATTGATAAAAAGTCGAATAAAAATGAATAATACTTAAAACTTACACCGCTTTATATTAGTAGATAAATCATGGAATTGATTAGAAATATGTTATTTTCAATCATAAGATATAGACAAAATAAAAAAGAATTTTCGTAGACTGCGATGGAACAATGGTCATAAATAAGTTGATTTTAATAGACCCCATTTGAAATACCTAAACACAAGCAAGTAAAGCGAATTAAAGTGACTAATATCCAACAGTATTATTACTGATTGCAAACACTCCACCCCGGGGACTTAATGTACCGTTAAACACGTCACTCGATAGTGGGCTGTAATTATTCGTGACACCACACTGAGTATTATGTAGCGTTTATGGTAATTTCTTAATGAAGCGAATTGTAAATTGTTCTATCAGTGTGATGGGGAATAAAAAATGATGTTTAAAAGCTTTCAGTGTTGTACCAATTAAAATTTATGAGGGAAATAAATTGTTTGGTGTATTCTAACAGCATATTTCAGTGATATGAGAAAAGCATAGGACAAAATACACGGACATATTCTACAGTAAGTGCAGACGAAATTAGCTCAGTCATCTGTTATAACGGTCAAGGAAAATATCGTATCGAAACCTGCAGGTATGCATACCATCTGTATCTGTATCAGCCCATATATGTCCCACTGTAGGGCACTGGCCTACTCTACAATCGAGAGTACGATTGAGGGTGGTTAGGCCATATAGTCCACCACGCTGGCCTAGTGCGGTTTGGCGGACTTACATACCATAGAAATTCTTATAAATCGCTATGGTATGCAGGTTTCCTCACGATGTTTTCCTTCACCGTTTTTAGTGCGTGGTGATTGACTATCAATACACACATGACTCCGAAAAGTCAGATGTGTGCCCTGGGATTGGAACCCGCGACCACCGTGAGCAGTGGCAACCGCATTCGGTCCATGCATACGATATGCATTTGTAAAAAAAAATCTATGCTATGTAAAGGACGCTAACGCGCACAATGCCAGCGGGTCTGTATGGCCTAACCTCTCAATCGTACTTTCGATGGTAGAGGCCCGTGCCATATAGCGGAATGTATATGGGCTGATACAGGTGGTATAACTAGCACCTACATCCATCTTTTAGACTGCCATAAAAAAGTTATGCCAGCAAAATTGCGTGTTGGAAACCGAATCTGTACAACACGTAATTTCCCCTGTTGGCTTGTCTTAATTAGTGTGTATGATTAATTATATTTGCATAGTAAATAAAAATCTGATTCTATGTTTTTCGCCCCGTTAAAACTGCGGTTAGTTCGGTTTGACGTGTTGAAATTAGATTTTTTGTGTAACTAGTCGCGTCAGTTGGCAACGGTGGAATCCAATTTGTTAATTGCACGTTTCATTTTGTATTTTGTAACTGTCTGGATTTTAATGTCTTTGTTCGTTTTGACGTTATAAATGACTGTATTTGTTAGGCTGTTATTTTTAATATTTTGTGGATGTATATTGTCATTTTTATTATAATAAGGCCGGAAACATACCAGTGAAAGACCACGCAAACGTACCAGACACGACACATGTTAAATCATATCAAATTGTACTATTTTATTATTATTTATTTATTCAACACACACAGTCATTACAGGTACACATACCCAATTCATTCCAATTAATATATTATGGTATGTCACGCACCGTAGCATAGTGTTCGCAGTGTGGTTTAGGTCATAGTACTACGAATTGATTTACCTTAACACGTGTTGCGTTGCTTCGCGTCGTGTGGCGTTCCAACAATAGTTTTTCGTCTTTAGTGTGGGTGTTTTTGAGATCGACATAAGACCCGATCTTAGTGTGGGGTCAGGACTATGTATGTGACTGTTGGGTGTTTTGTTATTTTTTTCTGTTTGGAATCCTGTTTTTCATTTTGGAATCCACTTTACATTGAAACCCAAGTTCGCTCAACTACGCAACGGCTTTAAGTCTCAAGTTTATTGAAACTATAAGTTTATAAAACAAACTTTTACTTTCAACTTAGAAAGATTTAATAATGCAGTTTTAAACTTTGTTTAGCTGTTAATTGCAATAACTTTGTAAAATGATTTAAGCTGTATTTTTTGTTTGTGGTACAATTATATTTTGGTGAATAATTCAAATAATCAACTTGATTTCCAAAGGCAAATATAATAATGTTTTATAGTTTTATTGTTTATAGTTTAAGTACAACTGTTCATTTTGCTGTAATTTTTCAAGCCTAGTCTATTTCCTAAGTATGAACATTCTTTTAAATTCCTGCTAACTATTAATAACCATATTTCATAATTGCTGTCAGAAAATATTAAGCAACATGTGTGCAAATAAACAATTAATTTTAATTATTCAAATCCCTAATATTTTAATTAAATACGTGCACCCGGTCCCTTACCCACAGAAACGCAGGCGCTAATGAGCAATATGGTCACTTGCGGAGGCCGAAATGCGTATACACACACCGCATTAACGTCTATACGCATTCGTGTCTATACGTATTACGCACACAAGTATGATATCAATATTCTGCGGGGTGATAGCGCCCCCAACACAGTGTTTAGTTGCGATTATTAAACTGTATTGAAATTTGTAGTACAAATTGTAATTATTTGCGAAGTAATTTTCTTTCCTATTTATGTCTTTATATAATATAGTAATGATGTCTATATTAACATATAGTTTTACATAGTATATATTTATTTATATGAAGGGACAGGAGGGCCTTCATCAAAACTCATCTTCTACGATATAATTATGTAGGTAGGTTGATAGATGAACAGCGAAATCACAGGTTCTTGTTACAGAGTTTAATCACGAAACAACAACGAAACAACAGCAACTTAGTCAGATCACTAAAGAAGAACAACAGACTTTAACTTATTTTCATAGCGATTCGTCACAAACGTGGTCTGCGGACGCCGCCGTCTTGAATCCGTGCCTCCAGGCGACCGCCCTCAAACCATCAAACCATCGACAATGACGCTTCGCTAAGCTGACGCTGACAGCTAAAAGTCAGTCAACCTGATGTATGAAATTCACGCAAGCGCCGTCATATATTTACGTATTAATATACATACATAGGTATAATATCTAATCAAATAAGCATATGCACCCCTACTTCTGTCATCGCAGCATCATCTCAAGTTAGACTGGAAGAGAATGCCTCTGGCATTAAGTCCGCCTATGTACAATGTGTTTGTATATAGTTGTTAAATAAATAAAAACATTCGATATCTAAAATAGGATTCAAAATTGTGTATGTAAATAAGCCAATAGTAATTAAAACTACAATTACATTACGCTAAAATAATCAACAATTAAATTCACACATTTGTCACCGCAAGTTAATTAGTCTATTATTGCGAGCAACTAAGTTAAGTCTACGCGAATGAAAAATTATTGAAGTCTTGGGTTAAACAATAGGCTAGGTATAATGAAACAGCCGTGCGATGTTAATCTAGATTTGTTGAGTAAAGCTATTTGTCTTTATCTAAGGTTGTGTACACATGATATTTTTGGGATATGCCTGTTGTTTTGTTAAGATTTTTTTTATTGCAATAAATGGCTAGCCGAGCATGCAATCGCAAAATTGATACGATTGTTCATGGACAGTAGCAAAATTAAACAGCACCATGAATTACAAAGCAATGTTTGGCATCCTGAGACATAAGATCAAGTCTCAATATGTGCAGTAGTTACTCTGGACACAATGTCCTTCAAACCGAAACACAACAATGCATTTACCAGTGTAAGCAGCAGTCTGTTTGGAAGTTGATTGATTTATTTGTTTTATTCTTTATTTTTTAATTTTTATTTTACACAAAAAACAGTATACATAATATAAAAACTACAAAAACGATCAAATCGACCACCTTATTGATTTACAACAAGTTTGGATGGCAGTATGAGTTTTGGTGTGGGAAAATGCATTATATTTTTATTTATGCGTTTTCTTATAGACTTCTAGTTCAGTAGTATTTAATGAAAATTGTGTGTTCTATCCCCGTATAGGTAAATGTTTTGAGGTGGGTGTTATTGGGCCGAAAATTACTTTAAAGGTATACACTAATAAAAATAAAATAAATACACATTATATATATTTTAAGTTTAAAAACTTACTAAATGTTTTGCTAAATATATCACACTAAATTATTTTATTTATGTAACATTCATTATTACAGCGTCATTCAGTAAACAATATACACTGAACTATTAAATATCCAATTAATCAAACCGTACGAAAACCGAACCAAACGGAAACAACATTAAACGTGCTCGCTAAATCATTATGCTTCGGATTGCAAAGATTTACCCCTGTCTCGGCGACCACCGCTGAGCAATAAAAGCGACTTTCACGCCCCAACACACCCCAACGCAGGGTGAACTAACACAAAATGACATCTAGGGGTGGCAACTCGATCATATTCCTAAGGGATGTTACTACCCATATTGTGAGGACCCAACACCAACATAATTTGAACTGTGCATCGAAAATTGATGTACTCCACCACAGTTCTGCTTTAAATGGATAACCAGCCCTTCTTCACGGTGAATATTATATTACTTATCGAAATAAGTAAAAATCACAAATGTAGATTTCTTGCGAATTCGCTTATGCGCATATGTGTGTTGGTGATTTTGTGAGGGGGAAACTATTATTTTATTCAGAGAAAAATGGGAACACCGAATAGGTAAAATATGTTTGGATTTTTTTCTATTGGCTAAATCCAAAATAGTCGCTGAATGCCTTATGTAAATGGGTTGAATGTTTCGAGAAATTATGTTTTTCTACTTCAGTCGATTCTATTTTGTAGTCATCTTGAAAATCCGATTTCATTTATATTTTATAAACTTGGATGTTTTTTTGTAATAAACAATGTTAACTAATAATTTTATATTATCTAGTTCATATTAGTAATACACTAATAATAGATACATAATATAATAAATAATAGAACTGTCCGTTAAAAATATTTTTCGTTATTATTATACAACCTAGAAATACGTTCAGCAGTCAAACAACAAAGTAATATTTCTGGAATACGACGGAGGTTTCTAGTCCGACATCGTTCTATATATGACAAGTCCCTTAGGGCTATTGTAGGCAACCACGTTTCAAATACCTACTCACAATTTGAAATAGTATATTTACTGACGTCAATTGGAAAAACTTAGCCAACTTGATAATCCCTAAACATACATAAATACAGGTGCAGAAGAACATCTTACCAACTTTTTGATTTTCCACGGCGACTATTTTTTAGAAAAAAAATAACTTTCCTCATTAAATTGGATTCTGGCTTTTAAAATAGTTGCACTGACGTGTATGGGCTAGATAGCTTCTAATAGGGTGGGATATATAGTACAGAACCCAGTATACGCAGTTCATTTCTTATTTGGCCGCGTATTCCAAATCTCTCTCTCTCTCTATCTTCGGCCACAGCAAACCCACTGCTGGACATAGGTCTCTCCCATGGATATGGATCGATAGATATACCTGTTAGTAGCGGACTGAACCCAGCGATTTCCTGTGAACGTAACCAGGGTTTTCCGTCCACTGTGTGGGTGGGCATCCGATACTTCACTTGCTTATTTGTACGTGGCCTCCACTTCAGGACCTTCCATATACCAAATAAACTAAAAATATTATTGGAGAATTAATCGCGGAATGCGACACGAATACGTACACGAATTTACCTTTAACAAATACGCGAAAATATAATTCGAAAACAAAAAATACCATATACGGTAATTTATCGGCAGGTCCGCAGGGAACATTGAAAAATAAATTCTCATTTACCTTTGGAGGTATATTTTAAATTTGCACCGTCAAATTGCCAATGTTGCGAATTGGTTTGCCAGTAAGGTAATAGGGTTTTCGCGTGAAAAGTGAGAGTGCCAGAGGTATATTTAGATCAATATTTGCCGACGAGTTAAATTTTTAGCGAGTTATTTTACTAGCCTTTGTGGCGTAGTTGGTTACACGAATGTGTATGATAGGTTGTGGATTCGATCCATGCACCAAGACAAATGTATGTGATGCCCACAAGTATTTGTCTCAGGTCATTTCATTCTGGGTGCTTGTGAGACTCAAAAGCTCGTAGTTTCTGAAATCCACGACACAAGACTAGATATTAGTGTGGGGTTAAGCCTTTCTGTGTGATAATAGAGCATTTGACAACGAGACAAACGAAACGAGCATATTAAATGAGAGTATGCAGGTTCAATTTCTGCACTGAGACTGTTGTTCATGCGTCTGAATGTTTGTGAAACTGAAAACGCCGGTACTTAATGTATCCAGCACTTGAACTTGAAGACTTGGTTTCTAAGGGCGTTTTCTGTATCCTATCTATCTTTAACATGAGGTTAAATAATTATATATAAACAATTATACGCTTCATTAAACAAAATAGATGTATAATATATATCTATCTATCTTACCTAGATATATATAAATATATGTACCAAATCTCTCCATCTCTAATTTTGATAATTGAAACATTAATTACGTCGAAATATCTAATGAAATCTCTTGTAGATAGATATATTATAGAGAATGGCTGTCAAAGTTAAAATCTAAAGGCTATTTTGACCTAAATGAGTGTTGTAGTGTAGAAGGCAGTCTTAAATGTTTCAAAACTATGATTATTAGCTTTTCCTTTCACTTTAACTACAAATCATGAAAATATATTATATTATTGCTTGTGTTTGTAGGCCGCCATATAATGATAAAATGGTTAAATAATTTTTTATAAATATTGCGCTTATTTCTCATAAAACAGGATTATTAAAAGTTTTTATTTTTATCCATCTGCCGGGATTTCGTTTAATGTTTTTTTTTTACTCCCTAATCTCATCTACCCGAGACGGTCATAATTTATTCATTAAAACTTGAACTCTCATTAAAATCTATTGGTTGAAAATATATACAAATATTTTCAATTTATAGTTTCGCTCTATTGAATATTTTAACACATTTTCTGTAGATTTTTTTTTATTCTAGGGGTTCTATATAGTTCATATTATTGTTGGGATTATAGTTAAATTGAAAGTTATCTCACTCAAGTTTTTGTTAATAATCTAAAATACTTAATTGGATTGGATATCATAACACTAATGACATTGACAAATTTAGTAACAATGATAATAATTTCATAGATAAATTTTAGATTGGAAACTAGTTCGACAATCTTATAACACTGAACAGATAAATCTAAAAATTAGTATTAAGGATAATATCAAACATATTTTAATGATAGAAGAAATATTCTAAGAGCCAGCGTAAAAAATAAAAACAACCAAAATAGCGCCTCCGAATTTCTGATTTCCCCTGACGTCTTAATTTCTACAGCTGACAATGGATGGACGAACAAAAGGCGCCGATGTGAAATATCGACTAGGCCCATTGTCCACGCGGTGATATATCGAATCTAGCAGAATAGCCGCTCAAACGACAATTTCCCTCGTCGTGCAATGGATCGATTCTTGAATGCTTAAAAGGATTGCGGACTGAATTCTTAGTGTGAAAATTCGTGAAATTCTGATAATAGTTGACAAAACTGGGTTCCTGGACTTTTATAATTTTATCCATGACTTTTCGATTATTTGAGATCATTCAGAAATAGAATTCATATTTGTCTACTCATTTATTATTTTAGTTAATCCCTACATCAGCCGAGTAAAGTCCTTGAAAAGCTGTGAATAAAAAGTTTCTCCAGGTTTTAATACAAGGAGAAAAGTTATAATTTTATATAAAAAATAATGATGGCGCGACACTGTGTTATGTGTGTTTTTGACAATTTAGATGTACATTTTTAAATATTGTTAGTATGTTTATGTTACCCAACCCGCACTAGGCCCGCGTGGTGTACTATATGGCGTGACCATTCTCAATCGTACTCTCGATTGTAGAGAAACCCGTGCCCTGCAGTGGGACGTATATGGGCTGATATAGATATTGTCATATTTATTTCTGTAAAATTTGGCACAGATAATATGACATAAAAATCTATATACATAATCTATATAATTATAGTGGTCTTAAAAAAAGTCTAATAAACTCTTCGCTGTTATTGAATAAAAAGTAATAAAAATATATTATAAAGTCGAAATGCGTTTTAGATTGGAAGGTAAATATTTAACCATGACTAAATCATGTATATCACTTGGCCAACAAATAAGTGAAAGCAAATATTAAAAGCAAATTTAATTTTAAAAATGGCTAACAAAATAAACATTTTAACAGACTACATACTCGTATTATGTTTAGAAGCAAAACATTTAGCAAACTTATACGTCTGCTATTCTGATAGCCCAATTCTAGCATAAGTATGGGCATTATACCTATACTATATTCAGAGTCACGTACTGTTTTTCATAAATTCTTGAATAAATAAAAGTTGCGTTAATTGTAAATTAGGGCTCCGGTAAACTACCGATTTATCTCAACGATCGGCGATTTCGCGACTGCATTGCGTTTTGGCGACTAGCTTCCGTTCGGTCTCTCTCTGTTTAGTCAAATAAATTAATGCACCCAATAGCCACATACACAGACCTGACACCGCACTGGTATCCAAAGCAATGAGAGATTTTGTAGTCTCCTACACTAATAGCCGTTCTCAATAATCTATCTATATTTAACAAGAGACTTTATTAGATACTTAGATGCATTTTATCTGCCTACACAGAACCTTAAAATACTTCGGACATATCGCTAGACGCAAACCAGACAACCTGGAAAAACTGCTCATTGTTGGAAAATTAGAGGGAAAAAGACGACGAGGACGAACTCCCAAACGATGGGTGGATCAGGTTGCCAATGCACTGAAGATCCCCATTAATGCAGCATTACACCAAGCAGAAGACCGAAACCGGTGGAGAAAGGTCATCAAGTCAATTGAGAGTCACGATCCTCAATAATGAGGGACCGACTGAAGAGAGAGAGATGCATTTTATATTTCAGATAATAAAAAATGAAATATAAAATATAAAATATAGAAAGATAGAGAAACATGTATATGGTGCATATGTTTTTAGATAGCTAGATAAGATAAATATATATGTCGCCATATCTAGATAGCTAGGTAAGCTAAATATATTTGTCTACCTCTGTCGCGTGATGAAGCTTAGAATTGTACCGAGTAATGGTAACTATTTAACCTCTTGTTAAAGAGAGATAGATTATAGAGAACCGTAAGACATGAAACAAAAGCCTGTGGAGCACAAAATATTTGTCTCGGTGCAGGGATCAATCCTGCGGCCTCTTGTTTCACAGCCGGCACTTAACTAACTGTGCTACAGAGGCTGTGGGAATCTGAATGGTGTCGCTTATTTCAGCGGCTGAAAAGCATCTCAATTGTTGCAACTCATACATACATAATATTCTATATGAGTTTGAAAGCCACCACCAAACAAAAATGACATAAATAAATTATACCTAATATTTTGCGAATAGAGAATAAGTACTGTGTATTGACTTGTCATAAGAGCCATTTAATTGCCTACGTGACCAATAATTTTATTTCATTTCATTTCTAGTCTTTTTGAAGTTTAGGTAAAAATCGAATAATTAAAAAAAAATAAAAGTCATAAGGCTAGATCGTTATCAAAATGATGTATTATGGCTTTTGCCATAACGACATTGAAAAAAAAACAACTCTAAATCGTTAATGAACTGGAAAAAGTAAAAATCGCTGATGATAAAAGTCGTTAAGTTGCCAGAGCCCTTACCGCTACTCATTTGTCTCGGTATGCTAACAAAGTAGATGTCAAAGACATCGTAACATATTACAGTTGGTGAGATGTCTTGTAAAGATAGGTATTTAAATTATACAATAATAATGTTAAAATATGGCGTGTTTTTGACCCGAACAGAATTTTAAAAATCTTAAGATGTGGTAGACCGACCGCCTCGACTGCCGAGCGACTGTCTCGGTAGCGTAGTTGTACTAAGGTACGCATGCAAAGCTGAGGTCTCGGGTTCGAATTCCGATTCGGGTAAAGTGATATTGGATTTTTCTATTCATTATCAGCCCGGAGTCAGGAATTTGTGCCTGATATGGCGATAGGTTCGCCACCTATCACATCGTGGGACGGAACATACAAGGCGAAATGTGGGTGTCCAGGCACCGCTGCCTACCCCTTCTGGGATAAAGGCGCGAGTTTATGTATGTAAGATGTGGTAGGGTGTTATACCCAAAGGTTTTTGTAAGCTTTTTCCTATAACAGGTGTTTATTTATTTATTTGTAGTATAGAAGTAAAACATTGATAGAAAATTGGCAGCCTCTGTGGCGCAGTTGGTTAGACGTCGGATGTATTTTTTTAATTTGACATACATAATAATTATTATAGACATGCATATTTAAATATACATTTTTTGACATACAATGTACCTATAGAAATATAGAACGAAACTAAAGAAAAAGTCTTAAAGTTCAGAAAATTAGGCTAAGCTACCAAAGTATTTTTAATTAGAAAACTTCAGTTAGGAGTGTTACAGGATTTTGAACGTGTGTGTAATTCGAATTAAGTTTCGAAACTATCCATAATTTAATAGTTTTGTAAGGTTATTCTTGTAGGCGAACTAGATTTTTTATGAATGTATTGACTGATTGATCAGGTCTTTAGAATTTTTCACCGGAAGGTGCATGCATCAGCCCATAGTCACTGGACTTTACTGCAAGCGAGAATCCTATGGAGACGATCTAGGCTATCTTTTGTATTTTTAAATATATACACAAACTCACGCTTTTTCCAAACAGAACCACGCGTGCTAACTTGCAAAGTCAGCTTGATGATCCAAACCATCTCGGCACGAACCAAAAGATTCGCAAATTCTTTTATATAACGCTCCGTCAAACTGTGGGATTGTTTGCAATCACGTGTGTCCCCTTCTTCCTATAATCCTAGTTCTTTCCATTATAATAGTATCGTGAAGAGGCATCTAAGCAGGTCGGCATAATTGTATCGAATGGCATGGGACTGCCGACTGATGCCATTCGATACTTTGCCTGGATGGTATTTGTGCTTGTGCAGCAATTATGACGGGTCACTATAAAAAAAATAGAAGTGGTTGGCAGATATACTCCCAGGCCACCCACGTTTCGACTTATACGTTCCATCATACCATGTGATTGGAAGCGAACATATCGCCCATATCAGGTACACATTTCTGACTTCAGGCCGATATTGAATAGAAAACTCTAATATCACTTTGTGCCCGGGATCCGAACTCGTGACTGAGGTTATCAAATTTTGTAAAGTAAATAGTTTGGAAATACCGATATAGGAATATTGGCTGTGTTTGAAGGAATAGTTTGCGGGCCATTGTTCAACCAACTTGTAGAACGTAAGTCATCTATCTTTGTTGACAAATTGACGGTGTTGAACTATCAGGAGTCTATGGATTGTCGATTTATAGCGGAATCTGGCTAATAGTGTTATCCATTTATTGGAGGATGGCAATATTAATAAACAATCTAGGCATGTATGCAGGAAGTTACTGGATGCAAGTCACTTCTGAGAGGGCGCTAAGGAAATTGGAGAAGGGGTATGTTCAGCAGTAGACTTTCTATACCTAAAGAGAGTGGAGAGAGAATATATATCGTAAAACTGTACAATAAAAATGCTGAGATGTTAACTATTATCACTACGTATTTAGTTATTATTTGCTTTAATCAGTTTTAGAAGTAGATTATATTATAAAGAAGTAAATTAGATATAAAATAAGAGAATCAGTAGTATAATGTAAAAAAATATAAAGATAATATTTATTCGAACTATACACGTTATTGAAATAAAACGATTATTTACGGATTTTATTGCATATTTGGTTTAATTTTACTAATACATGTTATGTTAAAATACCTCTAACGATCTTTTCAATTTAAACATTTTTAGTAAAAAGATCAACATAAAGTATCTTAAACAAATAAAGCCATACTTTATCAAATTGTAATATTACGAGAAAAAGTTAATATTTTTCGCATATTTGGACATAATTATACGTGGTACGGGTTCACAGAGTCAAGCAGTTGTTTACAGTAGCGAGATACAAGGGAAATATTTGTGTTAATGTCCGCCCCAGTTGCAGATTATGCATTCACCGCAACGTATATTTACGCTTATATTGTGAAGAAAAATAGTAACAGATTATTTATTTTATTAAAGTCTGATAAATATTATTTTCTCAGTTATTTTTTTGAATATCCATTCCCATTCCTCTACAGACGCCGGTAGTCACACGGTGTTAAAAAAACATTCAAATAGACAAGTAAAATGTATTTTTTTTGTTGTATTGTTTTAATGATGTTATTTTTTCATTAATATAATATTTAATTTTATAAATAAAAATAAACTATTTTTTAAAATTTAATTCACAAAACTCATGCACAATCTACCAAGTTATAAGAAAAATGTTAGATAATAAATCTGATTGACTACTATACTACTATATGTGGATCCGAAATGCATTTTAGAATACACTTAAATTACGCTTATCAAATTTACGGTTAAAATATAGATATATAGACTTCAAAACATTTTGTTTTTTTATTATTTTTATTTGCTAAATTACAAAAACTGTGTGTTTAATTTTTTAACTCAAATGAGAGAGAATATTATAAAATTGACACGTGTATCTTTGAGTCTGCGGCAACAGTTCTTTTAAGATTATACGACGAACAACTTAAGCTCCATTTCCACGGGGAGAGTTTCTCGCCTTGAAGGTACGATTATCGTAAGGATATAAAAAACTGTAGAGAATATTTGTCTTAAAACGATAATCTATGTCGATTATATCTATAATGGCATACGATTCTCGCCGCAAGAGACTCTCCCGTGTAAATAGCGCTTTAAGAAGGTTCCTTTTAACCTGACGCCACGATATAGTACTACTTGTTCAATTTTATCAGTGGCTTCCTCCTATATCGAGGTTGGGATTGAATCTCCTTCACACGTCACAAGTCCGTATGATTTACGCTTGCAGTATAAAATCAGTGCAGTAAAAATCTTTACCGATCAGCAAAACAATTTATGGCATGAGAGATCACGAGGCAGTTAATGAAACCATCAAGAACCCTGATAGTTTTTAGGGGTCCGCATTAAATTATACAAAATTGTAACAATATGCAAAATTTGTGTTTTTATCTTTGATCAATTTTAACATAGCATTTTTTTTTTTTTAACAATAAAAAAATATATATATCACGATGATCTCCAGACATAAGTAGTCTGGCTGCTGAACTATTTCTCAAGATATTTCTCGATATTATTTGGTTTAATATACTAATTTGAAATATATTTTGATAATGTAACTAAGTACATATTGGATGCAAAAACGAGAAAAAAACTCTTTATTTAATTACTGGCTCAAACGTGTGTAAATATCGTGTCGTAACATCTGCAATAACAAGGGTGCATAATGACTGACATAATTTAATTATTTGAAGCGCGTTGAACTTTCATCACGCTAGCTGAATTAATTATGGAGTTGTTGTTGCGGTATAAGTAATTCTAAGCACAGTTATTAATGGTTTCTTAGATTTACGCGAATGTTACACATTGAAATAAAATTATTTTTTGTACCATTTTTTATTGCCTTTATAGGCAGAAGAGCTAGCGAAATGCCTGATTTTAAGTGGCTACCACTGCTCATGTATCTTTGAAGTGCCAGGGGACCAGCACCTTCGATCAAATATACACTAGATACACAGTTCCCTGTAAAAGTTCTGTTAAAAAGTGGCACCGATGCATGACATTAAAAAGAGTAAACAAAAAGATCACATGTTCCAAATATATTAACGCAAATTCCACCTTATTCCTGGAGCTTAAAGTAGCTTTTCACATAATATTGTCTAAAGTTCTGCGACGTTTTGGAAGCAACGGTCGGTGCGTGACTGAAGGCGAAAGAGTGCTTAAAGCACTCTTTTTTGGTGCCATTTTCTAAGCGCTCATGTTGCATCTAGTGTATATTTGATCGAAGACCAGCACAATAAAGTCGCTGCCTACTTTAAGCAGTGTACTCTCTTTAATCCTCGTTTGAAGAAGGACAGGTCATACATTCAGGAAACACTGATGCAAATTCATTCCAGAGCTTACACTTAACAATTTCGCTGATAACTTTTATTTACATTTTTTAAGTCTTGTTTCGGTAAAGTAATTGAAACGTGGAAAAGTAAAAAATTTAAAATTCAAACCAAATCCGCAATTCATTCCGTAAAAAATAGTTTCATTGCAATAGTTAATATAATTTATTTATTTGACGAACGCATATGAGTCACAGGATGCACGCTGATTCCAACGCAAAGAAATCTTCAGAAGGGTCTTTAACTCATTTGTGAACTTTGTTTGACTAAGAATGTGGATGATAAGATGGCTCATTTAAATTAGCGAGACCGGTTTTCTTAGATATGATCATAAATTAAATTAAAAATTAATTATATTTTTATTAATAACTTACATACTCGTATTAATTCTTGCCAAACGTAATTAAAAAGAATTGAAAGTATAACCAACAATAATGATAATATCATACTTATACGGAACCTCAACACTTTCTAAGGAGTTCGCACTTTGTCAATTTTTATTAGCAGAAGCCACAAACCGCAATGCACGTCCGCGAAGATAAAGTAAACCAACCATAAATCGTAATGGGCTGCCGTCCCATTTATCAGCAGATCGTTATTGAATCCTACTGTTATTTTGTATGCGGGCGGGTTTTTGGACGCTTTCGATGGCGTTTTTTGGTTAGTGTCAGTACATATTATAATTTCATTGCAGAGCGCAGAAATTACTAAAATAATCGGCACACTTGGTAAACTCAAAATATTCTTTATTCAAATAGTCTTTCACAATATCTTTTGAATCGTTAATTTCTGCTACCACCGCTTCGGAACGTGTTGAAGCTATGAAGAAGAAATGGCGCAAGGAACTCCCCCAGCAACACGAACTAAATGATAACCGCTTATGAAGTCACATGTAAAGTTAGCGTGTAGGTAAGAGGAAAGGTAAGGAACATTGGGCCCCCAGCAATCTTTAAATATTCGGTAATTCACAATAAAGACTCGACAAAATAAGTGATTTCTTTGATTGAACATTTCTTACTATGTATAATATAGTACACATTAACGTGGAGTCGTCATCTTTTAAGTATTTTTGTGCTAGTTCGAAAAAAATATTTCATTCACAAAAAAAAAAACATAAATTACAACAACAAAAAAAACCGCTCGTCTGCCGCGCCCCAAATATAATCCGCGCCAGTCTCCGTCTGGGGTGCCACTGACAGGGGAACATCGTGTTAGAAATCCGATACAAGAGGTTATTTATCTCGGAACACTGTACGTGTGTATGACTGCGGGCCACGCGTCACGCTCGTTACGCCAATTGGAATGACGCCATACTAGTCATTTCCTGTAAGGGTTTCGGAATAAAATATGGTGCGTGGATAATTAGCTTTATTCTTTTTCGAGAATCATTTTGCCGCAGCGACTTTTTTGTGTAATGGGAAGTTGTGAAATGAGACAATCATATTTCATCTGTATCAGCCCATAGACGTCCCACTGCAGGGCACGAGCCTACTCTACAATCGACAGTACGATTGAGAGTGGTTAGGCCATATAGTCCACCACACTGGCCTAGTGCGGGTTGGCGGACTTACATACCACAGACATTCTTATAAACCGCTATGGTATGCAGGTTTCCTCACTATGTTTTCCTTCACCGTTTTAGTGCGTGGTGATTGACTATCAATAACACACATGACTCCGAAAAGACAGAGGTGTACCCTGGGATTTGAACCCGCGACCACCATGAGCATGTTGGCAGCTGCATCTGGTCCGTTTACCAACAGGGTACCACGCACTTATAAAAACATAGTTATTGAATGAAAAATACGTTTTGGATAAAACATGAAACACGCGTTTTATTGAAAGATTAGGACAGGAGTTAAGCCTATTAAAAATATTAATGGTACTATAAAAGCCAACAAAATTAAACCTTACAAAACAAAAATTAACTACCTAATAAAATATAAAAATACATACATAAAAAATTCGGGACCCACGGGTATTGCAATAAACGCTAAACACGAAAATAATGTAAAAAGTTCACCAAAATTTATAGGCAACGGTCCGAAAACAAGGTGTTAATTCAAAGTAGCGCCCGTTTCAGATATTAGCATTTTTCGTGTATACAAAATCATCGCCATAACTCATATTTCAAAGTTACATCGTTTGGTATAGTGATTTAGCAACATTTACAAAGACGGCTAAATACGGTTTTTAGGGATCCGAAAGTGGACAAACGAAAACATTAAATCACATCGCTATCCACTTATTTGTTTGTCGTTCTTGCAAACACAAACCGCCGCCAAACAGCAGTGTAAATGCACTGTTGTGTTTCGGATTGAATGAGATTGTAGCCAGAGTAACTACTGGACATATTGAGATCTAACATCTTATGTATCAGGATGGCGAGTACAGTGGAATGCCAAGTATTGCCTTGTAATTCAAGGCGTTGTTGGGTTTTTCTACTGTTCATAAACGGTCGTATCGTTTACCATTAGGCGATCGGCATGCTCGTCTCGCCATTCATTTGAATAAAAAAATAGTTCTCATAATTATCGATAATCAGAAAATTTGGCAAGGTCTCATAGTTGTATAAAAGACAAGATTGTGGTTATATTAAAAATGTCTTCGCAATTAGAAATTTAATCGTGCACATGTATTTTCTAGAGCAGTATTGTATCCTACGGAATCTTAGATGCGTGATTTCAATTCGCCCTTCATGGTATTGTATAATCGAAATTATAATATTTACATAAAATTTTGAATGGTCATGGGTTATTTTATTATTGCTTGAAGTAGAATTATATATGTGCATTTTAACACAGCGGTTTTGCTATGTTTAAAATTGTGATTTTGTACTATAGCTTGACGTAAAATTATTATTTTTTCTAATACAGCGGTTTTGGTATATTTAACATTGTTCTATATTTGGATAAATGTTTAATTATCCATTGGTTAAAGTGACATTGCAGGTGAGGTTGCGGCAAATATACGGTAATTCGTAACAGTACTATCCCCGCACCAAAACGAATGTTTGTGTGTGTATTACCGGACGCATGTCCATATAACATTAAAGGTCAGAAAAAAAAGAATTGTAAGTTTTTCATTACAACGTAAAAATCTCTATACAGCGAACCACGCAAATGCGCCGTGTTTCGGGATAACCTGTGTATAACTGATAATTATAAGACAAACATAATTGTAAGAGATTGTTATCTTATCAAAACACATGATTTAGACTGCCTTTTATTATGAAATTAATTTAGTCAAGTTGCTTCAACTTCTACTACAGAACATAATTTATGGATTCATTCACAAGATTTGTACTAGACAGATTATAAATACAATCTACAGGAAGATTATAAACACAAATTATGAAATTGACTGCTCACTGTATCAGCCCATCTACGTCCCACTGCAGCCACGGGCCCCCTCTACAATCGAGAATACGATTGAGAGTGGTTAGGCCATATAGTCCACCACGCTGGCCTAGTGCGGGTTGGCGGACTTGACATACCATAGAAAATGCTAAGGTATGCAGGTTTCCTCAAGATGTTTACCTTCACCGTTATAGTGCGTGATGATTGACTATTAATACACATATGACTCCGAAAAGTCAGAGGTATACCCTGGGATTCGAACCCACGACCACCGTGAATCACTTACTGCTCACACTTAGTAGGTACATGATATTGTCAATAGATCATGACATGACAATCATCACTGGTTTCAGATGTAACAAACTATTAATTTCATAACATTAATTACTAACAAAAACAGTAAATTGAAATTGACTGCTTCGGTGGCGTAGTTGTATTTACGTTACTGTTACAAAACTGTAGTCTCGGGTTCGAATCCCGGGTCGGATAAAGTGATACTGGATTTTTTATTCGTTATCAGCCCGGTGTCAGGAATTTGAGCCGATTATGTACATAGGCGCGTCTCATGAGACGGAACATACAAGGCGAAATGTGGGTGTCCTGGCACCTCTTCCTACTCCTTCCGAGAAAAAGCACGAGTTTATGTACTTATGTAAAAAATAGTACAAAAATAGTTAAAACCCGCTCACTACATCAGCAATCTGATCTCCTTTAAGTACAGTATTTGATATGTTGAATGAAAGGCTATGTCACAAAGTACGCCGACGTTACACCCTTGTCGGCTTGTCATCCCATAATCCTTTGGTACCGGAGATTTTTCACGAATCGGATATGTGTCGCTAACCAAAGGTCGGTAATGGATTCTGGGTATTGTATAAAAATCAGGACACCGGTGGTTTTATTCTTTATTCTGGTAGCAGCCAGAATAAAAAGCCAGAATAGAAAATAAAACCACAAGTTAGTTAGCTTGACAATATTTTTATTTTTAGAGGAGATAAAAGGCAACCTAATTAGCTCGTTAATACTTTTATTTTTTGTTTTTCATTGTAGATAATAACGACTGTCTCGGTGGCGTAGTACTACGGTATGAGTACCAAGCTGCAGTTACGGGTTCGAATCCCGGGTCAGGAAAAGTTATAATGGATTTTTATTCATTATCAGCCCGGAGTTTGGGACGGGACATAAAAGGCGAAATGTGTATGTCCTAGTTGTATACGTGTGTAGTAGTATACGTGATGTAGTGTTGTCTTAGTTTGTGAAGTGAAGGATGACGGGTTCTATCTCATGGAATACATAGTGATTGATAAACTTATTTAATTAATAATTGTGAACGGTGTAAAAACATAATTAAAACTTGAATATTTTTTCGTTCCCATCAATAGTTTTTTGAGTATGTAATATGTATATTTGCGTCATACTGCAACAAAATACTTATAAAAAGTTAAATAGCTTATACCTAGCGCTTATATCCACATCATATTACGAACTAAAGGCTTTATATTGTAGCCAGAGTAACTACTGAACATAATGAGATTTAACATCTTATGTCTCAGGATGTCAAGCCCAGTGGAATGACAAGCATTTCTTTATAATTCATGGTGCTTGCTTTTACTACTGTCCATGAGCGGTTGTATCGCTTACTAACATGCGAATGGGTTGTTTGTCTCACCATTTAACGCAATAAAACTAAAAAAAAACCCGCTCAACACCATAAACACCTCATACAACAAGACCTTACATCAAGAATATTCTCGAACAATGTTGTAAGTGACCATAAATCCATTAACAAGCCAAGCTATTCGAATGTATTTAGGCGATCGTAAGGAACGTGACTCGGCGGCGTTCTGAGTGTACTGTAAATCTGAATTTCTGTTTCCAACTCTTATATATACCGTTACTTAGACCAGCTGGTGTTGAAAAGGCTTATGTGTTTGTTATTAGTTGGCGTGTGTACATTTTGAGTATATGTTTCGCTGATTAAATCTTCATTATCATATATTTTTTATTTACTATCTTTACTTGTTATTATGGGGGGTGATTGATTGTTTCTTGGCTGCTGGCTTCAAAGGCCTTCAAGCCGAAACACAACAGTGGATATACACTGCTGTTTGACGGGAGAAAAAGAAATCACGATGGTACCTACCCAAGCGAAACAGTAAATAGCATGTATTAGCTGTACTATAAAAATCCCTTAAATTTTTATAAAACAAAAGGGATCAGTTGATATCCAACGCAGTATTGAAAGGGCTTACGTGTTTTTTGTTAGTAGTTGCTTATTTGGTGTTGGTGAGTGGCTAAATTTGAATTAGTATATTTTGTGTTATATGTACGCATCCAATAGTTATTTCAATATTTATAATAATACACTGAGTAGGTGTTTGACTAGAAAATCAATAATAATATGTGGAATAAACTAATCATTATACAGTTCACATTATTAAATATGTGACAAAGCAATATCCATTTATTCTAACTTTTAAACTCTCTGGGTTGCACTGCTTTTTGAACAAACTACCAATACGTCTGTCATTCTTCTTCATGCAATAATCTAAAATACGATTATAGATCTCGTATTAAATATCTCATAACACAATAAACAAGAGTTTACAACGCTGAGGTGTTGAGTTTGCATGAAATTGGATTTTCCTATTCATTATCAGCCTGTAGATAGTAATTCGTGCCCCATGTGGCGACAGGCTCGCCTCTTAACACATCGTGGGACGACAGACATAAAGCAAAACATAGGTGTCCTGTGGCACCTCTGCCTACACCTCCTGAGAAAAAAGACGTGGGTTTATGAATGTATGTAACAAACAAAAAATCAATATCGCAAACTACAAAAATAAAATTGAACTACTAAGAATAAAATGTGATAGCGCTTCATACGTGTGTCCAATTCGTAAACCTCTCCGTACCAGTGTTACTTTTATATTTCATTTCTCGGTTTTAATGAAGTTGTATCAGTATCTGTATCAGCCCATATACGTCCCACTGCAGGGCACGGGCCTACTCTACAATCGACAGTACGATTGAGAGTGGTTAGGCCATATAGTCCACCACGCTGGCCTAATGCGGGTTGGTGGATTTACATACCATAGAAATAAATCGCCATGGTATGCAGGTTTCCTCACGATGTTTTCCTTCACCGTTTTAGTGCGTGGTTATTGACTATCAATACACACATGACTCCGAAAAGTCAGAGGTGTGCCCTGGGATTTGAACCCGCAACCACCGTTAACACGTTGGTAGTCGCGTCTGGTCCGTTTACCAACAGGCCACCACGCACTTTTTTATTAATGAAGTTAATTTGAATAATCCGATAGCTTGAGAGTTAAATGTTTTTTACATTTTGACCGTAAATCGATCCTATATTGGATTAATCGGCCCAATTTATAACAATGGCTGTCTTTCACATTGACGTTTGCTATAAAAATCTTTTGTAAACGCCAACTGGGTTGAATCGGTGCGGTGCGCAATTTATTGTTCGGGAAGAATGAAGTGATTAACAATGTAGGATATTTGCGTAATTTTTGCTAGTGATAAATGCTTTTAGTTATATTCACTAGAGGTTATCTTATTTTGAAGATAGAGTGAGTGTGATTGAGTGTAAGATCTAAGATATATTTGCACGATATCCATACCTCTATCTTTTTTAACTGAAATATAAAATATATCGAAATATGTAATGAAATCTTCTGTTAAAGTAAGATAGATTATAGAAAACAGCTATTAGAGGCTTGTTTTTACAGGGGTGAATTCAAACAGGCAGCCGATATTAAATTATAGCTAAATCTCTAGATAAAAGGTTGATAATATTTAGCGACTACCCGCACTAGGCCAGCGTGGTGGACTATATGGCCTAACCACTCTCAATAGTACTGTCGATTGTAGAGTAGGCCCGTGCCCTGCAGTGGGACACGTATATAGGCTGATACAGATATAGATGTAATTTTAAGAAAAGGGTGAAAATTAAAGAGAGACATACTTATCTGTTATCTATTTTATTATACATCTCGCATTCTAACAACGTTTTGAAGACATTTAACACAATTACTCATAGTGAGGTGAAAGATTTAATTAGTGGTGATTATTATAGCAAAAAATCAATTTTCCCATTTTTACAGGAAAATCGACTGCTAAATACCAATAATAAGAAGCTCAACAGTTAGCAAAATTTTAAGAACTCGTCAAACATTTCCAAAGTTATCGAAATTTTTGCAACAGTATTGCCAATATTCATTAATGCCGCAATAAATCAAATTATTCGGACAACAAAGTACCAATATACCCTAAGCATACTAAAGTTTAATTATACAATTCATCAAAAGACAGCCTCCGTGGCGCAGTTGGTTAGACGCCGCCTGTGAAACGAGAGGTCGCGGGTTCGATCCCCGCACCGAGAGAAATGTTTGTGTGGCCCACAAATATCGCCAGTCACGGCTCAGCATGAATTGGTAGGCTTATCTGGAGCGGTACCACTATTTTACAGGATATCGACGTGAAGCGACAGCTTAGCTGTCGCGTTTCGTTCAGTGAGTTAGATTACCAGGTCCCCAATATCCCTTTTCTTTTCCCATTATCTATAGTCCCTGCTCCCGTCCTGATTTGAAGGACCGAAAACACACGTATGTTCCAAGCGTTGTGGATGGTTATGGGCGGCAGTGATCACTTACCATCAAGTGACCTGTTTGCTCGTTTGCCGGACCTATGAAATAATTTAAAAAATGAAATTAATAAATCTTAGATCTTAATTAGATTATTATGCATTGCAGCTAATACTGACGAGTTTAACTAGTCTGGTGCTTATTATAATGTAAGGATTTTCTGTTCAATTACTTGAAATATTTGTTTAAATATCATACTAATTAAATCTAATTGCTGGATTATTTCTAGTTATAAATTGGGGCTTTAAATACTGTATGGATAATGAAACTTATATGTGATAGTAAATTTTACATAACACGAAAATTCTTGTCAATCTTTGTGATATAAGGGACTCACGTTCTTCTGCGTCACCGTTAAATATCCTAAATAATTAACCCACTTTTGCCTACTCGATGGCAAGAAAACCTTGCTTTCCCATATTAAAATTTAATATGTAATCTTACCCCTACTTATTAAATAGGTGACCCGCAACCCCGTATCGAAATCAATCTCCATTCGAATCTGAACCTTGTCCAAACTCAAATAGCATTTGAACGACAAGTTTTTGTACAAAATCGCACAAAGGATCGTGTTCTACTCGAAATGAATAG
Source organism: Hyles lineata (assembly GCA_030180105.1). NCBI lineage: Eukaryota > Metazoa > Arthropoda > Insecta > Lepidoptera > Sphingidae > Hyles > Hyles lineata. The sequence continues at coordinate 2,942,425 of JARJEE010000029.1, forward strand.
AAAACGGGAAAGCCCTGAATACTGAGCAACACTAACGAGGCATGTACAAAGAGCAGCTCGAAAGAAAGCGTAGATTAGTATCGATTCAGGAAATTCAAAAAGCTGGTAATGAAATCTGCAGTTCATTTGATTTGGCGGACACGCTTCGGTTGCGGAAGATATTGGTCTTCTGATGAGGTAATTAGGGATTCAATGTTTTCGTATTTTGCTGGTAGTATATGAATTTTATGTACATAAGTTCACACCTATATTAAGTGGTATATAGGCAGAGATGACAATAGTAAGACATAGCAACCTTAATTTTGTCCTGAACATAATAAGAGCCTAAAGTTTTTGCTATGATTTGTTTTATGCGATTAATATTGTATTTAAGATTATTTTAATTTGCGTTGTATTAAAACCATTTATGTAGTAATTTTTTTTATTATAACAGAATTATAATCAGGTGTTTCGATCTAAAGCTAAATTATACTCTTCTAATTCTATCAATTAATAATTACTATATAAAGAGTTGCAACTATTTGCACCGAATTTTATTCTAAAATACCTGTGATATTGCAAGCTTTTTAATCCTTATAAATTCAATATTCCTGACCCAAGCAACGGTCATATCACCCCAGTTTGAATAATGCCACTATTACCAACAAAACATAAAAATACCCTCGTAAATAAAACCGACCATAAGATATTTCATGGATTCTAAAAAAATCTAACTAAAAACCTGAGCACGATTGATGGCGAGCATTATGAAGAATAACGACCGTCACCTTTCCGGCTATTTGTCATAATAACCGCAAAACGGTGCGTTTATCGCACACACACAATAAAACAATAAGGTGAGATCGCTTTTAATGCTTCACGTTCGGATAAAACGCAAATTGTACGTGGACAATGTTGTAGTTTAGCAGGTGAATTTGCATGTTTTGGTGTAATGACCCAGGTTAATTTAAAGCGCACTTTAAAATACAGAGAGAGTAACTACTGGACATATTGAGACTTAACATCTTATGTCTCAGGATGGCGAGCGCAGTGGAATGCCAAGCATTGCTTTGTAATTCAAGGTGTTGTTTGGTTTTGCTACTGTTCATGAGCGGTCGTATCGCTTACCATCAGGCGAACGACATGCTCGTCTCGCCATTCATAGCAATAAAAAAAAAAAAAAAAAACAGACCAAAGCCGCATATCAGTCATAGTCATGATATGATAAATTATTACTAGCGGACGAACCCTATCGGTATCAGGCCATATACGTCCCACTGTAGGGCACGGGCCTCCTCTACAATCCGCAGCACGATTGAGAATGATTAGGCCATATAGTCTACCACGCTGGCCTAATGCGCGTTGGCGAACTTTACATATCATAGAAAGTCTTGTAAATCGCTATGGTATGTAGGTTTCCTTACGATATTTTCCTTCGCGGTTTTAGTGCGTGGTGATTGACTATTAATACACCCATGACTCCAAAAAGTCATAATTATGCCCTCCGATTTGAACCCGCGACCACAGTGAAAATATTGGCAGCCGCATCTGGTCCGTTTACCAACAGGCCACCACGCATTACTTTTAATTATACACAGGAGACTAATTATAAGCTAAAACTTAATATGCTAAAAATCGACGGTCTTATAAGAAAAATCTTGCTGGTCCAGCGTTGGCCCATCGTGTAGACAGGCTATAAGAATGACCGTTGTAAATCAGTCTGAAATACACTTTCGTGTTGAACCGTTGTATTGTTAAAAGCTCCGCCGGCACGTTCCCGGCATAACTCGTGACTAACTTTTTTTATGACGTTGTTGAGTGTCCAAGCAACTGGGCTAAGCGCGTCGCCGATATGACACAAGTCGTCAACATCTTGGGGACTCATGCGGGGTCTAGTTGCCGACATGATTCTTTCCTTCTAGGCCGGCTGGTTGTGTCGGTTGGCCGGCGAGTTTAGTGTGTAGTGCACTTAAAAACACATGCGTTTGAACTCTAGTTGTTCGTTTTGGTTTGGTTGGCTAGTTTTATAATATTTGTATCTAAATGCCGAGGGTTTTAATTGTATGAATTGAAACTTCCTGGGCACTAAAAACCGTACATGTCAATTTGAGTAATACTTGGATGGAACACATCTCTGAATGCAAGTCAAATTTAGACTAAAAAATTGCAATAAACATTTATATTGTGAAAAATATATCGTGCAATACTAATTAACGATACATTATCAAAGGGCAGCTAGTAAAATTTTAAATAAATTTAGAGTAGTTTGTATAATCTCAGCCTACTGTTGGTACTCAATTTCATTTACATTACAATTTAGTTCCGATAACCTCGATCGACATGAAGTAAATTCGTTTTCTAAAGTTAAACAATAAAGACCTTTATTTCCTTAATCTACCGTTAATATTAGAAGTAGAAGTTGAAAAACTGAAAGTATATACTATATTTATAATATTGTAGATCAGACCCTTCCGGGTTTTTCCCTTGGTGTTTATGCCTTTTCTAAAGTTATCGATTAAAATAAAGTATTATATAAATATAAGGTTTTAACAACACCACTTAACAACATAAAACACAAATTTAAATGTTATTCACGGTAATTTTAATTATATTCCTCAAATATTTCACGATAAAAATCGAGAATCTCACATACTTGTAAGATAAATTTTATTTGAAAGAAATCGGGACTCAATTCTTTTCAAGTGAAATCGACTGTCAATATTAAGTCAAGTGATTTTTATGAGTTGGTAAATTGGAACTCATTTAGAAAATATCTTGAAAGGCATTATCCACCGCTCTTGGCATACATTCCTTCGTCATCGCAGGTACGCTGTGCTATGCAGGAATTCCGTCCCCTTCGTCAAATTAGTATTCTTTCATCGTATTTCCTCGAAAAGCCTCTATTACGAATGCAATGCACACTTAAATTTCAGCTTCACACCCAACTCCGGCATAATGAGGTTGCTTATGACATCAATAAAAAGTGGGTTCTTTCTTTAATAGCTAGTAAATGCTCACGATGGACGCAGGTAAAAATTTCAGGGCACATCTCTGACTTTTGGAAACCATTGTCAGGAAACCTATATAGAGATTTTTAAGAATTTCTATGGAACTTAAATTCCGCCAACCGGAACTTAGCCAGCTTGGTGGACTATATGGCCTTAGCCCTTTCAATCGTACTCACGATTGTAGAGGAGGGCTGTACCCCGCTGTGCATTCACTTCATCAAGATTTAAAAACTTAAACTGCTTTCGAAAAGGTTTATGTTCTCGTATTTTCGAATAATGATTGCAACTTTGTTTATACTTCTTAATTATTATAGTTTCTTCAATTGTACTTGATTGTTAAACTTTGTAAACTTATTTTGTTTAATCATTGTTTTATTCTGTTTACTCTTTGTGCATGTTGTGTCTATAGAAAATCGTGTATTAAATACTTTATTTTCATTGCGTTCTATACAACTTTAATTATGTGTTATTTTTAATAAATCAATAACAAAATATGTCTGCATCAGCCCATATACGTCCCACTGCAGGGCACGGGCCTCCTCTACAATCAACAGTACGATTTAACATAAAATATGTAAATACACTAATTGTAGATTTAATAAATAAAATATAATGTGATAGAATCATGTTTCTAGATGAATCTTCCAATTACACTGATTATATCGACGAGATAATAATATATATGCGATTATTATTGAAGACATTTTGTCACGCCGCGCCCGTATTAACATTCAATAATTTAAATCCATCCCGTCGAGCGATAAGACCGCCATTTGTACTCCTTTTTATTATTATTTTTGTATATTTATATTGTTGTTAAGTTTGTGCACAATAAAGATTTAAATAAATAAATAAATATCATCATTTTTATTTATATAATTATGTTTTTCCTGAACTTACATCTAATATTACTGTGTACCCTGATGCGTAGTAGTGTAGCATTATAAAAGTGCAATTTATTTTTCATTTTACTTGCCTCGTAAATCAAAATAGGAGCGGTATACAATTGTTGGATTTGAATTTTATGAAGAATGATGAGTAGATGAAACGTTAGACGAATGAGTGATATGGAACGAATTGTGTGAAAGAGATGACAAATGGAGATATTAAAGAGGGAAAGAGTCGGAGAATGAAAGATAAAGATGTGGAATTAGGGAAGGACGGAATATGAGAAAAGTTTGTAAGACGATGGAAGACTTTTAAGATAGCGAATGAAGACGTAATTAAGGGCGCAAATAAAGAAGACTATTTTCTATTCAAGAATACAAAGTCAATCTTTGTTTTATTTCACAGGACAGCCTCTGTGGCGCAGTTGGTTAGACGCCGCCTGTGAAACGAGAGGCCGCGGGTTCGATCCCCGCACCGAGAGAAATGTTTGTGCGGCCCACAAATATTTCTTCCGGGTCTGGGTGTTTGTGAGACCGAAAAGTCTCTCGTAGTTCCTGATACCCACGACACAAGACTCGATCTTAGTGTGGGGTCAGGACTATGTATGTGACTGTTGGGTGTTATTTATTTATTTATTTCAACCGAGATGAAACTGGTCCCACATTATGTTCTAAACGACACCTCAAAAGTATAAATATAACTTATTATACAGTTCTCCTAGGTAGAGAGAAAATACTTGCCTTGCGTGGGTGGTGGCGGTGTGAAATTTCGTGACATTTACAATGTAAACAAACGTGAAAATGTTAGCATCTAGATTAAAGACAAACTTTCCTTCTATTTTCTTTTGTCTGTCATATTTTATAGACTATAGCGCTCTTCAACCGATATGCATAGTTCTGGATATATCGACAGCGACACATATTTAATATAGGGTACTGAAGCTCGCTGAATCTCCGGGAATTTCCAAATTGTTTTAACTCGCAACGCAATTTTGTAAATTATGGTTACATAAGTGAGAGATAGTATAGTTACCTTAAATCAGAATCACACTGTCCGTAGATCATAAGTACTGCCACTAAACTTATTCTACATGTACATATAACTGTAGGACACGGGCCTCCTCTACAATCAAGAGTACAATAATATAATCTACCACGCTGGCTTAATGCGGATTGGCGAAAAAAAAAACACATAACATGAGAGAACATACTATAGAAATTCTCCCGAATCGGCATGGTATGCAGCTTTCCACACAATGTTTCATTCACCGTTATACTGCGTGATGATTGACTATCAATACACACGAGATACTGAAAAGTCAGAGGTGTGTCGTGGTATTTGAACCTGCGACCATCCTAAACATAACTAAAGTGCATTAAAATTTTCCATTACCTAACTAGTACAAAACATGAAACAATATATTCACGAAACACATGCGCAACGAATGCACAGAATCTTCTTAAAGTCTCGGGAGCTAATAACAACCTGTTTAAATATGGATACGCTTTGACATTCGCGACGTCAATTTTGAACTTTCCGAAATTCGTGATTGCAATCCGTGGCAAGTTCTAGTGACAGTACTCGGTTTCTCTTCAAAACGTATATCCTACTGACAGTTTCGAAGTAGCTTGGTTTTATATTATTGTAGCTTTGCACAGTTGAACGCTGGTTATGAAACGAGAGATCGCGGGTTTCATGTCCCAAATGGATAAATTTTGTCTGAGAGATCCATAAGATTGATGAAACCAAACATGGTAAATAAATTTTTTTAGCATATCATTTTTTTGCAATTTGTAAGATTTTTTAGGCATTTGTTAAAAAGTATTTACTCTTGTAATGACAAAATGACTATAACGATTAACATCAGTATATTTAATACTTACAGTTAAGGATACAGTTTATTCTAGCAATGTGTGCAATTCAAGATTAGCTTTGATGTCTATAGCCGAACCGAGAGAGAGAATTCCCGCCAAAAGTTCTATATCCCGATTGTGCAAACTGTGTTACCATATATAATAAATACTTTTAAGTAACTGTATTTATTCTTTAATAATATTTCGGTTATCTATCAACATATGTAAAGTCCGTCAACCCGCACTAATCCAGCGTTGATGGCTATATAGTCTAGTCTAACGTACTGTCGATTGTAGAAGAGGCCCGCGCCCTGCAGTGGGACGTGGGACGATGTGGGCTGTTACAGATAGGATTAGTCCGCTAGTGATAATTTATCTATTCATAACTCGATGCTCGCTTACCACACAGATCTCGACCTCTTCCATATTATGTGTCAAACCATATCATGTGTACTTCTCCATGATTCAATTTTTAAATAATTCTTTAAAAATGTAATATCTCAATTTTGTAGATAATAAGTATTTATAAATGTTAAGTTTATGATTATAATTTAATTTTAATAATTTGTTAACTAGAATTTTTATTTTTTTATTTTTACTGATGAATATATAAATGCCCTTTGTTGTTGAAATATAAGAAATAATATTAATATAGTTTATGTTCCATTGCTTATCAATTAGAATGTAAGTGATTTGGTTCAAATACTGTAAACTTGCATTTCACTTGAAATAAATAATAAATACCAACGTATCAAAATTCTCGATTCGATTATGCGTATCCCCATATGTATAAATGGATTTATTCCGCAGGGATTCGGCGTATCGTATTTACATTTTGTTTCATAAAAATATTCGAGGATTATGGTAGGTCTTGTTTATGATTTTGTCCGGTTTTATTTGAAAGTAGTGCGTGTCTTAAACGTCTATTAGTGTGTTTAGTTTACAGTGTAAAATTCTATTTTATAAACTACATAGTGTCCTAATTTAGATGGCAAGTAAAACATCTAATTTGATAAATCATGATGTTCTTAAAAGCTTAAATATTTTGTTATTTTACCCTTAATTGACGCACAGCATTATTTTATATCAAAATATAAATTAAGTTATAATGTCCAGAAAATATAGAGTTTATTTTGACTTAGAAGTTGAAGCTAAAATGGATTCACCTGTCGACCTCACGCACCTTTGATGTAAGGGTATTTATTCACAAACAATATATATTTTGAGAGCATGTAAAAAGAAATATGCCAAAGGCATAATATTTTGCCTTCCATTCTGTTTTATTTCCATATAATCTTTTACAGTATAAATAGGGTATAAAAACTTGACATAATGATATAGTTTCACTTTTGTAATATTCTGGACACCTAAATTTAAATCTTATTGAAGTAAATAATTTCAAACTGTGTACCTCTTTCCCAAATTAGTAGAATAAATACAAACGACAGTCAAATACATAGTGTAGGCCCCACCCTAAAATTGAGTCTTATGCCGTGATTGTCAGAAACTAAGCTTTTGAGTCCACAAACACCCGCGGCATCTCGTTTAGCAGCCCACGTCTAACCAACTGTGCCACGGAGGCTGTCGAAGGCGGCAGAACATAAATTGCAGGATTATTTACAGACTTTTTCTAATAACATAACAGACAACATAACAGAAAACACTAACTTTTCAGCATATCGAAAGTTAATGAATTAGTTAGCATAATAATGTCGACGTTAAGAGGTAAACAACAGGTTGATGTGGTCATCATTGGGGGAGGCCTATGTTCAGCAGTGGACTTTCTGTAGCTGAAACGAACGAACGAAATGCAAACAGGATATGGCCAATGGGCACTGGATCAGATTATTGGATGATATTCTCCCTTTATCAAATTTAGTCTCGATGGCAAAAGCCCGTGCCCTGCAGTGGGAGGATGGCCTGATGTATGTATACTTTAGAAAAGCCGTATCACTCCAAGTAGTTCTTTAACCGCAAATATCCACATATACCATATACCATACTAAAATGTATTCCAGCTTCCGCCCAAAAATTATAGCACTCTTAACTTTACATTTAAGAGCTCATTAATTACGTACAAAGAACTAGAAAACCCTAATTAGTACCACCAAAACATAAGAACTCGAACATAAATTATAAGTTGCGTCCAAAATCTCATTCACTTCGCCATCGCAACTTGAAGTTGCAATTCGAAATTAAAATTGATTCCAACTTCGATTTGGAAAATTCAGTCTCAAAGAAAAACAAGGAAAAAGGCTTGAGATAATTTATGCTTCAGCTTAATTGAAAAACGCAGATCGTAACGTATCCTTCTAGTCTAAGAGACGAGAGTAAAGGCTTTGCTTTTTCACAGTTTAAGACTTGTTCATTACTACAAGATTTTCATCTTTGTTGTAAGTTAAACGTATTATAAATTCTAGATCCATCTAATACTAAGGACCGCAATTAAATGAGGAATTTCTTCCAAACATTAAACTATAGAAAATAAAGATTTAGTATTTTCAGTTACGAAAAGGATTCACAAAAGGCTATAAAAATACTAATATACATGGTGTATTATGTTTCTATACCTACATAATGCCGACGCATAGAAGGTAGGTAGGTAGTTTTAACTCAAAATAAATTAGTTATCGGACGCTACAATAATTGGATTTATTTTCCCGTATTTCATAGATATAATTTTTACATTTTTAATATACATATCACAAAATAATATTTTTAATAATACTGTAATAATATAATTTTTAAATAATCAGAAGTTCCTCTATTATGTATTGAGGTTATTTATTTAATAACTAATACAAACATGTCACAAATATTCAGATGATGCAATCACAAACTAAATTCAGTTTATGATAACTTGTGCGGGAAAGACTCACTCTTCCATACCCATTAGTTAAATTAACAAAAAAATGAGTATTAGTGTAAAACAATGCTAGAATTTATAATATTAAATAATCAAAACAACTCGCAGTAGGTCACCGTGGTGGACTCCACAGCCTAACCACTCTCAATCGTACTCTCGATTGAAGAGGAGGCCCGTACCCTGCAGTGGGACGTATATGAGCTGACATACACAATACGTAATCCCTATTCTAGATTCCGACGTAACAATGCTAGTACAAAGAACTAAGATACAAGCTGATAAAATAACAATAAGGCGAGTTCAATACCCGAAGTAGGCACCGCGCCAAAGCTGAGATAGCCTCGTGTTAACAAAGATTTCCACACATCTGATTAGATTAGGGGACATTTCTTTGTCTGCTCTTCTAGTTCGTAAAATAACAGTGATATTTTCTGACCTCATATAACAAATAAATATTTTTACAAACTCGCCAAAATAATTGCAAGTATGTGATAAGAAAGAGTATTTATGGTGGTAGGTTTCTCATATGTGAGAGGCCGCCTGGGTAGGTACAACCGCAATGTCTATTTTTCTCGCCAAACAGTAGTGTAAATGCACTGTTGTGTTACGGTTTGAAGGACTTTATAACCAGAGTAACTTTTGGATATATTACCTTATGCCTTATGACTCAGGATTGCGAGGGCAGTGGAAAGCGAAGCATTGCTTTATTTCATGGTGTTGAATGATTTTACTACTATCTATGAGTGGTCGTTGGCTTACCATCAGGCGAATGGAACGCTCGTCTCGCTATTGATAGCAATAAAGCAAAGAGTATCGATTTGTGACAGATTAGTCTGACCTTTAGCCATTTGAAATTTATTGTTACGTTTAATTGCTTCTTCACGCGATGGTGGATTAAGGATTATAGAAGGTAGGGAGATAGATAGGGCGAGGAAGGTACGGGGGCTGGCAAAGTAAGCCATCTTTAATGGAAGCAGTTTAAGACAAAAAACCAAGGCTGAATATTCAAAATATATCAACTTGTTTTAAGCAATGAAGGCTGTAAAATTTGAAGTAAAATGCCGATTTAAAGTTCGAATATGGAGATTGATATCAAGCAAAGATATTATTTCATGAAATCATAAAGGATTCTATGTTGAGTGAGGTTTTCACGACTGGCATGACTATTTTCTGGCTTTAAAGCCTTAAAAATGATTTTTTTTTATTGCAATGTATGGCGAAAGTAGATTGCCGTTCGCCTGATGGTAAGCGATAGGAACATGAACAGTAGTAAAACCAAATAACACCTTGAATTACAAAGCAATGCTTGACATTCCACTGCGCTCGCTATCCTAAGACATAAGATGTTTAGTCTCAATATGTCCAGTAGTTACTCTGGCTACGACGTCCTTCGAACCGAAACACGATATCCAGTAAAATAAAAAAGAAACGTTTTTCGACCGATAAAAAAGTATTTAATGTAAACTGGCAGTTCAAGCTGATGTCCAATGCTTAATACTATCGTTTTTTGACGATCTTGTAACCTAGATATGCTCGTTCTATTTATTGATATAGGTCGTTAACTCAACAAAGCTATTTGCATCCGTACGTGTTATATAATTGATACATTTAATACCACCTACCCCGGTGGCGTAGTTGTATTCCGGTACGATTACAACGCTGAGGTCTCGGCTTCGAATACCGGGTGAGGAAATGTGATATTGGATTTTTCTGTAATTATTAGACTTGAGTCAGGAATTAGTGCCTGGCATAGCGATAGGTGCGCCCTTGTGTCGAAACACATAAGACGAAACGTATGTGTGTCCTGGGAGCACCTCTGCCTACCCCTTCTGGGAAAAATACTTGAGTTTATAAATGTATTTTATACCAGGAAAGAGGTCAGGATGACGCTGATAAATTCTTTAATTCGAAATTTAACAATTGCAATTTTATGCACTGTGAATCGGTAATTATTGATAAATTTAATTAATTTTGTACGATTTCAGCGGAGCTACTCTTGATACACAATTTCATTTGTTCCATTAACAATTGATCAATTGTTGTTAATAGCATCCGTTGCGCAGTTAGTCGTCAATTGTAAAACGAGAAGCCGCGGGTTCGACCCCTGTGACAAATATTTGTGTGATCCACGGGTATTAGTTTCGAGTCTGAGTGTTTGTGAGACCAAAAAGTATCTCATAGTTTCTGATATCCACTACACTCGATGGTACTGTGTGGTCAGGACTATGTATGTGACTGTTGGGTGTATTTTTATCATATCATTATTAAAAGTCATCGTGGTTTAGCGTAATATATTAAATCTTCCCCTACTACACCGCTAAAAAACGTAAAAAGATAAATTATCGATCCTAATGCTAAAATCTAAATAAAATCGAGTGCCATGAATGGTTTAATCATCAGTCTTTTTTCTTTTTTATATACCTTTTGTGGGTTTTTTTTGTGTACCTACTAGTTACTACCTACTACCTATCTTATTAGATAGATACCATCGTCGATCGTATTCGATATTTTTATAAAGTAGGTTAGGTTAAGAATTTGGCATCGCAGAAGTCCACCAGCTGTAGTGAACGCCTACAATCAGATGGCTAGTCTACTCACAAAGCAATTAAAAAACAAAGACATTATTTTCAAAATAATTTACACCACTAATATCAGTCAGTAGCAACAAAATTCGATATTTTTTAAGTAAATAACATCAATAGAAGACTCAGATGCGTTCTGAAGGTAATTAATGTCATTTTGGTAATTGAAAAGATACGAGAAGCCGTAAAGGTAGGGAACGGTACCCCAAATTGACAATAATGCTTAAAATGATTAATTAAGGCAGAAGGGAATACAACGCGTCATGATTGTACAATATGAATATTCATGTAATCTACCCCTGTTAGTAACAGGCGTGATATTACATAAGTAGATAGCGATCAGTATAGTTGTAATTTTTTTTTTTGAAAAAAAGAATAACAGTATTACATTTTTATATTGTTTATTATAATCATTAAGAATGTAACAGTAATGTATAAGATGTGTGATAGCATTGGTGGCAACTGTAATTGATGTTATAAATTATGTATTTTTGCCAAGATCATCTTATTGTGATTTCTTAGATTTACGCGAATGGTGCACATTGAAAAAAAAAATACGGAGCCCACCCCGTGACCACGAAAGCTGTAAAGTAATTGAAACGTCAAGAAGTTAAAAAAGTAGAATGAAACCAAATCCGCGATAAAATCTGTAAATAATAGTTTTATCGCCTCTTTGTTTAGGTAGATACCTAAACAATAACCTATAGTACTATAAAATCTTTATGATTGGATTTTTGCAGCAAGATTGGTTAACAAAACAAGTTCAACACCTATCGAATTTTGAAATAATCACGATTTTTTTAAAACAGCTATTTGATTACATTTCACTTGATGGAGAATACAGAACAGTATCGTCTGGATATAGCGCCGAAAGTTGGAATTACCGAGAAATTATTCTCTCAACATACAAAACAAGTTATGCCAGTAAAATTGCTTCTGGGGACACGTAGGCAAACTATTCCAAAGTTCTACGGCGCGGCAAAAATATTACCTGGCCAAGCAATTAGTACGTTGTAATTATCATAGATTCAGTAAGCGATAATTAACTATTAATACACAGGTAATTCGGCACTAGACCAGTGTGGTGGACTATATGGCCTAACCCCTTTCAATCGTACTAACAGTCATAGAGGAGGCCCGTGACCTGCAGTGGGATGCAAATGGACTTATACAATACACAGGTAATTTAGATAAGTCAGAATGCATTCGGACCCACGATCTACTTAACAATACGATCTCAATTGCTTCTAAGCTCTAGCAAAAATATACTTCAAAACTGCCACTTGAAAACTTTTCCTGTATAATGAAATGTTTAATAGTTTAAACACATTTAATTCTAACCGCAAACTCGAATAAAATGCCTTTTAAAAAAAAGATTTGCCCGCACGCTTTGAAAAGTTTATGAGTGTGAAAACTCGGCCACGTGTTATAAACCTTTAAGTACGCGTAAAAAGAAATTTCATAAGTCGAAACTCATAAACGGTGTGTTATTAGAGTAAATGGTTCTTGCGGGAAATATTTTCAACCTCCCGAGTAGCCTATTGATGTCCAAACTGAATGGCCCAAGACTTCCGTAGAATTTTCGTGGGCAGTTATAAGCTCCATATAGATTTCAACCCCTCTTGCTCGGGTATCGCTGTCTCTCTCGCACGCAAAACGCAAAGAACCTCAGTGCGTTTTCGTGCGCCTTGCAGTCCGGACGTCACCGCGTCTTTCGACGGGCGGAGTTCGCGTATAAAACGTATGTGGCGTTTACGAAATTAAAAAGTGACGTGATTTGAAATCGACATCTGTGATTTGTGTATAAAATGTTATTTTAATTACGAGTGAACTTTTGTGACATTGGTGTTATTTAAGTGAAGGGACGGTGTTATTTTTTAAAAGGTATGTTTTAAAATCGATTATTTAAATAATGGTGTATTTTTTTACTCAAAGTGAATTTTAGGTGCTACATTGTCGATGTGAGCGTCCAATTTTTATCTTGCTTTGACAACGCGGGGTCCGATTATAAATTCTTTTGGAGTGCGACAGCGCATGATGTTTCCTTTACGTTCCAACGGTTTTGTTTCGGATAAACGGAAAATGGAACCCTTATCGGTTTTTCTTCCACGTAATTTAAATTGCGGTTTAAAGTCTCTTTACGAAAATGGGAAATATATTTCTATGTGTATTATAAAGATGTACTGCTGCCAAATTTAATATCATTCAAATGATTTACGTAAATTGAGGAAAATTATGTGTTTATTAACAGTCCATAATTTTTTGCTCATAAATATTGATGACTAATTTTGAATTTAGTTTTTTTCTTTCAGTTTCTTGATTTCATATATTCAGGGACTTAGCAAATTTAAATTTTATGTATATATTTATTATCATCTGTGATTAGCAAGTAAAATTATATAGACGTATATTTTTATATTTCCGGTCGTAATATAAAATAAATTCATAATTCAGAATATATTACTAGGCACGTATTACATTAAAATAACCAATAATATTCTTTATAATATTACAGACGTATTTTTGTTTAGCACCCGTTGATTTAATTATAGGATCTATATCCATTAGTCTGCCTTGTGTTTAGTGAACATAAATTAAATATAGTTGTTTCTTAATCGATTTAGTTGGAACAGTTTAAATACATGTTACGTTAATAAATATTCTAAAGCAACCTTGCTTAAGCCTTCGAATGGAAAACCTGCCATTACGTTTTATAATTCATAATAAACTGTAACAAACACTTGGGCTAGACAATAACGTTGTTCATATTTTAATACGGTTTTTAAGTGTCAAAGGTCAGAAAAACTGTTAAGGTGCTGGCTTGATGTAGTCTCACAATGGATGGATTTTAGAAAAAGTAGATTTTTAGGTTGACAAAAAATCGAATTTATATACTGTTCCTAACGTTGGTATGATAAAATTAGGCTTCGTAAAGAAGGCATTAAATCGTTATCTAAGTTTAATTCGTTTACGAATACAATATGTTTAAATTGTGCAGTTTTTATGTAGGTAGTTATTTTTATGCCTTAAACTAATCCGTTTAAAATTTGAATTCTGCGGTATTAACATAAGCGATAATAATATACTCGTGAAGTGTTTGTCTGTATGAGCCCATATACGACTTACTACAGGGCCAGAGTCACACAGTACAGTCGAGAATATAATAAAGACGGGTTAGGCCGCATATGGCCTAACTCCTGCCTATGTCCTCCATGCTGTCCTAGTGTGGGTCGGTAAAGGTTTCAGTGTAATGTAAAATTTGGATTAGTCTTAGTTTACGAACACGCCCTGACTCCAACTACATTTCATGTATTAAATAAACTCGATGTTTATAGAAAAAGTAGATTAAAACGAGGATATTTAATAACATGCAAAATTATAGATGTTTCACGTAAAAATGATTTATCAGCCAATGAGTATAAAGATTTTTCTTATTTTTTTTACGGTGAATGCGGACTTAACTGTAAACAATTTAGAATCTATAGAACACATAGTCCATGCAAAACGAACGACCTGGTTAAGGTCGAAGGAAGTTAATTGATGCACGCCGCTTCCAACAGGTCTATATCGCAATCCTCGGGGGAGGAATGTTCAGCAGTGGACTTCCTATGGGTGAAGATATAGGGAGAGAAAACTTTATATCTATTGGTAGAACTTATCTGGGGATCCCGGCAATTACACAATACCGCACAAAAAACCCTGATGGTGACGAAAGTAAATATGTCACGCATTAAAATATTCGGTTTTGAAAAACAACATAATTTCGATAAAGGTGTTATCTAGCATGATTCATTGCATTCTATTTAAATATCCCTTTTACACAATATGTTGGAAATATCCCTAATAAAATAAATTTAAAAAGAACCTAGCTACTTCGGAGACAAATTAAGTTCGTATGAGATTTTTCAAACCCATAACTGGTTCGATTGGCGAGAGAATGTGTCTTCTGACTGGTAGACAATGTGTTTAGATTTAATAGTAGGCGCGTTGTAATTGCTTTGTCGTGACCATATAAAAAGACATGGGAGCTGCTTGTTCAAAATAAACTTACGCCTTTTTCTCAGAAAGGGTGGGTAGAGTCTACTAGGACACCCACAATTCGACTTGTGTGTTTCGACCCACGATGTGATAGGGAGCGAGTCCACCGCCACATCGGCCACAAAGTCTTGACTACGGGCTGATAATGGATAGAAAAATCAATATTACTTAGCCCGACCTGGAATTCCAAGTCAAAATTCCAGCGTTGTAGTTGTACCGTGGTTCAACAGAACTACAATAAGAGGCCTTCAGTGTAACTTCTTATACAAGTCCAAAGGAAGGAAAATACCCATTTTACTATGAAAGTTAGTATCGGTGCGAAGATTTTTGTCCCTCGATGACACCTACTTTTTTTGAGGGTTATTTTTTTATTTTCTATAAATATAAATATAATTGCGCTCCAAGCCCGGAGTTCTTGGACTTTAAGTTCCATAAAAAAATGTTTGCCTTCGGCTCTGTGAACAAAATGTAACATGTTATGAAAATTACATTATTTTATAAAAATCTGTCGGCTAGGATAAAATAGGAATACGTTTAAGGTTACCATAAAAATTCTACAAAGAATTTAAGCAGTATCGGTATCGGGATCTACGATTTTTTTACCGATACTATGAATTGGCATACTCTTTTGCATTTTTAAATCTTTTTTGATGAAAAAATGCCGTGCAAAGATAGTATTATCTGTAATAATGTTTAGCTTTACGTTTGTGCATACGTTGGGTTATAGAATTCTATGTTTAGAACAGTTTCGTATTCTGACGCGGACGTCGTTTAAGTTTAGTGCGCTGTGTGTTTGGTGGCTATTTCCTATTGAATTGGCAGATGTTGGTAGAGTGGTCTAAATAGACTTGTATCATATGTACATATCTCATTGGTCCCGATTAAGCAATTGAGCTTTCAGTTGATAAAGTCCCAGGTTTGGATTTCAGGTTGGGTATATTAATTAGTGCGGGAATTTAAATTTTTGAATTGTTTTTTGGAATAGTCGGGAATTGAATTTTATCTGGTATAGGGATAGGCATCCTCCTATCTTAATTTAAGACGAAAATAAAGTCGGCAATCGATGAGTGGCATTGGTCCCACTTCTACCTTTCCCTTCTAAGATACATCTGTAAATTTATTTACATAGATTTCTTAGACAATCTGCTGATATCAACTTTTTTTTAATTCTATCATGTAATGACTGCGCAGCACCTGGTAGTTAGCGTAAATGCCGTTCAAACTGAGTATCGAACGGCTACAGACAGCGGTTTCATGCCATTAGATACTAATAAATGTTTAGGATCGAGAAACAAAATTGGCGAAAGATTTCTAGACTGGTTTTTACTTAGGTGAAATACAAGACATTACGCACAGCAAAACAATATCATGTTTCTAATTTTGAATTTACTTCGATAACCAAAGACAATAGTTTGTTCGATTGATACCTATACATTTATTGTCTTCAATAGATACCGGTCTGTTATAAGCTGCTGTTACTAGGAAAAGTAAAGGAAAATATAAAATGGATTTAATTACATACAATATTGTGTTATATAATTTAACTCGTCTACATTATACCCATAATTACGGGAAATTAATCGGAAAACATTATTTAAGCTGACAAACCTAACATTATAATATTTATTATTCTACGATAGTAGGTAATATTAAAGTTTACAAGAGGCATCATTAATATATGAAGAAGCTAATGGTCGTTTAAATACACTTATTTTTGGATAGATGCGTAGGATGGCGTTTTCGGATTAAAAACAAAAATATCTTTGTAGTTGTACCTATATACATATATTATTGTACAAGTAATTATTACAACCTAAAACGAATGTTTTCTATTTTTATGATTGGGGGAGGGGGGGGGGTCGGAAGGTCAAAAAAGGAAAAGATGAGAAGAGAGGATTCGTATCTTTTGTGGAGTACCTAGGCATATTCGTACAGTTTTTCGTACAAAATTCGAACGTTCAAACTTCCTATCAGATTATAGTACTTAATTCAGAGGGATTTAGGATTTAGTCCGCTATGCTGGCTTAGTGCGGGTTGGCGGAATCATTATTGATTTTTTAAGACAATGTACAGTTAATACGTTTATTCTCGATATTTTTGTTTATAGTCATAAGCATAATTAACTAAGAATAGATGCGCAACGTCTGAAAAACGATTCTGTTTTGGTCTGATTAGGTCCTAGCACGTCTTTTCAACCCGGTCCTATATTAATTTTGATATCTATATGAGCAGTCAGCAGCATACATGCAAAAACACAAAAAAATATTATTGTAAAATGAGAACAAGTAGTCTTTTTTGAAGTCGATGAAAGTTCCATTTATTATCGATACGAGTATGAGGAATTCATACGTTCGCTGCACAATGTTATCGATAAGCGATAAATCAAAGGTTATTTTTATTATAACAATTCTCAAGTAATAACGTTTAATGGTACCTTATTTTTCGAAAGAAATTCGAAAACAGATTGGTGTTTTACGACCTGCTTATAATTTTATGGCCAGTGTAGATTCCATCTTTTCTTTATGGAAACATATATTTATTTACTTTTGTTTAAAATTATGCTGTTTATGGTTTCATCGGCGTCTCATTGGATTACTCGCTAGTATAAGCGGTAGAGTGTGTGTTCCCGTGTTCAATAGCCGGGTCAGGACTTTTTAATTAAACTGTCACGTCTAATAAAATAGTATTTATTTAAGTAGCCTTTTACAACATCATTATTAATAATGCTACCTTCTCCGTTATTTTTTATTAATTTTCTTAAGGATATTTTTAAACATATTATGTGAAAGGGATCTTTTACATAGAACGCAATGAATCATGCCAGATAACACCTTTATTGGTCGTACAGAGTATTTTTGTCACATTTATAACACTATTTCTCACATTGCTACATAAATATTTCAACCATATTCGCTTGACAAATGATATTAGAGAGCGGCCTACTTCACGTAATGGAATGAAAGATTAAACGAATACAACTATCACCTGTTTTTACTCCGACAGATGTCGTGGGCGTCACATTCCAAGCACAATGAATAATCACAAGCCATCCTTATAAATGTAACCAATATAAAGTGATAAAAAAGGAAAATGTACAAATAACATTAATATTTACTCTTCAAAATGAAGTGCGAACGTGATTTATCACTACATAGTATAAAACAAAGTCGCTTTCTCTGTCCCTATGTCCCTTTGTATGGTTAAATCTTTAAAAAAACGCAACGGATTTTGATGCGGTTTTTTTAATAGATAGAGTGATTCAAGAGGAAGGTTTATATGTATAATACATACATATTATTGTACAGAAATCTATTTGTACCCGGGCGAAGTCGGGCCGGGCCGCTAGTTTTAAATAAGATAAAATATTATTTCCAAGGGTAAGAAGAAAGGTTACTAATACTACCTTTGACAGGCTTATTCTTGACACAAAACGTTATATGTCATTATATGTATACATTGTAGTTAGACTTAACATCGTATGTGTCAGGATGGCGAGCGCAGTGGAATGCCAAGCATTGCTTTGTAATTTATGGTGTTGTTTGGTTTTGCTACTGTCCATGAGCAGCCTAATCGCTTACCATAAGGCGAATGGCACACTCGTATAGTTAAACATGGCAAAAAATGTGAAAGTTTAATTATATTCGGGAGTGTGTCTTATAAAATAAAACGAATTTAATCGTCCCCACAGTCTTATTATAAAAGCAAGAACACAACTATTTGCTACCATTACAATGACAAATGCAGTCGACACTTATAAAAGAAACTAGACTACAAAGAATCATCCGACCGTATACTTTCATAAAAAGAAAGTCTTTGTAAAGTTTTCAAGTTTTGAATAATCTATTCTACCTTGGAAATATGAAGCATAAATAATAGGTTTGGACTTGGAGGCGCGTTGAGTTCGATTTATAGAAGTTATGACGCAACTCTTTAGTCGAAGGTGAAAATTGAACGTCCGTGAAATGAGTGTGAATTTTGTAAGTTTTGTTGCGTAAGTTTTATCAAAAGTTTCTAGGGATCGTAAGTTGATCTTAATACACACGGCTGAATTTTGGTAGTTGCGTGTTAAATGTTATTTCGTGCTTCAGTGATGGTATAAATCGTCGGTGAATCTATTATACAATGTGTATGTAGGATTTGAATGTTATGAAGAAATATGAGTAGAATGAAACGTTGGACGAATAACTGACATGGATCGTGGTTTGTGTGAAACAGATTACTAATGGAAGGACTTAACATGAACAGTTAGAGGGTTAATAAGATGTTGAAGTACGAAAGGATGGAGTAAGAGAGAACAGTCTGGAAATCGATGACATTGTGAATGGAAGTGTGCCCACTTGAAATATTCACTTTTTATATTATATAACAAAGTTCTTACGTTCGCACTATGTATTCCGTAATTCAGTCGCCGGAACATTGTTTCACATCACGCAAGCATTAATTACATCATTGACATAAATTTAATAAATTTACAACTCAGTAATACGTCAAGGTGAAACATTTTCCGCCATTATAAATAAAGGGCTTAATTATGTTGCGATGCCTTATCCAAAGTGTGGGAAATAATTAAATTTTCGTTTATTGGCCTTGATTATTTTTTATGGCTTAAATCTGATTATTAGCTTGTGGTTGAATATTCAAATCCTCAACCGTTTTGTGGTTAATAACTTCCATTATGATCCGTGTAAGTATGGCTTTTTCATATTGTATGTATACGGACACAGGATGTCACAAACTGAAGAGAGAGAGGCATCTCACGTCGCGTCGATAGATACTCTGTACAATACTGTATCAGCTCATATACGTCCCACTGCAGGCCACAAGCCTCTTCTACAATCGAGAGGGCGATTGAGTGGGTAGATAATCTATTTCGACTAAATCATCCCTGAAATAATGTCTCTTTGTCGTGTCATTATATAAAAAAGAACACGCTATTTAGTAATAGCTACATACAAGGTCCTTCCAAGAGTAATTTCTACAGTAACATAATTTACTGAAGCTAATTGCGTGGAAATGATTAATGGGTATCTGTTCAAGTGTGATTGTAAGTTGAATGTAATAAATAGGTGGTAGGTTCATTGTATATCAATGACCAGTCTGGAAATGATACCACTGCTTTGTATTGGCAGCGGACCGCCAGTTTTTTTCATTGCAATGAATGCCAAGACGACGATGCCAGTAGAAGCTTGATGGTCAGCGACCGCTCACTAACAGGGCAAAACCACACAACACCACGAATCAAAAAAAAATGCTTGGCATTCCACTGCGTTAGCCATCCCGAGGCACAAGATGTTAAATGATAAGTTTCAATAAGTTACTTTGGGCACAAATTCCTTCAAAATGGAACACAACAGTGCATTTTATTTGCTGTTTGGCGGGAGAAAACACATTGTAAATACTCTTATGATCTGGTTTCTGGATCTGAAAGACATTGAAGCTAGTGATTGCTTAGAATTAAGACACCTAAAATCTTATGTATCCAGGCTGTCAGCGCATTACAATATAGTGCAAGTTCTTATTGATATAGCTACTGTTTAAAGATAGGCTTTCAATCAGCCCAAGAAGTTTATTGAACGATGTCACGGGAAGTAATAGAATATGTTATAAAGCGATCATCTGTGCATTAAGAACGTTGAAATGAGCACAAACAAACGGTGAACACAACATGCTCGCTGCAAATGGTACATTACACCCTGTAACTATAAATACAATATGCGTTGTTTATAATTATCGATGCGCTTTACATACATACATAAACTCACGCCTTTTTCCCAGAAAGGGTAGGCAGAGGTGCCAGGACATTAATTTGCCTTATATGTTTCGTCCCACGATGTGATAGGTGGCGAGCTTATCGCCATATCGGGCACAAATTCGTGACTCTGGGCTGATAATGAATAGAAAAAGCCAATATCACTTCGCCCAACCCGGGATTCGAACCCGAGACCTCAGCTTTGTAACCGTATCCTAGTACAACTACGCCACCGAGACAGTCGACGCACTTTGTTCTTAGATAACCTTGTTTGCGATATTATCATATAATTATAGAGTACTAGAGGCCCGTTCTTGCTTCTCCTAAGTGCAGATGTTTTTGCTATTTTTGTTAAAAACTGCGACACCCTGTATGCGTCTTATACATATAAACCGTCCTCTTGAATCACTATATCTATTAAAAAAACTGCACTAAAATTTGTTACTTAGTTTTATAGATCTAAGCATATAAAGGGACGGGCAGACGAGAAGCTATTTTATTTTATTGTAGTGGTGATTTTTGTTGAAATTTTTTTTTTAATTGCAATAAATGGCGAGACGAGCATGTCGTTCGCCTGATGGTAAGCGATACGACCGCTCATTAACAGTAGCAAAACAAACAACACCTTGAATAACAAAGCAATGCTTGGCATCCTGAGACATAAGATGTTAAGTCTCAATATGTCCAGTAGTTACTCTGGCTACAATGCCAATCCGAAACACAACAGTGCATTTACACAGCTGTTTGACGGGAGAAATAGACATTGCGGTGGTACCCACCCAGATGGCCTCTCACATATGAGAGACCTACAACCAGTAGAACATATTTTTAGTATATTACGTGTCGGTATTGTTTCTTTCAATATTTATGTTACGATTTCACAGACAAAGGCTTTCAACCTTTGCAGTAAAACATAATAATTTCACAGACGAAATATCAAGGCATAACCCCACGTGTTTCGTCTAGTAACAAGGACAAATTCTCAGAACATTAATATTTCATATAGATATTTACATTGGTTCGGTCTAGTCTAGTGTCAGACGTAGTATAACTGTCGTTTTCAAGCGTCAACTGAATTCTCAAAATCACTGTCTGTAGTCTGTATCAACCCATATACGTCCCACTGCAGGTCACGGGCCTACTCTACAATCGACAGTACGATTGGGAGTGGTTAGGCCATATAGTCCACCACGCTGGCCTAGTACGGGTTGGCGGATTTACATACCATAGAAATTCTCAGAATCACACAAGCCTTTATTGTTTGGAGTGACCTTACAGCTAAATTCTATATTATTTTAACTGTCATTGCTTGTCTTATTATCCGGGTTTTTGTGTTTTAATAATGGACTGTTGATAGCTTTTATGATAGGGTAATTAATAGTGATAATTATGGACGGATGTCCTTTTCGAATTAAGGAAAGTTTTAGCTATCCCAATTATCAGTTGTCAACAATTACATACAATTATGGACGGGTGGGGGGTGGTGGGGGTTCTATATTTTGTGTTTATTCAAATTAAAGATCAGTCGAGACATTAGGTCTTAATAATAAAGAAGCCTAATACAATGTACTTGCACTAAATGCATTCCTAAAGGTGGGTCATGCTAATAAAAAATATTCTAAATTAGTATAAATGCTGGCGAGACGACCTGGATGCTTTCGAGCGCATGTGGCCTGAACTTTCTTTGGAGCGTGAATTGTGGAGAGACATGGGAGAGACCTTTGCCCAGCAGTGGGATGAAATAGGTATAGAATAGTACGTTTTTTTCACAAAATGTAGTTACTTTGCAAGGGTTATAGTTATATGCATTTTTTTTAAATTCAAATATACCACGTTTGTTATGAGGCTATACTAATAAAATTGCGTGTAAACAGTTACTTAAAAGTCCCTGAAAGTATCCCAGGATTCTTCAAATTGTTTAAATTCCTGTAAATTCCGGTGTTCTAAACAACAAACGTGGGAACCGACAGACTTCGAAATGAAACAGTAATTTACACAAACAATAACATTAATTATGAATAATGTATAGAGTAGGTCGTTTAAAACTTTTAATTTTGTGGTTGTGAGTTGAGAACTATAATGAAACGCTATTGAAGTTTGGTGTTGCCAACAGTAAATTAGGGTGAAGTATAAATTGGGGTAAACTCATCAATATTCTACGCTAAAACCGCATAAATATGGCACGTGATTGCCTCATTCGGTGTAGTATTTGCATCAATTACTATATCGTTGGAATATTTGCCGTTTCTAGACGAATATTCAGTTAATACCAGCCTTAGTGAGTTCGGTTTTGTAAGATCTTGCGTACATTAATAGCGTGAGATATTGCGATGGGCATCTGAGAAACTGCGTAACGTATTTACACAAATTAATGTATGTTATTTGTATAAATGTGGGTTCCATACTGCATTTTTTGAAGTATTATTATAATTGACAGCCTCCGTGGCGCAGTTGGTTAGACGCCGCCTGTGAAACGAGAGGCCGCGGGTTCGATCCCCGCACCGAGAGAAATGTTTGTGCGGCCCATAAATATTTCTTCCGGGTCTGGGTGTTTGTGAGACCGAAAAGTCTTTCGTAGTTCCTGATACCCACGACAAGACTCGATCTTAGTGTGAGGTCAGGACTATGTATGTGACTGTTGGGTGTTATTTATTTATTTATTATTTACACCACTTCTACGGCCATTTTCATAGACAAATTATAAATCTTAGTTATAAATTATAAATCTTAGTTATCAAATATTCGAATCTTATCAAAGACAGAGATGTTAAAGTGACAGTGCTTAACGAGACGTAATTTAAGTGTGGGGTATTTTTTTTAAATAAAGAAATAAACATTTACTATCGCTTGGCCAACAAATATAATGGAACATATAAGGTGATTAACAATAAGCCATTATATGCGTATGGCCAGACAACAATGACCATTCAGCTACATGCTGCAATACAACTCAGCTGTACTGCAGCGCTTATTTTCAATGGAGTCGGATGGATGATATTTAATTACATATATGCATAAACTCACGCTTTTTTCCCAGAAGAGGTAGGCAGGAGTGCTACCAAGGAACCCACGTGTCGTCTTGTGTCATTCGTCCCATGATGTGATAGCAGGCTTATCGCAATTGATCCATTTTTAATCGAACAAATGAAATCGTGTATCAAGATTAGGGCCGCTGAAAGCGAATAAAAGTAATTAAATTTATCAATAACTACCGATTCACAGTGCATAAAATTGCAATTGTTACAAAACTACTAGATTTACTAACTAGAAGCATATTTATTACACCCATATACTAACCATCTCTTACTAAGATCTTGGCGATAATGTACGTTACTTTTTACCCCAGAACGTTGGTTTGGTAAAAAATTGCACGTGCGGTTTGCGGGGTAAGCGAAACTCGACAAAAACTAGGCAAATGCTCCACCTGGCCGACATAATAAATCATACTTGTGAATGTTTTTACGTTGGCAATATTGGGGTAAAAGAGAATCATTTTTAGTAGAGAAAATGCGGTTTTGGGGTATTTTGTAAAGGAAAAAAGTGCAGAATTAAATAAATTTATGTATGATTATTTGGGTTCATATGTGTTTTCGTAGTGAATTATTAACGTGTTTATGGTAAAGGAGTCGTGAGGAAACCTGCATATTAGAGATTTTATAATAGTTGCTGTATTATTTTAAAAACAGTGACGTGTTATAGACCTGTGTAATGAACTAATGCTTGAACCCTTAATTGAAGAGGAGGTTCGTACCCTAAAGTGAGACGTATATGGGCTGATTTATTTATTTATTTACTTTATTTTACAACACATAAAATAACATTAATAACAACACAAAACGCTATAGCACGATTTGTTTTTTATTATATAATTTATATATTAAAGTATGAGTGGAAACATGGCGGCAATGTACTAAAACACAGTCGCGGTAATTCAATTAAAATAATCAAATTGCTGTATGTGTTTCCAACTGACTGAATGACTGAACCCATGTTCATTCCACTGTAGGGCATGGGCATGCTCTACCATTGAGAGGGGTAAGGCCATGTAGTCCATCCTCCACCACGCTGGCCTAGTGGGGGTTGAATGTCTTTACATGCCATAGATATGGTTTCCTGATGATATTTTGAACATACTACCTTTACTATTTTTTGCCTAAAATAATAGCTTACTTATCAGAATCAAGAAATAAATGTTCACCACCAATAAAGCGAGCGATAATATTTTTTATCAGCCGCACACTGATTGGTAACACGAAAATACCGTACTAGCACATATTAAGTAAATTTAAACAATGGTTGTTGGTGTTTTTACGTCTATTACAGCGACTTGGTCTCACGCGATCGAAACGTTGGGGGTTCTGTTCTATGGCATTATATAGTTTTGATTTTATTCATATATAACCTTTATTTTGACGTTGATGAAAGTGGATGAAGCGAAAGTAGTATGTCAGGATCGAGCAAAGTGGCGGTCTATAGTCTCTGCCTACCCCTATGGGATACAGGCGTGACGATTATGTATGTATGTATAACCTTTATTGTATACTAAAGAACCTTTAAAATATTATAATATTACAAAGCAGAACAAAGGCGGTCGTATCACTTGAGGCAATCTGTTACCGGCTCCATTGGTTTAATTCAAAAAATGTTTTTTACAGACATTTGTATAAGTCTATTGAGTGCTGAAACATTAGTGAAAATCTATAATTGTAATTCGTCGATAGTATTGAAAGTTTTTTGAAGAAAAACATCTGCCGAATGCCGAATCAGATATTTCTTAGAAGCGTTGACGGCAGACAGGTCGCAAAATTGTAGGGCAGAGACGAAAGAAGTGTGGAGTAATTTTTATTTTGTAATAAATAAGCAACGTAGTCGATAAAAGTCCAAACCATTTTAAGAAAAGTAATGTATTAAACGAGCCGAACGAATAAAATTTAAGTAATTTATGATCCCAAATTAATTTGGATTAAATTTGAAATACATTTAAAATATAAAATCGAATTATCAGCACTATAATGAAGAATCAATTTACTATATTAAATAGCGACAGATTGGATCGTCGAATTGTTCAGGTCAACTAAGACAATTTAATTTCACAGCTAATATAAATTCAACAGTAATACCGCACAATCCGACATCGGAATGGGAGTGAGATAGAGCTGAAAATGAATTTGGGAATGACCGGAAATATTAATTGTATGTCCATTTGTAGTACGTGCCGGTTGCTTGGTGTATCTTCAATTGAGTTTATTATAGGGTTTATTTGATAGTAATAAATCGTTTTTTAAGTACCGAGTATGATGAGGTAAGCAGTTTGCGAGCATGATGATAAGCGTCATGCCCGCTTATAAATAAAAGCAATATTACGCAAAATTTAAACACTGCGCTTGTTAGCACTACATTAGGCGTTGTTTTTTAATCTCGTCATTTCAATGCTGATAATATCATTAGTACCAAGAGATATGGTACAATAATAAGATTATGATAAATGAATTCAATATTTGTAGTCCTTTACGCATGACGCGCTTACAAAACAGACAAATTACAAATCCAAAAAATATATATTTATGGTTTTAATTTTTTTCATTAAAGTCCCTCATATTTTTCTGAACCAACAAAATTCGAATAAACATCAGCAAGTTTTTTTCATAGGTCATATAAAAGTCATACGCATTTATCATTTCAAGACCAAAGTCGTTTATAGATGAAATGACGATTCGTTTCCAAAGTCCGGCTGCGAATGGAAAAGAAAAAACAGTTTGGTAATGGACGGAGTAGTCATTAGTAGGAGATGACTTTGCTGTAAATTCCCTTACGCAGCGTGATTAGGGTAAACCGTACCTATCTAACATAATCTGGTGGAGTTTGTTAGAATTAGGGTAATAAATAGGCAATCTTCTTATTAATTAGCTTGTATGTAAGTTGATAACGAATTTGGGGTAAATGAGAGTTAAAGCTATTTTAGTTTGATGTTAACGTGCCTAGGTAGTATATAATATTTAGGAGAACCTTTCTACGTTAGGCAAACTAATTTGTGACTCTTTTGGTTTGTAAAATCTAAATATACCGGTTGTCTGGTAGAAATCGTTATAAACGATAAGACCGTTGCGTTACCAAACATAACTTATCTTTAAGCTGAATTCTGTAATTTTGTTTGCCACAAAGAATTATTGTATTGTGTTGTAAATTATAACAAGTCCGAAGCTAAAATTTCAGCCCATAAAGATAACCTAAAATTATATATTTACTTTGAAAAATTCTAGGCAAATGTTGCGAGGTACCTCTGCCTACCCCTTCGAGGAATCAAGCGTCTACTTTTGTAATTTCAAGCAAAATTTTCATGAAAGTATTTCAAACATTTCATTAGGTTTTTCATCTTATTTCATCAAAGTAGTTGTACGAGTAATTTTAAAACATGCTGCCGTAAAAATATTAATTAAAAGGTAGAATTCAAACAGCGTTGGCGAGGAGAATTTTTCTCAAAGTAAATATTGGAAAAAAATGAATAAGTTTTATGCTATTACGTTGTGTCGACATAAAGTACTAAATTACATATATAAATGAAGTCACGCCTTTTACCCAGAAAGGGTAGACAGGTGCTACCAGGACACCTACGATTCGCATTGTGTGTTCCACACCACAATGTAATAGGGGGCAAGCCTATCGCCATATCGGCAAAATATTTTTACTCCAGGTTAATAATCAATAGAAAATTTTACTATTATTTTGACTGAATCGGGATTCGACCTCGTGATTTCAGCTTTGCATACCGTAGTTCAACTACGTCACCGAGGCAGTCGTTTTACATTTGTATATTCAAGTTTACTTGTTCTGAAAAGGAAGGTAGAGATTTTATATATGTTGTAAATTTTTTCACCGTTTGTGTCTTAATCCATAGACCGCCAATCCGCACTAGAACAGAATGTAGGACTATATTGCATAACCTCTCTCAATCGTACTCTCTATTATACAGGAGGCCCGTATCGTGCAGTGGGACTTATACAGGCTAATACAGAAGTCCGTTATATGATTTGATAGGGTTTCAGCAAAATATATTTGATATAAATGATTTCAACACTGTGTTTAGAAAAGTTTTATCACGATATTTTGAGAGATTTAGTAACTTGCATTAGTTGACGTATCTGCTGCTAAATGGTAAGTCTGGGAATCGTTTTGAGGATTATTTTTTTTGGTTGATATTGTATTCAACCCGAGCAGTCTCTCGGAGGTTTTAACTCTTGTATATCTGTTAGTTATAACAAACACATTCTTAAATTATTTGAGTTCCACCATAGGCAAAATGTTAGTTTATCAAATTTTCATTAATTTGATTCAAACCCCTCTATTCTAATAGCCTAGTCTTTGCAATAGGAATCTATCTTGCCTTGTCATATTTTTGATTATTTTATAACATCTGCATGCTGACTACAAAAAACATGACAAACATTTGTCCTAGACTAACAATTACCCAATCAACATACGGCCGATACTCCCAGCCCATATACCAATGAAGTTGGACCCAAACCTTGGATTAATATTACACTACCATGGTTTGCTAGTGTTCCGTACTCAATTTACCTCTATACATTTTTAAAGCGGGCGGAAGCTTTGTTCTTAGAGCAAGTTCTACTTGGCGTGACTTGTTAATCTTAAGCACTTTGGCTGTTTTTGTAGTTAATCGGTATTGCATTTGTAAGTAGGATGGTGGATTTTTCTTTGAGATTATATGGAGGAATTAATAAATAAATAATAAACACTCAACAGTCACATACATAGTCCTGCCTCCACATTAAGATCGAGTCTTGTGTCGTGGGTATCAGGAACTACGAGAGACTTTTCGGTCTCATTAACACCTAGACCCGAAAGAAATATTTGTGGGCCGCACAAACATTTCTCTCGGTGCGGGGATCGAACCCGCGACCTTTCGTTTTACAGGCAGCGTCTAACCGACTGCGCCACGGAGGCTGTCAAATTTGGCAAGCGAAGAGTCAGGCAGTCATACAAGGTGGACATATTACGCTGTTAAGGATGCAGTGAGTCGCTGAATGTGGTGATCGTAGGGAATTCTTGGAATGGGCGATGTTCTATAGTGAGTTATGTCTATTTCTCCCGCTAAACAGCATTGTAAATGCACTGATGTGTGTCGGATTGATGGACATTGTTGACAGAGTAACTACTGGACATATTGAGACTTAACATTCATTCTCAGCAGTGCAAATGCACTGTTGTGTTTCGGATATAAGTAAATTATAGCCAGTGCAATAACTGGACATATTAAGACTTAACATCTTATGTCTTAGGATGACCAGCGCCAGAGGAATGCCAAGCATTGCTTTGTAACTATTGGGTTTTTCTACCATTCATAAGCGGTCGTACTGCTTACTATCAGGTGAAAGGCAAACTTGTCATTAATCACAATAAAAAATATTAGCTTTGAAATCCCTTTAGAAAGTTTAGCATACGTGTCAGTCTATTTTGAAATAGAAGAAAATAACCCGCAACACAATTTCTAATGCATTTACACGTTCCACGGCCGGCATAGCGATAAATTCACACGCTATTCCCCGCATCGGAAGTTATCAATGCACACATGTCATTACTTTCCAACTGACAATGGCAAAGGTCGATCCACATATTGGTTTGCGTTGAATTTTCTATTGTATCTTGTGTGTGGATGCCGTGAGGTCTTTCACGCTATCCCTAGTGATTGTTTGAGTTTAAATAAAGTGATTTTATTATAGTATAAAACAGTCTCGATTTTAATTCAATTTTAACATACATACATTGAAATAAAACTATTATTTACGGATTTTATCGCGGATTTGGTTTAATTACCATCATACATACATGTTGTATGCATATATTATCATGAGTGAATCATTAAAAATCATCATATCAAATCATCGAATGTAAGAAAAATAAGCAATAGTACGATGAGAGATAATTCAAACATATGTATATAACACAATACATATATAATATGTAAACTCACGCCTTTTTTCTAGAAGCCGTTTTGCCTTGTAATTTCCGTCCCACGTTGTGACATAGGGCGAGTCTATTGCCATATCGAGCCCATATTCCGGACTCCGAGCTAATAATAATAAATACAAAAATCTATTATTACTTTACCCGACCCGGGATTCGAACCTGAAACCTCGGCGTTGTAATCGCAGCGTGAAAAAATGCGCCACCGAGGCAAACATAAATCTACATGTTTTAATTATTTGTATTATAATTCAGAACAAATATTTATTTGAAATGAGGTAACATTTGCTCATATTACTTATTGCATTTTCTTTTGTGTCTCACTTTTAACAAAGGTATGAACAAAACTACAATAAATAACATGTGACTACATTTCCTGGTATTGAAATATAAAAATCGCTGTATAAAATTAAGAGTTTCTCTTAGTAAATGAAAAGGAGAAAAAATATTTTATATGATATTGACCTTTAGTGCACGGTGGCATGGTGGCAGACGCGGCTGCCAACTTGTTCACGGTGGTCGCGGGTTTTAATCCCAGGGCACACCTCCAACTTTTCGGAGTCAAATTATGTTTATTGACAGTCAACAACCACGTAATATAACGTTGAAGAAAAATCGAAACATCGAAACAAATATAACGTTGAAGAAAAGTTTTTAGGAAACCTGTATGCATAGCGATTTATAGGAATTTTCTGAAAATTGGCCAGCGTGGTGGAATATATGGCCTAACCAAAATCAATCGTACTCTCGATTGTAGAGGAGGCCCGTGCCCTCCAGTGAAACGTATACAGGCTGATACAGATACGGATATATTTTGCCTCTTAATGAAAATACCACGTAGGAGCAAAATTGGGCATCCCTCTTTGTACGGAGCATAATTCCACTCAAATTTCAACGTAGACAAATGGTGATTGCCGTATGACTGATACCATGACACGGTGCACAAGGAGAGAAATAATATTTACTGGCAGTAAAATTTTATTATTATTTATCTGTTGTGCTCGCAAATTCACAATATTAATATAATGTGTTTTTTTTTACACAAGTGATGAAGAAGTTTAAAGATAAAAAATGTGATATCCTCATATATTTTACTTTATATCTTGGCTATATAATATAGATTCATGGTAAGCAAATGAAATGATTTTTCCAAATGATGGGATCAAGTAGACTTATTACTCTCTAATACATTATTTTTAATATGCTCTTAAAATACAAAAGGGTATCTTATGAAATAATTTGTCCTGTCTACGGCGTAGCAGTATAATTTTTCCGTTATCAACTCCATAACAACTCGTTATTATGACATGAGTTTAAAGTGGCTCTTTCGTAGCTCCATTTTCCACTGTACATGCATAACGTAGTACACACTGTCGATCTACGCTCGGCGTAGAGCTCTGTATACAAAGTGCTACGCCAAGTATCAACTTCCGCCGTAGCCCTCTACGCGTTCACGCGTAGCATAATGTCGTAGAACAATTGCTACACAACCCTTCTATTTCCCACACGACACTATTATGAGGATAAATAAAAATGTAATAGACGTAGCAAATAATGAAAGAGATTAATGAAACACTGGTGAATTGCAATTTTATAGAAACATATTGTAATTCGTAATATGAAAATTGGAAAATTGCTAAAGTAAAATAAATTGGATGACTGTGTATATTGTACGTGTATTTATTTTTGTATGTAATTATGTTATGTGATATCTCCTCAAATTCTGAACAGACTTTTATGATGATTCA
This sequence comes from Hyles lineata, assembly GCA_030180105.1. Taxonomy (NCBI): domain Eukaryota; kingdom Metazoa; phylum Arthropoda; class Insecta; order Lepidoptera; family Sphingidae; genus Hyles; species Hyles lineata. The sequence continues at coordinate 2,974,118 of JARJEE010000029.1, forward strand.
ATGTACTGTACTACGTACTATTTATTATATTCTGTCTACGGCTCTACTCGCGTAGTCTTAAATACAATACGACAAACAAAACAAAACAGAAACCTGATATTAAAACTAAAGTAATTTCACAAATCATTGGCACTTATTTGAACGAGATTTTCATAGTGTCTGTGCTCTAGCTGACGTCATCACACCCAGTGAGTGAGTTTGCAATGAGACAGAAAATAGCCGCGATTACGGATATTAAATCGATCTGCGTCGGGTAACATCGTTTGTTACACTATCTGTTATTAACGTGGATTAAATATTATGATAGATTTTGGAAATATGTTGGTATACATGGCATTAGTTGCATTGCCACTGGTGGGTCTCTCATATGAGAGAGGCCGGTTGGGCGGCAGCGCAATGTCTACTTCTCCTGCAAAATAGCAGTGTTAATGCACTCTTGTGTTTTGGATTGAAGAAAATTGTAGGCAGAGTAACTACTGGACATATTGAGACTTAACATCTTATGTCTCAAGATGGCGAGCGCCGTGGAATGCCAAGCATTGTTTGGCAATTCAAGGTCGTCTCTCCATTAATGCAATTAAAAAATAGCTTATAAGACAAATTAAACACTTAAAAACTAAAGGTATGGTTTGTATATTATTGAAGTTAAACGTAGAAATAAAAAGCCAGTTCAATTTTTACAAAAACAAATATGATTTTAAAATTAAAAATTATTGCTAAACATTACCAACATGATATTCACATTCGCATTCACATTACGAGTAAAATAAAACCACTGTTGTAGATTTCATCGTGGATTAGGTTAAATTTTACTATTTTTATTACAATTTTTTTTATCTACATTACGGCCAAAAAACAGTATAATTTATATTGTAATCAAACGCGTGGATTTGCGATTTTAGCATTTTTTCTTTAGTTTGAAGAAGAGTTTTTAATACAATATCTTTAAATTTGAATTAAACCAAACTAGCAAATTTTTTTTTTTTATAAAGCAATATTTTATATAGCTGCGAGAGGAGTATGCCATTCGCCTGATAGTAAACAAAAGAACTCTTATTGACAGGAGCAAAATTATTAACACCATGATTTACAAAGCAATCCTTGGCATTTCACTGCGCTCGCCATCCTGAGACATATGATGTGAAATCTCAATATGTCCAGTAGTTACAACAGCTACAATGTCCTTTAAACCGGAACATAACCATGCATTTACTATTTATTTCTATTTATGTATTTATTAAATTAGTACGGTTGAAACCAATTACACTAATTAATAAAAATATAAAAAAATATTCTACACAAAAATTTAAAATAATGAAAACATAAAACAAAATATTTGAGTTTCATCTAAATTATAAAAATAAAGATTTTTAAAAAAAGTAGCTAAAAAGACTATGTAATTTTCAGACATTACATATAGTTACATAAAGAAGTGTGTCTGTCTGTTTCAGCCCATATACGTCCCACAGCAGGGGACGGGCCTACTCTATAATCGACAGTACGATTGAGAGTTATTAGGCCATATAGCACATTAAGAAGTAAAATCATATATTTCTTTTGTAAAAACAATTCAATTTTTATGTATGGTATATTTATTTATTAGAATCTCCAACGAAGATAACACATAACATATATATAAAACTACATATTTATCCTTCTGCGTGCATCTTCAATTACAGGAGAGTACAGCTTTCGCAGAGTTAATTAACAACATAATTATTAGAACAATAATAACAATTTCAATATGAATAAGGATGAACAGTCTGCTGCTAAATAAGACTTATGGGCTCTTTAATAAAATAATAAAAAAAAATAATTCTAACAATAAGAATAGTTTTAAGAGTACTGAAAGTAATACACAACAAAACAATAATAGACTCTTATAAACGAAATTAAACAGAAAATATTATACAAAAAATATTATTAATCTTAATTTAGAGCTCTCAGTGTTTTATAGAGATACTTACAAATTAGAACATAAAATGAATATGGGTTAACAAAAATAAACACTAAGCTTAACTAAATTAGACACAACATGTAGAAAATGAATTAAGAATTAAAAAAAAATGAAAACATATAAATAATAAGTATAAATAATAATCATACCATTTTAAACTATAATCGAACACGTGGATTGAAATGTTCATTTGTATCAGTCACGTCGACCTTTACAGGGCAGCAGGTGGCCATTTTGTTCTGTACAAGAATTCTGAGTGTACGTGCACATTCCGAGATGTATCTCAATAGAAATGTATCGTATGAAATACGGTGTTGACGTGTTACTCAACTTTCATGGAATCAGTGTGGAAGTATTTTTATTTGGATTGAATATCGAAGTGTTTAGATCGGAGTGAAAACGTTTTGAGTTGTTGAGAATGTATTTTTATATATAATTTATTAAGGAAAAAAATTGTATTATATTTTGTATGAGTAATCTAAATGAACACATTACGAGTTATGAAGAAAAACCGTAAACGTGGGACTTTTGTAATCAAAATGTTGATTATTTATAAGATTTTAAAAGTACGTCCCCTATAGGCCTTCAAATCATAAAACTTGTAGTAGGCACAGAAATTACTCTAAATTAAAAAAATATATATTTAACAGGTGATAATATTATTGTATTTTTTTTTTAAAGTAGGTATAATTTGTAACCAACACTGGTTGTCCTAATAAATAAATAAATAACGCCCAACAGTCACATACATAGTCCTGACGCCACACTAAGATTGTGTCTAGTGTCACGGTTATCAGGAACTACGAGAGGCTTTTCGGTCTCACAAACACCAAGACCCGAAAGAAATATCTGTGGGTCGCACAAACATTTCTCTCGGTGCGGGGATCGAACCCGCGGCCTTTCGTTTTACAGCCGGCGTCTAACCAACTGTGCCACAGAGGCTGTTTTGTCAAATACCCTTCTCATATCTTATAGTCACTTGAATTTGATAACCAAAATAAAACATATTTTTTTTAATTGAATTTAACTCATTAATTTACACTGTAATTAAGCGGTTAATTCGCACGTCAACTATTTTTACAACCTGGATCAACTAATATTTAAAATTACCTTAATGCCTAACAGCAATAAAAAGTATCTTCAGGAACGTTTTTACATTTTTCATTTGTCTCCATTCATTCCCGCCCACAATTCGCTGGCCTTCTAAAGGTCATGACAGGTCAACGTTACACAAAAATATACGGCTTAGCCCGGCTGAAGAGCACTTAAGGTATTAATTATAAAACTCTAGGTTTGTGTCAAGTTTCGCGTATTTTTTTTATTGCTGTAATTGAATGGCGAGCCGAGCATGCCGTTCTCCTGATGGTAAGCGGCACGACTGCTCATAAACAGAAGCAAAACCAAACACCTTGAATTACAAAGCAATGCTTGGCATTCCACTGCGCTCGCCACTTTGAGACATAATATGTTGTCTCAATATGTCCAGTACTCTGGCTACAATATCCTTCAAACCGAAACACAACAGTGCATTTACACTGTTGTTTGGCGAGAGAAGTAGACATGACGGTGGTACTGGCCTCCGGACTGATAAATAGAAAAAATCCGATGTCATTTTGCCCGACCCAAGATTCGAAGCCGAGACCTCAAAGTTGTAAAATATACGGTACAATTTACAAGTACAACTGTTCTATTAATTACATAGTTTTTGTACGAGCACGTCAATGTAAAATGCTTCTGACTATAAATGCAATACTAATTCAATGAAAAAACATATTTTTTTTTATTAAATCCATTAAAATGTTCAACATAATTTTGATTTCATTTTTTGATATGCCACCCGGTTCGGAAAGCGATTTTCACTACGGATAAGAAACTCTAGCGTTGCTCTTTACAAAACTAGTTTTGCAATATAGGGGTTATTGCTAAAGTTACAATTGGTATAAATCAAAGCAGATCATTATTAAAACAAATTTATAAGCAATATATATTCTAAATACGAACATGTTTACGTTATATTTAATATGACTCTGTTTCGCCAACCATGAGTAATATATAAATTATTTACAATGTAAGCAAATCGAATAGACCAGTCCACGCAAGCAACACCCGTTCCCGAGGATGACGCATGTGCCAGCCATCCAATATTATGTGAAAGTCAACACTGAAATTCAAATCACAATATTCCCGGAATTAAACTCCGGAAACTGTGTGATCCATGTGTGCTAGCGCAAAAATAATTGATTTTCCAGTTGTCCCGTCAAAAAAAATACTGTGTTACTTGTTATGATTTATAAAGTTTCAAAAATTATAAAACATATCATAGTATCAAATAAGTGTTTATTCTAAAAAGAAAGCAAAATATATTTGCCGACCGGGTAATCGAACCTAATATCTGACGTCATAGGTTATAACGCCATTAAACCAAGGTTACAGAGCCATCGAATAGTTTTTCTTTTTAAACCAAATTCAGATAAATCTCATGTGTTCTAACTTAAAGATCACCATAACGAATGTATACAATTTATGGGGGTATCTTGTACCCTTAAAACTTCCAAGTAATAAAGGGTTAAGTCGGGCGTAAAATACTTGATGAAATGTCGATCCCAGTACTAACCCGTTTACAGCAATGACCGTCCAATTTCTCGCCCTCTGGCTAGGGCCGTAATGACCACGAATAGCTTAAATATTCAAAAATTCAACGCCCTAGTGAGACTTAAAAACGGTTTGTCTTATCCCGGCTTAGCCTTGAGGTGCTTCAAAATTAATTTCATCCGTTATAAGTCGGAACTGGTCGAAAAATTGCGTCCGCTGTGTTTAAAATTGAATTTTGATGTCATTTATTAGTTAAAGAGTTGAGTTTAATGTTTTGGAACGGTTATTAGTTTTCGCGGTTGGTATTAAAGTGGGATGAATAATTATTTCGTGATGCATATGTATACTGCGGCTATATGAGTTAAATTGACGTATATGAGTCGGATTAAGTAGAATAATAGTTTTTGGAAATATGTTGGTATTCATCGCATTCGTGGTATTTCCACTGGTGGTAGGTCTCTCATATGTGTGATGCCGGCTGGGTAGGTACCCCAACAATGTCTATTTCTCCCGTCAAATAGCAATGTAAATGCACTCTTGTGTTCCGGTTTGAAGGACAGTGTAGCCAGAATAAATACTAGAAATATTGAGACCTAACTTCTTATGTCTCAGGGCGGCGAGCGCGGTGGAATGCCAAGCATTGCATTGTTATTCATGGTGTTGTTTGGTTTTGCTACTGTCTATGAACGATTTTGTCGCTTACCACCAGGTGAACGGAATGGTCATCTCGCCATTCAACGCAAACAAAAAAACAACATAGTTTAAGAACTAAATTAGATTTACCTCGTCATTTAAGAAACCTGTTTATTTTAATTCAGTTCATACATATATTTTCTGGTCCGGTTCGAATTCCCTCGGGCGCAATTACTCTTCTCATTTATTTAATATTTTATTAGAACTAGGTTGTAAATAAATTTGACCACAAACACATTTTCTTTAGAAATATTTTACTATTTTTGGTTGGATACTTGGACTTGTAGCGCGGTGAAATATAAATTTCTTCAGACAATTAATTAAGAAATAATTATGTGTCTGCTAAATTTCGAGAAAAACGGTTTGAAATTACGCAATTAAAAAAAAAGTCACGGAACTCAGCTCATCCAGAGTTTAGTAATCAATATTTTTTTGCATCAGGATTTGTCTTACGCATAAATATACTGACGTCAATATCTTCTGACATCTTAATTGAAATTCTCATGGTAGCATTTCCCGTATTCCACACCCACAGTTAAGAATTAAAAAGCCGGCAGCAAACATAATCCGATTATTTACGTATCGCAGATTACCGGATTTCCATTCATTAAAAATTACTTACAGAAACGTGGGTCGTACGTGGCGTGCGCCGCAATTTTTCACGCTCCGGTCAACGCGACCAGGGTCGGATTGTGGCCAAAAATTGATAAATTCATGGTGTAATCAAAAAAGAATAATCTACAGCCATTCGGTTGGACACTCGTGTATTGAACCGTTATGCGATCTGTCACGCCTCACTGATTTTTTTCCACTTTTTCCAATTTGTTCCGTTCAATTTTGTTATTGTTCTGATTTTTCTTTTGTAGTGGGATAAGTTATTTCGTATGGTCGTGGAATTTTATATTGCGGGTTGGATGTGTACGTTGTTCGATTTTCAAATTTTGTTTGACCGACTATCCGCGTTTGATGGGTTGTCGGTACATGGCGTCTATTCAATTACTTTTCAATCACTTAGGATGCGGTGCAGGTTGGAAATTGAAATAAAATAGAAATTCTTCGAAAGATATAGATTATGTTCGCTACTTTTAATAGATGTTAATGTTTTCAGGGTTTTAAAAATAAGGTGAAATTTATATTGAAATTATTTACTATTTATTATTTACGGATTTTATCGCGGATTCGGTTTAATTTTTACATTATACCATTATTTAATGAAACTAAATCCGCAATAAAATCCGTGAATAATAGTTTTACTTCAATGTGTAACATTCGCCTAAATCTTAAAACCATTGTGAAGTTTATATTTAAGCATAATATCAAAGAAATTAATACAGCATAATCATGAAATTGAACACATAATTCTATGCAAATATGTGCCCTATATAAAATGTGCTCCACCTGTTTACTTTGTGAACCTGAATCCCTTCCTGTACAGTTGGCAAGTTGATTTTCAGGATGGAATTAAAAATACTAACGTGACGTTATTATGATTGGCTACATGGGTTGGACCACTTTGAAAGTAGCGGGTTTAAGTGGCTTCGGTGGAACGAATTCGCGGAATAAATAATAAATAAACCCAATAGTCACATACACAGTCCTTACCACAAAAGGTATATTTTCTTGACTAGACACGGATAACAATTGGCATACACGGCTTTTAAGGACTGTGTACATCTGGATATAATGAGGCTGTCATTATTTTGTGGATCAGCGAAAGATCCCTATCTTGAGTCGGTAGATAGTTTATTTGGTTTGCATTGCGCTATACTGGTAGTAGGTCTTTCATATAAAAGTGAGAGGTCGCCAGGATAGGTAATACCGCATTGTCTAATTCTTCCACCAAACAGCAGTGTAAATGCTCTGTTGTGTTCCAATTTAGAGGAGATTGCAGCCAGAGTAATTACTGGAAATATTGAAACTTAACAACTTATGTCTCATGATGGTGAGAAACATGGCGTTTGGCGGGAGAAATAGACACTGCAGTGGTACCTACCCTGGCGACCTCATATACATACATGAGAGACCTACGCCAAGTAAAAGTCTTCTTTTTACAATTAATATTTTAGACAATTGCATAACTGAGGCTTTTTTAGGCAAAAGATCAAGTATTAGGAACGTGTTTTGAGATAGCTGGCTTCTATTCGATTTTGTGATAAAGATCTTAAAATGTGTGCTGTAGCTACAAGATTTGTGGACGTTAGGCAAGTAAAATATCCAGTGATGGACAGAAAGTTGTATGTTTTAGACGTCAGCATTTGCAATGTTAATTAAGTCATTATTAAGGCGGAAACATACTACTGAAACGCCACGCCACGAGCTGACATGACACGTGTTGAGTCAAATCAAATTGTACTATATTCTAGGACCGGAATCACTACGAACACGCATGCACGCATTAAACATAATTTTACTCATATTTATTGTTACTAACTGAGAGTACTAAATGAGTAACAGTTTGTAATACTTTTATATCAAAACTACTTGACAAATCATCATAAAATCTGCCATGAAAGAACCAGAATACCTGAATACCTTTAATACAAGCTTCCACTGTGTCATATTTCTGTGATTTAGAAAATAGACTTCATTAGTAGTTACAATAGCAAAGAAAGAATCATTTGCCCAGTAATTGATAAACATTACTAGAAACTAGGACATTAGAGAGAACAATAGAACAGAAACAAAGTATTGAAAGCCGACTCGCTACACTGTCTGATTAGATAAACTTCTTGCCTAACAAGAAATCCTGATGTTGTACGAGGAATAAGCGCGTCATTTTATTTATCTCAAATTTATATTTGATTGAGATTTTTGTAGTAATTTTTATATTGACATATTAGTGTCATTGGATTTGTGTTAATGTATTTGAAATTGTAGTCTAGTTGTAGGTCATTGTTGTACGAATGGCTCGATCCAGCGGTACAGTCTGGTTGGCCTAGCTGCTTCCAAATCGCTTTGGTATTTTTTTATTGCAATGAATGGCGAAACGCGCATGCTATTCGCCTGATTGTACGCGGTACTCCCGCTCATGGTCATTAACAAAGCCAAACAACACCATGAATTTTCAAATGAAATGCTATGTATGCAGGTTTCTTCACGATGTTTTCCTTTTGACACAAACTCAAGACTTTGAACAGTCCAAAATATGTGGGATTCGAACTCGCGACCAACATCAACACATTGGCAGCACGTCTGCCCCTTTACCAACAAGCCACTAATTACCTTTACTGCCTTTACTACCACTATAGAAATACGCAAACAAAAGCTTTCCTCTCGCTAAAACAAAGGTTTCCAGCTCGTTTTCAAGTAAACTGTGTCATAAAAACTCACTATCAGTTGTATAGTGGGAGTACAGAACAACATTCTAGTATTTTTTTATTCTTTTATTGCAATGAAATGTAAGACGAATATGCCATTCCCCTAATGGTAAGCGAAACGACCGCTTATGATCAGTAGCAAAACCAAACACCTTGGATTACAAAGCAATGCTTGGCATTCCACTGCGCTCGCCATCCTAAGACATAAGATGTTAAGTCTCAGTATATACATTAGTTACTCTGGCTACAATGTCCTTTAATTCGAAAAACAACAGTGCATTTATAGTGCTGTCTGGTGGGAGAAATAGACATTGCACAGGTACATACCCAGGCGGCTTCTCACATATATCTACTACCAGTAAGAATTCTTTCATTGACATTCAAATCATTCGAAGTCTATGAATTTGGATCGTCTCTCATAACTCGGTTATTCCGAGTTGCGGAAAACAACGCGTTTTGCATAATAAACTCTTTTGTCTGCAAACTTTTCCTGACTGACATGTCATTGAATATTCCTATAAATTTCTATGTCCCGACAGTTCGAACTTATGTTTTCGTGCCTTTGTTTGAAGTTTACTTTTCAAATATTAGCAGTTTCTTTTTAAAGGATAGTCTCCGGTATTTTGGCGTATATTGTTGTTGTTACGCTGTTGTCAAAATATTAACAACAGTTCTTTTTTCATAGTTTATTACATTTGACTTGTTACTATTCGTACTATTAGATTACGACTAAAATGCTTCTTGTGTGTATTAGGAAATAATATCTCAAACAATGCTTAAAATAGAGATAAACTGTTCCTATTATATTGATGACAACATGACAACCATGCATTCGCACGCCAAAAGACCATAGACTATTTATAGGTAATATTTTCTTGATGCTACTGTGACGTCATCATTTATCGTCGATGGATACTCATTGTGATCTCAATTGTAATCAAATACCTTGCAGTTTTAATAAATAAAAAATAATTCGAAATATAAATTATTATGACTATCCGCCTCACTCTCTCATTCTTTTTCTCAGAGAGAGCTCTTTATGTTCAGCACATAAAGTCCACAGCTGAACATAGACCTCCCCCAAAGATCTACACATTATGATGACTATGTTTAGTGAAATCTCGAATAACTGCAAGGTGTTATTAATAAAATATACATTGTTAATTACACATCTGTATCCGCCCATATACGTCGTACTGCAATGCACGGGCCTACTCTACAATCGACTGTACGATTGAGAGTGGTTAGGTCATATAGTCCACCACGCTGGCCTAGTGCGGGTTGGCGGACTTACATACCATAGAATTTTTTATAAATCGCTATGGTATGCAGGTTTCCTCACGATTTTGTCCTTCACCGTTTTAGTGCCTGGTGATTGACTATCAATACACACATGACTCCGAAAAGTCAGAGGTGTGCCCTGGGATTTGAACCCGCGACCACCATGAACAGTGGCAGCCGTATCCGGTCGTTTACCAACAGGCCACCACGCACACATTAATACACATCACTTGGCCATATATTTTTTCAACGAATACGTAAAATAAATCAATAAATGATACACTATCAATAACATATATAATTATTAACTATAAAATTTTGTATGATGAATTAAATGTCATGAAAATTCATGTTGTAAATTATCTGCTTTGCCGAACGTTCGTTCATTCACAAGCGGTGTATATTATTAATTGATTTTGACAGCTGTTGTTAAATCGTTGAGGAGTATGGATTACTGCGGATTAATTTGTATTTCATTGTAAAACTGCTTTGTGCACGATATTTATTATGTTATGTTTTATGCCTTCAGCGTGGTGCACTATGCCTTATCAACCCATATTCGTCTCTGCAGAGCATGGGCCTCCTCTACAATCGCGAGTACGATAGAGAGTGGTTAGGCCATTTCGTCATCACGTTGGCCTGGCGTAAAAAAATGTGGCGTACAATAAAGTTAATAAATAAACAAAATTTGTACCTATAAGTATCACTTTACAAACTTGCATCCCACACTAACACAAAGTGCGCTGTAAAAGAATTTTCAGCCAAGTTACAGAATCAATTTGACTTATGAAACTATGTCAGCGTTTTAAACTACCACGCAGTCTTAAAACGGTGTGTAGACATTACAGCCTCGAAATGTTTGTGAAGAACTCTTAGATATGTAGGTTTCCTAGTGATGTTTCGTTTCACTGCAGCAAGCGGTTGTAAACTTAAAGGTGTATAAGATGCATAAAATGAATGTAATTTTAAATTGTGCTCTTTTTACATTACCTTTTATAAAATTATTCTCTCTCTTCAGCTACAAGTCCACTGCTGAACATAGGCCTCTCCCAAGGTTTTAAACATCGACCAGTTAGAAGTGCAACCTTTTTGCAACCTTAATCAGGTCTTCCGTCCACCTTGTACGCGGGCTTTTCACATTCTTCTAAATAATAATCTAATAGTAAATTAACATAACTATAAATTAACATAATGGTGTAGGAAAACATCGTACGGAAACCCATAGAGATATGTAAAATATCTTATTATGTAAAGTCTGCCAACCCACACTAGGTCAGCGCGGTGGACTAGGTCCATACTTAACTAAACCTTAGCTCTCTCTCAATCGTACTTTTGATTGTAGATAAGGCCCGTGTTCTACAGTGGAACTTATATGAGCCGATACAGATACTACTAAAATTAAATACAATTTAAATTTCACATAGTTGACTCAAAGGTTTAAAAATCTCGAAATTCGTAAACAGCAAAAAGAAAGGACTTTAAGACGTATACTGGCAAAGAAATTCTTTCAAGCAGGGCACGTGACATGTCTTAAGGAATTTCAGGCATGTGCTCTCAGAGTTACGTGTAAAATTGTGTTCAAACAGGACAATATTGCACGCTTTTTGTTGTATTCGATTTTTATTGAATAGTGGCAAAGACATTGTATAAAAATCTGTATACAAAACTATTCTCTCTCTTTCTAGGTATAGGAAATCCACTGCTAATAGATATAAATAGCCTTCTCAAAGATTTCCACAGTGACCTGTACGAAACGACTTATATTCAATGATTTCCTACGACCTCAGTTAGCTAGGTCGTCAGTCTACCTTGTAGGTGGACGACACACGACAAAAATAATGTATATTAATGAATTTAAGTCTGAATAATTCTATGTACAATATGTGCCTACTACGAGTATAATACCTAAATTGGATACAGCAAAAAAAATCTGTAGTACAATTACTTGTGCACGAAGTGTAACGGCCTGAATCTTGATATTTTCATCAACTATGTCATAAAATTCTTGTTCTAGATTTTATTAGACTGTGAAAATATTTGTTTGATTAAAATCTGTTGTTTTTCTTAAAGTATGTAGAATGTAGAAGGTAGCAAAGCTTTTCATGGATATGTATTTTATAAAATAATGCTGAGAAGTGAAACTTTTAGATTTAATATTGCATGTTTTTTTTCTATCTGTTTATCAATGTTATATGCGATTCAAGATTGTTTACACTCTAGTCTAAATGGACAATAGAAAATATGTGACATGCAGGACATTTCACGCTGTTTTCATCACTGTCAAATGTTTCGATGCTACCAAGCAAATATAAAAATATTTCATAGAGACTATCTCACAACAAAGAATTTTATCATATCCAAAACTTAAATTTTACCTTATGAAGTAGGCATCATTAAGAAGGTACCAGACGAAAATAAGTGTAATTAACACCCAAGACACCTAACCTGTAATATTAATATTAATAATCACAGCACTCAGACAGGTATGCTTTTAAATTCATAAAAATTGTGAGCCGGAATAATTTGATGAAGTTCGTAAGTGAGTGAAGTTTTGAATTCCTGGCATAAGGTAGGTCGTTGACTTATAATGAAGATGTGTTGAGACAGCGTCGTTAGGAGATTGCATCCCGTGGTTCGCATTTTTTGAGAGTCAATATACTTTGACGCTGAAGTGTTAAGAATTATTGAGTTTGTTTTTTGTTGTTTTGGGAGACGTGAAAAATATTGTTAAGGAAATTACATCCATTAGTTTGACTTTGTTAGTGCAGTGAGAATTGCTGAGAGTTTTCTGTTTTGTTATTTTTATAGACTGACTTTTTATTAATTTTTTATTTTTGTTTGATAAAATTGTTAAACTGAAAGCAACATATAAACCGGAATTCGCGTGGTTGGCACTATAGCATACTTGATAATCCATTCGTTCCATTAGTATTTCATTCAATTCGGCTGACAATCAAATATTTTTTTAAACTAATACTGTATAGTGTATGCTACTACACTACAATACGCCTAAAGTGAGGCTAAGTTATACATCGAATATCAGACACGACTACTAGTCTGTCGACACTGGGTCATCCTTTAAAGCGACCACTTACGTCAGAAAGGCGAGATTTACCTTTCGGCATGGGCGGATACGACATACTTATATACACTCACGCCTTTTCCTAGCAGGGGTAGGCAGAGGTGCTACCGTAATATCCACGTTTCACCTTGTGTGTTTCGGCGCATGATAGGTTGCAAGCCTATCGCCATATCTCATACTCTGGCTACAATGTCCTTCAAACCGAAACACAACATTGAATTTACACTACTGTTTGGCGGGCGAAATCTTACATTTTGCTTGACCCGAGATTTTAAAAAGATTGAGGTATCTTTTGTGTATTTATCGTACTGTAGTACAACTGCGACACCATGCGTCACGATACATAAGCAAAAACAAGAAATTTATCTTTTGTTCGCTACTTCCATAAAGGTATACTCGTAAACATACATCACGTAACACCGGTATACCGCGCCCTAATAAATCGTCGCGTTTTATGTTTTGCGTATGTAAATATAGCTGAGCTAATGTTATTAAGAGATTACCAAACGTAATGCGGTTAGGTCCTATATTTTGACGGCCAATAGAAAATACATGATTGATCCAGGCTTACCGTTTCGAAGGATTATGTTATTGCTTTTATGGAAATTGATGTTGTATTGGTATTTCCATATTGGCCAAAACGCTTTTGAATGTAATATTGGAACGTTATCTATACTAATGTTATAAAAAGGAAATATTTGATTGTTTGTTTGCATTGAATAGATACTGAAACTTATGAACTGATTTGAAAAAAATATTTTACGATTTGAATAGTACATTATCCCTGTTGGACATACGCAATATAACATTTCCAAAAATGTGTATTTGTACCCGAGGCGTAACCGGGCCGCTAGTCTTCAATAAATCTAATTCTGAACACAAGCATTTAACCTTTTGGGGTTTCCTGTCAATATTTACTAGTGACCGTGCTTAACAGGCATGTCGGTAAAGGTAACACCTTTTAGATTTTGGTGACACTGCTGTCCATCGTCATATGCTTGCCTGTCTTCGTCATTCCTAGTTATGACTAATTTACAAAGATAACAATTGTAACTTTAATCATACAATTCTTACTTACTATTGTAACTCAGCGAAGTGAAGATAGTAACCGAGGAATATCAACGTCTTTGCAACGGTAAATCACGCCCCTGGAAAGTCTAAATCTTCCTTTAGAAATTATCTGTAAAATGTAGCTGAAATAAGGCAAAATATTCGTGCGTTGTACCTACCTGACTTCAACGTTGGAAAGCCTACGAATCCTCGCTTTTCAGGCGTACTTAAGGTTTTAATTAATTTTTGGTTTGAGTTTAGAGGTGATTAATAATACTGTGTACATAATATATTTATGTATATACATATATATGTTATATAAAGGCCTACATAACAAGTTGGCTTAGAGCAGGTTGTGAAACAAAGGGCAGCGAGTTCGATCTTCGCCCTGAGACATATTTGTGACCAACGAATAATTTTTGGGGTTGGATGGATTGAGAATTTGAGATCAAAAAATCCCCGAAGTTATTGTAACCTAGTCACCTAGTCTTTTTTTTTTGAATAGAGATCTTATTGTGAGTTCAGGACCATGTGTGTGATTGTTGGGTGAATTTATTAAGATTGTATAATGACTAAAAATGAAGTATGACACTCAAAAAGCTTTGTCATCGCATTTGATTTATCAATCTATGTACAAATTTTTAAAAACGTGTCCATTCGAATAACAAATTCGTATTAATTGACAGCAAATATTGTTAACATAATACTGAAACGTAAAAGTAATTGAATTGTCATGCAGCCATTTATGTCAGTTTTCAATATGAACGCGAGTTGGGACAGTTTTAATAGTACAGATGTGACACTCATTTCAATTGACATTGCAGGATCGCCATACTTTAAGAATTTGTTTGGATTTTCCTGATTTCTTTTTTAATTACTATTTATATGTTCCAGAATATTCCGTAAAATCTTTCTAGGAGAGTTTCCTTAAGAAGCATTGTTGTAAGGGAATTATTCGTTCGTAAAATGTAGGCCATAGGTTGTTTAAGCATAGTACACATACGTTGTATCTATTAGGGAGATACTACTGGTTCACAGAAAACCAACGAGACCGGCGGAAAGTCTGGTGGTATGTCTCTCATATGTAAGGGTATCTCATAGGTAGCGGGTAGTAGGTACCACTGCAATGTCTATTCCTACAAATAACAGTGTAAATACACTGTTGTGTTTCGGTTTGAAGAACATTGTAGCCAGAGTAACTACTGGACATAATGTGATCTAACATCTTGTGTCTCAGGATGGCAAGGGCAGTGGAATGCAAAGCAATTAGTGGTGTTGTTTAGTTTTACTTCCGTGCATGAGCGGTCATATTTCTTTCCATTACGCGAATGGCATGATTGTCTTGCCATTTACCGCAATAAACAAAGTACGTGAGTGAGATCGCCAGAAACTCATAAGTTGATGTTAGGTTATTTTCTCCATTCAGATAGCCACGAACATACGATGACATACAATTATGTCGCGTTTTAGGTTCAGCCTTTGTATAAACAATTTTGACTAAATTGGAATAATTATTAGCGCTTTTTGGTAATGATTCACCTGTGAATATTATATTGGACTGTCACTGCACTTAACATCCGGTGGATTGTTATTACTTTATCAGGCCAGAAAAATAATATTCATACTTCTATTCGGTGGTTCTTCTTCTGTGGGTTGGCCTATTAGTAATAGACGTGGAAATCCCAGACTATACCACTGACATTTCAGAGTCACGTGTGCACTGAAAGTCTATCCATAGCCACTATAATGGCAAAGGAAAATATCCTGAAGAAATCGGTATAACATAGCGATTTGTAAGAATTTCGATGGTTAAGTCCCCCAACCAGTAATATGTCAGCGTGGAGGACAATATGCTTTACCATGCCCTGTGGCCTTACCTTCTCAATCGTACTCACGATAGTAGTGGAAGTTAGTGCCCTGCATTGGAGGTATATGTGCTGATACAAAACAAAATTTTTAATAGCAGCCTCTGGATTTGAATATTCACAAGATCGTGGGTGCACCCAGTATTCTACCTACACAACCGGAACAGTTATAAATACCAAATTTATTTATACCGACCAACGTTCCTATTTAAAACTTTCCTGCCCAACTTTTATTTGTGGTTACCCTACACGCATGACATTTTAATTAAAATTTATAAAGCGCGACTTTACAATATAATGTTGGTAAGTTTCGTTTAACATCGACACGAGTCGGGGGTCAAATTGCTTTTAATAAACAGCATGACGAGATTTTTTATAAACTCTGAACTTTGTTTTAAGTGCAGTACACAGTACGAATGGCCTGGTCAAGGTTGCAGGAAGTCGCTGAATGCAGACCACTTTCAACAGTTAGTATACTTATAGATATCGTTATCAGTTGCTAACTTCATATTTAAAGAATGAAAAGAACATCCGCTACAATAACGTCGGCCACTAAATAAGGCTTTTCATCAAAGTACATCGTAGGTATCACGGCGGCGATGAAATTTTTATCACCAAATCTCTTATATATAATATAATTTTAGAGATAATAATCTATTATTCTTATAATTTTTCCTACATTTTTAACATAGCTACAATTACAATTACGCATCTTTAAAACCCCGAAATGTTTTTGCCTTCTAGAATCACTGCCTGTGTGGGCTGGCCATCCATTTCACTTTCACCAAGACTATAGCTCACTAGAAACTTATCTACGAGCAAAAAAGGGAAAATATATTTCCTCTCATCCCTTTTGCCACCTCGCTAATCAATCTCATGCATTTAGAGTGCCTTTTGTGTCCGTCTTATATAATTTGTCGTAATCTGAAGGAAAAATGTTTTGCTGTACGCCTACACGATCAGAACACTCATTTGAAAGATAATGTTACCCTTTTTGATGTCCTCGCCAAGATGAATTTTATTTATTTATATATGCTTTATTGTACACAAAATGAAAGATGCTTACAAAACACTTAAAAACTAAAGACATGGTTATAATAGGCGGCCTTATCGCTAGCTGTGTTTTTTTAGGCAACCTTTGGATGAACTGTGTTATTGTTATATTGAATTATGGGGTAGTAAAAACATAGAAAATAAAGTCGGTTTTACGGGCGAAGATTTTACGTGACAACGTCTTTTTCTCGGTAGAATATTTATTGATATGAATATAATTAAATTAATCACTCAACTATAATTAGATCATAGTTGAGTGGGAGAGAGACGCAAGGCATTCGGCGGGCCTCTCTCTCGTTCGG
Organism: Hyles lineata; assembly: GCA_030180105.1. Lineage (NCBI taxonomy): Eukaryota > Metazoa > Arthropoda > Insecta > Lepidoptera > Sphingidae > Hyles > Hyles lineata. The sequence goes on from JARJEE010000029.1 coordinate 2,991,310, forward strand.
TGACTCATCGTAACGTTACCGGGCGTTACACTTTTTCATAAGTGACTCCCAGCCGCAACCTAATTTAAGACGTTGTCACGTCAAAAAAAAGAATAATTGATGTACATATATGTACATGCTATTGCGTTTCATTCAGTAGTATGACAATTAAAGCATCGTTTTTTTTTAAATGTGAGTGCTATAGATGCTATTTGGGTTGGGTATCCTCTACTACCTAAATAAAGAATCTTGAAGTTAACTAAAAAGGATATTGAGGCAGTAATTTACTTATCTAGCGTTTTCAAAGGCAACGTGATTCTTTAATTTGCAAAAGGCCCGCATGCGACACTCTCACTTTAATTTAAATAGTTGCTTCACAATCTCGAAGACTCATTTATACAAACTTTAGTTCGTTGTTCGTCGCTCGTAGTTCGGCTAGTCTTGTAGGAACTACATAGATGTATGTAATTCTAATTATTTATATTTAAAGCTTTTTAAGACTATGTTTGAACGCACTAATCTTAGCAACTACTGGGTCGAATTGAAAAAATGTTTTAGTGTTAGATAGCTCATTTATCGAGAAAGGCTATTGGCTCCATAATATCACGCTATGATTAATAAGAGTTGAGCAGCAATGTTGTGTAGGGCAATCTCTTCACAGTTACATAATAGCTTATCACCACCTTTAAGATTGCTCTTTGACAGACTTTTTTATTGCTATGAATGGCGAGACAAGCATGCTGTTTGCCTGATTGTAAGCGACAACATGTAGATATTTTTTATTATTTCATTGCAGTGAAAGGTAAGACGAGCATGCTATTCATCTGATGGTAAGCGATACGATCGCTCATGAACAATAACAAGACCAATTAACACCTTGAATTACAAAGCAATGTTTGGAATTTCACTGCGCTCGCTATCCTGAGACATAACATGTGAAATCTCAATACGTCCCGTAGTTAACTCTGGCTACAATGTCTTTCAATTCGATATACGACAGTGCATTTACACTGATGTTAGGCGGGAGAAATAGACATTGCGGTGGTACCTACCCAGGCTACCTTTTACATATGAGAGACCTACCACCAGTAGACTAAAATAATACATTAATATGTCAGTGCGAATATTTATAGTTATTGAAAATAGTTTGTTTGTAACATTCGACATAATAAGCTATCAGTGAAGTATTCATGTGATATTGACGGGTTCGATCCAAATATAATATTATGTTTAATTTTATATTGAAATAATTTTACTATTGAGCTGGTTAAACTAATTTAATCCATATCGGTATTTTTGGCATAAAATAATTTTAGTTAACGGAATTATTATTTTATTATAAAGGAAAATCAAATCATTGATATGTATGTATGCCAATAGGCTATTTGACTGTGATTGATTCTTTGTATTATTTTACGTACAAACTCAAATACCATTAAAATAAAACATTTCTGTCAAAAAATTTTTGAAGTAGGTACATGAGGCAAATATTAGTATTTTAAATTGAAGAGTAGGAGTGTTGTCGGGACATCTTACCGTCTCTTTCACACGCACGCTGTAATGTATGCTAAGGCTAGTAACGTCACTAGTTTTATCTTACATCCCTTTTCTTTTACTCCCACTTCAAGATTTAAAACGTTTCTAACTTGTTTAATTCTGAATAGATAGTCCACCGCGCTGGCCTAGTGCGAGTTTGCGGATTTCACATACCATAGAAATTCTTACACTTCGCTATCGTTCCTCACAATGTTTTCTGGCTCCATTAAAGTTCGTGGTGATTAACTATCAATGCAAAGATGACTCTGAAATGTAAGAGGTATGCCCTGAGATTTGAACCCGGGACCACTGTGACCATGTTGGCAGCCGAGTCTGGCCCATTTGTCAACAGGCCATCACGCACATTTTATTCCATAGGTATTAATTAATCATTTTATTTTAATTTAACGTTTTCAAACCACTTCATTCTCGGAAACCGGTATTTAAAATTATTTTATTAACAATTTCCAACAATTAATAAGCTTTTAATAACATTGATGTTTTTTAACCCGAAAACAATGAGAATTTCTGTATTGGATACCGGGTACGGTATTGTCAAAAAATTCTCTGAAATATCCAATATTTCTTTCTGAAATTTTAGATACATTAATCATTTATTTTATGCATAAAACAGGCTGTGTATCAGGTTGGTAAATCCGGGAACAGTAAATTATATTTGCCCTTTAATAATATTTGAATATCGGAATTAAAGATGCATTGTTTTATAAACACGAAAAAGACGAAAAATGGAAAATATGGGCTATCACACCGTGGGATGATACCTACATAACAAAGTGCTCTGTGGATGATACACAAGGCGAAACGTGGGTGTCCAGATGTCATCTTTATCTATCCCTTCTGAGAAAAAGGCGTGAGTTTATTATATATCCATCACATTCTTGTAATCGACGGGACTTGCCTTAATATTACGCTTATCTCATATTCCACGTCGTACAATTATTTTACTTATAATTTACGAATGGCCTAATAAGAACTTTTAAGGAGTAGAATTTCAGTCCCCTGGAATCTCGACTTACGTTGACCGGCGAAAGCTAATAGCATCAAATAGTGAAATCGAAACTACAGAGACGCAAGAAAAACATTTAAAACCGTTCGTGCTTCGAGCACAATATTTCCCAAGACCTATAAATGTTCGCCATTCAACTACTTCTAAATAATTCCTTACACTAGAATTACGTAATTTCTACCTGTATTTTGTAGCGAACTCGGGTAGTGCTAGAAATAAATAAAACATCGCTTCGTGCCAAACTTTATTCCGGGAACTATTAAGTAATTGAAGTTTTCAATTCATTGCCTGGTGCTAGTGTTCATTTTCCGCGTATACTTGAACAGTTGTAATTTTTCTCGTTTTGAATTGGTTTAATATTGTTTGGTTTTGGTTTATGATAGTTAAGTTTGGAACCGAAAGTACGTTTGAAAAAAATATCTTAACTCTCTGCTTCGGTGTTTCTTGAGCGCTATAACCTGTCCTTCTTTAAGCGAGGCTTGAAGAGAGCACTCTTACTATAGGAAGCGACCTCGATCTGCTGGGTTCTTAGCGCTGCGAATGTCCACGAGCAGCGGTGACGATTACCATAAGGTGGATCGTATGCTCGTTTACCATATAAGGCTGTTTTTTTTTTTTTACTAAATTGCCTGGGATCCACTGTAAGATATTCCTACCCAGCCCTGTATTGACCATTGCATCGTAAGTATTTTAGTGAAATACTGCTAGTGTATTGTTTTTCGAGTTAAGTTTTGTGTACAGATGTACAGATTGAATACTATTTACTGGCGAAAGATATTCACGTCTCTTTGTACTTTCATAAACCTCGGTAAGTATATATACTTAGTTTTTTATCTAATAAAATTGATATTGACTTCGCATAATTGTGGAGAAAGGCTAGTTCTGAAAACAGGTAGAAAACGATGAAACGCTTTATCAATCAGAACACCTTGCGAAGCTTATGAAGCACTAAATCCAAAACGATTTCAGAAATTTCATTGTAATCCATACAAGAAACCTTGAGATTAAAACTTTCCAACAGAAAATACGAATTATCCATCTGTTCGTATTTATGAAATTTGAAATTCCTTAGCGAACGCTGAGATCTATATAACATTAGCATCTGAGCGAAACGTTTCACGATAAGTTTGCTGGGGGCGGAACAAGAAATTTTTGCATCAATGAATATAGAAATTGAATTGAAGAAAGGACTTTGTACGCTCAACGATTTGGTCAGCGTTTTTGTGATACACCTATTCTGTTTTGAATAAGGTTGATGGTTTTTTCTTATAGGTCTCACAAAGCTGTGTTAATTACCGGATGAATAGTGGAACATTGACTTGGGAATCGAATACGATTACGCTAAATAATAAATATTTTATCATGTTATTAAAATACGTGAAACAAACAAATCATTGTTCATTCTTCTACAATTTCTTTATTAAGTTTCTCGAATAAATCATTCATAACTACTGTGGGTTGATTAAAAGAAGACCCTATCTATCTTTGAAAGTCTTTCACGCGCAGACCTATCTCTAACTAATAGATGGACCTTATGGCATTTACCGTTACTGTGACAAATAGATGGGAAATAAATTAAAAGACCATAAAGCTAAATTCTACCACGGACGAACAGTTTTTTTTTTTATTTTGACACGATACAGTAATTGCATTGCACTCGGCGGTAAGTGTAAATGCTGTCCAGACGGAGTATCGAATGGCATCAGAAGGCAGTCTCGTACCATTCGATACAAACATACCGGTCCGCTAAGATCCCTTCACGCTGCGGTGGAAGAACCCAAGATTACAGGAAGCATGAGGATACCTAACTATCATTCATTAGACGGGTACTACCGAATATAAATTTCCAATAAAAAACATCCAGACCGACCTGTTCGAATCTGCCGCTTGCATCAACCTTCAGCGACATATCAAATTGCTGTCCAATTTGTGAACGTGCAACGAAAAAGCATCCAATTAAAAAATGCTATTTTTTCATATCATAATTATTATTTTTTCATCCAGACGTGTCTACTCTGCTGACATGTTGACGGTGTTCGCAAATTTAAATTCATAGTATTGATAGTCAAATCACCACGCACTATAACGGTGAAGTAAAGGTTTCCTTATAAGGTATGTAGCTACATACTTTACCAACTTTTAAGAATTTCTTTGGAATATAAAGATCAACTCGCACTAACTCAGCATCCTCTCAATAGAACTTTTGATTGCGCGTACCTTGCAGTTCGACGTATATGGGCTGATACAGATTTTTTCATATCGACAAACCGCAAAACTTGTAATCACGTGTGTTTTAGTAACTGTGGTTATACATTCGTGGTTAACATAGTTCACAAACCGCCATGTTTTATTCAACATACTGCATTGATCTGTGTGGTTTCACCCGTTTTGCATCGAATAATGGTGAATCAGAGCCGATTCAGATATCGTAATAAATTAGTTTGAATCAGCTGAAATTTTAGTAATTTGTAATAAATGTTATTAAAGTTTACATTTATTTTTAGTTAATATAATGGTTTTAGAGGTATAATATTTGATGATATCCAAACCACAATATTGCGATTCGATCTTGTTCTGAACAGAATTTATGATCTGAATTCGCCGCCTGTGTAGGTACCACCGCAGTGTCTATTTCTCCCGCCAAACGGCAGTATAAATGCACTGCTGTGTTTTGGTGTGAAGGACATTATAGCGAGAGTAACTACTGAACATATTGAAACTTAACATCTTATGTCTCAGGACGGCAATCACAGTGGAATGCTAAGCATTGCTTTTTGATTCAAGATGTTGTTCGGTTTTGCCACTGTTCATGAGCGGTCGTATCGCTTACCATCCGGCGAACGGCATGTTCATCTTGCAATTCATAGCAATAAAAAAGTCAAACAAAAAACGAAAATACCTATAGAATACGGACGCGGTTCAGATTACGATCAATGCAGTAGAATCTGCAAGTCCGCAAATTTTTCGCCTCGCTGCGATTTGCGTCGACTCGTCTGTTTCTCGCGGATTAAGTTAGGTTTTTTGGTTGTTTGCCTGTGTATCTTTTTGAAAGAATTAATGAGTTTGCCTTTATCTCCTATCTTTTAAGGTTTTACATTTTGGTTAAATTGTTTTTGGATTAATTCTTTTTTGATGAAATCGCGATGGGTTTGCTTCTTGAAATTGTTTTTTAGTTATTTGTTTTTATGATAGTGTCCTGTTTCATGACTGAGTCCATTAATTTTTTTAAGGTGTGGAGCTTAGTCTTTCATATTACTCTGACTTCAAAAAGCCAAGAATGTTTGCCTCAAGACTTGTTGCTGATAGCTAGAAATATAAGTAGTATAATTTGGCCGTCTCAGTGGCGCTGTTGGTTAGACACCGGCTGTGAAACGAGAGGTCACGGGTTCCATACCGCACCGAGACAAAATATTTTTATGTGAACAATAAGCATTTGTTTCGGATCTGTGTGTTTGTAAGACCGAAAAGTCTCGTAGTTTCTGAAACACAAGAGTTGATCTTAATGTGGGGTCAGGACTATGTATGTGACTGTTGGGTGCATATTTATTTATAAATTTTTTACATTATAAAATACAGTAGTACCAATGATATTCATTTCTTAGAGTTGGAAACTGTATTTAATTTGATATGTCCGTATAGTAAGCCGGCTCTACCGGGTGGTACCACTGCTTCAGAGAAAACCGACGTGAAGCGGCTTTCGTATTTAGTTCGGTGAGTGAGATGGCTCGAGGCTCAAAATCCATTAGCTCCTGTCGTGCTATTTCCTTCACTTTCCCCTATCCTGTAATGAGGCTGGCAGCCCATCTACGATTCAAGTTTCCTAGATGTCTATGGGAGTTGACAATTTACCTTCATGTGAACCGTTTGCGAACGACCTCGGTAAAGTTGCAGGAAGTCGCTGGATGCAGTTCGCTTCCAACAGGTCGATGTGGAGATTATTGGGGGAGGCCATTACAACTTGATACCTTTACGCGTTCCTGAGAAAAAGAGTCTTGACAGACATACAGACAGACGGACAAGAAAGTGACCCTATGAGGGTTTCGGTTTTTTCCTTTTGAGGTACAGAACCCTAAAAATAATGTATACCTATCTTAATATCAGAAATTCCATAATATTGCGTAATATATTCATGTTATTCGACTTTATTAAGCAAACATCAAGATATTATGCATCAAATATTTGATATCCCACTTGGAGCCGTAAAAAACAAAGCCTCGGCTTATCAAGATGGGCGACCTTTCGTATGTCGTACAAGTTCATGCATTATGCATAAGACGTTTAGTTATTATTTTTCCTCCAAAATAACAATTTCCCAGCTCAAATATAAAGCAAGGTTGTGTAGAAATAATATTATTGCTTATACGGTAATCTGCTACTGAAATTCCATGTTTTACGGCATAAATGGTTGGGTAAGCTGCGTAGAATAGGCAAGTCTTTCGACGGATTGAAAATAGGTCATGTTGGTATTGAACATTCGGAGCTTTGAGATTATGCTGCGTATGGATGTTGAACTCATTTTGCTTTAGTGGTCGTTATGTTAAGCTGGTTTTGAAAAGAGAGGCTGCGGGTTCGATCCACGTGTTGGGACTAATTTTCTTGTAGCTTACAAATATTTGGATATAGGTGTTATACCCAAAGTTTCTTCTAGCTTTTGATGGCTATTATTAGACTGCACTTAGAAAAATAAATAAAAATGGACCATAATATTTGTAATGTTTATTTTAGGATTTTTAATGTACGTAAAAAAACCTTAAAAATTGCAATGCACTTTTTATCTCCGTGTAATTTTTATAAGTATAGACTCCTTGCATTTAATTACTAATCGTGTAAATGAAGATATATTCAAACTTCATATCGACAGTCACATTCACAAATACAAGTAGTGTACACGCAGAACGTCGATATGATTTAGGCTTGGCCCAGTTCCGCGATTAACCGAGCAGATATGGGCCAGAGATGATATAAGCTTAATTCCAGACACATAAACAAGAGTTAATCACCCCGTTCCGCCCGCCGCATCATCAGCCAAATGGTACGACACGACCTACTATACGAACTATGGAATATTATTCGAATGTAGGTTGACTTACATTGAAATATTTTGATTGTGAATTTCGAGTTTTTGAAGAAATGAAAACAGATTTATTTATCACAAACATAGCACAATACACACAACATAAGGTAACATATAAAATTATAGAAAACAAAAAATAGGATTTTGAAGATAATTTTGTGTTCTTGAATGATTATATTCGTAAATCGAGTTTGCCAGTGATATTCGTATCTGCTTGGGGGTCTACTGAGTTTTTAAATATGATTCTAGCGTACTCTGTTCTTGAGTGGATAGTTTATGATTTAATACGACTGCCCACATTTCGCCTTGTGTGTTCCGTCCCACGATGTGATAGGCGGCGAGCCTATCGCTATATCGGGCACAAATTTCTGAGTCCGGTCTGATAATCTGATTCGAACCCGAGACCTCAGCGTTGTAATCGTACCGTAGCACTACTGCACCACTGACAGACTAAGATAAATGCAAACAAATCTAACACGAAGATTAGAACAATGCATTCAGAATACCTCATCTATCCACCCGAGATAAGCTGAGTGACAGTGAAAAATATTCTTCAGCGACAGTCATATATCATTCGCAAAACGTATTGATTCGAATACGTTTTTAGGAATTCTTGGGGCGGAACGCGTTATGAGAAGGAGATTTTGGGTAGGGATGTTTCCTGATTTGTTTATTTAACATGTACATTGATGATCAATCACCAGGAATTATAAAGGTGATGGTAAACATAGTAGGGAACATGGATAATATAACGATTGTAAGAATTTCTATGTAATAGTTTCTTAGATTTAGGCGACTTTTACAATTGAAATAATACTGTTATTTGCGGATTTTATCGTGGGTTTGATAAATTTCGGAGAATTTCTGTAGTATGTAAAGTCAGCCAAATCGCACTAGGCCAGCGTGATGGAGTATATGGTATTTTGATTTGTTGACGCGGGGAACTGATTTAGCACTAAACCCAAATTAGGGCATTCATTTTTTCAGGAATTAATGTAAATGACCAGTATACCAAGTTGTATTTGATCATTTCAAACTTCTTCCTCTTCTTCATACACAAACATTATTTACTGGTGGTAGGTCTCTCATATGTTAAAGACCGTCTAGGTAGGTACAACCTCAATGTCTATTTCTCCAACCAAACAGCCTTGTAAATGCATTATTTTGCTCCGGTTTGAAGGCCAATGTAGTCTGAGTAACTAATGGACTTAGTGAGAATTAACATGTTATGTCTGAGGATAGCGAGCGCAGTGGAATGTTAAACATCGCTTATAAGTCATGGTGTTGTTTGGTTTTGCTACTGTCTATGTGCGCTCGTATCGCTTACCATCAGGTGAATGGCATGCTTGTCTCACCATTTATACCTATAAAAATACCATGTAGATCCCAAAAAATATTTTTAAAATAAAGTAAAACGTTAAACCAATCCAAGTGATGTAATAGATCGCCAAAACCAATAAAGATTTAAAACTCCAAATGTGCTGAAACATTAAGTAACACATACTTCCAAGCTTCCTGAGACTCACCGCACAAAGGAAAATCCATTACTTTTCGCCATTATGCTGAGACAGAACCATTCCGATCTTAGTTTGGGATTTCAAGGTTTCCTAGAGGTCGTCTCATTGTCTAATAGTGATTTGGTGGGAATGAAAGTAAGTTGTTCCTTCTTTTGTATGCCCCAAGTAATAAATTAAACGAAAAGTTTAGTCAAAAGTTGCTTTTGTGTAACTCATTTTATTTGTTAAATGTGATGCTGTAGAATTATAAAGGAGATTCTAAAAATAATGGTGGTAGGTCTCTCATATGTAAGAGGCCATCTGGGTAAACCACCACACTGTCCACCGCAATATCTTTTTCTTCCGCCAAACAGCAGTGTAAATACACTGTTCACTGTGTTCCGGTTTGAAGGTCAGTTTAGCCAGAATAATTACTGGACATAATGCGACTCAACAACTTGTGTCTCAGGATGGCGAGCGCAGTGGAATGCCAAGCATTGCTTTGAAAAGCATGGTGTTGTTTGGTTTTGTTGTCCATGAGCGGTCATAGCGTAGGTCGTAGCTAATGACATGCTCGTCGCGATTTACAGTAATAAAAAAGGTAAATTCTAACAACTAAGTAGCCCGCAAAGAATATTATTTGCGGAACAAAAGTAAAATGCGTGGGTTTATTGGTACTTTTAAGGAAAAAACGATGACAAAATGATTAAATAATAATTATTTTTACAAATTTACAAACATAGCCTGAGACGTTCGATTAATTATAAATTATCAAATTAATTAACGGTTATTGTTGCCAAGATACAAGCTTCAGTTTCGCGGAAGCAGTAGAATTTGAACTACTTAATGTTCAAAGTTTAAACTACTCAAATTATACAAAATGATAATTGAAATAAGCTGTGCGGTGTGAACTTATGCAATTTATATTTTTATCTCTACAACGTTCGTAAGTTTCCGCGCAACTCATATTAATGTGGTCTATGAAAGAATGTGTAAGTCTCATAAATTGAATAAATTTCTCATTTAAAGATCATTTGCATGCAAAGAATTTAAATGAAGCGTGTTGCGAATGGAAGAGTATTTCATTAGAGACCAGCATTGCTTGGAAAATGAATTTAACGTTCACTACTCTCAGTGCTAAAATAAAATGAAATAAAAAACTGAAATTGTAATAAATAAGGCAACGAATGTACTTTAATATAAACTAAACAATAGCAAAGATTCTGCATTAATTTTCAAGAATTTGAATTTCAAATTAATTTCTAAGAGGAACTTGTTATCCAATGTTTTTAACCAGCTACTTCCAAAAGAGGAAGTTCTCAATTCGTCTGCATATAATATGATTATAACTGTCATATCATATTTTTTGTGATATTTAACTGAACTCAAGGGATTAGACTTCGAAGACCAGGAAGAAATTCTTCAAACCAAATAAAGTATAAATCAACACTATATTTCTAGCCCGTCTCTAATAATTTCGGAAAAACCAACGCAATCTTTAACAAGAGCAAAAGAAGTCCAAGCTTTAATCCGCCAATTAATTTCCATAAAACGAAAACTACCCACGAATATGGCTCGCATATATTCCTACTACTTTCTATGAATAAAACATGAAAAGCGCCTCGTCCAATTTTTTGTACAAAAATGTTGTTACGATACGTATCTGGATTGCGTTGTTTTTCTAGGGCCAGATGGGAGTTATATACGCTTTTCTTGACACAAAACACGGTTTATATATGTATAATGATTCTTAGATTTATTTCAACGGATTATATTTGGTTATAGTTTTTTTTTTATTTTTTTATAAATGCTTAGATAGACAGCAGACAGTCGTAAAACGAGCATGGATATGTCATTATCAAATCGGGAGGGAAAGGATAAGGAATGGCAATTGCCGAATGCCCAATACCCCTTGTATTGAGCATCGGACAATCTCACTCACCGAATGAATCGCGACAGCTAACCTGTCGCTTCAAGTCGATATCCTGTGAGAAAGGGGTACCGTACCGGACGAGCCTGCCCATTCACACTGAGTCATGACGGACAACAACGTGGCTTTACAACTTTTAAAAGCTTCTGATTAATACACATAACGTAAAAAATATATTTGTGTCTACATTAAAATGTCTTATCCCAAAACCCAATTAAAGTGTCATGTCGTCAGTAATGGCCAATTACTAACAGGCTGATGAATTTCGTTGCATTTCATATTTATGAATATTTTTTACAACCATTTATTGTATTTTATTTTATATCAAATAAAAGGAAAAATTCCAATTAAGGCGATGTTATGGCTTAATGAAATTTTCACGTACAGACCCTTTAAAAAAAAAAAACATACAAGATACTTTCTTTGTAACATAAATTGGTTTTCTTTATTTTATTAAACCGGAGAGAAAACATCTTAAGTTATTCTCCACAAATACATATAATTTGTCTTCTCCAACGCCCATTTCTCAAACAATCCAAAGCGGCATTTTTACCTTCGCAATCTAGGTCATCTTCCCATACTTTAAATAGGATTTTCGAACAGATTTCGAGCCGAACGCCTCGAGAGCGTCCATTCGCAAGGAGTTTGAGTGCTGGAAACTCAAGTATTTCACAGGAGACGCCCGCCCCAAACTATACAAGTTTGTACGTGAATGCAGGTAGAATTACATATTTATATACTACTGATACATACGTGCACTTGTCTTAGATTATTTATAATATAGAGCGAGCGCTGTCATATATTCGCGTCTTCAAGAGTGTAGTTTTTTTTTTCGTAATGTTGATACCGCTGCTAGATTAGTGAAAATTTAACTTATTATTTAACAACAAATTGCTGTAAATTCCCTTGTTAACAGAAAATCGTCTAAAATGAGATTGAGTGGAATTCAATAGTCGTAAACTAATTATTTTCAAATAATTCGTGCATGTTGCACAAACTGTCTAATTTTATCCAAAAGGAGGATAGATAAAGGTGGCCCGGCGTCACCATTTTTATCTACGTTCTTTTTAAGTGCCAGCGCTCCCTCTATACTATAAATAGTCTAAGGTACTTGTAAACAGCGTTATTTTTTAAAGACTGTACAGTTTTGTTTTAAACTTCAGATAATATCAAAATTTACACACCATAAGTAATTTATTTTTATTTCAGAATATGATAATCAATGGGCAAATTATCCTTAAAATTTTAAGCACAATAGCCGTTCATTTTTATACACAGACGTGGTCGCGCAAATGTTCCTGATTTTGAAACTCCTGCTAAAATTTGAATACGCTAAGTCAATAATAACACTGCATTTTAATAATGTTTACCTTGTCTTTTATATATAAAAACTCTACTCAATTCAGTATTGGTAGTTTGGGTGTCTTTATTTTTTACCAGGAGAAAAATCGAAATAGGATAAAACTCTAGATGTTTCTACACGATAATATACCTAAGTTCAACTGTCGATTGTTGAAGAGGTCAATCTCCTGCAGTAAGACGTATGTCAGCTGGATTATTATTTTAAATAACATGATTATGAGGTGAAGTAGGAAACTGTAATCGATACAAGATAAATATACTTTAATCAATGTGTTTTGTCGGGACCTATCTTATAATATTTCTATTTTTTATCTGCGGAAACATGTAATTAGTGTATAGTTGTTCTCAATGTTATGTTATGGTATCACTTTATGTTTCCTTAAAATAAATAAAATAAAAATATTGAATACTAGAGTTACACTAGATTAAAAGAGTCACGAAATAATGTCCAAATGCTTTAATTCCATTTTCAAATCTCCCGTGTACTATATTCCAACGTCTAAAATACACGAAACGACTGACACTGCAGGAATAGTACTACTTTTCATCTGCCACACAGCTCTACAGCGCGCATTGAAATGCCGTGTATTAAAGGCATCATTTAAAATTTATCAATACACCTCGAATGCAGAGAGTCTCCCAAGGCGAGTCGATATGGCCTATATACTGACCGAGGTTAGGCCGTACCTATAATTTACCATAGTCCCCAGGTATAGCTATGTAAGCGATTGCTTTGGAAGCAGTCAATGGACATTGTTTTGCTTGGAAATTCAGTGTGGAAATTCAAATAAGGAAGTGTTACTCGTAGTCCGAACTCTAAAGTTACAAGATTTCAAATTAAATATACTTAACAGTTACATCATCAGCTAATCAGCAGTGTAAATGCACTGTTGTGTCGGATTGAAGGGCATTGTAGCTAGAACGACTACTGGACATATTGAGACTTAACATCTTATGTCTCAGGATGGCGAGCGCAGTAGAATGCCAAGCATTGCTTTGTAATTGAAGGTTTTGTTCGGTTTTGCTAAAAGTTTAAGCGACAGCTTATCTGTTTTTCCTTCCCGCTTCCCTCCCGGATTGATGGGCTGGTAACACATTAATTATTACGTTGTTGATTTTCATGAGTGGCGGTAATCATTTACCATCAGGTGACCTGTTTGTTCGTTTGTTTGACCTATGCAATAAATAAAAAACTTACTTTTTTGATACGGTTAAGTATTTTAATTTATTGATTCTATAGTTGTATTATCCTGTTCATTATACAAGTATTAATAAAACATCAAACAAAAGCCATTTTTATTCACGCAATACGAAATATCCACTTCCCTGTACTAACAACGTATTTTATTTAATCTTCAGATGCTGAAACCATTCATCGTTCCGATTTCGGAAGTAAATCTCATTAGTAAAGTTATTTCGTTTCCGTACGCCATAAAGCGATGGGACCGCATTCAACATTCACTCATTGAAACATCTCTTTTATACTTATATGATATATCCTGCCAGTGTAAGAATCCATTGTAATGGATTGTTATAATTGGGGGCGATATCACATTTGGATGTACACATGTGTTTATAATATATGGTATTTATACAGAGTGAATATCCGAAACTATAAGGAAAAGTGAAAAATATTGAAAGGATTCAAGAGCTCGATTTGATGGAAACTAAAATCGCATTCATACGCATTATTTTTGATAAATCGGTATTCGTAGCAACGAATCGAAGCCGATAATTTTGATAAAAATAACACACGCTGTATTATTACACCATTCGACAATGTTACCAATAAGGATCAAATTCTGGGAAGTAATAACATACGACAAACTGAAGAAAAGAGGTAATTTTTAGCAAAATTATTATTTTTCTTCCGTCGCCTTAACACCTAGTCTCCTGTTTCTTAAATCTCAAATTGCACAATGATTAAATATTATAACAAATAAAAACCTAAATGAGTGGCCATTTCGCATCGATCGATTTCTTCCGTAATTCTTTGTATGAACAGGAGATGTTGAATCTTCAATATTTTATCTATATTTTGCTGGTAGGATATTCATGTCTACAGGTATACTCTTTAATATGGATATTTAATATCTCTTCAAGACGACTTTAATATGGTGACAAAATTATGACATGAGCAACGCAAATGTTGCATAACTAGTTGGTATTTAATTATAATCTATTCTCTTAGAGTAGGTATAATTTAGTCAACCTAGTAGAAGGCAATGCCTTAGTTCTCGAAATTTCTTTATTTTTATTATGAAACAGTTTAATAAACCTTACTTGCTATATTAATTAACGGCCGATGCCAATAATCAATCGAAAAAATTAGATTGAAGTCAATCTGGATTGTTTTCTACTTTTCGATTAGTCTCTTACCATGTTGCATTAGTTTTTTCACTACTGAGATTGATTATTGGCAAATAGTATCAGAAAAAAGATTGAGCTGTCAATCTCAAACGGCAAATTTTGGATTGGGATCCATATTCATAACGGGAATAAAAATTTTTAAAGTGCCTGTCAAGTTACACAGTAGTCATTTTAGACAACTGCAAAAACGAATTCGCTGGATGGAGTGGGTACCACTACTATCCTACAGAAAACCGAAGTGTGGCACCCACTTATTTTGTCCTTCATAAATTGTAATAGATTTGTAATTCAGTTATTTTAGTTCTATATCAGTGTTTGTGTACTTTAACGAACAAATAAAGGTTTTTCTATTCTAATCTAATTGCCCAATTAAAATTTCAAGTGTTTGTCTCAAAATAAAAGACACAAGACTAATTTGCTGGTATTAATGTTGTTATTTAAATATCTGCTTAATACCTCTATTAATTCCGAAATCGAGTATTGAAGTCTATTTTAATACCTAATTAGCCTCGAACGACATGCCAATAATGTGTTTCAAATTAATTATTATATAGTTGAAACCTCAACTTAATTAAATGTCTTAGCTATAGTTTTCAGCTAACAGCCTCTGTGACGCGGTTGATTAGACGACGGCTGTGAAACGAGAGGGTGCGGGTTCGATCCCTGGACCGAAATAAATGTTTGTGTGAACCACAAGTTTTTCTGGGTTTGAGTGTTTGCGAGACCGAATAGTCTCTCGCAGTTCCTGATACCCACGACACGGGATGCGATCTTTGTATGAGGCCAGCTCCCTTAGCCAAGTTATAGGAGCTTCCAATCTATTCTCTTTCTATAATCATTAACGCTTTGACGTAAGCTATAACGTTCCCTTTACGCTACTTAAATTGCATCTTGGATAGCATTTGTATGGGAATAAGCCAATGGCATTGTACAACGTATAAACATCGTCGCTTACGTCAAGGCGTTAACGATTGTAGAAGGAGAATAGATTGGGAGCGCTTGTAACATGGCTAAGTGGACAGGACTATGTATGTGACTGTTGAATGTATTTTTTTTTGTCGATGTCGCTTGTGCTCTTATGGTTCTGTAAACTAATTTTGCACTGAATGTACACGCGCCTAAATAAATTTGTCGATGGATTAAAAGAGATTAAGTGGATCGGTCTATATATTTAGTCACTGAAATACGGCTTAAATGTAGCAAAATTATTTAGATGTGTAATGCTTGGATTTGATTAGTGGTATTTAATCTAATGGCACAGTGCATGGAACGGTGAATCATGAGTTCTAATTTTGATCCAACAAACATACCATAAAGGATTTTGTGTAACTTATTCAAATTAATAAGCTAATTGACTCATATTTTATTATTTTTCACAAAAGATAATACTTTCCAAAAAGTAATATTAGAAACATTTTTTCTAATAAATTCCGAATTATCTATTGATTGTCTATTGATTTTCAATACCACGTTTTATTCCGGTGAAAGAAAACATCATGAGGAAACCTGCATACCATAGCGATTTGTATTTCTATGTAATGTAATTTCTGCCAACTCGCATAATTTCATAGTGAACTATAGTCTAACCCCTCTCAGTCATAGTCCTGATTGTAGAGGAGGCCTGTGCCCTGCAGTGGGACGTAGATGAGCCAATGCAATACTCTAATACAATATATAAATGAAAATTGACAAATCGAGACATCAGGTAAATAATATTTTACGTCAATGTAACCTCCTCATAATCTGAGTTATAGAAGTTGATGCAATCTCCTCCTAGAGAACAAAAATAATATTATAAGCCAGCGTTTCTATGTTAGGTAAGCTCTCAAAACTATTTTTATAAAGCTGTAGAAATCTCTGCAGGCCACGTTTTGTAGTTATTTCAACTTTTACTGCAATTGCGTTGGTTGAACGTTTATCTCACCTTTCGAATGCGAGGTTTATTGAAACACGCTGTTCTATGTCTATTTGAAATGTTTAGTTATTTCCTATTTATGATTTGACTGGTTTAGAATTTCTGCTGTTTGAAAATAATTACACAGACGGTATTTTTCTCTTACGTATAATTTCATTTTCGAATGTATTTGTTCACGAAATACCGAGTATAGCCTCTCAATAGCTCTTTAAATTTAGAGCTTTCTTAAGAAGCCTGTTATAGTGAGAGGGCTTGTACTTGAAGTAATGTTTTCTGATCCTCAATACGAACCCTCAAACTGTTCTTCTCAATGTCTATAAAATAACACTGACATTAAAACGTCTGATACAAAACAGAAAACGTACCTTTAAACGAGTAAATAGCAAGTACAAAGATAATTGCGACAGGTTTTTAGCAAAAGTTACGTAGAGGGGCATTAACAGAATGAAAATCCCGTAATTGCGTTTCACTGCGGTGGTGCAACTGCAGCTAACTACATACACTAGCCAGTCCAATTTCGGTACTGTACAAAGCGTGAAGTTAACAAGGGCGTGTAAGCACTCAATACGCTTTAGTGCAGGATAAAATTAATTGCGAAAATTCTCGAGATGTTTTAGATATAGTAATTGCGTTTGTGATTAAATAGTTCGGTTGGGTGCTGGTAGACGTCTCTATATTAAGGAATTGATAATTGGCTTTTTAGATGAATCTTTATTTGACTTAATGGAAGAATAAAGTAAATTCCTTTTAAAATGTATGTTCGCTTGAACTGTTTCAATTGGCGTGCAATTTTGATGTTACTCGTAATAGGTATTTTAATACTTACCCAAATTTTGATTTCAGGGTTCAAAAGATTTCTGATTATGTCATCGATCTAACTAAAGTTTGTCTCTTCTTTACAGGATGCACAATCAAGTCCCCACAAGTCGCGGCAGCAAAAGAAGATAACAGTGTAAAAATGACTATAAATTTGAGTGATTTGCGTATGTGACAGTTGCAAGTGTCAAAAACAATGTATTGCTGTAGAGAACCGAAACTAATTTATGTAACTCTTGTTCTTTTGCTCGAAGTCGAATTGCTAAGCAGTGCTATGGAGTCGAAAAAGTCTTCCATACTTGTGGCGCAAAATGCTGACGATTTGAAATCATTGGAACTGTGCACTACTAGAAATCAGCAGAGGCTTGGTAGTGTCTTCGGAAATTTCACGAGACACCACAAGAAAGGTGAGATTATATTTACATAAGTTACCACTGAATTGAGAATGAAGAAAGATGATGAAAGTGGATGAAGCGACAGATTATATCTTGAAAGTGGCTATCTATAGTCTTTGCCTACCCTAATGCATAAAATATTACCGATTATGCACATCATTATGTATTTACAAACATAGATAATAAAAGTATTAATTTAATCACTATTAAAATAATCTTGTAAGTCTGTTGATGAGCATAGAAGATCCCAAAATTTAATAATCTGTTGAATGCGGCTTCATCCAGCAACTTTATATCTTGAATTCCTAACTAAATTATGTTTCTATATAAAGGCAGTTTGTTTACTATGTTTTCGGTTCTTAACAACCGATCGAATTTGGCATGCACCTTGTGAAGGGTATAGAAAAACCTTTTACCCAGAATACGTGTAGAGGATTAGAAAAACAACAATTACAGTCAAAAATCTAGCCCAGTATTAAAACACAGCGTATGACGTGAAAATGATGGAGTATGGATGGATGGTGCTATGATGGAGGAGAATCTGAAATTTAGAAAAAATAATGTTTACCAGCACACAAGCAACGTTGCGAGCACAATCTACTTAGTAAATAAAAGTGCTGGGTTTGAATCTATAAAATCCAATTGACTAAATTATGTGCAATGAATACGTCACTACAATACTAAGCTTTCAAATGTAAAAGAAAATACTTAATTGTCAATGAAATTTCGATCTCATTTGAGATTCTCATTTGAATTGGAATATTAAGCTAAAATTAGTATTTGAGGCGTTACTATCGTTTTCAAATGATTAAGAAAATTATGTTAAAATCTCTTACAGTTTAGCGCTTATTGGGCTTTACATTCTAGTTAATGAGACTGAAAGAACCATTCTCATTATTAACAGCTATATTTAATATCAGAAATCTAAACGTGTTACAATCTTTTCTTAATAGCAACCGATTCCAAACTCAGTTGAATATTAATGCGACTTCCAAAGGCAGGGCAGTTACTCGATGTTTTGCTTTAACTAAAATGACCTCTATTTACAATACAAAGTGTTCGTGCAACCAGAAACGGTAATGCTTCTGTGAAATTCATTTGCACTCAATTCAGGTTTAATATAAATTTTCTATAGAATATAATTTTCTTGGTACTTTAAAGGCGTCGGTAACTTCATATTATAGTACCGTATTAGAATATACGTTGCGCTGCAATGGTGCCTCCTCTACAAACGAGAGTACAAATGAGAGGGGTTAGGCCATGTAGTCCACCACACTACGAGTATTAGTGCGGGTTGGCGGACTTTACATATCGTAATAATTCTTACAAATAGTTATTATATCATGGTTGTCTGTTAGACATTGCCTTTGAGTGATGAGACCGCCAATTGTACTTTTCTATTTTATTGATTTTTGATCTTTGAACAAATATACACTAGATTATAATTTACGGCTAAAAATAATGCAAGAGAATTAAGAGTACAAATAGGCGTGTGGTCTTATTTGATTATACTATGACCCAAAAATATAACAAATCTTAATTTAAAGGAATAAGGTTTATTGTTACTTGAAGTTGATTATAATTTAAGACTTATTGCTACATCTCATAATTCGAAATTCAAATGTATAAGCAACCTAGGCGAACCTACCAACACGCCAAAAGTGTTTGGCGTGTGATTTTGTTCCGGTCCCTGTATCTAGTACATAATTGATCGAAGTTTCTGACTGAATTTATTCCACATTTTATTTATGTGGAATAAAGTGTACATATAAATAAATAAATAAATTATACTGTTGTGCATTAATTTTGCATAATTTAACTTGTGTGAACATCGTTCACGCATCGATGCGTATCTATGCTAATCTAGTGTTCAGAGGTTAGTTTGAGGAACATGATTATAGTACGGAGTTTGCTTGATTAATCGTTGCTTAGTCGACTATATACCTGCTTGTTTAGATAATTTATTTACATACATGCTCACAGCTCTATTCCCGAGAGACTAGGTAGATGTACCACTGGCATCTTTCATAGTTCACCGAGTTTATATCTGACTCGAAATTAAATTTGATAGTGTGCGCGTAGTAATTATAACTTGTTTATTAGTAGTAATAATTAAAAAACATGGGTAATGTTACTAAATTATATAATTGAAAATTTCATCGTTGTGATATCGTGTCATATTTCTTGAAAAATAAACTACTATTGATTTAATTTGGTATGCAGTTCTTTTTATCTTTGAAACACTGCAAAACATCACAATGGTATAAAGTGTTAGTCAAAGTTGATTTTTAGGAAATTTTTACTAGAATGACTGTTTCTTTAAAAAAATCGATGATAGGATTGTATGTTTTTTTTTGTTACTGTGTCGTCATTATTTGTTCTATATCCGTTATTGGTTTATAGTCTAGTTTTAGGACAACCTGTATATTACACTTAAAATTTCAAATGACTTCATTGATTTAGCTTAATTGTATAATACCAGTTTTTCACAAATTAATCGTAATTATTGAGACTCTAATTTGTCGGCATAAAGCTTAAAATTTTCCTCGATAATTACAAAGTTATCTGAGAAATCACTTAATGAAGGTTATTGAAATCGCGCCTACCTGATGTTAAAGATACGGGTACTTTCCAATTTCATTACGTAATTATGAAAGATATAATATATACAGGATAATCTTCACAAGCTAAAATATTACAAGAATTTTACGAAGCAAATAAAATACTATTTTCTTAAAGCTGATCAAAAGATTTTCGCCGAAGGGAAAATTTGCCTTGATTTCACGGAATGGAGACTAAGAATTTAACGAATTATGTATGTAAAGAAAATATTAACGGAGCTTAATGATAAGTTTTGTTTTGTAATTATAGAAATCTTGCTGACAGCTAATTTCATATGTATTCAATTTTAAGCTTACTTAATTGGATTACGCAAAAATGTCTGAGACCTAGGTAAAATCACGTCTAAACTGTCCTCGCGTCCTTAAGATGACTTTGAATCTACTTTTATGTAACCTTAGTAACCCCAGTACTTAACAGTTGCGTGACTTATAAATTTTATTAGACTTCAATATGCCCTCGTCTTAATTACTGCTAGTCTGTCGTTTCGTTTCATACGGTAACATTTTCCAGACAGCTTATGTTAGTTTCAATAATGATACAATCAGATTTAGAATTTAAAGATACCAAGATCATAAAAAGTCGCTGGATGAAGGCTGTTTTAATAGATTGCCGTGGAAATCTTTAGGAAGTTTCATTTATTTATACAATACGTACAGTAGCAGGCGATTGATCACTGCCATTTAGCCGCTGATAATTATGATTTGATAAAACTTATGACTAATGCTATTTGGTCTTTTTCAGGTCACAGAAGAAGAACAACAACATCAACAACTACAACAGTTGTATACACAACGCTTGAAAATGACGATTCATCTGAGATGCCATCAACTACCGAATATTCACTAAACATACATCCAACATACCCCAAGCTACCTAAACCACTTCGTCTATCGTCCTCCACACTAGATAATGACTACAATGACGATGTAAATAATATAGATAACATTATAGAAGAACAAGTAAACGAGCTGAATAGAAGACATAATAAAAATAGGATAAACAATAAAGAATTCCCTGAAGAGTTCGATGAAACTTCACTATCCAAGTCTTTGAATAAAGTGAAGAAGATGTACAGAGACTCTGCTGGTTCAGCTGTGAATAAATTAAGTGGGAAGAGTGGTAAAAGTGGAATATTTTTGACTGAAAACTGCACTACTGTTATAGCACAGATAGGGACAACTGCCATACTCCACTGTGAAGTTAGTGATATTACAGAGAATACGGTAAGTTTGACTCCTGTACTTTAATCTTAATCTTTTGAAGGCTTTCGCCTCCTTTCGCGTGGAAAGCCCGATGCCATAATACACTTTTGTAACTTAGTTTCCTGATGTATTTCGATAAAATTCACTCCGGGTTTGAGGATTTTAGTTGGAGTGCAACAAACACGGTTATGAAATATTGAATGAACTTTTGCGAGTTCGATGCGGCTTCCATTTTGAAGTTATTAATTCTCAATAAAGTCTACATTCTTGATCGGATAGACTGTGACAGTTTTTATGGCAAAATTATTCATTCATTAACAAAGGCCTTATAAAATTGAATTACTTTCGCTCCTTCCATAATCCTGTTCAGATACTAACAATAACTTAATTATCTTATTTGAAAGCAATAGCATTGTAAATAGTTATCTTTCATGAGTGTACGGTGAAGATAATAGATTTTTGAAACTTATAAAAAATTATATCTTCTCTTTTTGGCGCTACAGAATGTTTACCATTTATTATTGATAAGAATAAAGCTGTAATAGACAGTATATCTTTTAGCACTTAATTGTGCCACCAAATGTGTACTATGTACCAAAAATAACCTATCATTTAAACTCAAATAACTTATTTGCAAAAATGCAGTGTACATTCACATAATTAACCGCAACAATTTAGCACAAAATAATTTACCTAAATATTCGAGCAATTAAGAGAAATCTTTAACTATAGGGAAACAAATGTGCTCACATTCCAACGGCAGAAGCTTCTGAAACTCTTAAATAACTTATGAAAATCCAGGCCAAAATGCTTGTTATTTCGTCTCGTATGAAATTTACAAGCGTAGCAGATGATCCCCGGAACGATTTAAACTTTGAATGTTCATACAACCGTACAGTGCTACGCAAAGTAGCAACTTTGTTGTTTATTTCTTTCCTTCCTGAGTTTTGGTTTTCTTTGATAATTGTGTCCTGAAGTTCTGTATTATTAGATTAGATCTATATGTTTTCATCTTCATCCCAGGTCTATGCTTCATCTAAGAAATTCCATATCGATTAGATTATTTACAATTCAGTTTTTAATTAAATGCAAGTTATTTCTTATTGATAGTTTCTTCTAATGTGTATTAATATACTCATCTTTGAAATAAAATATATCATAGGTATGAATATGATAAAATGTATTTTTTATATTTTAATTAGTGGAAAAATGAAACAGATGCAACATGTGGAATATTACGCCAATAAAAATAGACTTTATTTTCATTGGCGTAATCAAATTTATGATTTTGTAATCGATATGTGAAATATAAGATGGTAAATTAAATTTCCTAGCCGATGAACTGTGTTTTAAAAGCCTTTCAATTGGTAGAAGACGTTTCCTATAAATTAATTTTATTATCTCGCGGATAATCAGACGTAAAACGAATTCGTTCTCTCTCTCTCTCTCTGTCTCTGTCTCTCTCTCTCTCTCTCTCTCTGTCTCTGTCTCTCTCTCTCTCTCTCTCTGTCTCTCTTTAGCTATAAAATAAACCACTGCTTAACATAGGCCTCCACCAGGGATTTATACAGAGACATGTTGGAAGGACATGCAACCCGCATTTATAAAATATTTTAATATAACTTTTTCATAACATGCAAAATTGTTTCCTTTCTAATTATAATTTGAATATCAAATACCAAATCCATAAATAGTATCTGTACGCACAAGAACACAGCTAGAAACATCAGGTCCTTCTTATTGTTTGAATAAATAACCTATAAGTTTGCTCACAAAATATAAAAGTAATGTTACATGAAAAAATATTGGAAACATAATACTGTTTACGCAGTTGTGTTTGCTTCATCCACCGTATATCATGTGGCTGCTCGTCCAATAATAAGTGATTTGTATTTCGTAATTTCCAGTTATCTTTGTAATTTCCGTCATAGATATTGTTTGCTGGTTCATTTTTTTATGATGTAATCATATTCTATAGATAGAGGACTACTTTATATGGTTACTGTGTATCGCTTAGCCAAATAGGAGTGTATTTTGTATAGTTATACCTATTCGTATATCTCCTTGTAAACCACAGGAGGAAATGTGTTAGCACTGGATTACCAAAGCCCTAATTGCACGTTCACCAATAATTGCTGTTGCCACGTTCGCTGCACCAATCTGCCAAGATTGTGGACAATTATGATTTAGGTCCAATTTACTAATGACATCGAATTAATCGCCTCTTAGGTCTATTACAAGGTAAAGACTGTGAAACGTTTCAAGGTTTCGATTTGGATTTTCAGTTTGAAATAAAATTGATATAGGGTTTGCTTGTTCCCGGCGTGATAATAGGTACGCTCGAAATTATATTTAGGGAAAAAAATAAGTCGATAAACTTTGGATGACACTAGGGATATTTTTGCGAATAAACATATTTATGCATACTTCAATTTACTATTATACAGGGTATATCAAGACTGCTACCGAAAACGAAGCCGGGTGGTGGTTTAAGCGACTTCAGACACAATGCAATAGAAAATGTTGGAAAAAAAGGCGAAAAACTTTTTTTTGTTATTTTTTTTAAATGGTCGTATTTGGGTGGAAAATACATTTTTTCGTAAAATAATAGTGTATACCCTTTTATTTATTAAGACTCTAAGGTATAAAAGAGTTTGAATTATTATTTTAGCAAAAACTATAGATTTACCACCAAAAAATGACGATATTTAAAAAACGATAAAAAAAAAATTGTCGCATTTCTTAGCAAAATTTTTAGTTGCATTGTGTTTGTAGTCACTAAAACTACCACCCGGCTTAGTTTTCGATAGCAGTCTTGAGATACCCGGTATATATGGCTTGGCAAAAAAGAGTATGTTTTTAATGAGGGCGCTAATATCGAATTTTATATTAATATTAAAATGTTTAGATTCTTGTTATTTTTATTCATTGTTAAGTCTCTTTATTTATTTTAAATCACAAAACAAACTAAAATCGTACGAAAATGCATAGAAATACCTATTTATAAAATTATTCAACGAAACACACATTTTGAATAGTGTTTACCAAATTGTTTTTCTTTCATGCCAATTGTCACCGCAACGTACTCTTTTTTTTATAATAAGTTATACGTATTACGAGTGTATCATTAATGTCATACTGAAAACTCAAATGTGATTAACTAAACGATCTACGATTATAAGGCTGGCCAGTTTATTAATAACATCGGCTCAGTAGTGAAAAAATTATACTAAGGTACGATGTCGCTGTATTGAGCTTGAATCGCGGGTCGGGCAAAGTTATATCGGATTTTTCTATTAATTAATTAATTAATTTTATTTTTATTGCTATGAATGGCGAGGCGAGCATGTCGTTCGCCTGATGGTAAGCGATACGACCGCTCATGAACAGTAGCAAAACCAAACAACACCTTGAATTACAAAGCAATGCTTGGCATTCCACTGCGCTCGCCATTCTGAGACATAAGATGTTAAGTCTCAATATATCCAGTAATTACTCTGGCTACAATGCCCTTCAACCCGAAACACAACAGTGCGTTTACACTGTTGTTTGACGGGAGAAATAGACCCAGATGGATAATTAATTATTTTCAGACCAAATTTATGCTCGATATGGCGATAGGCTCTCTATCACACCGTCAAGTAAAACACACAAGGTGAGACGTAGGTAGAATCTTTGCGTACCCCTTATAAGAAAAAGGCGTGAGCTCATGTATGTATGAAAAAGACCTCTAAGGCCGATCGTGTCAAATAACATCGGCTCCAATTTGACTTTTATACTGATTCCAATAAGAGTAACTCCAATTTCAATTTTCAAGTTTATTTGTTGAATAAATTAGACCGGGTCGTAGTGACAGCAATATTGTCAGGAGATATTGGCAAAGGTAAATATGAATTGCACGTAGAGCTCGCGAAATATGAAACTATTATTGAGCTGAAAATATTGTAGGAATTTTGTGCTTTGTTAGTCTTTGTGTATAGAAAATATAATTTAACAATTATTTTCTAGGCTCAATAAAATATGTGGTTTAACGAACATACCACACGGGAATTTTCCAAGAATTAAATTATCAGCCCATTTATTGTAAGTTCGTAGTACCCATTATTATTATTTGTATGTGATGATAGTCAATTCAAGTAAAACCACGCATTCCAACGTTGAAGGAAAACATCGCGAGGAAATCTGCATACCATAGTGATTTGTAAAAAATCATTCTCTGGCATATAAAGTCCGCCAATGTTACATAAGGCCATCCTGGTGGACTATATGGCCTAACAATCGTACTCTTGATTATAGAGGAGGCCCGTACCCTGTATTGGGACGTATATTGGGTGGTACAGATACAGTACCCATCGTAAAATTTTAACATATTAGAGCACCTTTTCTTAACAAAATAAGGACCGACGGTTATATATTACGAGAAACAGACGAAAAAAAGTAAAAAGACGTTTCTTTTAAATGGACGGTGACACAGAATTTCTTAAGCGCACTAAACACCGAAGCCGCCGTCCCGCCGGCAACTTTTGTTAGTAGGCTAATCGACGGCGGGAAGAAACTTCGTTTGCGACATGTCGCCGGCCTGACATGAAATGAAGATTTTTATGAAGAAGAAAGAAGAAAGAAAAACTATTTATTGATCACAGACGACACACATAACAATAAACACAAAAAAATACAGTAATACAAAACATAATAATAAAAATAGCTGATCGCGACTGTTACCGGTAGGTGGCTCACTCAGCTTTATGTTATGATGTGGTGCAAACCACAACTTATCGCTGATTTTCAGTGGCCACCTTATGACGTGGTTGTGTGTCGCTGGGTAACTGAGCGGAGTGCATGCCGACAACATATCAATGGGCAAGTCGTGCAGCGCTTGTCACTGATGAGATTCCTTTGTTATAGGCCGCTGAGTTGTGACGATGGGCTGTGACGTCAGGCCGGGTTTGGTGTGCAGTGCACTGTAGAGAATACTCCACTCTCACTCACACCCGCCGTTGTAACTCCTGTAAGACAGAACCAATGCGACAATATTGACATCGAAAAGCTGTCTCTGGGACTGTCTATATTGTCTTTGACAGTGAAATAGGACGGATTAAAGATTATTAGCTCCTTCATCTTCTTGTGAAATTAATTGGTGGTTATATTTCTAAAGAATGGAAATAAAACTACCTGTAACTTCGGAATGTAATATTTCTATTGTATCTCTTTAAGACACAGCATATGGATACAAATAGTCGAATCGTGTAAATCTTTCAGTTGAGTCAGAACATGATAATTACAAAATGGTTTCTTAGATTTACGCGAATGTTACACATTGAAATAAAACGATTGTTTACGGATTTTATCGCAAATTTGGTTTAGCATAGACTAGCTATTTAAATTAAGTTTTTTAATTTAATATTTTCAAAATAAGGGTAGTTTAATTGTAACAGTCACTGAGCGGATGACTAATACCTCAGTCCGCCCCGTGACCATGAAAGCTGTAAAGTGATCGAAACGTCGGGAAATTAAAAAATGTAAAAATTAAACCAAATCCGCGATAAAATCCGTAAACAATCGTTTTATTTCAATGATAATTACATTAATAGAACACGATAAAGAGTTATGTCATGCGATTCTCGAGAAACTCTCCTCGTGTGAATGGCACTTCATACATTTTATTTATTTATAAAAAAGTCTAATAATGGCATGATGATATTTTATCCTTTTCCTGTGTGTAAAGAGAGAAAGAAAGAGAGGGATACATCATACACATAAACATTTTTGTGCTTCTCTTGTTTATTTTTGTTTTATAATAGTAATAACTCTTAGTTTTCTTAACATAAAATAGTCAGAATAGTAATATGTAAATAATCATTTAAAGTGTATAATAATGCATGTAGAATTCACATCTAGTAGGTGTCAATCAAGTGTTTCAAATTTTTTACCTTTTATTTAACATGTAAGATTGTACACCAATTTTGTGAATTGAACAATAATAAAAAAAAACATAAAAAGATCTCTTAATTTTCCAAACTGAGTATTATAAATTATCATTCCAAATAATAAAGATTATAACTGCTCTACACACGTAAATATCTCATTTGCATATAAAGGAAGTTGTTTTCACCGGGCGTTGTTTTGACGGCACAGCTGCGTCCCGACTGATACAAATGCTTTGACCGTGGAAATAGCGTGCATACAACTGAATTCAATAGTCGTTTGCCTCGCTTCGAGTATTGTATTTATTTGTTGTTCAATTTGTGAATGATATTGTTGATTTGTTTAATTTGTAAAATAAAATTAAACAAATAAATACATCCAACAGTCACATACTGACCCCACATTAAGATCGAGTCTTGTGTCGTGGGTATTAGGAACTACGGGAGACTTCGGTTTCACAAATATCCAGACTCGAAACAAATACCTGTGGTTCACAAAAATATTTGTTTAGGTGCGGGGATTGAACTGCCAGTCACGAAGTAAGACAAATCATTCTGCAACATGGCCGAAAGTCACTTTTTTCGAAATTTCAATGAAATCTAGTTATTTTTAGCTCTCATATGTGAGAGGCCGCCTGAGTAGGTACCATCGCACTGTCTATTTTTCCCGCCAATCAGCATTGTAAATGCACTGTTGTGTTTCGAATTGAAATATATTGTAGCCAGAGTAACTACTGGACATATTAACACTTAACATCTGTGTCTCAGGATGGCGAGCGCATTGGAATGCCAAGCATTGCTTTGTAATTTATGGTGTTGTTTGGTTTTGCTACTGTCCATGAGCTGTCGTATTGTTTTACCTTTACCATCAGGCGAACGGCGAGCTCATTTCGCCATTTATTGCTATAAAAAGATACTAGAAGTTTGGTATTGGTTGACGTTCTAATCATATTATGCATATTTTTTTATCATCTTCAAATCACTAAACAATTATTGATTCAAGATTTATAAAGAAAATTGGGGACAAATAAAAATACAAAGTTTAGCATTATACCACAGCAACAAATAATAATTAACTGTAGGGGAGAAGTGGTATGAAAGAGCCAGTTTACTAAATGAAACAAAAATATATACTTTTAATGAAAGAAGTGATGATTTTTTTTTATCAAACTATTATTTATTTATTAAACTAGGTAATTTCAAACGAAAAAACCTTAAACACATTACAAAAAATAGTGAAATATTCATTTCAAAAAAATGTGTCTTTTGGCTGTTTCATAACTTTTCGGTATTGAAAGAGCCACCAAAAGTTATGAATGAGCCAGTCTGTGAAAATTATGTAAAATAATAATTATTGCCCTATAAAAAACAAAAAGACAATTCTACCAAATCCTTTTTATAAACTAATGACTTTTTTAACAAATTTTTAATTCTATCAGTTTTTAAGTCATTTTAACAAGCTCTTTAATCTTAACATATTAGTCAGTCAAACCTATTATAATACTCGTATATAAATATAATCTTAATATATTAGAGAAGGATTATTTTTTATTAATAACAATCTCAAAATATTAACAATAATAATCTTCTATCAAAAACAACTACGTTAAATCTTAAAGAAATTAAAAAAAAAATTGCTCACTTAAGATTCAAACTTTTTAGGAACTTTAGAATATAATGTCATTTTCTTGAAATTAGAAACATATCTTGCAAAAGAAATTAAATTTCCCCTTAATGCTACAGGGTTCATGAGCCCAACCAGTACAAATTTTGCACTTAAACCTATCTGGATCACTGTCTTCATATGTTTTGTTGCAAACTACGCACTCATCACTATTTTTCTTTGTTTTGGAGTTTGACCTTTCTCCAAAACTTCATTGACTGCTTCTTTAATTACCGATTTTTCGGGTCTTATTCGTTTTTTTAGACCAGGCTTCTTTATAATGCAATATCTGAAGCAAATAATTTAATGGTATATGAAAAAAATGCATATTTATTATTAGTATATTTTATTTACCAAATTCAAATGCAGGGTTTATGAACGAGCCGGTTATGAAAGAGCCAGCTCTTTTATGGCCCATTCAGCCGGCTCTTTCAAAACTAATTCTTAAAAAAAATATAATCTTAAAAATAACAACAATATCAAAATTTTTGCGACTCAGTTTTTATGCAGCTGCAAAGCCAAACATATGCATAAACTCAGTCTACAATTCATGTACCTATATTTGTTTACAGTAAAATACCAAAAAACAACTTAAATGTAGTAAAATACTTACTTTTTAGTGCCAAAAACTTCAACTCAATACACCGACGTCCGTTGATGTCGGCGAACTGTCAAATGTTTGTGGGTGACGAGAAATCAGTTTTGTCACTTAAAAATAAAATCCCCAACCAAATCGGGTCCTAAACTACCGAAATAATAGAAGTGGCTCTTTCAAAACCTGGCTCCTTCATGCCACTTCTCCCCTAAATTCGAGCGTAAACATCAAACAATTTCACACAAAGATTAATTTTATGCAAAACAAATGAAATCTCAAAACATTTTATATTTTTTGGAATCGAAAATTCTGAATTTAAATTGATTATAATTAAATGACATTTCAATTAAAACTTTAACAAATGTATTATTCTTAGTATTTGGCAAGTCACATGCAATCGTAAAGCTTTCTAAAATTCCAACGAAATATTATATTAAGGATTAAGGATCCAGCAGTCTACATTATATAGGTATATTAAATGTGTTGAATTGTTAGTACAAAAATGTTATTATACGGTTGTAAGTCTTGTAGACTCAATTTTATTTTACAATGAATAATATTTTATTTTGTGCTATAACCGCTAGGATATCAAAGCTTATTCATACATTCAAAATATCAAGTGGTGTTAAGAGCTACTTCTTACAATAGACTTGATGAAATACTTAGTATAAAAAAAATAGTAAGAAGCGCTGTAACAAAAAAAATATTTTTTTGAAACTAAAATCTTAAGGTTAGTTTACAGGAATTAAAAATTATGAGTAAAAATAATTTAACAATTGATATTTTGATTTGAAACTAATTTTAGGTTTCCTTTCAGGTGACGTGGATTAGGAAAAAGGACTATTCATTACTATCAGTGGGGTTAGTCACCTACAGTGCTGATAATCGGTTCTTCTCAGCGCATGGAAGGCATGTAAAGGTGGGTAAAAAAGAAATACACATAACACTCACTCACATAGTCCTCATCGTTGGCCCAAAGTAAGATAACAAGTCTGGTATTGTGTGCATCAGATTTTTTTTTTCAGCAAGCGGAAAGCTATTTAGTTCCCGTCTTGGTACTCCGAGGGAGGTGGAAAAGGGTATGTAAGTGTCACTGACCTTCCAGCTCGGCACATTGCGAATGTTGTGATTGAGCTGTGTCTCTAACAATACCTAAGTCAGCATACTGACAAAAATCCCCCCGATGATAGTCAGGGGCGCCGGACATCCCTGCGCAAAAATCGCGTCAATTTATGTATGCCTGGTACAAAAACATTGATGGTTCGTCCATCAAAGGGCGCCAGGATGGCTTTCACTTAAGACTTGTTTTTGGACGCTCGTTTAAGTTGTTATGGCCGTCCATGTCAGAGACTAGACCACGCGTTCTATCGTACATCTCGGACTTGCAATATGTGAGGGCGCACCGACTTCGCGGTGTGCCAAGCGATATAAGTGGGTATTAAAACCTATGGCACAAATATTTATGTCCCAGACAAACATTTGTCTCGGTGCGCGGACCAAACCTGTGGTCTTTGGTTTACAGCCAGCGCTCAAGAAAATGCGCGACTAAGGCTGTCGACTGTAGTTGAGACATACGTATGCATTTAATTATGTATATAGATACATGTTTATTGACATAGGCAGATAATATAGAGACCACGTTCTTCGTTTTATCAACTATCATTAATCTTTTCATGCACGCTCCATTACCATTTTATTTTATTTTTTAAATAAGAGTTCTATTTGATTACTTTGAGGCCTCCTGGGACGTCTTTTACCGACTCTGCTACGCATTTCCTCATCATTAATCTTTTTTGTCAATCTCCTTGCTTTCATTCATACAATAAAATTGAACCTACAAAGTGTTCCTTCTTCTTTCCCTGTTACTGCATCGGTTTCAACCCGCATTTCACCCTTATTCTACTGTTTTTTGGTGTGTTCATAACAATAGCTCCTGAATAAATAATAATCTACAAAATATCTTATACAGAAGTTGTATCTTCAGATCTCCCGTTTTTTTTATCGATATCGATTAAAGCTCACATAATTATGAACGTATTCTAAAATGAACTAAATAGTGAACTTTAACTAAATCAAACAATACTGTAAAATAGTAGTTAGGTTTTACGCCAAATTTTACGACACAAAATAACACTTTATTGTCCTCCTAACTTCAAGTCTCATATTAAGGACATAGCTCCCAAAATATGACCACATTAAGATGACCCCTATTGAAAATGAAGACATAGTAATATCAAGGATCTTAATTAGATTGAGTTAATTGACAACCATTGTCTCATTAGTGACGGTACACATCATTACAGTTAATAAACACTGGTTCAAGTTAATGATACCTCATCTCGGCATCTCTGCTAAATTAATTAATTATACTAATAAATAGAATTCCGTTGTGCGTATGTGTGGCATAGTATTAATTGGCCTGCCTCGGTGGCGAAGTAACACTACGGCATGATGAGGTCTCGAGTTCGAATCTCGGATCGGCGAAAGTGATATTGTATTTTTCTATTAATTATATCAGCCCATAATCAGAAATCTGAGCCCGATATGGCGATGGGCTCGCTTCATATCAAATTGTAGGACGGAACACATAAGACGAGATATGAGTCCTGGTTAACACCTCTGGCTACTCTTGGGAAACAGGCGTGAGCTTATGTATGTATTAATGAACAAGGAGATAAAATACACTAGGGTTGAATGATAAGTTGGTGGCTTTTGGAAAGCGACGAGTACAGCCCTTAAGGATCCATCATTGTACCCACGTAACATCGCATTTCGTGTTCATCTTCTGTCAATTCCAATAATATCTGGGCATTATTCTGTCGAATCGCAGGGATAGACACTGAGACTTATCATCAGGTCTATTGTAGTCTCTTCGACGTGGCTAAAAAGGCACACATAGGCCTCTTGTCCACGACACTTTTTTTCACCGCCATTATAATAATAAAACAAAAAATACAAGCTTGTCCATGGCACGGCAAAGTTACGTCACGGGTCCGCCGCCGTATTCGCCACCGTGTACGTAAATAAACTCTCATAGTGATTTTTACACTAAAAAACCGCGTGTGGACAAAAGGGCTAATACTACTACCCATTACACTTACATTCGTAATGCTTTTATCTACCGGAGGGGCGTATGCGTGTTCATTCTAGTATCCCTGAGTTTTTCATATTTTAGATGGAGACAAAAATTGGGTTTTGCAGATAGGAATCCGAAATACCCCTCCTACCTAACCTAGTCAGGGATCCAATGAGGGTTTGAAAATAAAAGGTGTGTGTGAAATCTGTATGGAATAATCTCACTCTTCCAAAGTGCTCGTAGCGCACGGTCGTACGCAAAGAGTTCGCCTCGTTCCCAGCCGTGATTAAAATTAAAATTGAAAACAAACTTTTGTTTTACTAACAATATGAACTGAGAATTGTTTTTTGCGTGAAATGTTTCAAACCTTTTGTTTTAATTAAAGTATTTGGATTTCGCAGCTGCGTTGTCAGTGGGGAGCTGCGCTTGTTTGCTCCGGTAATGTTTAAATGGAGGGCTATTTTTACTTAAAAAAATGTTTATTGCTCTGGTTCTATAATAACGGGAATAAAGCTAAAATTTTATGCTAAAAGTTAGAATATTATTGATGTTTCATTTTTATTCGGAACTGGTTTTGCCAATTAAGGCTAATTGACTTTATGTGTAATTAGGAAAATGGACGAGTATAGCTTGTTAGGCTTTTGGCAATCTCATCAAAAGTACGATATTTAAAATCAATTATCAGTACCCTTAAATTTTGTTAGTAGCAATTTCTGTAAGGTTTCTGGAACTAGGTTCTGCGAAAGTCTAGGATGTCTTCAACCGGCAACGAAATTAAATATTAAATTGAATATCCCGAATTGGAAACTTAAATCACAAATTCTGTAGGGGCCCGCAAATAGGAATATAGGAACTTGGGATAATCAGACCTCATACACAATATTGCAAATCCTTACAACCCGCTGCCAAGTTTGGCACACAATGCAAATCCAATGTTGGTCGATTGGAACCGACAGCATAATACACCAACATCACGTATTATGACTCTAAATGCAGTTGAAATGTAATCCGGGCATTAAACGGAACAGGACAGGATTAGAGCGTTCGGCCAATTCAGTTATTGGCAGTGGCAGTCGTTTGGATTACCGCCAATGCTGGTTCGGACATTATTGATTACACCACAGCTTGTTTTGATTGACATTTCTGTATTTTTGATTGATAGCATATAGCTCTGCGTAGTCGAAATAGCTGGAAAGCGTAAATCTTATAAGCATCTTAACCTTTGTACAGGTTCACATTTTATTACTGCTTTTGAGAATTTGAAGGTTCTTTCATCTTATTGTTAGTATTAAAATTCTGCTTGGGTGCAAATCTTTATTTTTTAACAGTTTTCATGATGCAACGATCTTAAGTGAGTCTTGGCTTCCATTACGGAAAATTTCCACCTCTCTCAATCTCGTACCGTCTCACTATTTACTAAGAAAGCAATGTGGATCCTACTCTAACACATCAAACTAGCGGTCTACGGTTCGACGAACCTTGGGTCACTGCCCAGTCATTCCGCTTGGGCAAACCATCGCAACCATAAATCACTTGGGTCTGTTAACTCAAATTCTGGAGCTACAACTACTTAAACATTTTCACTCATCTAGATACTACATCTATTCGTCACATTTCAAACTTTATCACACTCAAATATTTGTGTAGCCTAATCAAAATTCGCGAAACAATTTCAATTTGAAACCACAATCAGTGAGCCGTGCGTAAATTCGCAAATTAAACAAAACAAGACAACTTTTATCGGAACCTCTTGGGAGCGGCTGAGTGCTGAACATTTGACAATAAACGGCAGCTATCAAACTGTTTCTAGCGTTTTCCAAATGGATTTCAGTGTTTAATTTCCATTTATTGGTTTCGAAATTGGTTCTGTTGTTCGGGATGACGTGTAGCGATTTTACGATCCTATAAGGTCAATTATTGAATGGTTTTGGAGGAGCGTTTCGCAGTTCTAACTATGTGAATCAGGCTGCTCGATAGAGGAAATGTCGTTGATATGCCGTAAAGTAACCGAATTTCTGGCGCAAATTCCTATTAATTGTACAACCGTTCATATTTAGTTCTGAGATTCAATAAGTTCTTTTTTTTTTTTTTTTTTTTTTTATTGTGGCCCGACATAGTGGCGGCATTGCACCTGCTGGTAAGCGCAAATGCCGCCCAGGCAGAGTATCCATTGGCATCGGATGGCAGTCCCATGCCAATGGAAACAATTATGCCGGCCTGCTAAGTAGCTAAGTTCATGTTTTGTTGAAATTGTAGTCCGTTCATAAACCTTAAGTGCGATATGTTCAGGTAACCAGGGACATTAGGTACACTAACCAAATCTTATCCACGAATAGAATTGTATTGTAAAACCGTTATTTTTAGCAATACAGAAAAATCACCTCACTGAGTCTAGATAATATTTAAGTTATTAAATATTTGGTAAGAGTTTTACAGAGAAGTCCAAGTTACCCTGATCTATTGAGAAGCAAGCAGGATATCAAATCAACATGTTTGTTCCAGGATTGGGCGCTTCACATACGGTTCGCAACATCAGCGGACGGCGGATACTATGAGTGTCAAGTGCCGACACATCCCCCAACTAGTATATTCTTCAAACTGGTTCTAGTAGGTATGTATGTACCCTTACTTCGGTTTTT
Organism: Hyles lineata; assembly: GCA_030180105.1. Lineage (NCBI taxonomy): Eukaryota > Metazoa > Arthropoda > Insecta > Lepidoptera > Sphingidae > Hyles > Hyles lineata. Next base: position 3,026,931 of record JARJEE010000029.1, read on the forward strand.
TTAAATGCAATTAACAGTGAGACGAGCATGCCGTTTGCCGGATGGCAAGCGATACCACCGCTCATGAACAGTAGCAATACCAAGTGTCTTGAATTACAAAGCAATACTTGGGGATTCCACTGCGTTCCATCCTGAGATATAAGATGTTGAGTCTCAATATGTACAGTAATTACTTTGACTACAATGTCCTTCACACCGAAACACAATAGTGCATTTACACTACATTAGAAATAGATATTGCGGTAATTATAAAAAAAATATATAAAAAAATGTTAATCAAATGGTGTAGAGTATCATCTATGCGGTCTTAAAAGTGTTATCAATATGAAAGTTATTAATTCCCTGTACAAAAAGAACCCTATTAAAAATAATTTTGCCGTTCTAAGAAACACGTCTTTCAAACTTTTCTACACCCGATATTTGAAAAACTTTCCAACAATCTCCTTGAATAGGAACAATCCTATTCTCATTCAATGTTTATACAACTAACTTTGAACTAATCTGTAATCAAGAATTAGTTATGAAATATGATCAGCGCTTATTTAATCACACTCAGCTAAACTCTTTGAAACCCAACACTAGGTATACTTGGAAACTTTGTAATGCTTATGATTTTAAGGATGATTTGATAAGGAATGAATCAGTTTTCTAAATATACTAATTTACTTATGGCTTATAATTATTTGAAGATGACAGTCTCGGAAAGAGTGGATGGAACAAGTTTCTAATGGTAATATAGGCATAAACTTGGAAGATTTATATTAATCTTATATTTAAGTACTACACAACTTGTAAATGCAACAAAACAAATAAAAATACGTGATTTTTTTTTTAAGTTACCGTAAGAACTACCGAGCCTGTTAGTTCTTTTATAAAATTAAGATAAAAACTGCTATATATTAGCAGCATTATTTAGAGAAATTTTATATTTGACTAATCAGATATTTGGAAAAGCTCTGAATGATCCCAATATTTTATTTTAATTTGTAATATCGATGATGTGTATAATGGCGTATCTATTGAGTAATGTTGTGATAACATTAAATATATCAAACATTTATTCACACTGCCCCGACCCTTCAATAAGATACAAAGACTTGTTTCTAAAGTTCTAAAGACTTTTCGGTCTCACAAACACACCTTTAACAAATACTTGTGGATTAAACTTTTTGTCTTGGTTCGAGGACCAAACCCATGAATTGTCCTTTCTCAATGGATTCTCATTTTTTTGTGTATGTGTATCTGTATCAGCCCATATACATTCCACTGCAGGGCTCAGACCTCTTGTACAATTAAGGATACGATTGAGAGGGGTTAGGCCGTCGTTCACCACGCTGGCCTAGGGCGGGTTGATGGACTTCTACATACCATAAAACGTTTTAAAACTAGCTACGCTATGCAGGGTTCCTCACGATGTTTTCCTTCGCCGTTATAGTGTGTGGTGATTGACTATCAATATACAAGTACACATGACTCCGAAAAGTCAGAGTTGTACCCTCATCTGGTCGGTACTAATAGGCCACCACCCACTTTTTGTTGTGGCTCATAAATATATTTTTTATTTTCTTCTCATCTAGCCGCCTATGCAGAGATCGTGGGTGAATCAGAGAAGATCATCCACGAAGGTTCGATGCTGCGTCTAGTCTGCGTAGTGAAGAGGTCCACTGAACCACCCTCATACGTGTTCTGGTACTTCGAGAACCGAATGATCAACTATGATTTGAGTAAGTAATGTTTTCCTTTTTTAATGGACTAAATAACAGGTCGAGCGTGCCATTCGCCTGATGGTAAGCGATACGGGCGCTCATGGACAGTATCAGTATTAGAATTACATAGTAAGACACTGAAATAGACATTGCGATGGTACCTACCCACGCGGACTCTCACATATGAGGGTCCTACCACCAGTAACTGTAACATAATCAACGAAATACGACAACAAATCCGCCACTTGAAGGTATTGGTATTTACCACCCTGGTCGGGTAAGGCCATTTATATCGTTTTCACGATAAGAAGCAATTTCTTGTCAATCATACAAGTATTTGTCTAGATGCTCTCAAGCTGTCGAATTACTGTGTTATATCAAAATAAGCTGGAAAGATTTCGTTGCAGTTCTACCTAAACCGTCGTCAGTTGTGCGCAATACTTTGTCCCTTTAATAAAGTTTTATTGCGAGTGTCGAGGGAGCTTCGTTCGTCTCGTTTGTTGACTTTTTCATTTGCTTGCACTGTCGGTGCCACGTGTCATAAAGTGACTGTAAACGTATGGCACATATCACTATCAGTGAAACATTGATGTTTATTAAAAAGAAAAACTTGTATTTTTTTATTGCAACGAATGGCGAGACGAGCTTGCCGTTCGCCTGATGGCAAACGATACCGCTCATGGACAGTGTCAAAATCAAACAACATAATTACAAAGCAATGCTTGGCATTCCAGTGCGCTCGTTGTTTTGAGACATAAGATGTTTAGTGTCAATATGTCCCGTAGTGACTCTCGCTACAGTGTCCTTCAAATTCGTCGCGTTATACCTTTGAACAATTTGTGATTTTTTTCGGAAATAAAACATACTTTTTAGGTTCGTACTATCTTTGTTGTATCATATCTTGGCCCGACTGGCAACAGAATACATTTCTAGAAATCTAGACAGCATTATAATCTGCTGTAGTAGGTTCTTACCAATTCTATATTAAAAAACCACAGAACCAAATAAGTCCAAGTCATTTCATACTTCAGTACTTAAATCCTACATTATAATGTATGCGTTCAAGTGAACTAAATCTACAAAGTATTCCACGCTTCTTTAGTCAGTGGAGCAGGAAATTTTCGCTTATTCGGATGTTACCTTCGCAAGGCTTTGAGCCGAGCAATATGGCTTAGTGCAAGCCAACCAAAATTATATGAAATACGTTTTATTGGAAATCGAAAAGTAATTTGAAGTATGTCATATTTTATTACGGATGTTAATTTAAATGTTTGATGTAGGTGTTGTAGCAAAATTAGATTAGATTTTTTATTTATTTATTTACACTTTATTGCACACAAAAGGAAAACAAATACAAACAGAAATCACAAAAATAAAAAGTACAATTGGCGGTCTTATCGCCGAAAGGCAATGTCTTACAGACAACCATGGGATGGATTTAAAAATAGGATAAATAAAGGGCAGTCTAAAGTGTAAAGGATAGAACTTGCTTAGAAAGGAAAAGTGTTGCAAATAAGTACAATTAATTTAATAAAATTTCAAGTAATACAAATAATAAATACACATATTATCATATTATTTTTTTTAATTGATTGTTGTTATGTTATTAATTAATGAATAAATATTTATAAAAATAAACTTACCCGTCTTAATAAAATGTTTGATACTTAATAAAATGTATTAAATTGAACAACATAGTCTTGAACCCTACACTAAGATCGAGTCTTGTGTCGTGTGTATCAGAAACTAGATATTTTTCGCCAGAACCAGAGAAAATTATTTGTGCGACCTCTCGTGTCACAGGTTGAGTCAAACCGATAGATCCACGGAAACTGCCAAATTAGTTATAAATACATCAACTCACGCCTTTTTCCCAGAAGGGGTAGGCAGAGGCTCACCTGGTAGCAAACAGGACACCCACGTTTCGCCTTGTGTGTTTTGTCCTACGATGTCATAGGGAGCGAGCAGATCTGATAATGAATGTCTTATATAATTTTGCCCAACCCGGGATTCGAACCCAAGATTTCAACTTTGCAATCATAGCGTAGTACAACTGCGCCATAAAGGTAGTCACTACAGATGTAATTAAATTAGACGTAATCATAGATTTACTAATGCATACATTTCATTTTATAAAAATTCTATCGCGCTGAAAGCTTTACTATTCAAACCAATTTATCTCCGCACATGGGATTTCGTTTGAAATATTGTAAAAACAACAGTCAGTATTAGGAATTTATGATAAAATTCATTCGCAATTCACTCGAATGACTCGCGAAAGGGTTTTGTAACACAAATATTTTTCGCTTACAATAACGGATTTTTATGCATGAGTTCGTTCACTATTGATGATAATTTGCAAAGTGTATTGGAATTTGCAAATGTCTATTATTTTGTAATAAAATTATGGCAATATTTGGAATACACTGTCTCGGTATGCCCTAAGTGTTGTGAAATATTCTTCGGTCGCATTACCGCTAAGCTTCAGATAAATGCATGTCTGAGGAAAGATAAAAAATATCTTCGATTGTATTTTCGACAGTCTTTATTGCGCAGTTGGTTAACTGAAACGAAAACCCGCGAGTCCGATCCCCGTACCAAAACAAATATCTGTGTAAACCACAGGTATTTGTTAAATAAATAGAAATATGGCAAATATCTGTGCAAACCACAGGTATTTGTTTCAGGTCTGGGTGTTTGTGAGGCCGAATAGTCTCTTGTAGCTTCTTACCCCCACGAAATAAGACTCGATCTTCATGTGGGGCAGGGCTATATATGTGACTGTTGGGTGTGTGTATGTATTTTATGTAGACAATATTTTTATCAATGAAGACACTACAAGTATCCTTGTACGTCTACCTAAAGAGGAACTACTTTCTATAACAGGAATTACTGCGTCTTATTCCAGAATTTAAGACGTCATTATTTTTATTTAATTTTAAATATATAGTCTTTATAATTCTATTTGTTCCATAAACTTATTATTATTTCCTTTTTTAGTTCTCAGCAATTAGGATTATTAGACTTAGATTGGGCAATAACTAGACGCTGAGCAAATGTTACATGCAGACAGCATGGCTAAGACTTTTCATTTACATCCTATTACGACGTAAACGCCAACGGGTTTATCACTTAGAATTATCCCCACAGCGCTCTGTTCAACTGAAGGAAAACTTTTTACATCGAATATACAACGTCAATAAAAAATAACGACCCCGGCTTATTATACCCGAAATATTCGGGTAAAACTCACCCGAAATATACAATACTTTTCGTTGAAAACCGTCACAATACATAAAAGTAAATGCAGGAATTGTAACCACGCAGATGGAAACTAGTGACCCAATTTTGAAAGAAATCTTCAAGTCGCCCGATGCTACAGTTTACTTATATTTCTTATTGTACAATCTCCAAGTGGCTGGGGACTGATTCGAACAAACAAAACAATGCGAACGGCGTTTATGATACCCAATATTTGTGTGTGGGTGTTAAAGCTAATTGGAATTGAATTTGTGCGGAACAAGCAAGAGAAAAGTTTTTATTTGATCACCAAGGTTCGCATATTGCGATTGGGAAATTTAGTTCAATTTGTATTACGCTTTAGATGTAAGTTTTAATTGAAAACATGGGCTTGATTAAATTGATAGGCTTTCCGTAGTAGGCACGAAAATAGCTTGGAAACAAGACGTTGGTAGTACAGAGTGAGTGTGAGAGATCAATGTAAAATCCATTATTTCGAAGCGGAACACAACACTGCCTGCCTTTTTGGCTGCAAAAATAGACAAAGAGGTGGTACCTGAAATACTTTTTCTGTGTTATATTGTTAAATAATTAGTAAGATTTTATTTTTTGTCAACAAGGTTATATTTTTTTATTAGTGCATTGTTTTTGTCAATAAATATTGTTTATATTTTGTTGAATTGTCTAGATTTAGTATATTATATAAATTTTGTAATTGGAGCATGCCGTTTTAATAAAAATAAACTAGGGGTAAGCTGAACAAAAAATTGGAATCATTGATATAGAGAATGCATACACACAGATTCTAAGTTGGAAACCAACTATTTAGGTCATGTACGCTGCATCGATCAAAATCTGACACCAATCCCACAAAAGACTGTCTAAGATGAGTTTTAAGTCTTCTTACCTTCAGACGATGATTTAGGTCAGCGTAAAACTCACATAAATTTCTGGTCTTGTGATCTTTATTTTAAATAAAACTTTATTTCACTTGAACTCATTCTAGGAATTTATTTCAATACCTCTCACATCTGCAGCTAAAAACCGTGAAATCTTATGATTGATTTCAAGATTGAAAAATGGCATTCAATTTATTATAATTATGAATATGAAAATAAGAAATTGAAATAAATAGAAATATGGTAAAAATTCATATTCTAATATATTTCCAAACATTGATTGTCCTTTCTGTTTATTTCTCTGCTATTTTAGACTGAAGTGTGACTTAATATACACCTTTTACGTTAAATACATTTTTAAAGTCGGATTCAAAATATTTAACAAAGGCCTGTGTTTGGGCCGTTGATTATGAAATTTCATTTTCTTTTTCTTTACACAGATGGCGTGAGCGTGCATAACGGTCGACAGACCAGTGAACTGGTTATCGGCAAAGCTGAGCCTCGTCACGCTGGCAACTATACCTGCGTGCCTGCCAACGCCAAGGCGGCTTCAGTGACAGTCCATGTGGTGCAGAGTAAGTACATAACCTTCTGGATTTTATAGCGATAAGCATAGAATTTGCTTGGTACCGACATGTAAATTACTCTTCTTCTACTTTTATCTTACTATAGCTTTGTGTGTTCTCGTTACCGCTTAAGTTTCTTGCTCGTTCTTTACTGGTGAAAATAGCCTTGTGTACAAAAAAAAAATACTGAATATAAAAACAGTGTATGACATTTTAAGGATTCATACAAGTATTTTTAATTTCATTTACCCTCTTTGGTCTTTCATCATTATGATCTTCATCTGCGTCCCTTTTAAAAGTAAGCATTTTGGTCTTCCTGACTGTCTTGATACGTTTAGTACATTTCACATATCTTTGAAATTCTCGCGAAGAATTCACATGTATTTTTCACCTCCAAAGCATAATATTATTATGTTCTTTCCACATATAATGTTTATGCCGATTTTATGGTGGCATATTACTCGAGTACCGCAAAGTGGTAGGTTGTATAATAGTTTATGTTTACGCAAATGTTCCACTGAAATAAAACTAATTTTATCGCGGTTTTTTTTTCAATGGACTCTTGTAATTGGTTAATCATATCTGCTTATTGCCTGTACATATACATGGATAAGTTTCTGCTGTATCAGACCATATAAGCTCTACTGCAGGGCACGGACTTTATCTACAATCGAGAGTATTATTGTACCGGGTTAGGCCATACACCTTGATACAAAACCTGTTGCTGTATGTGACCACCAGCTCGAAGTTGTTTCCGAATAAACTTACATTGGGCAGACTGTTCAAATAGCTAAAACGACTCTGATAAGAAGATAACGAGGAGGATTCAGCTTACCGCAAAGTTTAAAAACGTCTATTTTCAACCAGTGCGTCCTACCTGTCATGACACAATACGACTGGTCCACCTGCTCAAAGTCGCTTAGCGAGCTATAGAGCGTGCTATTCTCGATGTTTCTTTGAAGGATAAAGTCCGTAATGAACTTATCCGAAAAAGAACCAAAGTTATATACATAGCACAGAGGTTAAACAAGCTGAAGTGGCAGTTGGCTGGCTACATGTGTCGAAAAACTGATAACCGCTTGGGTAAACGTGTTCTTGAGTGGAGACTGCGTCTTGGCAAACGTAGTGTAGGACGCCCTCTAGCTAGGTGGAGTGACGATTTGCGAGAGGTCTTTGGTTGGCTGGATGTGACAAGCGGAATACAAAAATAGGTGATGTTGCAATTTGGAAGAGCCCTGTGTCCAGCAGTGGACAACAAAAGGCTGATGAAACGATGATGATTATGAGGCCATAAAAGTTGTTAGTTTTCGTATAGTTCGTTAATTTTAGAATACATATTACCGTTGGATTTTAATAAATATGGATATTACATTAAACATGTATTCATGGAAAAATATCTCCCATTATTTATTAAAATAATTTTGAAAAATTATAAAAGCACACTTTAAAGAAGTAAACTTTATAGAGATACATATTTTCCGTAAAGCAGCCTTTTACTCGAAAACCGTATGAAACGAGGAAGATACTGTAATAATGGATATATCCAATTTGAAAGCAGTATTTATTGCGAAATACGCTTTTAATCACACATCCAAAATTTACAGAAATGGTCTTATACCAAAGAGGAAGTTGTAGCAACACAAAAATACTAAGAAATTCATTTAAAAAGACTATTTATAAATGCTGACCCCGACTATTTTTGAATCCCTTTAATGTTCCCAAGCCTTTTATCCATAAAAACGTTTACGTAATACCTTCGAAATGAGTCATTTCTAAAGTAACTTTGATCCGTTCAATACGAGACTACCGGGTTACGATTTTGAATACCCTTTCATCTAGTGAATTTATTTCACAAACTGAGAACCTACAAAGGGCGTATCATCACGTACTTCAAGACTACCTAGTTCGATAAGTTATTTAATTTTATCTACCCGAGGCCCAACCTCTCGCAATTGTTGCCAATTTAGTTCATTGCGCTTCGGATGAGGAATTTAAAATGAGGTTTAATTAGACAAAAAGGACTTGTTACGCGGCCCTGTTCCTAAATATAATTATGTGAAGACGGAGCAACTTTTGTTTCGTTATTACATTTACTCATTACTTTGACATGAGATTAAATAAATCTTTTGTTGGGAAGAAACACAATTGTCTTAAGTGAGTTTTCTTCTCTTAAAAGTTGAATAAAGGAACGCTTTTGTTGTTTTACTTTTGAATTAGATGTTAATGTACGGCTACGTTTTATATATTTTAATTTCTGCATGTTTCTATGGTAAGGGAGTTGTCATGTCTTTGTTTCTTTATTTGATATTTTATTTATGTTTTCAGTAGGTTCGTATTTATAAAGGTTTCTTACTTCAATTACAATTTTAAAATTATTCATATTTGTCGTAACAAAGATTTTGTCAAGCAATATAGCTTACACATAGACATTGTTACTATATACCTACAATATAATCTTACGGTTAATAGGCTCGCCATCTATCACATTGTGGGACGGAATATGCAAGACGAAATGTGGGTTTCCTGGTTGCTACTAGGGGATCCTCTGCCTACCCGTCTAGGAAAAAGGCATGAGTTTATATAAAAATCCGCTCGGGTGCAGATCCACATTTCGAAATGGCGGCCAAATTTTGTAATTAAGAAAATAAATTTAGATTGCTATAGCTCGTATTTGCTAGATTTATCACTACTGCTTCCCTCGTATATGTTAGAGCGTGATGATATATGAAAAATATTTTTCATTTCGAACCAGTAGTTCCTGAGATTAGAGGCAACAAACTAACAAACTCTTCAGTTTTATATATTAGTGTAGATATATATGTATCTCACGGCTGTATGTCACCAAGGCAGTAGGTAGATACGTACATCTATGTCACTAGGGCCATTGACAGTTTTCCGAAGTTTTCTCCGTCCAATATATATAGGGAAAGATCCTAATAGCCAAATTACATGATGAGAGTTTCTTGGGAGAATCGTATGCCATTATAGTATGACATAACCACAGATTATCGAGCTCTGACATATATTTACACAATTCAACTTTTTTTATATCTGTAATATAAAAATAACGATAATTGTACTTTCGAGGCGAGAATCTCTTCTCGCATAAATAGGGCTTAAGGTTATTTCAATTTCAATCACGCAACCTCCATGAGATTTTGCAATCCGCAAGACTTACATAAAGTGGAATGCACGACCCGGGAATCGAAACCTAGTCTTTACGATGCACAGGCTGTCTTATTACGGCATTAATGTGTATTTATTGTCCACAGGTGAAACACCAGCAGCAATGCAACACGGAAACAACTCAGCGGCTTCGAAACTAGAACTAGAGACCCTAATATATATTCTAGTTACGATCTCCCTCAGGATTCTCATACAAAACCACCATGATTTCGGATAACGTTTCTCTATTGTACAGTTACTGTGTATATTGTCGTTTAAAATTGTATTTTCGTAGGTGGAGGAATTGTATTTGTATATAGAATTTATCTTTAAGGTTTATTTTGCAATGGCAGTTCATTTTTAGACTCTGGCATTCTTTTTTTAAATTTAACATTCGAATTATTGCAATTTAAGAAAATATAAATTTACCTGAAGTTGTCTTTAAGGTTGATTTTGCAATGGCAATTTATTTTCACAATGGTTTTTTTTTTTTCATATTGAACATTCGATTTATTCAAATTTCAAAGAATATAAATTTGCCTTTTATTAATGTAAATATTAAAGTATATGACATAATCGAGCGAGCATCGGGGCGTAATATTTTTGTACCGCCCGCAGCGTGACTTTTATTTGCGGTTTTTCTTTGTCGGCACTTTTACACAAACAATCTTTGTACGTTTTAAAATATAATATATTTATTTCGAAATATTTTTATTGACATATCTTAATTTCGTCACTACTGAAGTTTTGTCATTGAATATTGATCTTTATTAAGATGGCTAACCTGTATACTGACGGAGCTATATAAGGTAATATATATTGCGGGTATCCACTGTGACTGATAGGATAGAGAAAAAACCCGTTTCAGTGACACACGCAGGTTTGTCGCGTTTTGAATTCACCCTGTATATACACTGGGTGAAGCTAAAAGCAAATGGTTTCGACAGTGATGTAATCGTATTGACTGAGATGTTTATCTCTCGCCGCTGAAAACTCTACTTGGATTATTTATTTGAACTTTTAAAAAATAGTGTTTGTTAATAAATAAATACATCTAACAGTCACATACATAGTCTTGAGCCCACATGAAGTGTATAAAGGCGGACTTAACACCCGGGCATTCTCCACCATTCAACATTTGAGTGATGCAAAGACTACATTGCATTTACCAATAGATTAATTGTCATTCCATCATGCAGTATAACAATGCATCTCTCTCCCTTTCTCCTCAGCGACAGGAAGTCCAATGCTGAGCACAGGCCTCGCAAGGGTCTCCACATCTTCGTTCAACCTTATCTAGGTCCACCGTGTACAAAAGTACATACTTCCAAAAAATCAGCTCTATTTAATTTCAACTCTATTGTAAACAAAACAAATATCTCTGTCAGAACAGTACATAGGACTCGCTTTCAAAGTGCTCCGTGTTTTGGTTAATCATAATTATGCTTTATTGCGTCAACAACTCCCACTTGATGTAAATGACACGGCTTAATCCACACGAGCCTCGTTTATTTTAATAGCAGCCTAAGCATTTAGAGCAAGTCGTTACGTCACATCAAGATGACGCAGAACTGGAAATGATGGCAATCATCGGATAAGAGATCAAATTAAATTGGTTGAGTTTCTTCGCGTCTTGAGAATCCGTCTTGTACTTAAAGAAATGTTCCTATAATCGTCTGATCTTCGACCGTGATAGCAATAATGTATGTTGGGATTATTGCGTCAAATGGCAAAAGATTGCAATCTGCTGTTCATTGGCAGCTTACTTTATTTGGGAGGATTATCACCATTGGATGAAGTATAAAAATACAGCGAGAGTTAAAATAATTATTTGATAACATTAACCTATGACAGTACATTACCAATATCTATTTTTCCAAATACTTTCTTGACAGGTTGACTCAATAATAAATGAACAAATGTATTAGAAATGTTATATTGAGCCATTTAGAAAAGTAAATAAAACATTTTTCAACATTAAAATTGTATTTATATTAAAATTGAAGAGCTCTTCGTATTTCACTACGTTTTTGACAGACGCAAAATTGAATTTTTCATCTTCGAATCATAAACAAACATGTCGTTGTAATAAGAAATATTTTTAATAGATGCAAAGAAACGAATGACGGCGTATGACAGACTATCTCGCTCTTTCTTAATTTAAGCCTTGCATTAATGAAGAAACGTCGAGAGGTCAAGATATTCTGGTATTTTATTTTTACGCTATTCGCTTTCTGACTTCATGCAAATACAAATTCCCCACCTGTTTATTTTATATTTTACGAAAATTGTAATTTATAACAGTTAATTAATAATAAAAAAGTATACCAACCGAGTACAATAATGTTAAATGTAAATAAAAAACTGTGAAATATATAAAATTAATTAAGTGATGTGTAAGAATATGTAATTAATTTTAATTTGAAGTTAAGAATAAATATCAATTTTGAATTTAACGTGCCAAGTCATATTGTTTTATTCACCCCTTTAAAGTTTAGCAAATTGAGAATATTCATCATGATTTATCGACAAATATCTCTCTGGTGCTAAGATATGTCTTCTAACTAAATTTTCTAACTTTCCCCTGGTCTTTAGCCTCCTCAATTATCATAATTTCTTGAGGGAAATATCATACGTTCTTGGCGTTTAAATTTAATTATTAAAAAAAACAAAATTGAGCTTGTTTGATTCGATGTCAAAAGCGGAAACCTATATTACCACCGCTATAGTACAATTTGTTACAATAACAGAACAAATAGGATAAGAAATTGCCTTAGCTATACAAAACGCCTTCTCTGTTTTATTGATCTTTTTATAAGACAAGAGAGATATTTCTCACTTTAAATCCTTTTTGCTTCATAAAAACCAGTACCCATAATATACAAAAATGATTTATCCATTCCCTGAACCGAATACAAGTAATGGATTGTTCGTCGGGTTTTTCTTAAAAAAATATGTTCCTGACAAGATTTTCCCTTTTATGTATCGTGCTGGTAGTCTTATATAATAATTCCCGTTTGCTCTATAAAATGGTGTAACGAAGTGTGAAATATAACGTATTTGATGTAAGATCGAGGTGCCTTTCGTAAGCTTCTTTGGTACGCCGCCTGATAGAGGGTGTAACAAGATGGGAAATTACTGGTATGGGTTTTAACTCAACAAAAATTCATGACGTAAGTTTCCTAGTACGGATTTCGCTTTACTCCTGTTTTTTTTCTTTCCAGTCTCGTCACATTTTAAAACGTCATAAAATATGGTCATGGGTTACGTTAATCACTTACCATCAGATGTACCGCTTGTGAACCAGGATGGTGCCACCGGAATATCTGTTTCATTCACCAAACAGCAGTGTAAATGCACTGTTGTGTTCCAGTTTGAAGGACATTGTAGCCAGGGTAACTACTGGATATATTGAGACTTAACATCTTATATCTCAGAATGACGAGCCCAGTGTTGCGCAGTGTGGCGCCAAGCATTGCTTTGTTTTGTATGGTTTTGCTACTATCCATGACCGTTCGTATTACTTACCACCAGGCGTAAGGCACGCTCGTCTTGCCATTTATTGTTGTAAAAAAATACTGTCCTCTCTATTTCCTTCTGTTCTATGCATCCCAGTGGCGTGCCATATGAGAGGCCTTTGTCCAGCAGTGGATGCGAATAGGCTGATGATGATGATGATGATGATGCATTCCACGGTTGTCTGGTAGTAATCATCTAGAGCCATAAGACTGCCACTCGTACTTTTGATTGCCTATTATTTCTATATATTGCTTTTCTTTGTTTGTGTATAATCTATATATATAAAAGAGGAAGGTGACTGACTGACTGACGTATCAACGCACAGCCGAAACTACTGGAGCTTAGGACGTGAAAATTTCCACAGGGGTTCCTGTTGTGACGTAGGTGAGCACTAAGAAGGGATTTTTGGAAATTCAACCCCTAAGGGGGTGAAATGGATAAAAAACTGTTGTATGGAAAATCGAAACCGTTAGAGTTACAATTGTCAAACTTGGCACTTTAGTTAGTCATTTAAAAAGGAATTTAACTGTATACTTTGTTTCTCTAAAATTAACCCTAAAGGGGTTAAAATAGGGGTTGAAGTTTTGCGAGACTAGAACGATTTAATGACTATCTAATCAACGCACAGCCGAAACTACTGGAGCTAGAAACGTGGAATTTTCCACAAGGTTTTCTATTGTGACGTAGGTGAGCACTCAGAAGTGATTATTGGAAATTCAATCCCTGGGGGGGTGAAAAGGGTAAAAAATCTGTTGTATGGAAAATCGACACCGTTAAAGCCACAGTTGTCAAACTTTGCACTTTCCTTAATCAATCAAAAATCAAAATAACTGCATACTTTATTTTTTTTAATTAACCCTAAAGTGGTTAAAATAAGTGTTGAAATTTTGTAGAACCGAACTGTCTAATCAACGCACAGCCGAAACTGCTGGAGCTAGAAACGTGAAACTTTACACAGAGATTCCTATTGTGACGTAGGGTAGTACTAAGAAGGGATTTTAAGATATTCCTCCCCCAAGGGGGTGAAAAGGTAAAAAAGTTATATGGAAAATGGAAACCGTTAAAGCCACAGTTAGCAAATTTTCCACTTTTGTAAATCTACCAAAAACAAACATAGCTGCATACTTTATTTTTCTGAAATTAACCCTAAAGTGGTAAGGGTTGAAATGTTGTAGAACCAAACTGTCGCATCAACGTACAACCGAAACTACTGAAGTTAGGAACTTGAAATTTTACACAGGGCTTCCTATCATAATGTAGAGCAGCGCTAATGAAGTATTTACTGAAATTCGATCCTTAAGGGGGTGATAAGGGAGAAATTGTGTTGTATGGAAAAACGAACCGTGAAAGGTACAGATTTCAAACTTGGCAGTTTAGGTAGTCAATTAAAAACAAAAATAATTTTTTACTTTTTTGTCTTAAATTAGCCTCAAAGGGCTTAAAATAAGGGTTGTAATTTTGTATACAAAATCGAAACCGCTGTTATTGGTACGAAAATTCGTATTTCAGCTACCTATTATAAACACTAGAAATTGGCATGCACTAATTTTGGAAAAATGCCACGAAGGGGATGAAATTTTATAAAAAGTATTTAGGTTTCCGTGGGTACAAAATAACCGTTAAAAGTTGAGCTTGATGGTATAATTCAAGAACTGGACAGGGAAAGCAATATTTTAATTTTACTAATTTTATACGTTGTTCATGAGTGTAAGAGTTTCACATTTACGGTCAGGGAAAAGGAAGGAATGGACGGAAGGTTGTGTTGGAATATGGGGCATAAGCAACTTTCATTTTAAATATCCATTCATGGGTTTCGCGCAAATAATACTCATAAGTAAAATTGTGCGTAGTTCCGGGGTTATAAATTTTAGAGGGAGGAATTTATTATGTTTAATAGTATTTACTTATTATGGATAAATAATGACCAATTGTAAGGTTTTGGCTTTTTATGTTTTGAGTAGAGTTAAAGCGGGAAATCGTTGTTGATAAAGTAAGTAATATATAGCCACATGACTTGCCCAACAGGATGCTCACTAATAAATAGTGACGTAATTCGGAGTTTTAGAATTTTCTTAGTTTTAGGGGAGAAATGAGGACGTAATATAAAAAAATATTGTAAATAAAGATAATAACGCAGACGAAGTGGCGGGCAAAAGCTAGTATAGTATAAATAAATAAAATATTTTTCATGATGAAAACCCAAGTTTTGTCGACGGGAATACCTATCTACATTTACGTAATGAGAATCTCTGTACTGTGTTTAAAAAAAGAAGCTGATGTCATGTGGCGTAAGGATGGAATGGCCGACATCCCGGTGATTATGATTTAGAAAGACATATAACCGTCATTTTGTAGTTACTATAAGAATGCTACTTATATATTAAAAACTCATTAACTGACAAGTTGAAAGCCATTATAATTAGCAGAATGTTTAATGTGAATATCAGTAAAAAACACTAAAAAACGTAGTACTTATAAATAGCTTTTTTATAAAACTAATCAATTACAGAACACCACTAATGCAAAATTGACAACCTTGAAAAAAATTAACAGACCGCCCTTAATTCAAGACACTTCCTTCAAAATCGGGACTACATTTAAATAAAAAAAATACTTAAATAATTTTTCCAGCCTTAGAACATAAAAATATAAAAATTCAAACGTGGCTACTTTCTAAAACAGAGAACTGTCACGTAATTAATTAGGCGCCTTGATTGACGAGAGATGTCTCACAATTTTCTATCCAAGTGGTTCTGTTGACGACAGCTTCAATGCCGGCTGGGGCTTTTGTCTGTCCGTCTATTCAGGGCGCAGTATTCATCAGTATTTGCCGAGTTATGTGAGAAATTTATTGTTTCGTCACATTGTGTCTGTATACGGATAAGTCGGATTTAGCTGGGAAATAAGTGAGGGTATAAATTACTCATTTTGGGAGGGTGACGAACTTTGAAAGGTGTTGATGAGTTCTTAACACCGTGTTTTGTGTCGTCCAGTGAGGATATCTTTCCAGGTTTATCCTTTATTTTATTTTTAAGTATACTGCGTGTACCGTCAGGTGTATTAAAATCACTTTGATATACCTGAATATTAATAAAAAATATTTATTTTTAAGAAATTAAACTGCCTTGAAATTGTCACAAAAAGAGATTAATAAAACTAATATTTTAATAAATCTAAAATGCCTAAATATGCTAACACATTTTTTTGAGGTGCCATCCTTAATGTTTAGTACTAGCTATGCCCCGCGATGTTTCCTGCATAGCTTGTAGCATTGTTATATACCTTATAGAAGTCCAGCTGGCACGTACTTCAAAAATGTTGTTGGCATATTTAGGTATAAATAAATAATTAAAAGATTAGTTTTCTCTCTTTTTAGTACAATTTTGAAGTAGGTTTAATTTTTTTAATTATTTTCTGTATTTTTATAGGTATTCAGATAATTTTAAAAATGTATACATAGCTTATACTTATTACAATATCTGTGTAACGACTTCTACTTTTGTTTACACCCTGAAAATCAGTAAGATAGCGGGTCCCGCGAGGGCCCTTTAATTTTGGTCTTATACAGGTCTATCTCGTGCAAATTAGGACATCTGTAATCTATCGAGATCTCCAAAATTGGGAAATGTAGACAATTACCGAAAATCTGGATTGGTTCACTTAAAAACCTTGGTTGTTTTAGCTCCAAGAGCAAGTTTCGCTGTCAATTGACCAAATATAACCTACTAAATACATTGTTAAATACAATTAAGTATAAGGGCGTGACACCCATTAAGCATTTAAGTGAACGTCCAGCGGGGATCAAATTTACCCCCTACGGCGTCGAAGGCAGTGCTATAATAAAATATCTGGGCCGTATAATCGATACAAACTAGGTTTATTTTTAGTTGTCTAGCGGCGAAAATTGATTCATGTGTAGTTTCCCACATTTAACTAATTATGGAGGGATAACAACTTGTGTTTGACTTGTTCTCACTAAGTTTTTAGTTCGAAATACAAAATATGTTGTGGCGATGTGTAATGTTATATTATTATTTATATTTCCATGTATTATGTATTTGTTTGTATATTGTTTTAATAAGTTATACTTCAAATTGCAATATTAATAAATTAATTTGAGTTATTTTAATTTGGCGAATTCGGTCAACATTTATTATATTGTGTAGCGTCAGACTTGTGTTCGTTACATCGTCACCCATAGTGAGGAATATTGAGTACATGAAATAAAAAAAATATGATAATTCCTTAAAGGTCATAAAACAATGCACTCATAGCTCCTATAGCTTCGTACGAAAATGATGACGGTGACCTAATCAAGTGGATATTTGCTCGTTGCTTCATTTATACATATAAATAAAATTGAATTGTCTCTTTGTAAAGTGATAATAAACAAAAATGTCCAACTACATATCGTTATGTACACGATATCTATAACGAAAATGACCTTTAATTTCTTTTTGTCTATCCAGCTAATCTCTGAAATGGCTGGACCGATTTTGACCGGACTTTTATTGTCAGGTAGCTGATATAATAAGGAGTAACTTAGGCTACATTTATTTTAGAAAAAATCTTTTATTTTTGAAAAATAATGTTTTTGTTAAATTCGACGCGCGGACGAAGTCGCGGGTACAGCTAGTCTAATATATAAATACACATTATATAATAAGAGTAGGGACTTGTCATAGAAATATGTTTTGCACTTTCCAGACATTAAACTATCTTCGTCCGTCTTTTCCGCTAAGTGTGTTGCATAAGTCTATTTCATTGCACGCTATTTTCTTGAGTCAAAGACTTTTATCTTCTTTTCGTCTTATTTACCACACCTTCAGCCAATCTCAGTGACAACATTTTATTCATTCATAGGATTTATACCATCTATAGATTACTGCAACAACTTACCAGTGTCCAATTAATATTGACAATTGTCTTTGAGTGCTTTCTAAGAGTTTTATATTTTTGTTTCTAATCGCATATACGTCCGATCCTTGATTTTAGCCAACTTTATCCCAGCTACTACCACGAAAATGCATCCAAATGCAGTTACAATTCCATTATCGAGTCGAAACTTGCGAAAACGAAAATTTTCCGGCTAACAAATCGCGAAACAAACGGAAAATTTTACCGACCAACATAAAGCGCCGCAGCACTGTAAACATGCCTAAATTACGAAACTCTATCTAATATATGTACTAAACAATCCGAGTGTAACAGTTTTGTAAAGTAAACTACGTATGTAATATCTCCGTAATTTGCTATCGTTTCGTTTGATGTTTTGTTCTAATGATACTTGTGGTTAGAGAAATTTTATTCTCAAAAGAAATTCATATTACATTTCACTTCTCTGTATCAGCCCATATACGTCCCACTACAGGGAGCGGGCCTAGACTACAATCGAGTGTCCGATTGAGAGTGGCTAGGCCATATAGTCCACCACGCTGGCCTAATACGGATTGGTAAACTTTGAATTAGATAGAAATTCTTACAAATCGTTATGGCATGCAGGTTTTCTCGCGATGTCTTCCTTCACCGTTATTTCACTTGATATAAATGTATCAGACAGAACTAATTTATAATTTAATAATGCTAAAATGTCCTAATATTGGAACGTTAACAAAATAAAAATACCCAATGTCAACTTCCGTTTCAGTTGGTACTTCCTGATTGGTAACTTTATGATTGCCTCAGTAATAAATGATTATCCGCAACATCTCATTGGGTAATCATCAGGGAATTAAGTGCGAAGTATCCCAATATTATCGAGAATCAATTTATCATTATCATCAGCTTATGAAGCTCATTCAATATTTAAGGTTTTTATTTTGTCTTAGTAATATTATCAAACCTAATCTATACATCTATACATATAAATAAAATTGAAGTGTCTGTTTTAAGAGTGAAAATAAAAAAAAATTACCAATTACATTTCGTTATATACACGATACCTGTGCCGAAAATGATCTTTAAAAAAATTTTGTCTGTCTGTCTGTCTATCTGTGTGTCTGTCTGTTTGTTAGTTCCGGCTAATCTCTGAAATTACTGGACCGATTTTGACGGGACTTTTTTTGTCAGGTAGCTGATATAATAAGGAGTAACTTAGGCTACTTTAATTTTGAAAAACAAATTAGGGTTCCGCACAAAAAATTAAAGCCCTAAAATTATGGGGTTATTTTTTTAAATATGGTATTAAGACACACGGGTGGCTTAGTTCACTGTGTTTATTCGAATTATTTTGCTATACAATTATTTAGGGTTCCGCGGGTACGAAACATATCTCTAAAACAAAAAAAAAGTCTTAAAATTGTTTTTTTTTTAGTATGGTATTATGACACGCGGGGGACTGAGCTCATTATGTTTCTTTGATTTCATCATCATCATCATATCAGCCCCAGGAAGTCCACTGCTCAACATAGGCCTCCCCCAATGATCTCCACAATGACCTGTTGGAAGCGGCCTGCATCCAGCGACTTCCTGCGACCTTAGTCAGATCGTCCGTCCACCTTGTAGGCGGGCGTCCGACACTTCGCTTGCCTGTACGTGGCCTCCACTCGAGAACCTTTCGGCCCCAACGGCCATCGGTTCTACGAGCTATGTGCCCGGCCCACTGCCACTTCAACTTGCCAATCCTATGGGCTATGTCGGTAACCTTGGTTCTCCTACGGATCTCCTCATTTCTGATTCGATCTCGTAGGGAAACACCGAGCATAGCCCGCTCCATGGCTCGTTGAGTGACTTTGAGCCTTTTAATGAGGCCCACAGTGAGAGGCCACGTCTCGGTGCCGTATGTCATCACTGGTAACACACAACTATCGAAGACTTTCGATTTTAGGCACTGAGGTATTTTGGACGAGAAGACGTCGCGAAGTTTCCCGAACGCTACCCAACCGAGTTGGATTCGCCGATTGACCTCTCTCTCGAAGTTCTTTGATTTATTTGGTCTAAATTATTCTAAAAATGTCAGGTAGCTGATATAATAAGGACTAACTTAGGCTACATTTATTTTAGAAAAATTCTTTTATTTTAGAAAAATTAAGTTTTTGTTAAATTCCACGCGGACGAAGTCGCGGGCACAGCTAGTCATACATATAATTAATACTTAAACGCAAAAAAAATAAACGGGAAAAATTCACTTCCATGAAAAGAAAGTTCGCCTTGCAATAATGAGATATTTAGGGCACTCTTTTCATGAGGGTCCAAGATTTCTATACGTTTTAAAATTCTCATAAAGCATATTTTACGACGAAATCAATCTCAATTAGTTAGGGCTTGTGGTCGTTTGTGAAGTTTCTAAAATCAATAAATATGTCGAAGTTCTATAAAATCCAATAAACCTTACAACTTTAATCGAAATGAATAAACCAGTTTCCGTCGAACATCGATACGGGAAAATGTTCTGTAATTTACTTGATAGACAGTTTGAAAGTACAGTATAGTGAACCTTTTAAAGCAAAGCTAATATCCAATGAATAGAAATTCATTTCGACGGGATTTTCCAGAGAAACATACTAGGTAATGGATTCCGTTTATAAATAAACAGGATCGTGAAAGAGACATCGTACGGTCAAAGCGGGCTGACGACACGTATGGCGAGTATTCGATTGCACTTAACGAGATGTCAGCTAATTACCGCCCGTCATCTGTAATCAAAGAGTCGTTAGCACTGACCAGCATATCTTGGTCCCCCAGTATTTGTACTCCAGTAAAAATTAACGGACGTCCGTTCATTTGCATTCCGCTTTGCATAGCTCCGAGAAACGGGAACAATCATACGTTTAGTTTTTCTTTGAAACCGAGTTTAGTTTTACTACGTTTTGATTGCTGAAGGGTAAAATCTACAGGAAAGTAAGTCGGAAAAATTAAAGGATATTCAAATTCAAAAGCTTCCTCTGCGCCGTTTTAATTCTAGTCTTAACAGTTTTTGAATGCTGTTTGATTTATACTGCAGTCTCTGGGGAGCAAAGCGTAAATAACCGTTTAAACAACACAGCTCGTCTCTTTGTGAATGTATTTATGTGAAGAAGTTGAAATAACATTCAATTGAATTTAATTGAATTTTTATGGCATGACTTTATACTTGGTTTTTGTTTCGTTTTTCTATGTATGGTATATAAGAAATAATTTATGTATTCATATCATTTAAATAAAGCATACTCTATAAAATTGAGCTCATTTCTCAAATACTGTCAAATATATTTAAATGTTACAAACTATCATTCATAAAACCTTATCACGAAAAAGTAGATTAAGTGCTTAAATGTCGTCATAACAGCATTAATTAAATAATCCGTTAATCCTAAAGATTTGCACACTATATTTAAACAAACATTATGAATGTTGAATAACCAATAAATAATATGAGGCCAACAATACTTGAATACAATTATAATGCTAGAAATTTTAGGCCTTACCACAAAATTCTACCTAAACGGTTTGTAAAAGCAAATGCGTAGCTATGCGTGGAATTAACGCCATATTTCATACACGTATAGAATATTAACCTTCATACGGTCTTCAAAATGATCAACGTCAACGGGCCTCGGGTCTAATTTGACCCGTAACATATATTGCCTACATGTATGTCAAATAATTGCATTACAAATATTGTTTAGGTTTATATTTTAATACATTTATTTATTGACAATGAAAACAACAGCTAGTTAATATAAATTTTATTGGAGTTAATTAAGTTTCGAACATATACCATTTTTACTTATTAGGTGCGTAGTGGGTACTACATTACTCTATAATAGCAAAATAACATGATAATCAAAATCAGTTATTACATTCAGAACACAAAGTAATCATTTTAGAATGCTGTTTACATATAAATTTTTTTGCATGTGAGGCAAACCAATCCTGTTTTATTATCCGTTTTTTGACACAAATGACATCGGCCTCTCTTGGTTGTTTTTTTCTCTGTATTCCTTTCAGACTGGGATGAGGTTGACGATTGTGGATCGTTTTGAGAGGAATCTCGTATACTCTTTGCAATTTCAAGTGAAAAACATGCTCGAGGTAAAGTTTGTCGTATTTTCACAAAGGGAGTAACAAGCTGCATACCTAGATTTTCTAAAAAGTTACGACGCTTAGCAAGGTTGTCTTCTTTCCAGGCATGATTAGCAGATGTGAATAAAACAAAAGCATTATAAGCCGATATATCAACCATATTACTGAACACCACTTGAGGCCATCGTTTAGTCTTTCTTCTACAAGTATAACAAGATACAGATTTATCCAATGTATCTACACCACCTTTACATTTGTTATAGTCTAATATTATTACTGGCTTCTTATCTGTGCGATGACTAACTTCTGAGTCATGATGCAATGTGCTCAGAAGATTTACAGATTTATTTTTTTTAGGAATGTAAGACACGAGAGTAGTATCCTTGGTAAAAGCAAAGTTAGATGAAAAAATCGGTGTATTTTTTATGTTCACAAATTCAGGTGGTAATTCAGGCTTATTTTTACGTATAGTTCCTACTAGTGTTATTTGCTTTTCCAGTAATTTTTGTCCCAGTTGATGCGACGTGAAAGAATTATCGGTTGTGAGATTATGGCCCTTTAGCCCCACAGCCAAATCAAGAACCACACGCAGACCTTGATTTCTTTCAGGAACACTTCCGGCTTCTTTTCCTGTATATGGTTGAATATTCCAAGCATAACTAGTTGCAGAATCACATAGAAGCCAAAACTTTATGCCATACTTTGCCGGTTTTGATGGCATGTATTGCCGAAATGGGCACCTTCCTCATTCTATTCTACAGTTACATTTTGGGAAGGATTATAAAGTTTCGGTAATATATCAACCCACTTATTCCAAAGCTCGCGAATCGGAACAAATTTATCTAATAATCGCCGTTCGCTTCGAGTTTCTCTGTTATCGAACCTTATAACTCTTGAAATTTTTTTGAACGTCTTGAGTGACATGGTCGCTGCAAATATGGGTCTGCCTTTTTTAGAATCCCATAAACTTTCAGTACTTTCATTATTTGAACGAAACACACCAGCTAACAAAAGTAAACCAATAAACGCGAACAATTCAGTACTGTCAATATCAGTCCATTCTTTATCTAAAACACGTCTACCCTCAATATTCGTATAATTCAAAATAATGTGTATCAGTGGAGGTGGAAAATATAATTCAAAACTTGACATTTCTACTTCTGTGATTCTTGATGAAGAATAACGCGTCAATCCTGGCATCATATTGATAATATTTTCCCTCGAAGTTCCGTAACTGCTCCCAAACGGTTTTTTACTGTAAGTTATTTGACCATTCTTTGACAACATTCTTTCAGAAGGAACAAATGAATTTTCTCTCTCACTAGAACTACTGTTAGATGAATCAGCATTCTCCACATGATCTTCGAATTCAGAACACGATTCTTCCTCATCAGACACCTCGTTCAAAAAGTTTTCAATATCACTGTCCCTCATTTTCAAATACGAAACAATTACTTGACACTGACGTTCCATTCGTTCAATGTTTGTTGTAAAACTAAAGTGGGGTGTGGGTAGAACAATGTAAGCATTATACAATAAATAATGGGTAACACGATACCAAAAGTAAACAAACTACAATCGTTCTATACTTAATGGTCAAATGTGACCCGAAGGCCATTAGAGTAAAAAAATAAATATATTGAAATATTTTATAGATTTTTATAAAATATTCATATATTTATATTAAGCTAAGAACTTTGAAAAATGTCACGCAATATCAAATGTCAAAACAAAATACTTAAAAAGAAAACTTTGTTTCAGTCCTGAAATGGGTCAAAAATGACCCGAAGACCGTATGAAGGTTAAATAGAAAAGCATTTCTTTACCGAAATAGGATAGTTATTTATCTAATTTAAAACTTTATATACAACTGTTTTGTTAACCTTTGAAATATGTGAAATTGAAATAAATTGGATGTTGGTAAAATGAACAAAAAGAAAGAATATAAATATATACTTAAATACACACAATACTTTAACACGCATATACATAGACAAATAAATACAATATATACATATTATATTATAGATAAAAAAACTGCTGTTTGTTTAATAAACATCTCTCGAACCTTCGCCTTTAACGCTAGACGCTTATTGCATGTCCTAATTTCAACAGGGATATTTGTATTTAAATTGTTTATTCTCAATTCATTTTCCCATTTATTTGAGTTTGGTTGGTGTATTAGAGTGCCAGAAACATTTTATTCCGCAGTTGTTAAGCGAATTATGATTCGAAACACATATTTTATTGATGAGCGACTGAAGCGAGAGGTACTGAAGGAAATTGGATCTTGGCACCAAAACGGAAAATGGCTCCAGGTGGTTTTATTTAGTGATTTTTCTTTTCATTTTAGACGTGTGTTAATAAGTTAAAATACAACATTGAGAAATTGTATTTATTCTCAGTAATAGGTGAACAAAAGGTGTTTCATCAGATATTATAAGTACATTATTTTATACGTTCTTATTACTGTGGTATAGCACAGTGATATTTTTACCTTCGCTCTAATTGAATTAACACATCTATTTACATACAATTGAAACACATACTGTCTATCATATAAATTCCATTTACACACATTTCCTAAATTTTAAATACATAAATAAACAATCGTTGTACTTTTTCAAAATTAACTGTATAATTACATACCCAATTATGATCATTCAAAAAAATACACAAATTATGACTAGATATTCAACATAATTTCCTATTAGATAGATATTTAAAATCAACAGACTATAACAATTCAGCAAGAAACCAATTCCAATAACAACTCCCAGATAATAATTATAAAATGATTCACGAATACAATTTTTAAAGCGGGTAGTATTTTCTGAGGGGTCATTTTATACTGGCCACTCGCGACTGCTGCGTTTGACAGCAAAGGTTTATTTCGGGTCGCTAAAAGTCCCAGCGGCTGGCACCTGGATCATTACGGTTATAAAACACAATCAACCTATAGGGCGGTGTTATGAAAACCTTTTAGGGTTCTGTAAATATTTTAAGGAATTCTGGATTATTACGGAAATAAACTTTCGATCCTGAGGAATATTTTTTTGAGATATCAAATTACTAAAAAACTATTCTATTATTTAATTTATTTTATAATAAAATATGGATTTTCTTGAACTTATAACTTAAATAAAACAATATAATACGTAAAAATGTCAGCTCTACTTCAACGTTTAATACAGTTTTCTTGTCGCAAAAAGTAAACCTATACCTTTAGGGCATATCGTAGTATATAATATTATATATATGGTAAGTTATTTCATACAACTCAGAGGTTTTTAGGAATCCCTATTAAAAAGAAAAGATATATTTAAATATATAAAAAAATATTGTGTGTATAAAAGTCTTTTACTTTAGTATTTCGTATAGAAAATCCATAAAAACTGCGATTTATACAGAACTAATTCGTTGAATAAAAGTATTATTTACGGATTTTATCGCGGAATTGATTTAATTTTTACATTTTTATCTTCCCGACGTTTCGATCACTTTACAGTTTTCATGGTCACGGGGCGGTTTGTTTTATTCAATGTGTAACATTCGCGTAAATCTAAGAACTAATTCGCTTAATAAATTATTACATTTATTTTGTGACTTACCTATCTGTCTTTGTCAGCCCATATACGTCCCACAGAAGGGGACAGGCTTCCTCTACAGTCGAAAGTTCGATTGAGAGTGGTTAGGCCGTAGTCCACCACGCTGATCTACACGTCCACCAGATTAACCTATACTAATATTATAAAGAGGAAATATTGTTTGTTTGAATTAAATAGACTTTGAAACAAATGGGCCGTTTTAAAAAAAATCACCATTAGAATCCTACATTATCTCTGATGAAAATGGTGATAGAGTATTTTCAAAAAAGTTTGCACCACGCCAGGCCGGGCCGTATATAAAATGAATGGAAAATATAACAAAGGTTGAGAAAGTCGCTGAATGTCGGCTGTTTTCAACATATCGCTGTGGAATCCTCGCGCGAGTTCTAAGTCTCGCATTCATAAGCTTAATATAATGAAGACGCAATTATTTCTCCTTTACGTTATGTTCAACTAAAAGGTCAAAGCTTAAAGTCAAAAGGTCCGTAATATTTTTAATCATGTATGTGTAAGGAACCCTCTCCGAACACCTATTAGTGCTTGGTTAGTTTTAGTTTTATTGTCCCTTTGTAAACCGCAGACAAAATTTTCATAATAAAAAGCAAGCTTGGTTTTTTAACACTTTTAACTTAGTTTATACAAAAAGTGTTCTATATTCCCAGCTTTATAACATTTTTGGCGGTGATTGCAATTTCAAACAAGTGGTTGGAAAATTCATTAGCATTTTATTTTACAGCATAAGCCCGGCAACGCGACATCCATCATGTTCACGGTGGTCACCTGTGACTTTCTGGATTTATGTGTGTATTGATATTCAATTACCACGCTCTATAACGTTGAAGGAAAACATCGTGAGGAAACCCGCATTTCATAGCGATTTTAAAGAATTTCTACGGTATGTAAAGTCCGCCATCCCGCACTAGGCCAGCGTGGTGAATTGTATATTCTGACACCTCTTAATCAAATTTTCGTTTACCCTTTTTTATTGCAATGAATAGCGAGACGAGTGTGTCATCCATCTAATTGTAAGCGATCATGGACAGTAGCATAACCAAGTACTACCATGAATTACAAAGCATTTCATTCCATTGCACTCGCCTTCCTGATACATAAGATGTTATGTCTCAATATGTCCAGCAGTTACTGTGGCTATAATTTTCTTAAACCCGGAACACAACAGTGTATTTACACCGCTGTTTGGAGGAATAAATAGACATTGCGGTTGTACCTACCCAGGGGGTCACTCACATATAAGAGATCCGCCACCAGTAAAACTTACTTAGTAAGATTGTTACTGCGTGACTACCCAAATCAATAGTACAAAGTGATGCTTTTATTTATTTACTATCCTGATATAAGAAGCTTAAAAAATTCATCAAATTTTTACATATAATATTTTTATATATAAATATTGGGGTATTTATATATTATTGGAAAGTCGGACAATTGCAATTGTAAATACATTTTCCGTTAACAATTTACCAACCGCACGGCTTAAGTTAAATTGTATTGGTCGCAATAATTTGCGATTATCGTGGTCCACACGTGTTGCAACCGCGAACGAATGTACTGAAATACCGCAACATGTTGAATTAATTTTATATATATATGAATATATATATATATATATATATATATATATATATATATGTACACATCTCACATCCAGGAGCCTGCGCCCTGGTTGTTGATGTATGCCGATTACATAGCACTGGTGGAGGAGGACCGGTTACTTTTGGAGCGCAAGGTCAATCGGTGGAAGGAGACGTGAAGACGGATAAGTTCAAGTACCTAGAGTCCATACTACATGAGTCCGGGGATATCGACCTTGACGTCAAAGCCCGTATAGGCGCTGCTTGGTCTAAATGGAGGGAGGTCTCGGGCATACTCTGCGACGTGGCTCAAGGGTCTCATCTATAAAAGCATCATGCGGTCGCGGAGATGAAGATGCTGAGGTGGTTATGTAACGTTACGCGTTTGGATAGAATCCGTAATGAACACATCCGTGGCAGTCTTGGTGTCCGTGATGTGGCAGATAAACTCCAGGAATGTCGCTTGAGATGGTATGTTTACGTCCTAAGGAAACCGCAGGAGGATATCGGCAATGTGTGCCTGATCCTCAATATTCTCGGGCATCGACCGCGTAGTAGACCAAAGAAGCGCTGGCTCGATGTCGTCAAGGAAGATACGAGGGTCAATGGCCTTACTGTTGAGGATGCCGAAGATCGGGTGAAATGGAGAAGAATTTGCTGGTAGGCGGATCCTGGCACCGACCGGGATAATGCCAGGTAGAAAAAGAAGAGTAAGAAGAATTAAATTTAATATATTCCGTAAAAATAATTTTATTTCAATCTGTAACATTCGCGAAAATCTAAGAAACCATTACGTACAATATTAAGCCTAATATTCCAGTACTAGGATTGCGACGAAGAAATTTCATCTTCAAAGCGGTCAACGAAAATATAATAGAGATTGAAGGTATAATCCCTCTGTGGAACGCAAAGCGGATAATATCCGCCGAGGTAATAACAAAATATGAACAAATTCATGGAATTCATTGTTCATCTTTACTATATCCTTTTTTGTATATTGTAGCTACATTGTATTTACCGTGCAATTTTACAAAAATGGATCAGCCTGTATCTGTATCAGTGCATATACATCGCTCTGCAAGGCACGGGCCTCCTCTACAATCGAGGGTCGTTTGAGAGGAGTTAAGCTATATAACACACTACGCTACCCTTGTACGGGTTGAGTACTTTTACATACCATAGCAATGGACAGGGTGGTTGCAAATGCCACAATGAAAATCAACGTCATTGATGGTTTTACTGACGTGTTTTTTTGGTGAGTAAAAATTAAATCGACTTTAAAATTTTAAGAAAAAAAAGTGAACTAATGTTATAATAAATGTAAAATACCATAATATGTCAACTTTTTTGAGGTCAGTACCGTGATGTTAGGTATAAAGCTTATAGAATTTTCAAGTAGATTTTTTTATATTTCTTTTTATTCACTTTAGGTAGATACAGAAAAGTAATATCTATAAATGTGTGGGATAGTGAATAGTTATGTGTAAATTACAAATATTCACCAGTAGATTATAATATGATTTTATGATAAATGGGTTAATAATATGAATGTGTGTATGTATGTGTGGTTATTTACATGGTTTTATCAATTATTTATTCAGTTTAATTGTTGTGTATTAGTTTGATTAGTTTTAATTTTATTGAAATGTGGGTCGATTGACAAAAATAAACTCGTTGTCTTAATATTATTATAATAATGCTGGCAACTAATTTATAATCAAAATTTTATTGATAATTTAAGGTGTCGATACTTACTTACCACCACGTGCGCTGTATGCTTGTATGCCATACATATAGAATAAAAAAAAATGTCTCGCAGTAAATCATATAACACCCACAAAAGGTCTTTAATAGAGATCAGCATATAAAACCGTATTAACGTTTTTTATTCATTTTCCATAGAAAATTTCACATCGTATAGTCGCTCAAAGGATTTTGCTTTTACCTCATTAAAATACTTGTAAGGCTGGCTGTATAAAAAGTATGTTATAGAAATATTAATTAATAACTCAAAGACAAAATATTTAAAGGTTGCTTTTCTGATATTAAAAAATGAAGGAAGTATTAAATAACTATCGATCACCATATTTTAATAGTCTAACTACTACTAACATACAATTAGGCGAATGGCCTTCTAATCTCACTATTCGCTTTGCACTTACCATCATACCTTATATTGCGATAGGCTCTAAAGCTTCGTTTACAAGAGGAGGGTTTCTCGCCTCGAAGATAAGATTACCATAAAGATATAAAAAAGTCACATTGTGTAAATTTTTGTCAAAATACGACAATCTATAGCGGTTATTATATGCGACAATGGCATGCGATTATCGCCGCGAGAAACTCAGGATGTAAATGGCGCTTAAAGGTCATAGTATTCATGGATAGGATTGGTGGTAGGTCTCTCATATGTGAGAGGCCATCTGGGTGGGTACCACCGCAGTGTCTATTTTTCCCGTCAAACAGCAGTATGAATGCACTGTTGTGTTTCGGATTGAAGGGCATTAGTAGCCAGAGTATTGTACTGGACATATTGATACTTAACATCTTTTTTTTATTGCTATGAATAGCGAGACAAGCTTGCCGTTCACCTGATGGTAAGCGATACGACCGCTCATAAACAGTACCAAAACCAAACAACATCTTGAATTACAAAGCAATGGTTGGCATTCCACCGCGCTCGCCATCCTGAGACATAAGATGTTAAGTCTCAATATGTCCAGTAGTTACTTTGGCTGCAATGCCCTTCAATCCGAAACACAACAGTGCATTTACACTGCTGCATTTATGTACTCATTTTCCAAAATAACAGCTCGTGTTCAAAGTTTAACAGCTTTAAAAACATAAAGGCAACTTCCGCCAACTGTTGTCGGATACGAAATCAGTAATTTATTTTATTACTCCTGAAATAAGTTTACGAGCAAACTGAGGTTTACGCAAGTCTTATCGTTCGACAAATAAACACTTGTCGTGAAATATGGTTTCTGTGAATACTGATAGCGGTATCGCCTTATCGGTGTACTGAATACGTGGTACAGGAAATAAACACCTCG
This sequence comes from Hyles lineata, assembly GCA_030180105.1. Lineage (NCBI taxonomy): Eukaryota > Metazoa > Arthropoda > Insecta > Lepidoptera > Sphingidae > Hyles > Hyles lineata. The sequence continues at coordinate 3,057,282 of JARJEE010000029.1, forward strand.
ATTGCCTTGTTACGCAACACTTGTAGATTTGGTAAATTTTATAATATTTTTATATGTTTTTAATTACGTGAGGCCTTTTGGTAATCGGACCAGACGCCGATGTCAACATATTCATGGTGGTCGCGGGTTCGAATCCCAGGGCACACCTATGCCTTTTTGGAGTCATGTGTGTATTGATATTCAAGTCATTCATGTTTCGCCTTGGATTCTGTCCCACGCTGTAATAGGGGGTGCCAAGCCTATCAGCATATCGGGCACGAATTCCTGTATAAAGTAAAGTAAATTATAAGATTTGTTATTTATCTTTTCCTACTCAATACAATTGTACCTGGTAATGTTTTTTGTCCCACTTTGCTAAAATAAAGTAAGGTAAAAATACATATTTATTTTTGGATAAAATTATTTAATTTAAAGAAAAGTACATAATATTTAACGGGACGTAAACGCATCTATCGTCTTCTCAATTTGGGATTAAATAGCCTCAAAGTTCAATTCCTCCACGCTGCACTACGCCAAAATCTCTATCCAATCAAAAAATATTAAAAAATTCTGAATTGAAATGAAAGACACGTTGTATACATTTATGAGCTCCTATGTTTTCAGGCGAACCATGGAAGAACTTTTATGAGTGTGCGGGCCAGAACTTTTTACTACTTAATCGCCATGAGGGGATTTTTATGACTAAACCATAAAAAGACAGTTTAAGTTGAAGAAGTTGGTCGGTTAACTTCATTTAATTTAAGTGCCCTTAGGCGTCGTAAAGATCTATTGTAGCAAGATGCTTTTATTTTGTTAGGATATGCATGTTTGGATTTGGATTAATTGATTATGGGATTTAGGTTTTATGGTGTTTTTTATGTTATTTTTAGGAGGGTTTTGCAAATTATCAGAATATTTATACACAAATCTACCACTTTTGTCCACTCCCCTCCGTAATAAAGCGGGTGACAAATCAATGGACTAAAGAGGTGAATAACCTCTGATAAAGACTTACAGCCAGCTTTTTTCGAATCCCGGGTTGTAAGTGATTGGATTTTTCTATTCAGTCAGGAATTTGCCTTTTTTTTATTGGTATCAACAGCGAAACGAGCGTGCCATTCACCTGACGGTAAGCGACACGACCGGTCATGGACAGTGGCAAATCAAACAACACCTTGAATCATACCATTGCGCTCGCCATCCTGAGACATGAGATCTTGTGTCCCAATATGTCCAGTAGTTACTCTGGCTACAATGTCCTTCACACCGAAACCCAACAGTCCATGTACACTGGAGAACTACACATAGCTTATTATATTATCATTAATACTGATATAGTTTATACCCGATCGCGATAGACTCGCCCATTATAACATCGTGGGACGGAACACACATAGCAAAACGTGGATGCCTGGTAGAACTTCTATCTACCGTTTTTGGAAAAAAAGCGTTTGTTTATGCATATGAAATGAATTCAATTACGTGGATATTTTTGGTGTAACTTTATAAAAATTAACATTGAAATATTGGGAATAATAATAATCCTTACACAAAATATATTTCGGGATAAGAACAGCATCAACTGCCACAACATAATATCCACAAAATACACGTTATTATAATGCAAGTTGATTTAACATATTTAACATTTTCGCTGTTAAATCTACGAAAATATTGTGGCGTATATTTCAAATTATGCACTAAGAAAATAATGTTGAATTCATACATTAACTGTGATGTGTAAAATGATTTAAATATATTTGATAAATTTAGGAAAATATAGAGATGTCGTGTATTATTAAATTTTTAAATTAAATGGCTAATAATAAAATTAAGGTATTATTTACGACTCCGTGCAGGATATAGAAATCTAAATACTAGTCTATAATATTGGCGAAGTGCGCATTCATAGACTTCTTAAATAATATTTCAAACCTCTAATGACTATTCGATAGGTAATATTCTCGATAGGTAAAACTCTATGCAGGTGTGGGATTAGGATTGTAACCACTCATTTTGACTACCTGAGTTACTTGCTTCGAAAAATCCAAGTCTTAAATTACATTGTAATCAGTGACTTCCCTAACATTAGTTGCACCGTTCGCTAATACTTCGTATCGATCTCGTACACGGAACTTATAACCTTCATAGGTATTTTATCTGTTTCAATTATCAAGGCGTGTAAGGCTCAAGGGTTGCCACTCGCCAGTTAACTATGCATTAATTATGCCAGAATTTACATGTTTGTTATTTCCTGAGAGGTTTCGACCCTTGTCTATATTACTATATATATTTATATGGGCTGTGATCTCAGGTGCCCTCAGTAAAATACTATTCGTATTTATACCTATTATATTTAAGCCCCGCTTAGGCAACTTTAGCTTCCGAAGGTAAGACGACGGTTAGTAAATTAGCACGCTTAAGTACCACTAAAAGGTAGGCTAGGGGAATATGGTATAATAATGTTAAATCTAGTTTTGGGTTTCGGGAACTATGTTAGTTAGATCTACAATAAGCGAACGTTTCTTGATAGACTTATTATTGATCTGAAGATCATAATTCATTATGACATACATATATAAACTTCTTCCCAGAAGGGGTATTGCCCATTTGATGATGTGGATATTCCCATATCAGGCACAAATTTCTGACTCCAGACTGATGATGAACAGAAAAATCCAATATTACTTTGTCCGACCCGGGATTTAAACCAGCGACCCCAGTCTTGTAAGCGTACCGTATTACAACTACGCAACCGAGGTAGTATCAGTATGAACTCAAGATATTCAACAATAAATGACTAGTTTATATACTAACTGAAAATTGAATATCTGCGAAATCATTATGGATGCCTAAGCTTATACTTGAAATTGTACGTATTTTTTGGAAAAAAAAGTTAATGATAGACTGGATCAAAAGAAATGCTTTAAAAAGCGAACGCTTCGTACAATTTTCTAGTGTTGAGATATTTCATATTTGTAACAACCGGCATAGCGACCATGTTACGGGATGATGGAAAACTTGTTACATTCAGGTTCATAGTTTTAATATCTACTTTTGATCAAAAGAAGCGTAATTATGGTGAGTGGTGATTATCTTTTGCCGTGGAAATTTTATTTATTTCACAATTTTCATCCTGATGGAAATTTTTATACATACTTTGGCATTTTTGTACATACTTGAATAAAAAGTCATAAAAATATACACAGATACTACCGTATACATAGCCAAAAAATACAGTATAAACATAAAACAAAAATGGAACCGCACATAAAAAATAAGTAATATTTTCCATCACAAAAACCATCGATTTTTAATAACAATACATGTCCTTAATTGAGAAATATGAGTGTCGCCTATTATACTCGCTATTACACCCCTACTGACAAGTAGGTCAGGCCTTAGTGATAATTATAATGCTGCCAACAATAATTTCCACGGTATCACGATAAATTAATAATGGAGCAAAGTAAACGCTTAACACCTTAACATAATTGCCGAATAGACAATAATTTGTGACTGTGCAGTAATGTACAGTGATTAGGTAGATTGCAGATATGGTATGAAGATTTTAAGTTGATTTAAAGATTATTCATAGTCAGTTTAAAAATGTATTTTAGCTATCGAATGTTTTGTCTTCTTGGCTCAAACTGAATTCAAAAGTCATTCGAGAGGGAAACATCAATCAATAAAATAGGTTTATGAGCTATCTCTGAATAAATTTACTTCAAAAAAGGTTGCTCTGAAGAGAAATCACTGTTTTTTTTACTTATGATAATATGATGAAAGATGAAGAAATAAATTGGAAAAACCTGGATAATTGAGAATCCTCCAAATATTTGAAGGGTCATCATACACCGGTCGACTCTCGATGTAGTTCTGAGAATACTTATAATATCAGCTGAGTTTTGGTTACTTTGAAAAAATAAACCACCAAATTTGTCGTGGTAATTGGTTCTTGAAGAAAGAAAAACCTTACGAACATCACAAAGAAAATAGTAACATAATTTTCTGCAACCTATTTACACACTATCTCAACAATATTGAAGTAATCGTCAGGTGTAGTGAAGTAATTTTGTAATTTTACAATAAAAACAACTCGAACGTAATCCTTCCTACATACATCTAACACTTTTCAGTAAAACTAAATTATATCCAATCAAATCGAGGACGTTTCTCGATTGTTCTACATTCCCTCCCAGGCTACAAACAATGTAAGACTAGTGAGTGCAGTACAGCAGTGTTTCACGTTTTATCGCTGTCAATATTTTATTTTCCAGCGTTGTAAGAAACTATTATTAACTCCTAACAAGCGCCTTTGCTGCTAAACAATAAGCTATTATGGTTCGTCGATGCAATTATTTATAATTAGTCTTGTTACTTCAATTTCTAATTACCTTTTAGAAAATTTGTAGTATAATGAACTAACTAACACAGCGCGGCGGCAAAATGCGTTGGATACAAAAAGGTTGTTATCGAAATATTTGAGCAATTGGTTGACTTTTGGTGATATTGTTTTTACAAAATTATGCAATCTTTGATGCAACATTTCGAATAAGCAGTTTTTTTTAATGGTTAGATCTGGCTATTGAGCGAATGGGTGAGGCCTGAAAATGTCTCCTCTATGAAAATCTACCACGCTTGGATCACTCTCATGTAATAGGAAGAAAACATACAAGGAAGAAAGCAACATTGGACTCCCGATTTATAAAATCTATATAATGCTTAAACAAAGCAAAACTTTTTAAATATCACACTAAAACAAAAGTGAAATTCTATTTCCGAACCCATTCACATAATTAAATTCCCCAATCAAACCCATTCGCAAGATTCAAAACCAATCCATCCGAATCACAGATGCCCTAATCTTAATTTAGCTTTGTACGTGACTGTATGCAGGGGTCCGCAAGTGGATATTCGGTAACCTTTCCCCATATTATAAGTTTATACGCCCGTCCTTTCTTGGACATAAGCCTCGGGTAATCCGTTAAACCTTTCGGCCTTCTGCTTTCATTCGGCCTTGGGACTTAATGTCGCATATTTACTTTGCTTTACCGTGTTAGTAATATTGGGATCGAACGTTATGGGATTTTATGGATGTAATGAACAGGAAATTGTATTGAGAGGTTTTAGTTTTAAATAAGATATATTCAATTTTAGTGTAATATATTTTTAGTGCACTATTATTATAGTTTTACAAATATTTTTGTTCTTATACTTAATATAAAAATGTTGTTTTAATGTTTCAGAGGATAAAATGCTTCTGTGGTAATCGAATACGTCTAGAGTATTATTTCAGTGAAAGGAAGAAAAATGACTAAAAAATACAGTAATTTTTTTAACTTTCCAAAATATTTTCTTTTTAATTTCAGGCCGCCTCCATGGCGCAATCGATTAGACGCCGCCTGTGAAACAAGAGGACGAGGATTCAATCCCCATACGAGAGAAATGTTGGTGCCGCCCACAAATATTTCTTTCGGGTCTGGGTGTCTGTGAGACCAAAAAGTCTCTCGTAGTTTTTCATACCCACGACACAAAACTCGATCTCAGTGTGGGGTATGAATATAATAATATATTGGTTGAAGAAAAATAAATTACTATTCTGTTTTCGACTGCTGGATTTTACAATCTTCCGACTTATGTCTTGGAACCTGTTATATCACAAGAAGCTTTCCTATTTATAGTACTTCAAAAAACATGTACTTATGGAATGTTATACCTATCACTACCAGATACATATTCCAAAGTACCCTCCTCATCAATCACAAAAAATGTAAATAGGCATTAATTGAACAAAATTTCAAAGAGCATACCTATCTGGCGTACTTTATCGAGAATGTTCGGTCTCTAATACATAGGTTCGGGGTCAGGGCTGCATGACGTAGCCGAACAATAAATCATGCATTGTTGCCCAGCACAAAAGAAGTCATTTTTGGGTGGAAAGTGGCCTATTCAAGAAACGTGGCTTATAATATTTGCAAAGCAATAGCGGCATTGACGAGGTAGAAACTGAAAGATTGTGGTTCAATATTTAAATTTTAATGTGAATAATATTCTTGGTGTTGGAAGCTAGATTTGAACGAAAAGTCTCTTTGAAAATCTCATCTAAAGCCCCATTTGCACGAAGAGAGTTATTTACGGCGAGAATCGTATGCTATTATCACATGACATAACCACATTAGATTATCGTTTTTTAAAATATTTACGATGAAACTTTCGCTACATCCTTACGATAATCTTATTTTCGAGGTGAGAAACATTCCTCATGTAAATAGGGCCTAAGCAACGGTTTTCCTATCATGTTTAGTTAGCTTGAGTGCACCAGCGGTCGAATACTTTTTTTCTCCTTCCATCATGTAAGAATATCAATTTAGATTGTTCCTTCATTTGTCGTTGGGACTAATGCATTTTGAAAATCCGGCAATGCATCAATCATCTAAGTGTTATGTATGCTTATGGGCGGCGTCAATTCCCGCAAGTTCAGAAGTTTACTATCTCCAACGATTTCTAGAACGATCTGTTGAAAGCGGTCTGTATCCAGCGACTTTCTGCAACCTAGGTTCTAAAACAAGATTTTAAATTCCTGCAACCAGCTTTTATTTACTTTTAATGGGCTTATGGATAATTGTGATTATAATCTGTTCCGTGGCCATTCTAACAAAAAATCTCTCTCTTTTTCTCTTAAGCCATAGAAAGTCTACTGCTGAACATAGGCCTCTGGCAATGATATCCATATTGGGGCCTAAAGTTTCTGGTTTGAAAGCCACATATAGGCAAACGCAGTGTCGGACGATCGCTTACAAAGACTACCCTATTAAGGTTACAGGAAGTCGATGGATGCAAGCCACTTCCAACAGGTCAATGTGGAGATCAAGAGGTAATCAACTACAAGAAAATCTAATACAAAATACCCAAAGTCGTAAATCCTCAAACATATTTGGCTCCCCAACAAAACGGAAACCAACGAAAGCAATATAAATGGGTTTTGTACAATAAGCGCTGAATATCTAGTTTTACTCTGATCCAGAATATTTGATGTAGGCATAGCTTAAACCTCTACTAAGGTTCTTTCACTTCAATAATGTTATTTAAATGTTGGTGTTAAAGGATTTGACATTTTAAGTCCTTCTCAGTATGAAATAATATGTATGTTGTACATAGAAATAAAACTATTACATATGTATTATGTATGTTGTAGATAAACATACATAAACACGTGTCACGTCCACTCATGCGGCCTATCACATATAACAGACCTACTCCCACTTAAGCTTATTCATAAATCCGTTTCCTTATTGGTCTAGTGACAGTCTTTTTATGAAGTCTTCACAAATTTACTTCAAGTTAAAGGGACAGTTCACTTTGCGTGTATTTTCGGAAAGAAAAACACAAATTAAAATGCTTTGTTCTGGAATTTGTGTTCGGCGTGACCATAGGCTCGATTTTACACCTTTTGATTGAAATCAGAACGAGGAAATGAGTAGCTCTAGTTACAAAACTACCTACCCCTTTGGGAATACAAGCGCGAGCTTATTTTCATAAATTATACCAGATTATATCACAAACACAGACTATTTTATAATTCAGACAGTTGACTGTCACTAACAGTGTCATGCTTAATAATTGAACAGACATTCGGACTAAATATGTAACTAAATACTAAATACGAGTATATTGTAGCTGTTAATAAATACAGTGTCGTCTATATATTGTCTATTTACAACATGAGTTAAATAAAATAAGAAAATAAGCTTAACAGTCTCATAAATACACATAATATCCCCGTACAAAGACACAGGTTTTGTGTCGCGTATATCAGATCAGTAACGAGACACTTCGGTCATATGAATACCCAGATCCGAAACAAATACTTGTGGGACGCACAAAAAAATATTTCGGTGCGGAGATCGTACCCCCGGCCACTCGTTTTACAGCCAGTAACTAACCAACTGCGCTAGAAAGGCTTTCAGTTATTGATTATATCATTCTATTAAAATTATACCCGCTTGTTCTGTAATTGCATCAATCTACTTCACTGGTATAGGGCAATTGGAAATATCTACCCATCACATTCAAGAAGAATACGTTGCATTTTTTTATTATACTGAATAGCAATCAATGGCAAGACAAGCATGCTATTCGCGTGTTAAGTGGCACGACCACACATAGACAGTTGCATAACCAAACAACATAAATTACAAACCGATTTTTGGCATTCCACTGCGCTCGCCATCCTAAGACGTAAGATGTTAAGTCTCTATATATCCAGTAGTTACTCTAGCTATAATGTCCTTTAAACCGAAATACATCAGTGCATTTCCACTGCTGTTTAGCGAGAGAATTACATATTTCGGGGGTACCTTCCCTAGAGGGCTCTCACATATGCGACCTGCCACCAGTAAAAGATGCATACAGAGTCAAAATCTCTTTAAATAGACAATAATCGATAATACACATAACTTCTCTGCGTTAGATATGGTAAACAACTTAATATAAAATACAGAATCTCACAAACTGTAAATTCAAAATTGTAAGCAATATCGTGGTAATAGCACATTACCTGTCGAGTGATAAGACCGTGAGTTTAACAACAATAGGTATTCTTCTGATGGGAGTCGTAAAGCCACTTTTATTGACAATTCGTTTTCACTGATACGGAAAGAGTCCCTTTTTTCAGGCTTACCTGCCGCGCCGAGATTTTTTATGCGATCAAGACATCACTCGAAAAGATTTCACTTCAAATTAACCGTGTTATGGGGCTGTAAAATTTGAATGAGACAGTTAAATTAAACGTATTGTTTGTAAAGTTAACGACGATAGTTTTGTCCTTTTTAGCTCCTGAAGTCTCGTTGGTTACATGCTATGATAAACAATTCTTTCTTATGTGAAGGATTTAATATTTATTTTATTATATTGGCGTGGCAATGTAAAGACCTTTTCTTTAGTTTTAAACCCACTTCATTAAATTATGTGATAAAGTTGATTCTTGCAAATAAACGATTGGCCTTGATTGATCGATTGGCTAATGTACCATATTTAAATCTACATTACTTCAGTATGACCTTTCATATTTATTTATTTATTTATTCTTAACTGCACATAAAGAGGAAAAACATTTAATATTATTACAAATAATAAAAAATACACAAGGCGGTCTTATCGCTCTAGGCGATTTCTTACAGACAACCTTTGGATGGATACGAGAAAAAGAGAAGAAGAGAGGCCAGTCTAAAAAATAAAGGAAACAAGCTCCAGTAAAATAACAATATATAGATGAATTATCATAATTAATTATCATTTTTATTTAATTTGAATGACAAATTTCAAATAAGGCCATATAATATGTTCCGCTGCATGGCATGTGCGTCTTCTACAATCGAGAAAACGATTGGGAGGGGTTAGGCCTTAGTCAACCACGTCAGCCTAGTGCAGGTTGGTTGCAGGTTTTTAAATACCGTTGAAATTCCTATGAATAGTTATGGTATACAGGTTTCCTGTCGATGTTTTCCTTCACCGCTACAATGTATAGTGATTGAATATCAACACACGGGACTCCGAAAAGTCTGCACTTATTCCGAAAAGCACTTAACATGAAAACTCATTATTTAAAGAGAATGGCTATCCGCTTATTAAACCAGTATCATTATTTAATATATATTATAAGCCCTACCGATGCACTTTATCACTTTAAAAGCAAACAGAAACAATTATAAAACTAATAAAGTCCAAATTAAAAAAATCCGACTTCAAGTTTCAGCGAAACCAGAAACCGAATATGAGAACCGTCGATTTGAAAACGGCGAGCAAACTTCGACCTTAATGAATGAATTTAATTTTAACTCGTTTAATTACCGCCTAGAAGTTTTGCAAGTGCCCGTTTACAACTAAAAGTTCGCTGTCAACTTCCCGTGTCAGTGTTTGAGAATTTTGCCGATTTCGCTTACCATTACTTGCATTCTTGTTGGTTATGAGTTTAGTGCAACATAGGCCTCTCCTAATGATTTCCACAGAGACCACAGAGAATCATGCTTTAAATGTAATTTAATCTGTATGTGGTAGCTTTTAATTGGCATCTAGACATTTAAGATATTGTTTAATATGTAAAATTAGCTGTAAACTTCCCAAATAAAATAAAATAAAATAAAACCTATTTTAGCTATCGAATGTTTTGTCTCCTTCGCCCAAACTGAACTTTCAAGTCTTTTGATGGTAATCAATGGCGGTTATGTTATGCGACAATGGCATACGATTCTCGTCGCAAAATACTCACTTCGTGTAATTGGGCTATAAGCACCTGATTGTAGTTGCGATTTCTTTCAGATAAATCGACGGTACCGCATTATCGTCTCCTTCATCTTCTTTCCAAAGCATATCATTTACTAGCTATAGACAATATATATCTACCGTATCACTGTCATTTGACATAATTATCCCGGCCTGGTAAATAAACTCCATAATGATAAGGGAATGTCAATTTAGATAAGGGAAGATTTTTGTGTTTTCTTATATTGCGATGAATGGCGAGACTAGCGTGCGAGTCGCCTGATGGTAAGCGAAACGACTCTGGAATTATATTTATGTAGGATTTGATCATGAAGGATGAGTAGAATGGATATGTTATACGTTTCTTCCTCCAAACAGCAGTGTCAATACACTTTTGTGTTTCGGTTACAAGGTCATTGCAGCCAGATTGAATATATAGAGACTTAACATATCATCTTTGGATATCGAGCGCAGTGGAATGCCATGCATTGCTTTGTAATTCATATTGTTGTTTGGTTTTGCTACTTTCCAAGAGCGGTCATATTGCTTACCATCAGGCGAATGGCAAGTTCGTCTCGCGTTGATTGAAACAAAAAAGAACATTATATGTATATTATATTTAATGGCTGTCACACCATTGCATTTTTAATTATTCAAATCGATGTTGTGATGACCACGACACTACCACATTGCACTGAGTAAAGCGATTTTATTCAAACTTTTCGTTGTGAACGTTATGCAAAACTTTACGTCCACAGAACAATTTCTGTATAATACAATTAAAATGTCCAACGTAGTTTCATAGTTTGAGTAAACGGATGTTTAACAAAAACACGAGTTGTATTGTGACTAGAATCGTGTCAGGCCGTCGTTTGTTTCATTATGCCAACTTTTATTTTAAAATGAAAAGGTCATTGTTGTCAGATATGCAATGGAACGACGAATCAATCTCTCAGTTGGTTTGGACCGTTTTACTGGTGGCAGGAGTTCAAAGGAATCAAGTCTTGACTGGAAATTCATTTAGGTGAATAAATTGTATCTGTGAATGGGCTGAATTTAATGTTTTGTGTTTTGCTCAGTAGTTGTTATTAGAATGTTCATGAAGTAAGAGACTTAGTAATGTCTTTAACGTGTTTTGATGAAGTGCTTTGCTGATGAATCTAGCAACGTAGCGTATTGACTGAAAAAGCTAGGATGTGAGGACCAACAGATACATAAAGCGATTGAATGTGTATTTAAGTATCATAAATTCAAAAATAAATAAAAGTCATTTTGTCGTGATCTGAAGCTTGAGCGTGATATTCATAAGTCCATATAATCTGTATTTATATAGCCCATATACGCCACACCCCAGGACACGGGCCACCTCTACAATATATGGACTATATGGCCTAATCCGTTTTAATTGACCATACAATATGCCATACAAACAAATTCGTTTTATTTCTTAAAGTATACTTAATTAAAAACCGTGTAAAACGGGTCATTAAAATTTTTTAGATAAAAACCCCGATCTGACCCAAATGTATTGCTCCTTCAAATATTCTCGTTAAAGTAATTTCATCTTGTAACGTTTAAATGAAATTAACCAGAACATTTTCATTTCCAAAACGTGCTATCTTGACAAAGACAAATGAAAGTTACAGTGGAGACGTTAAATGGCTAATGGGTGTGGTTAGTAATTGAGTTTGCGTTGTGCTAAGTGGTCGAAGATGTGAAGGCCGCGTGGCATGGGCTTGATAGAATGTTGGTTTCCATCGTTTACGACGTTGGTAATCAAATATTACAAAATAGTGCTCATTTTCACAGCCTCCGTGGTGCAGTCGGTTACACGCCGCCTGTGAAACAAGAGGCCGCAGGTTCGATCCCGGCGCCGAGAGAAATGTTTCTTTCTTCCCACAAATATTTTTTTTGGGTCTGGATATTTGTGAGACCGAAAAGTCTCTTGTAGTTTCTGATACCCACGACACAAAACTCGATCTTAGTGTGGGGTCAGGATTATGTATGTGACTGTTGGGTGTTATTATTATTATTATTTGTTGATGGAGTGTATAAGATGTAGAAAAAAGAGATTTTAAAATTTAAACTAAATAGATTAGATGTTGGTCTTATCCAGTCCATCCTGTCACGCCTAAATAGCAAAATAGCTGAAATACTACGAGTATGTGCGCTAGCTAATAGTTTTTAATTTTTTGTTTATTATAGTATTGTATTTTATTATTTTTCTATTATGTAACTAGTATTATTTAGGTACAATAGTGTTGATGTGTCAATGTGGACATAAACCAAAAAAAATAGTGCTACAGTATATGAATCTGTAGAAAGGTGTAGTTGAGAAGACAGAAGTTTTATTGAAGTAATGCATTACCAATTATTGCTTAGACATAGACATAATTTTATTTGGCATCAACATATACAATAAGTTATACAAAAACAAATATTTAGTAAGTAACCAATAATGTGAGAACTTAAAAAAAAAGACAAATAAAAAATGAAAAAATATATAGAACAATTAATATTTTTAGAGCATGCGAAAGCGATGTCATGCCAAATGCTTAATTGTATAGGGTGACAAAAAAACTCTGTCCGATCGATACAGAAGTTATCAGGCATTATTAATGTTACATACATACATAAACTCACGCCTTTTTCCCAGAAGGGGTAGGCAGAGATGCCAGGGCACCCACATTTCGCCAGTATGTTCCGTCCCACTATGTGATAGGTGGCGAGCCTATCGCCATATCGGGCACAAATTCCTGACTCTGGGCTGATAATGAATAGAAAAATCCAATATCACTTTGCCCAACCCGGGATTCGAACCCGAGACCTCAGCTTTGTAAGCGTACCGTAGTACAACTACGCCACCGAGGCAGTCTATTAATAGCAGATTATTAATGTTTTCTGTTTAAAAGATCCGTTTCACGTGATATTACAATAACAAAATCCTTCATAAAATAAATTTAAAAAAGGGATATGTACTCACATTACACTGTCGACAACCGCGTTCGTAACAAGCAACGTGTGGTGCAACGTTTTAAAATTGCCAGAATGTGTGTTTTTATTGTCAGAATTTGAAACATTGCTACATTTTAGGATAATATTGAAACTAAAATGTGTATTATAACTTTCGATTATTATGTTATCATATATTACGATTACTTCCTTTTTTTTTAATACTACAGTTCAGGTTTCCCAATACGCGTTTTGGATCGGGCAGGGTAGTTTTTATCACACTATATAAGCAAAAATCGCAAGTACACTTAGAAACATGAAAGTGGTCTATAGGAATTGAATAGGAATGGGAAGTGATCTTGACATCTTCTACCCTAGAATACCCACCGCTAAACATAGACTACCTCCAAGTTATCCACAGCAACTAATTATTTTTTGTCCTCCTTAGGGGGAGATGTGAGAGACTTCCAATCTATACTTCAACGTATCATTAAAACCAGTGCTCATTCAATCGACGTCATTAATCCGGTGCTAATATATTTTACATTTATATTATATATTCATTTACATTTATATATTATACCTTTTTTAGCAACACACAAAAATATTGACCGATCTTAAGGTGAAGTTAGAAGGAGATATTCATTATTAGCTCGGAATTAGGAATGTGTGCATGATGGGCGCAAATCCTGGGATAGAAAATACAAGGCGAAATGTGGGGTATCACCTCTACCTACCCTTCTGTAAAAAAGGCGTTTATATGTGTATGTAACGCAGCTATAATAAGAAGAAAACATTTTTAAAACCATCAAAAATTCAATGCATTGGCAATCGCTTACTTCCAACACTTGTTTGTGCAAGCCTCCAGAGCAAGTGTGGTGATTTGAGATATGAACGACTTGTGTGTACCAGACTAAGTAATTGGTTTCGTTTGAGTAGCTAACCAACAAGCCAAAAACCAGCAAAGCCTTGGAGTAATTGTGTCAAGCGTTGCATTCGGGGACATATAGTGCCCTGTTGTGACGGATGACATGAAAAAGTTCTTTGAGAACAGCGCTTCGTTGCGATATTTGTGTCTCTTTGTTTTCTGACTGCTTTGGGCATGACATTGCATGCTGGGAATTCGCGGTGATCTTCTAATTCTTGAAATTTAAATGAAAAAAGTCTTAAATGATTTTATTATAAAGATTTATGTTTTACTTTGAGTTTTTGTTATTGCAATGAATGGCAATATGAGCATGCCGTGCGCCTAATAACACTAAAATACCATGAGTTACGAAGCTTGGCGACGCTTGACGAATGCTTGGCATTCCACTGCTCTCGCCATCCTGAGACATAAGATGTTAAAACTCAATATGACTAGTAGCTACTCCGGGGACGAAGTCCTTCAATTCGAAACACAACAGTACATTTACACAGTTGTTTGGCAGGAGAAATAGACATTACGGTGGTATATACCCAGGCGGCCTCTTACATAATTATGAGAGACCTACCACCAGTGAAGGCTGTGTTAGTTGCGAATTTGATTTCAATTTCGATTGTAACCATTACTTTAATGTTATTAAAATGGCTGAAATTGTTGGTTCATTCCAAATAATGAATGATGCTATTATACTTTCTATAAACAAACTTATTCACTTTCTCACACACTTTCAGAACTAATAATATTACAGACTTTATAAAGCCTTGAAATTTTCTTCAAAAGATGGATTGCCTTAGTAAGAAACTAGCTCAAAGCCAGCTCCATAATGTTATTGATGAATCTAATATTGAAAATTGAAGTGTATTTTCAGTTCAGACGTTTCACAAAGAAACTACAAGCACACACTACGTGAAATAATTCTTCGATGATCTTAGTTAATAAATTTAAAAGTTTTATATCTTGATAATTTACTTTAGCAATAAAAGGTTTTTTTAAATTAAAATTCTTCTGTGTTATTTCATCGACGGGCATTAATAATTAAATAAAAGAATTTAATATCACTTTGTCTGACCCCGTATTTAAACACGAGAACACAGCGTTGTTATTATGTCTTGTCTAGGCGTTTGTGAGACTAAAAAGTCTTTCTTAGTTTCTGATACCTACGATACCAGACTGATCTGATGTGGTGTGAGAACTATATAGGTGACTATATATTTATTTATTTATTATTATTTATGATACTGTAGTACAAATGACACTGCTGAAAAAATGCCCCAAGGATCTCCACATCGATCTGTTGGAAGCGGCATGCATCCAGCGACTTCCTGCAACCTTAGCCAGGTCGTCCGACGTGGATTTCATGTTTTCCTTTTTTTATTGCTATGCATGGCGAGATGTGCATACCATTCGCCTGATGGTAAGCGATACGACTGCTCATGAACAGTAGCAAAACCAAACAGAACCTTAAATTACAAAGCAATGCTTGGCATTCCACTGCGCTCGCCATCGCTCACTCGCCAAGATGTTAAGTCTCAATATGTCCATTAGTTACTCTGGCTACAATGCTCTTCAATCCGAAACACAACAGTGCATTTACACAGCTGTTTGACGGGAGATATAGACATTGCGGTGGTACCTACCCAGGCAGCCTCTCACGTATGAAAGACCTATACACTCACATACACAGAGAGAGAGAGAGAGAGAGAGAGAACCCACCGCCACCGAGCCTAAAACACACTAATCAGTAAGATATTCCAAAGGTAATTCGGTGTAATAACGCCTATTACTCGCTTGTAAATACGATGTATTGGCCACCCAAGTCCAATAGTAATCAACTTTGGTCAATTACATATCCATTGTTAACGCAACTGGCTTAACTAACAATGTCATTTTTATCATGGGTCTTGCTAGAGTGGTTTTATGGTTACGGACATTGTATTTGACACATTAAATAAAGGTAATCAATTAGATTAGGTACATATTTTCTAATCCATCACAAATGCATATTAATATATAATATTAGTTACAATATTTTTTTTGGTTTAAAAACATACCATATAACATTAAACAACATACATATATAAACTCACGCCTTTTTCCCAGACGGGGTAGGCAGAGGTGCAACTAGGACAGCCACATTTCGCCTCGTATGTTCCATCGCTCGACGTGATTGGGGACGAGCCTATCGCCATATTCATAAATAAATAATTAAATACACCCAACAGTCACATATATGATTCAGTCTATAAATAGCAATTCATAATGCTATTTCATAAATATTTAATAGTAACACAGAATACAATATTTATGAGAATTATTAGCTACATCAATACTCGTACGACTTATGACCAAAGCTAATATATTAAGGGGCTTATTTATAAACATATATAAATAGACCCGACCCCACATAGAGATTAATTAAGCCTCGTGTCGTGTGTATCAAAAACTACGAGAGACTTTTCGTCTTCACAAACACCCAAATGATTACAAATATTTGTGGACCCCGAAAATATTATCGCGGTGGGATAGACACGTGGCGTCTCGTTTGACAGTCGACGTCTAACCTACTAGGCCAAGGAGACTGCCAAATATCACATAAGTTCTAGTATA
Organism: Hyles lineata; assembly: GCA_030180105.1. Classification (NCBI taxonomy): domain Eukaryota; kingdom Metazoa; phylum Arthropoda; class Insecta; order Lepidoptera; family Sphingidae; genus Hyles; species Hyles lineata. Next base: position 3,074,008 of record JARJEE010000029.1, read on the forward strand.
AGCTAGATTTTATAAAGCTCATTATTGTTTATGCCTTTCAGGCAATCAAAACATGCAATTATGTTGCTGACTCAATAGATATTACTTTAACATTGTTATTTTTAGTCTACTGTTAAAAACAGCCCTTTTTCCAATTTTCACGAAAACGACAGGCAGGATTCCTCTTAAATTTCTTTTTCTATCTTGGATTCCAATATTTCCGGCCGCCGGGCTCCCAATCGCGTGCAATCTGTCCGGCCTAGCGCCCCCGTGCCAGATTATTGGCCTCCTTGACAAACAGCCCAGATTTCTGTACATTTTGAAGAAAAATAAATTCGTGAATACTTAGATTTAACGATACCATAAATTACGCTCTATTGTAATGGAAATGTTTTGGGTTGGACTTCATTGATGGTTGTGTTTTTCTACCGTTTGGAAATGAATAAAAACATCCAACAATCATATACGTAGTCTTGACTTTAGTGTTGTTTTTTTTTTAAATCTGGACCTAAATAAATAATAATAAATAAATACACCCAACAGTCACAAACACAGTCTTGACTTTATTGTTGGTTATTTTTTTTACTGTTTGAAAATCACTTTGGGATATACTTTATTGATGATATTTCTACTGTAAAAGGCTTACAACCTCTTACAGTGACCAGACCCACGTAAGTGTGTAATAGCCTTTGGGTTCATCCTATGTATGGCAGAATGCAATTACCTACGTCATAATTGTGTTGACCTGTGATAACATCGTCATGTTAGTGGATACTCTATGTCACTACCGTGCCAGCTTACAAAAAAAATCTGTGTTTGAAAATCGAACGTCATTTCAAAGCCGTTCCCTTATTTGCCTTAGCTTGAGGGTCAAACGATCTCTCCTTCAGAACCCGCACCTTCGTCTTCAAATTTGACCTCTCCTAACTGAAGATTGTCACCGAATACCCATTCTCATTTACGAAAAATGTCACAAATATTACCAAAAGAAAAGGGTTGACTCCCTCGTCATAACCGAGACATCAAAGTAAACTATCAACGCGAATGCAATGACGTAAGCGTTCCAACACGCGACACGAACATTACTGTTCAATCAATATTTCTATTATAAACTTTGTCCATATCATGTGATTTGTGATCGATGTCGCTTTATGTAACTATTGGATCAAATTGTTTGTTCGTATTGCGATATTTTTACGATCGGATGGCAAATGATTGTTTATGCCCTTGAATACTAAAATAAATACACCCTACAGTCACACACGTAGTTCTGACCCCACGTTAACATTAAGTAAGTCTTGTCTCGTGGGTATCAGGAGACTTTTCGGTCTCACAAACACCCAGATCCAAAACAAGTAGTAGTGGACTTCACAAATATTCTCAATGCGGACAAAATTAAAGGAAAATGTCTTAACTCGTTCCACATAAAAATAGCAAAAGAAGATATAATTGCTCGTTTTTAGCAATGGTCATATTATCTACATCTGCGAAGTCAATTCATATATTATGTTGTTCACATAATTGAAAACAATATAAAGCTGTCTTTTTAAATAAATTAAGTACGTTAAAGTATAAATCTAAAGAAAAGCTATCCGAATACACATCTTTTAATATTTATGAATAAAGTAAAATTATGTATCAAAAGTTTTCAAGAATGTGTCAAGTCAATATCTAGACAAACCTATAAAAAACCTGCCGCCTGGGTGGGTACCACCGTAATGTCTATTTCTCCCGTCAAAAAGCAGTTTAAATGCACTGTTGTGATTCGGATTGAAGGATATTTTAGCCAGAGTAACTACTGGACATATTGAGACTTTACATCTTATGTCTCAGGATGGCGAGCACAGTGGAATGCCAACCATTGCTTTGTGATTCAAGGTGTTGTTTGGTTTTGCTACTGTTCATGAGCGGTTGTATCGCTCACTATCAGGTGAACGGCATGCTCGTCTCGCCATAATCATTGCAATAAAAAAAAATACATATATTTTGTATATACATAAATTTTAATATGTGTACTTATACTTTAATTTAAAATGAATAAATAAATATATAAAATATATTTAACTCGATCTTATTGAAATCTTACTGATCTACGTTATCATCGTCTGAAAATTGCAATATTAAATAAAGGGCCGAAATATATTGACCTGTTTGGAACGGTCTGCATCAAATGAGAATATTATATTACTACTAACTTCGCTCGCGGCTTCACCCGCGACCGTAAAATAACTCAGAAACAGAGTATTTTCTAGATATAAGATTTATGTCTTAGTTACGGTTTTTGGCATCAGCTTATAATATAAGATAAAATTGAGTAATGTCGGTAGAGTATGTTTTTATGCCTAACACCGTATTATTTTCTGTCGGCGTCTAATATTTGTGTTTCTATCTCTCGAGAACAAAACCTGTTTTTTCATCAAAAGTATTATGTTCTTTTCTGTAATCTACGCAAAATAAAATTTTAATTATCCTAGTTGAAACGTGAAAGCATAACAAACACACTTGCAGTAGCATTAAGGACTTGAATTACTCGCGGGTCTGCCTTACTCTAATGGTTTTCCTGGGATAATTTTCGCTATATTTATATTTTTTCGGGATACAAAGTACTCTGTACCCTTCCTCGGTAACTAGCCTGTCCAACACCCAAATATTTTTTCAATTCGAACCAGATGCTCTCGAGATTATCACAAACAAACAAACAAAACATTTTGTACTTAAGTAAATATTTTAGCATTAAAATAATTCTACCTAAAACACTTTCTAGAGTAGATGAAGCTATTTTTCAACGTCTAATTGTTTTTGTTGTTGAATTCTAGCGTGCCTCGCTATGTTTACGTGTATTAACTGAATGTTCACACGCTAAGCTTTGATACTGAAAATAATATCAGTCCACGAACTAAAAGCATTGGTGTGTCATGCATAAAGGTTTCTTCTTGACTTTGTTTCGTTATTGTTATGTTAATGTTTTACTAGCGATCTGGCCCGGCTTCGCCCGGATACAGATACTTTTTGAGCTCACTTTAGAAATATATGAACTATTTCGCGTGATAATTAATTGACATATTTAAACTCATTGGTACTGCTGTACTTAAACTGCCCATGCCATTCTTTGGAGTTTGAAAGAATATATTTGAATTCCTTGCACTTCCCACGGAACACTACATTTTGTTGCGATAAAAAGTAGCCTATGTGTTAATCCAGGGTGCCAGCGCGCTTCTTATAAAATTTCATCAAAATTGATTCAACGATTTGAGCGTGAAAATGTAACAAACACACATATTTTTTTTTATCTTATAATAACTTTTTTATATCTGTACGATAATCGTATCTTCGGTGCGAGAAACTCTCCCCGTGTAAATTGGCCTTTATAAATGGATATGTACAAGAACTAAAAAACAAAAAACTTGCAAATTACGTCATTATGCCCGAACTTTACATCGTCCTACAGTGGTTGTGTGGTGAGCTGTAAAGTTGGTGGAATATTATTTCCCGAGAGGCTTAAAGTTAGACAACAGCCGATCAATCCAATCAAATTGACCTGCCAAAAAACTACTTCATATAATAATATTTTATATCATTTTAAAAATAACTATAATAACACCCAATTAATTTAAGGCAAATATAAAAAATACCACTGAGGAAAGCGCCGAAGTTAAATCGGACTGAAACCGTTCTCCCTAATCATCCCGGTGCCATTAAAGTAATCGTGTTCGGCGATGGCCCAGATTATCATCTCACGGCCCGTTGGATCCGCAGCTCTGCAAGTTACGCGTTATATTCTTTAATTGCAAAGGAGTTCATATTTAATATCATTTATATGTACTGTTATAGTTTTAGAATTTCGCAAAGTCGGCGACTTTCGTATCAGCCGGCTTCTGATACGCTGAGCGTAGATCACCAAAATCTGATTTTTTTATGTATTACTATAAATCATAATATGAATAAATTAATTTTATTAATAACTAGCGGCCTGGCCCAGTTTCGCCCGGGTGCAAATAGCTTTATCTACAATAATATGTACGTATTATACATCCTCAAACAAACACAAACCTTCCTCTTGAATCACTCTATCTATTAAAAAATACCGCATCAAAATCTGTCGCGTAGTCTTAAAGATCTACGCATAAACAGGGACAGACAGCAGGAAGCGACTAGGTTTTATAGTATGAAGTGATGATAAATCATAATTACACCCAAGATTCACATACATAGTCCTGATTCCACACTGAGATCGAGAGTGGTTGGTAGCAGAAACTACGAGACCTTTCGATCGTAACCAACAGCCAGACCTAAAACAAATACCTGTGGAGCAAACAAACATTTGTCCCTCTGCGGGGATCAACCCGCAGCCTCGTGCATGATCGGCGGCGTCCAACCGACTGCGCCACGAAGGCTATCAAATTGCAATTGCGAATTAATTTCGAAGTCTTTCGTATCAACCGGCTTCACATACGTTGAGCATTCATCACTAAAATTTATTAATTTATCTGACCATGAATGAAATCAGTACATTTATTTTGTGATTGGTATCTATGAACACCGGCCACATCATCATCATCATCATCATATCAGCCACAGGAAGTCCACTGCTGAACATAGGCCTCCCCCAATGATCTCCACAATGACCTGTTGGAAGCGGCCTGCATCCAGCGACTTCCTGCGACCTTAGTCAGATCGTCCGTCCACCTTGTAGGCGGGCGTCCGACACTTCGCTTGCCTGTACGTGGCCTCCACTCGAGAACCTTTCGGCCCCAGCGGCCATCGGTTCTACGAGCTATGTAAATACCGGCCACATAAATACCACAAATCTAAATTAGTGTAGCTTAGTTTTTCTCTATAATTTTAACATAGTACTATGAATAGCCCACTGCAGCGTAGTGAAATAAGGAGGCCTTAGCATTAAAATCGTAAATTTTAAATTAAAGATTTTATATATTTACAGTTCAATACCAAAACAAACATTTTATCATATGAATACAATGAAACTTACGATCTTTTTCCCCCAGCTACAAATCTACTCCGAAGGTTGTCTACATTGTTCCAGTTCTAGAACATGAAACATTAATTACACCCAAAACTATTAAACTCAAAAATATAGGGTGGAGTCTGCTATCACGCAGCAGGATTGCCTACCTGTATCGGGGTCTATTGGACTGTGGAACAATGCACAAACTGTAGCGTATTTGAGTATCAGACGGCGATAAATAAAATCAAAAACGCCTATGAAACACAGTTTTAACATTTACTGGTCATGTGAGAAGCGACCTGGATAGGTACTACCAAAATGTCTATTTTTCCTGTCAAACAGCAGTGTAAATGCATTAATGCGTTTCGGATTGAAGTACATTGTCGACAGAGTAACTACTACACATATTAAGTCTTAACATCGTATGTGTCAGGATGGCGAGCGCAGTGGAATGCCTAGTATTACTTTGTAATTCAAGGTTTAGCTTTTATTTTTGTGTTTTAAGTTCATTATATCACAAATACGAAACAAAGGATTTACGAATCCCGAATTCAATTCATTAAATACCCAGGCGCTGAAATGCCACAGCTACAAAATATCAAACCTAATGCAGCATATATGACAACAAAGCAATTTACAATAAATGGTGCTTTACACGATTCATCCTAAAAGCAATTTAAAGTATTTAAAGTAATTGCGTGTTTGGAAACGTAATTTATTATTAAATACCTAATTATCGACAAATGCCTGGCTAGACGTGAAGTGACCTCGGGTTGTAGAGCACCTAAAGGGGCTGTCTGAGTTGATTTAAAAACTCGCCAAGCGCGACGATCTTACGAAAATTCTTAAAGGTTCTGTAGGTTTATGTAGTAATGTTAGAGAAATTTATTTTAGAATCATAGATATTAGAAATTATCTCTGTTATCTATACTAATAAATAAAACTGAACAGTTTGTTTGTTTGTTTGTAACCTCTAATCTCAGGAACTACTTATTCGAATTGCAAAATATTTTTGTGTTGAATAGGTCATTTAACGAGGAATTCTAAAGGCTATATATCATCATGTTATCATCTATAGGATCCCTCCTATACTGCTTCCCAGCAGGAGTGAAAAATCTACTAAATACGAGGAAATTTTATTCGGTTTTCATAGTCTGATTGGTCGATATTCTAAATTGATAGTCAGAATTGAACATTTTGGCCGCCATTTTGAAAAGTGTATCTGCAGCCGGGCGGGAACCAGGCCTGACTGCTAGTGAAAAAATACTTTCCAAATTATAACATTAAGCATGATGAATAAAAAGTACATAACACGGCTTTTAGTATGAAAGTGCCATAAAAGGTTATTGTGAATAATATATACCATTATAGATGAATAAAGATGGTCTTGATATGTTGAATTGTGCCAAATATGGTATATTTTTAATTTCAGTGTAGAGGAATTTATAATATACTTAGGATGTATCTAATATTTAAAAAAATTAAGATAACACAACAGCAGATTTTTTTAAAATATCAACTAAGTCTGTCGAACATATTTTTTCCAACTATACAGAACAACGTTGTACAAAATAGCGACATACCACAATACCGAATTATAGGGTTTCGATTTCGGTTATACGGGTACGGATCTATAAAAATTAGACCCTTTTTGTATTAAGTACGTGAGCGGGTAAATTGTGAATTGAAACGAAATTTGATTTGCCAGATACAGGTCCATGGGTCTCAGATAAATTCGTCTTTTTCGCTACAACACAACCCGAATGTAAATAACGTTTAGAATTATTATATTATTGTGATTGAAGACTGAATGTGTATTTAGGTATGTAGAAAACTAGTAGAAGAATCACACATGTATGACGTTTCGAAATCATTTATGTTCTTTTTTGTAGCTATGAATCTATATGTCCAGTAGTAACCCTAGCTACAATGACCTTCAAACCGGAACACAACAGTGCATTTACACTGCTGTTAACAGATCAACTATGTGAAATAAAAATATTTAAAATATTGTCTCAGGATTGCTTTGTAATTGATGGTGCTGTTTGGTTTTGCTACTGTCCATGAGCGGTCGTATCGCATACCATCAGGCGAATGGCATGCTCGTCTCATTATAAATATACCGAATAAAATAGATAATAGACAACAACAGTATACATTTCTTAAAATTTTAATTTACTTGATCACCTCCTTGAGTCTGCTTTAGCCGATTTTCGTAGAAACAGTACTTTAATATTTTAATAGCGTGCTTAATATTAACAACAGTTAATTGTTCCAGGAATACTTCTAAAGCTTAGTAAAGTCTTTGTCTATTTCAGTGTCTGTTGTGTCTCCGAAACGGTATATTTGTTACTGGAATATCTTAATGACCTGACGTACAATGCTGGCTGGAGAAAGATCATCGTAATAGTATGTGATGTTCTTTTTAACCTAATTAAAAAAAGAGATTATGAATTCGACTCGTGGGTTTGTAATATTGTCAGAATTGCACAGTTTTTTGACATGTTAGTCTCTACCAGCTTCTGAAAAGTGTGTATTTTTTTCTCTATATTATAATTTTTAAGTCGGTTTAATATTTTAAAAAAATGTGTGTGGGTGGTAGGGAATCCTATGATTTCATATGATGTCTGACAACTTCAGTCGTGCAGTTTGTTAAAAGCCAGCTGAGAAACTAGGTCTGTGCCTTCGATCCTCGCATCAACATAAATATTTTATTATCCGAAAAATCTGGAAGGTTCAAATACGACTTAATTTGCTAACTATTTTGTTAAAACTATATACATTGTTGAGTGTATTTATTTAACCATCACAATTAACTAAGACCTTAACAGAAGTATAAATATTTTTTCACTAAAACAGAAGCTCGTAAAATAAAACAAAATTGCTCAATAAACATATCGCTTATGCCTTAGCCATTACCAAAACTCCGTGCATTAATCTCCGCTGAATTGAGATTCCCTTAACTTGCAATGAATTTCCTGCGTAAAATTGGAAACAATTTGCAAATAGCAGCAAACCTCATAATTTCACCCTCACCTTCCATTGTTCGCGAACTCGGATCGCGCGGGGCAACTTTACGCAAATTGTTTTAAACAATCGCGATTCCAGACCGATGATTGAGTCCTGATTACTTTGGAACAAAATGTCCTCCTTGATTTCTCTTGGGGCGTGGAGCCTCGTCTTGGATTTAGTTTTCGTTAGGGTATAAAAGCGGATTATGATTTATTTTCAATTTATAATTATACTAGCCTAAAAGATCCCAAAGATCTGCTGGGCAAAGGCTTTCCCTAAGCTCTTCCCTTTAATTTCAAAAAATGTAAAAACGTGTGGTCTAAACTTATGCTTATCGTTCGACAAAATAGATAGCTGTAAAATTAATATTAGACCGCTGCGGTCTAAAAAATATTTTTACATTTATTTAAAGAAAATATGTTTACACGATACAAATAATAATAATAGAAATTTATATTATATATCACTCTAATGTTTTTGGTATCCATTGTTTTTTTTTTTCAATAATTCGAATAAAAATTGGAGAATACAAAAGATCTACTTCCAAAAATACTTTAAACCAAAGATCACTGTAACTGAATCGTTGTAATCAAGCGATGAAACATTGTTGTCAGAGCCAGTAACTAAATTGTCGGCCAAGCTGAGTGTCCGAACATCTGGAGCCGTAAGTGCCTCGGTCGAGTAACAGCATTGCTGCCCGCTAGTCCAATGTCAATAGTCGTTATGCCATGTTAGAAACTGTAATGGTTTGGAATATACTATTTGTGGAGGCTAAGGTTGTTTGAATTCAAAATAAATATGGCCAAGTGAATAACCCTACGGTTATAAAATGTCACCTGTATCAGTCCATATACGTCCCTTTGCAGGGCTCAGGCCTCCTCTACAATCGATGATTGAGAGTGGTAAAGCCATATAGTTCACCATGTTGATCTAGTGCGGGTTAACGGAGTTTACATGCGATAGAAATTCTTACGAATCGCGATGGTTTCAGGTTTTCTTACGACATTTTCCTTCACCGTTAACGTGCGTGGTAATCGACCAGCTATCAATACACAGAAAGCCAGAGGTACCTGGGACTCGAACTCGCGACCACCGTGAACATGTTGGCAGCCGCGTCTGATCCGCTTACCAACAGGCCACTAAGCACACCTGTTGTGTCGTAGTTATTAAAAAGGACGAGATTTTTGTGTTTCACAGCACCAAGATTGCTCTTGATTTGGTGATCAAACCGATGGGTGTTTGTTTCGCAACCGCCTCTGAAACAAATTGATACATAAATTAAGGATAAATGAAATATAACCTTCGGGTGAATAGTAATGTAATAACCGACGTTAAATTGAAGTTGTGCCATAAGATTTCATCTTAAACAAGGTATGCCAACGCTTGATTGCTCCTAATCTATGACTGTATTCACACCCCATCTTTCAATTTTAATCCTGGACACAGCTCTTCGTTTTCCTCAAACATTATTGCATCAATTCTTTTATAAACGAAGGAGTTCGTTTGCCGTTTTCACACAAAAAAATCTTCAATTTCCGCATATCATAAGGTCCAGAAACAGATGTTATAAATGTCGAGATAGGACCAGATACCCATACGTAACTTAATGATAGCCAATGGGTTATTTCCAACCCTTTCACAGACACATCCAAGCCTTAGCTCGCGATAAAATGGAACACTTTTTCCTTATTTCACGGAAACTTAAAGGAATTTCATAATATCGGTACGGTATGAAGACATTTCTGATATCAAACGTTACTTGGATATTCGATTTTATTAGGACCCGGGTATTCTTTGAGGGTTATTTTTAAGTCCCTGTAGTAAAATATGCAACTCTTATGAAAGTGAATATTTGAAAGACAACTAAAGACTTAATATGGTCATAATCAATTTTTTCAGCGGTCTAACATTTGGCTTATTTAGTTTTATACTTTCATGTCAAAGTACAATATCAATATATCTTACTAATTAATGGGCAGTTAAGCAAGTTTACATGATAATGCCGCGTCACGAGTGGCAGTAGACGATTTTATTTTGCATTCAGAACCAAATAAATACACCGAACAGTCACTTACATAGTTCTGATCCAATATAAGAATCAATTAATTTTTGTGTCGTGGGTATCAGAAACTACGAGAGACTTTTCGATCTCACAAACACCCAAACCCGAGACAAATATTTGGGTATCACAAATATTTGTCTCGGTGCGCCGTGCGGGGATAGAACCCGCGGCCTCTCGTTTCACAGTCGGCGTCTTACCTCTGTCAAACCTCTTTCTGTGCGATATCGTTTATAAAATTCTGTCGAACCAGATTAAAATGACAAATATAAAATAATATTATTACGTTGAATAACACCACATTGTAGAAAATATTATTAATAACATCAGTCAAACACATATAATTTACATGAAAATTATTTTTGCTAAACTAATTTCAATTTATAATTTTAGACTATCGTTTAGATGAATAATTTTGCTCTCCTATCTAAAATATCACTGGCTAAAATTCCATATTAATATTATTTAAATATTGTGAATTAAATCAACGGCACTAGAAATAAATCCGACCCACTTAGCAACCGGGTTGTTCAGCAATTCAAATACGCCCATAAATTAGTGCTGAATATATTTACTATCCAAATAAATTAATAATGACGTTTCATACTTTTCAAGTTTTGACAACTTTGTACAGGCGTTTGTCACGCAATTTGGATAACATTTTTCGTAATACCACATCCGCTCCCACTCGCATTAGGCCAACGTGGTCTACTATAATATGGCCTAATCACTCTCAATCGTACTCTTAATTGTAGAGGTCCGTGCCCTGCAATGGGACATATATGGCCTGATACAGTAATACCATAATTCCATGGTTTTACGGAAAATGTTATTAAAAATGAATGAGTTACACCTGTACAAAGTCGAAAAGTATGAAATTTCAAATGATACCTATTATTTTATTTGGATTATAATTGTCTTGGGGTTGCCTTACATTGTATGGATTACGACAAAGCAATTACAATGAATCATACAATATCCTTAGCGAACTCTGCGAGGCTAATGAAAAAAGTTTCTTGCGAAGTCATAAAGTGATCTGTTAAGACTTTCGCGCAATCAACTCGTCTTTGTGTATTGATTCGTTAATTAGATTAGTTTTATGAATGTGCAGGTACATAGTAATAATTATATAACTTTCTTTTGTTATAAGCGAGACCATGACTTATACAGGGTTGCAATAATACAGGGACATTAAATCTGGCACTAGTTAATAAATAATATTTAATGAACTGCTCAGAATTCGACTAAGCTACGACTCTTGTAAAATCACTGTATAACCCACTGCAGGGCACGGGCCTCCTCTTCAAACGAGTGAACTATTGAAAGTGGCTATATACTCCACCATGCTATATATAGCGAATATGGTTTGATTTAATGGAAATTTAGTGTGACAACCCTATTTGATAGCATAAAAAATATATTTTTCGTAAATTTTCTCTAAATGACCCGTACCATTCCTCTCTCATATCGCACCTAATTGCCTAATGAACACACTTCACAAATGAAGTCATTATTGACAAAGATATGTTGGTCATAAAACCTCAATTAAAATATTACTTCGTCTATATACACAAGAAGGGGTGGGTAGGGTAGGGGTAGGCAGAGATACTAACAGCACATGCACCAAACGCCTTGGGTATTCCGTGTCTTCATTTAGTACTGATTCTAATTCCATGTCGTCTATCAATAAAATTTAAAATTAACGAATTTTCGCTTAAACCTCAAAAATGTCTCATCATGTTCTTTTAATCAACTTTTTTCGATATATCTTATATACAACAATTACTGGTTTGTAAAAGTATGTTGGAAATGTTGAAGGGACGGAGACGCAAGTCCTTTAAACTTTGCCTCTTAGAGTTGTCTTGTTTTTTCCTTAATGATGTTGTGAGAGTTCGCCTCCCGACATTCTCTGTGAAACTATTTTAAAATGTTCCGCATTGTGTATTTTCTGTTTAAGTTTATTAAATGATGTTTTATTCAGGATTTTAGATCGTGAGATATTTTTCGGTAGACTCACAGTAGTTAAGAATATTTTTTACAGCATTTTTTCTTCTTAGCTATTTCTATCGATACGTAAAATATTTACTTAAAATATACAAATATTTACTATATTTTATTATTCAATCAATTAAAAAAAATGGCGTGTTTAGATATTTGTTGTTAATCTGTATTTATAATATATTGTATTATGTTTTTACTTGAATAATACAATAAAAATGATTCTTCACTAAAAAATATAATTTTATTATGGAACAAAAACTTTCAAACTTAACAAACAACGAATATTAAACATTACAACAGTTGCATAAGAAAAAGGTATAATCCTTAGTAGTTTCCTAGTTTTACGGAAATGTTACACATTGAAAAAAAACTACTTTTACGAATTATATCGCGGATTTGGTTTAATTATTAACGTTTTTTAACTTCCCCCCGTGTCTATTACTTTAAAGATTTCATGGTCACCGAGCGGACTGACCCGTAAAAAATAGACTTATTTTAATAAAAAAAAAGCTGCAATAAAATATCTTAAGACAATTGTCGGTTTGAACTTATTTACACTAACATAAACGTGCCACTTAAACTGTATTTCAGAGAACAAAACATAAATATTTTCAGCAGAATTACACTGTAGCGATACTTCCGTAGCAGGAAAGCATAATTTGTTCTGAAAAGTAATGGATTTAGTAAGTTGCGGTTTTTACAATGCAATTCATGTTGGCTTGCAATTAAATTTAAATTGCTACTTGTTTCACGTCTTTTAGCTATCTAAGTGCGGATGATACATTTATAAATAATAATATACTGAATAGTCACATACATCATAGTCATTAGTGGTGGTAGGTCTCTTATATGTGAGAGGCCGCTTGGGTAGGTACCACCGCAATGTCTATTTCTCCCCCCAACCAGCAGTGTAAATGCACTGTTGTGTTTCGATTTTAAGGAGATTGTAGCCAGTGTAACTACTGGACATATTGAGACTTAACATCTTATGTTTCGAGATAGTGAACGCAGTGGAATGCCAAATATTGCTTTGTAATTCAAGGTGTTGTTTAGTTTTGCTGCTGTTCATGAGCGGTCGTATCGCTCAGGTGATCGTATCATCATATGAACGCTATGCTAGTCTCGCCATTCATAGCTAAAAAAAAATACATAGTCCTGACCGCGCACTAAGATCGATTTTTGTGTCGTGGGTCAAGAACTACGAGAGACTTTTCGGTCTCACAAACACCCAGACTTCACCTTCCGGCTAAATCTCCTCCATTTCGCCCGGTCTTCGGCATCCTCAATAGTAAGGGCATTGGCTCTCATATCTTCCTTGACGACATCAAGCTAGCGCTTCTTCGTTCTACCATGTCATGTCATTCGGGGTCCTGGAATATTGAGGCACATTATATTAGATTTCTCTTAGGTAATATAAGATTTAAACTTTTTTAAAGTTAAAACTAAGAGACTTTCGCATTCTCGAGTTACACAGACTTAAAGTTGTACCGATAGACGAGAATTTATTTACAACAAACTTGTCTTTTTTCACTTAATCGGTATTTTCTGTCACAAATTGCAATTATAAATTGACTCTAGAGTATTTATAATACAGAGGGAGCACCGTCATAGATTTAAATCTTCAAAAATGTGAATATTTTTTGTTCGTAATGATGGTAGCACTCCTATATTAGTAAAAATGAAACTAATGATTTAATAATGAATCACTATAAATTCCGTTGGTATCCGAAAGTATATTTAGTTCTCATCCCTCTAAAACAAGTTTGAGTGGAATGCAATAGCCTTAAACTATTATCTTTATAATTTATTTTCAAACGATTCACGCATGTTGGACAGCCTTTTAAATATCAACCAATAGAAAGATAGAAAAAGATGCTTCGTCACCACAATTTTTATTTATGTTTTTGAAGTAGGTAACAGCGCTCTCTCTATATTATAAATACTGAAAGTAAATCGGATATTTTTTATTTTATCAGTCTTGGCGCAAGGCACAGTATTTTTTGCAGCACGAATAAAATGCGTAAGCCCATACCGTATTTTCTTTGTAAAGTTAAACTTTGAAATGTTGAGTCGTATAGGATTGGAATATGAAACACTCATGTGGCTAACCTGTACCAATTCGCATTCGGGTTGAGAGGTTCAAGAGGCTGCCTCTTTGACATCTCAAATCTAGTATGAAGCTGAGAGAATACGTTTACGTAGTCAGATAGTTTGTGTGAAGAGCTGGCTGTATTCGGCAAAGAATATGTACATATGTAGAGTAAAAATGTGTTATAAATGAAATTAAAATGAAAATAATTATTGAATCCATTAAAATTTTCAACATCATTTAGATTTTAGTCGGTAAAATACGTATCTGTCTACCAAGTAAGCGAATATAATTAAAAAGAACCCGACAATTGTGGTAGAAGATAAAAACCCACGCAAGTGTATGATATTAAAGGTTCAATGTGTATATGTCTGATTTCGACCTATCCGATATTATTGTATCGACAACCGATAGAGAATGATATTTAGCCATAAGATACTATATGGATTTTACTGCACTTGCCATCTTGCGCATTATATTATGCTTTGATAAACCAGAATATAAACAAGACTGAATTGACTAGGTGTCGACAGCTTCCGTGGTGCGATTAGTTAGACGCCGACTGTGAAAGGAAAGGCAGCGGGTTCGATCCTCGCACCGAGACAAGGGTTTGTGAGGCCCACACGTATTTATCTCGAGTCTGCGTGTTTGTGAGACCAAAAAGTCTCTCATAGATTCTTATATCCACGACGAAAGATATATTTAATTTCAATGGGGTCAGCACTATGTATGTGACTGTTCAGTGTATTTAGGACAAGCCAACACCTCATACATCTTTCTCTTTATGGTGGGCATGCCATAATCAAACTCCGGGCTTCTTTTTCTTTTTTAAAGATTAATGCAAGACAACGTTTCATGGAACGGAGTTACGCCATTAAAAAAACATCGAAGTTCCGCCATGATTTATTGATGGTGCAAGTTTGTCTAACTTCGTCCATTATATCCAGAGACTTGTCAGGATGATCGTTATTAATCATAACCAGTTTAACTTGGCCTCTCATATCTCATTTCAGTAAGAAATAGTGTATTCTAGTCGTCATGAGGGAGCTCTTTCATTTTGGTTTTATTTCGCCTTTCAAGTGCAGAATCTATTAAACTAGGGTGTTTGGTTTGAACGACTTTTTTTAATCTCTCCGAAAAAAAATATCGTATTATATATAACTATATACTATATAATATAGTTATTTTTGTGTGTTGGGAGGTTGTACATAACTGCGTGGTTGCTTGTGTCAAAGTCAACATGCTTCTGGTGGTCACGGGTTCAAATCCCTGGGCACCCCTCTAACTTTTCGTTAACCATCGTGTGGAAGCATTCTATACCATTATATTGTAATTTGTGTGGTATGTAATGTCCATCAACTCACACTAGGCCGACCTGGCGGACTATATGGCCCAACCCCACTCAATAAAGAGAAAGTAATCACTATTCGGTATGTATGTGAGTATGTGTACTTAACGTGACCATACGTCCCGATTTAGGCGGGATAGTCCCGCTTTCAGGAAGTCGGTCCCGGTGTCCCCAGCAAGGCCTACAAAGTCCCGCTTTTGCAAACAAACCAAATGATGATCAAAAAGTATTTCCCGCTTGAAATTCTTTGTCGAACTATTACTGAAAACGGTTGGGTCAAATTATTCCAGCACGTTCGTGAAAAACCAAATGATGTAAAAAAAAAATCCACGATTATTGAGTACATTATGTGTCTGCCTAGAAGTCACAACATTACTGGGGCTTATTAATCGTGCCTAACTATTTTGTGTTTAGTGATTTGATTATTGTTTTTAAATTCAATCTTCTTTATTAAGAACTTGTAAAACACCAAAAACTTCCACAGATGTCCCGCTCCGGCACAAAAAATAAATGTTCACGTTATGTATACTACTATTTTGTATCAGTCCATATACGCCCCACTGCAGGGTAAGCGTTTAAACTCGAGCTGATAAAAATATGTGATTCACAACTTTGTTTTCTGTTTGGGTGTTGGGACTGAAAATTCTTTATTTATTTCTGATGACCAAAATTAAAGTCCTTAATTGCATCTCTATCAGTCTTGAGCCCATACGTCACACTGCAGTGGTCATCCCACAATCGAGATTACGATTGAGAGAGGTCAAGCCATATTCCACCACTGGTACATACTACCACTAACATATACACCAACAAATACAAATAGTTATCGTAAAAATCTACTGCAGAAATTATTCCAAATATATTTCATACTAAATTTACGTTACAAATAAACCGGAATATAACAATATAATTTTACAATCGCTACCATTAAAACAACTATTCATGAAACGCATTTGTATTCCAAATGTATTTTGGTGAATATTTCAATGAGCTGAGTATGTGTAATGTATTTCCCAATTTATTTCATTAACTTGATGATTTTGTATGATCAGGGGTAAATTCAATTAATTGTTTTACAAAACAGAAAGCAGCAAATGAATAAAAATGAAAATGAGCTATAAAAATATATGAATTTCTATAGGCCATTTTTCGCCATTGATTGGTGATAGAACGTTTTTATAAAAGGGTTCAAAAGTGGTAGAGCCACGCTGTTGTTAGTCATGACTCAGCATGAATACGCAGACTCGTCTGAGAAGGTACCACAGTCTCACAGAATATCGACCTGAAAAGACACTTTTGCTGCCGCGTGTCGTTCGGTGAGTGAGATTGCCGAATGCCCAATACTCCTACGCCCTTCCCATTAGTTTTCCTTCCCGCTTCCCTCCCAATTTGATGGGCGGCAATACATCCATGATCCAAGCGTTATGGATGTCCATGGGCGGCAGTGAGACTTAACGTTGTATGTCTCAGGATGGCGAGCGAGAGTTATTCATGGTGTTGTTTGGTTTTGCCATCCGTAAGCAGTCGAATGGCATGCTCGTCTCGCCATTCGTTACAACAAAAAAATTTGATGAAGAAGATTCCTCGTGATGCAGATGTCTAAATGACTTGAATCCAATGTCAGTGCGAAGCTTGGCAACTTGGTCTTATTGATAAAATTTGAACCTCACTGTAATTAAATTGTGCATTTGTCGTGTGTTAATTTATTCCAAGTAATTCATATTTTGATGTTTAAGTCACTATTTATGTTTCAATACCATAAATCTAGTTAATTCCTCACTATAAAACGACATTACAATTACATAGACTTGTAAATCAAATGCGAAACCAAATTACCCACTAACTGGGTAATGAAGTTTGAGTCGGTATCGAGTGGCTAACTACTGCAGACGTCATAGACAACAAGGCAATTACGGTAATTGTTTTTGCAATACTAAACGAGCTCTGTGCGGTGTTGGGTAGTTTATTTTTGAACTAAACAACTAACCACAGTTTTTAAAATAGGTGTGTAGTAGATATGTTAAGAGAAGAAAGGAATGTTTATCGCCAGTTTCAACTCATATACGAGTATTATGTAATTATATATAGGTTTTCTTACCATATTTTTGACATCGTCAAAGAAAACTAATTAATGAAATAGTTGTATTAAAGTTGTTTCAGCGTATTTGTTACATGTACGGTTAATATTTTCTTACCAAAACACAGAAGAAATGTGGTTTATATAAGGCTGTTCGTTTAATCAAATATACGAACACATTCAGTCACACTTATGTCCCAGGAGGGTAGGCAGAGGTGACATTAGATCAGCCCATAGTTCACTCTGTTTATTTTCGTTCCAAGATGTGATATTCTTATACTAATTACTTGCGTTCTTTTACATGTAAAACGTTCAGTAGTAAGGAGTGTACATATTTATTGTGATGAATTTATATTAATATAGGTAATTGACATGGTATTTCTTCTACATCACTTCACATTAAGTTAAGATATACTAAACCCTAATCTGTTTATTTAAGAAACTTACAAACGAATTCATTCTTATTGCATTTGAAAAGTTAAACTGGTCAAAAATATTTTATAAACAAGTAATTTAAATCAACTATTCAACGTTACTATTTTTGTGTTGTTACACAAGGCAATGAGATTTTCTAAAAAAACATACTAAATTATTTCTGAGTATAATTGAGTCCGCAGTCCATATGTTTTTATATATTTATTAAGATCTGCAAACAAAGATTGTGCTTCTTCCATTATAAGACATATAGATGTATAAGATATACCAAAAAAGCAATCATAAGACTGATACGAAAAAATATTACAAAAAACATTACTAAAAAAGATGTCAGCCAAATTCGATAAGTAAATACCAAATCACACGAACAAAGAAGTAGGGTTGTAAATTAAATAACGGAGGAAATGTTCGCTCCCAAGGCCGGTTAATCTCATCGACAGCCCTTGATTAATGCAAGTATTGCGTAATGGAGGTATCCGCATGGAATTCACAACTATTGTTTTGATTCTAATCTTGGTATTAGTTTCTATTAACGTTCAGGATTGTGTTTTTTTATAGCAATAAATGGCAAGATGAACATGCCATTCGCTTGATGGTAAGTAATACGACCGCTCATGAACAGTAGCGGAACCAAGTAACACCATGAATTACAAACAGATGCTTGACATTTCATTTTCATTTTTCAGTTTAGTCTCATTATGTCCTGTAGTTACTCTGACTAAAATGTTCTTGTAACAGGAACACAACAGTGCATTTTCTGCTGTTTGGCAGGAGAAATAGATATTGTGGTGGTACCTACCCAGACGGACTCTCATATATGAAAGACCTACCACCAGATATGTGATTAAAATATTCATTAAAGGATGGCTACCTCTTTGTTAATGAGAAGTCGCGGTCGAGACAAATGTTTACATGACCCTCAAATATTGTTGACATTTGAGAGTTGTAAAATCCAAAAATTGACTATTTCTTTACTAGTCTTTTCTCTTATGGTGGATTCAAGATTATTTGTGTGAAGTTGAATCAATTCATTTAATTAAATTACAAGTACCTACATAGAACATCACACAGAAAAAAGATATTACTTTAGTATAAATTTGTATTTGACATCGTTTTTCTTCCATTCATTTCCTTCAGTTTCCATTCCTATTTTTAAAGTCAGGAAATGTATTTATAGTAGTAGTGTTGTCGACGTTTATGGGTTGCGGTGATCAGTCATCATTAGGTGAGTAGTTTACTCGTTTATCAAACCTTTGGAATAAACTCTGCCTCGGTATAGTAGTTGTAGTATGGTACGGCTACAACACTGAGGTCTCGGGTTCGAATCAGGGTTCGGACAAAGTCATATTGGACTTATCTATTTATTATCAGCCTGGAATTTGTACATAAAACGAAACGTCAGTGTCCTGGTTGCACCTCTGCTTACCCATTTAAGGACGAAGGCGTGATGTTTATTTGCGTATTTATGTATAAATCAAGACGTCTCAAATAAACTGTTAGTAGTAAGTAATCACTAATAAAGAACAAAACAATTAATTATTTATTAAAACAGCTGTTCGTTCGGTCAATTTGCTATGAAGTGTAACAATAAAAGTTTCGAAGGCTTAACAGGCTGTGGTAAGCAACCCGTTTAATACCAAATTACATGTTTATCCCTTTCGAATACGTTGCCTGCTTAATGACTTTTGGTCATAATGTATATTGTTAAAAACAGATTACAGTGCCATGATTTTGTTGATTTATAACAAAGCTTGTATTGTATGGGGGAATGCCCGAATTTGAAGAAAAAGAACGTCTGCCTAAATTTAATTGCCGTGTGGAAATACAAATATTTTTTTAATTTTAAAATGTTTATTTAACGTATTATTTGATACATGTTTTCTTTATATATCGTATAATCTTAATCAAATAGTTTTAACATGTCCCATTTGTTAAAATATGATCAAATAAAAACATTGTAATGACACAACACACTAAAAAAAGCATGTCATCAATGCATACAGACGCAAAAATATCGTAGAGGATCTTTACTGTCCTGTATCAGCCCATATACGTGCCGCTGCAGGAAACGGCCTCCTACACAATCGGGAGTACAATTGAAAGTGGTTAGGCCATACTTTAATCCACCATGCTGGCCCAGTACGGGTTGGTAGACTTTACATACCATAGAAATTCTTACAAATCACTATGGTGTGCCGGTATTATTACGATTTCTTCCTTCACTATATATTGCCTGGGGATCGGCCATCAGTCGATAGATCAAACAAATCAAACGATCTTTAGATGAGTTATAATCAACCAATACGAAATGTTTCTACTCTCGCCAGTTGACATATTTATCAAAGAAGTGTGTTGATCACGTAGGCAGTTAAAGAGCTCGTATGACAAGTCAATACACATAGCGCTCATCTATATATACAAAATATTTTCTATATTAATTTCTTATTTTTATTTATTAAATTAATTTCCTATTAGTATTTTATTTAAAGTATTAATAACTTCTTTATATTAATTAGTTTTACAAAGAAATATATCATTTACGTTATTCAAATTAATAAATTTAATGTATTTGCGCCGTAATAAGGAAAACCATCATTATCAATAATTTTACGATAAAACACATTTAATAGTTTTTTGACACTAACGATGATCTTCATGAAAACGTGTATATCTCGATATTTCACTTATATAAACACGAATAAATAAATTCCAAGGTATATTCGTATAACAATTTATCAAAAACAAATTGTTACATTTTTCGTACACTATACTGGGATAATTTAATTTAGGGCCCGAGAAAGGTTGCCTCGTAAATTATGTGCTGTTGATTTATTACTGCGAAAACTGGAACATTTTATTGATGGAATTTGAGACGGAATAACTCGGAATGCTTTCTTAACTGTCATCAAATTTTTTTTCCATTCAGTCTGACAAACGAGCAAACAGGTTACCTGGTGGTAAGTAATCACTGCCGCCCATGAGCATCCATAACGCTTGGATCATAGATGTGTTGCCTGTCCATTAATTCGGGCGACAGAAGAAATGGATATTGGACAATCTCAGTCACCGAACCAAAAGAGATCGCAAAGCTTTCACTTGGCGCAGATCAGATGTGAGACAGTGATACCGCCCCGGATGAGTCTGCCCATTCGTGCTGAGTCATGACTGACATCAGCGTGGCTCTACCACTTCCAAAAATATTAAATAAAATAGGTACAAAAATCACCCACAAAGACTTGATCTCGTAGTAATTTTTTTAAGACGTCATGACTGTAACACTATGTCGTGAGTAACGAGAGACACTTTGGTCTCTCAAGATGCCTTAAACAAATATTTGTAAGTGAGACAAATATTTGTCTATAATCACCTCTTTTTTTTGCAGCCAGCTCCACACAAACGTTAGCCAATCTTTAGCCACATTTTATAGCTCTACCAACTGGTAGCCACGTTGGTACTATCTATATATTTATGTTCACCCAAATTGGCACACGGCTGTTTCTGAAGCGGTACTGTGTTAGCTAACTTCATTCATTAGCCGACGAGCATTCGACTGTGATGATTAGCTTAGCCTACTTGATGACGTCAGTGACGGCAGGTTAGCCTCACATTAGATTATTTTGGCAGTTAGTGTACTGAATTAGAAGAATATTAGAAGCAGTTTAAGCGATAATTGTGAGTGAAATCAGAGGTTACAGTATCAATACTCAAATCTTAGGAAGGGGTGGTGAAATCCATTGAACTCTATCAATATAAATTTATATGTAGTTTACTGGTGATATAATGTATGGTCGCCTGGGTAGGTAACACCGCAAGGTATATTTCTTACGCCAAACAGTTGTGGAAATGCACTGTTGTGTTCCGATTTTAAGGACAATGTAGCCAGAGTAACTACTGCACAAATTGAGACTTAACATCGTATGTCTCAGGATAGCGAGCGCAGTAGAATTCCAAGCTTGTCATTGCTTTGTAATTTAAAGTTGTTTGGTTTTGTTACTGTCCACAAACGGTTGTATCGGTTATCATCAGGCGAATGGCATACTCGTCTCGTTATTCATCGCAATAAAATGAAAAAGAAAATATTCAAAAGTGAAAGATCTGAGAAGATCAGCGTTATATTCAATTTGCCACTGCCAGTAATGGAGTCATTTAAAAAATGAACTCGGTACCCGACCAAACAATCCATTTTAAAGCTCTGCTCAGTACAACGCATATTTTGTGTAATGCGAAGAAAGTTTTTATTTTTTTCTCATATTTCATATCACAGTCAAAATGCTTGTTTTTTATAGCCAGAACTCCTAACACCTAATATTTATCCCTACAAGCTGCTAAAACTCCCACATTTTTTGAAACATCAAAACATTTCCATGTAATAAGCCAACAAATTTCCTTCACACTGCGGGCTTAGTACGTGACTGGGTTCATACGGGTTATATATGACGTCACGTTTCATGAAACTGCCGAAGTTGCACTCATATGGCATTCGATCAAAATGAATGCACTATTCATATTGGAATTCCCGACTTCATATCACTGAAATGAATATTTTGTCCTACATAAAAGTAATGTGGATTTGTTCTTGTTAAGAAAAACAGAAGTGTCATATTTATTAAAAATAGTTTGACAGCACCCGTGGCGCATTTGGTTAGACGCCAGTTGTGCAACTTGACGCCGTGGGTTCGATTCCCGAATCGAGACCAACATTTGTGTGATCCATAGGTATGCTTTTCGGGTCTAACCAAGACGCAAGATTCGATCTTAGTGTAATATTTGTCCTAGAGTGGGAATAAGAACTGCGATCTCTCGTTTCAGTACTTCAGTATGGCCTTTCGTAAAAATCGCTTGTCATTTCTTCCAACAGGTTGCAGTGAAAATCTTTGATGATAACTTTCTATAAAAATAACAAATTTATTAAAAGCTGTGACATGAAGAAAGAAATAAAAAGGCGTGTATACTATTACACCCTCTTTTAATTTTCTCAAGCCCGGAGCATCATTTTGTTAGCAATATTGGGGGAATATTCCAGAACATTAATTAACTAAATGGTCCAACGCTTCGTTACTAATGCTCCTCTGCCAAAATTCGATTTGCTCGGCACGCATCAGTCCACCCCATTAGAAGTGGTCTGTATGTACGAAATATACATGTGGTTATTACTTCTAGCTATGCTTTTAAGATGCCAAAATGTTGATGCCAAAATCACTGCGTTTCGGCATTTATTTGTTGGTGTATTCTCACTGCAGGGCACGGGCCTACTCTACATTCGAGAAAACGATTGAGAGTGGTCAGGCCACATAGTCCACCACGCTGGCCTAGTGCGGGTTAGCGAACTTCAACGTACCACAGAAATTCATACAAATCGCAGGTATGCAGGTTTCCTCACGATCTTTTCCTTCACTGTTTTAGAGCGTGGTGATTGACTATCAATACACAAATGACTCCGAAAAGTAAGAGGTGTGCCCTGGGATTCAAACCAGCGTGAACATGTTGGCAGTCGCGTCTGGTCCATTACCAAAAGGCGACCACGCACTTTTCAATTACGATTTGTTGTTGAATACTTATAAATATACAAAGTAATGAAATATACAACTTGTTAGTTCTTGTCTCACTATAGCAAAATTCCGCGCACCTCTTCGTATTATTCGCAAAAGTTTTATAATTATTTTACATACATACACCTATTTAATGTATCTTCCAGTGCATTGCATAGCGTCTTGATCGGCAACATGGAACTTTCAGACAAATATTAATTTTCAGATTTACGTGAATATTACATATTGAAATAAAACTATTATTTACGGATTTTATCGCGGATGTTGTTTAGTTTTTACATAGTTTTTCTAATGATTCGATTATCTACCCAGTAAATCGTACCACCAAGGACAACAAAAAAACCTATCTAGGTTTCTTTCTATCCAGCCAAACCTTACAATTTATCATTTTTCTCACGAACCGATCGAGGAACTAACTAACATTGAGATTAGTTTCCAGGCACTCCGGCACTCTGGCAAAACAATTGTATAATTTATACTGTTCATTACAGTCTTTTGCTTTGCAAATAAGGCAAATCCAAAAGACTTGCCCCCAGACGGCTTAATTGTCGTGGACGCGAGCAGAATATTAATATAACTACATCGACTCCGCTAGTTTTGTAGGGTGAATATTAAGATGCAAACGAGAGGAATGGAACAATTGAAGATAAAAAAAAATAGCGGGAGGAACTGAAGGATGTCCACAGACAATTAGTAATAAGCAAACCACGTTATGTGAAAGGATGATACAAATTTAATGTCACATGTCAGATTTTTCAAAGTAATACTCGTATGTGCATCATATTACCAGTTTAACAATGAAAGAAAACATCATAATGAGACTTGAATATCTTAGAGTTTTTGACGGAATATTTATAACATTATGTGCAGTACATCAGCAATAAGTTATCGGGGTGGACTACAGTCAAAGTCCTCAAGCCTCTTAATCGAGCTCTCGAATGTCATTTGTCTTATCCACAAGCATATTATGTTGCTCCTCTGCTTAACACTGGGGGATCTAATTACTAGATTGACATGCATTATGCTAAATAGCTTTATTTTGGAGCAATATAAATTTTGAATCAATTTTAACACTCCATGAGGATCAAAATTTGAGCAAGTTTTGATTTTGAACTAAAACTATTTTTATGGGTTTTATTGCGTATTTGGTTTAAATCAATGTGTAACATTCACGTAAATCTTAAAAATGCATTATGCTAATTATGATTGTTCTTAACCAAATAAACGTATGACGTATTACATATCTGGGGTTGTATATAATGTATAGAACCACGAGGTCAATGCTCCTTCTGTGTATCCACTAAAATATTTTCTGTACATTCGATTTTTTTGTACCCTCCGGTAAATCACACTCAAAATTAACGAGGCCTATGATCCAGATTCTAGGCCGACAAAAAGTTTTGCCGATATTTAGTCGGTCAAAGCCCTATACTATCATTTATTGAGCTTGTATGTTGACAGCTTAAGCCCGGTCGAAGCCGGCTTAGTTGAGAATCCCGCCCATGTTTATTTGGGTATAAAAAAGAAAATTAGCATTCCTGACATTTTCGGTGCTCCTGTGAACAGAATAATATTTTGGTTCATTATATATGAAATTTTTTGGTGAATTATAATTAGTTTTTGTGAGTGCATGTCGTTACGTAGGCGACCACTTTTATACGTATCCTGGCTGGCCACTGGTTTGAATCGGTTCCTTAATTATTTTGTGTTTACGTCATTCATTATTTACTATTGAATTGGTTTATTTTAAAAGTTAATGCAATCATCAAGGAAATGTATCTACTAATATAATACGGCGAGACTACGCACTTCTTTCCTGTAATTAAAACCACGAGATCATAACAAAATTTATATCACAGCTTGTATAAAATAGAATAATAACCAAGGAGTACCCACATTGGGAGTCTCAATAACATGTACGTGAAAGTCGCGCCATCTATTAGACTTTATCAGAAATACGTCGAAATAAAAATGCAAAATACATATACATTAATAGATTAAAATGTGTTCTTAACGATGCAAAAAATTGTTAATAAATTGTCAATTATTTACTTTATGTTATAAAACAAGCAGGCATTATCAATATCATTACAACGACAACTGACAGTGGCGCTGTTGACGCAACGCTCCACTGGAGCGTCGCACCACTTACGTTGGAAAATTTTACGTGCTCTTCAACTTGTCTTTATATTTATGCCAATGTTATGTAACCTAATATTCGAATTATTTTAAACATATAAATTACAACTACGAGCCAATACTATTTGTTATTTTATACTCATCAAATACGAATAGTTGGTTGGAAATATCAAATTTTCCATTCAAGGTCAGCATTGCTTGTAATACGCCAATGTCTAGTAATTGCGGCGGTGCCAGGTGTTTCATAGTTATCGAATATTCTAGTTTAGATCGTTTTAGCTTTACTAGATGTGCCAGGATAGTTATATTTTAATACTGACACGAAAGGCGATCAATTAGACGCGACTGCCAACATGTTCACAGTGGTCGTGGGTCAAATAAATTTAATTTAATTTGACTAACGTAAATAATGTATTTCTTTGAAATATAAATTACCATAAAGTAATAACTAATACTTTAAATAAAATACGAATAAAAACTAAATAAATAAAACTAATTATAAATAAAAATAAAATTAATTTAAAATAAATAAAATAAATTATGAAATAAAATAAAGCAAGAAATTAAAATAAATACTACTAAGTATAGAAAATATTTTGTATATAGAGATTAAGTTCTATGTGTATTGACTTGTCATAAGAGCTCTTTAATTACCTACGTGACCAATAAATACATTTCAAATCCGAGGGCACACCTCTGACTTCTCGAAGTCATGTGTGTATTGATAGTTAATCACCACATACTATAACAATATAAAAATATCCTAAGTAAACTTGCATACCATAGCGATTTGTGTGAATGTTGATGATATGGAAAGTCCGCCAACTCTCGATTTTAGAGGAGGTCCGTGCCCTGCAGTGGGACGTATATAGGCTGATACAATACAATGTCTACCCCAAAATACAGATATAGTATGCACCAACCTGAGATATGATAACGAGTGATAACTCGATCATCAGTCAACCTTTGAAAAATCTAAAGCAAGGTTAAAAAAGTCTCACGCTAATGAGTAAGAACCGATAATACCTACTCAGCCCCTTACCTAAAAAATGCAAGATATTTGGAACAAACATGATGCTAATAATACGTGACTCAGGGTATCGGCTGTACTATCTTTTGATTATTTTCATTGGATAGATTTCATAGCCTTGCACCTCTCAATCATACTTTCTTTTGAAGAGCAGGCCCATGCCTTGCAATGGGACTATTATAGACTGACACAGACAGATTATGATACTCTACATCTATAGCCGCTTCCAGGTTTTATTAAATTCATTGCAAGTTCAACCAAACTAAAGCCACTTTCATAGAAAATGTAACAATAGGTACCGTTCTTTTACAGTACGCGTTGATTTATGTACCCGGCGTTCCATCCATTATTCGCGGATTCTGAAATATTTTAAAGGTAATAGATTCAGTAAAAACATTTATACATACACAACTTACTGTTGGTAGGTCTCTCATATGTGAGAGGTCACCAGGGCAGGTACCACCGCAACATCTATTTCTCCCACTAAACAGCCGTGTAAATGCACTGTTGTGTTTTGGATTGAAGGACATTGTAGTCAGAGTAACTACTGGATATACTGAGAATTTACATCTTATGTCTCAGGATAGCGAGCGCAGTGGAATGCCAAGCATTGCTTTATAATTCAAGCTGTTGTTTGGTCTTGCTACTGTTTATGAGCGATCGTATTACTGGCCATTAGACGAATGGCATGCTCGCTTCGCCATTCAGCGCAATATAAAAAATATATATGTATATAAAAAACATAAACTCACGCCTTTTTTCCTAGAAGCAGGGGTGCCAGGACACCTACATTTCACCTTGTATGTTCCGTCCAATGATGTGCGAGTCTATCACTATATCGGGCACAAATTCCTGACTTCGGGCTGATGTATAGAAAAACCAAAAATCACTTCGCTCGACCCAGCATTCGAACCCGAGACCCCAGCTTTGTAACCGTATTACAACTATTCTATCGAAGCAGTAAGGAACAATTTTTTATTTAATATACCAATAAATCAACAAAGAGCCAATATATCATAGTAAATTACAGTGCAAATACGCATCAAACATTCTGAAGACTCGGCGAGTCTATTGGTTTTTTATTAGTTATATTTTGTGAAAGTTTTAGACAGTTTTACACGACGCCGAGAGACTGCTGGCATTTTTTATTGTTTGCGAACATAATGCCGACAAAGTTTGTAAGTCTAACAATGAAGAGAAAAGGAAAAAATGGCAAGCACGCATATTCCTGGTAGGGTTTTAGTACTTAGTGGTTTGGTTTATGGTGGTACCGCAATGTCTAACCTACCGCAATGTCTATCTCCCGCCAAATAACAGTGTAAATGCACCGTTTAAAGGACATTGTAGCCAGAGTAACTACTCAACATATTGATACTTACCATCTTATATCTCAGAATGGCGAGCACAGTGGAATGTCAAGGATTGCTTTGTAATTCTAGGTGTTGTTTGAATTTGCTACTGTTCATGAGCGGTCGTATCGCTTACTATCAAGCGAACGGAATACTTGTCTCGCCATTCATTATAAAAAAAATGGCCGGTTGACGAAAACTTATCATATTTATTTGTCTAATTTTGTTACAAAAAGATAAAATTAATAATAAAATATTATTGTTAATATAATTGTTTACCTCCTTTATACTTGTGTAACCATAAAGTTAAATATTTATTTGGGCATCAGAGTTCGATGAAACACTTTTAAAATTAATATTGTCATACGATTTATTTTAAGTGTTTGTACGACTGTTTTATGCTGCAAACAAATTATTATTATTTATTTATTTATATATATATTATCAGAAAATTGCTGTAAAAAAATCAATCGTCTTTACAAGAAAAAGGGCAACCACTTAATTCTTAAACTTCCTTCGCGACAAATCAGTCGGCACTAACCGGGCGAGTTATAAAATATTTTCACGTTCTGTATTAGTTTCAAACAGTTTCGTCGAGGCGAGTTAGCGCCAAGGCCAGAATAAAACAAATAAAGCTGTCACTATTTACAATTTTGTACGATATTTTTGGATTTTGTATTTTTTTCCTTTCACAATCGAGGCTAAATTACGCACAATTTAGAGGACTGATTTAGGTCGGTATTTTTTATTGCTAGGAATGGCGGGATGAGCATGCCGTTCGCTTGATGGTGAGCAATACGACCGCATGAATTGTTGCAAAACCAAACAACGCCTTAAATTACAAAGCAATTCTTGGCATTCGCCATCCTGAGACATAACAATACAATTTTCTTCAATCCAACACACAACAGTGCATTTACACTGCTGTTTAGCGGGAGAAATAGACATTGCGGTGGTACCTACCCAGGCGACCTATTGCATATGAGAAACTTACCACCAATCAAATCTGTATCTATTTCAGCTCAAATACGTCTTATTACATGGCACGGCCCTCCATTATAATTGAGAGGGATTAGACCATATAGTCAACCACTCTTGCTCCTTCTGCGGGTTGGCCTTCGGGTGGCTTGGCGATTTGAATCTGGGTTGTATTTTGTTAGTTTAAATTATTGAAAACCCTTGTAGCGTTAAATAAAACTAGGCTAATATTATTGTAGAAGACTTTTAATAGAGTGCAATGCAAATTACAACTTAAATGACAGCTTCATTAGCTCAGTAAGTTAAACAATCAGATGTGAAATAGGCTCAATGTTCAATCCCCGTACTATAATAAATGTGTTTGTGATTCTCAATTTTGTGTTCCGTGTTTGAATGTTGTGAGATATATTTCACTGTAGAGTTAGAACAATAACTATGTCTGATTGTTGTGTTAAGGTTTTTGTGTAAAGGCATTTATTTATATGGCATATTGGCGAGGAGGCCCTTGTCCTGTGTTGGTGTTGTTTGGTTTTGCTACTGTCCATGAGCGCTCGTATTGTTTGCCATCAGGCGAAGGGCATGCTGACCTCGCCATTCAATGCTATAAATAAAACGTATAAGACAGCCTCCGTAGCGCGGTCGGTTGGACGAAACAAGAGGCCGCGGGTTCGATACCCGCACGCGAGAAATGTTTATGCGGCCCACAAATATTTCTTTCGGGTCTGGGTGTTTGTGAGACCGAAAGTCTCTCGTAGTTTCTGATA
Organism: Hyles lineata; assembly: GCA_030180105.1. Taxonomy (NCBI): domain Eukaryota; kingdom Metazoa; phylum Arthropoda; class Insecta; order Lepidoptera; family Sphingidae; genus Hyles; species Hyles lineata. The sequence goes on from JARJEE010000029.1 coordinate 3,103,783, forward strand.
CCCGCGACACAATACCCAATCTTAGTGTGGAGTCAGGACTATTTATCTGACTGTTGGGTGTTATTTATTTATTTGTTTAATGCTATAACTGATGTGCTCAAATATATCTGTTCCTGTGTTGTCTTAAGCACCGAGCAAAATACAGAATGAACACAGCCTCATAAAAATATTCTCGAAGAACTATGTACCAGATATAGCTGTTGTCACTTAGTAAACGTTAAGGCAAGCGCAGACTGTGATGGAATGTCAAGGGATTTATTTTTATACCAAAGGATATTCTATTTTATTTTATTTATTTAAGGACACCACCATTATCATCATCATCATCATCATCATCCACGTCTCGTTGCCGTAAGTCATCACTGGCAACACCCAACTATCGAAAACTTTCGATGTAAGGCACTGAGGTATTTTGGACGAGAATACTTCGCGTAGTTTAAGGTACGTTTGAATATATTCTGGTAAAAAAAAAAACTCCTGCCATACCATCCCTGTGTGCGCTGGCCCTTATATAAACTACTAAGTACAGCACTCTCGCCAAATTATATAAAAGTTTTCGGACCTTAGTCTCAATAGAGCGATTTAGAACGTAATGCGTTTTGATGGAGCGAAATTTACTTAACTTAGGGCCGGGTTAATGTCCACATTTTCAACATATTTCTTGGTGTTTCAGACTTGATTAGATAAGTGTTAGCATAATATGTAACTTCTTCAGTGTTTCTTCAGCTCATATGGCATATAGTGTCCCACAGCTGGGAATAAGCCTCTGCCATAAAGATTGGTAAAGCCATAGCCTAAGTCTTAGTCCAGTTGACTAACATCATACCTTTGAAATTTTGTTAACGAACTATTGAGTATTCAAGTCTCCTAACACAACTTTTCTTAGTAATAGTAAAATCGACAACATCTGTTTTAGAGTTGTTTAGAAGCTGGAGGTGAAACGTGAAGCTGCGGGTTCGACTCCTGCACCGAGACAAATTTGAGTGTGCTCCACAAATATTTCTTTATAATGCAATGAATGGCGAGACGAAGAAGCGATGCGACCGCTCATAAACAGTAGCAAAACCAAACAACATCTTGATTTACAAAGCAATGCTTGGCATTCTACTGAGCTCGCCATCCTGAGACATAAGATGTTAAGTCTCAATATATTAAGTAGTACGTTGTATAATTGCATATAATGTGTTAAAATTCCACCAAGTCTTTGAATAATTAAAATGGAAATACTTGTTTGAAACAGTTCAGAGTTGGTTTTCATTCAAATAAATTCCCAAACTACATCCACGTTAAAGCTTTGTTCTTTTGGAAATCTTGAAGTTTGGGAAAACGGGAATGTATTATTTTCTTTGAAACTTCTTCGAAGAGACTAAAGACAATTTAGGGTAAAGGCAAGATTTGTGATAAATTCAGTATGGTATACGACCATATTATAAAAAATACCATTTCTGAAAGACTTCAGAATACCTAAACCAGTGATTCTCAACCTGTTTTTTGTTGCGGCATATATTTAACGATTTCAAAATTTGGCGGCACACAAAGAAACAGATAAAAATTATTTACTTACTACAACACACTGCATTAATAGTTTATGACAAAAACTTTTAATATACGAAATAAACTAATATATACTACAATAATAACTAAACGTTTATTAAGGGATTAATTACAAGCTAATAATAAAAATATTTTTAATGCGAAATTTGAGCTTGATGTTTTTTGATAATTTCATTTATATTTGGTCGTAAAAATGACAATGCTACTCGCATATCGTCTTCTACATTTAACAATCTTGATTTTTTTTTAATTTTAATGTTGGCTAATGCTGAAAATCCAAATTCACACAAATAAGATGTGGAAAATTGTAATAAAATGTATAAAGCCTTTTTTGGCTATCATTGGATAATCGCATCTGATGGTTATCCAAAATTAATTAATTGATTCTTCTGAATGTTTTAAAATTAAATCTCGATTATTGGAATGCAAAATTTGGCGGCACACTTTTGAAATTTGGCGGCACACAAAAGTGCCGCGGCACAGTGGTTGAGAATCACTGACCTAAACATTCTAACAGTAAATTATGCAATAGAACAAAAGTTAAGTAAATATATTTGCATGAAGCTGGAATAAATTGCCCGAATACCATCATAATTATAGCATTTAAAGACGCCGTGAGAAAGAAGCACAAAGCATGGATAACGCCAAGGATCATATTAGAACTAATGGTTTTAGCATTAGCTATTATTAGCACTAGCATTAGCAGGTCATTTTGTTGGAATATATGACGTAAACAGAAAAATGAATGATATATAATATTTTGTAAGTAGATAAAAATTACTGTGGGCTGACTTGTTATAATGCCTTTTTACTTGCTTACGTGATCAATAAATTAATGTTCACTTCATTTCAAAGGCCCTTTCAATCGTACTCGCGATTCTAGAGTGCCCTGCAGTGGGACGAAAATGAACTGATATACTCGTATTATAATGGTTAAATAGACGAGGATGTAATAGATCTGGCGATTAACAAAGGAGGATGCCTATTTTACTATGAAACTTAATATCGGTGCGAAGATTTTTGTCCCTCGATGAAACCTGTTATTTTTGTAGGGAAAAAATTATATTTTCAGACCTGGAATTCTTGGAGAAATGATTTGAAGACCAATAAAAAAAAAATTGTCTTCGACTTTGTGAACAAAATGTAAAATGCTATGATAATTTATTCATTTTATATAAATATGTCGCCTGGAATAATACAGGAATAAGTTTAAGGAAAAACCATAAAGAATACTATAAATATTTTTAAGCAGTATCGGTATCGATATATACGATAATTTTTAATAATAGTATTAATGGGCATTCTCCTTTAAGTAGAAAAGCGGACTTCGAGATCGGACGAGATGGCATTCTTAGAAATAATAAAAAACGGAGAGGTAAGTCTATTAATACCATAAATTATGTAATTAAAATGCAACGCAGGTAATATAGACTGTATCAGCAAACTTGTTCTTTATACAGGGTGTCCAAACAAATGGCGCACCTGCTAATATAAATTTTAGTAAGTCGTGATTCCGTCTAGATTAGGATGAATTTTCATACCATACTCTGATAATAACAGAGATGCCGAGAAATCTAGAATTAACGTTACACGTGCTTCCCCTTAACATATTACGCCAAAGTTCTGAGAGTTCGTGACATCGTCTATTTGTAAAAAGTGTTAAGGCGAAGTCTAGAAAAGTTCTGTTGCTGTTAAAATGGTTTTGTAGTAAATTCCGAAGGCTCATTTAATTAACGACGAAACGAAAAAAATACTTAATGTAAAAATTATGTTCTTTACCCATTCCAATGGTTTTATGCGAAAAAGTGGTGATCATACTTAAAACTTTAAATGTTTATGGCTCCAAAACGAATAGATATTTTCCAAAAATTATTTCTTTATTATCATATTAATACCATTCCCTTGTATCCAATTTAGCAAGTGCTCCATTTTCCTGCACTCTCGGTATATTTGATTTCGTTCAATTCCATTTGTCAAAGCTATTTTTTTTTCATAAAATAGTGCACAACAGTTTTCAACAGTACTAAAACTTGCATAACAAGCTTTTACGTCATTTTGTTACTGGCAAATACGGTCGAACTCGAAACCACTCGCTATTTGCTGTGAAATTGGGCTGAACAGTTGCAAGGTCATAATCTTCAGTGCCTCATACTATTACAACACTAAACCGATTCCTGGACTCGAAACCAGAGTGTGACAGGAGTAAATTTATATCAGAATGCGTGATGTTTTACGAATATGATTGATTGCAAATTATTATTAACGTAATATTATGTAAATGTATGTAGTATTTTATTTTATGAATATTGTAAGTGGTGATATGTACCGTTATATTCATAATATAATAAATAAAAATAAAGTTTTCGATCCTTAAAACAAACAAAGGAGCCAAGACTAAGCCGGCCGAAATCCTTAAGGTATAAATGTATGCGTATAGTATGAACAAGCCTGTACAGATAAACAGATAGTTCTTCTACCTGGAAGCATATCAAAGCGATGAACATTTCCTCAGATCCGATGTATTGAAAACTCAGCCAATCTTACAAAAGGAATGAACGCTTCAGTTAGCAAACCACGTGTGTACAAATCTTCGGTATTCATTGGTTCAATTTGGTTCCGACCGGCGCGCAATGCAAAAGGTCCTATGATGCTGTTAGTAACGGGTGAATGAATTTAATAATTAGTAATCATATGGGCTTATGCTGACGACTGATTGTTGCTATTAGTGAAATTGATTCGATTTTCATACACAGATTGCTTCGTAATATTGATAGAGATTATTTTCGGATAATTTTAGGTGGTTGGAAATGGTTATTAAAACAAATTGCTATATCCGATTATTAAATACTAATAATTAACATATTCATTGACTGTTTTGAAACCTCTTCTAGTTATCAGTTGTATTGCCCTTTTCGAACGACGTTTGAATTCAATATAATAGAAGAAGACAAAGCATTCATAAGGTTGTAAGTAATTGACAAGAATGAGTGAACATTCACATCACTCTGTTGAACTCATAACCGACGATTTAGCTTTCTTACAGTCGAGTAACACTGAAATAATAGTAAATACATAAAAGCAAAAAGGTAAATTGAAATAAACTTTAACAATCTAAAAACGTCTGAGATATAATTTGCTTGAACGTAAGAACGTGCAAGCTGCTCTGCCCTGAGAAGCGAATCCTGAGTTGTAATGTATTTAAAGGTAGGGATGAAATCGGAACTCTGGTCGTAACTCGACAAGACTGGAGTTGAGGCCAATTTCCAAGTCGATCTGAGTGGCTCTTACACTCTTTTAGGCGAAAAGCAAGTACTGCACTCCCCAACACGTTATCACGATGTTATGCGCGCGATCTAATTCGACTGTGGCGCCATCTCTTGCCGAGGGTTCGTCGACTATTGTTTAAATGTAATAAAGATGGCGCTGTTGCGATTATTTCTTACAATAGTAGTTTATTTGACTCGGGAAAATATTTAAATCACGGTATTGTTTCATTACGATGACCACGTGTCTAGTCGTCACTATAAATATTGCCCTCAAGATGGTAAATCTTTACATACCATATAATACTTTTTAATTTTTTGAACATTATAATTATTGTAAGTATTGAAAAAGGTTGTTCTTCAACCAGCTTACTAGAAATTTGTGTGTGGATGGATAATCACCACGCACTGTAACAGCGAAGGAAAACATCGTGCGGAAACCTACATAACATAGCGATTGATAAAAAAAATGGTATGTAAAGTCCGCTAACTCGCACTAGGTCATGGTGGTGGACTATATTATGGCCTAACCTCTCTCAATCGTACTCTCGATTATAGATGAGGACCGTGCCCTGCAATCGGACGTATATGGGCTGCTACAGACACAGAAATATATACCTTACAGACTTGAATACAAAACAAAGGCATCCATTGTTAATTATCTTCCGAATACAATACACATTCATTAAATAAAATTAAACATTAAAATAAACCGCCGCGTCGATTTAAAACTATAATGTCGTTTACGAAATGGGTTTCGGTTTTAATATTTTAAATAACATTGCGGTAGAAGAATAAATTATCTTAATAACTTTCGGAGTAGTATTTTTTTTGTTATTGCACTTAATGACGAGACGCGCATGCCGTTCGCCTGATGGTAAGCGGTACGACCGCTCATGAACAGAAGGAAAACCAAAGAACGCCTTGAATTACAAAGCAATGCTTGACATTCCACTGCGCTCGCCATCCTGGGACATAAGATGTTAAGTCTCAATATGTCCAGTAGTTACCCTGGCTACAATGTCATTCAATCCGAAACACAACAGTCCATTTAAACTGCAATTTGGCGGGAAAAATAGACATTGCGGTGTTACCTACCCAGGGGACCTCTCACTTATGAGAGACCTACCACCAATAAATATATTTTTTAATATCTTTGTGGTCTACCTACACTGGGTACACACATAAACAACCTTACATTCACACATACATACATTCCACACACTCATGCATACACGCTCGGATTCGAACACGCGCACACTCGATAACTTTCAGAATTGTAATAAGTAATATTAAAGCGCAGTACGCACCAAAGCCGCCGACTAGCAGCCTATGTCGTTGTTATTGATGACATAGGCTTTACTCTTTGCATGTCGGAAAAAATTGTCGGCAACGTAGCAGTACTCTACTTACTGAGGAACATTTTTATGTCGTTAAATAAACATTCACTACTGTCTGCCTTGCTTGGGTCAGTGCAATAGATGAATTTTTACGCGAGTTGCAAAATTTATATTATTTGATCAAAATAATAAAAGTTTAGAGCCCCGCTATGATTCTCCCTTGCAGTGGGACATCACTACATAGTATAAAACAAAGTCGCTTTCTCTGTCCCTATGTCCCTTTGTATGCTTAAATCTTTAAAACTACGCAACGGATTTTGATGCGTTTTTTTTTAATAAATAGAGTGATTCAAGGGGAAGGTTTATATGTATAATACGTACATATTATTGTACAGAAATCTATTTGTACCCGGGCGAAGCTGGACCGGGCCGCTAGTAATTTATATGACCTGATACAGAATGAAAATAAATTGAGTTCATCAATTCCAATTAACGAAACAAAGTAGAGAATCATTAATTTGTCTACGTTTGTTCTGCAATATTTGGCTGCCGCATTTCCACGTTATCTCCGCGAAACTTTTCCAGTTTCCACATACGTATCACACAACCAAGTCGGACAAAACAGCAAACTTGCAACAACTTTACGAAACATGTAAAAAACTTGGCAAATTCCTGCGCGACATTGTTCTAGGAACTAGACGCTAGCGCCATGCAGGGGACGTATATTTATTATTTTTTTTTCTTTATGCTAGTTATCAAAGTGCATATACAAACTCACAGCTTTTACTCAGAAGGGGAAGGCAGAGGTGCAACCAGGACACAGAAGTTTCGCTTTGCGTGTTCCTCCCCACGATCTGATAAGAGGTAACAAAAATAAATGCTTGTTTACAAAAAATTAAGAATGTATTTATAATAAATAAAATCATAAAACTAAACATTTCGTTTTGACCGAATTCTGATGAGCATTGACGAACTCTGTTAACTTTGGAGCGCTTTAACAGTACTTTAAATGAATGGAATTGAAAAAAAAAAATATAGAGAAAATTTTTTCTCAAACGACCATCTATAAGATTGGTCTGAGGTATTTTTTTGTAAAACGCATAAAAAAACCTTATAGAGCAAAAAAGAATATTTTTATAGAGATTTACTCACTTTTTGCTTATAACTTCTTTAATATTAAATTAAGAGCAAAAAGTTATGCGAACATATTCGTAGGCAAAGCAATTTATGTTTTTACGATTTTTTTGTAGGACGCATAGTTTCCGAGATTAACGAAAATGGTGTTTGCACCCCTTTTTCAAGATGGCGGCCGGGGGACAAGGGCGGCGACCTCTCTAACTTGGAGTTAAGTTTCTATTGAAATCCCACACATGCTCCAAAAATAAAACTGCGTCCAGTTAAAAATGCAATATTAGGTCCTCATATTGTAACATTTCAATGGACTAAGCCGATTGCAGAGAACGCCCATTATAGGATCTTTTATGACGCTTACAGCCTTGCTGGTATTTGCAAATCAGCCTGCGTCTTCAAAAATTGATATTATTATATTTAAACATTTAATGTTACCTACAACAAAACTTCAAACCCTAATTATACTAAATTCTGTAACCAAACCATACCATCTAAAACGGCAGTGGCGACCACCTCTTCGCAGATCATGAGAAGCTATTGTTTATAAGTATACTAGATACTTATATTAATAGTAAAACTATTGTTAGATCTACCACTGATAATAAAATAGAGTAGATTATTTTTCACGTGGTATTTATGATAGATAACTCGTTTGCCTAACAAAAATGGCTATTCAAACAAATGGCAGAATTTTCAACTTAAATTTTCGTATTATCTTTTATATATTATATAAAATATTATAAAGCTGCAGAGTTTGTTTGTTTGAACGCGCTAATCTCTGGAACTACTGGTCCGATTTGAATGATTCTTTCAGTGTTGGGTAGTCCATTTATCGAGACAGGCTATAGGCTATATATCATTACGCTATGACCTATAGGAGGAAAGCAGTAGTGATATTTCTAGCAAATACGAGGAAATTTTGTTCGTTTTTCGTGGTCCGATTGGTCGATATTCTAAACTGATAGTCAGAATTAAACATTTCACCGCCATTTTAAAACGTTTGTGCACCCGGGCGGAGCCAGGCCCGACCGCTAGTATTATATATATTTATAAATATATATTTTATGCATGTATTTATATTAGGAGGAATATACCTAGGTATAATATTATATTGTTTATTGTTTGTATGTGTTTAATATCTATTTTCTGTTTATCCTTGAAACGCCGATTTTTTGTTTCATTTCTGTTTCTCCCATAGGTTGACTGGCAGAAAAGGTTAACGGCATTATGTACAGAAGTTACTCTACTGTACAATTTTACAGTATGAAGCTTAACAAATAAATAGCTACCACTCTTGAAAATTAATGTCATATGACGAGGAATGCCCAAACAATATGATATATATTTATTCTGAATATTATCAGTTCTAGGAATGACAAATTTGAAATTATTTGACAATGGCAGTCTCTTGATGTTATATTATTGACCCAGACTCTATCAATATCAATTTACTAGATTTTTTAAATTTGGTTCAGCTTGCCTTGTCACCACTTTTAGAATAGCAGTAAAAAAGAAAACTAGAAAAAAAAAAAATATTTTAAACGCAGGCCTAAAAATAGGCAAGCCTCTTTGATAAATAAGCACGGATTAAATTACCAAAATATGATACATTTTTTAAGGAAAAACCTAATTAATAAAATTACTTCCAATTAGAGTAAGGACAGCCCAGTATAATGAATTCAGAGCCTTAAATGTCACTTCCTTATTTCATAACGTACAGTAAAGGATGGCTTAATTAGATTTAAGATGATGAAGCAATTATGAAAGTACTAGCGACCTGGCCCAGCTTCGCCCGGGTACAAATAGATTTCTGTACAATAATATGAATGTATTATACATATAAACCTTCCTCTTGAATCACTCTATCTATTTGAAAAAACCGCATCAAAATCCGTTGCGTAGTTTTAAAGATTTAACCATACAAAGGGACATAGGGACAGAAAAAGCGACTTTGTTTTATACTATGCAGTGATGCTGCCTCGGTGGCGTAGTTGTACTATGATACAGTTAGAAAGCTGAGATCTCGGGTTCAAATCACGAGTCGAGCAAAGTGATATGGATTGTTTCTATTCATCAGCCTGGACTTAGGAATATGTGCATGATATGGCGATAGTCTGGCCCCCTGTCACATGACAGGGGACAGTGGGACAGAGCATACCAGGCGAAATATGGGTGTTCTGGTAGCACCTCTGCCTACCCATTCTGGGAAAAAAGTATGAGTTTATGTATTTATATTTCCATGTACTTCTGAGTAACAATTGGTTTATCGTATCTTATTATAAAGTGCGTGGTGGCCGGTTGATAATTTACATAATATTTTAAATCATATTTACATATTTTTCATTGCAATGAATGGCGAGACGTGTCGCTTAACATCAGACGAACGGTATGCTCAAATCACTACATACATGTATTACGAATATATTTTTGATCGAAATTTGAGAGAGTCAATAGTTAGCTTCATCATGTCGCTTTTTGGCTGTCAGTGTGTGTACGCTCCGTAAATTTTACTTTTATATTTTTGTCAAACGTTCTAATAGAATATAATTTAAAAAATGGGCTGGATTATTATTGATTATTGAGATTTTGTAAAACATACCATGCTATGCTAATAGCGGCGGGTCACGGCATGCCAATTGGCGAAACAGTTACAGCTGTTACAACCGCAGTAATATTACGTGCTACATACACTGATAGGATGGTTGATGAACATTTTTTCTAACTCTTAAAGTTTTTCAATTTAGAATGATCGTTTGTTGCCGGTCAATATATCAAGGGTCAAGTACTAATACTTCCTGTTATTTTTTGAGAAATATTTTTTTTTATTCGTTTTGATTATTAAGGTATTATACCGATTTTACGATACATTTATTTTATTACTAGTCCCCATCAATGTTAACTACTTTTTTAATTTAATTTAAACTTAACAAAAAAATTAAACTTTTTTCAGTTTGAATAAATTTCTGACTGTCAGCTAGGTGTTATTGGCACTTCGCCGTCGATATGTTTTTTTTTTAATTGCGTAAGTCCGGCAAAAGAGCACACAGATTTCCTGATGGTAAGTACTGCCGCCCATGAACATGCAATGCTTCGATCATGGATGTGTTACCGGCCCATCAAATCGGAAGGAGAGCGGGAAGGAAAAAGTATTGAAAGAAGGCCCAATATCCCTTGCATTGGGCATCCGGCAATCTCATTCACGAAACGAAACGCGACTGCAAAGCTGTCACTTCAATTTGGTCTCCTGTGAGACTGGTACCGCCCGGACGAGCCTGCCCATTCATACTGAGTCACGACTGACGGAGACATTTTTTAATAGTGTTCAAATATTCTTTTTATTATTATACTCTACAGTCTACTGTATCAGCCCATATAAGAGTACGTCCCACTGCACACCATGAGTCAACTCAGCAATCGATAGTACGATTGAGAGGGGTTAGGCCAAATAGTGAACTACGCTAGCCTAGTGCGGGTCGACAGACTTTACATACCATGGAAATTCACAGCACTTACATTCATCTTTTAGCACGTATTTCTACCGGATAAGTTTGAATACCTATATATTTTGGTAAAAAAATTAAATAACTTGCCATACCGTCCAGGTCCGCGCTGGCCTTTTGTTGTTCGCCATTCTCTCCATTCCTGTGTCAGGCGAGGTAACAAAATTTCATCCGCCCATTGCATCGTCATAATTTGACTGAGAAACGGTACCGGTCCGTATTTCAACGTAAACACTGAGGAAAAATGGAATACATTTAACTCGAGCGAAAAATAACGATGACGATACCGCAATGGCGGTTTGCAGTTAAGGAAATGTTTATTGTAGCAATATTTATCTTTAATATAAAATTCGGTGTATTGGTCTCTGTGTTGAGAAATATATGAACGCGGTTTGATATCTGCTTGTAGTGTAAGTTTTTTTATTAAATATATTATTGACTCTGTGTTATTATTTCGGTAGAGCATCAATGTCAGGCAAGCGGCCAAGCACCAAATTTAAATCTTATTGCAATATAATAACATCTAGGTGCGTCAATTTTACACAATGTCTTCAAGATGGAAAATGAACATTGCATCTATAGTAGAATGGAGGAATTTAATGCTGAAAATTCGGAAGCTTTAAAAGTGATAGTTTTAAATTAGATATTTTTTTTTGATTAACCAAAGTGGTCCCGCCCCAGGAGTTATGTATCTATTTCTCCCGACCAACGCAGTGTGAATGCACTGTTGTGTTTCGAATTGAAGTACACTGTAGCCAGAGTAACTACTGGACATATTGAGACTTAACATCTTTTATCTCAGGACGGCGAGCGCAGTGAAATGCCAAGCAATGCTTTGTGATTCAAGATGTTGTTTTAAAAATTGAGGGGTATAGTTATTCAACGATATCCCAAGTGATTTGGTATCAGAAATGTAGATTCAGTACTTGAAGGAATGTCCGGAGCACAGTTTATGCTCAACAACTTGCATACTACCGCGATTAGATTAAACAGTAAGAACAATAAGTTAGACCAGTTTCTCCCAAACTTTGCCATTCGGATCCTAAAGGAACAGGATGGTATAGTATTTTACATTTTATCCGTTATATACGATTGGCGTGACATTTGAAAAAACAAATAAACTTATCATCAGAGAAATTGGAACACTTTGCAAGTTTATGTTTGTGAGGATTATCAGAAAAAAGCCGTATATCTAGAAATAAAATTATGTCAAATGTCGTTTAATAGTAAATAATATAATGGTGGATTTACATGTTGGCTGAGGCTGGGCCAACGTCTACCAACTCCAAGCTATTAACTATGAAAAACTTAAGGCTAGCCGAGCCAAACACCCCGTTTACATGCTGGCGTTGGTGGTGGCTGGCTGAGGTTGGCCAAGGGTTTACACAAATTTTACACCAATGCGGCAATAGGTTTTCAAATCCTAATGTTGATGTTTTAAATTCAAATTATACTTATTTTTCTGATGATAAGTTTATTTATAATTGATGAGCAGTATATTTTGAATGAAAGTAATGTACTTACATATACTCACGCCCTTTTCCCGGAAGGGGTAGGCAGAGGTGCTACTAGGACACCCAAGTTTCGCCTAGTGTGTTCTATTCCACGGTATGATGAGGCAAACCTATCGCCATATCGGGCAGAAATTTCTAAATTCAGAGTCAGAGTGATAAAAAAAATGTTTGTGCGCGATATAAACATTTATTTATTAAACTAACAAATATCGGCGTAAAAACAAAGCCCTTATGTCTTATGCCAAGCTCATTTGTTGTATCTACACAAAAATCCTTCAGGGGTCAAAAAACATTTAGTAACCGCTGGCTCAGACAACTAACAACAAACTATTCGCGTACCCAGGTAAACACGATACTCCGTCTAATCGCACGCGACATTAGCGGTCACAAGAAAACAGCTCCAAATTACTGCACAATCGACTTACAGGCGCACATGTAAACGATTCTCACCGAACTCTCATTGCCCCCGCTTTACATTGAAAAACAACGTATGTGCACTCGGATCTTGAATACCGAAAGAGGCTTCCCAAGTAAAATCGTTTCGCGAGCAGCAAAATTATTTTTGCGTACGAACGCTCGCCCTGCCAAATTGTTTCTTCAATGTCTTAATGCCGGCATTCCACGTCGGCCAAATGAAGTGGAAGATTTTACATCTCCCGTGTTGAATGGAATACGGAATGAGACCTTCTTTATTGCTTGAAAAAATAAAATGTATGTATTGTACGAATGAGATTGTGGTCGCGTGTTTTTTTTATCGTTTGCCTGTTGCTCTTGTACTCGTTTGGACCGTGGGGTATATTGATTTGAGTGAAGATTGATTTTAAATTTCAACTAGAGAAGGTATAGAAATGAGTTAGAATGTCGCAGTAATAATACAATACAACTGGTATTATTTATTTCAAACGCTTTATTGTATTGCAGTTCTATAGGATTTTTTTCTGTCACGTTCATAGCGATATCACCGTATGCTACGTTATGGCCAGATCTTTACATCTATTTGCAGCAAAAAACGGCGTATTTATGAGAAATTCGATTAAATTATTTATAAATTCCGTTCTCGGTGGCTCAGCGGTCCGCTTTGTAGCGTATAGGTGTTTACGTCACAGCTCTACTGATAGCTTGGACTACGGCCTTTCAGCGCTCTATCACTTGAATCCGCTTGACAGAAGCGCTTTTGTTCGACGCACAGAAAAATGTGAACACTAGCAGATGAAGTTGAGCGCTGAAAATATACGATAAATCAAATATGCTGGAAAAATGTTTTGGTCTGAGAACAGCTATCTCTGGAACGCATCAAGGAATTTATGTTGCACGTATAAGAATTCAGGACTAAAATAAATTTTATAGTCGCGTAGAATTAAGAATTTACTAAAAAATATATTTGTAATTCTTGATACATAAAATATATAAAATTGTGTTCTACTGTACCTGTCTCTTCGTGACGTAAAAGTTGAAGGCTTGATTAATTTAATAAAATAGACTTTGACTTCAAAGAAATGACTGACGGCAGGTTTGCAGGCAAATTTTTTATAAGATTAATTATTATGTGTATTTAAATAATAATTTAACCTAAAATACTGAAAAGATTCATTTAAAAATTGTTAAACCACCAAGAATCGCAAATACAAAAAATCTTGCAAATTATCCTCAAGCAGTAAATTTCACAATTTGAGACACTCTTACAAACGTTCACACTTCGGAGCATCGTAGCTTTCGTTTGAAATAACAGAGCCGGCCCAATTAATACTTGGTTTACAAAAGTGGTTGAATTTCATTACGTCGAATGTTCTGGAGTCACCTTTGAGGATTAGGTTTCACGAACCTATAGTTTGACATTGAGTTGAGGTAGATTAATTAAAAGGTATTTGCTGGGCTAGATCTGTATCAGCCTATATACGTCCTACTGCAGGGCACGGGAATCCTCTACAATAGAGTGTACGATTAAGAGGGGTTACGCCATGTAGTCCACCACGTTGGCCTAGTGCGGGTTGGCGGACTGTAAATATTACGGTATTTATAACCCTAGAAATTCTTCCGAACCGCTATGGTATACAGGTTTCCTCACGATATTTTCCTTTACTGTTGGGTTAAATATGTAGTTAAAATAACAAATACCCTAACAATTGTTATTACTTTATAATGCGTCACACAGAATAAAGTATATACTATATAGTAAGTTTATAACATAGGAATATATTACTTAAATCAGCCTACTAACTCGCCGTAGGCCTGCTTGGTGGGCTAATCTTACCCTCTCATTCTCAACGTGTGGTTGTATTTATTATTATAAAACCGTGAGAAATTTTCAGACATTAAAAGCACACTACAATACTTAAATCCCTTTTAAAATAGCATTAATAAAATCCTCAAAATGTGTCATAAACATTTCCAGAGCATTTTCTAGTTAAACTAAAGGCTTCTGTAACAATTTCATTCGGATATTGGGCTCACAAAAAATATTTCTATCCACGTACGTTCTACGTGACTCGGGGCTATAGGCCAGACATGAAACCTTAAGCTGGGGATTCTAATATCCTTCGGGCAATCGTGAACGCTGTAGGATGATGGTATTAATTATTTACTTTGCTAAAGGTTATCATGTAATACTTGGACCGTAAACGAATTGAAAACATTTTACGTGAGTTTTTATGGTTTTATGCCTTTAGAATAAATTATTTATTTTCTGGTGGTAGGATTCTATTTTCGCCTACTAAATGATGATAAACCTAATGTTGCAGGGAGTCGCTGGATGCAAGCTGCTTCCAATTAGTTTAGCAGTGGACTTCCTATGGCTATAAAGAGAGAGAGAGAAGGAGAGAGATAAGTTATTCGTATACTGCTAGGATAGCTATCTTGGCGCAGTTGATAAGACGCCGGCGAGACAAATGTTTGTGTGAGTCACAAGCATTTGTTTCAAGTCTAGGTGTTTGTGAGACCGAAAACTCTCGTAGTTCCTGATACTCAAGACACAAGACCCGATTTTAGTGTGCGTTCAGGACTATGCAACAGACTGTTAGGTATATTTATTTATTACTACCGAACGTGGTAATAAAAAAAAACTTCATACTGGTAATTATTTCATGTTTCGATTCCAGCCTATGTATTGTAGTTTCTACAGTAGGACTCAGGTATTTATTTATACGTGGGGCATCTCATGCATTTACTTATATTTTTTCGTGGTCGTTTGCGTTTGGTTTCTCTCTGGTTAAAGATATTTGAATGTTTCTCGGTGTCAATTATTTTTTTATTGCCTTTATAGGCAGATGAACTAGCGGCCCGCCATATGGTAAGCGGCAACCGCTGCTCATGGACCTCTGCAGTGCTAGGGGGCCAGCACAATAAAGTCGCTGCTTACTTTAAGGATAGTACTCTCTTTAAACCTCGTTTCAAGAGGAACAGGTCATAGCGCTCAGAAAACACCCACGCAAGGAGTTCATACCTGAGCTTATACGTGGGTGGTAACAAAGAACGCTGGAAACATACCGTTCGGGAACGGTACGCTTCGAGGTGGTGTGAATAAACTTTGCTGTGGTGACGGGTGGTGCGGTGTAGTAAAAAGGCGACGATGGCACCATCATGGACAATTTGCTTCCGTTGACCCTAGCTGACAGGAGTTGCAATGATATTTATGTGTCGTAGTGCGTGGTGGCCGATTGGTAACAAAGCAGACACGGTTACCGATATGTCCATAGTGGTCGCGGATTGAACATTTTGGTCATGTGTGTATTGATGAACTAGACACTGTTCACATGGTTGAAGAGGTCGATCAAGCCGACACTTACGTCATACTCGTAAACGCAACACCGCTTAAGTACACTGGTCTGCGCGATTTCCTTAAAATGATAACATTTAATTAATTTGAAACTTTTATTGCCATTCATTCCTTTAGAGTTTAGCGGAACAGTGTACACCGATTCTGCGTTCTGAGTGACTTAATTTAACTTACCTGAATAAATTGACTTAACGAATAATATTGTAGTACAATTCATTATTATAAATTTATGAACTGCTCGGAATTAAACTAAGTCGCGACTCCTGTATAATTACTTTACTGTAAATTTGTTTTGAAAAGAGCAGCGTTAGAGATTCTTACCTTTTAAAGATCTTCGGCATCCTCAGTAGTAAGGCCATTGACCCTCATATCTTCCTTGACGACATCTAGCCATGCAGCGCTTCTTCATTTTGTTCTCATTTTCATTAATTTATAAAGTTTTCTTTCATTTCTTTTCACAAGAACGGTTATTTAAACAAAAACCGGCATACTATAACGATTTGCATGATATGTAAAGTCCCCCAATACGCATTAGGCCAGCGTGGTGTATTATATAACTTAACCCTTTCAGTCGTCCTCTCGATAATAGTGGAGCCCCGTACCTTGCAGTACAGCTTGGCTTAGGCTGATATTGATAGATATAATGTGTGGTATAGCCTTTTATCTCCAAAATATTTGCCTTAAACTTTAACCTAGTAAATTAGCACATTCCCGTATATAATATTTAACTACTTACTTTGTGAAACGAGAGGCCGCGGGTTCGAATATTTCTTTCGGGTCTGGGTGTTTGTGAGATCGAAAAGTCTCTCGTAGTTCCTGATACCCACGACACAAGACTCCTACTTAGTGTGGGGTCAGGACTATGTATGTGACTGTTGGGTGTTATTTATTTGTACACAAGCGTTCAGTACCAAGTTATGGCTATTTCCAAAACTTTATTACGATACAAAGGGTGTCATTTATTTTTGGGTCGATAGGAAACATGTACATGTAGTATTTCTTTTATCTTATCCTCTGTACTGCCCGATTAGTTCTATATTACAATAATTCAGTCCATCCAAAGGTTGCCTGGAAAAGATCGCAGCTAGCGATAAGGCCACCAATTGTTACCGTGTCTTTATTTTTATGTATTTAATCTGTTTATTGTTTCTTTTTTGTGGCTTACAATAAAATATATATTAATAAATAAAAATAAAAGCTTTTAAGCTCCGTTTTCGGTACCCCGGAGGAGGCCAAAAGGGGTATGTCAGTGTCACTAGCTTTCAAGCCCGGTACGCTGATGATATTGTAGTCTATTCGTGTCCCTATCAAAAACCTACTCCAGCATACTGAATAAAAACCCCTCTGTGGTCGTCCCGCGCATTAAGAGACTAACATGATTTACACCGAAAATTACAAATTTTTCTTTACTTAAAAAAGTGGGAGTTCTTAATAATCCCCAGTGTCCTGGCTAAAGGAAAAATTATCATATAGACGACTTTATTAGAAACATTACTGTCATTTCGCTACAAGAAAATACGTTAAGCTTGTAGGTGGAAGAAATTTATACCCGGATTAGATTTTGCTCCGAGGTAGCGTCGACAATTTGTTGAGTTAAGGAATACGGAATCCGGATTAAATAGTTTATACGATGGAAATTTTTATGACGGGTATTTAGTACTTTGCTTACATAGAAATGTGACAACACTGCATTTCCTGGTAAGTGTAGGGTTGCGCAGAAGTTGATTGGCGAAACTATTTATTTAAAGCCAAACAGCAGTGTAAATGCTCTGTTGTGTTTCGGATTGAAGGGCATTGTAGCCAGAGTAACTACGGACATATTGAGACTTACCATCTCATGTCTCAGGATGGCGAGCGCAGCGGTACCAAACATTGCTTTGAAATTCATGATGTTGTTTGGTTCTGCTACTGTTCATGAGCAGTTGTATCGCTTACCATCAGGCAAACGGAATACTCGTCTCGCCATTCACAGTAATACAAAAAAAGCTTCACTGTACACCAGATATAAAAGACGGTAAACAATCAACAGAAGAAAAAAGTACAATAAATTGATAAGATATCGCTCAAGGCAATTTCTGATAGCAACCCTGTGATATAATCCTACGTTGGTGTTTCTTTAAAGTCTGGGCAATGTGGACGATGCGCCGACGCGACGCAACGTCAACGTCGCGTTTGTCTACGGGGTTCCGACAAGAAATACTATTAGTAACTACACTTTACGCTATTAAGTACATTTGAAGGATACAAGTGAAGGAAAATAAAGATAGGGCAGTCTACCTATCTTTATTCTCCTTCACTTATATCCATCCCATGGTAGTCAGTAAGAGAATCCCTTTAGCGATACGACTGCCATTTATATTTATACGTTAGATATTAGTTTTAGTTTAAGATATATTAATATTTTATGTATAAAATAAATAAATTAATACTAGAAGAAAGAACAGGTTAAACGTATGTAACATGTGAGTGACATTGGAAATCAACTACCTACCACAACTAACAAGAAGGTACAGTAATAACAACTTAAAAACTAAATAAAGCAAAATCCAATCTACTGTTGTCATTGATGAATATTACGTAAAAGAACAGAAAGCATCATATTTTACATATTCTTAAATTGATATTTCCTTTAACGAGGTCATAGAATGAACGAAATGAATAGATCTTCAATGTAAAGTCACTCTTTTTAATGTTCTGTGTGTTTTAAGTACCTGGCTACCTCGGTGGCGCAGTTTTCCTACGGTATGATTACAAAGCTGAGGTCTTGGGTTCAAATACCGGATTGGGCCAAGTGTTTTTTTTTTGTATTCACTATAGGTCCGAAATCATGACTTTGTGCATGGTATGGCTATAGGCTGGCCTTCTTCATCATGAGGAGGAGCAAAAAAAGGTAAAACGTGAGTGTCCTAATAGCATAATCTGCCTATAATACAATTTAGATTTACAATTTTGAACTCGGTTTAATTTTTTTGTAATATTTTATATTTGAAGTCGACTAATACTTAAATAGCATCAGGCAAAAAGAGAATATTATATCTTACAAAAAATCTCATAACACGACACATATAATAGGCATGCAAATTGAAATGTATACGTTACCCAACATATAAACAGTTTGTTTGTTTGTTTGAACGCACTAATCTCTGGAACTACTGGTCCGATTTGAATGATTTTTTCAGTGTTGGGTAGTCCATTTATCGAGGAAGGCTATAGGGTATATATCATCACGCTATGACCTATAGGAGGAAAGCAGTAGTGATATTTCTAGCAAATATGAGGAAATTGTGTTCGTTTTTCGTGGTCCGATTGGTCAATATTCTAAACTGATAGTCAGAATTAAACATTTTGACCGCCATTTTAAAACGTGTATGCACCCGGGTGGAGCCGGGCCCGACCGCTAGTTAATTATAATGTGTCATGCTGTTGGTGTATCTTAATGATAAAATAAATAAAATAAAACACAGTTGGCAGGTAACCATCCCTCGTGGTAAAACATAAGTAAAATACCTTGTAGTAGTCCGTATAAGCAACTGTAAATGACTCCCTTGTACATTTCCTTGGAAAGTTTCTCGTTTTCCCCCGGACTAATTAGCCATCAATTCGACCGGCGTCGCTCCCCGGGGCAAAAGAATCCGCCCCAAACTTGTTACATGGACTCTTAAAAGTATTTGTGCAGTTAATTAAAGTATGTATGATTTTATGTCGCTATAGTGACCTACCTAAATTTGGGTTCCTATGTATGCAAGGTTATATGAATAACATTATTCAAATTTCGAGAGATTTCGACAGAAAATACTGCATCTAGAGTGTTTATTATTAATTTGTAGAGCCGTCTATAATATCTTGGGATGGAACACAGAAAGCGAAACATAGGTGGCCTGGTAGCATTTCTGCCTACCCCTTCTGAGACCAAGGCGTGAGATTATTATGTATTGTCTTGAGCATAGATCTCAACCTTTGAAAACAAGTGAAGAGAACCCGTATGTCTTAAAAGTGAACACGAATTTCATGCTGCTGAGTTCCTCCGTAACATGTATGTAGAGTAAGTTATTTACAACGTCGTGGTCGATGTGTTTTATCAATTTATCCCCTCATCTCTAAAAATGTTATTGCTCTTCCACGAATATCCTATCTTGTTCCAAATTCAAAATCTCAACGTTCTATTTCCAAACAGCCAATAAACTGCCGGCAATGAACACATTTATCAGGCACCGTCCATTTTTTAGCCTTTCAGCATTAAAAACACTGGAAAAATTACTCGATAAAAATCTTTATAGGCGAAATTATTCAGGCATCGACGGTTAGGCGGCAATATCGGTGAGAATCGCGTAAATAACATAGGTGACGCTATCGCCCGCATCAAGTATAAATAACTGGAATTACACCGAGCTGTAATAAGAAACGATTACTAATGAACCGAATGATGTGGGAAAGAAATTTGATATGTATTCTTGGACTGGATACTGTAATATTGTCCACAAAGAGATTTGATTAGTGAGAGAATTATCTATCACTTTTATTTGATGCCAGATTTAATCAGGCTCAGAAATACTCAGAATAAATAAAAAGGTAAAGTGATCGAAACGTCGGGAAGTTAAAAAATGTAAAAATTAACGATAAAATCCGTAAATAATAGTTTTATTTCAAATCTCAGAATTATCATTTTTTAGATTAAAATCTCGTAAGAAAAGACAGTTTTTAATACAAAATATTTTACAGTAACATCTTAAATATTATTATATCAAACTGTTACTGTAAGTACTAAGGCAAATGTTGGTTGACTTGTGTGTTTTCTCTTTGATTTTTTCAAAACCTGCTTTATTGGTGGCAAAGAGTATGTTAATGATAGAAAATGAATGTGATGTAAGATAGATTTGGAGCACATGAATGAATAAAAAAACATTTTGTCGATAAAAACCAGTATAACTTTGGCAAAATAGGGTACGATGCGGTGACAATTGGCATTAAACAAAATCAGTTATGGCAACACTATTATAATGTTCACTGTGTTCGTTGAATAATTTAATACATACGTATTTATACACATTTTCGTACGGTTTTTGTTTGTTTCGTAATTTAAAATAAACAAAGAGACTACGAGTATTAACAACAATGAACAAAAATAGCAAGCAAGTTTCGAAACATTTTCCGACATAGTATATCGGGTTGCCATATTAATATTAAATTCGATATCAGCGCCCTCAATAAAAACAGACTCTTTTTTGGCAAGTTGTACAAAGAGAATTATGTGGTCGGAAAAATCCAGTTAAAAAAAAATACATAGACATTATATTCTATCATCAACGCAAACTGTATAATTAATTAAGAGGCTAATTAGATTTAGATCAATACCTCTCTCTTTATACAGATTTTGGTAACATTTCCTTTAATTAAATCGTTTAGCTTTTTATAGTATACAGGGTATATCGTGTATGCTGCCGAAAATGAAGCCGAATGGAAGTTTTAGTGACTACAAACTCAATGCTACTAAAAATTTCATAAAGAAAAACGACCCATGTTTTTAGGATATTTTCAATACATTTGTTATAATACGATATTAGGAGAAAAAAATAACAAAAAAAATATTTTCCAAAATACAACGCGTACCGAGACAAATATTTGTGTGATCCACAGGTATTTGTTTCGGTTCTGGGTGTTTGTGAGACCGAAAAGTCCCTCATAGTTCCTAATACCCACGAAACAGGACTCGATCTTAGTTTGAGGACAGAATTTCGTATGTGACTGTTGGGTGTATTTATTTTTATTAAAATAAATAAATCACTACATAGTATAATATAAAGTCGCTTTCTCTGTCCCTATGTCCCTTTGTATGCTTAAATCTTTAAAACTACGCAACGGATTTAAATGCGGTTTTTTTAATAGATAGAGTGATTCAAGAGGAAGGTTTATGTGTATAATACGTACATATTATTGTACGGAAATCTATTTGTACTCGGGAGAACCCGGGCCGGGCCGCTAGTAATAAACAAACACTAGTCTCAGTTATGTTTTATACATATAAATCCTTGTCAAAAATGCCTACCTTTCACACAGCATACTTGCTTAGTTTCCTGACACGTGATGTTTGGACAAATTGCGTTACAAAAATGTTGAGCCGATATTCCTCATCGACATGTTACGTCAAACTTCGCGTGTGCGCCAAATACGAAATAACTCACTCGCTTTGTCGCTTACGACAGATTTTTACATTGCATTTTTCGGGTATAAAGGAGACAGATTTTTGGGAGTATTTGCCTGTATCACAAGTTTCTTTTCACTATGAAATTCAATCAAATTTGATATGCGAATATATTTTTTACTAAAATAGATTGGATTATTGTAGTAAGTAAGAGGCGATGGGCAGGACTTATAGAGTGTAAAGCTGGTCGTCAATGAGGCTAAAAGGTTCTTCAATGGAGGCCAAGTATGGCATGAAAATTGATTGAAATGAAATGTATTTATTGCTGAAATTTATACTATATTTATACACAGTACTTATTTTCTATTTACAAAATATTAGGTATAACTTATTTACATCGTTTATTTGATTTTTAGTAGTTTCCTTTTTATTTTAGTTTTTATGGTCAGGAAAAAATGTTATTCAAGGGCATAAATTATTACGTTAGTCTATGTCTAAGTGTATATTGGTAACAAAGAATATTTACTAACAAGTGAAAACCCAACCCAAAGAAATTTAAAGGGTGGCGCTGGATTTAAGCCACTTGCAGCTTTTTTAAATCGCAAAGCACATTGTGATAGAAATAACAAAAACATAAAGTAAAACCTACAGTCATACTAAGTTTCAGTTCAAGGTAATCACCAGTCAGCACTGGTGGTAGGTCTTTCATATGAGAGAGGCCGCCTGGGTAGGTACCACCGCAATGTCTATTTCTCCCGCCAAACAGCAATATGAAAGCTCTGTGTTTCAGTTTGAAGGATATTGGTGTCAGAGTAGCTGCTGGTATTGTTAAGACTTAACATCTTATTTCTTAGGATGAGCGCAGTGGGATGCCAAGCATTGCTTTGTAATTCACGGTGTTATTTAGTTTTCTGCTGCCCATGAGCGATTTTCATCAGACGAATAGCATGCTCGCCTCGCATTGCTATGTAATTCATGGTGCTGTATAATTTGCTGCTGTCCATGAGCGGTCGTATCGCTTACCATCAAACGAATGGCATGCCTGCCTCGCCATTTATTGAAATAAAAAAATAGCGAAAATACTGTATAATAGAGATTTATTATCGTAAATTAGAAAGCCGCATCCACAAATTACTCTTCTTACTCAACTAACAATCATAATTTGTAAGCTCCCAACGGTCTTTACTTGGTGTATAATATTATTTTTACATTAACCTTTCTCGTTAATAACATTTATTAGTAATTATGGCTATATGTAATCATAATAAGTATAATTCATGTGTGTTTTCCAGAAATGGACAGACGAGTTAGAAAAAAAATCTGAAAGTCGGTAGATGCAGGCTGCTTCCACGGGTCACTGAGGGAATCCTTGCAGGTTATGTTCAGCAGCTTGTGGTGAGACGAGACTATAGAATCACTCATAAAGAGTAGCAAAACGAAACAACAAAGCAACCTTGAATTACAAAGCATTGGCATTCCACTGCTCTCGTCATCCTGAAATATAAAATGTTAAGTCTCAATATTTCCAATAGCTACTCTGGCTACAATGTCCTTCAATCAGAAACACAACAGTGCATTTAAACTGTTCTATGGCGGCAGAAATGGACATTGCGGTGGTACCCGCCCAGGTGGCCTCTCACGTATGAGAGAGTTGCCGCGAGTCAAGAAACGATGTTGGGGAATCATTGATGGCGATTTTTTGCTGCTGCAGAGCTAAATTTTACGAAACTAAATCATTAAAACTAGTCACTATATACAGATTGCAGCCAACCGGTTGCTGTGGAAATTCTTGAGGGAGTCCTTTATTCAGCATTAGATTTTTTTATTCTGGCGAGACATAGTGACTGCATTGTACCTAATGATGAGTGAAAATGTCGACCGGATAGCGTATCGAATGGCATCAGACGGCGGTCTCATGCTGTTCGATGTACCCATGTGGGCCAGCTCAATATAGTACATTTCTTCTATAGTAAAGGGCGACCTCAATGTTGTAATTACCATAAGTTAAATCAACAATGTATTTTAAACTGATTTGCCCCCCAAAAATGATTTTTGTTTACTTTAGTAGCTCAACTCGAGATTTTATATTAACAAATAAAAAGTATATTATATAACATTACAAAAGGTGGTCATTTCGCTCTTTCGATACCTTGGGATGGACATCAGTTCAGAGAAAAAGAGATGCCATTTTTAGCGTAAATATAGAATAAAGCTTGAATGATTAAAAAATATCATGTTTAAACTGAAATAACTGCCAAAGAACGTTCTTTTTAAATTTACTCCTAAAATATCTAAACAAATAAAACAAACACATTTCCGCGAATGCAGGAAACATTGCTATTAACAAAATGACATAATTTGAGCGTCGTTAGCATAGCAATAATCGTTTGAAAAAATTCATTACTCAAGGGAAAAGGTAAACGCAAGCTTTGTTTACCGAGTGGATCAATTATTCTGTTGTTTAATTGCTTGTTATTTTAACCCAATTCCTTTTCCCTCCCCTCAGCTGTTTCAGCAGCTAGAATATTGTAAATGTGTAACTTTACATCGTCGCCGATGTTTTGCGGCCTCAAAATAAACCTTCAAACAATCGTTTGTTTCACGGTTTATTTTGAGGCTGCAAATACTTATTAAAATATTCCAGAATTAAATTGTAAGTACAACATAAAATCCCTAAATAATGACAAAGTCCTCATTCATTGAAACTTGTTATGAATTAATTTCTATTTATAATTTATCGTCTTTCAATGTTCTTCCACTTTGATTCATCTAAATGATTTGACGCTCATGATTTAATGATTCATTGCCGGCAAACGGAAAATAGCTGACCTAGAAATTGATTCCCTTTTGACCTTGTTTCTGCCTGTGCTCTACAAAGCTCGTGTTCGTTTTCCTATACGATAACTTCAGTATATTCAGATGAAGGCTCGCAGAATTACCCTTTAGGAGTTTATAACTTGTAAACAAACTACCTATATTTGTGCATAACTTTATCAATTGACCATCAACCAAATCAAAGCAATCGGTGAATTCATAAGAGCGACATCTATCGGAACAAGACAAAACTACCTTCCACCAAAACAAATACCAACAAAAACTAATATTTCACTCACTCGAAAACTTCTAAATCAATCAGACACAACTATCTTTTCCGTATCATTTCACACAAAACCACAAATCATATACTTGGTGTTTTCGGTTGATTTACCGCTGAATAAAGCTGAATATCGCTGAATCCCGCAAAGCTGCGTTTGATACACGTAAATCAAGTTGGTATTTGTCCTGCTCGCATCGCTGGCATGTCCGCACTATCAATCATTTTCGTCAGGCAACAGGTGGTACATATTTCTATGGACTTGAGGTTCAGATCGGGTAGCACGTATGAATTGCTTGCATTTGGCTTTTGCTCCTTGTGTTCGGTTACTTTGTCTTGTATTTTCTTTTTTCTTGCGTATCATTAATATGTTTCTTTTTTTTTTAATTCTTATTTTTGTAGTATTTGTTTTTAGATATATATACACTTGATTGCAACATTTGTTACACTTTATTACCAACAAATAAAAGAAATGAACATACAAAACACTTCTTTTAACTTTTGTTGTTAGGATTTCGTAGACAATAAGGAAACCTTAAAATTTCTTCCATCTGTCTGCGGCTTAACTGTACTCAGTTCTGTAATGTTACTACTTTACTACCAGAAATCTGTGATTTGTTGTGGTTTATGGATATTAAATAAATTAAAATAGGAATACATTTTAAACCTTCCAATTTTATGGAACTTGGCATAATAAATGTGCTCACGAAAAATATAATATATTCGTCACAAATATTATAATTCCATGAAATAAAATCAACATGCTAGATTAGTTAAAAAACATAGCGTTCAGTTGAACACTTTAGTTAAATCCCATCAAAAAAATAAACATGAATTGAAAGCCAAGTTCAGTAATATTATATTTGCTATGGACCTTGACTTCAGTCACAAAGGAAGTGAGATACACATGGGTGCGGAGTTCAATAGTCAGTCCTAAAGTGTATTTATAGCAATATAAAATAACTTATAACAATATATTACTCGTATTTCTTTCTATAATATATTAAAGGCCTAAGTTAGTTAGTTTTTATATACTTACGTGCGTTTCACATGAATGCCACGGTTGAGCCTGGATTACAAGCTTTGCACATTACACATAATAAAGACGATGCCAATTTTTTGGAATTTGTTATATTTTATAGATAGACCCAATATAAACAAAATATCTTACTAAAATTTAGGACATTTTACTAACCAACTTCAAAAAAACTAGGAGGGTCTCGATTCGACTGTATGTTGGTTTTTTATGTTTGTTATTAAAAAATACGTAAACAAAAATAGGTTTCAAAATTCCCGCTAAAACGCCCCATCCTATCACGTGACTGTAATTTACGTCGACGATCGGTAAGGGAGTCTTACGGTCTATTGAAATAAGCTGAGCTTTTCATGTGCGGTCCGAGCTGTGACGTCAGCGCACTAAGATCGCTGTTTGTAGTCATGTGATATTGGGTAAATAATAAAACATTCTAAAATATTTTTGTTGAATTTATAACGAACAATTAAGTTCTTAAAATATTATATTAGGCTTTAAAATACTGTCTTTAATGCGTAAAAAATAAATTTACGCGAATTCGTAATATGAGTCAATATTCTTATTGTAAGGAATCAAGCCAATTTCTCTGACATTTATAGTCGAAGTGAAATTCGCGTAAAATTTGACATTTCAAATCTTCAAACGGTTACCGCTTCGATGAACGAATATAGTTGCTTGTTAAGGCCAAGTCACCCTATGGAGAGTTGTCAAACTATTTGAAGTTATGTCCTTTATCTGTGCATCGTCAGTTGTGACGTCTTTAGAAACTGCTGGACATTGGGGCGTTGGCTTGTATATTTAAGGTGACTTTTAAGAATGACATTAACTGCTGGTTCACAGCGGCAGACAAGATTTACGTGATATTTTTTTTTTTACTATAGCACGACGAAAAGACTGCTACTTATCTCTCGCTAATTAATAAATTTACATACTTACATAATATACCATATATACTGACCTTATTATATCCGAAAATACTCAGGCTGAGATCGAAACGCTCCACTTTTTTTTAAATTGTGTAACGTGTTTAAAAAATAATTACTTTTAGCATATCAAAATAGTAAGCATTGAAAACAAAACTAACAATGCTTTGATCTGAATCCGTCATCGAAAATTGAAGAAAGCTGATTATAATCTGTACTAATATTCCAAATAAAAAAAAAGATTTGATTATTTGTTTGGATTGAATGAGCTCCGAAATTACAGGACTTACTTGAAAAATTCTCTCACCAATAAAAAACCTACGTTATCCCTGATGAGGACAGGCGATAGAATATTTTCAAAAAAAAAAAATATCCGCACCTTGACGGAGCTGAGCCGGGCCGCTATAATGTCATTAAAATTAAAATAATAAGCGCAAAAATGTTTAAAAATATCAAGAAACAAAACCAACAATAAAAAGAAAATACGTCCGCCCCGTGACCATGAAAACTGTAAAGTGATCGAAACGTCGGGAAGATAAAAATGTAAAAATTAAATCAATTCCGCGATAAAATCCGTAAATAATACTTTTATTTCAAAGAAAATACGATTTTAATCTAAATTTAATATTTTAATGGGTCCACTATTTTTTATGTAGAAGGTAATTCTTAACCGTGTTATCAAATAATAATTAGTCGTTTCGCCGTACCTATTGTTTGCTCGTTTTGTGCGTAATCGTTCTGAAGCAACAGCCTGCGTGTATACAGTATGGTCAATTATGTTTTGTAAATTTAAATTGGTTCATTAGTCATGTAGGCAATCAAATAGCTCTTATGACCAGTCAATATATATATTACTTAATTTTTATTTACAAAACATTTGTTATAATATTATTTAAATTACATTTACTTGGTTTTTGGTAGTCTATATAAAACAATGCATTGATATAAGTTAACGAAAAGAACTAAGTAAAACTTGACGAAAGTGGACATCCATAATCTCTTTCTACCCATATGTGAAACAGATGATATATTATTATATGTAATTATGATATTTTTAAACATTTTTGCACGCACATATTTCGCAACCCACGACTATTTAGCATTTAGTTACTTTATATTAAATGTTGTGTATAATACTTTGCTTAGCAAATTTATCACTGTTATTAGCATAAGTTATTTTAAGTTACTTAAGTTGTATTTTGTCAGTTTTCCGTTAGCAATTTTATGAAGCTGATATAGAACTATATAAAAATAAAATTAAATTAAATGTATATATACACAGAATTACAAGCGTATTCCCTCCAATCCCCACGTGAAAAACACATATGTAGGTTATTGGCACAGTTATTTGAAATCCAAAGCTCTGATTTGAATAGTGAATGAAAGCGCAGTGACCCGGCCGTGTGTCACACAATGTCAATCAATCGCGCCCAAACAGCTGAAACTTTTGACATTTCTCCCTATTTCGCGTTTGGATTGGTAAAAACAAGTACGTATATTTGTTGTATATTTTGCTGATTGGGTGACAGTGAAATTATTGTGTAATAGCCTTTATCCGGAGAAAGTGAAATAACGAATGGGAAAAGGACATTCGACTCCATTAAATATTTTTTTGTATTTATCAAAAGGTCAAAACAAAATTTACACCCTTATAATATAATAATATAATCAATAGGTTAATATATATTTTGTTTAATAATTTTATCAATGTTATTGGTGTATGCCGTTTTATTAAAATTAAAACTAATAACACCAAATCTACAAACAAAAAAATTTGTAATTCAGAATTAGACAAGTTTGAAACAATTTGCAAGTTAGATGCAAACTAATGATGTCACTAGGCTTAACGTGCATTACAGTGTGCGCGAGGGAAAGAGACGATAAGATGTCTCGACTACTATTTTCTTTAAAATACTATTATTTACCTATATTATATTATACATTTACATATTTACAAGCTCCTTTCGTACTGTTTTGACAAACATATTCGTTCATTTATCAAGATTGTACTGTACTTTAATCATGTGTATTGTATAATTTAATAAAGCCAGCATGCAAACACAATTTTTGTCCATATAAAACAATAGACAAACTCCGCAAATTGTCCAAATACTCCCAGTTAATACCGCAATACCAAGTTTATTTTCTTGGCTAAAATATTTAATCGTTCTGTGACAAAGTCGTGGCCGTGAATAAAGTTGATTTACGTGAATCTGTTATTTATGTGCCTCGTCCGAAGTCGAACTGGGCAATTAGGGCGCGGCTCGGACTGAGAAACTTTTTTTGTAAAGGGGTGGGATCTATTATGCCTAATGGGCAGCGAAGCTAACTACACCCAAGTTGGAAAGTTTGTATGCAAATATTTTTTTGGAATTACAATATTGGGGGAATAATAGTTTCTTAATAATTTATTAGACTATGGACATAAGACTTTTGTATCGATTTATGTAACAGTGATTGTTTATTTTTAAAGAAGCAATAAAGTGAAATATTGTAAGTATTGATAGTCAATCACCACGCACTAAATCGGTGAAGGAAAACATCGTGAGGAAACCTGCATACCATAGCGGTTCATAAGAATTTATATGGTATGTAAGTCCGCCAACCCGCACTAGGCCAGCGTGGTGGACTATATGGCCTAACCACTCTCAATCGTACTTTCGATTGTAGAGTAGGCTCGTGCCCTGCAGTGGGACGTATATGGGCTGATACAGAAAGTGAAATAAAGTAGGGGTTCAAGTATCCACATAAAAATGAATAAAAAATGCTTTCAAATCTTGGGGCACGACCGTGCCCCCTCCAAGTCGAGCTAAAAAGCGGCACCGTCGTACCATCCTTTTCTTGAAGCATTTCAGACCATTTTCTACCCCCGTGTAACTTCCTTGTGGTTAAAACAAGAAGCCTGAATTTTCAGTTACTAAGCAGGCATTGTGTAAACACGGTATATTTAAAATTTCATTCAAGTTGACCCAGTGGTTTAAGATTTGTATCTTGTCAAACTCTCTTAATTTTGTCACTCACTGACTAACTGACTTCTATACTTCTCAGACACAGAACCTTCAAACTTAGGATATAATTAGTATTTAGTGTCTAAATCAAGGGAAAACTTCAACATTTCATAATTTCTGTCCAGTTTTCTAGATACACCAACTGCGTGAATAATATTACATATAAATGTATAGTATTACAAAGTTACATTTGCGGTAGATCTCACAACTTTTTGTGGTAGAAAAACTGAGGTGCGAGACTTGGTATTTTTTTACAGGATGTTTTTGATGGGATATAATTTGTTCAAAGGTGATGCTTTTTTAATATGTTTATTTTAACGACATCATAATATAACAAACATAAAAAATACAGTCAAATCGAGAGATTAAATAGGTAAATTTTATTAAACAACTGATTGACAGTAACTGAGTGACAGTGTTGTCAATAGAAATGTATAGTATCTCCACAACTATATTATATTCATAGAAATAAAATATATTTAATTTATTTATGTATTAGGTCCGGCAAACTAGCAAGCAGGTCAAGTAATGGTAAGTGATCACTGCTTCAAAACGTTTCTCTGTCTGTCAAGAGGTGGCGCCACCGCCGTTTTAGATCGCGGTATGGTTTCGTTACAGAGTTTAATATAAGTAGGGTATGAATTTAAAGTGCAATTGAGACTTAAACAGAACAACAGTGCATTTAAGCTATTATTTTTGAAAACGTAATGTACCTCGCATATCGCAAGGTGGTCAACGTTTATATACTCGTAATAAGTAAGTAGGAAGGAAAATAGGATTTAATTAATAGGGTTTTTATAAATTATAGTTTATACTGGTATGTCACTGTACCGGTATGGTATGAGTGTCTCATATGTGAGAACCCGCCGAGTGTTTGTTACTTCTTTACAATTCAAAGCAATATTTATGAAATTTCGTATGCTAATATACCCTGATATAATACATAGGATACTATTTATCCCGAAAAATGTAGTGTTCCAGTGCTAATAGCAAGGAATTCATATATGCATATTTGCTACGCTTTCGTATCAAAATGCGTTCATCTACCGCGATTTTCAACTCGAGTTAGAAGTAATTTAATTTGAGTTGACTCGAATTTGGCACAAGTCAAATTGACCATCTCTAATTTGGGAGTAGGAACAAAAAAACAAACACAAATTCTTCAGCTTTATAATATAAAAATTGATTAAAATAACAATAATACATATTTTGTTAAGGAGGATTAAAAATCAATATATACAATTTTAACATAATTTTAATGAAATGTCATCTTGAAGAATTATTCAAGAGTATAAATTCGTCACTAATTCCCATACACTTTTGTTTTTTTTTAAAGTTTGTCGTACATTTTACTTAATTATAATATAGGCAATGAAATATCATAAACATATTTTTTGTTAAAGACTATATTAAAAATACGGCTGTGACCTAAAATTTCGAATTTCTTTTAAATGTCACAAATAAAACTGATACAAAAGAAACATATGCTACTGAAAAAAAAAAATTGTCGAAGGACAATAAAGTTTTTTTTTATGTAGTAGTGCTACCCAAATTATTATTTTGATGATGACATTTCATTAAAATTACGTTAAAAATGTATATATTGATTTTCAATCCTCCTTAACAAAATATGTATTATTATTATTTTAATCAATACTTATAAAGCTGAAGAATTTGTGTTTGTTTTTTGTTCCTTTAATCTTAGGAACTACGAGATCGAATTGAAAAAATCATTTTGTGTTGGATAGGTTAGGAATATATTGGCAGATAAAGATATTTCTTTCAGGTGGGAAATTATTTCGAAAATATTGTATTTTTTTTTTAGTTTTCTATACTTTCATTTCATAATCTGAATTCGTATTCAGAATTGTATATGCTGTCTGTCATTTTGTGGTTTTAAGTTATTCATTGATCTCACAATCGTTATCTGAGGCAACTATTGTTCAATTAATCTAAATTCATAGGCAGAATTGCTGTAGATCCGATTTGTCTCAAAATCGATATCTGAGGGGGTCTCTTAGTATCGATATTTTAAATGCATAGTGAAAATTACTGGGTTAGGTGATATATTTATTTTGATCATATTATATATTTAATATAATTAAACACAGACTTATAATATACATATGTACATACATAGATAAACTCACGCATGTTGGCAGAAGTGCCAGGGCACCCCCATTTCGCCTCGTATGTTCCGTCCCACGAAGTGATAGGTTGCGAGATTTTCGCCATATCGGGCATAATTTCCTAACTCTGGGCTTATAATGAATATATACAAAAATACATATACCTAAACCTATTATATACCTATCCTAAGATATACCAAAACATGCGAATGTCCAAATTTTCTCAGCTACATTCTTGTTATGTTCTTAGATCTTTTTTTAATGTTGACATGCCAGTATATTTATCATTATTTAAAATAAAATACCTCAGATATTTCAGATATATCAACAAGAATCGAAATTATAAAATACTCTAACTCCTTCTTATACCGGGTATCTTAAGACTGCTACCGAAAACGAAGCCGGGTGGTAGTTTTAGTGACTACAAACACAATGCAACTAAAAATTTTGCAAAGAAACGCGAGTTACGTACGCTCAGACAATAGAATTTAAGTAATTAAGATAAGATAGTTATGTCTCCTTGGAATTATATTCGTGTAACTTAGATGTAAGAACATGTTTGTGAATTTAGTCTGAAATACACTCTCGTGTAGAACGGTTGTTCTTTTTTAAAAGCTCCTCCGGCTCGCTCCCCTCGTAACTGGCGCAGTCGTGGTAGGATAGTCCAACTCGCGACGTCGGTCATTTTTGCATAAACTCTGCGAATACGGCTACGTTCGAGCGGCTATCCGAAACCAACCTACAGAGACCGGACGGCGAAGATCAAGCGTTCCAGGCTCCACGGTGGTTCAAGCAATGTGGTGTTGGAGGTAAAATCCAATTCTTTTATTACCCAGTATCCTTTGTTCGAATCCCGCGTTTTTATTTGTGTTTGTGTTTAGTGTTTGTTTGCATTGACCTTAAAATCGGTTAGGTAAAATAATACTAAATACATAAATAAGTGTTAAATCTCTAAATCGATTTATAGCTTATTAATTTAAATTGTTTTTACTTAAAATCAGTAAAACCAAATAACTTTTAAATAAAAGTATTAAATAAAAACCCTAACCCGGTTTAACACATATATAAGTAAAATAACTCTATTAGTTATTTTTCAGTAAAGTATATAACGTTTTTAAAATGACACAAGAGGGAGTAACCCCGTTGTCACAGCTGGCGCAAGCAGCCACACGTCCTATGACAGTTAACTACGACTTAATTGACAAAGTATTGCCAATATATGATGGCAACAGCAAATCATTGAACTTTTACATAAGATGTGTAGAAAGTGTTTTAAAGAATCATGGTATACCCAGCACAGACCATATTGTGTTATGCCTTATTCGAAATAAAATAATAGGAAAAGCTTTAGAGGCCATCTCACTCGAGGTAGATATAGAGAATTGGTCATCGATAAAAACCGCTCTATTAAATAGATTCGGTGAACAACGTAACGAAGTTCAGTTGTTACAGGAAATGATGCGTTGCACCAAATCCAAAAATGAATCGTGCGAAGCATATGGTAAAAAAATAAGAGATCTATTAGATGCACTGTGCAGTGTAGGCGAATCTGCTACCAAAGATAGTAGATACTACCAGACAGTAGCCATAGACACATATATAGACAACATCGACTATAACATTGGTCTTGGCGTTAGAATCAATTATCCACAGACTTTAGAAACAGCGATAGCGTTAGCAAGACAGGAAGAGCTTAAGTTGAAACGGGCGGAAAATAAAATAACACAACCCCTGTTTCAACCCAAACAAACGTTTAATCGACCATACATAGGTACGAGACCACCCTTTGTAGGCAATAACTTGTCGGCGCAGAATTTTAATCCGCGCGCTATTAAACAAGAATCATCCACGCAATTTAAAAGCTCAGGTTCGCGCACATACCCAAATAAAGTTAACAATATTTGCGAAAATATAGAAAGCTACGAAACGTCCTACGACGTAGACGATGTAAATGAAGACGTAGCCGTTACTACACACATTAGTGAATCCCCAAATTTTCAGGTAGATGCCTTAGAAAATCCAAAACCTTGATTCATTATCTACCGGAATACGAATATATAATTGACCAGTTGCCGTATATACAGGTACCGCACATAGGTAAATTCTTAGTAGACACCGGAGCTTCACGCTCGCTTATCAGTACGGATGTCTTATTTAATAAACAAATCGCGAAGAATGTGTTTACACAACCGTTTAAGATAAACACAGCTCATGGGACTTCTTCCCACGATAAAGTTGTACAAATGTCTTTGTTCTCAATTTTAGGAACGGATGTTGATCATACATTTTTAGTATTTGATTTTGATGAGAATTATAAAGGTTTGATAGGAAGCGATATACTTAGTACTTTTGGATGTCGAATAGACTATAAAAGTAAGAAACTAATAACAGAGTCAAACACAATAGACTTATATTTTAAAAACATAAAAATTATAAGAAATATCAATGAAAATGTACAAGTAAATAAATTCACAACCGATGAAATTGATTCTGAATTAAAAAATAATTTACGCAGAATCAGAACAGAACATTTAAATAGTGAAGAAAGACGCGAAGTAAATAAACTTTGTTTCCAGTATCGCGACATTTTTTATGTAGAAAATCTTCCATTAACATTTACACATTCAGTTAAACACTCATTGCGATTAACTGACCAGACTCCTATATACACTAAAAATTACAGGCGTCCGCCTTGCGAACAAGTTGAAATCCAAAAACAAGTGGATAGCCTATTAAATAAAGGAATTGTTAGAGAAAGCATGTCGCCTTGGTCGAGCCCTGTTCATTTAGTACCAAAAAAACAAGACGCATCAGGTCAAGTTAAATGGCGCCTTGTCGTAGATTATCGTAAATTAAATGAAAGAACCATTGAAGATAAATATCCTATACCTAATATTAGTGATATTTTGGATAAATTAGGACGCGCGCAGTATTTTACTACGTTAGACCTTGCTTCAGGATACCACCAAGTCGAGATGGACCCGAACGATATAGAAAAAACAGCTTTTACAACTGACAAGCATTATGAGTTTCTTAGAATGCCCTTTGGCTTAAAAAACGCACCTAGTACGTTTCAACGCCTTATGAATAACATACTTAGAGATTTATTAGCAGACGGAACATGTATCGTTTACTTAGACGATATCCTTATTTATTCCACATCATTACAAGACCATATGACTAAGTTAAAGAAAGTCTTTCAAAGACTTAGGGAACATAATTTTAAAGTGCAGTTAGATAAATCAGAATTCTTAAGAAAAGAAGTAGGATATCTTGGACACGTTTTAACCCAAAATGGCTTAAAACCCAACGAGGATAAAATCCTTGCTGTAAAGAAATTCCCAATTCCAACCACTCAGAAAGAAATTAAATCTTTTCTTGGACTTGTGGGTTATTATAGAAAGTTTATTCCAGATTTTGCCAAATTAACAAAACCATTAACGAAGTGTTTGAAGAAAAATGCTAAAGTAATTCATACACCTGAATTTATAGAGGCAGTAAATAAGTCGAAACAGGTTTTGTGTAACGCTCCTGTGTTACAATATCCAGATTTTAATAAACCGTTTATATTAACAACAGATGCTTCAGAAGTATCAGTTGGTGCAGTTTTATCTCAAGGAACAGTTGGTTCTGATAAACCTATAGCGTACGCATCACGTACCTTATCTGAAACAGAAAGTAAATATGCACCCATAGAAAGAGAATTATTAGCTATAATTTGGGCTACTAAATATTTCAGACCATACTTATATGGCCGCCAATTTACTATATACACAGACCATAAACCTTTAACATGGTTAATGTCCCTTAAGGACCCCAATTCAAAACTCACCCGATGGCGTTTACGTCTCGAGGAATATGATTATAAGATAGCATATAAAAAGGGTAAATATAATACCAACGCTGACGCATTATCACGAATAAAAATAAATGCGTTAGACGCGATAGAGAAACCAAGTACGTCCGAACAACGAGAATTAATTGATGAACTTGAGTCCCTAGGAGAAGGACCCTCGTCCATAAGGTCACTTTTACAATTAGATGATTTACTACCCCCTGCATCAAATGAAGTATTAGCAGATACACATATTTCGGAACAATTCGAACAAAACATAAATAACATACCGAATTGTCCCGACGCAATAGATAAAAAGTTAAAGCAGTTCCATATTCGGAGTTCCCCAGGAACGGAATATAGAATAGAGGATAAGTCAAAAAATAACTACAGTATTAAACATGTATTTATACCTATTAATAATACCGAAGAGGAAACTATAAGATTTTTGAGAGAACATACAATTGCAGATAGGAAATTTTATTGCTATTTCTATAACGAAGAATTATACCCAGTTTTTTGTAAAGTATATAATTCAGTATTCGACCAACGCGGTCCAAAGCTATTTAGATGTCTCACACGAGTCACGCTTGTCGATGATACCTGTGAACAGAAAACATTAATAAAAAATATCATGAAGGTAAAACCATACATAGAGGTATCCAAGAAACTTGGAAACATCTCCAAAAGAATTACTATTGGACGAATATGTTAGTATCAGTTCAAAAATATATAAATGAATGCGAGATTTGCCTTAAATCTAAATACGAAAGAAACCCATTAAGACCACCATTAGCCTTAACGGACACACCTGACAAACCTATGCAGCATTTGTATATGGATTTGTATAGTTCCGATGGTATGACGTTTTTGACCGTCATAGATAATTTTACAAAATTTGCACAGGCAATCCCGTTGCATGCGTCAACAAGCATTCACGTTGCGGAAGCACTTTTGCAACTCTTTGCAATATTAGGCGTACCTAATAAGATAACTACGGACTCTGACCACAAATTCGATAATGATGTTATTAAGGAAATATGCGCGATGCATAGAGTTGATATCCACTTTACAACTCCATATAATCCAAACTCTAATTCATCCATAGAGAGATTTCACTCAACGTTAGGTGAATTAATAAGATTACAAAAATTAACTGATAAAAATAATATATCCATCCTCGTAAGGAATGCAATAATAGCTTATAATAACACTATACATAGTGCAACAGGCTTTACACCGTTTGAGTTGCTCTATGGCCATACAAGCAGTCGTAACCCTTTAGAACTGTTTTACACGCAGGAATATTATCAGGATTATGTCCTAAAACATAAAGGTCAAATGGAAATTGCCCAAAAATTAGTAGCTTCAAAGTTAGCATTTGATAAAGAGAAGGTTATACAGAGGGCCAACAAAAGTAGTGAAAACATTACTTTTAAGATAGGAGAAAAAGTATATAAGCAAGTCGCGAAATCAACGCGTAGTAAGAAAACCGAACCGCGATACTTAGGCCCATATACAGTTGTTAGAATACACCCAAATAATATCATTGAAATTGTGGGAAAACATGTAAATGCCAAGACAATAAGGGTTCATTGCAGACTGTTAAGACGACCCTCTCAACTTACAGACTCATCATCTTCAGGCTCATCGCCGGAAGCGTCGGATCCCCCACAGATCCAGTGATTCAGCCGATCCATACAGAAGACGGCCTATTAGTGATTAAAGATGCAAAAGTAGTACACAAAACAGATACATACAGTTTATTATGTACATATAACACGAGCTATCTTTATCATGTTTTTCAGGAATATATAAGTATTTACTCCAAGATTGTGTTAGTTGAAAATTCGCAGCATACATATGCAGAGAGATACGTGCATAGGCAACAGATTCAGTATTTAATTGATAACATTGTTAGTAAATTCTTTTACATATTACCAACGAACACAATGAGAAATAAAAGAGGATTAATAAATGGTTTAGGCTCTATTGTTAAAGCAATAAGCGGGAATTTAGACGACAGCGATGCGCAACACTTTGAGAACGAAATAGATAAGTTGCGAAAACAAACATATGCTGTTACAGATAGTCAAAAAGTCAGTATTAGCTTAATGAAACAATTCATTGACGAATATAATGAAAATTTAAATAAAATAGAAAGAAATTTGGATATGGTGGTAACGAATGTTAATAACGTAAATAAAAATTTGTCTTTGTTAACGTCACGGTTAGAGATGCTCCAATCTCATATCCAAATCGAGAATGGCTTACAGCTTATATATAATAAAGTCAGTATCCTAGAATCCGCTATAACGTTTGCATCCATAGGGAAATTGCACCCCAGTGTCATAGACCCTATGTATTTATTAACAGAATTAATTAAAATTGAGCAAACTTATAAACTACCCTTAGAAGCCAGACGTGAGAATATGTACCTTATTGAGAAGGTAATAATGGTCAAAGCATACAATACACCTAATACACTCACCTTCATATTAGAAATTCCTATTGTGAGTCCTATAACCTATGACCTCCTCCACGTCTATTCCTTGCCCGATATTAACAATCTGACACGCATCCCCACTGCTCCATACCTCATACTGGGTAGTACTGAGTTTACTTACCTTCAACAACCATGCCATCGAATAACCGACGAGCTTCAAATATGCAGTCACTTGGAATTAAAGAAAATAGAAAATAACGCGGACTGCATTATCCATATTATACACCACATGCCAGCCGAAAATTGTCGACTAGCTAATGTTAACTTACCCGCCGTGAAACTTCAAGAAATACAAGGAGGTACCTGGCTCGCTATAACAAGAAGCCAGGAAATTGTGAAAACGAAATGTGGCGAAAAGGAGAGTTTTCAGCGTATTCAAGGCGCATACTTACTAAGCGCTACGGAAGGGTGCCTACTCTACATAAATGGCGTAACGCTACGAACGCATCGTAGCAGAGTTATAATAAAGGAACCCATCCCTTTGCCGAGGATTGAGATACCACGAATTAATATAACGTTAAATCAGATAGAATTAGAACATGTGGATCTCGATAAACTACACATCCTTGCTGCTCACACCCCTTCAGTTCCAGACATGGAGAGGAGCTACGCGCCTACAACGAACCCCAGCTGGACTTCAATCGTCACCCTGAGCGTTATAACTATAACACTAATATGCTTGGGCACCCGTTACTACAGGACCAGGCATAAACAACCCCAACAACGAGGACACGTTGCTGTTGAAATGGTGGAACCAGACAACGAGCAGCGTAGCGGTCCTACGTCGGTGGAACCGCCCCTCCAGAGGACACTACTGTATCCATCCCTCGCTACGGAGACACCAACTTCGGCCGTACGCAGCCCTCTGGGAAGGGAGGAGTTACGTACGCTCAGACAATAGAATTTAAGTAATTAAGATAAGATAGTTATGTCTCCTTGGAATTATATTCGTGTAACTTAGATGTAAGAACATGTTTGTGAATTTAGTCTGAAATACACTCTCGTGTAGAACGGTTGTTCTTTTTTAAAAGCTCCTCCGGCTCGCTCCCCTCGTAACTCGCGACAATTTTTTTTATATTTTTTTATATATCGTAATTTTAGAGTGGTAAATCCATAGTTTTTGCTAAAATAATAATTAAAACTCTTTTATACCTTAGTCTTTATAAATAAAAGTATATACTATTATTTTAGGAAAAAAATGTATTTACCACCCAAATACGACTATATAAAAAAATTTAAAAAAAAAAATTGTCGCTTTTTTTCCCACATTTTCTGTTGCACTGCGTCTTAAACTACCACCCGGCTTCGTTTTCGGTAGCAGTCTTGATGTACTATTAATAGTTGCTCTACATTAAATTCTGGATTATTGGAAATCCCTTAATTATGTCACGCTCCGGAACTGTATATGCTATACCCAGTTTCGGCGACAATTAATCGCCTCGATTCGGCCACTGTCATCGACTTGGGCGGACGTTATATAATTGATAAACGGACGTATTTCGACGTTCATAACGTATACGTCTTTGATGTGAATTTATCGAGTATTTCTGTGTTAATACCGTTGTATTTAATTATGTGAGGTATTAATTACCGAGCTATTTTTGGGCACTGTTTTATTTATGTAATATGTTGTTTAATGAAACAAAAATAGCCAAGTTGTTGCTCTGTAAAAATATATATATTTTTTTTTACTATAGACACAATTGTAGAAATGGTTTTAAATTAACTATTATACAATTTAACCCTACGCTTTAATACATATTAATATTGAATAAAAAACCTGTAAAAAGAAATATTTAAAACTATTGCTTTAATTTATATTTTACCGAGTACAATATTAAAAATGTACAGACAAGCGAAACGTCTGACGCCCGCCTACAAGAGGTTGCAGGAAGTCGCTGGATGCAGGCCGCTTCCAACAGATTGATGTGAAGATCCTCGGGGAAGGCCTATGTTCAGCAGTGTACTTCCTGTGGCTGAGAGGATAATATTAAATATTTTTAATAATCTGTTAACGTTTTATGGTTTTATTCTATTAAGCACTTTGATAAATGCTTTCAAATTAGCATTCATCCTAAAGCAAATTACTGTCACCACAAATAATACTATATGCAGTCTAAGATATGCGCGGGCAATTTAAATTGAAATGAAGGTGTCAAAGAGCTTCATATACATTTATTTATTTTATTATATTTGTACACCACTGATTTTTTACAATAATTTAAATTACATTAGAGTACAAATGGCGGCCGTATCACTTAAGGCAATCTCTAACAGCCCTCTCTATATAATCTGTCTATCTTTAACAAGAGTTTTCATTACATCTTTTGTCGCATTTTATGTTTTAGTTAACAAAGATAGAGAGGTAGAGATATGATGCATATATTTATAGACTAGCTGTACCCGCGACTTCGTCCGCGTGGAGTTTAACAAAAACTTTATTTTACTAAAATAAAAGATTATTTCTAAATTAAATGTAGCCTAAGTTACTCCTTATTATATCAGCTACCTGACAATAAAAGTCCCGTCAAAATCGGTCCAGCCATTTCAGAGATTAGCCGGCACAAACAGACAGACAGACAAAAAAAAATTAAGGTCATTTTGGTTATAGGTATCGTACACGATACCTATATAAAAATCTTTTCTTTCTTTCTTTCTATGCTAAGATCTGTAAAACTTCGCAACAGATTTTGATGAGGTTTTTTTAATAAATAGAGTGATTCAAGATAAAGGTTTATATATTATTTAAAACATACATATTATTGTAAATAAATCTACTTGCATCCGGACGAAGCTAGGACGGGCGGGTAGTGTCAGATAAATATACCAATATACCATTAGAATATTTATTTATTAAAGCTTTATATACAAAGTATAGGTATACAGGCGGACTTAATGCCTAAGGTATTCTCTTCCAGTCAACCATCAGCTGGTGTAGAGAAATCAATGTAGGCGCATGAATAAATACAAAATTACAAAAAATAAGGTAATTGAGTATTAAAAGAATAAATATAGATTGCCTTATATATAGATACCACTCTCAATCGTACTCTCGATTGTAGAGGATGCCCGTGCACTGCAGTGGGACATATATAGGCTGATACAGATACAGATTATATATATAGATAAATATATTAAGCAAACTATATTATTATCTACCTATATATATAAATGATTAATGATTATACATATTTAGATAATATAAAATAAATAAGTATATAGGTATGATGTATATATTTTTTTTCTTGCACCTCACGATACTCCCAAATTGTCGTTCTGTCTTTACCATCCTATGGTATGGTTCCCTGGCCATTGTACTCTTTGTTAACATAATAAGTTTTAAAATAAATAATAAATATATATTCCGAGAACAACTAACCCGTCTTTTATAAAAAGCATAAAACGAATACCAATATAAAATCCAAGACAAAGCTTTAAATCTATATTAAATTCTTTATTGCAGTGTCAAGAGAACAAATAAAACGTGCTATACATTCTTTTGGAGGTGACGCAGCGCATTTACCGAAAAAGGACTTATCACGTAATGGTTATCGGGTAGCCCAAGATAATATCAAAGATATACGACGGCGATATTACATTTGAAAAATGGTCTTACGTTTGGAAAACTACCTATTACTTAATATATCTAAAATTGTATTTATTTTTTTGCTATGGGTGGCGATACGAGTATGACATTCGCCTGACGGTAAGCGATGCAACTGCTTATGAATAGTAGCAAAACCAAACAGTAGCTTGAATTAAAAAGCAATGCTTGACATTCCACTGCGCTAGTCATCCTAACGTATTGAGACTTAACATCTTATGTTAAGACATAAGATGTTAAGTCTCAATACGTCCAGTACATACGCTGGCTACAATGTCCTTCTAACCAAAACACAGCAGTGTGTTTACACTGCTGTTTGGTGGGAGATATGGACATTGCGGTGGTACCTACCCAGGCGGCCTCTCACATAAGAGAGACCTACCACCAGTACCAGATACAGATATATTAATATAGTAATTTCTCAATCGTAACCCCTCAGTCGTATTCTCGATTATAGAGGAGGTCTGAGCTCAATATTTTGTCATTCGCTTTGCTGCGGAGGAAAGTGGACAATTATTTGTTTCCAAGTTCTCCTATTTATTTTCTTTATGTTTAATTTCGATGCGGGTTAAAGAAAAGCTAGTGTCCCTGAGAGATTCGCCGAGCTCCGGAGCTCGGTGTCTTTCTATGCCACTGTTGATCCTAGCTGACAGGAGTTGCAGTGGTGGGTGTGAGGTCGGAAAATTCTCAATAGGCTTTAATTAACTACCTGTCGTATTTAGAGACATTTAATATCAATTAAATAATTACTTAATGTAGATTTTGAGAACAAAATTTTTACTCAGGAACAATTTAATTGACATTAAACGTCTCTGAGTTCGGCCGTTCGCCACTGAAGCTTTCTTTTATAATATTTATATTTTAAGTTTAAATTATAAATCTTGTTTTTGTTTTAATTATTAATGTATGTCTGGAGGTGGGCGTTTCTACCTGCGACACAGTTATGTCTTTAACTACTGCAGCTAGCAACATACTATTGTACTCAGGGCTTGTAAAGTTTTTTGTTCAAAATAAATTATTATTATTATAATATCAAAGCACTTTTTAAAAGGTACGTACATCCAATTCACAATACGCATTTATTAGATGACGGTACAATAAACGGAACGCAAACGGTTTGAAACATTGCGAAGTAATCCGAGATCCATAGCAAATGGTGTATAAGAGCCCACATTTATTCCCAGAATTTCCACTTTTATGTTCCGGTTACGTAAACAGGTTAGTAAAGGGTTTAGGGTTTATACCCATTGCAACATATCGTGTAGCTATCAACATTTACCTGAGGTAGGTCTCTCATATGTGAGAGGTCGCCTGGGTACCACCGCATTGTCAATTTCTCCGCCAACCAGCAGTGTATACGCACTGTTGTGTTCCAGTTTAAAGAACATTGTATTCAGAATAACTACTGGACATATTGCGACTTAATAGGGGAAGGCCGGGCAAAGTGGATACCTTAAGGTATTTAAGGTTATAGCAGAAAATGTATATAATACAAAATCAAAATAATTATCAGAAACCAGTCTTTATTTATTGGTCGTACAAATACGGATATCAGTGACCATTAATATTTAAACAAAAATCAACTAAAATTAAATTTTAAAAAAGTACGAAAGTATCCGCTTTGCCCGGTACCCCGGGTAAAGCGGATACAGTACTTGGGTAAAGTGAATACCCATATTTAATCTCTGAAAACATAAAAATAACTTTGATAAACTGAAAAAAAAACTTAACCTATACAAGGTTTGCCTATATAAGGTCGCATAAGCCAAACCATACTTTTTAACTGTGCTTTTTATTGATTCTCCAACTCTGCACAAATCAATAGCCGTTTGCATAGCATTTTTATCCCACGTCCCTTGCTTAGATTTTTTTTATATTTATTCACCATCTGAAACTAATAAAATACATGTTTAGATAATAAGTCACCAATGAGAAATGGCAGCCAAAGTAAATAGGGCAAAGTGGACCATATCCACTTTGCCCTATTCACTTTGCCCGACTAGGTAAGTTTTGAGGTTAACACTATTTATACATAAACTAATAATTCTGCCTTTCTGTTAAATATACCATAAAAAACTACTTTGATATGCTACCAAATT
The DNA here is from genome assembly GCA_030180105.1 of Hyles lineata. Classification (NCBI taxonomy): domain Eukaryota; kingdom Metazoa; phylum Arthropoda; class Insecta; order Lepidoptera; family Sphingidae; genus Hyles; species Hyles lineata. Next base: position 3,148,227 of record JARJEE010000029.1, read on the forward strand.
AAGACATTCCTATAAATGAAAAACTAGTAATACAGGAGAATTGATCAATGTACTTACCGAGTAAAATCAATCTTTTATTTACGAAAACACAAATCTCCACTCCGCGGATGGGACGCGACGCGGACCCTCGCTTCTATGTTTGCCACGTATTAAACCAAGATGGCCAAACGTAACAGTGGTGGCGTGTTGAATGAAAAAATAATAATTTAGGAATAGTGGCGAGTATTCGCTTTGCCTGGGGTATTCACTTTACCCGGCCTTCCCCTATCTTATGTCTTAGGATGGCGACCGCAGTGGCATGCCAAGCATTGCTACTGTCCATGAGCGGTCGTATCTCTTACCATCAGGCGAATGGAATGCTCATATCACCCATTTATAACAAAACAAAAACGTGATAAATGTATAAAATTTATATTACGCTGAGTATTAGTCATATCTTGGACGGTGGCGGTAGGTTTATGATTCATATAATTGTTACATACATAAGTTTAAATATGTGTTCTTGAGGGATAAGCAAAAGTGCCCCTAGCGACACCCAAATTTTTCAAGTTTATTTCCATTCCGTCAAAGGGGCTGAACCTAAACCATTCCGACGAGTAGAGACCAAATCATATTTTGAAAACCAAAACTCACAACAAGACAGCCCCTTTTGGACATCGAAGGCAGGACAGCACCATTCACAACCCACACACCGTGCCTTTATCCCAATTCTAAAATTCCTTTTATCAAACATACATAAACTCACGCCTTTTTTCCAGAAGAGATAAGCAGTGGGACAACCAGGATAATTTTGCCTTGTATGTCCCAGCCCACGATTTAATAGGAAGCGAGCCTGTTGCCATTATGGGCACAAATTCCAGACTCCAGGCTGATAACGAAGAGAAAAATCTAATATCAATTTGCCCGACCCGGAATTCGAACCCTAGACCCCAGCTTTGTAACCGTATCGTAATACAACTATGCCACCGAGGCATTCCATTTATCATTTCTACAATATACACGTATTACATTCTAGCCATCAAGATAAAATGCTCCTCTGGTATAAAATTAATTGAAAGCTATTTCTGTTGTAATTGTCCATCCCTAGTGGAAAATGTAAGTAAAAAGGGCGTTTCGGGGTCACGCCCGGGGCCTTTTTGCCATGCTGTTTACTTTAAAAGTGATAAAAAATGTTTTCCCCGTTTGTCGCCGATGCAATTATTTTAACAGCCACAGAGTGTTTGCTTTTAGTTACTCTGCTTAATCTTCACCCCATTGTGGCGTCTTAATTGGGTTTTAGCTTAATTTTGTATTGAAACTAGAGACCCTAGTTTTTGCTTTGAGGATTAACAAGAACATTTTATACTAAATGTAGCGCTTAAAGTGTTTAGTAGCTCATTTAGAATCGTAGTTTATGTAGTTACTAGCTATTTGATTCTCTAATTTTTAATGACGATTTCGTAGCTCATAACAACATTCGTAGCGCACTGTAAACATCGCTTAGTAGCTTAGTGATTTCTTCTCGTATTCTAATAGGCAACCGTAGCCAATTAGGTAGCCAATAACAGTTTCTAGGCATTTATAAGAGCTTAAGCTACAAAAGTAGCTTATGCAAAATAATATTTAATGATTTGATTACTTTGAAAATATTTGATGGTGGAACGTCTTCGTGGCTACACAATTTGATTAAATGTATTCTGTATTGTACTGTATCAGCCCGTATGTGTCCCACTGCAGGATACGGGCTTACTTTACAATCGAGAGTTCGATTAAGAGTGGTTAGGCCATTTAGTCCACCTTACTCGCCTATTGCGGATCGGTGGACTTTGCATACCATATAGATTTTACAATTCTTATGGTACGAGTATGTAGTTTTCAGTGCGTGGTGATTAACTATCAATAAACACATGACACCGAAAAGTCAGAAGTATACACTGGGATTCGAACCCGCGACCACCGTGTTGACAGCCGCGTCTGGTCTATTAGCAACAGGCGACGCACTCACAAATGTATTCGAATAATGATATCTCCATAGTATATAATGAATTTGAGGTATATTTCTGATTTAATCACAACTTCCGGAGTATACGTGATATGCATTGTACGAAATCAACTATATACTGGAGAACTTACCGATCTATAGCCACTAGGGGTTTCCCATCCGAATACAATAACTAATCTATTAACCTGGCATAACTTCGGCTATTATATCATTGCACACAATGTCTTAATTTAATGCCTTTGAATAATGTACAGTTGTATGTTACCAATATTATGAATTTCACGTATTTTAGAAATTCTTATCGAGGACTTTCAGGTCAGAAAAATCTTAAGCAAGTTTTTCTTGATTGTTAATCTATGAAAGACGATTATTCGATTACTATTACTATTCGAGACGATTACTATTCGAAATATCAGAGGTTTGAGCCGAAACTATGGCCCGGCTTCTTCAATATTCATTCAAAAATATAACTAATAATAATCTAGATTCTAGACTCTATATATAAAAGTCTATATCAACTTTTCGTTTCTAGGATCTTAATAAATATATTTTTATTTTATTTTTTCTTTTGCTTTGTTTATGTGTAACTTGATTGTGGAAGCTTCACTGGATCATTTGTTACTTACTGTGTCTTGCTATATATGTTTTATTGTTCTGTATGTTTCCCAAATAAATATATATAAATAAATAAATATTTTTTATGAAGGTAACTAACTAACTTTTGAGATGCTGTTGCACGATTTTAATTCCTTGCAATGAAGGCTACTAAATTGTTGCATTTAGAAGTTAAAACCCTCGACAAAATCCGAAAACTAATTCGATATCGATAAATAATTTTCTAAATGAACTGTTAGCGTAACCGAAAAGTGTTACACCTCAAAATAAAACCAATGCTATATTTAATACAACTCACGTTATATGGCTCGGTGAGCTATTTTCAGCAATCCAAGGAGATTTTGTGCAAAAAATCTTCGGTTAATGGGTCGGTAGGTCCCTCAGCGCCAAATATTTGCCGAAGGTGACGCAAGGTTGGCACCTATGACATTCTACTCCCACGACATTGTAGGTGTTCGGTTTTCAAACTAGTTATTTAATATGAGAAGGTTGGTTTTTTTTTTTATTAATATTATAAAGAGGAAAGATTTGATTATTTGCATTAAATAGGCTCTGAAACTACTGGACCGATTTGAAAAGAATATTTTTTCATTAGAATCCTACATTATGGTGAATCGAATATTTTCATAAAATTTATACATACATAATATTAGTTCCAGTGACTACAGACACTACACGACTACAAATGTAAAAAATGTGACGATGTTTTTTTCCAATTTTCAAGGATTTTCGTTTTTGCGCGGTAACTTCATAGTTTCTGCTAAAATAATAATTTAAATCTGCGTACTATTTAAAAATAAATTGATGTCTATTATTATTAAAGGAAAGTTACGTTTTTACCACCAAACACAACGATAGATAAAAAAATACATAAAAATATATTTTTGATATATTTTTTTTCTATGTGCTTGAAGTCGCTACAATTAACACCTGACATCTTTTTCGGTCGCAGTCTGGATATACCCTGTATCATAATGTTAGAATAGTTTCTGATTTAGTCCTAATGTAGTGCTCATTTATTTAGCATAACACTGATAGTGACAAGCCAACTGTCAGAATTACAAAATAGTCTGTGTTTTCGATATAATCTGATAACAAATTTATGAAAACACGCTCGCGCTAGTATTCCCAAAGGGGTAGGTATAGATGTAACTGGAGCGACTCATTGTTAGTCGAGCTAATTTCAATCCCAAGGTATGAAATTGAGCCTACGGTCCCGCCGAGCACAAATTACATAATAAAGTGTTTTGTTTAAGATTTTTCTAACGGAAAACACACGCAAAATGAACTGTCTCAGTAGTTTGATACAAAGTTGTGAATATTTCATAAAGAGACTGTCACTACACCAATAAGGAAACCGATTTATGATTATGCAATACTGGTGGTAGGTCTCTCATATGTAAGAGGCAGCCTGGGTAGGTACCACCGCAAAGGTACTCCCGCTAGCAGCAGTGTAAACGCACTGTTGTGTTCCAGTTTGAAGGACATTGTAGCCAGGGTAAATACTGAAGATATTTAGACTTAAAATCTTATGCCTTACGATGGTGAGCGCAGTGGAATGCCAAGCATTGCTTTGTAATTCATGGTTTTGGTTTTGCTTTCGCTTACCATCAGGTTAATGAGAGCCTCATGTAGCCATTCAATTAAAAAAAAGTAATTATGAAAGAAAAATCAAATTAAAAATACGAAGCAGAAAAATTCGCCAGAAAATAAATTTTTGATTACTGAATACATTTTGGTAAATATCCAACTCGTCTCAATTAGCGAAATTAAAATTTCATAAACTATTTTAATCATCACCAATTTCATTAACGAATACATAATAAATAAACATTGCTTTATAGCCGAGTGATATTCATAATACGTATTTTATATGAAAAACCGGACCAAAAGTTGGTAATTAAGCATTCGCCGGCAAAATGCTGTGTAACTTAATGAGGTGTCACGCGCGCCGCATGACTCCGAATGAATTATCCGTAACTACCGCATTCCGGCCAAACCTGATAAACTGGAGGCATACCGGCTGTAAATAGTGTCAAATTTTACCGCTAAAAATACTTGGAAAATTCTCTGCTCGTTGATTTTTATGTGTACGTCATTTTGTGCCTCGATTGCCTCGATAACGTATCGTACGGTACGATTAGAATTCTGTAGTCTCAGGTTCGAATCCCAGGTCGGGTAAAGTGATATTAGATTTTTTTGTCATTATCAAGTCAGAAATTTGTACCCCATATGGCGATAGGCTCGCCCCCTATCACATAGGACGGAACACACAAGGCAAAACATGGGTTTCATGGTAGCTCTGCCTACCCCTTCTGAAAGAAAGGCGTGAGTTTATGTATATATTCCTGACAATTTATCGATGAGTTTATTAATTAAGAATAAATTTTACACTACCTGATAATTACCCCAGTTATTTAACCATCTCTTCTCATTAGTACAAGCTACAAAAAGATACTGAAAACGCTTGGAAAGTATAATTTAAAATCGTTTAAAATGTCAACAATCGCCCCCGGGGCGGTATTTAACTCATTCCCATCCGCAGCTTTTGATCTTTTAATAAAGACAACTGCTTAATCAGAATGGTCGGAATGGCCAATTAAAATGTTTTTGCACTCTATGAAAATGTGAGACAATGGAAATGGTGTAGAAATAGAACGGTTAAATGAGAAATAGCTGTTAAATACTGTTTTAGTAGATTTTAAACTGCTTAAGTTGTGTAAGTGTTAGGTGGCCTTTACGGACTAGACGCTACTGCGAACATGTTTCCTATGGTCCCGGATTCCAGTCCCAGGATACACCTCCGAATTTCCGGAGTACAAATAGTCAGTAAGAGTACAAATAGCCAAGTACTAATAGTGAAGGAAAACATCGTAAGGAAACTTGCATAATCAGCGATTTGTAGGAAATTTTATGGTTTGTAAAATCCAACTAGGACTTAAAGCCAGCGTGGACTATATGGCGCAATCCCTCTCAAGTGCATGGATTATACAAGAAGCCCGTGCCCTGCAGTGAGACGTATATGGCCTAATACATACATAAGCTCACGCCTCTCACCCAGAAGGGGTAGGCGTACCTGGTAGGACTCATGACTCCCTTAGTAAGTACATAATATATTTGTGTAATCAACAAGTTTTTGTTTAGAGTGTGCCATGTTACGAGACCGTTATTTATGCCGTGGCATCGAAAAGCAGTTCTCGATGGCGCGACATTAAAATAAAACAATGGAATTAATGTCGTATTCCCACCAGATAAATTTCAATATCCTTTAGTAAAAAATGTAATCCTTTGCCATTCCATAGAAACCCACACGACGTACCACACCTTATCAAACAATGTAAATGTGCCCTAATATTGGTAGTTGCTAACGTCGAAATTGCTAATCTATATTTTCAGTTTTCCAGGAAAATTGTCTTTGTATAACCTTAGTAAACCTCTATCGAATTACAGGTACTGTTTCTCTTTGATACATATTCTGTGTGATTTTTCTGCGTATATGGATTCCAGTAACAGATAATGTTAAAGATAGTCTACATTGCTTTTTTATTGCGAGATGTGCATACCATTCGCCTTACGGGAAGCAATGCGACCGCTCTCATGGATAGTAGCAATACTAAACTACACCCTGAATTACAAAGCAATGCTTGGCATTCCACTGTGTTGACCATCCTGAGACATAAGATGTTAGGTCTCAATTTGTCCAGTAGTTACTCTGGCTACAATATCCTTCAAACCGGAACATAACCATTTACACTACTGTTTGGCATAGGTCTTGCTTATCCTTCCGTTATATGTTTAAGAAATACATATATACATACATAAACTCACGCCTTTTTCCCCGAAGGGGTAGGCAGAGGTGCCAGGGCACCCGCATTTCACTTTGTATGTTCTTTCCCACAATGTGATAGGGGGCGAGCCTGTCACCAAATCGGGCACAAATTCCTAACTCCGGGCTGATAATTAATAGAAAAATCCAATATCACTTTGCCCGACCTGGGATTCGAACCCGAGACCTTAGCTTTGTAACCGTACCATAGTACAAATACGCTACCGAGGCAGTATGTTTAAGACATATTGTTATTTACAATTATTTGCTTTTCTAGGAAGTTCTTTGATCGAGTTTCTTTAAAAAATATCTTTGTATTTGACTCATAATGATCTAGTAAAATATTATTTTAGTAGTTTGTCCGTGAAATGGCGCGATTCTTGAAGCGAAATGGCCAGTATCACCGCGCCGTATCCTTCCTGGTGCAACATATACCTATAGTAATTGAAAGAAACAATGTTGCCAGTATAATGGGAAAATACTCGCTAGGCACGGTTAGGACATAGAAGCAGCTTATGAGTAATAAAAAAAAACATATGTTGGCCTGTTGGTAACGGACCAGGCGTGGCTGCCAACATGTTCACGGTGGTCGCGGATTCAAATCCCAGGGCACATCTCTGACTTTTCGGAGTCATGTGTGTATTGATAGTCAATCACCACGCACTAAAACGGTGAAGTAACACATCGTGAGGAAACCTGCATACCATAGCGATTTATAAAATTTCTATGGTGTGTAAAGTTCGCCAACCCGCACTAGGCCAGCGTGGTGGACTATATGACCTAACCACTCTCAATCGAATTCTCGATTGTAGAGTAGACCCGTGCCCTGCAGTGGGACGTACATGGGCTGATACAGACATACAGATATGTTAGGATAAGTAATATTATTCAATAAGTGCTTTAATATGGAATGTTAAATTTTAGTAGAATTACCAATCGATTCCGAAAATGGAAAAGGCATAATTATGTATATCGAAGACAATGTTTTGTTCATTTCGAACGACTTTCGATTTCAGTTTAAGCGAAAAAGACAAAACATCCTAAAATTAAAACAGGATTATAAACTGCATATCTAAAAAGCAAATTCATATAATCCTATTATATCAAACAACAGTTTTATAAAAATCTTACAAAAAATAACTCAATAATGGTTGCTCATTAATTGATAGCGTAATGCTACAGGCTAATAAAAATGTAATCACAATATTACCGATTCTGTAATACCGAATCGTACTAACGTTGCCAATTAAAATGCAACAGACAAGTGATTTTACCTACATCAGTGATTTTACCTTGCTAAAATGTACAAACTAATTAATTACCTTATGCGTTCCCATTCATTGTTTTTTCAGCAAAGAATCGTATTACGAGCATATTTTTTTTAATTACAAGTGCTAGTCTGTTGGTAATATACGCGATCTGCGAAGATTATGGTCGTGAGTTTGAATCCAGGGTAAAGCAAAACATCAGGAGAATGCATACTATAGCATTTATGATTGGATGGTAAGCGATAGAACCGTTTATAGACAGTAGCAATACCAAAAAATACCTTGAATTACAAATAAATGCTAATATATAGTGAAACTATATAGTGATGTTCCGGTTAGAAAGACATTTAAGTAACTACTGGATGCCAGTTGGACTGGATCGGAGCCCAGTGTGATGCCAAGCATTGCTTTGTAATTCATGATATTGTTTGGTGTTACTAATGTTTATGAGCGGTAGTATCGCTTACTATCTGGCAAACAGCATGCTCGTCTCGTCATTTATGGCAATAAAAAAAAACACGATAGACAATTTTTCAAAGACAGACAATCACCTTCGTTTCATTCAACATTTTATGTTGCAAGGCTGCCTCAAAGCACACACAAAAACCCATCCATGAATCGCGAGTGTAAAATTTTATTCGCAATTTTCCCTTCCAAATGATAAGGGAAACAGGAACAATGGATTTCCACATAGCGGTAAATGTCTGAATTCCCGCAATGTTTTACGTGGAGCGGTAGATAAGAGAAAATAATTATAAAGAAGTAAAATATCCTCTTAGCGCGAGCATTTTTCATGTTTTCTTTTACTCTCTCCTTTTCTTTGTGCGTCGTGTTTGACGTTTATAATCGTAAATATTTCGGACATAATTTCGGCTTCGTACGCTTTAAATTGTTTCTTATCTCAGATTTACTTTGTTTGTAAATCTGAGTAATTAGTATAATTTAGATTTACTTTGTTAAAAAATAAGGGAATTTATTCACTTGAATGAACACAAATCACATTAAAATGTAATACAACAGTTGTTATCATATCCAGTACCTACTCTGACTACAATATCCTCCAAACCGGAACACATAAGTGCATTAACACTGCTGTTTGGCGGGAGAACTAGGCATTGTGTTCGTACTACTATGCGGCCTTTAACATATAATAAGAGACTTACCAGTAGTGTGATAATGACATCACCAGTGTCTTATTTAGTACTTATTTTTATCTAGGATTCTCTCTAGGATTTCGATAACAATGAAATGAAATGAAATGTTACCACCGTATCTATAGCGACCCTTCTCGAGAAGACCCGGTGAAACAAACTCAGTTGGCTTACACTATCACTGGAAACTATGCGACACGACCCAGTTCTGAGTATATCCAGCGAATAATATTCATCTATTGCCACTGAAAATTCGACGACCCTATTACAGTCTCAAAATGAAGTAACTCGAATCAAACTTCTCAGGCAACTAGCTTCAACAATGTTAATATTTGCAATTCGATGTCATTTGCCAACGTAAATATCCGGATAGCACCTCTGCCTACCCTTTTTAGAAAAAGGCATGAGTTTATGTATACATGAATGACGCAATTGAAAAATGTATAATATAAAAACCAAAAGCCGTATAATTGCAAATAATTATTCATCGACGCTTTAATACTGATAATCCAATGATTAATTTGCAAATAATACCACAAATTAATCCGAAACGAACAGGAATATGTAATCAGAGTATGTTAAACATTTTCATTAACATATATTTGGCCTACTTTCACCACAGCTATAAATCAGTCTGCTCTTATTGTACACTCACATTTTCTTTTTATTGCTAGAGTGGCGAGACGACCATGCCGTTCGCCTGATGGTACAACCAGATGGTGCTATATGACCACTCATAGACATTAGCAAAACCAAACAACATCTCTCATATTATGTGAGAGGCCACCTGGGTCGATACCACCGCAATGTCTATATCGCCCGCCAAACAGCAGTGTAAATTCACTGTTGTGTTCCGGTTGGAAGGACATTGCAGCCAGAGTAACTGGACATATTGAGACTTAACATCATATGTTTCAGGATGGCGAGCGCAGGCAATGTAAACATTATTTTGTAATTCATAGTGTTGTTTTGCTGCAACTATCCATGAGCGGTCGTACCGCTTACCATCAGGCGAATGCCATGCTCTTGCAATAAAAAAAAAATATATAGGTACCCATTGCATTCACTTTGTAGTGGTAGTACAAATGACGTACATTCAGCGACTTTGTGTGACCTTTGTCAAGTCTATCTTGCATGTCCTCGACTTCACTTAAATAAGTTTTATAAATAAAATATAACTTTCAGTTTTTGTTCGCGTATCTTTAAAAGTCTGGCTTCAAGTCTCAAGTCTAAGCTAACGACCGTAGCGTAATTAATATACTTTTTTCTAAGGAATAAAGGCTGTCACTTCTCGTTAATCATGGTTTTTCAAATGTTCTTTAAAAAGTTTAAAAAATATTTTCTATTGGTTTTATTTTTTTTATTTTATTTTTATTTATTTGGGAAAATAAACAATTGTACATTATAATTTAAACATAGTAGTAGATTAACATAGGGATATAGGCAAATATACAATTCACAACATTTTCCACGAATTAAAAATTTGTTTTGTTATTTGTTCACTCACAATTTTGTTATTATTTTTTTGTTTTGTTTGCTTTGTATGTATCTTTGTGGGATCTAAATGTTAATTTTAGTCTAAAATTTGTTTCTCAGTAAGTATATCATGAATGCAATTCTTCATGAGAAATAAATTACTTCTTAAACCATCACCAACCATAAATAGACCTACGTTCCAATACTTAAATAATGCTTCGTGTTTTCAATGCGTCTCCATGGAAATCCTATGGAAGCCTATGTTCAGCAGAGAAAGAGTGACAATACCTATATACGTCTTATTAAGGAAATACTAGATAGTAATTTTTAAAAAATACGTTTAACTGTCACATATATTGTCCAGACTCCACACTAAGATCGAGTTTTATTTCATAAGTATCAGGAACTGCCAAAGACTTTTGGGTCTAACAAACACTCAAATCCAAAACAAACAGTTGTGTATCACACAAATATTTTTTTCGGTGCGGGGATTGAACCCACAGCCTCTCTCTTCACTGCTAGTCAATCAACTGCACCACGGAGGTTGTTAATAAAAAAAGCATTGAAACAATGTCAAGGCCTTGAAAAGATATTATAATAATAATAACCTTTAAATTCGTAAAACAATGAAGTACTCAAGAACATTATCTTTGACATTTAAATGTTTGCTATTCATCTGAAAGCTAAGTCCCTTGTTCCTTGTTCATTTGGACGTCTATAGCTGTATCGTCTTTGCAAATAGAAATTCAATATTCAAGCGACCGAATGGACAGCTGTTAGTCTCTCTACAAACCAATTACATAATAGGAAGGCAAGTTATTTGAGTCAATGTTGTAGTGTTACAAATAGATATATTTCTTACCGGACATAAATCGAATCGCATATCGCTCATTATGCGTCAAGCCTGCCTATATCCAAGGGCAACGCCACTCTGATTTCATCAACTAATATGATTTTATTAACAAGCATTGCTAAGCACTGCACTATTTTTAGCCAACCCGAGGCATTCTTATGCTCATTGTGTACAATTTTCTTTAAAATGCAACAAAACTCTGCTACTTGGTGACCGAAAAATGTAAAGCGGTTGATCAACCCGACTGCCTAGAGAGTTGAATATATATTTTATGTACATACATACATAATCTCACGCCTTTTCCCGATAAGTTAGCGGTACACCCAAATGTCGACTTAAGTCTTCTGTCCCGCGATGCGGTGGGAGCGAGCCTATCGCCATATCGGGCACAAATTCCTGACTCTGGGCTGATAATTAATAGAAAAATCCAATATAATTTTGCCGAACCCGGGATTCTAACCCGAGACCACATTGCAACCATACGATAGTAGAACTGCGTTAGAGTAGTAGGAGGCGGTAATATTGAATATACTTCTCTCTAATAACGTTTAAAATATATACAGATACAGATTCAGCCTTGCAATCAGTTGAAAAATTGATAACTGTCAAGCAAGCGATCTGTTTATCCCACCAAAAATGCTGAAAAATTACACCTTTGCGATCTATCTAAAACTATCCTTAGAACTATAAAAACACCGTTACATATGAAACTAGGACAACTCTATTCCACAAATCCTCGAGACTGACAAAGATAAATCGCACAACGCGATAAATTAATCGTCCATAGAGCTTCCACTGACATCAGCCCGATGATATTTAATACCTTCCTATCTCAAGCCGTTGGGACAATGAAATGATTTGTGATCCTTATTAATGAGACGTTATAGATATTTGGTTAGTAAAACAGTTAATGGCCGAACGAGGTATCTATTGCCCAATGAATGGAAGCAATTTAGTGGTCAGAGCTGATTTATATGGATTGGGAAGGGTATTTAATATTTGCTGGATGAATATCTTATTAATATTAATATCATAATGTAATATAGAGCTGGTAGTTACAGAAGAGATTAAATGTGGAATTTCGGTATGGAATCTTTATTTCATGTTTATTGTATAATATAAATAAATCTAATTACACAAGGTAAGAAAAATAAATGTTCTTTACAAGAACTTACTAGCATGGTCGCTAACATACAACATACAACTGGGCAAACGTAGCATGAAAACCCGGAGTAATAATTCTACAACATGATTGATAGTATTTTTTGTATAATCATTGCTAGCAACAGGAAGAAGGAACACACTAATACCTATAAGAAAGCTTATGTTTATCGCTATGCTTACAGAATTATACCAATCCGCATAGATCCCCCAATCAAACTTAATAAACAAACGCAAACAAGCGAAGGAACACGTGGAAAACAAAGAAGAACTCCAAGAACTAACTAATCCACGTTTGCGGACATTCACAATCGAAATTAGCGCCAGTATACATAAATATTTGATGAAATTGTTCGGAGTATCACCAGTGCCTTCAATTCAAGCGTCTGTAATTTGCTAAATGAAATCCCTGGGGCGGACAACTTTATACTGCTGAATTTGCCTAAGCCAGTGAACAATGAGCTAGTATTAAATAGATATGATGTGATATTAGGTGCTTTGTTTATTTTAGGTAATCTGTTTTGTTCTTAGTATTGTTCGGGGTAAGTTTTGATAGTCCAATTATAGTTTTCTGTTTGTTTTGCTGCTGTCCATGAGCGGTTGCATCTCTTACCATCAGGCAAATGGCATGCCAATAAAAACTAATTTCTGGTAAACAAGTTTTTTTTTATCTCCTTGTTTTATTATTACTTTCTCCACCGATTTCGAAGAACAACATTGTTCCTAAATTCAATAACATAGATGTTTAAAGTTGGAAATACCAAATTAGCTACTTACTTGTTATGTATTGCTTTAGAAGACATCTAAATTACGTTGGTGGAGAAACCGGAAATTTAAGGTTTACGAATTTCAAGTTTTCAATAAACCAGATAAAGTACAATAATGATCTATTAGAGAACCATAACATCTAGCCGCAGATAGTTGAAGGCTGTTTGTTTAGTTAGTTTATAATAGTTGGTTTATTTGATCCCTCCCTCTCCATTACTAAACAGAACCAAACGTGCTAGCTTGCGAAACCAAAGCTTGGTTGTCTAAACCATCTAGCCGCAAACAAAAAGGTTCGTCAATTCTTTTCTGTGCAGCACCGTCAAGCTATGGAATTGTAGCCGTGACACTTGTTCCCTCCTTCCTATAATCCTGGTTCGGTCCGCCGTAGCGTGAAGAAGCATCTTGACAGGCCGGAATAATTGTATCGAATGACATAGCACCGCCGTCTGGTGGTATTCGATATTATGCCATCCTATCTAGACAGCATTTGCGCTTACCATCTGGTTGAGTGGAGCCATTATGCAATGGCATACCAGTGTTAAGAAAATTGTATTTTTGAAACAATCATATGTAAATGTAAGGTCGAAAATCTTAATTATAAAAATAGGTACCTTTTGTTACGTATTGATGCTATTGTTAACTCTCGTTTGCTTAAAAATAAAACGTATGCAGTTTGTTAGCAACTATATTGTAAATTATAAATTTCTGTTTAAAATAATTTAAGAAATATACTTATACGAAATTGGTTCAAAAATTACTCGTATATGCTATTTTTTTAACTGGCATGGCAGAATGCTGACATACCATATCCAGAATAATTGTATCTACACTTATACCGTGCGTAATTAGATTAGTGGCCGTTATAAATCAATTCCGCAGCCAAATTTATGCATCATGTACGAGTATTTATCTAGTCGAAGCCCCATTTCGGTATAATAAGTTTACTGTTGTTGTACATAGATGGCGCTGTAGCATTATGCCTTTTGTCCGCAGGAACATCGTGGGAATTAAATTATATTCTACGTTGAGATATTAAAAGTTTTTTATGCCACATTATTGACTTTTCAAACTATGAACTAAGGATTTTTGGGTAGTTAAGAAAAGAAACTCAGTAAATTAAATAAGAATGGTGGTGTACCAACATGTAAATAATTTTCTGGATTCATATGAAAATAAAAATACTTTTTCACATATTGCTTAATAGCTGAGTATTAATGGTCATATTAATTATCACTTTTTTCAAAATTATTTTCAGGTCTTAGCTGAACTTTTCATTAGCACAAAAAGGATTTATTTAACACTGAGAGTAAAATAGTAAGCTAGTTTACTCCGCTGTACACATGACACTATAAGATGCCCTCACATTATAAGATCAGGAAAAACTAAACATAATTATACTCGCGCTTCTTCCTCGAGATTAGTACCTAAATAATAATTAATATATTTTTAAGCACTGAAACAATTACTTTTCTCAATCGTATATTTTCACAAGAACTTCAAAGAATAACAAAACGTCAACCCGAAAAAAACAAAACACAAACACAAACTACTCTCGCACCCTCCAGCAGCAAACTCCAAAATGTGGCCAGTAACAATATCGCCCGGTTGCCCTGTACGACGAACACCGCCGAACATCGTCGACACGGTGCACTAGTCGAGCGGTGCGTAACATCGGCCATCCTGAAAAGTGAATACCAGTATGGTATTCACAAACAGTCATTAGAAACAACATTTACTCACCAGGGTACAAATGAATTAACTCAACCAGTAAATTACTAACAGGTTTAAACAGCTTAACTCTCTAATAAATCTATTAAATCTTACGTGTCTACCACATCTTTATCACTATCAGCAGAATCAGCAGAAAGCAGGTACAGTTGCAACAAAATTCTTACTTATTTAGCATTTAATAATGTCCAACAAGAAAATTAAACAGATAAAGGGCACTTAATAACCATTGTATTTGTTAAGAAAAATAATCAAGCTAGTTTAAGATTTCAGTTCAGAATGAACTCAATTTAACACATTTTAAATATACATATTTCCAAGCCAGTTCAGTTTAATTCATTCATTGTTTGGGTAAAATATTATCATAAAATCAGTATCATAAAACAGCAAGTGCAGGTATTACAGACAGATCAGCAATAAAAATTAAATAAATAATTACATAAAACAGACAGAATAAACAGAACAGACAGAATAAACAGAACAGACAGAATAAACAGAACAGACAGAACAGACAGAATAAACAGAACAGACAGAACAGACAGAATAAACAGAACAGACAGAACAGATTAAATACTTAAACAGTTACGCACCTTTAACTTTCCAGCCTGAAGCATTTTATCATTACAACTCTCCAAAGTTTTGGAGTTCATCAACTCGCATGGCATGGCATGAGTTATTACATCACCTCTCTTCCAGGACAGCTGATTTTGACTCATGTAATAAATACAAACATACCTACTTGTCCTTTGAGCAAAGCAGCAGGCACAGCAAAGTTTTTTCCATCAAAGTCATGGAATCTTGGTGACATACACACATCAGTGCCAAAAGTATTGCCAAAAATAGTGCTAAAAATACATCCTTGGTACTGATAACTTTGAGTTTGGTATTCAACATTTTAATGACACCACCTTTAATTGTGCACTAGTGTCTAAGTAGCCCAAAAATGTTTTCTCTCTAATGAACACTTCCTTCTTATAAATATCATTTAGATTTTGCACCAAAGTAATCAGCACTGTATCACTATTTCAATTTTTGGCAGTTTCTCTTTTTTTTTAGAGCACCATTTCATTGAATGTCCGACTTCGGAATAAAACTGACATACTCTATTATTAGGTACCGGCAATCTCTTACAAAATGTTCAGCTGAATTGCACCTGTAGCACTTCATCATTCGTAAATTTAAAATTATTGCCACTCTTGAAGTTGAAGGTCCAGATGAATTAGTACTCATAATACACAATTTTTACAATTCAATTCTAGACATGCATGGATAGGTTGAATTGACGGTCTTAACCTCTGGTTTACTACGATAATTTTCAAACGCAAATAAATAGCCACTATAGAACTCTTCTGGTGTATCACATTTGAATGCTCTTGCGTTACCTTGTAAATCAAATGGTAATCCCTTTATCAAACATGACAGTGAAGCAGCATCTTCAAGTCGGTATCGACGACACATAGCCAACTTATCATGAAAATAATGTGTCATTGTTTCGTTGACTAATTTTTTCCGAGATACCAGTTCCTCCAACATATCAGCGTACTTAAAATTCCTCGGAAAAGCGTTAATAAGTAATGACTTCCATTGTTCCCATGTATAATCGTATTCATCCAAACGACTGAACCAAACCTGTGCCTGACCAACTAACCGAGTTTGCATTATATTCATTTTTGAATAGTCGTCCCATTTATGGACTAATCCCAATTGATAAATTTTTAGTAACCATTTTTTACATTCATCTCACCACTATCAGGATCAAAAGTGGGAATTATCTTTTCCCCAGAAATATTTCGAAGTCGTCCTGATTGACCGCAAAATTTTTCCACCATTTTTTCTAATTTTCCGGTTAACAAATCCTCGAGCGGTTTATTGGGATGAATATCATCTTCTACAAAAACATCCAACTCATTTCCATTGGAACTTGGAAACGGATCCACCAGAAACGTTCCCGCACTTGTATGGGATTTCGTTGACAGCCTCGATCTTTTTAAAGGATCGCCGCTTTCATCAGGCTGCAATCTCTTCATGTTAGGACTTGGGTTCCTTTTCCAATATATCCCACTTCTGAATTTTAAGCACTGAAACAATTACTTTTCTCAATCGTATATTTTCACAAGAACTTCAAAGAATAACAAAACGTCAACCCGAAAAAAACAAAACACAAACACAAACTACTCTCGCACCCTCCAGCAGCAAACTCCAAAATGTGGCCAGTAACAATATCGCCCGGTTGCCCTGTACGACGAACACCGCCGAACATCGTCGACACGGTGCACTAGTCGAGCGGTGCGTAACAATATTATTAACACTTGTAGTACCGTATATAAGTGACTCCACTCTGCACTAAAGTTGAGCTTAAGGTAGTTAATTCATGTTTTTTTTTTTTTTTTTTTTGTTATTTCTTGCTTACCTCGTCTTGACAGATCCCATTTCTCTTCAGTCGTATTTTAGTGCTCAACCACTCAACACGTTCACTAGCATTAATCAGTAATAATGCCTAAACGGAGCTTAGAAAAGGACCTGGCCAGCTTAACCAGGAAAATAAAGAAATTTAAACGAAAATTGCAC
The DNA here is from genome assembly GCA_030180105.1 of Hyles lineata. Lineage (NCBI taxonomy): Eukaryota > Metazoa > Arthropoda > Insecta > Lepidoptera > Sphingidae > Hyles > Hyles lineata. Next base: position 3,165,622 of record JARJEE010000029.1, read on the forward strand.
AAACAATCCAGCACCGAGAAGTCACCAGGTGAGTAACTTTCAAAACTTGGTAAACCTTATATGTTTCAGACGACAAGAGGATATGTAATATACTGTGTTTGATTGGCGCTTTAGCTATGTAAAATTCGGAAGAATATGCATGCTATTAACGGCATAAAAATGCCTACCCACTATTGCGTTAACCGGAAAGTCATTGGGGCTCTTCCAAAACGCATAGTGTTTAAGTATTACAACAATTACATGTTCTTACATGTAAGCAAAATAAGTATGTAATCAGAGTGGTCATTGGGGCCAGCTCGACACATCTTATTACAATCGTGTTATATGTAATACTTACAACTGAGTGGATTCTCTCCTTCTTTTAGAAATATATAGTCATTTTAAAGGCCTTTATTGATAAAAATATTACAAGCAATAAAATAATGAACAGAAAGCAAAACAATAGACACGTGAAGACAGGTTTTTGGAAAAATCAATTTTTAAATATTTTATACAATAAATGTTGCCAACTCAAAATTAAAAGTATTACATTGTATTTCAACACCCCCACTCAATGTAATACATGTACATTAACTGAATGAACAAACAATAAATAAAAACAATATCAATTTACTTTAAACCACATCCAATTAGACATTTAAGCAATAATTCCTTGTTTAAAGATTTTGTGAACATATCGGCAATCTGATCTCCAGTGTTGACATATATCAAACATACCTTATTATCTCTAATCAACTCTTTGACAAAATGATATCGTATATCAACATGTTTTAGTCTTTTAATATTATCGGTATTTGCAACCATTATGGCAGATTGATTATCACAATATATAGGTACTGGATACACATTTACAATATTAAAGTCCTTTAGTAAATTTGCTAACCAACAAGACTCACTAGCTGCCATACTGACTGCAACATACTCAGCCTCAGTTGATGATAGGCTCACCGAGTACTGTTTCTTTGAACACCACGATACAAGACAATTAGAAAATTTGAAACAATAACCAGTGGTAGACTTTCTGTCTTTCAAATCGCCACCCCAATCTGCATCGCAATACCCTACAAGCCCATCACCATCACATTTGTAAACTAACTTATAATCTAAAGTGTATTTAACATATCTTAAAACTCTTTTTAAATGAGATAATAATACATCACTCGCATTATTCTGGTATCTACTTAATATAGATACAGCTATACAAAGGTCTGGCCTAGTGCCTAACATGGCATACATTAAACTCCCTATCATTTTCCTACATATATTTTCTATTTGTTTGTTTGATTTGCATTCCTTTATGTCTAAAATGTTTCTATTAATTAGTAGATACGGGCTTACAATTCTCCATGTTAAATCTCTTTAATACACTTTCTAAATACGATTTCTGACTTAATTCTGTTACACAATCTTTAAAATTCTGTTCAATTCTAATACCAAGATAATTTGAAACTAATCCTAGATCTTTCATTTTGAATACTTTCTGTAAATTTGACTTAAGATCACTTATCAATTGTTTATTACTACTAAACATCAAAATATCATCAACATACAGTAATATATAGGTTTGATCATTTTCATTACATTTTGAAAACAGACACGGATCATTCTTTGACTTAACAAAACCTTCTTTACATATTACTTCATTAAACTTTTCGTTCCAATACTTAGGAGACTTTTTCAGTCCATACAAAGACTTATTAAGTTTGACAATATTCTCACAACCATTATATGCCCCTTCTGGTAACCTAATAAACACATTTTCTTTTATATCCCCATATAGAAAAGCTCCAGTGACATCCATTTGATGTATTTCTAAGTTTAATTTAGTAGCAACTGAAACAAATAATCTAAAGGTTGTCAATTTAGTAACAGGTGAATAAATTTCATATAAATCTAATGCATCATTCTGTTCAAATCCCCTGGCAACCAGCCTAGCCTTATACTGAATATTATTATCAATTTTCTTAAGTTTAAAAACCCACTTACTACTTACAATGTCTTGATTTTCAGGTACTTGACACACTGTCCATGTATTATTCGCTTTCAGGGTCTCCAGTTCCCGTTTGATAGCTGCTTCCCACTGACAAGCATCACTTCTCTCCATGGCTTCCTTATATGTGCTCGGTTCTGTTTCCACAGTGTAGACATTTTGACAATTATAAAATTGTGTTTGTTTTCTGACACGTTTGCTTTGACGAGGTGAAGCTGGCAGCGGCTCATTTCCACTATCGCATTCACTGAATTCATCACTTGTTTCCTCTGGTTTATATAAACTATCCTCATCTTCATGTCTCGTCTCATCTGTCTCCCTTGAAACTGTAATACTATCATCCATTAAATTTGCGTCATTATGGACTGGTGTTTCATTGCTTGGTATTTCATTTACAAATTCTAGATTTACTTTCTCTTGTTTCGCAATGCACGGTTTTAAAAATATAACATCTCTCTTAATTAGCACATCATTCTTTTCTGGATAAAATATTCTATAGCCTTTTACGGATTCTCCGTAACCTACCATAATTCCAGTCTCACTTTTAGCATCCCATTTCTTCCTTTTTTCTTTTGGAATATGGACAGATACAGGTGTGCCAAAAATATGTAATTTATTGAGATCAAAACGTTTATTTGCAAATACTTCATATGGTGTTTTACCTGGTTCTTTACTTTTACCAGTTCTATTTATAACATAAGCTGCAGTGTTCACTGCTTCCGCCCACAATTTCTTTGGCAGATTTCGGGCACACAGCATCGATCTTGCTGCTTCTGTCAAAGTTCTTATCTCCCTCTCTGCCTTGCCATTTTGTTGAGGTGTATAGGGAACAGAAGTTTGATGTACTATACCACGATCTGAGAAAAAATTGAATAATTCCTTATTTATAAACTCCAAACCATTGTCACTTCTGAAGTTTATTACTTTATTACCTGACACATTTTCTGCTTTGTTAATAAAATCTTTAATACATCTTACCACCTCTTCCTTCTTCTTAAGAAAGTATACAGTTCTATAACATGAGTAATCATCCTTTAATATTAAAAAATACCTTGATCCTCCAACAGACATTTCCTCCATGGGACCACATACGTCGGCATGTATTAGCTCACATGTTTTTGTCGTTTTTGTATCGCTGAGACTAAAGGGCAAGCGATGTGCTTTTCCTTCCAAACAGGCTTGGCATTTTTCTAGGCCCTCATCCGATACTTTAATGTTATTGTTTGCCAACACGGTTTTTACATCTTTTACATTTTGATGCACAAGTTTCTCATGCCAGTCATTAATATTTGAATTCATCTCGGTTACATTTGCAAAAGCAGATTTGTAACGAACATCCATTATATACATGTTCCCGATTCTATTCGCCAACGCTCGTATTTCATTATTTTTTAAAAATTTGCATTTATTTTGATCCGTCACCATGACATAACCTTTGTCAGCTGCGCAATTTACTGAGAATAAATTTACTTTTAAATCTGGCACACATAATACATTCTCTATGGTTGTTTCGATCCATCTATGACCATTATAAACTTCTAGCTCCACCTGTCCGCATCCGATGACACTTATCTGAGTACCGTCACCTACTATTACAGATCTTTGTGTAGTTATTGGCGAAAAAGTGGAAAACAAATTTTTATCACGACACATATGTTCGCTTGCACCTGTATCCACCAACCATTTTGATGTTTCATAACATTCTGTATGTGTTTGTTGCACTACGAATGCATTTTTCTCTTTTCCTTTCTTGAACCAACAATCACTTTTGTTATGACCAATCTTATTACAATAGTAACATCTTTTCTCTCTCTTGTTAACATTATTATTGTTCACGTTACTCACACATTCAGTTTGATAATGCCCCATCTTATTGCATTTGAAGCACTTTACATTCTTTTTCTTCGCGCTATATTTCTGGACATTTAACTTTGTTGCAAACGCGGACGATGTTGAAGCGACTTCTCCTTTTTGTCTTAATCGTTCCTCTTCTACTAACAAACGAGAAACAAGGTTATCATATGTTTGTTTATCGTCCGGCGCAGACTCCCACGCGGATATGAAGTGTTTATAAATATCTGGCAACGACATTAACACCTTTGTAATAACAAACTTTTCGGAAATGACTTCACCCATCTGCTTCAACTGGTTTTGTAACTCTTGTATTTTTGATAAAAATACTGACATTTCCATTCCTTCTTCATATTGATATTGAAAGAATCGTTGCTGAATTATATGAATGCTTGTTTCACTACTTTGTTCGAAAATACTTTTTAATTTTCGCCACATCTCTGCTCCAGTAGTACAAGTTATTATATGTATCATCACTTCCTCCGTCATTCTGGTCACTAAAAAAGTTTGAGCCTTAGCATCCATAGCCTGCCACGCTTTCTGTTCTTCTGAATTTCCTCCTTTTAGTCGTTTACCTTCAACGATGTCAAGTAAATTTTGACTTCGCAGTAATACCATTGTTTGGAATTTCCAAACATTCCAATTCTTAATTCCTTCCAGTCTAATAACTGTATGTGTGTTACTCCCGTCCATCGTGTATTTTAACAGATTTTCCTTCCGTGCAACTCAGTTACTAAGCACGTTTTTTCATAACCTCCACACACTGACGTTTTTGCAATTTTTCTTTTTCTGCTTTATTTTTTGGCCTTCAATCTTCTAATTAATATATTCGTGGCTTGGGCCAATAACCTATAGTCATTTTAAAGGCCTTTATTGATAAAAATATTACAAGCAATAAAATAATGAACAGAAAGCAAAACAATAGACACGTGAAGACAGGTTTTTGGAAAAATCAATTTTTAAATATTTTATACAATAAATGTTGCCAACTCAAAATTAAAAGTATTACATTGTATTTCAACAAAATACAATTGCCCACACTAGAAGTAGACGATTGGCTACCGGAAAATTTAAATTCCACCTCGGAGCCAAGCTTAAGTAGTGATGCTCAGGTACCACCATCATCAAACCGGGTTGCAACTGATGATCAACTAGAGGAAATCATTGAAACTCAGGGCGAGGAAACAACTCTGCCATTAGTCACCAAGCTTGACGATGATATTTTAGAGATATTGGGTGCAGATCCTTCTGATACCACTCAATATGGCCCAGAGTTGCGAGCCGAACTAGCCGCACGGCTCCAACATATTTCAATAGAAGGCCTGGACAAAGACATGCGCAAAAATTTAATTAATAAATATCTACTACCCGCAAACTGCACGTTAATCGGAGCACCGTCTTTGAACCCAGAGATAAGAGCTGCTATCTCTTCACCTGTTGCAACTCGGGATAAAGGGATCGAGATTAAACAAAAACAACTCGCCTGCGCCATTTCGTGCCTAGCAGAAATTATAACAGACCAAATAAATTCTACAGAAAGGGACAAGAAAAACCTTGAAAAGTTAATGGACGCCACCCGTTTACTCTGTGATCTGCAACATGGTGATTCTAATACTAGAAGAAACTTCATCTTATTCGCAATAAAAAAGGAAGTAAAAGCGCATTTAAGCAAGACTAAAATAGATAGTTTTTTATTTGGTGAGCAGTTATCTGAAACACTTAAGTCTGCTAAAGCAGTCACAAAGTCAGGCGCAGAGCTCAAGTTGGATACCGGCAACAGAAGTATTCAAGGCAGACCTGCTAAACCCGGAACATCGAGGCCTTTAAACCGCAAAGCTCCCCCGACACGCGGGCCGCCGGGACCAATAGCGAGCACATCGAGGAATTACGAGCCTGCACAATGGACACGGCCGGCGCCTCCACCACAGCCGCCCACGCAATCATCGAGACCGTCGTATCGTCACCCGGGGCCGGCTCCTCGACACAATCAGAGGAGACGTCAATAAATGCAGTTAAGTACGCAGGCCGTTTATCAAATTACTACGAACAGTGGTCACTTATCACAAATGACCAGACAGTCCTTTCATGGATAAAGGGATACAAAATTGGATTTTGTGCTCCAGTTGTCCAGAAAGTAGTGCCTTTGTCAATAACTTACTCTGACTCAGATAAGTTAAAATTTACTGAATCCATTAACCATCTTTTAGATATTGGTGCTATATCACAATGCCAACCTTTTGAAGGCCAATTCATATCTAGTATATTTTTAGTACCCAAATCGAATGGTAAAATGAGGCTTATCTTAAACTTAAAAAACTTAAATGAATTTATTTCGACCCAACATTTTAAGCTTGAAGACCTGCGTACAGCATTAAAATTAATTACTCATAATTGCTTTATGTCAACTCTAGATCTAAAAGACGCATATTTTTTAATTAATATTCATAAAGAGTCTAGGAAATATTTACGATTCAGATTTGATGAAAAATTATATGAATTTAACGTTTTACCTTTCGGTTTAAACACGGCGCCATTAATTTTTACAAAAATAATGAAACCAATCACTAAACTTTTAAGGTCTGCTGGTTTCATGTCTACACTTTATTTGGATGATTGGTTACTGTTGGGCAAGTCATATAAAGAATGCCAAAATAATATAATTACAACTAAAAAACTGCTTATTGCATTAGGTTTCATTGTAAATACAGAGAAAAGCATACTTAGTCCTTCAACTTCATGTAAATTTTTGGGCGTAATAATTGATTCGCGCAGATTGGAAGTATCTTTGCCTAAAGAGAAAAGATTACGGATTAAGACAGAACTACAAAAATTTTTGAAGCTTAATCGATGCAAAATAAGAATAATGGCACAAGTGGTAGGATTATTAGTGTCGGCATGCCCAGCCGTTGAATATGGTTGGGTATACACAAAACGCCTAGAACGTTGCAAATACCTTAATTTAAAAGATCACAACGATTATGATAAATATATGAATATACCAACGACATTATGTGATGATATATATTGGTGGCTTGACAATATTGATCATGCGGCACACCGTATTAGAAATGATAATTACAATTTAGTCATATACTCTGACGCCTCAACTACGGGATGGGGGGCGGCATGCAATAGAGAAACAGCAAGCGGCCAATGGTCGAGTAACGAAAAGATGCAACATATAAATTATCTCGAATTATTAGCAGCCTTTCTAGCACTTAAGACTTTTGCTAAAAATGCCTATAGTTGCCAGGTTCTAATGCGTATTGATAATTCAACAGCGATTTCATATATAAACCGCATGGGTGGTGTCCAGTTCCCTCACCTTACGCAGATCTCTCGTGAGATTTGGCAGTGGTGCGAGACTCGAAAATTGTACGTTTTTGCCTCTTATATAATGTCACGGGATAATACAGTAGCCGACGCAGAGTCGCGAAAGATACACCCTGACATTGAATGGGAACTATCGAAAGAAGCTTTTAATACCATAACGTACCACTTTGGTAAACCTCAAATTGATTTGTTTGCAAGTCGAATAAATAAAAAGTGTTCTACATATATCTCCTGGAACAGAGACCCAGACGCGTGTGCTATTAATGCCTTCACTGTTTGCTGGTCTTCAATGTATTTTTATGCTTTTCCTCCATTTTCTATAATCCTTAAAGCACTTAGAAAAATTATATGCGATAAGGCACAAGGTATCATGGTGGTGCCGCTTTGGCCAACACAACCGTGGTACCCTCTCTTTACATCCTTACTCGTAACGAAAACTGTGTCATTCTCACATATTGATAATCCTATAATTTCTCATTCTAGCTCACAGCGGATTCAGCGGTCACTTACCCTGGTGGCCGGTGTATTATCAGGGAAGCAATGTCCAGACGATGTATACCACCCTCCTCCTTAGAGATTATGATGGCGTCGCTATCAAAAAATTCATTGAAACAGTATAATGTCGGTATAAAAAAGTGGTGGATATTCTGCCAAACAAACTCGACTGATGTTTATACGGCATCAGTTCCAACTGTCTTGTATTTTCTAACACAGCAGTTTAATGCTAATGCCCAATATGGGACGTTAAACTCGTGTAGAGCAGCATTATCATTAATTCTCGGCCAAGCCATCACTAAAGATGATAGGATACAAAGGTTTTTTAAGGGCGTGTTTCGCCTTCGTCCACCCTTGCCTAAATATAACAGTACTTGGGATACGAATCTTGTCTTAGACCATCTAGGTAGTTGGTACCCTAACGAAAATTTATCGTTAGAACGGCTATCTAGAAAAACAATAACACTTCTTGCCCTTATAACTGCTCATAGGATTCAAACATTTGCTAAAATTGACATTAAAAATATAGAATCCTCAAATGAACATATTTTGATTAAAATTCCTGATGAAATTAAGACTTCGCGGTTAGGTTATAAGCAACCAATCCTATCAATACCATTTTTCAATCAAAATCATGCTATGTGTCCTGCAAGGACTTTGACTTCATATTTAAATAAAACCAAGTTACTACGTAAGACTGATACACTTTGGATAGGTTTAAAAAAGCCCCATAAATCTGTGTCCACACAGAGCCTCAGTCGCTGGATTAAGCGAACTCTGAGCGAGTGTGGAATCGACGTGGCGGTGTTCACCGCGCACAGCACGCGGCACGCAGCCACGTCGCGCGCACTCTCGCTCGGTATCTCAATAGACACCATTCGTAATACAGCTGGATGGAGTGGCAACTCGAACACCTTTGCAAGGTTTTACAATAGACCTATTCTTCATAATGACAATGATTCTTTGGCTAGAGCTATTCTAAATCAAAATAATTAATGTCCTTACAATAGTGATTATATTATAATTATCATAAATATTATGTTTAAGTAAGAAATGTATTGTATTATGTAATAAATACATAATTAAATCGTTGACATTGTTTCTCCTGATAACTCTCAACGTCTACAAGTGTTAATAATATATTAATTATTATTTAGGTACTAATCTCGAGGAAGAAGCGCGAGTATAATTAATGATTAAACGAACTTACCTGTAAGTGAAGTTCTATCATAATTATACGAAGCGCTTCTTCCGAAGAGATTAGTACTATACTCCCTCCCAACCCATGCCTTTTTCTTTTTGGCAGTCCCCTCTTATGACCTGAAAATTGTCAACGATTATTATGATTGAAGATCTCTAAACTAACTGAAGAGAAATGGGATCTGTCAAGACGAGGTAAGCAAGAAATAACAAAAAAAAAAAAAAAAAACATGAATTAACTACCTTAAGCTCAACTTTAGTGCAGAGTGGAGTCACTTATATACGGTACTACAAGTGTTAATAATATATTAATTATTATTTAGGTACTAATCTCTTCGGAAGAAGCGCTTCGTATAATTATGATAGAACTTCACTTACAGGTAAGTTCGTTTAATCATTAATTATCCCATACAGATATTGCTTGCGGTTTCACCCATATATGAAAATTGTTCTTGGATAAAACATAACCTATAGCCTTCCTCAACTAATGAACTATCCAAATGAACTGCTTTGATTGGAACCAACTTGTAACTTTTGTATTGATAACTCTTTTTCAAAAGAGCGACACTAATTTCTTGCCCATTCTTCTCTAGTGAAAACCGTTTTCACAACCAGGTGGTAGAACAAACTGAATTTATCTATTATTTATACTAATGTTGAACATTTTAAGGGATTCAAAAAATTATTTTCATTTCAACTTAAAAAACAAATTCGAAGCAGTAGTTCTTGAAATTATCGTTTTCAACAAACTTTTCAGCTCTTTATACAGGGTTTATTAAGACTGCTACCGAAAATGAAGCCGGGTGGTAGTTTAAGCGACTTTAGACACAATGCAACATAAGATGTTGCAAAAAAAAAGCGACGTTTTTTTGTTGTTATTTTTTTCCTATGGCCATATTTGGATGGTAAATATTTTTTTTTAATAATAGTGTATACCTTTTTATTTATAAAGACTCTACGGTATAAAAGAGTTTAAATTATTATTTTAACAAAAACTATGGATTTGGCACCCAAAAATAATGATATTTAAAAGATCATAAAAAAAATGGCGTTTCTTTGCGAAATATTTAGTTGCATTGTGATAGTAGTCACTAAAACTACCACCCGGCGTCGTTTCGGTACCATTCTTGATATTCCCGGTATAAATATAGATAATAAACTAGTTACCCACAACACCTCTACGTTTCGCAAGCAAACAACGTACATCTTCGTATTTCGTTAACTAACTAGGATGCATGGAAGTCGTGTCTTGATTATGTAGCCGTAACTCCGAATGCATTGTGAGTTATGTGTGACGCTGTTATGAGATTAACAGCAATTGTATATTTAGATGGACAAAGCCTTGTTTGAAGGAAAATTTGTTATTTAGATGCACAGTTATTTGTTATGTTGAATATGACGTGTGGAGACTGTAAATTGGCAGACTGGTTCATGAAATACGATGTTATCGTTACTTTATATCATAAAGGCGAAAGTTTGTAAGTATGGGTGTATAGATGTTTGATACCCTTTCACGCAAAAACTGCTGAATGGATTTTTATATAATGAGGTATACTTTGGATAACACATAAGATACTTTATAATCTGAAAAAAATAGTGTTATTGTGTGATGAGCAAGGAATTCAAACATACATTTTTATACTGTACTGCAACAGTTCATATTTGCTACTTTTCGAATTCCATTCCAAGAGTTGATCTCACAATACCCAAATATCTGTGGATGTTGCAGATATTTGTCGTCATTATCATCACCATATCAGCCACAGGAAGTCCACTGCTGAACATAGGCCTCCCCCAAGGATCTCCACAATGACCTGTTGGAAGCGGCCGGATATTTGTCGAATCAAAGTAAATACATCGGCATTAAAACGAAAAACTACGCATTCAACACCAACCAACCAATATTTTTTTAACGTTTGAACTTTGAATTTTATTATGGTTCGATCACCGCACCGAAACAAATATATGTGTGGTCCACAGATATTAATTTCGTGTCTGAGTGTTTGTGAGACCGAAAGTATCTCGTAGTTCCTTATACCCACGAGACAAGAATCGATATTAGTGTGGGATCAAGACTATGTATGTCACATACAACTGTGGGAATTTATTTATTATTAAGTAAATAACCAAGTTAAAACCACTGGATTTTAAAAAACTTGTACAAACAAGACTTCCAAGTTTGATCAAATATTGGGTTAAAATAAATTCGATAAAATGAAATGAAGTCGAAGTATTAATTTCCTTCAGAAAGCATTTCGTCAATCTCATACTCATGAAAGTTAACACGACATTCGTTCTCGTCAGTGGTTCGGCCCATCTAAACTTGCTACATTAATCTTCTGGGAGCCGATTCAAATTTATCTTTGTTTTAGCAACTTTCCAAAATAAATTTAGCCTCCCCCCCTCCCCTCACCCTATTGAAAGCGAGAGTTCCCGTCTCAGATAGACCGACGATTTTGCGATTTCTACGGACTATTGTTTGAATTGACAGCCTCCGTGGCGCAGTTGGTTGGACACCGACTGTGAAACGAGAAGCTACGGGTTCGATTTCCGTACCGAAAAAACGACACGAACATTTATTCGTGACACCCACAAGTATTTGTCTCGGGTCTGAATGTTAGTGGGACCGAAAAGTTTCTTATATTCGTAGTTTCCGATACCCACGACTCAAGAGTTATTTGATCTTAATTTTGGGTCAGGGCTATCAATGAAACTGTTAGGTATATTGATTGATTAGTTAATTCAAAAAGTAATCGGCTGAACCTTCATTTACATACATAAACTCATGCCTTTCTCGAACAAGGGGTAAATAGAGGCGCTACTAGGACATCCACGTTCCACTGAGTGTGTTCCGTCCTACGATATCATAAGGGGAAAGCCTATCGAAATCTTATGCCTCGGGATGGCGACGGCAGTACAATGCCAAGCATGGCTTTGAAATTCATGGTGCTGTTTTGTTTTGCTACTATCCTTGAGCGGTCGTGTCGCTTACCATCAGGCGAATGGCTCTTCTCGCCATTTATCCCATAAAAATATCTCGTCTGCCCAGCTTTTACATGTACCATCAGCGAAACTTTAAAAATGACGAGTTCGCAAAATGTGATATCGCAAAATTCCCTCCATTCCTTAATGCCTTTACAATAAGTCTTTGGAAACTTTTTACTTCTCAATTTAACAATACCGGACCAACTTATTATATTACTCATCGAATAGACTTTTATGTCTGGGATATTTTCTTTGTATTTAAATATCTAATTAGCCAGTTTTTTTTTTTATAAAACGCGGGATTGCACGGTAAACTCCACACTGATAAAAAGCAGATGTCAATTTTCTAAACTTATTATAACGAATTTTCTTTGGTGGATTTACCACTGTCGCCTCGTGCGGGTTGGCGGACTTTGTATACCATAACATTTCTAACAAATCACTATGGTATGCAAGTTTTCCCGCGATGATTTCCTTTACCGAGATAATTGACTATCTAGTGAACTTAAGTAAAACTGCACTCCTAATTCAACATTTCAAATAGAATCGAGTGTATGGAACAGGCCAGATATCCAATACAACTGTTTTTAATATACAACTTAAATTAGGTATATAATATATTAAATGAAAAATATAAAATTCATAAAAAATCCCTGAAACTACAATATCTGTCATCGTAAACGGAAAACAATTTGGTCACATCGAAAATAATTTCCAACCGAGCGATCGTATTTTACACCGCAGATGTGGGCCGTAAATTCTAGCCGTCAAACTAAATAAGTGATAAGCAAATAAAAAAAATTTACTAGCCATTTTGTGCACTCGATCATGGATAATAAAATTTTCATGACATTTTTATATTCGACGGTAAAGTCGCTGGTACAAATTCTTACAAAGTTGCAATGTTTATGGTAAATATATACGACTTTTATAGTTGATACAATCGTATGCAAAGTGACTTTGAGATTATTTGCCTTGGCGTTTTCGTAGTTTACTGTATAAACGATAGTTTAGCTGAGACAAAAGTGAATTATCGACAAGGTTTTAGCAGGTTTGGATTTAAAGTACACACACTGAAGCAATAGAATAGAATAGACAAATCCTAATTTGTTAATTAAAGTACGCATATACTGACATAATACTAAAATAACTAAATAAAAATTATTACATATACAATGGACAATTTTGTGATTTTGACCGAATCTCACTTTTTAATAAAATTAAATATTCTTACGATATTACTACTTCCTTTAATGACTCAGGTCTCCATTGTGATAATAATCGTAAAATATTATCGTCGTTAAAATAATGTGAGAAATAGTTTACGTGTGATGCTTTGAACTTACCGTGCGTTCAGTGACGTTAATGCACTCTGATCGCTGTATTCAGTCATGTAATAATGGGTAAAGAATAAAACCAATGGAAATATTTTTATTGAATCCAACCTGACTAAATCATTGTGGTGGAATGTCATCTAACACCATGTAACTCTTGATTATAGAGTTACCTCCTTCTCTTGCAGTGGACTATATATGTAAATGAAGCATTTTAAACCCATACAATTTAGTATAATATTATCTTTGGTGACTTTTTGCTTTATTAGGATCTGTGATACATGCAATATTAAAAATATTTAATATTGTACTCGAGAAAATATAAATTGAAGCAATAGCTTTAAATAAAAATCATTCAATTCAATCCAGTCATCAATCAAGCAACAACTTGTCAATTTTTGCTTCATATAACAATATATTACATATATATAAACTGTTGTCAAAATATGATACAAACTTCCACATAACAAGTAAAGTCACAATACAATTAAATCCCTCACAATAGTACAGCAACTAAGCACGGAAGCTTATTATTACATTTGACAATGTTGACACTGTTGTACCGTCGTGATTTATAAGCACGGCAGGTGACCCAGTTGTGATGTATACTCTGCTAGTAATGAGAGACACGGTGTTGGGATCAGCGGGGGAATTATTTTGGTAGAAAAATATATAGGAGTAATGAAAGAGTTGGTAGGATTGTGGCTAGTGGTACCCAGAGTCTGTCGATTTTATTTAAGGCCTAAAATGTAATAGGTAATTCGCCATAATCATCATTAGCCCGTTGCAGTCCACTGCTGGACATAGGTCTCCCCCAAGGTACGCCACAGAGTCCGGTCTGCTGCTTTAAGTTTCAGTCGGTGCCAGCCTTCCATGCCAGCCATACCCGGAGACTCGCCGAGCTTCAATGCTCGGTGTTTTTACAAAGCGTGCCACTGCTGATCTAGGCTTACAGGATTTACTGTGGTGAGTCTGAGGACTGGACAGTCTCTATAATCCAATAGACTGCCCTACAATGGCAGGTAATTAATAAATGAATAAATAAATACAGCCAAAAGTCACATACATAGTCCCGACCCCACACTAAGATCGAGTCTTGTGTCGTGGATATCAGGAACTACGAGAGACTTTTCGGTCTCTCAAACACCCAGACTCAAAACAAATGTCTGCGGTTCACACAAATATTTGTTCCGGTGTGGGGATCGAACCCGCGGCCTCTTGTTTCACAGCCAGCGTCTGAACAACTGTGCCGCGTAGGCTGTCAATTAATACCACTTTGTTTTACTTCATAATCCGCTTTCGCCTATGACTATACAAGCGGCCAGCGTCGTTTTCCCCGGAGGTCCGTCTAGCTCTCTCAAGGGTGCTACTGGGCGTAGCTTAGAATGAGTTATGAACATGGAGAAAAACTTTTTTATAGGTTTCGCTCATGTTATGCCACTGGGCCGCGTTGATTTCAGTGGACTTTTGACATAATTAATGCGGGATATATTAAATTAATGTTGAGTTGTACCTACCGATGTTATAGAATATTCTGCGGTTACATTTATTTATTTTTTTACACTTTTTTGCACACACAAAAAATACAAATTTTAACGAAACTCACAAACATAAAAAATACAATTGGCAGTCTTATCGCACAAGGGCAATTACAGACAACGATGGGATGGATTTCAGAAAAGGATTAACAGAGGGCAACAATATTTTTAGGTATAAAATAGCACTCAACATTTTTGATAGTTATAAATATAGGGTATACAGACAGCGACCGAAAACAAAGCCAGGCGTTAGTAGCTTACAAACACAATGCAACATAAAATTGCGCAAAAAAAAAAAAAGGACTATTTTTTAATTTCTTATCTAGTCGTCTATCATAGTGTTTCTGTGGTAAATATGTAGTATTTCTAAAATAATAATGTAAATTAACCCATCAAGTTTAAAGATGCATTGGTATGCAAGGGTTTAAATTAATTATTATTGTAGCAATAACTAAGGATTACCAGCCAAACACGCTTCCTTTTCGGTCACACTCTGGATATACCTCGCATGAGTAGTCCAGTTAAGAGCATAATGAACTACTACATCGAAGGTAGTGGATGTGGATTTGATCATAAGCCATGCCTAACTTTTCAAAAGTTACTCTTTTATAGTTTACGGTAAATGATTGTTTATATTACAATACATCGTGAATAATAATCATTCTCTATTATTGATATATAAAATATTCGAATCTGCATTTATTATGTACACTAGTAAGACAGGTTCTGAATTGTTTGTATCAACCCATATACGTCCCATTGCAGGGCATAGGCCTCTTCTACAATCGAGAGTACTATTGAGGGGTAAGGCTACATAGTCCACCATGCTGGCCTATTACGGATTGGCGGAATTTGCAGACCATAGTAATTGTTTCGGATGGCCAAGGTATGCGGGTTTCCTGACGATGTTTTCCTTGACCGTGGTGATTCCTTATCGATACACAAAGCGTTTTGTCCTTCATAAATCATACAGAGATTGAGCGAACCAAAATATACAATATTCCATAGTACTATAGGAAGATATTCTCTAAGCTGGGAGATTTGTGAGCGAAATAGAAATAATTATTCTGAGAATTTCGAATTTAATCCATAGTGGTATAAGAGGAACAAGCTCTCATGGTTCCTAGTACTAAATAATCATGAATACATCGAATATGGACTCAGGTCCGTTAATAGTCAGTGAAAAGGCCTTTGCTAGTCTAGTATTGTTTAGGAAAACGGAATTAATTAATTTGACAACGAGGCATTGCATTATACTCATAAATACGTAGAATATTGTATCCTGTATTAGCCCATATACGTCCCACAGAGCACGAGACCCTCTACCATCGAGAGTTCGATTGAGAGTGGTTAGGCCATATAGTCCACCACACTGGCCTTATTCGGGTTGGTATATTGTATTAGTATTTTAAAATAATTAATAAATTAACTTTAATATTAAAATTCAATTTAAATATTTTTTTTCTTATTACTATTTTTCTCTATACTGTGACTACCCATTTCTTCCATTCTTCCGTGCGTTCCAGACCATCTTAAGGTTGTCTAGAATAAATTGCCGACAGCGATAAGATACTCTTATATACCTATATATTTAAGCGCTTTGTGTTATTGTTTTGTTTCGTTTGATTGGTGTACAATAAAGTATTAATAAATAACAAAAATATATTACGCCGACACCCATTAAGGGTTAGACAGAAAAGAAACCAACTTACAGAGCTCATTTCCATCGGAAAGTATGATATATCATAATCATATGTCATGCCGGACCTCTCAATGGTCCAAAATAGGCATACTAAGAGGAATACATGAACTGTGATTCAAACTCAGGATTTCACGGTTTTTATCCAATGTATTACGCTACTAGACTAAAAAAATAATACACCGAACTTTATCACGTACATCTTAAATCCTTGCAATATGTGTTATTTCAATAATTTTAAGATAAGCTTCTAAAATACATACATCAACAGCTGATAAACTCACGTCCATAATCATAAAAATGTAATCCAATGCGGATTGGCTAACTGAATGATTCAAAATCCAATTAACAAAACAAGCAAGGTAACTTCAACTGCAAGGGAACTTATGCCAGTTAAAATTAATTGTCGTTGACAACTTTGTAACATAGTTTTTGTTTAGTGCGAGCCTGTTAGTATGTTAGGAATTCTGATGCAAATTTCGGCTTTGTCTTGATTAACATGTAATGTTGAAAACAGACGTTTTCATACGTTTTTTAATTTTTTTTAAAACATTTTCCATAAAGCAGCAGATCGAGCTCTGTGGCATGCCTTCGGAAAGGGTAATGTATGTTTTAAACGCCTTAACAGATACAGACACACAACACTTTATTGATCACCACAAATAACAGAAATAATAAAATATAGAAACCTTTGAAATAAAAGTGACTAATTGGCGGTCTTATCGCTCTGAGCGACAACTTCCAAATAACCAAAAATAATAGAATGGATTTTAAGAGAAGATAATTACTTTATTATGTAAACAAGCAAGAAAAACACGGGCTTTATACTATTTTGATCGTTTCAACGCATCAAATTGGTAACAAAACTGCTGGACAGTGGACATATAAAGACTTAATATCTTATGTCTTAGGATGGCGAGCGCAGTGGAATGCCAAGCATTGCATTATAATTCAAGGTGTTGTTTGGTTCTGCTACTGTTCATGAGCGGTCGTATCGCTTACCATAAGGCGAACAGCACGCTGGTCTCGACATTCAGACAAAAAAAACAATGTTCTTCTAATAAAAATATCATACTTAAAACTAGGCCACATTTATCTTTGTGGCGAAATGGGCTATTCTTTGCCTTGATCAAGGGCCTACTTTGCCAGTACAAAAGCCGTGAGAAGTGCATTATTCAAACGTTAATGAGCAATTAGAGGCGTGTGGTTTGTCCCGGACTCGTGTCGTGGCCAATACATGCACCGCTAATGACTCAAATAAATTATTAATAGCTGTTTCTGATTGAACATCTACAACGCTAAGAGCATAGCTATAGCCGCTTCTCAAAGATGAAACTGCAAAGGGATGAACGTGACATTGTACCTTGGGCAACTGACATCAAAAAAAAAAATACGAAATTAAAATAAAAAATACCCTTGCAAAGCATAAAATAATATTTATTGCACAGTATTTGTACATTGTTGATTAATTGCTTGACTAGCCAACAAATCAAACTATATGGGTGAGATATGGGTCGGATGCCAAGAACCTAAGAAGTAGGACCATTGTGGAACCTTTGCCTTATATAAATTTATATTTCTATATGTTTGGTACTCGTTTGATATAGCCAAACCAAAAGTATCTTTTGTATCTGTATCAGCCCATGTATGTCCCACAGCAGGTCATGTCTCTTCTCTACAACCGAACGAACGATTGACGATTGAGAGTAGATAGGCCATATAGTCCACCACGCTAGGTTATGACGGACTTTACATAGGTACCATAGATGTTCTTATAATCGCTACGATATGAATAGTAATTTGCCCAACCTGGGATTCGAACCCAAGACCTCAGTTTTGCAATCATACCTTTTACAACTGCGCCATCGAGGCAGTCTTTACCTCTTTCCTCGCATATTAATGTTAAAATGGTTTTTAATTAAGTTTACAGCCATTAAACGTCAGTCGCGTTACAAAGCAACATGCCCGTGTATCCAATCAGCGGCTTAATTAAAGTCGTCATATTGTTTGGCCTCCGTGAGTATTTTCAATGTTTTAATGACGAATAATTAATTTAATATTACGACCGGTAAATTATGCATAATAATTATTTAATAATATACTAGGGGATTAATAAATACAATGTTGTCGACAGCCTTCGTAGCGCAGTTGGTAGACGCCGGCTGTGAAACGTGAGGCCGCGGGTTCGATTCCCGCACCGAGTCAAATATTTGTGGGATCCACAAGTATTTGTTTCGGGTCTGGGTGTTTGTGAGACCGAAAAGTCCGTTGTAGTTCCTGATACCCACGACACAAGACTCTGTCTTAGTGTGGGGTCAGGACTATGTATGTGACCTTTAGGTGTATTTATTTATTTATAATTAGCGATCACCTCGTACGATTAGTCTAAATCTTGTCAGTGACATACGTAAGTGTATTTTGTACGAGTTCATCTAGATTAGAACAGGCCGACATAAA
Organism: Hyles lineata; assembly: GCA_030180105.1. Classification (NCBI taxonomy): domain Eukaryota; kingdom Metazoa; phylum Arthropoda; class Insecta; order Lepidoptera; family Sphingidae; genus Hyles; species Hyles lineata. The sequence goes on from JARJEE010000029.1 coordinate 3,184,504, forward strand.
TGTGTCGACCATCTCTTGCCTCTTGGTAAGGTGCCTTCAGGCTTATGGTTGCCAGTAGTACCAGCATACAGGATATATCAAGACTACGACCGAAAATGAAGCCGGGTGGTAGTTTTACTACTTATAATATAATGTATAAAATACTTACATAATGCAACTAAAAATTTCTTAAAAAAGCGCGACAGTTTTTTTTGTTATTTCTTAAATATCATCGTGTTTGGGTGGTAAATCCATAGTTTTTACACACAATGTTATGTACAATAGTGTCTTTTAAAATAAAAGGTATTATTTTGGGAAATAACCTCGTATTTACCACCCAAACACGACGAAAGGAAAAACATAAAAAATTTTTTTTTTTTTGCAAAATTTCAAGTTGCCTTGTGTCTAAAGTTACTAAAACTGCCACCCGGCCTCGTTTTCAGTCGGAGTGTTTATTTACCCTATATAAAAGAAATTAGCTCGGAGAACCTTGGGACCACTGTGGGTGAAACAATGATATCTCTGTCTAAAAAATATCCCTTATAGATATAGATGTGAATGTATGTATGTTTATGTGTGTATGTACGTAGGCCTATACTCACTCAATCGAACTCTCGTAAATAGAGTTATTCCATTCCCAGCATTGGGAAATTGATTCAGTACAGTACATGTATTTATGTATCTAACCAGAATATTTAAGTAAGATTTCACATTCTCACTCATAAGTCATAACAGAGTTTTAAAATTTTCCGTAGAACTTACACATTTAACAGTTAAATTGAACGCGGTACAACTTAACGGAAACGTCAAACTGGGTTGTGCTAACTACGGTTTAAACATGGGATTAAGTTGAACCGTTAGAACTCACCGTATCTGGCAATGTTTGGCAGATGAAGTTCTTACTGTAAAACTTATATTCTAGTTATTAGTCTTTGACTAGCTGTCTCTGTGTCTTGGTTGAGAGCCATCTGTAAAACGTGAGGTTGCAGATTCGATCACGGCACCGAGACAAATATTTGTGTGATTCAGAGGTATTTTTTTTCGAGTCTGGGTGTCTCCCGTATTTTCAGATGACCACGACACAGGACGCGATATTAGTCTGGTATCAGGAATAGGTATTGAGAATGTGACTGTATGTTATATTTATTTATTATGCTTAAAAGAAAAGACACAACATAAGTTTTCCTTTAGCTAAATCATTTTCATAAAGCAAATGAAAAATATATATTTACAACCAGCATAGAAAAACACCAACTTATTTCTGCGGGAAGCTTTTTAATTAATTTATCAGAGGCTCAATTAAAACCGACGGGAACTATTACACCAACATTACTTCCCTCTCGCAGCTAACTTCAAAACAAATAACAATCTAAGACTCGTGTTTTGAAGTTTCCAACTATCGCCTTCTCGATCCTGAGCAAAACTAACTGAGAAATTCAGCGTGGTTTTTTGGCGTAGTAAGGCAAAGAAAGTGAGGGTAAACTTTAAAAAATATTTAAAGCCAAAGCTTAGGTACAAATCGCAGCTAAATTTTCATATATATTAATTCGAGTTTCGAATATCTTTCAAATCCTTGCACATCCCACAGGAAAACTATATTTTGTCGGGATAAAAAGTAACCTATGTCTTAATCCTAAGTGTCAGCTACCTTAACGCAAAATTTCATCAAAATTGGTCTAACGGTTTAAGCGTGAAGAGAGAAGAACGCACAAACTTTCGCATTTATTATTTATTATTTTTGCTCGTAAAATGCAATAAAAATAATTCTTTCGGGATGTTTTGATTATTTTTCCTGTCCAACTTTTCGAAAACAACTTTGCAAACAACTAACTCCTCAGTTCATAACGTTACCATGAAGGCTATTAAAATAAACAAAAAACTGATACGAAATACGAAAAGTCTGTTCCGTATCAGCTCATAAACGTCCCAGTACAGGGCGCAAGCCTCCTCTACAATCAAGATTACGATTGAGAGGGGTTAGGCCTTTTGCGAGTTAGTTTGAGTTACATTACACAGAAACTCTTTCGAGTCGCTTTGGCATTCATCAATACACACTTGACTCCGATAAGTTAGAGGTGTGGTCTGGAATTTATATCCGCGAACACCGTGAACATACGAGCTTTAAGTCTATTATCAAGTGCCAATTTTCCAATTGTCATGTTTTATTCCGTATTATAATTAAGGCGAATTACTTTTGTTTGGAAATTGAAAACCGATTTTCAATTACAGCTGCGTGCCATTCCTACGCCAGCTGGTACTACCACGTCATAAACGAGTTCAGTCTTTCCATCCCGTATATACTCCCGACCAATCGCCCTCCGTATGACCTAGAGAACATCCCCGAATGCTACTGTCCTCGAGTCTACTGGCCTGCTTGCGCCACCAACAATGTCACATACGTAAATGCATGCATCCTTCTCTGCGTTCTCAACAACACAAAATTCAAAATGGTCAGAGATGGACCGTGCATTATGTATCGAAGACACAATCTGGTGAACTACGATATAGCATTGCCCAAAGAATGGAGGAATAAGGACGCCTATATTGGTCAAAAGGCGAAATCGATACGTAGGACAGCGGGGGGAGATGTAACCAATTTGGTCATGATTAATATAACTGCACCAGGGGATTTGGTTAATGTTGGTGTGTTCCCAAATTACCAGACGGGGGAAAGTGCGACCAAAGTGGGTGTGTTGGCAAACAGCTCGCGAGGAAGATGGGGCAAAAGCTGAACTTAAAAATGTATTTGAATGTTTTTGGTCATCCGGAATTTAATCCCGCAACATGTAATATACAACGTTATAGTTAAATAAATATAATGTTCAAATAATTTATTGTATTCCCAATAGTGAATAGATTACTGAAACATTTTTTTTATCACCGATAGATGACGACTATAATAATATTATTTTTTTATGGCAGCGATGGTAAATAAACAAATATTTTAATATAATTATATTTTATAAAGCTACTTTGCATCTGATGGTAAATTTTAGGCAAACACTATAAAATATAATTGAATAAAGTGGTTTTAAGTATTTATAAAAACCTAAAGTAAAGACGAAAAAACAATCTTTTTACAGAAAATAACATAAAACTGTATTCTTTTTTTATTGCAATCAATGGTGAGACGAGCATGCTGTTCGCCTGATGGTAAGAGTTACGACTTTTCATGAACTGCAGCAAAACTAAACATCATTGAATTACAAAGCAATGCTTGGCATTCCATTGCACTCGCCATCCTGAGATATAAGATGCTTAGTGTCAATATGTCCAGTAGTTACTCTGGCTACAATGCCCTTCAATCTGAAACACAACAGTGCATTTGTTGTACGGAAGACATTGTGGTGAAACCTATCCATCCCGTGGTTGTCTGTAAGAAGTTACCTAGTGTGATAAGGTACAACACTTTTACTATTAGGTGATTTCTTTGTTATTTCTCTGTACAGTGCCAAAAAGATTAAATAAATAAATACAATACCTACCCAGGCGGCCTCACAAATAAGAGAGACCTAACATTATTAAAACCTCATGAACAATTTCGAAAAATATGACGACTTTTTAACTAACTGTTCCACGGATGCGGTCAAAATATATCAAGAACAATTAAGACCCATTCAACGCACGCACAAACAATACATTTCAATACATATAAATATTTTTCGTGTATATTAGTCCACGTCTCTATACCAGTCGTCTACCTAATAAAATATGCAAAGAAAAGTCCCTTACACGGATGTAAATCCCACATGCATAAAATAGAAGGTCTAATTTTTGAAACGACGTATGTCACGTACGTAAAACCTTAGTACTACGTATTGACCTAAGTACGAAAGGTCAGAAAGGGTCAAAAGGCAAAAAGGTTAAAGGATTCTTCGCATAAGGCGAAGTCATTACGTGTGAGTATCCGTTAATGGCTGCCAGTTACACCGTAGAGTAAGAAATATTATTAAATAAAACTAGTCAACACAAAACCATTTGCCTGGAGAAAAACGAGACGTATAGGAACTGACATAATTACATTAGAGGGGATACTCCAAACAAAATTTTATTTTATTTTTTATTTTATTTTATTTTATTTGGGTGGCTCACAAAATATGAACGGTACCGTACTACTTCTTCTGTTTCCATCTCTGTCACACCTACGCAGTAATATCATCTTCGCTCTCGCTTGCCTGATTTTCCTTGTGCGTGTACCAACATAATGCGAGGAAATTTTGTTCACAATCACGTCCGCTCTAGTATAACACTTCAATGAATACGGGTATTCATTTATTAATTATTCGTAGCACAAACTTATTGTTAAACCATAGCATAATAGGATATGTAATTTTGTAGCAAAAATCTGTTAACTAAAAAGTAAACAATAAAGAATAGGAATCATTTTTCAATCATCTTAATCATTATCTCAGCCACAGGAACTTCACTGCTGAACAAAGCCTTCCCCAAGGATTACCACATCGACCTGTTGGAAGCGGCCTGCATTCAGCGACTTTCTGCAACCATTTTTCGATACCTTCATATTATTATTCAGAAGTCAGGCGTTACTATTTGTTTTTATCATTGCAGGTTTGCAGCAGAAATTTAAATACCCATCTATTCATAGATTAGAAAGTTATCCCCAAAAAGATTGAGGGGTCGACGACATAAGTTTCTGTCAATTTCATCAGTAAATTGTATCGAATTCCCGAGGGCGGTAAATAAATTGTTTTTGTAACGGTTAATAGATATTGCTGGGTAATCCAATATACCTTTGGTAATTGATTTTTACCATATTGGCCGAATCGTGATAAAACGGATTATGAAAGAATTTTCATTTTTCTAGACTTTATTGGTACTAGTCATCTTGTAAAAAGATATTAGTCATTTCACTATCGTTTTACAAATTGCATTAACAAAAAATAAATCAAGGATATTGAAGGAGTAAATAATAAATGCCAAAGTATCAAATATTTATTGATCGAGTCTCCAGAAGGAAGACGACTTAATGAAATACACAGGATTTTCTGGTAACACGTCCGTTCTCATATTATTAGCAGAAAGCAACTTAGCAGAAAATAATCCAATGATTTTATTGCGTGCAGATTAATACATTCGTCAAATACTTAAATCAATGGGCATTATAATTCTGTATACACCTATAAAGGCTCGTTACCTTGCACAATACCTGTATATAAAACAACATGTAATTTTATCGTTGGCGCATCGATGGTGTTTTGATTTAATAAATAAATAAATAAATAAATAATTATTACATCTAAAACTAATTGCCACAACACAGATAAAAATAAAACGAAATTACACTACGGTGTAAAATCGATTAGGCCGGGCATGAGAAAGCTTTTCCTGCATATATGACACGCATTTGAATGACGCGGGCCCGCCCGCTGTACCCCTTGGAAATTACTTCGAGCCTAAGGTAAAAAAACTATTTCCTATAGATTGCACACGTCTCGTTCACCACTTTACCCGGATATGACCACCTTCGGAATACAAATAGTTTGTGAATTTTTGAATTTATTCAATAGGTTCCATTTTTGTGTCGAAATTCTGAGCACGTTTTTTGAGATTACCTGTTAGAGATAATGCTGCTGTAGCTTGAAGTCTTAAGCAATGTGGTAAATTGTTAGTAGTGTTTATTTTTGCCCGTTTGTACTTGGTAGATAGCTGTTAAAAACCTGTTATAGTTATCCACGCAGTTATATCTCGTTCTAGGATCTACCTATTTCGAAACAATTATGGCTACCATACTATACATGAGCAGTCGTATCGTTTATCATCAGGCTAAGGGCATGCTCGTCTCGCCATTCATTGGTATTAAAATATATTTAATTGACCAATGAAAGTTGTAATTTCTTATCGGTCGATACTACTTGGACCATAACACACAGTACCAGAAAAAAATACGCCAATGCAATATATCCAGTCTTTGATAAGTGGTAGAACCAAGCTGTTGTCAGTCATGATTCATAATGAATGGGCTCGTCCGGGGCGGTACTATTGTTTCACAGAAGATCGACGTAAAGTGACAACTTTGCCATTGCGTTTCGCTTTATAAATGAGACTAGCTTTAGCCCGCAACTTCGTCTGCGTTATTAACTGTATTTGCAACTGATTTTTATATATTAAATTTTATAATTGATAGATACTCTCCATAAGTGGGAATTATATTCCCATTTATCCCTTCAAAATAAGAAAAGCTAAAACTTCGAATGACGTCGGTTTCTGTATGATTATCCCGCTGGCCAAATTATTTGACCTATAACCTACTTTGTCAACAACATTTTAATCCTTATCACACCCAACACCAAAAGTTAATGTTTTACACTGTACGTATATATACGAGTATTATGATAGAAAGGATAACAATATATAATATAGAAAAAATCCAAACACCTGAAGCTATAGTCAAATGGATTGGATGTTGACATGACTGTCGTTAATACAATGCAACGGTATTACAGTAGTGAGGGTTGGAACTTCATTACTGGAAAACTAAATGGCGTTGAAAAGCGAGATTTTATGACAAATAATTGTTTTACCTATCCTAAAAAAAAAAACATAAAAAGTACCCTATGTTATTTATAATACCTCCAAGAATATGTGTACAAAGTTTCATGATGATCGGTTAAGTAGTGTTCACCTGAAAGCGTAACAAACAAACTTACATTCACATTTGTTAGTAGGGATTATCGGATGCCCAATACCCTTTCCTCTTTCCATCCTTTGTTCCTCCCGCTCCCCTCCCGAGAACACATCTTTGATCCAAGTGTTATGGAGGTTCAAGGGCGGTACTGATCACTCACCATCACGTGATCTGTTTGCTAATTTGACGGTATAATATAAAAATATAAAGATAATTAACATTTTATTACGGATCTAAGTACAGTCATTATAGGAAATTAAATACCCATAAAACTTAATTGCCCAATATATCAAATGATTAGGTAGGGTGTCATAAAATTTGCAATTAAAATTTTACTGTCATTATAAACAATGCACTATAAACCAAAGTTTCTAGAGTGTACTAAAATGGACGAAATAACTTTAACTTTATTTATATGTTTTGGTAAGTTTAAATTTAAGTGCATTTAAAATTAGACATTATAAGGTACTCATAGTAAGGAGTTCTTTCCTTGGCCATGTGAGTAGGTCACATGGCCGGTAATTTTTTCCACATATTTTAATAATGCTGCAAAATATATCAATAATTGCTGCTTCCACCCGGATACGACTACCATACATAAAGCTGCCGTGGTGACATGACCAAGTCACATTCTGGAATCAACCTTCCATAAACTTTCATATTATGGCTAAATAAGTTTTTTTTTTATTTCAAAATATACACCTACAAAACAAAACGAAGTCGCGAAAAAAATTGTATAAAATAAATTTATCAGCAACTTCCGTGGTGCCGTTGGCTACAAATCGGCTTAAATGATCCACGTACTGAGACAAATGCTGGTGTGATCGACTGGTATGGCCCGGGTGTTTGTGACACCGACTCTCGCAGTTTCTGATACACACGATACTTGATTTTAGTGTGAGATCTATTAATCTGACTTTACGATTTATTTATTGATTTATATCTCGACAGCTATAGGTATTTCAAGCCCACAAATGTACGACGGCCTGGGTTTCGAGCGAGCGCCTTACTACGAAAATTTCAGAAACTTTTTCATTCCCCTGAGTTATGATATTCCTGACTTGGACAAGATTGATGTTAAGGGGAATTGTAACAATTGTCCCAAAGTATATTTGCCTGTGTGTGGCGACGATAATTTGACGTATATAAGCGAGTGTAAGCTAGCTTGTGCCAATGCCAATAGATATGCCAAACAAAATAAAACCGTTAAAAAGGTGAGATTGGGACCTTGCCGAGTGTTCCCTTCTGATTACTCTTAATAAAGAGGTTGATTTGAATGATCTTTTAATTGCCTTCATTTGCAAATGATTAACAAGTAAGTACACGAAGTTGTGAAGTTAACTTTGCTTCGTACCACACGACAGGTACCAGCAATAGGCCAGCGGGGTGGACCATGGCCTAACCCGAATCGTTCACTCCATGGGACATATTTGAGTTGATAAAGTAAAGTAAATGACAGGTGCTGTAGACTACTATGGGAATGGACCAGCTGGCTCAGATTGACACCACATTTTTACTCATAACCGACGTGAAGCGCCGATATTGCTGTTATTGAGACTTAACCTCTTATGTCTCAGGATGGCGAGCGCAGTGGACTGCAAAGCATTGCTTTGTAATTCACAGCGTTTTTTGGTTTGCTACCATCCATGAGCGGTCGTATAGCTTACCATCAGGCGTAAGGCATGGTCTTCTCGCCATACATAGCTATAAAAGATCAAACTGATCTGGCAACGCATTGCTATACAAGCGTATAGGATTGTGGTATACGATTACGAATAATATTATGTTATCACTAACGATAAGGTAAGCTATTTGCTCGTTAGCCGCACGGCAAAAACAAACCTAAATAAAGATAAACTAAACAAAACGATGTTGCACGTGTTTCTCGCGCTAACCCAAATGTGTCATGTTGGATTTCCACCATAAGCCTTATCGGTGTTCCGTTTGCGCGCTTTATGACGTCACTTCCTGACTGTCCGTAGGGCGATTTTGCTCCGTATTTTTGGTTTATTATTTAAAAGTCAGTCTTTCATTTTAATGTATGCCAAGTCAGCGGTGTTAATGCGTAATGCATAAAAATATGACTGTCACTAATTATTTTTCAAGAGATGCGATAAAAAATATGACACTGTCGTTCATATAGCAGCTTAAGTTTAATTACTTCCAGCCTCCATGGTGCAGTTGATTGGATGCCAGCTGCGAAACGAGAGGCCGCGGGTTCGATCTCTGCACCGAGACAAATTTTTGAGTAATCCAAAGGGTATAGGTTTGTCCCACCTAAAAATCTCTCATTCTTATCTCATCTGATACGACACAAGATTCGATCTTAGTGTGGATTAAGGAATGTTGCGTTGATTTATTTATTTATTTGCTTTTGTGAAATAGACGGTCAATAAGATTGCCAGACAGTCATCATTTAGTAATAAGACATTTTATTTATATTATTTATTTTTATTTGGGAAACATACAGAACAATAAAACATATATAGCAAGACACAGTAAGTAACAAATGATCCAGTGAAGCTTCCACAATCAAGTAACACATAAACAAAGCAAGTGACAAGACATGCGTATTCATCCGGTTTCTTCCAGTATTTTACATTGAATATCCAATACTGACTTACCATCACATAGTTCTTATTCTACACCATAAAAAACTTCATGAAATTACTATTTCTATTATCGGTTCACAGACTATTACGACACATGAAATCCTTTTTTATCACACTTTAAAAGACGATTTTTTTTGTTATCCACACCTCAATAAAATACCTGAAAACCCGTCCTCAAAGGGAAAAAAATACTCGTGTCGACGTAACTCGAAGTAATAACAATTACAGAGACAAACGGGGTCCACAATAAAGGTAGAAATACATTGCATGAACGTCTGGCGGCAGAAGAATGTAGGTTTTACACATTGAATAAAGTAAGAAACAGAGTATTACTGTAGCAGTGCACCGCGTCTGTATTTGCAATCGCTGCTAGATGGAGTTACTCTGTGATTATCATCATCATCATTATCATCAGCCTATTCGCGTCCACTGCTGGACATAGGCCTGTCTTATGGCACGCCACTGGGCTCGATCTTCAGCCCAACGTCTCCAACCGCTACCAGTCATCCTCTATGATACAAATCGAAATTTGAATATGCAAACTTTTATTTTTTATTCCGTTGAATAGCGAGACAAGCATGCCGTTCGCCTGATGGTAAGCGATCCGACCGCCCCTAAACAGTAGCAAAACCAAACAACACCTTGAATTACAAAGCAATGCCTGCATTCCACTGCGCTCGCCATCCTGAGACATAAGATGTTAAGTCTCAATATGTCCAGTAGATGGCCTCTCACATATGAGAGACCTACCACCAGTAAACGTTTTATGTCGGAACTAAGTTACAAGTTTTCCACTCCTTAAAATCCTTGCTTACTATTCCCTATGGTGGCCTGATGGTAACCAAACACCTCTGCCAAAAATGCTTCCACTGGTTGCAGGTTCAAATTCCAGGGCTCACTGGCTTTTCGGAGTCATGTGTTGGTCAATAATAAATTACCACGCAATATAACGTGAGGTAACCTGCGTACTTAAGTAATTTGTAAAAAAAGTCGGTGGTTTACAAAGTCCGCCAATCTGCAGTAGACTAGGGTGGTGGACTATATCGCCTAACCCCTCTTAATAGTACCATGGGGGTGAGATTGAAAACAATCATTTTCGATACTAGCGCCATGCTCTGGCGAGAACGAGAAATTATCGTGTAAGTAGTTTAAATGGAATTGTTAAATGGCGGTTATGTGCCACTAAATTAGGAAATATATTTTGTAAGTTTCATTTTAACCAATGTGTACTTGATATTGGTTAAATTACAGGAGGTTATAAAAAATACAAATGTTGAAATATTGATATTGAAATTGGAAATTTTGCACGCTTGCCTAACGCGCCATCTGATAGCGAAATCACGTCGAAAAAAAAAAAGTAGAGTTGCGCATCTATCTCTGTATATTACGCTAATCTATGAATTGTACTCTCGATTGAATAGGAGGGGCGTCCGTAGTGGGATGTATATGGGCTGATACAGATCCAGAATATTTTCCATCAGTTCACGTTTTTCCAGCCTTTCTAAATGCATGGTAATTCTTCAGACACGACACGACACAATAGTATGTACCAACCCTTACATTTTTAACCTTACCGAACGCATGAATGCTCCTGACGCGGCAACAGTGTGTTCCTAACGTAAGTTAAACGCCGTCAAGAGTAACAAACGTGACAACAAATCTCTGTAAACATTCGTATCGCGGAACAACTGGACAAATGCTCGCTCCTTTGTTATCGCCCTTCTGTTATTTGTGTTTGCGATGGAGGTAAATGGGCTTACTTGTTTATGGAATGTCTCAATTTTCACTGCGATAGTGTTGAGTTCTGACCTTGTTTGTTTACAATATTATCTTTAGTTGGATGATACAATTATTGGCATGTTAAATACGAAAGGTTATTTTATTGTGGCTCTACCACTTATATAACCATTATATCGATAAATATGTATGTATAATATGTAGATGGCATGAATTGTACCGACGGGACATTGAGAATTTTATTAATACATTTCACAGTTACTATGTCAGTAATAAGTACATAAAAAATTAAGAATTATTCATAAATAATTTGATGTTTCTGTATTATCATTAGATCATTCGTAAAATCCTTATTTTCGTCAATTTAATGTATCTACAGTTAACTCTAATACATAAATACATACATACATAAACTCACGCCTTTTTCCCAGAAGGCGTAGGCAGAGGTGCCAGGGCACCCGCATTTCGCCTTGTATGTTCCGTCCCACGATGTGATAGGCGGCGAGCCTATCGCCATATCGGGCACAAATTCCTGACTCTGGGCTGATAACGAATAGAAAAATCCATTATCACTTTGCCCGCCCCGGGATTCGAACCCGAGACCTCAGCTTTGTGACCATACTGTAGTACAACTACGCCACCGAGGCAGTCAAATCTAAACAAACATTGACGCTTATAAATCAGTAATGGTTTTAAACTTCACAACTTCGGTCGGAATTTACAATCTTCTAATGCTTTCATTGGAAATTAATGCTAAAATATTGCTTGAGAAGTTTAAGAATACATTTCGTTGACTAAGTTGCTGACAGCCATCGCAAGGTTAATACGCTGGCTGTGAAATGAGAGGTCGCAGGTTCGATATCTGCACCAAGAAAAATGCTTGTGTAGTTTACAAATATTTTTTTCTTGTCTGATTTTTTTTATACCAGGAATTTATACCGAATCTCAATGAGAGTTTTTGACTATCTGTATAATAATTTATTAGTTTATAAATTCTTTATTAAACGTAATCCTCATCATCATCTCAGCCACAGGAAGTCCACTGCTGAACATAGGCCTCCCCCAAGAATCTCTACATCGACCTGTTGGAAGCGGCGTCCAGCGACTTCCTGCAACTTTGGTCAGGTCGTCCGTCCACCTTGTAGGCGGGTGTTCGACATTTCGCTTGCCTGTACGTGGCCTCCACTCTAGAACCTTTCGGCTCCAACGGCCATCAGCTTTACGCGCCATGTGTCCGGCCCACTGCCACTTCAACGTGCTAATCCTATGGACTATATCGGTAACCTTTGTTCTCCTACGGATCTTTTTATTTCTAATTCAATTTGGTAGGGAAATACTGGGCATAGCCCACTCCATAGCGCGTTGAGTGACCTTGAGCCGTCTCATGAGGCCCACAGTGAGAGGCCACGTAAAAAAATGAGACGACACCTTTATATAAAGGTGACAATTGGCGGTCATATCGTTTACCGCGATTTCTTCCAGACAACCATTACATGGTCTAAATTGAAAAGAAGCTTGGAAGAAAAGAGTGGCCACAACTATAGTAATAATATAACTCTTTATTGTACCACCAAAAAATAAAATAGAATAGGTATCAAAGTAAAAACAGAAAAAATACACTTTATTGTATATATTAATTAAACAGGTAACATGGCAATGGCTTGAAAACTACAATAGTCGGGTCTAGATGCCAATCTTTGATAAGAGGTAGCACAATACTGTCAGGATCCTTTATCTAAACATACAAGTACACATTTATTCTCGCACATCCCCATCTAAATAGTAATTGTTTTCAGTTGTTTTCTTTCTCCCGGTTATTTTGTTACAAGTATTGCCGTGTTTGGGAACGGAGTAAAAAATGAAGATAGGACAAGGTGAAATAAAGATAGCTATGTCTAAAAATATACATCAAAACAGCAGAAAGACTTAAAATAAGTCCAATAGTAATTAGAACAGCCAACACCAACCCACATTGTCTGCCAACCCACACTACGCCGTCTTGGTGGACTATATGGCCTAACCACTCTCGAACATTGAGGAGGCCCGTGCCCTGCAGTGAGACGTATAGGGGCTGTGACAGTACAGTAACTAGAAAATCGAAGGGATTAATATTAAACAAATTAAGAATAGATTTAGGAGAAACGAGGTCGCGTATTTTATACTGATCATTATAAATTGCTTGTTATCAGTCTTAAAACATCGAATGTTCTAGGAAACTATAATCTAGTCTGAAATTAAATCTGAGCTAAATCCTTCTACAGTCTTCAAGGTATTTGTAAAGTAAATTTCAACGGAATTGATTAAGTTGCTAAGGTGTTAAGTATTTTCAAAGTACAGATATTCATATCCATAATCTATACTAATGTTATAAAGAGGAAACATTTGTATTATCGGATTTTTGTTTCTAACGAATAAACTCAAAAACTACTGGACTGATTTTAATAATTCTTTCATCATTCGGATGGTATATTATCCTGGAGTAACATAGGCTATACACATATATGTTTTTGATTGAAAGAAATTGTAGACAGAGTAACTACTGGACATATCGAGACTGACTTATGTGATGGTAAGCGCAATGGATTTCCAAGCATTGCTTTGTAATTCAAGGTGTTGTTTGGTTTTGCTACTGTCCGTGAGCGGTCATATCGCTTACCATCAAGCAAACGGAATGCTTGTCTTATCATACAAAACACTAAAAAAAGCTCCATAAAAGACTGGACGAGTCTAATAATATACATAATAGGTACACAGCCACTCTTTACGGTGGTTGCTTTGTATATGCCATATACGAATATTCTACCAGTAATTCACAGAATAAGTTTATTTATTCGTCTCCACGATAATACCATTATGCAAGTCCTTACAATCCATTCTAAGAAGTACTCGCTTTGCATTAGGAAAATTGCGCCTTTGGGATCTCAGTTGTCTGCCGGTTCGTAATTCCTTTTCTTAACATTATTATTTATGAGAATTTGTGCATGCACTATTTAATTTTATTTATGCATTTATTTATGTGATATTGCCCATAATTCTAATGCAATGACAGGTTTTAGATACTGTTACGGTAAATCTAGAGAGACGAATGAAAAAAGATTACCTCTCGTTATTTAATACAATAATCATGGGGGTATAACTTCGTACATGAAAAATATTGTAAACGATTATTTTGATCCTAGCGCCAGGCTCCGGTGAGAATGAGAAATTATCGTATAAGTAGTTTAAATGGAATTGTTATTTTTTTTCTAATCATAGTGGAATTTATAGTGAAACATTCATTATTGATATTTATAATTTACGATCTTTAGTAATATATTGAAATAACTAGGTAAGATTCGTGAGTTTACTAATATATTGAAGCCAATTTAATTTTTTCTGTATATTTTAATACTTTTGTAATACCGTCCTCAGAGGCAACATCGAATATAACTATTACCAAAGTCACTGATTAAACGAATTAAGTAGTCACGATTTGAAATAAATTCGTAAATTTTTGTATTTAATGAAAATAAATGTTTATTCAATAAATGGTCATCGTTATCTGGAAAAAAAATCGTAATGTTTTATTTTATCATTATGACATATTTAGTTCCTATCACAATCTGTTCTTTTCTGCATATTACTTTTACAAAATAATGTCGATGTTTCACATCTGCCAGGCGTCCCGTGACGGCTCACATTTTTTTAAATATTTTATTATTTATTTATACAAAATATTATCTATGGGTAATTGTAACCACTATCAATCCTATTCTCGATTGTAGAGGGACATGTTCCGACACAGTACAGTACAGTATAAGTAGACAGTAGAACTAGGGCGATGCACATAATATAAAGGGTATATCAAGACTGCTAAACGAAGCCCGGTGGAAGTTAAGGCAATTTCAGACACAATGCAATAGAAAAAGTTGCAAAAAAAGAGACGATTTTTTTTGTCTTTTTTTTTTCCTATTGTTAACAATATTTGGGTGGTAAATACATTTTTTTCCTAAAACATTAGTGTATACCCTATTATTTAAAAAGACCCTAAGGTATAAAAGAGTTTAAATTATTATTTTAACAAAAACTATGGATTTACCACCCAAAAATGATACATAAAGTCACGCCTTTTTCCCAGAAGGGGTAGGCAGAGGTGCCAGGACACCCACATTTCGTTCTGTATGTTTCGTCCCACGATGTGATAGGTGGCGAGCCTATCGCCATATCGGGCACAATTTTCTGACTCTGGGCTGATAATGAATAGAAAAATCCAATATCACTTTGCTCGACCTGGGAGTCGAACCCAAGACCTCAGAGTTGTAATCGTACCGTAGTAGACTGTGCCACCGAGGCAGTCATTTGTGTTTATTTAAAAACGATTATAGTAATCTGGGTTACATTTTCCGTCGGCATAATAAAACATAGATTAAAACATCAAACAAAAGAAATAATCTCATTCTTTAATCCTTTATCCTCATCTAACAGCGTTAGTAAACCTTTATTCAACATAAAACAGTATAGAAAACGTTTTTCTCAACGGAATATTCTGTAGCACAAACAGTACAAGTTTACATTGAATTATTTATTCAGAGAACAAGTTTTTACACGTCACAGCGCCAGTAATGTAACGAGATGCTGGTGGAAATAAGGAGTGCTTTTGTTCTCAGATTAAATCGGGTACTCTTAAAAAATAATAACACTTAGTTACAAGGGTTAGTTTCTAAAAATTGTGGAATTATGGCGAGGTAAGTAAAATACCTTTTCAAAGAGTTTGCTGTGAAACTAAATATTCAGCATTGAAGTAAAACTATTATTTACGGATTTTACGCGGATTTAGTCTAATTATTACAGCTTTTTAACTTCTCAACGTTTCTATTACTTTACAGCTATCGTGGTTAGGGGCCGACTGACTATATTCAACACATTTAGTGTATTAAAAGAGGAAGAATTATATAAATACACCCAATAATATACATAGTCCTGACCCCGACATAAAAGTATAAATAAGACAGAAACTGCGTTTATTTTATCACCATTAATGGCGAGACGGGCATGCTATTCGCCTGATGGTAAGCGATACGACCGCTCATGGACAGCAGCAAAACTAAACAAAGCCATGAATTAAAAGACAATGCTTGGCATTCCACTGCGCCCGTCATCCTAACACATAAAATGTTAAGTCTCAATATGTCCAGTATTTACTTTGGCTACAATGTCCTTCAAATGGGAACATAACAGTGCGTTTACATGCTGTTTGGCGAGAGAAATAGACATTGCGGTGGTACCTACCCAGGCCTCACACATGTAAGAGACCTACCATCAGTAAGACTGAGCTATCGTATGCATGTCATAAAATTGCATTGTCTATCCGTAATTTAAATACAAATGCCCAATGCAAAGTTTACATGTCTCGATGCTATTAACACAATTGATTTCTACAACAAAAGGGTATTTGAACAAAGTCACGTGAAAATCCACCATTAATCCTTATAATAAGTGAGTGAGTGTGTTTGTCTGTTACGATTTCATGCATTATTTTATTTTATTACCAACTGAACACCGGGAAATGCATGTAATTAAGTCAAAAAATATATTTTATTGGCCGATAGGCAGTGACATAACGAATTCGATTATCTGTTTATATCAAAGTTTTTAATTGTTAATTCCCTTTGGAACTAGATGTTCAATATATTGGAAAAAAGGCGTGATTACCTTTCATTCAACAAATAATGACATGTGCCTGATGGTAAACGGATCAGATGCCGCTGCCAACATGTTCACGGTGGTTGCGGGTTCAAATCGCATGGCACACATCTAACTTTTAGGAGTCATGTGTGTACTGATATTCGATCACCACGCATTAAGAACGGTGAAGGAAAACATCGTAAGGGAACCTGCACATCATAGGGATTTATAAGAATTCTATGGTATGTAAAGTCCGCCAACTCGCATTAGGCGCGCTGGAATATATGGCCTAATCACTCTCAATCGTATTGTCAATTGTAGAGGTTGCCCGTACCCTGCAGTAGGACGTACATGGGCTGATACAGACAAAAAAATAAGTGAGTGATTTAAAATCACTTATTGTAATTTATCGTTCTGGTATACGGGCTGCCCTCTTTTTCTATCTCGTCCATCCCAAAGTAGTCGGTAAGAGATGGCCTCGAGTGACATGACCGTCTTTGTACAGCAATATAATATAATATTTTATTGTCAAGTTAATTTAGTGTACAAAGAAGGTAATAAAAGGATAGCGACATCAGTTTTTCATTTTGTCAATATTCACAGAAAAGCGGGTGAAGCCGCTTGCATAACCTAGTATACACATAAACATTGAAATTAAATAACCCATTACAGTCATTGAAATAAATCAAACGTTGCATGAAAGGCGGTCATAACATCAACTTTTAAATTGGCTTCTTACATTTCCTTCGAAACCGAACGCTTGTAAAATGTATTTCGGGAAAACATTTATTTCTCTGTGTGAGTATTGCAGGGTATTAAACAATATTACCATCGACAATACTGCCAAGTGTGAGTCGTAATCGCGCATAGACAATTTTTTTTTAATATGCTGCAGCTATACGACTAGGTACAGATTAATTTCCATTAAATATTTATTCTATGACCAATTCACATTCTAATTAAAATCACGTCATTTCAGTAAGGATAAAAAACTAATTAATTTAGAATTTACGGTTGAAATATTTCATTACTTAATTAAAAAATACTTCAATAATTTTGCTGCGTTTTCCTAATCACTCGTTTAATATAAATAGAAGCGCCTGAATATTGAATTGCGATTGGTAATAGGTCAATGATTGCGAGATATGATCGGCACGAAACGGGGACAAGCAAAACTGATTTGTATAGCTATGGCAATAAAGTCTTAAATTCTATATGCCGAAAAATGAGAAAAACTTCCGATAAAACTGAAACGTCGCCTATGTACTGTCACTTCCTATTTCAGTTGAAAAGTTCCAATCAGTATACAAATTCATTTACAGGAGCGAAACGTAAAAGAGATTGTCTCAGCGCCGAAATTCTTTTCTTTGACTTCCAATTTCTTTCTATTGTACCTTTTAAAATTTAAATATTTCACTTGGAAAATTCTTTAGAGACTAAAGATTCGATAACATTCACCATTGAAATGTTTATTTCGCTAAATGACAATAGAAAAATATGCAGTAGAAATACAAATGCTGCTGAAAATTTTATACAGTATAGGAGCGAAAACTGGTCGAGGTGAATGTGCATACTTCTACCGAAGACACGGAACTTCTTAAAGGTCAACAGTTCGGTTGAGAGGAGTTAGGGTATAGTCTACCACGTTGACCTAGTGCGGGTTGGCGGCCTTCACACACGACAGAAAATCTTCTTAATCCCTCTATGGTATGAAAAATTCCTCACGATTTCACTGTTAAAGTGCCTTTACTATGAATACACCCATGACTCCAAAAAGACGGAGCTGTGCCTTGGGATTCGATGGACCATCCATACGATAGCAGCTTTGGGTTTCTAACAGGCCCCTACACATTTTTTGGCCACTCCTTTGTTACTTCCCCGGTCCTCGACGAGGTCTTGCGATTTTGGCTCGAATGCATCCAACTCGTCTTTCACCGAATCTTCGGTCTACCGCGTTTTTTCTGCGTTTATTTTATTTTAAAAAAATACACCCAACAGTCACATACATAGCCCTAACCCCACACTAAGATCGAGTCTTGTGTCCTGGGTATCAGGAACTACGACCCAGACCCGAAAATACCTGTGCTTCACATAAATATTTTTTTATGGTGCGGGAGTCGAACCCGCGGCCTCCCGTTTCATAGCCAGCATCTAACCAATTGCGCCACGGCTGTCAATGTCAATTTATATTATATAATATTTTTATTTCTTTTTCAGTTGCAACAGCCCTGATGATCCACGCAGCACATTCGCTCCTCACCAACGCAACACCAATCCAATTCCAGCACTGGTACATCCGTCCCATTGTAGACGACCTGCCTGCTTTAGAAAAGATCCGTAACTGCGATTGCCCCAGGATATATATCCCAGTGTGTGGCTCAGATTATAGGACCTATACAAACATCTGTTGGATGAACTGTATGAACCGAATCAGGCTATTAATAAAGAATATTAAGCATCGCGTCAAAATTAATTATGTTGGAGTCTGCTCGACGTTCATCGAGCCTTTCGAATACTAAATGTAAACAATTTTGGCTTGTATTATTTCATTATTATTCCTTGGTGGTCTTATTATAAATAGAAATATATTATAAATGGATACATTGTGTTTCATATTTTATGTTTGATATTTTCGTTTTATTTGTATTTTATGTGTGCAATAAAGAGTGTAAATAAATAAAAAATCTATATACTTAGCTGATTTTTTTACAATAAAATCACTTTGACGGGCCAATAGTATCCTCTTAATGTTAAAAACGAAACGTTTGCATTTGTTACCTCTTCACAATATAACGGTTGTACCAATTATGATGCAATTTTATATGGAGGTAGCTGACACCCTCGATAAACATATAGACTACTTTTAATTTCAAAAAAAAGTTGAATGAGTATCTAGTATCTAGAACCGGGTGAAGCTGGCCGGGCCAGTAGTGTAATATCTTTCAGACAATATTCGGAATATCTGCAGTCACACAAGAGAAACCAGTACTTGGGAACTAAATCTGTTAGTCACGAATTTCATATTCCGTACGGAATTATTATGAGACAAAATAGCACTGTCAGGTAATTTTGTATAGTTTACAACGTGAGTGCCGGCATTATAAGTTTGTCAGTTAAACACGTAGAACATAACAATTCGAGTCGACGGGTGTACTGCTCAGAAATGTCACATGAGCTCTTTAAACTTTCGGTGAATGTGAAATGAAAATAAAATATTGAGTCTATAAAATATAAACAATTAAACGATTCAGTAGTTTTTTTAGTCTACCTTCCTGTTCGGAAAGCGGTTTTTACTAGCTACTTAAATGTCCAACTACCGACGAGTCAAATGTATTTTTTAAATATACTCTATTTCTGTTAACATAAAGCCTGTCATTTTGCTGTCATTACATTGCATAGTCAGTTAAAATATACCTTATTAAAACTAACATTAAGTTTACATTACATTGACAAGCCTCTAAAGAGGCCGCGACGTTGGAGTACGTAGACAAGATCTTGCAAGAAACACTAGTGTATTTTTTTTTTTCAAACAAGTGCAATATAATGATTATCATTATTATTTAATAATCATTGATTCATTCATCCATTTATTTGACAATTACCATTATTTATTTAATTTTACTATACATCTCAAGTTACATAGTAATTAAATATAACAAATAAAAAAAAATAGTACAATAGTTGACCATTGAGCAATTGTTTCCTGGCAACCTTTCATTCTATAGTATGGAACCTTTATCACACAACTTCGACACACACTTGACCGGTGCTTTTTAAAATTCCTTTATAATCAATTGTTACCGCAATGAATTGCACTTTTATAATTTACGACTACATTTTATGGCACAATACGATTAATTAAGGTATTATTACCACGCGACCTGTTACTTTGAATTCTTTGTACGAGCAAACGCCAAGTAAACATTTTAATTAAAGAAATGAAGGAATTTTGTAAGCTATTTCCATTCATTATTAAAGTGGATATTGCGAACCAAATTCTTGTTACAAATAACAGTACAGTACCGCAATTTGTTCCTATCCTAGTCTATCCTACGCTGTCAGACTATCTTCCTTTTCTTTCTACTGTTTCTACGTACTTCTATGCTTCCATATGTATGGCGCTTTTGGTTTTGTAACCAGCAGTAAAACGAAAGGCTGCGGTTCTGATCCCTTACCAAAACACTTGTTTAAGTCTGGTTTTTTAGCGCTCAAAATTCTCTAATAGCCACAAGATTTGTATCTTAGTTTGGGATCAGAAAGATAAGTGAATTTTAATTTACATTGAGTATTAAAACTACGCATGCATCCGTGGCGTAGTTGGTTAGACGCCGGCTGTGACGAGAGGCCGCGGGTTCGATCCCCGCACCGAAACAAATAGTTTGTGAACCACAGGTATTTGTATCGGGTCTGGATTTGTGTAGGACTGAAAAGTCTCTCGTAGTTCCTGATACCCACGACACAAGACTCGATCTTAGTGTGAGGTCAGGATTATGTATGTGATTGTTGGGTGAGTTTATTTATTTATATATGTACGAAATAGGTTCACAGGCAACCAAATGCAAGAGGGAATAGTGTTACAGCTTAGGAGTAATAAAGAGAGATATATCGGTACCGCTCTTCACACAATTTTGTTTAGAATGTCCGCTCGAATATATAAATAATAATATAATACATCAATAGGTAGGTGTATTAAATATTTATTAGTGCGTGCTGGTCTGTTGGTAACAGACCCGACGCAGCTGCCAATTGCCACGGCCATATTGACTGTAGTCGAGATTCAAATCCAAAGGCACACTTCTGAATTTTCAGAGTCATGTGTAAATTAATACTCAATGACGTACTATATTGGTGAAAGAAAACATCATGTGGAAACCTACATACCAAAGTGATTTCAATTTCTAAGGTACATAAAGGCTGCCAACCCGTTCTAAGTCAGCGTGATAGTCTAACCCTTCTCAATCGTACCCTTGATATAAAGGAGGCCCATGCCCTGCAGTGGGACGTATATCGACTGGTACAGAGTTAGATACAGATTAAATATTTAATTTTCAGGTACCATTATTATTCTCATCCTGCTCAACGAGAGTGCTCAGGGTGAATACTTGCCTGGGTACTACCGCCTGCTGCCGGTGTTATCCGAAGTTATGCCTTGTGAGAAATGTCCTAACGTCTATTTTCCTGTGTGTGCCTCCAATAACATGACGTACATCAACCATTGCCAATTCTCATGCAAAACATTTAATAAAACTGTCAAAATTATCAGACGAGGAGTTTGTATATTTTTCTAATGTGTTCTAATTTTGATTTCTTTATTAATTAAAGGTTGCTAGACTTAAAAAAATAACTATATTATTCATTTTTTTTAATTGCCTGCGATTGTATGTACTATTATTGTTTATAGATTTATAATATTTTATTTAAAATTATAATACATATTTTACATTCTAGTTTACAAGTTCTATGTAGAAAAGAAAGTCGGTTGGTAGTTTTAGTGATTACAGGCACATTTCAAGGAAAAATTTCGAAAAATATAAAAGAAAAAAAACGCGATGACTTTTTGTGGTGATTTCAAGTACCTTCGGGTGGTAAATTCGTAGTTCTTGTTAAAATAATAATTTAAGCTCTTGGGTACTTAAAATTAATAGGGTGCACATTATTATTTTAGGAAAAACTATGTTTTTATCATCCAAATATAAGGGAGAAAATGTCCATAGGCATTAAGTCCGCCTATAATATTTAACTGCACAAAGTGTAAAAATGCACAGTCGTAAACGACATTAATATAATTCATGTGTACTCAAAGGGGTAGGCAGAGACATTCGTGTCACCCGCAATGGCCGAGCTTATTTCCGTTCCAAAATGAGATATGCAGCTAGCAAATTGCCACGCTGGGAACAAATTCCAGCACTGACATCTCATGTTATTTTAAAATGGAGAAATTCAAAGTGATAGACAGAACATCACGATATAAACACAGTCGCCCATTAATTTTGTGCGTACTAATAAATAAATAACACCCAATAGTCACATACATAGGCCCGACCCCACACTGAGTTCGAATCTTGTGTCGTGGTTATCAGGAAATAAGAGAGACTCTTCGATCGTACTAACACCCAGACTAGAAACAAATACCTGTGGATCACACAGAAATTAACTCGATGCGGGAGTCGAACCCTAAACTAATAAGCCAACCCTAACTAATAAGCTATAGAACGGATGGTGGGATAAATAGACATTGCGGTAGTATCTTCCCAGGCGGCCTCTCACATAACAGTGACCTACTACTAGTAAATACAAATCACTATGGTATATCGTCGGTGATATTCTAAAACCGCGGAACTAACAGTGTTTAAAACCGCGTAGGTATTTACAAAACTAGCAAAATCGAGATTTCGCGGGCTTAGTCGATTTACTAATTATTTAATACATATTTAACATAACTAATGCCTACAATACCAAGAAGAATATTATCATTTGACTATTTAAAAGTTTAAACAAGTTTAGTAAATATTATGTGTGTTTCTTCGTTCCTGTAAAATTCACTGCACCTACCTTACGCAGTTTTAAACACTGTTAGTTCCGCGGTTTCAGAATATCACCGACGATATACGTTTCTTCACGATCCTTTTGTTCACCGTCGTAGTGAAGATAAAGTAAGAAAAGTGAAGACAAACTCAAGTATGATAGTAATAGTGGAAGCAAACATAATCGCCTTGGGTAATAAGTCTGCGGAATCCCACCACATTTAATTACCTTCCAACGGGAACACTACTCGTATTATTATAAAGCAAATCCGCGGGGTTTGTTCCTCAACTTTTATAAGGCGTGAGCGGTAGCGATTAAATGATTTTGTTTTAAGAATTTTTGTACTCTCTCTCTTTTTCTCTCTTTTCAGCCACTGCAAGTCCGCTGCAAAGATTATTATCTTTTTTAAATGTTATGACAAGACGAGCATGCCATTCGCCTGACGATTATAATTATCTAGGCATTTCATTAAATTATGTTAATCTGAATAATTTATTTTAAGGATGGACGATATAAAATTATTAAATTTAAGCCGCATATATTATAAATAACCACATTCCGAAGCATAAAAAACTATTAATATCCATCCAAAGTTTCCCTGGAAGAAATTGCCTAGTTTGATAAGGCTGCCTCTTGTGCTACTATTATTTCTTAGTTAATGTATTTTTTGCTATTTAGCGCAAAAAAGATTTAATAAATAAATAGTAATTATAGATAACAGGAAAATTCCAAATCATAAATCGCCGTAATGTTCCAACTTGTGCTGCGCTCTATAATCCCTTTGGAGAGTTACGTCACCACAAAGAGCGCCGACAAGGGGATCAGTCGATGCATCTCGACGATTTACTTAGCTCTAAACATCAAATGCCTAAAACAATGATTTCATATTCGTTTATACTTGTTTATACTAAACACGACGTTAAGTAACCATTTAACGTATTTTTTTTTGTCATTATTTTACAATCGTTTTTCACAAAATAAAGTTTAACAATAGATCTATAACAGAATAATACAGGAAAGCAAATTTTGTGAAACCCTTGCAAATAGAATTAGAAGGACTCCAATAAAGTACCACTGTATTTGAAAGTTGAGTAACTACTGGACATACTGAAACTTAACATCTTATGTCTCAGGATGCTTTGTAACTCATGGTATTGTTTGGTTTTGCTACTCTTTATGGTCGGTTATATCGCTTGATACCAGGTGAATGATAAGGTCGTCTCGCCATTCATTGCAATAAAAAATGGCCCACTGCTGCTCACGGGTCCCCTCGATAATCAAGAGTTCAATTAAGAGGGCTAAATTTATAGTCCACCACATGCCAGTGTTGCGTTAGGCATATCATATAACAAATTATTATAAAGTAATCTGGAGACTGTCCCACCCTTACATCCATCACTGCAACTCCTGTAAGCCAGGATCAACAGTGGCACACAATGTGATGACACCGAGCATTGAAGCTCGGCGAGTCTCCGAGAATGTCTAACTTGTCTTTAACCTACAACGAAATTAATCAGAAAGTGAAATGAATAGGAGGAATTGGAATTAGATTATTGTCCACTTCCGTCCGTGCAAAGCGGGCATGGTATAAATGAGTGTATGGACAAACAGGCATCCTTAAGTTTCCTTTGCCGTCGAAATAAAACACACATTTACATGAATTTCTTTAGAAAAAATCACGAGAATCCAATGGAAATTGTTGTCTCGTTTAAACTTGTATTATTTATTTAAGAAATTAGTCGTGCTGATTGCTCCGCTCAAGTCGCCGGCTCTTTATTCATACTCCGACAGTTCGTTTCTAATTTAATACGGTTAACTCGCAGCTAAGAATTTAACTGAATTTTCTTTGAGTTACCACTCAAGGCTATTATAGCCAACAAGCTTTTTTGCGCAAGTTATTAAAGAATGACGATGAATTAGTGCGTAATAGTTGCACACATATTCTTGGCTTTGGGTATCAGAAATTAAAAGAGAATTTTGAGTATTCTCATATCACATCGTGGGACGAAACACACAAGGCGCAACGTGGGTATCCTGGTAGGATCTCTGCCTACCCCTTCTGGGATAAAGGCGTGTGCTTGTGCGTGCGTGTGGATCACCAATTGCCTAAATACCTGCGCTAGACAGGAAGAAATAAGCCTTATATGGTATACAATGTAAAAGCTATATTTCCAAATGTATTTGGTCTAACACACATAAATCGTTTCTTTTTGCGAATATGACATTGCCGTTACCATTTTGGAGGGTCTTTTGAGAAGCTTAAGTTGAAGAATCAAGATGCATTTTAAAAAGTCATCGTTTAATTGAGTTATAGGAAATAATTTTGTAATCTGAAGAATTTATTCGGCCCCTGCCTTTCCTAGGTATATTTGGGATATAAATAAAACGTTAGTCATCCGTGACAGCAGTGTGTCACCCGTAACAAGTTTATGAAGAGCACTACGCTTACTTTAATAAAAAAAATCTTTTCAGTTTTACTTCAGCCTAAAATAAAACTCGAGGCGCTTCACGTAAAAATGCTAAATATTTTTTCATGTAATTCATTTCATAACCTTTTTTGTATGAGTACCCTTTGTTTTTTATTACACTGGTACGACAAAATTGCTAAAATGCAGCTTTTAGAAGGCAACGCACAATTTATATTGTGTATTCTTCGACGAGAGGTAGTTATTTCTTGCTTGTCGACACAATATTCCAGCCTTTTGTAAAATCGGTAATAATTTATTTTATGGCTTTATTTTACACCGTGAAAAACAACTTAAATATATGAAAATCTTAAATATTGATTGCCGGTTGTATAAGTGACGGTTTTATCGCAAACGTTGGCGATCTCATCGAGACCACCTTTGGATGGAGCGAAATAACCAGAAGACGTGAATAGAAATATATAGGTATGTACAGAATGAATATTAATCTTTCTATACCTCACACATGGTATGTAGAGACTTTTGGGTCTAAATTCAAAGCCTTTATATCATTACAAATTATTTATTTAATATATTTATCAAAATCTAAGAGTGGGTGCAGCAATGAATTTTTATCTTGTACCATCCACAACACTGAATTGATTCTTTCTATGACTCGCCCACAGTATGTAAAGACTTTAAGGCCTAAATCAAAAGCTTTAATCTTTACAAGTTATTTATTTCATCTGTTTACCAAATTTTAATCTGAGTTAAGAAATTAATGGCTTTTCTATCGTGTTTTTTTTAACCCGCGGTTGTATCACAGCTGACTTCTTAACAACATACATACATAAACTCACGCCTTTTTCCCAGAAGGGGTAGGCAGAGGTGCCAGGACACCCACATTTCGCCTTGTATGTTCCGTCCCACAATGTGATAGGTGGCGAGCCTATCGCCATATCGGGCACACATTCCTGACTCTGGGCTAATAATGAATAGAAAAATCCAATATCACTTTGCCCAACCCGGGATTCGAACCCGAGACCTCAGCTTTGTGACCGTACCGAAGTACAACTACGCCACCGAGGCAGTTGTTCTTAACAACAAACCTACAAAAATTTTCAATTAGAATTCCCTGTCAAAAATGTACTGAGTCTAAATTAGCAGCATTCAATTTCAAACCACCGAGAACACCCAAGGAAGCGTAACTTTAATATAAAATAATTTTCACAACGAAAATTAAAAGACACGTGCGAAGGTGAAAACTGAGTGGTTCATAACGTTCCTCCTCTTGTGGCCTTTAAAACTTACGTGACTAGCAGACGGACACGAGCACTTTACTATAGTTAACTTTACTATAGATGCATCTGAGGACAGAGCAAGAATAGACGGAAGAGCCGAAATGAGAGCACTAGGTCAACAGAGAGTACTCAAAATTAAAAGGTTCTTTATTTAAATTATAAAATAAAACATCATTTAAATTTAGAATGGTTACGGCCTTATTGATAGACAGTTTTAAAATCTATTTTAGATAACGAATGTGTTGTCCCTTTCGAACGATATTTGCATTCAGTTTGGGCGAAGAAGACAAAACATTCGATATCAAAAATTGATTTTAAAACTGTATATGAATTTTGTTGCATTGTGAAATCTATTGGCACGATAAAATGAATATTATTTTGTTGTAGACACATTATAGCAGATGGTAAGTGCAATACAACCTAAAAAGAGTCTGTTTTTAATGTTAATCGAATTAAATATTATTGTGGCAACCCAATATACTAAACCAAAAAAATGTTTATATGCTCGTTATTTTTATTTATTGTTGCTAATAATCTCTTTGTTTATTTTATATCACAAAACAAATAAAAAAGGTACGAAAATGTATCGAAATACCGACGTTTAAAATCATTGCCATGCGCATTGTACTCTTTTTTGCCAAGTATACCCCTTAATTTGAAATTATGTTTCATTGCGATTATAATTTCATCATTGTATTTCTAATAAAATCTATAACATAAGATTCAACTCTATTTTACTTAAAGGTAGCATAGAAATGAATGAGAATATATATTGGGCCTACACTTTGGTCAAAAAAGAATCCAAATATTCACAATATATAAAATCATACACGGCCCACTTCTCCCTTATCAAGACTCAATGACGCAGCAATTGCATTACACGGTGTCACAAAAATTCCATACAAACTTCTATCATAAAAAGTTGGAAGTTTGCTGTTAACGACGTAAGTTCCCGCCAAGTTTTATTAAGTGGAAACTCGCAGCAATTCTTCTAATTAATCATTATGTTTATGCGAGGCCGCGTCGGTACACTCGGAGAGATCTCGAAAGTCACGTTCATTAGCGTAAAGGATTATGTTGTGAAGGACAGTTGATAAGCCCTCTGGAAAATTCGAAAGTGAATTTGCATTGAATAATTCTAAATGTTTTGATGGGCTTAAGAAATCAATTGGCTTACTGCTCGACATTTTGGTATATTGAAACGTACTAGTGGTTTTCTGGTCGTAGGTCTCTTGTGACAGGCCGCCTGGGTTGGTACCACCACGACGTCTATTTCTCCAACCAAATAGCCGTGTAGATGCTCTGCTGTGTTCCGGTTTGAAGGATATTGTACCCAGAGTAACTACTGGACATATTGAGATTTAACAACTTATGTCTCAGGATGGCGAGCGCAGTATAAGGCCAAGCATTGCTTTGTAATTCATTATGTTATTTGTTTTCCTGCTGTCTATGAGCGGTCATATCGCTTACTTTCAGGCGAATGACATGTTCGTCTCATCATTCATTCAAATAAAAAAAATACCAGTGAATCAAACAAATGTTTGTCTCGGTGACGATATCAAACCCGCAGTATAAACCATAGCACAAGTCAAATAGCAAACGTCCAAATTATCAATATCCAATATCAATAATTCCAACCGACCAAACCAACATCAATTAAATTTATAACACCGTGTTATTTATCCCCTAAGATTTGCGATGAACTTTTCTACTTCAAAACTCAATTTCCTTCACTACACAAAGTCTGGGCATTTAGAAAGTTTAAAAACATCCCGAGCTCCGTTTAATGTCCTGAATTTTGACGATAAGTGTATTAAGGCAACACTCGAGTCAGTTCGACGCCTCTAACTCTTTATTCGACTTGCGAAATGTACAATCCGTTTGAATATTTCACTCTGGTTTTACCATTATTGTTGTTTCAGAAGTAGCGTTTTGGTTGAGACATCATTATTAATTCCTGATTTCTGAAACTTTAAAGTAATTGTGAAACATATTTTTGGCTACCCTTATCCCACTTCTGTATCTGTATCAGCCCATATACGTATACATATGTACGTTCCACTGCAAGGCACTGGCTTCCTCTACAATTAAGATTACGACTGTGAGGGTAAGGCCATATAGTCCACCATGCTAACCAAGTTCACGTTGGTTGCCCACTTAAAATCGTAAAATGACGTTTCATGCCAGTTGCAGAGTGATTTAATTCACTCTCATATGTGAGAGGCCATCTTTATAAATACCACGGTAATGTCTATTTCTCCTGGCAACCAGGGTAAATGCACTGTTGTACTTCGATTTGAAGGATATTGTAGCCAGAGTAACTACTAGACATATTGAGATTTAACCTTATGTCTCCGGATGGCGAGCGCAGTGAAATGCCGATGCTATAAAGCATTCATGGTGTTGTTTGGTTTTCTTACTGTCCACAAGCGGTCTTATAGTTAACCATTACGGAAATAACATGCTTGTCTTGCCATTCCTAGCAATAAAAAAAAAAACATTAGAACACTCAATTATATTTTATTCAACTACTTAAAACGGTATACAATTCCCTTGGTGCAGTATGGTGACGTTGGCCGCGCGGGTCGAGTCACATTCGAAGTGGCACGGGTTGTAATACGACTTGTTGTTGGAGCCACACACTGGGTCGTAGATCTTTGAACAAATGCAGTTCTTTACTGGGCTGGCTTCTGATGTGTTCGTTTTATCACTGAAAAAAAAAAAAAGATCAGTAACTTACATAGCCATGTTCCAATATTAAGATAAAAGTCTTGTATCGTGGGTATCAAAAGGTACCAGACTTGTCGGTCTCACAAACATACAGACCCGAGACAAATATTTGTGCGTCTCACAAATGACAAACACTTGTTTCAGTGCGGGGATCGAACCCGCAGCCTCTGCTTTTACAACCTGAGTCTAACCAACAACTTCACGTAAGCTGAATAATTCTAGTGACTTGAAAAATTGCTGGACTTGTTTTATTGAAATAATTTTCGGTCACAGGAAGAATATTGCTGAACAACGGATGCCAAAATTTCCAAAGTCATTGATGTGACTTAGCGACCTGCAATCGCTCTTGGTGATATCTTCCAGAAAACCCTTGGGTGGAGTGGAGTGAATAGAAATAGCAAACGGGGGAAGTCAAGTCTTAATAGTTAAAGATGTTTTCTTCTTCTATGTTCGCTACAGGCTTTTTTATACTAGATAAAAAAAAAATTTAATTCGTAAACAAAACCACTTTTTAAACGAAATATCTTTGTATTCGATAAAATCATTCTACATTTTTCTGTACAACATCATTTAAACATACTTACAAGTAAATCCCCAAAAAAACCACAACATACCCATAAACAAAAATAGCCGGAATTGGCGCAAAATTATGTCGCGCTGGATGTCTGAATTACTGACAATTCTCGCGTGACAGATAAACCTCGATAATAAGGGATGTTACCTACCCTTCTCGCAGCGCCGGCTTAACAGCCCGGAACGGTGTCAGGTTTTTAGGCCGCATGTCCCTGTTTAGGCCCAACACGCAATGTGTCAAAGCGACTGGAACAAAGGATTTTCGGTAAAGCCCTGTACAGATTTGCTGACAAGTGAAGGCTAACAAAAAATGTTAATTTCTAATACAATTTTAACATCAATCAGGCTGAATTAGGACATTGGAGTTGTACATTTTTTCCTCTGTAGTTGTATATTTATACTTAATTATATGACCTTGATGTTGTGTAGATATGTATGTATATATTTTAAATATAGTACCATAACTACACATATAATATCCATATTATTCGTATACCTGACAACTTTTATCCATTTCTCTTATACCCATCAAATGGTTGTCTGTCAGAAATTGCGTAGTGCGCTAAGACCACCAATTGTACTTTTTTCTCATCTAAATTATTTACTTTTTGTTTTATATCTTGCCTACAATAAAGCTTTAAATAATAATACCTTCAATTTATTAAAGAAAGTATTTGTTACGTATTTCATTGTATGCTGTAGTTAGCTTTATATGGAGGAATATTTAACTTTGCTTTTATTTTTTTGTTTGCTATATTTGTAATGAATAATGTATCATGTTTTGGTAAATCTAAAATTAATTAATAAGTAAAGTATTAAACAATGTTTTACATTATAAAAAAGCTCTAAAGTTATTTTTCTGTCAGCCCATATACGTCCCACTGCAGGGCACGTGCCTCCTCTACAACCGAGAGTACGATTGAGGGTGGTTAGGCCGTATAGTCGTGTTTATTATTTATTTCTTTAAAAAGCTACCCTGTTAATTTATATAAAAATAAACACAGCTAAAAAATATCGAACCTAAGTTTGACCTTTTATTATTGATATCCATATATATATATATATAATTTTATTTAAAATTTTCATTACATATATTAACTACCTCGAGACTGTAATTGCCTTATTTATTCAAAATTGCAGTAAATAAATTTATTATTATAAAACCAATTAAATATATTATTATACCTTTATCAAATACATTAATCTTCTCGTCAAAACAAAATTATCAACAACACACTGCGACAGAATATTCAAGTGGAAAATATTAAATTATTAATAACAATTTGAAAGGCATACGTTAATGGATTTTACCAAGTTCACAGACAAAACAGAATTACTGATGTGAAAATTTAATTCGTATCGAAATAATTTTGGTTTTTGAATTTTTTATCAAACTCACTGGTGATGCAGCTTGAAAGTTATTTAAAATAGCAAGCCTTATTAAGGTTTGTTCGTAAGTGGCGTTTGATACAATTACAACGCTGTGGTCTTGGGTTCATATCCCGAGTCGGGAAGTGATATTTAAATGAACATATCTGTTTATTCAATCTCAGCAAAACAGTAATATGTAGAAGCACCTATAGCATACTGTATGTCTATATATAACGTTCAATGTACAGTTGCTTATTTTCCCAAATAAAATAAAATAATTCAAAATTTTCTATTCAGTCCGGTAACAAGTATTGGTGCCCGGTATGACGATAGGCTCACCCTCTATCACATGATGGGACGGAATACACAAAGCGAAACGTCAGTATCCTGGTAGTGGCCTTTGCTGCCCCTCTCGGGATAAAGGCAGGAGTTTGTATGCTATGTGTGTATAAGGTTTGTTCTTTATAGTATTGCCAGCCTCCGTGGCGCTATTGGATAGACGCCGGCTGTGAAACGAGAGGCCATGGATACGGTCACCGCACCAACACAAATCTTTTTGCGATTTACAGGTATTTTTTCGGGGCTGTGTGTTTATGAGACCGATGTCTCTTGTAGTTCCTGATACCCACGACACAAGACTCGACCTTAGTGTGGGGTCAGGACTATTTTTGTGACTGTTGGGTGTATTTATTTAAAATAACAACAAACCATATTTGGTATCAATATAAACATGGATTATTTAAACAGCATAATATAATCATTAATTTTGAACTCGTAAACATCCTTTGAAATATGAGATAAATCCCGAATATTGATATGAAATGTTGAATACAATGAGCAACGTATTTCATATATTAATTTTTCATTAAATTCTTTTGTCGGCCGAAACAACCAATGCAGGAAAATTCAACGTTAATGAAACCTCAGATTCCAGAAGCACAAAGGCTGCATTTCCGACCAAATATTTGTTTAACAAAGAATTAAATTGTATGGCAATATCAGTTTTTATTCGCTTAATGATGAGTATAGTTTTTCTACAATCGACAGTTCAGTTGAAAACTTCTCAATAAAATAATGTTTTTAGCGAGAAAGAAAGAAACTTACTGGTAGGTCTCTCATATATTAGATGCCGCCTGGGTAGGTATCACTACAATGTCTATTTCTCCCGCCAAACAGCAGTTTAAATACGCGGATTGAAGGACATTGTAGCCAGAATAACTACTGGACATATTGAGACTTAACATCTTAGTCTCAGGATGGCGAGCGAAATGGAATGCCAAGCATTGCTCTATAATTCATGATGTTGTTTGGTTTTGCTACTGTCCATGAGCGATCATATCGCTTACCATCTAGCGAATATTAATATTAATAATAATACAGGAGCCATTAAGATTAATTATTTATGAAAATATACTTACAAATACAAATTAGCAAAAACATCTTCATTTTATTTTGGAGTCCTTCGTCTAAGACGTAAAACTACTTCTTAATTAGTTTCGTTTTATTGCTGTTAGTTTATCGGTGAAATGAGTAATAAAACTGCGTTTAGTAAAGTTAATTGACTGTATAAGTATTGTTTCTAGAAATTAATTAAACATTACAAAATGACATAGCAATAGTTGGATTTTGTGGGATTTTGATTGATGAATATATATATTTTTATATGGGCTTAGGTTGATTACAAAACTTAAGTAACAATACATTTAAATTCAATATTTAAATTCCGTTTTTGTTGCTTTTCATCTTAATTTATTTTGTTTATAGTTTCTAATATATTTTATATCCTATTATAACCAGCTAATCTTTTCGTATTTATTATCCTTTAAACTTCGTACGAATTTATACTATATAAATAAAAATTAAGTTAATGGCAGGAAAATATAATAATGTCACTAAGCGGATGTCTAATACTTCAGTCCATCCCGTAACCACGAAGCTGTAAACTAATCGAAACGTGCGTCGGGAAGTACAAAAATGTTAAAATTAAATCAAATCCGCGATAAAATCCGTGAATAATAGATTTATTTCAATATGTAACATTCGTGTAAATCTAAGTACCAGCCCATATACATCCCACTGCAGGGCACGGGCCTACTCTACAATCGACAGTACGATTGAGAGTGGTTAGGCAATATAGCACGCCACGCTGGCCTAGTGCGGGTTGGCGGACTTTACATACCATAGAAAATGCTATGGTATGCAGGTTTTCTCACGATGTTTTCCTTTACCGTTTTAGTGCGTGGTGATTGACTATCAATACACACATGACTCCGAAAAGTCAGAGGTGTGCCCTGGGATTTGAACCCGCAACCACCGTGAACATTTTGGCAGCCGCGTCTGGTCCGTTTACCAACAGGCCACCACGCACGTAAAACTAAGAAACCATTATTATAATATGAAATAATCGAATACCATTAAACATATTCGAATCATATAATCAGATCAAAAGTAAGAATATATCCACAGATGATTCCTCACATGATCCCGTGACGTCACATCACCCCACATAGTCCGTGTACAGTACATTTATCTCAATCCGTCGGCCTGGCAGCTGTGCAAGCTTGATCGATCGGGAAATGAGAGAGCTAATCTGGAACTAAATACAACCCCCCGAATTTACTTGAACACACAATTTCAATATGAATGACTATTTCTGTAACAGGATGGCATAGTTATCATCCAGCTGACAGTAAAAGCAATGCATTTGGGTGTAACCAACGGCAATGATAATTATCATCTCTTCCCACCTACAAAATGTTGGGTTACTTAGAATCAGATCTTTATAACATACATACATACATGAATAAACTCACGCTTTTTTCCAGAAAGGGTAAGCAGAGGTGCTGGTAGCAACAAGTCGACAAACGAGCAAACAGGTCACCTGATGGTAACTGATCACTGCTGCCCATAAACATACACAACGGGTAGATCATGGATGTACAACCGGCCCATCAGATCAGGAGGGGAGTAGGAAAAATGGTGGAAAGAGAAAATTTGGGTATTGGGCAATCGGCAGTCTCTGATTTTTTATTGCCTGAATTATTTTTGATTAGTTTATTCTTTCGGAATATTTCGTTTTTTTTTTTATGGTGGCTGGAATATTCGTTGTGGGCCAATAATTCAAAGGTCTAAAGGTTATGGGAAGTTCGTAAAACCGCCAATACTGTTTTCTGTTAGTCACTTTGTAGATCATCTCGGAAGACCTGTGTCTATACACAGGAGTGGATTTGTAACTAAAATTGATGATATTTTCATTGTCATGGTAAGCTTGATATATAAATTTATATTAATTAATGTAACGATCTTATAATTAACTTTGACCAAGTCAACAGCATAACGTATAATAGTTATGCCAGGTATGCTACGTAGGCGTGACGTAGCAACAAACCGTAGCTGGAGGAAATCGTAGCCTTTTACATCTGTCCTGAAGCGTAGCCCGATTAAAATCTTCGTAGCACATATTTGATACATTAATTTATTCGTAGCTTATATTTGTATATTAGTAGCAGACTTATTAAATTTGTAGCGTATTACAGCTAAATTAGTAACCTCTTTATACTAAACAAGTATTCGTGGCGCATAACAAAAATATATTATATTACGTAGCAAGTTTACTAAAGTCGTTTATGAAACTTAACAACTATAATGTTACGTTCCTTGAATAGAAAACACGGAAACTGTAAAAGTTTGCAACTGGTATCATTTTCAAGTTTTCCTGCATTAACATTGCCCATTGAGGCACTTAGTATTAAAATGGCGGCCATTTAAATGTTAAGTTCTGTGGAAAAACTATTTCTTAAGTAAAAAAGCCGAAAATAAATGACTCATCAAAATTCAAAAGAAACTTTATTATTGAAGAACGGAAGTTTCGATCTAAAATAGGCGGAGGCGAGACGCTTCGAATTTTGCTGATAATTACTTGAAATATATTCTAAAGGCTCCTATACACTATACGGGCGGTTTTTTGCCGCAAAACCTGGCAGAATTCCGCAAATCATTTTGAAGAATGCTATTAATTTTACACTTTGTATTTCTAATTATTTCTTATGATGAAGTCATCAATATGGAATTTACGGTCGTGATATGAAAAAAAAAAGAATAAGGAAGCTGCCTCCGTGGCGCAGTTGGACTAACCAACTATCCAGGCTGTAAAATGAGAGGCCGCGGGTGTGTGCGAGCCACAGGTATTTGTTTCGGGTCTGGGTTTTTATGAGACCGAAAAGTCTCTCATAGTTCTTGATACCTACGACACAATACTCGTGCTTAGTGTGGGGTCAGGACTATGTATGTGACTGTTGTGTGTATTTATTATTTATTTAACATGCCGCAGGCTCCCCGCGTAACCCGCCGGCAAGTCCTGGTGGCTGTGCCGGCGGGTTGTTTATGCGGCAATACCGCCGGACTAGTTTGCGGCATATTCGCCAGCCGGGCCACTGGCAGTGTGTAGGAGGCATAAGAATATCCAGTCACAAGTTATATTTCTGTAGACGTTGTAAAGTTGTTGGGAAGTTTAATTTGGCATTCAATTTCCTGATACTTTTTTAGCAAATTTCATTATGAATATAAATTTAGGCTTATATGTCTAAAGGAAAAGTAGAGAAGTCACTAAAGCCATCAGTTCAACATGTAGAAGTTATATTTGTCCCAGATGTTATTGGAGGCGAGCCTCCTATACCATACATATCACCCTACCATAAATATATTATATACTAATGAAATTTTAATAGAATACCTCTTAGAAAAAGACGTGTCTGATCTCAGGATCAAACCTAGACTACACGGTTCACAATTTAACATTACAAAAGCGTATATATTAAAAGGGGCAATCGATTTTCGATAAAAAAAACATAATATACAGACTGAAAAGCGATATCCAAAAGAAAGACGCAAATAAAATTATTTTCGTAAAATAGCCGTGCAAAATAGTCGTGAATAAGTCTTTTTTTCTTTTGATTTGAGTGTCAGATAGCAATCAAGGACTTAATCAGGAACTTGTGAAACTGGCCCTTATAGTCACATTTTACATGTCACCACTTACGAAACTCCCAAAAAGTTCCCACGAATCTGCACAATCGGCAGATTCTATACTAATAAGTCACGCCGATGACTTACCAGCATCGTCGGACCGCCATCAACAGACAGTAGTACTTTTTTCTTCGATCGCCGTCGGCGAAAGTTGCGATAACCAAATTTATTAGTGCCTATAATTAGTTTTAGTCCAATTTGTAATAACAGATAATATAATATCTTATACTTTGTACTAATTATTATTATGTATTTTTTTTTTATTGTTTTAAATGGTGACACTAGCATGCCGCTCGCCTGATGGTGAATGAAACAACTGCGCAAAAACTCCTTGTAAAGGCTACTAATGTAACTTACATTATACAATTTATACAAAACAGAAACAATAAACATAAACAAAAAAATACAAAAGAAAGGGCGATTTTGATATAAAATTAAGCAGATCCGTCTGTACGCTGGCGTGACTAGGAATTTACACTACAACAATTCAAAGCAATTTCGATACCAGGAACAGTTTAAATTATGTTCAATAGGAATGCAGGTAAACTTCCACCATTCGGTTAAATTATTGGCAATACTTCAAATACCCCAACAAAAATACACTAAGGGTACATGCAACTACTATGTTTCAATAGTTTTACTCTGTAATGCAATGTTCAATTTAGAAAGTCAATACGAAAAATATTTCGGTTGGATTATCTTGTGAAAAGCATTTCAATAGTGATTGAGTACTCTGCTGGGTACACATAGAGATTAATGAGAAGAAAATTAGTGAGAATTTTGTTTGTGAGATGAGTATCAGCCCATGCACGTCACATACATATACATACCATATAAATTCTTTAAATCGCTATCGGTATTATATTCGGTATGCACGTTTCCTCACGATGTTTTCCTTCACCGTTGTAGTGGTGATTGACTATCAATACATAAATCTACAACGTCAGAGGTGTGCCGTGGGTTTTGAACCCGGGACCCTTGTAAACATGTTGACAGCCTCTAGTGGTCCCCTACCAATAGACTACCACGGACTACAATCAGTGTTTACTATAAGTATGTAGTAAGTAAAGTCTACCAACCCACACTAGGCCAGCGTGGTAGCCTATATGGCCTAACCACTCTCAATCGTATTCTCGCATGCACAGGAGGCTCGTTCCCTCCAGTGGGACGTATACGGGCTAATACGATACTATAAGTATAAAAAACAAATCTCCAGAACATACCCTGACAAACTTGCCGCTTATCTTTCATAATTATTTTCGAACAACATTTGTCTTACAAGCATCTAAATGAATGGCTAATCAAGTACTGCCCATATAAATGAAATTGACTGGACTCGCCAATTTAACGTTTAAAATTCCGGGTCAGCGCTAAACAAGCTAAATTTACTGGCAATCGGTTTTGGCCCCACGTCTATCGGGAAATGAGAATAATGTTAATTCCATTTAGTTACATACATAACTTATTTTTTGGATGTTTTTACATCGAGTATAAATGATGGGTAAAATTCCTCAATTACTACTTCAAATAATATAAATGATAATAAAAATCTGTTTAAACAATTAGGAACGTACATTATTTATATGATAGAGGTTCCAAAAAACACATTAACAAAAATAAAGTACTACAAGTATAATAAAATATAATACATTGTCAAAAAACTATTTTTCAAAATGGCAAATGAAATATGTGGTTCACCTGACGGTTAGTGATCACAACCGCCCATGAACATCTGCAATACCGTAGGGCATGAAGACGCGTTGCCGGCCTTTAAGGTGGGTATACGCTCGTTTTTTGAAGCTCGGTAGATCGTAATGAACAAAAGTAAACTTTAGTGTACATTCATTCATTAATTTTCATTCATCGGCCCCAGTATCTGACGTTTAACAAACTCTGCCTTTCAGCAATTTATAATAGCAACAGAGTTAAATTTATAGACACAACCAGCTGATTTATCGTGCTTAATCCGAGCGAATCAGATGCCCTGCAATAAATAAGTTTAAATTCAATATTTTAATTCCGTTTTGTTGCTTTTAATCTTGATTTATTTTGTTTATGGTCTTATTAAACTTAATTATTGTTTCTATTTTCTAATATATTTTATTATATGATTCATTATTTTTGTTTAGATATTGTATCAAAGATCAATTAATGGTGGTAGGTCTCTCATTTGTGAGAGGCCACCTGGGTGGGTACCACCGCAATGTCTACTTCTCCCGCCAAACAACAGTTTAAATGCACTTTTGTGTTTCGGAATGAAGGACATTGTAGCCAGAGTAACTACTCGACATTTTGAGAGTTTACATCTTATATCTAAGGATGGCAAACGCAGTGGAATGCCAAGCATTGCTTTGTATTCAGGATGTTATTTGGTTTTGTTAC
This sequence comes from Hyles lineata, assembly GCA_030180105.1. Taxonomy (NCBI): domain Eukaryota; kingdom Metazoa; phylum Arthropoda; class Insecta; order Lepidoptera; family Sphingidae; genus Hyles; species Hyles lineata. Next base: position 3,223,454 of record JARJEE010000029.1, read on the forward strand.
TGTTCACGAGCGGTCATATCGCTTGCCATCAGGCGAACGGCAAGCCCGTATCGACATTCATTACATAAAAAAAATATGAACAGCTGTTGAAAAAATGTTTGTTTAAAAGGTTGGATACAATTTAATGGATTCCGTTTAGCAACTATATCTTTATTTTTACAATCAACTTCTTGAGACCTTATTTATTAATAGTTTTAAAACGTTTTTAGTGTTCGAATGTTTTGTCCCTTTCGCACAACTTTGGAATTGAGTCGGAGCGAAGAAGACAAAACATTCGATAGCTGAAATAGGTTTTAAAACTGTCTATGAATAACGATGTTACAATATTTCTATGTTTGCAGTTATAGAAATATTTTAAGTACATTAATATTAACAATTCAAATAAAGGACTATTTTTTACTGGGATGGCAAAGTGATCATACAGCTGACAGTAAAAGCAATGAGTTACGGTGTAACCATGGGCAATGATAATTATCATCTCACCCCACCTGTAAAATGTTGGCTTTCTTAAAATTACTGGTGGTAGGTCTCTCATATGTGAGAGGCCATCTGGGTGGGTACCACCGCAGTGTCTATTTCTCCCGTCAAACAGCAGTGTAAACGCACTGTTGTGTTTCGGGTTGAAGGGCATTGTAGCCAGAGTAACTACTGGACATATTGAGACTTAACATCTTATGTCTCAGGATGGCGAGCGCAGTGGAATGCCAAGCATTGCTTTGTAATTCAAGGTGTTGTTTGGTTTTGCTACTGTTCATGAGCGGTCGTATCGCTTACCATCAGGCGAACGGCATGCTCGTCTCGCCATTCAAAGCAATAAAAAAAAAAATCTTTATAACATATATACATACATAAACTCACCCCTTTTGCCCGAAAGGGGTAGGTAGAAGTGCTGGTAGTAACCAGTACAGCCACGTTTTGCCATGTGTGTCCCACGATGTGATAGTGGGCGAGCCTATCGCCACATTGGTCACAAATTTCCCACTCTGAGCTGATAACGAATTGAAAAATTCACTATCGTTTCGCCCGACCTGGGATTTGAACCCGAGACCTCAGGTTTGTAATCATACCGTAGCGCAACTACGCTGCCGAGGCGGCTATACAAGATGAAATATTACATTTAATAAATTAAATTATTGGCATTCAAATGGTAATGGAATCGTAATAAAATTATCAATTAGTAATAACCATCAACTATTGAAAAGCTATCATTGCGTGAGAATTAGGAATTTCAAATGGAGCCGAGTGGTTTCTAAACAGAATGCTGTCAAGTTAATAATTAATTAAATTTAATGTTGATGGATATTGCAGGTCTGAATATAATAAAATGAATAGGCAAAATTCAGTTGACCATCGGTCGCCTTATTGATGTTTTGAAGTCCAACGTTTGAAATCAAGTACTTATATATTTAATAGAATAATCAGTGGATGTCACAAATTTCACTTAAACAAAAATAAAACATTTATATATTTAAATAAAATGTTTTTTTATTGCTATGAATGGCGAGCCGAGAATGCCATTCGCCTGATAGTAAACGATAATTATGACCGCTCACGGACAGTAACAAAACCAAACAACACCATGAATTATAAAGCAATACTTGGCATTCTACTTTGCTCGCCGTCCTGAGACACATGGGATGGATTTGGTTGTTCTTTAACTTAATTTGAAAACTCTTAATATTTAAGCTTAGTTAACAGAAAAGTGTTATTGTTCCTTGCTCCTTAAATAAAATGGAAAATAATGGCATAAAACCCAATTATTCCCAAAATCACTTACGTTAAAAAATTATGAAGTCGAGAACGATCCCTACGGAACAAAAAGGTAGTGTGCCAAACTCTATATTCTACAAGCCAGCAATATTTCCAAGTCGCTTTGTCCCCCACGTAAAAAGTTATTCAGAAATGGTAATCTCTTAAGTTATTGAAGTGATAAATTGTCAGGCGTTGCGTTTTACTGGTGATCCTGTAATTCGCGGGGATAATGGCTGCAGGCTCGGATTTATGGCGTCTGCGCCTTCATTTTAAAAGATTTGATGTTTATTTGCTGGAGAATATGGACTGCTTTTTTGTTACCGTTGATTTTAATATTTTTTTGTTCCTTTGAGTAGCTCATAGTGCGGTATCTACACAAGACCGCATATAATCCGATCGTCCCACCTGCCATCTGCAGAGTTACAGAGCTTTTGAAACTAGATTCGGACCTAAACACTACCTACTATGAATAATATTAAAATCAACGGTCACACAAAAGCAGTACATTCTAATCCAGCAAATAAACATCAAATCTTTTAAATTTTCTCTATAAACGATCCAATGTAGGTTTCACTTTTATCAGTAGAGTAGTTTGGCCTCACATTCACAGCTATGTTTATTTTTTAACCTACAATGTTCCACTGCTGGGTAACAGTTTCCCTCGACTCCTTCCACTTATCCCTATCAGTTGCTGATATCAATTTAATTTTGCTGAATTGGTCGAGTTCGTCACGTCACCTTCATTGAGGCCTCGTCATCTTTTACCATCCTTGGACGCCAATTGGCAATATTTACAGTTCTATATCAGCCCATGTACGTCCCACTGTAGATCATGGGCCTTCAGTACAATCGAGAGTAGGATTTTGAAGGGTTAGGCCGTATAATCCACCACGCTGGCCTTATACCTTTAAATACCACAGAAATTCTGTTAAATCACTATGGTACACAGGTTTCCTCACGACGATTTCCTTCACCATCATTTATCTTTATACTTAAAGTTATGAAATACTAATTCACAATCTGTCCAATAAAATAAAAATAGGCCATAAACCACCCTCAGTTCCAACTACGTCCCCTAGTTGTCGTTTCTTGTGCATAATCACGTTGTAAATAAAGGGATAAAGAGAATAGTTTAGGATTGAAACAGCTTTCTCACCGCCCTCAGTGGTTCAAACAAATGTTGGCATTGTCTCCGCTGACGTCACGTAGCGTTACTTAAGCTTTTTGCATTGTTGCGATGCAAAGACGACTTGTAAATCTTGTTTTGTAACAAGTGGAGTTTACTTTTGTACTTTGGTTGGTTTTAAGAAAATTCGCGAAACGACGTTTTTTTAAATTGCTAGTTTGTTTTACTGACTTTTAAATGCTTGAGTATTGTGGCATTGTTATATTAGAGTGATAGTGAATACAGTTATTTTTATTGTAATGAACGGCTAGACGAGTATAATATGCTGTTCGGTAAGCGATACGATCGCCCATGAACTGAAGCAAAACCAAACAACACCTTGAATCACAAAGCAATGCTTGAAATTCCAATGCGCCATCCTGAGTAACTCTCAGAGATGTTAAGTAGTTCAATATGTCCAGTAGTTACTCTAGCTACAATGCCCTTCAATCCGAAACACAACAGTGAATTTACACTGCTGTTTGACGGGAGAAATAGACACTGCGGTCGTGCCCACCCAGATGGCCTCTCACATATGAGAGACCTACCACCAGTAACTTAACAGCTAATTGCTACAAATTCCGTTAGTAATCAAGAGCATATTTAATTGTTATCCGTCTAAAACAAGTTTGAGTGGAATTTAATTGCTGCAAACTACTTGTAATTGAAGCATGTTGAACAATCTGTCATAGGAGGAAAAATAAAATTTTCCTTGCACCACCATTTTTATCTGCATTATTGAAGTACCAACGCTCTCTCTATATCTATAAACTAAATATCTATAAACACTCTAAGGCTGATTTTAGAGTCACGCTGAATGCGCGCTGACGGTCGGCGCTGACAGCTCAGCGCGTAGCTTACGAGCGAGGGTCAGCGCTGACAACTACGTGTTGTTTTAAAACGCTCCTTAGAAGCTCATACATTTCAACTGTCAGCGCCGACGGTCAGCGCACCGTCAGCGTGACTCTAAAATCAGCCTAAGGCCGTTATATTTAAAGCCTGAATTGTTAATAAGATGCCTGTCATTTGCATAACTTAAACACATTGTATGACTCCACACATATTATCAAAATCGATAAATCACTACAGGCACTATATCAAAGAAATACATCAAAAAACACTTTGAAAACTCGATTCAATAATACACACAAAAGGTCCATAAATCATGCCAAAAAAATACCAAAAAAATAAACTATATAATTATAAAAAAGTCTTACTATAAAATTACACACACCGCCTCAGGCCAAAGTCACTGGCAGTATTAAAATCGCAATAAAGAATAAAAGTAATGATTAACAATTAAAAAAGTTGCCGAGTTCGAAACTCATTTTCAATAACTCAACGCAACAATTATTATCGTAGTGAAAGTAAAATTTCTCGATCGGTTTGGCCCAAAACTTTTTCTTGATAAACCTAACTATTTAATAAGTAATTACGTAGACTTTTTTATCAACTAATTTCGTGTTTTATTAATTACACTTTGTATAATATTTTTTTCGCTTTTTTTAATTTTTAAGCCTTTTTGATCGAGTCCTTTGGCCTTCAGTGGCACGTGTAAGGAAAGATATTTTAAATTATATCTGTGGCAGACTAGATAAATGTAGTTGTAGGTAAATGTATATTAAGTATGAGAAATATATAAAAATGTGCGAGCGACCGTCACGGGTCATTACACTGACAGAAGTCAGAGCGAGTGGACGGGCATCAGACACTAGAAATCGATAACTTTTTAAAATTTAAACTACCAACCTAAGCAACAGAACATTACACTATTATTCATAGGTCCAACAATGAGTAAACAGCTTTACTTATCGGTACCTAAGTGCAGCGCTGTCTCAATAATTTCATCAGTAATAAGAGCATCCTTTCTTCTTCTCGCTCCCCTCCTGATTTGATGGACAGGCAAAAAACCCATGATCTTGGATCATGGATTTTTGTAAATTTTCATGGGCGGCAGTGGTCACTTACCTGTTTGCCAGACACGTGCAGTAGAAAATTTTATAATAAAATAAAAAAGATGGTTATTTATGGGGATCGAATTGTGGCTGGGATCCTCCAGGACTGATCATGCTGGAAGGACTGCCCATGCATTCGCTCTGACTCATGACTTGACACAGCTGGTGAACCAGCCCACCAGGATCCCGGATGTGGCGGGTCATGAGCCTTCTCTGCTGGACCTTCTGCTGGCGAGTCACCCGGCTGGGTATCGTGTGACCGTTAGTGCGCCTCTGGGCACTTCCGATCACTGCCTGGTTGGGTCGTCAGTACCTTTCGCTCCACCTCCACGTCCCGTGCAGGTTAGGCGGAGGGTCTGGCATTACTCGTCGGCAGATTGGGATGGTATGCGGGAATACTTCGCATCCGTCCCTTGGAGGCAACGCTGCTTTGAGGGCAAAGATCCTTCAGCGAGTGCCAACGCTATTGCTGGCGAGATTAGGCTAGGAATGGATTACTACATTCCTTCCTCTGAGATCGCCAGTAAGGGCCGTGGACGCTCCTGGTTTAATCGTGCTTGCGCCGATGCTGTCGGTGACAAACAAGCGGCGTATCGCGCTTGGATCAGGGGTCGCGCCAAGAAGGATCCCAATATCGGTTCCCTCAAAGAAGCTTACAACCGGGCCACCAAGGCCTGCAAGAAGGCTTATGTTAGAGCGGATGCCCAGCGCGTTAGCAGGATTGGGCGTGCGTTGGCCAATCACCCGACTAGCAGTCGTGCTTATTGGAGTTTGGCCAGGGCCGTTCAGTCTAACTTCTGCCGTCCAGCATTGCCTCCGCTGAGGTACCCGGAAGGTTCGCTGGCTCACAAGCCGCAAGAGAAAGCTGCCTTATTGGCAAACCTCTTTGCGGCTAATTCCCGCCTCGAAGACCGTGGTTCTCAGACGCTGCCCACACTGCCTGATTGCGGTTTCTCAATGGCGGATATTCGCATCAGGCAGTGTGATGTGCGGCGTGAGTTACGGTCTCTCGATGTGCGGAAAGCCAGTGGTCCGGATGGGATACCAGCGGTGGTTTTAAGAGCTTGTGCAGCCGAGTTGTCTCCTGTACTGACTCGCCTCTACCGAGCGTCCTACCGCACAGGTGTTGTGCCGGAATCTTGGAGGGAGGCCAATGTGCAACCGATCCCCAAAAAGGGTGATCGGTCGGACCCTACCAATTATCGCCCTATCGCTATCACCTCAGTGATGTGTAAGGTCATGGAGCGGATCATAAACGCTCAATTGGTCCGCTACCTGGAGGATCACTCGTTGATCAGTGACAGACAATACGGTTTCCGTCAAAATCGATCGACGGGTGATCTTCTAGCGTTTGTCCTGCATCGCTGGGGTGAGGCGATTGACCGGCGTGGCGAGGCTCTTGCTGTGAGCCTCGACATAGCCAAGGCGTTTGATAGGGTCTGGCACCGTGGTCTTCTTTCCAAGCTTCCGGCATACGGTCTGCCCGGCAACCTGTGTTCGTGGATTTCCGGCTTTCTGCATGGGCGTAGAATACGTGTAGTCGTTGACGGACACGCTTCGGCGCTCTTGTCGGTAAATGCCGGAGTTCCACAGGGCTCGGTGCTGTCGCCCACCTTGTTTATTCTGCATATCAATGACATGTTGTCGCTTGGCAACATTCATTGCTATGCAGATGACAGCACGGTTCATGGGCGATACCACTGCGGGCCTCCGGGTTGCCGAGTCGAAACTGTGAGGGGACGTGAAGATCTTGTCATTGAGCTCAACCGGACCTTGGATCTCATTTCTACATGGGGTTCCAGGAATATGGTTGAGTTCAATGCCAAGAAAACTCAGGTGTGTGCGTTCACGTGCAAAAAATCCCCGTTCTCTCCCCTCCCCATTCTTCAGAGTACTCCCCTGTCAATGCGGAATGACCTGAGTATCCTTGGTGTGGATATCCGCTGTGATCTCAATCCAAGGAATCACATCGAGGGCGTAATATCTGCCACGTCACGCAGGATTGGTGTTCTGAACAGGGTGCGTCGGTTCTTCACGCCCGGTCAGCTTTATCGTTTGTATAAAGCGCAGGTCCGGCCGGGTATGGAGTACTGTTCGCACCTCTGGGATGGATCCGCCCAGTACCTGCTCGATGCCTTGGATGGATTGCAGCGGCGGGCCATCCGCATTGTGAATGATGCAGACGTTACGAGCAACTTAGAGTCGCTACAACTCCGGAGGGATGTCGCCTCTCTAAGCGTGTTCTACCGCCTGTATCACGGGGAGTGCTCTGAGGAATTGTTCAACTTGATCCCCTCCTCTCCATTCCTTACCAGAACCACGCGGGCTGGCTTGCGAAGCCACAGCTTGTCGGTCCAAACCATCCCGGCGCGAACCAAACGGTTCTCTAATTCTTTTTTGTGCCGCACCGTCAGGCTGTGGAATTGTTTGCCATCTCACGTGTTCCCTCCTTCCTACAATCCTGGGTCCTTCCGCCGTGGTGTGAAGAGGCACCTTAGCAGGCCGGCATAATTGTTTCCATTGGCATGGGACTGCCATCCGATGCCAATGGATACTCTGCCTGGGCGGCATTTGCGCTTACCAGCAGGTGCAATGCCGCCACTATGTCGGGCCACAATAAAAAAAAAAAAAAAAAAAAAAAAAAAAAAATCGAACCCGCGGCCACTCGCTTCACAACCAGCGTCCAACCAACTGCGCAACGGAGCCTGTCAAAATATGTAATAACCATCTCCACCTATTTAGGCAACATTCCAACCAGCTGTTCTAATTATAAACACTTGTTCATGTCAGGATCAAACAAACACAGTCTATCAAAAAACCATTCCCAAACTACAAATTACGAGTACACGGAACGTCTCCACAAAATGCACGCCGTGACAAATAATTACTCGTCCAAATACGATTTTAATACTTACAAATTGTGGCAAAGACAGTCGCTTCCGCAATGCGGTAGTGCGGAAGGATTTATTGTACCATTTCGAATGTTACGGTTAATAAAATGTGCCACCGGAATGGGCTTATCGATCATGTGCTTGCTCCTCTGTCATCATTATTGATGGTTTTTGGTTGGTACGTAAATATACTGATTATAGACTACAAGTCGTTGGTGATATCTTTGGAGGTCAGGAATAGATTGTGTGAGATAAACAGAGTATGAATGCCAATTTTGATTGATATTTGACGACAGTAGTAAGCTACCCTAACATTAGAATTTTTCAAAATGATTAATAAAATAAGGGAGAACATTTATCGTCACGTTATTTTTTTATAATTTATGTATTGAAAAGATATCATAACCATCTTGAGGAAATCATTTGTGTTCCTCTAACATATGGTACACCTTATTTTATATTAACTGATAATAGGTCTTATGTGAAAGACCGCCTGGGTAGGTGCCGACGCGATGTCTATTTCTCCCGCCAACCAGCAGTGTAAAAGCACTGTTCTGTTCCGATTTGAAGAAAATTGTAGCCAGAGTAACTACAGGACATTTTGAGACTTAAAATTTAATTTCTGAGGATGGACAGCACACTGAAATGACGCCAATACGTTAAACAATACACGATATTTTATCACGTTATTATCTTTCAATCTGCCAATTTTATCGATTGAACAAATTGCATATTCAAAACTCCATAAAATCTATTAAAACATATATAAGAAAACACCTTTATAAAGCGCCGTATGGGTATAACGTCTCTTTGGTATTTTCGACGAAATATATTTGCTTGTTCTAGACAACACGTTTGCACCGTAAGAAACAATGCTAACTTATTAAATGTTGCAAAGAGCGTTCCATTTTCATTCTGCATGCATCCATGCGTGACTGAAATGATAAAAAAATTCTTGATTACACTATATTAATATACTAGCGGTCGGGCCCGGCTCCGCCCGGGTGCATACACGTTTTAAAATGGCGGTCTAAATGTTTTATTCTGACTATCAGTTTAGAATATCGACCAATCGGACCACGAAAAACGAACAATATTTTCTCGTATTTGCTAGAAATATCACTACTGCTTTCCTCCTATAGGTCATAGCGTGATGATATATAGACTATAGCCTTCCTCAATAAATGACTACCCAACACTGAAATAATCATTGAAATCGGACCTGTAGTTCCACAGATTAGCGCGTTCAAACAAACAAACAAACAAACATACAAACTCTGCAGCGGTCGGGCCCGGCTCCGCCCGGGTGCATACACGTTTTAAAATGGCGGTCAAAATGTTTAATTCTGACTATCAGTTTAGAATATCGACCAATCAGACCACGAAAAACAAACAAAATTTCCTCGTATTTGCTAGAAATATCACTACTGCTTTCCTCCTATAGGTCATAGAGTAATGATATATAGCCTATAGCCTTCCTTGATAAATGGACTACCCAACACTTAAAGAATCATTCAAATCGGACCAGTAGTTTTAGAGATTAGCGCATTCAAACAAACAAACAAACAAACTCTGCAGCTTTACAACATTAGTATAGATATTTGTTTATAGCAATGAATGGCGAAACGAGCATGCCATTCGCCTGATGGTAAGTAATATGAACTTTCACGGACAGTAGCAACACCAAACAACACCATGAATTACAAAGCCATCCTGAAACATAAGATGTTAAGTCTCATTATGTCCAGTGGTTGCTCTGGTTACAATGCCCTTAATCCGGAAGACAATAGAACATTTACACTGCTGTTTGGCGTGAGAAATAGTCATTGCAGTGGTTTCTTCCCAGGCGGCCTCTCACATAGTATAACAGCTGTTCTCTATAATCTATCTATCTTTAACAAGAGATTGCATATTTCGATCCATTTTATGTTTCTGTTAACAAATATATAGAGGTATAGATTTGGTGTTTATATTTATTTATAGCTAGGTAAGATAAATATATGTCTATCGTTGTTTAACGAAGCGTATAATTATACCAACATAGTAATGATAGCTATTATAACCTCTTAGATATTATAAGATAGATAGGGGAATAGAGAATGGCCGTAAGAGACCTACCATTTAACAAGCAAATATTATCTCACAAATAGTACCTACTATCCATTATGATGTATCTTTCTTAAACCATTTCAATAAATTAACAAAATTAAAAGAAATGGACGGACCAATGAACGATAGTAAAATATTTGACCTCACCAATACCAGTATATTGTTCACAGATACAAAGTGAGGGATAAAATCCGTCCCACATCGTGTCCGACAAGGTTTAGCTTCGCTAGGATTACCAACGTAAGTTACCTACCTGGATTACATAAACAAAGAAACAAGGGTTTTCAGCTCACTTAAGGCTTACAAATTGCCGACCTGTATCAATCAGTCTTTTTACCTTTGTTTGTATTCAGTGGTTTGTGAACTTCTTGGAATCGAGAAGTTGGAAGCAAAGTATTTTATTTTTATATATTTACTTTTGGTATGTCTCTCATAGGTACCATTTTTTATCTAAGTATATACTTTTGGTAGCTACGAGGCCATCTCGGTAGATATCACCGTGATGTCTATTTCTCCCGCCAAACAGCAGTGTAAATGCATTGTTGTGTTTCAGTTTGAAGGACATTGTAGCCAGCGTAACTATTGGACGTATTGAGTGTTTCAGGAAGGCGAGCGCAGTGGAATGCCAAGCGTTGCTTTCTAATTCATGGTGTTGGGTTTGGTACTTTTTATGAGCGGTCGTATCGCTTACCATCGGTGAATTGTATGCTCGTCTCGCCATTCATTGAGATAAAATAAATCTATGAAGCCATGTTTTATTGTTGTAGCTTCAGTCTTATAATTAACATACCCAACAGCGATATTTACATTACCCTGACCCCACACTAAGACCGAGTCTTGTGTCGTGAGCATGAGAAACTACGAGACTTTTCGATCTCACAAACACCCAGAACCGAGACAAATACTTGTGGATCACACAAATATTTGTTTCGGTGTGAGCATTCAACCTATAGCCTCGCTTTTAACACGAGGCGTCTAACCAAATTATACTTTAAAAGAGTGAATAGCTGAATATACTGAAGCTTAATAATAGTAATATTTGTTCATTCCAACATCTACAATCAGGCAAATTCTTCTTCTGAACTTATTCAAACATCTTTTCAAAGTCCATTTTACATATATAGATGTAATAAACACCTTATTGTTCTTTTCATTGGCATTTCCTTTGATAGTAAGATCGATCTAAAGTGACAAATATCCTAATGCGTCGGGTCAATGACCAACTTGTATAGTACGGTTTAGGTCGAATAAAACCTCCTTTCTTTGACATTGACTAAATATAAAAACGAGAACACAGCAAAAGTAAAAAAAAACCAAGCCATTGATATTTAAAACAGCCATTATCAATATCAAATTATGGATATAAAACTTGAGAACAAAAATTACCTGACCTCCTAAACTTTGGGTACTTTTACGGTCGCCACTCAACTTGGTCATTAAAATTGTCTTTCGAGAGCAATATTAAGATTAAAATCTGTTAATCCTGGTCTTTCCCTCATAGGAAAGATAATAAAAATGCTTCGCCCACCCTCGTGTAATCTTTATTAATATTGCCAAGTGAATAACGCAATTTTCAAAGTATTCTCTGATAATTGGAATTTAATTGGCTTTATTTTTTATTATGGATATTATAATTTGATTAAGGTCATATTGATTGGTTCCATCGACATTGGCTTCCATGTTTTTATGAGTTTGACAGTATGAGTCAATTATAATATTGGTATTGCAAAACTGAGGTCTCGGGTTCGAATACCGAGTCGGGCAAACTGATATTGGAATTTTCTATTTATTACCATCCCGGCGTTAAGAATTTCTACCTTGATATGGGGATAAGCTCGCCCCCTATCACATTGTGGGACGGAAAATACAAGACGAAATGTGGTTGTTCTGGTTGCATCTCTGCCTACCCCTTCCAGGAAAAAAGCGTCAGTTTAGGCCTATTGCCATATCGCGCATAAATTCTTGAGTCCGGGCTGATAAGGAATAGAAAATTCAATGTTATATAATTTTCCCGACTCGGGGTTCGAACCCTCTTAGCTTTGTAATCATACCTTAGTACAACAGCGTCATCAAGGCAGTCAAATACAAATTATATTACACTTTTCCCGTAAATTGCCTATTATTCTCACTAAACAAGCGACTAAACCAACCAAAACAAAGATGTATACAGACCAAAAAGTGGTATCAAAGCCATTTGAAGTACACCGTCACATGAATTGTAAAGGGAGTTTAGTTACAAGGGCCAGTTTACTGACAGCTGTACAAACGTGCCTTAATGCGGCTCTGTGTCGAGACACCGCAGAGGTCACGTGACACATTCGGGCCATGAGGTAAGAGGTGATTGACAACATTATTTTAATTTAAAGAAATAAAATCCTATTTCAAAGCAAAACAAAAAACACTAAAAAGTTAAAAATAATACCGTATCGTATCGCACAACCCTCCTCTACAATCGAGAGTAAGATTGAGAGTGGTTAGGCTATATCGTCCAGCACACTGGCCCAGTGTGGATTGGCGGACTTTACATACCATATAAATTTTTATAAATTGCTATACGAGTAGTATGCGATAACGATGTTTTCCTTCACCTTAATAGTGCTTGGTGGTTGACTATCAATACACTTAAAATAACACTGCAAAGCAAAAAATAATATTTATTTGATTGTACTTGTACATGTTGATTAAGTTACTTAATGACTTGACTAGCCAACAAATCAAAATATATGGGTAAAATATTGAAGATGGGCCGCCAAGAACCGAACATATATGACTTGTGCTTTATATTAATTGAAATTCCTACATGTTCGGCACACACAATATTCGTAAACATATTAAATCTTCCAAAATGACTAGGATCCTTCATAATTGGAGATCGTGTGATGCCTTTAGACTTATGCGCAGACAAACTTACAGTTTGTGTTATAAAACTACACATTCCTGGCACTCACGGGCTATAATAGGTCTATTATTTATCCCACAATCTTCAAGATATTTTCAAATCGCTCCGCTACCGTCACCCGCTGTAAGCTTATAAATTATACCACAAACCAAGGTACGACACGAGCGTCACACTCAACCGCTTTCAAAACACCCCACTCAGGTAACCGACCGTTAGTTAGCTATTTATTAGTCTCAGCAATCTACGATGTACAGCCTCCTTTAGAAATATTTTGTACAAACGCTTAACTATTAAGTTTCTAGAAATACTTATTCATTTTATATAATAATAATGAATAATAAATAAATAATAAAATAAAGTTTATTTCTGAACCAACAAAGAATGTAACAATAAAAATGTTGCCATAATAACTGCAGTCCTTATAACATTAGCTTCCATAGGTTTCATAAAATATGACAGTTTAATTAAAATAATAATATGGGTATAAACCCAAATGGAGATTGCACTCCGTATAAAACACTGAAGCACAAAAATTTGACCTAATGAAACTAATACATTGTATAAACAATTGCATGCTGGCCTGTTGGTAACGGATCAGTCAGACTAACATTTTGAGGCCCATGACTAGTAGTGGGACGCATGTGGGCTGATACAGATACAGCACAATCAATACTAACGGTAAGCTAAGATTCAGAGAGATTTATCCATTAAATTTTCTAATAGGCAGGAAATAACTTGTCTGTGTAATGAAATTTGATAAATTAAATAACCTATTTCCCGGTGAATATTGTTGATACTTTGACAGAAACCCTGATTGGAATAAATTCTATTCAGAAGAAATTTTGATATAAAGTGAATATTTGTTTAACAATCTTTACTAACCGAAAATCTTAATGACACGGGAATTAATAAATATTTGACCTTTATACAGGCTATATCCAGACTGCTACCAAAAGCGAATCCAGTGGTAGTTTTAGTAACAACAGACACAATGCCACTAAAAAAAAATTCGTTACTTCTTCAGAAAAATGTTTAGTTGCATTATGTATGAAGTGACTAAAACTACCACTTGACTTCGTTTTCGTATTTAACTCATATCACTATGTATGTATTTGACTCACAACTTTAACTCGTAGTTACGACAAACTGATTACAAAACACCTGGTTGCATAGTTCCTGATTTGCAGTGCTGTATGATGCATCGACTGGCGAGGTAAAATTATGCCTGTTTGTTTGTAACTGGATGAACACGGGGTAATTCTGTCACACTTGCATCATTATGGCTGGATTGTGAACCGCGGTTGGTATTACTACGAAAGCTATAAACGCCAATATTCGAACTGCTGATTTCAACGTACATTTTTGAGTCTAGAAATTCTTTACTAAAATCAATCATGACATTTTGCTTAGGAATTTATTTTATTTTGAAAATTAACAAAGAGTATTTCTAAATTTCTTGAATGCGCGAAGTGTGGAGGTAGAAGCGAAATATATTTCCTCAGCAGAGGGACGAAATAATTAAAAAAAAATTTTTCGCAATAAAATATTACGTCAAAGTTTGCAAATGGCAATAGTTTCAAATGTGAAGTTTAAAAATATATTTAAATCCGCGTTTCAAGGTTCAGAAGCTGATGAACCTATTTTAATTATTTCCATGATTAATATCATTTCCTAAACATCTACGTAGATCAAATCTTTGTTCAATTACACCTAAAATACATTTCTCTTTCATATTACTCTAGCAGATATGTATGTGCTCTGACATGTAAAATCCGAAATCTTTCTACCATGACTCCACGTGGAATGGATGAGCGCAAATGAAAACACCTATTGTAAATGTCTCCGTACAAGAATTCTTTCGCGAGATATTAAAATGTACAGCCGTTCTATGAAGCGTAGGAACAACTATCGATATTCAATCAATTGAAAATGGAACTTTTTACGGTCACAGATATTTTGAAATTGTAAAGAGAGACGATTTGATTGTTTGCATAGAATAGGCTCTGAAACTACTGGACCGATGAAAAGATTATGAAAATCAATGACAATCATACATTATTCCCAACCCTAATGAACATAGGCAATAGAATATTTTCAAAAAATATATCTGCACCCGAACGGAACCGGGTTCGGCCGAATAAAAAACAAAATTGTAAGGAAAATACATTCCGAAAAAAAAAGGAGTTGGGGAGAAAAGTAAAAGAATAAAAAATAGTGCGTAGGCCACAAATGGCACGGTTTGACAAAAAACATTAATTAAAATATTAAATCAATATAAAAAACTTTCATTAAAATCAATTGCTCCCAGCCTCAATTTGCACACTGATCATTTTTTATATCAAAGATTTTAATACAAACTGGTTCATTTCGGTTTTGGTTTTATTAGAAATCTTGAGATTTTAATTTGCTTTCCATTCTAAATCAATATTGAATAATTTTGGTAACATTTTAATATATTATTGATAGAATATGAATGGATTTATTAAAGCGATTTCAATTATTAAAAGACGTTTTCATCTGCCGTCAACGGATACTCTATTTGAATTACATTCATTCGTTCGTTTCTTTCAGCCACAAGTAATCTACTGATGAACACAGGCCTCCTCCCGAGGATCTCCACATAGACCTGTTGAAAGCAGCCTACATCCAGCGACTTGCTGCAACCTTAACCAGGTCGTCTTTCCACCTTGTAGGTGGGCGTCCGACACTGCGCTTGCTTCTGCGTGGCTTCCACTCCAGAACCTTTCGGACCCAATAGCCATGAGTTCTTTGTGCTATGTGGCTGGCCCAGAGCCACACCGGTTTGCTAAAAATTAATTACATAAATTTTTATCTCTTTGCTTTTTTATATTTAAAAGTGAGATATAATAATTAGGAATAAACTCGAGATTTCAACAACTCAAAACTTATAAGTATTTACAAATGATGATATAAAGATAAATATGTACACCAAGCACGAAACAATAACACATAAAGCGCTGCTCCTATCAAAAACTATGAAAGATCTCACAACATTCAAATCCGAAACAAATATTTGTCGACCACACACAAACTTGTGACTTCATTAAACACTCCTAACATATTAACAGTTACTGTATCAGTCCATATACGTCCCATTGCAGCGCACAGGTCTCCTCTACAATCGAGAGTTTGTTTGAGAGAGATTAGGCCATATATTCCACCACGCTGACTTAATACGGGTTGGCGGTTTTACATACAATAGAAATTCTAACCAATCGCTACGGCATGCAGGCTCCCTCACGATGTTTTCCTTCACCGTTAAAGTGTCATTATGAACTCTCAGTCGACATTTAAATACCGACATCCTAAAATAACATTAAAAAATATATTCCACAATTTTAAAGCATATTTTAATAAAACTTCTACGAGTTGACAAAGTAATCTCGAAGGACACAATTTCGTAATTTCAAACACTTGTAACAAAATCTTTTTGAGCTACTTAAATATTTACACAAAACGGGTGTTGCAAAATAAAATTATTACTAAAGTTGTCTGTTTAAATGCTATTTATTAGAGGTATACAAACGATAATTTGTTCTGCGGTTGCCTTAAAGTTTGTCGTAGTGTATAAATCAGAGTGTTTTGTGCAATGTTCTGGGTCTATAAAGGGTATTACTACTCTCCGAGCTTACTTTTTGATATACGGGAACAGGTTGTAGTTGCGTTGCTCAAATTTTTGCAATGCGTAAGAACCGTGAGGTGCTAGGTTAGAAAACCAAGTCAGGTGATTTATTGTGCGAGTTATCCTCTGCCTACTTCTTCTCTTCTCATATTCTCCCTAACTCACGAGTTAATGTATGTGTGTGTAATTAGATAACCCTCTTCTCCTTGTACCTGGCCGGTGCCAGGGTCCGCGTTCCGGCAAAATAATTCTAATATCTAATTAGAAAACCTCTTTCAAGCAAATCTACGCAGTCAGATCTCATCTTATAGATACTTTTTATGTTCGTGAAGTCCCGTTTGATTTAAATAAACGCGGGTAGGTCTTTGTCGGGATATCGACTCCTTACATATTTACCCACTCGAAGATTTGCTCGCGACGTCCTCATTTCCAGTGCTCGCTTGCTCTAGAATATTTTAGATATCTGCGAAAGACTTATTTTATTTATAGAGTGTAGACTTTCTTTGCTTCAAGTTATAAGAGTCGTGGATTTGTCGAGATTATTTCTATGGATAGGTTAATTGTATTTATGTTGATCGATTGGGTAAATTATGGTGCATTTATTATGGTCGATAGGGCCCGCATGCTGTGTGCTAGAGATTTCTATTCACACATCCCACATGCGGGGATCAAACCCGCTGCCTCTCGTTTCACAGCCGAAGCTAACCAACTGCACCTTGGAGGTTGTTAAAATAATACTTCCAAGAATACCTGTATTTTCAACTAGCGGCACGGCCGGTCTTCGTACGGGTGCAGATAGCTTTTAAGACCAATCCACATCAAGAACATATTGTAGTTGAAAAAGAAAATTATTTTTGATATTTTTTACACCTTGGGTATCCAAACTGTAGTAAGAATCCAGTTTTTTTTTTTGAATCTATAATAATATCTGCGTCATCCGGGGATAGTGTAGCTTCCCAACGGTAAAATAACTTTTCAAATCGGCTCAGTAGTTTCGGAGCCTATTCAGCGTAAACAAACAAACAATCAAATAAATCAGTGGTTCTTAGCCTTTTGGTCATAAGGGACCATTTGATAATTTTTTTGTCTAGTAATTGAATAACCAGATGATCCACTGGTTCAGTTGTATATTTATATAGTATAGAAATGCAAATAAATAAAAGGTTTTTCTATCTAACCATTAATAAAACATGCATAAAATGCTTATTCTAGGGGTAGTATTGGGATGCCTCTACGGACCACTTAAGATGTTTTCAGGTACCACCAATGAATGAAAAAAAGAAGAAAGAAAGAAGAAAGAAAGAAAGTAGAAAGAAAGTAGAAAGAAAGAAGAAAGAAAGAAGAAAGAAAGAAAGAAGAAAGAAAGAAGAAAGAAAGAGGAAAGAAAGAAAGAAGAAAGAAAGAAGAAAGAAAGAAAGAAGAAAGGAGAAAGAAAGAAAGAAGAAAGAAAGAAGAAAGAAAGAAGAAAGAAAGACGAAAGAAAGAAGACAGAAAGAAGAAAGAAAGAAGAAAGAAAGAAAGAAAATCGTTTATTTATGTTAGCATGTATGTTATGTTAGGATATTGTAGCCAAAGTAACTACTGAACATATTGATACTTAAAATCTTATGTCTCAGGATGCCGAACGCAGTATGCCAAACATTACTTTGTAGTTCAATTATTGTATTGCTTGGTTTTGCCACTGTTCATGAGCGGTCGTATCGCTTACCATCAGGCGAACGGTAAGATCGTCTTGCCATTCGAAGGAAGAAAAAATTTAGAGGGCCGTGAACCATAGCTAATGTACCACTGGTAAAAACTCATATTATCACAACATTCAAATTACTAAAACCTCATTCAACATCCATCCGTACACATCAAAAATATAGTTATTCAAATAACACACGAGTCGCTCCTAAAAGCCACTGGTGTTTGTAAAATGCATGCGCGTATTTCTTGATGTTCGCCAATATTCGCCAGAGGAGACAAACACGTAGTGACTCCGTGCTCGGCATGCCTTATATTACATATTCTCGTATTAGTTATAAAACAACTTGAAGCGATAACGAGTTTGGTCTTTCAACTCTCAACTAAATGTATAATATATATCAACTTACGCCTTTTTCCCCGGAGGGGTAGGCAAGTTCTATCAGGATGCCCATGTTTCACCTTGTGTTCCGTCGAACGATGTGATATATACCGCCATATCAGGCACACATTCGTGACTCCAGACTGATACTTAAAAGAAAAATCCAATATCACTTTGCCCGACCCGGGATTTGAAGCTAAGACCTCAGGCACACTGAGGCAGTCAACAGTTAAACCTGCAACTACTGATATAAGTAAATACATACACTAAGATCGAGTCTTCTGTCGTATCGTCGTCGTGTCAAGAAATAAGAAATATGTTTTGGTCCTGGAACCTGTGAATCACACAAATATTTTTCCTGTTCGGGGCTCAATCCCGCTGCCTCACATTTCAGAGCCGGCGTATAACCAAATTCAAGACGGAGGCTGTCGTATATCTCGATATGTCGTGTTACTATGTAAAGTGGTTATGAAAACAGTAAAACTAGTTTCTCTCCCGTTATTTTCCAGAGAAGACAGTTTTCAGTAAAATTATTTTTCGACTGAGTGACGGAATTTATATATGATTTTATCTGAATGATTTAAGTACAACTTTTGCGGAATTTATTTGCATTTTCAAGCAATAAATTCGTTCATCTGATGATATTTATTGCCGGTGACTCAAAAAGATGGTACCTGTAGATTGCACATTGTAACCAGAGTAACTACTGGTCATATTGAGACTTAACATGTGACTTAACACTTTATGTCTCAGGATGGCGAGCTCAGTGGAATGCCAAGCATTGCTTTGTAATTCATGGTGTTGGTTTTGCCACTGTTGATAAGCAGTCGTATCGCTTACCATCAGATGAAGTAGAGCAAAACGCTATTTTTCAATCTCATTCAAATGTTACTTTGTCTGGTCAGTATGTAAAAATCGTCACAATCGATTGAGTCTTGTCTACAGTATATAAAAAATGTGTAAAAGTCTCGTGCCAACACCCATACAGGTTTACCAATCCACTTGTAAAGACTCCAACTACAAGACCGCTGAGCAGCCACAGCCAAATAAAACACAAGCTCAAGAGTTGTTCGCGCGAAGAGCATCAAATATTCATGCGGAGGGACGGCGACACGGAGTGTGTTGAAAAATAATATACACTGACGTGAACTAAGAAATTACATGGAGTTGCTTTGTGAGTTGAGGTTATAACTGGGGAATATTTTTTAATGCTGGCAATAAGCTTGATGCTAAACACAGTGATATCTTAAAGCCCGTTATAACTGGGGAATATAGTTTTTTAATGCTGGCAATAGTACTGGCACAGTGATATCTTTAAGCCCATTTTCCCGGGGAGTTTGTAACCACGACGATACGATCGTAAGGTACGATCAAAGCTTTATGACGCGGTAACGATGCGGTGCGGCGCCGCATCGTATCACATTCGGAGTATAGGATGGCACACAGACGGTGCAGCGCCGCAACGCAACTCTCATAATCCGCACATTACTGCACCCCTCCTCGCCTCGACTCTCAGCTCCCAAGTGCAGCGCGCTGCGAACAAACGCGTTGTGTGACATAGGGCCAGTTTCACTAGATCCTGGTAAAGTCCCCGATAGCTATCTGGCACTCATCTGTGAGGTTAATGACAAAATTCAGTACTTTTGCGACCGAATTTCGTATTTATTTGATAAATGAGTGCCAGATAGCTATCAGGGACTTTATCAGAAACTGGTGGAACTGGCCCCTTAGTATAGTAATTTGTGTGCAGAATGCCGCAGCGGCACCGCTTCGCCACCGCACCGCACCGTCACGGCATCGTGTGGCTATAAACAAACATTTGTCAGAACAATAATCTATGCCATTATGGCATATGTCATGCTATAATGGCATACGATTCTCGCCGCGAGAAACTCTCTTCCTATAATTAGGCTATAATAGAGAATGCATCGGTAAGAGATGGTTGCCCTGATTAAACCCAAACAAAGTGACCTGCTTTTCACTTTCCACGTCAAACTGAAAACTTGAATTCACAAATAGTAACAGTAATCATATTTTCCTCTAAATCCCAAACAAGGAAGAACTCGATTTATTGACATATAGAGTGCACAGAAATTACAAATAAATAAAATATTAACACAGGAAATAGAAAAAATATAACAAAAATAATAAAATAAACATAGTACATACATATATTATTATTATTTTTTATTTTTTTATTGCTTTGAATGGCGAGGCGAGCATGCCGTTCGCCTGATGGTAAGCGATACGACCGCTCATGAACAGTAGCAAAACCAAACAACGCCTTGAATTACAAAGCAATGCTTGGCATTCCACTGCGCTCGCCATTCTGAGACATAAGATGTTAAGTCTCAATAAGTCCAGTAGTTACTCTGGCTACAATGCCCTTCAACCCGAAACACAACAGTGCGTTTACACTGCTGTTTGACGGGAGAAATAGACACTGCGGTGGTACCCACCCAGATGGCCTCTCACATATAAGAGACCTACCACCAGTATACATATATTAAAAATAAAATTAACAAAAATCACCTGTACGTGTATAATTTGCTCATTTCACAAAATTGACCAATTCAACAAAGCCTTTCCGGGAACGTCACTTACTTCGTAGCTTTGGGACAGGGATATTTTATTAATGACAAGTACTTGTCTACTGCCAACCGAGTACATGATTTGATTATGACAAAATGCTAAAGTGCTGTGAAACGCCTAACTAAGCAGATATCTTGAAATTTATTTAAAAATGAGCCTCGAATTTCTCTATAAGTTTTTTTAATTTTTAATCCCTTTTGTTTAAATAGCGCAATTTAATGTTTGCACTAAAGTATATTAATTCGGCACTCAAGTTATAACTAAAATAAAAATTTTTTTTTGGAAAATAATTTTATTTTAAATTTAAATATTGGCTTGTTATTATACTGCAAATTCACTCTTAAATATCGTTTGATTAAACTGTATGAAATACGCTATCCATTAACTTTATTACTTAAAAATTCGAAAGTCAAAGGCTCACTATTAGATCTGAAGGATAAAAAGGGAGAAAAAGGGAAAGCTTAACATTATTACGGTTCATTAATCATTGGACGACCTGGCTAAAGTTGCAGGAAGTCGCTGGATGCAGGCCGCTTTCAACAGGTCGATGTGAAGATTTTTGAGGGAGGCCTATGTTCAGCAGTGGACTTCCTGTGGCTGAAATGATGAATGATGATGATGAAGAATCATCTAACTAATGCACATAAAAGCTGTGCGCCGGCAAGTTCTTGCATTTAAATTCTGGGTTGGATATTGCAATTGAAGTTTGTTTTTCGATTAAGAAGTCCTATATAAAGTTCCCGATATTGAAAATTGCGCTCAGAATCACGATAGACTCTTCGGTATCACACATTGAATCAAGAATGAGCTTGCCGAGCTGTGAGTGACACTACTCGTAGTACCACTACTTTCTTCCGGAATGAAGTGGTGAATTTACCTTCATTGTGGTGAAAACAATGAAGGTAAATTAATATTTTTATTTATGTATAATATATTCATATATTAGGATTGGAATTGGATGCCTTCCATATTGCTGGGCAAATATCGTCATCCAATGAATACCTGATGGTCGACGACACCGCAGTAGACCTAACAAACGCTGGCGAGAAGACCTAGATGCTTTCGAGCCCATGTGGCCTGAACTTTCCTTAGAGCGCGAATTGTGGAGACAGGGGGGAGACCTTTGCCCAGCTGTGGGATGATATAGGTTAATAAAAAACAAAGAAACATACGTAAATCTCTCTTCAAATAAGCATATGTACCCTACTTCTGTCATCTCAGCACCATCTCAAGTTAGACTGGCACAGAATGCCTATGGCGTTAAGTCTGCATATATACAATTTCTGTATATTAAATTAAATATAATAAAATAAATATACAACTGTGGTGTATCAATATAAATTATTATCGAGTGGTGGCGGGTACTTATATATAGTCAGTTGGCATTACACGTTGATCCCGAGAGCGGTGTTTCATTTCACAATTAGTTATTCCCTCAGTATATTACATTGGCGACGAGGAAAAATTTGTGATAGTGCTAACAAACATAACGGGAAATATGTCAATCGGGAAAATTCGCGAATTCGATCCAAAATCGGGAATGTGGTCGTCATATGTAGACCGCCTCGAGATGTATTTTAAAGCCAACGGTATTAAGGAGGAATTGAAACTCCCTACTATGATTTCGGCGATGGGGGATGAGGCATACGAGCTGCTGGTGAACCTGGCAAGTCCGAAGAAACCGGCGGAACTAACGTTTAGTGCAGCCAGTGACTTGTTGTTTAAGCACTTACAACCTACCCCGTCAGTTCTCGCGGAAAGGTATCGATTCAGACAGCGGAGGCAGCTTCCTGAGGAATCTATTAGTGAATATGTAGCAGAATTAAAAAAGTTAGCAAGGCAGTGCGAGTTTAATGATGGTCTAAATGAAAACCTACGAGATCAATTTGTGTGCGGGCTCAAAGGAGAAATAATACGCCAACGGTTGTTTGCGGAGGACGGTAATTTAAATTTTGTTAGTGCCGTAAAACTCGCGTCGTCATTAGAAGCCGCGGAGCGGGACGCAGCGGCGGTGGACACGCGGTCCGGAGGCGCGGAGATTCCGGGGAGCGCCCAGGTGCATCATGCGGCGGCGGCGGCGCCGGCCTGGCGGGCACACAGTGAGCGCAGAGGCGGCCCGCGTCACACACGTCATAATGGTTACGAGTCGAGAGTGAGTAGCGGATATCGTGCACCCACGACCACGCGGCAGTCGAGTTATACCAGCAAATATTGCAAGGGCTGCGGTTCGTCTGGTCACCAATACGAAGCGTGTAAATATAAATATTTCGTCTGTAGCCGATGCAAAGATACAGGTCACTTGCGCCGGGTATGTCCAAAGGAGTTACCCAGACCAGCGAAGTTCCATTATGGTGAGATTGACCAAAGTGAACATTCCACAGAGGAACAAGAAGAAGATAACATCGATTTACATCACCTAAATTTGCGAGCTTACCACGCGGTGAGTTTCCCCATATTATTGGATGGCCAAGTGCTTAATATGGAAATAGACACTGGATCGCCTATATCGTGCATTAGTAAGGACACTTACGATAGATATTTCACGCATCGACCCCTTCAACCGTATGATTTATATTTAAAGTTTATAGATGGTTCAAAAATTCAGCCGTTGGGAGTTATTAAGCCTTTAGTAACATACCGAAGCATGGCCAAAGAATTAGAATTATTTATTATCAGCGGGGGTACTGCTTCCTTGTTAGGTAGGCAGTGGCTAGCGGAACTAGGAATTTCGGTTCCGCCATTTAAAAATAATAATATGGTTAAGCCGCACATCACGAGTTGTAGGGAAATATTTTATAATAAAGGTGTAAAATTTAATAATAAAATTGATAATTTGTTGGACAGGTATAAGAAGTTGTTCGACGGTACCCTGGGGAAGTTTACGGGGGGCAAGGCGAGGCTGCGGGTGCGGGAAGACGCTGTGCCAGTGTTTCACCGAGCTCGGCCGTTGCCTTTTGCATTGCGCGAGCGGGTCAACGCGGAGCTAGATTCGATGCTTCGCGACGGAATTATTGAACCGGTCGACTGTTCCGAGTGGGCTTCTCCGCTCGTTCCCGTAAATAAATCTGACGGGGCACTCAGGATTTGTGTGGACTATAAAACTACGGTAAATCCTGCTTTACTGGTTGATAGATATCCGTTACCCAAAATCGATGACGTACTTGTAGCTTTAAATGGAACTCGGTACTTCAGTAAAATAGATTTAAGTCAGTCATACAATCAAATTGAGTTGGACGACTCGAAAAAGTATACAGTAATTAACACTCACCGGGGTCTCTTTAGGTATAATCGCTTAGTGTTTGGGCTCTCTTCCAGCCCGGGCATATTCCAGCGAATTATGACTAATTTACTTACGGGTATACCCAACGTGGCGGTATTTATTGATGATGTCATTATCGGGGGCCGAACGGAAACTGAACATTTAGAAGCATTAGAACTAGTATTCAAACGGTTATTAGACAGTGGTTTGCGATTAAAAAAAGCAAAATGTGTTTTCTTAACGCAGGAAGTGTCATATTTAGGGTACATTATAACTAAAGACGGTATTAAATCTGACCCTGAGAAAATTGCAGCGATCGCAAAAATTCCCAGACCAGGAAATGTGTCTGAACTACGTTCCTTTTTAGGATTAGTAAATTTTTTTGCTAAATTTGTAAACAACCTTAGCCCCACGTTAGTACCACTTTATAACTTGCTTCGGAAGAATATCAAATGGGAGTGGACTAATCTTTGCGAAAATGCTTTTAAGGGAATTAAAAATATATTGATGAGCTCAAGGGTGTTAGCGCATTACGATCCCAGTAAGCCTTTAATTGTGACGTGCGATGCAAGCGCGGTAGGGCTAGGTGGCGTTTTATCGCAACCGAGTAAACGCGGCTGCGCGGGAGACGAACGCCCGATAGCATTTGTATCGCGCACACTTACCAAAGCGGAACAAAATTATTCTCAAATTCATAAAGAGGCACTAGCTATAATATTTTGTATGAAAAAATTTCATCAATATATTTATGGTAGAAGATTTACACTACGTACGGATCATAAACCACTTGTATCGATTTTCGGCCCACACGTAGGTATCCCCACTATGACAGCCAGTCGAATGCAAAGATGGGCAATCATATTATCAGCATATAGTTATGATATAGAATACGTTAGGACAGATGCGAACACAGCTGACGGGTTGTCTCGACTGCCGAGGCCCGGCGATAACAAACCGGTTTTTGTGATGCCCGAGCAAACGTATTTACATTTTGCGCAAGATGCAATGTTATTAGATTGTAGCGAAATAAAAAGTTTTACCGCTAAGGACCCTATTTTAGGAAGAATATTAGGCTACATTCGGGACGGTTGGCCTACGGAGTGTGAAATGGTGGGCTTACGGCCTTACTTCAATAGGAAGAACGAGTTATATGAAGAACTCGGATGTGTTATGTGGGGTCACAGAGTTGTTGTACCGGAGAAATGTCGGGAGAAAGTTTTAAAAATGTTGCACGAACCACACATGGGTATTGTTAAATCCAAGACCTTAGGACGTAGTTACGTATGGTGGGCAGGCATGGACGAGGCTATCGAGGCCATGTGTCGTGCATGTGCGACGTGCGCTGCACATGCTGACGCGCCGCCGCGACAAGCGCCACGCCCCTGGCCCTGGCCTACCAAACCGTGGTCTAGGTTGCATTTAGACTTTTTAGGGCCACTTTTTGGGCAGACATACCTCGTTGTTATAGACTCGATGTCCAAGTGGGTAGAAATATTTAACGTGGCTAGTACAACAGCTACCGGGACAATCGCGAAACTACTTGAACTTTGGAGTAGATGGGGCATACCGAGACAAATTGTTACCGACAACGGCCCCCCATTTACAAGTGCGGAATTACGCCAATTTCTTAAAGATTACGGGGTGGAACACGTATTTACGGCGCCTTATCATGCCGCGTCAAATGGTGCTGCCGAAAATGCGGTTAAGACTTTAAAAAGGGTTATCAAAAAGGCACATTATGAGAGGAAGGACATTATAAAATCACTACACACATTCTTACTCTATTACAGAAATACCCCCCATTCATCGACAGGAGAATGCCCTGCGAGTTTAATGTTAGGTAGGCGTGTACGAACTAAATTGGACATTCTAAAGCCTGACTTAACAATACGGATGAGTGAAGTCCAAAAGCAACAGGCAGAAACGGCGGGTGGTGCGGATAGGTTAATAAGTCCCGGTGAATCGGTGTGGTATAGACAATTTCTAAAAGGGGAGAAGTGGGGATCTGGCAAAGTGGAAAGCCAGATCGGCACATCTAATTATCAAGTTAGGGATGAGAACGGTAATCAGGTACATCGTCATATTGACCAGATCAAACGCAGGCCTAGAAGTTCGTTAGTCTTCCCAAGTCTTGAATGTCGTCCTACAGAATCTAATACGGAGGATCCTCACCCGGGGTTCGATAATAATGAATCTAGTGATAAATCCATGGTAACCCCCGGAAATCTTGAGAAATCGACTCTGGAGCAAGCAACTGGTTCTGCTGTTTCTGTTGATAATCGCGAGCATATTACTAATACGCAACCTGGAATTAGTAAACTTCCTCAGGGGTACCAAGAAGGTAAAGGTTCTCGGCCAATAAGGCAATGTAGATTGAAAAATCCTGTAAATTACAAATGTTGATGTTGACTGTTAGATAAATAAGTATATCTATAATAATTTGTAAAATGGAGTGTGTAAATGTTAAAATAAGATACTAGTTTTTATAAATTGTGTAAGAAATAATTTATTTGTGGAGGATTGTGGTGTATCAATATAAATTATTATCGAGTGGTGGCGGGTACTTATATATAGTCAGTTGGCATTACACGTTGATCCCGAGAGCGGTGTTTCATTTCACAATTAGTTATTCCCTCAGTATATTACAACAACCTCGCGAAAAGACTTTCTTTCACGGATCAAATCATTGTTAAATATATTATTATAACTATTTATATGAGCTGTTATACTTGATTCAAGTAATAGATATGGCAAAAACTCCGGAAATCACGGAAATTCTTTCTAGTCTCTAAAAGGTAAGTGGACAATAATTTATTTCCAACTCCTCCTATTAATGTAACTTTCTGATTGATTTCGTTGCGAGTTAAAGACAAGTTAGACATTCCCGGAAACTTGCCGAGCTTCAATTCTCGGCGTATAATGCGTGTCACTGTTAATCCTGGCTTACAGGAGTTACAGCGGTGGGTGTGAGGACGGGACAGTCTCCTAATTCCACTACCTACCCTTTATTTTAATTATTTATTTATGTATACTTTTATTACTTAATATTTATTTATACCCTTTCAGGAACACAGTCGTGAACTTTTACAGGGTATTCGTCTATTAAGACTGTTACTGAAAACAAAGCCGGGTAGTAATTTTAGTGACATCAGACAGAATGCAACTAAGAATTTTGCAAAAAAAAATGCGACGATTTTTTTTTTTTGGTGGTCAATAAATAGTTTTTTCATCAGTAATAGTGCACACCCTTTTAGAAAGAAGCTTTGGCACGAATGGGCTTAAATTATTATTTTGCCAAAAGGAATTATTATTTTAAATTATTCAAACGTTAATTTATTATATTATGTTTGTAATCACAAAAACTACCCCTCGGCTTTATGTTCGTTAGCAGTCTTGATATACCTTGTACTCATACATAAATGGATTGAGAGTTATGTCGAGGTATGTAGCCTTGAATCCACATTTGACATACAAAAAAGGTCAAACCTAAGCATCACGGTCCATTTAATTGGGTTCAACCATTAATTAGAAGGGCTAAATTGCGTCGAATTGTCGGACGTTCGTTGAAATATAAGTCAGACTGTATAGAGCCCATTTATTAATCCTTTGTAAAACTTTCCTAATTAGATTAAGCATAATTTTCTATATATTTTGAATTACATCAAAGAGTATTCATATTTTGTTCTGAAATGTATTCGTCATGTCAAGCGGGTAATTATGCTAATTAAAAATATTAAAGGCTTTTCAGCGATTGAGCATAAAAAAGTTTAAATGTTGACGATGTAAAAATTAATTGCAATCGTATTTTTAACATTATTCCATCCATGTTCCCTACATTTATATGAAGCCATAATACCATAGATAAGCATTACAAGTTAATACTTTTAAAACCACAATGTACCTACAATACTGATTACTGACTCATCATATCGACGTTCCACTCAAACCTGAGGAAATCAGATAACGTTATATTCTACATCTTCATTAGTTCAGTCATTCATAGGAATGTCAAAGAAATTCTTAGGACAATCAGTTCAGTCATAGGAATTGTACTATAGGAATTTCCATGAATTTTCAGTGTGATCTGATACTTCAACGAAGCGTTTTGGTTCCAGGAATTTCTTTTAACTTA
The DNA here is from genome assembly GCA_030180105.1 of Hyles lineata. Taxonomy (NCBI): domain Eukaryota; kingdom Metazoa; phylum Arthropoda; class Insecta; order Lepidoptera; family Sphingidae; genus Hyles; species Hyles lineata. The sequence goes on from JARJEE010000029.1 coordinate 3,251,919, forward strand.
TGGATACTGTATCAGCCCATATACGGCCCACTGCATGGCACGGGCTTTCTCTACTATCGAGAGTACGATGCTCTAAATCGTTATGGTTAGGCCGTATAGTCCACCACGCCGGCCTTGTGCGGTTTGGCTGATTTTAATAAAAAATCTTGCAAATCCGCTATAGTATAATAAGTTTCCTGATTATGTCTTCCTTCACCGTTAAAGTGCGTCGTGATTGACTATCAATACATACATGATTCCGATACTTGTAGATACCATGATATATTTTGTCTGTTGACACAATTATAACAAATTGCATTACACCGCTTACACAAATTGTGTTGCACTCGAAACAAGATATGATTAGGTACTATTATAATTTATCGACTTGATACAATGAATATACACATATGTACCTTCTTACCTACTCGTCCAGAAAAGTCCAAGAATTTGCGGGTAATAGAGTGTTACCTCCACATTTAAGTCCGATTTTGACTTACCTTACACTAGTCACACACTAGGACAGTAATTGTACTATATATGTAATATATGATTTTAAATCTGAGGACTCAGCTTCGAACCCCGGGTCTGGCAAAGTGATTTAGATTTTTCTATTCATTATGGAATCAAGAATTTGTGCCCGATATGACGATAGACTTGCCCCCTATCACATTGTAGAACGAAACATACAGACAAAAGGTGAATAGCATGGTAGCACCCCTGCCTACCCCTTCTAGGAAAAAAGCGTGAGTTTATATTTGTATATATGATATATATGAAGTCACATTCCCAACTTACAATAAAAAACCGTTAAAATATACCAACAAATCTAAGGTCTAAGAAAAAATGTCTGCCCTGACAAACATCTCTGCGCCGAGCCAAATTCTAAGTTCATAATGGACCCAACAAAAAGATGACCCCGCATTCAATGGCACAATGGGTCCTTTTGTATTTTTTCTCCATGGACCGAGCTATCATACTTTCGCACTAATTTATGGATAACATTTCGTGAGACGAATAATTAAGAAGGGACATTTTTGGTGTGCTGTCTTGGTACTAAATCTTGTTTTTGTCCTAAGTTAGTAGGCTATAATTTAGTGACAATGTGTAGGCAGTAGGTTGTAAGGTTTTATCTTACGATGTTGTTCATCTTTTTGTAAAGGTTTTGGGAAGAGTAAACATTTCCCCTATGATATTTCCCGAAAGACTTAGATTTTTTTTTTGTTTGCTAAGGTAGTTTTACGTTTTTTTTTAATTCTCTTATTCCACTTTTGTATGTTAAGTTTTAGTGGATCAAATGCCTACTACATTTTTATCTTTAAAAAGCTAAGTAAGGGCATACAAAACCTCTATTGAATGTTTGTAAAACAACTATGTTTTTAAATAACTCGTATTCTATCAATAAATGTATAAAGAACTTTTTACTTTTTATACTTAAAACATAAAGTATTAGAAGTAAAGTGGTAATTTAGGATAAAACAAAATTAATGTATAATATTTATAATTAACTTGACAATAATTAACAAAGTGATTCCGAGAAATTTCCTTACCGGGAAGGTGTTTCTTTAACATTTTACTTTACCCTACTGTACAATTTTGCCTAATCGTACCCAGATACGGATTAAGAATTTAAGCATAGAAAAAAATTAAGAATGTACCTGTCTATAATCTTCTGATACTTTTAGCTACATTTTTATATTGATCTGGAAAACGTCGAACGACTTATCATTTATTTCATAGTAAGTTCATACTGCCTCCTGTGAAAATCTTCAACACAGGAATGTAAGGCACTGCCAGCCTTGTCAATATTGTGTTCTAAGTCTTTTGCGAGGTTCTTTATCTCTTTAGTTCATTGTTTCACACATTTGCAACTTGCAAATTAGTTCATATATACACCACATGGCACTCCAATCGAGAGTACGATTGAGAGGGATTAGACCGTATAGCCTACCATGCTCACCTAGTGCATGTTGGCTTTAGAAATTCTTGCAAATCGCTGTGGTATGCAAGTTTTCTGTTGTTATGTTTTTCTTCGCCGTTGTAAAACATGGTGACTGACTATCAATACACACATTACTCCCAGAATTGAGAGATTTACCTAGAGATTTAAATCCATTGCTAGTCTATAAATAATACAAACACATAATAAACAAATAAATCAAAAAATAATACGAATACAGAAGAATGTAATAAGAAAACTGTTCTTTTCCGTTGATTTCCTAATTCCTCCCCAGACTTAATCCGAAACTAAAAGACTCTTATTCCAAAAATATACATTAAAACATCGTCCCAAAGGATTAATCGCTTGCTTTTATAAATCCCAGAGTTTCAGTTTAATATCACAATGTCCTAACGACGACAATTAATTAGGCACTCATTATTTATTGCTTATTGCGCTCAGATTTTATGAAAAGAAATTTATTCCACGCCATTTTTTAAGAATATGACATTGACGCCTCGAGGGACTTCCTGCTCGAATTAATATGAAGGAAATGTTGTTAATTAGGTATTCGTAAAATGTTTTAAGTAATATTTAAAAAAGTATATAAGGCGCACAGGCTGTATAACTTTCTATGATTTTATTTGCAAAAAAGGCGAGACAAGCAAACCATTCGCCTGATGGTAAGCGATTCAACCGCTCATTGACAGTAGCAAAACCAAACAACAACATGAATACTAAAGCAATGCTTGGCATTCTACCGCGCTCGCCCTCCTGAGACATAAGATAGTAAGTCTTAATACATATATCCAGTAGTTACTCTGGCTACAATGTCTTAAAAATCCGGAACACAACAGTGAATTTACGCTGCTGTTTGGCGAAAGAAAAAGACATTGCGGTAATACCTACCCACATTTTCACATATGTAAGACCTACCACCGGAAAAGTGGTAGTTCTGAATTACTGTATGGTACATTATTTCATATGTTAAACAATAATTACTATGTGATACAACAAAATCCGATGTATTATTTTGTGCAGTCTTGACAATAAAATGTGTCTGATATTGGTATATCTTATTCATAAACAAAATTAACAAGTTGACGTCACCAATTACAGCAAATGGAATATCTAAACAGTTTCTATAAATTATTCATTCTCTTCATAATATCATCAATACAATATTTTTTAAAGATAAGTCAATGTCAAGCCTTTTTGTGTAATAACATTTACAAACCTTTGAATTTTCGCTGAACATTAGCAAATAAAAAACCTTCAAACCTTGATGAAACGGTCAAATCAGATAAAAACTGTACAGAAACACAATAACTGGGTGGCTCGTTAGAATCAAAGCTTTCTGCAAAGGACATTGTATGAGACTCAAAGAAATCAATATCGTCCAATTCCATCAAAGTTAATATCTATTTAGGCCTGGAGGTAACGTAGAGTACGCAAGACCGCGTTTACACCGAGCAGCAACATGATAACATTATTAAGTTATCATATTTTTTAAAGTCATGTGAACTTCCTCTGGCTGAAGAAAAGACGAAAAAAGTCATATAAAACATAGGTGGGCCAAATAAAAACAATGAAGTTTTCAATCTTGTTTGTCGAAACAAAAATATTATTTTACATTCTCCTCAATAATTTGAAAAATGTTTACACATTTAATCACTAAATATCAAAAAAGTATGGTACCTGATTGTTAAATGGTTTTAAAATGTTATCCATACCAGATCTGATTCGTAACTGCATTACACTTAGTCTCGGCCATCAGTTGCGTCTCTGATTTTATTATAAAACGTTTAGTTTTGAACGTGGATAGCAAGCAGATAGTTTTACCAGTCGGAAATGACTGCCAGGCTAATTTGTCACCTAACTACCACTACACTTTCAAATTAGGAGCACAGATATGTGCATATCACACCCATATGTAATTTCTAGTCTTCAAATGTCTATTATAAAAAAATGTAGGAATCGGTGTGATAGAAGGCCAATCCACCGTAATATACGCAAGCAAAGATCTAAGATAAGTGGCAACACTGCCTATTTTTCTCCCATTTACCCGAAGGGAGCCCCATCCCTCCCTATATTTATTACTTCTTTCTTTTGGTGACTTGATTTAGGATCTTTGCTATCTTAATTGACTTAGTTCCTTGATGAGATTAATATCTGCTAGAAGGGACTTTAATGTAGAGTAGATAATGTACATAATATGGCGAATTTTGTCTTACAAGGATATAAAATAGATTACATATGTTTACCCCTGTCATGGTGCAAGGGGAAACAGAGGCAATACTGACACATCCCATAGTTCGACGAGTTTTTTTATAGATATGAATGGCGAGACAAGCATGCCTTTCGTCTGATGGTAAGCGATACGACCGCTCATGAACAGTAGCAAAACCACGCAATACCATGAGTAACAAACCAATGCTTGGCATTTCACTGCGCTCGCCAAACAATGTCGTTCAAACCGGAACACAACAGTGCATTTACATTGCTGTTTGGCGGAAAACATTACGGTGGTACTTACCCAGGTAGCTTCTCACATACTATAAGGGACCTAATACAAGGAAATTAGATCATTTCGATACTTTACGCTTATGTTTTAAAACTCCCTTTAGATTCCTCCTTCGGAATAGGGAATATGCACGAGACTCCAAAATAAGTCAAATATTTATTGTTGTAATCTTTATTGATATAGAAATATATCGTTAAGATATTTTTTTAAATTCATCAACTCTAAATCGGTAAAAAAAAATACTTAAAAAATGACATTTTAAAATTGCCGCGCAATTTTTTCGAAACGTTTGAAAAGGAAAGTGACGACAGAGTACACTATCTTATGAAGTTTTAGCTTGTTGGGTGTATTGTTTTACGTTTGTTTAAGAGTTATTTTGTGTTTACGTTGTATTATAAAAAAAAAATGATTATTTTGTGACGAAATACAGTTATGTAGCAATTAATAAAAGAAGCTTAATCCAAATACTACGTTGCTGACATATTAGACTCTGACGTCACAGCAAGGTCGCGCCAAAATGGCGTTTAAATGCATCGAAACTGATAGCAGTTTTTATTATTTTTTTGTACTTTTTTGATTGATATTTTTAAAGCCTTATATTTTTTTCTGGTAATGTAATGACATACAGAATCGATTAAAAATATAAAAAAAATGGCATGCATATTCCCTATTGTACCGAGGACTTCACGATATATAGCCTATACATGCTGCTAGTGACTAGACAAATGAGAAGTTAACATATACAAAAACAAGACAATATTAAGTAATTCACAAGTTGGAGACGAATCAACTAACAAGTAATTAATTATTCCATTCACATAGATTGCGCTATTAACTCAGCAGAAGTAAAAGATAAGGTGAAGAAAACAAGTGATGTAATTAATATAAATTTTGTCGACAGTGTTGTTCGTTAAAACGTGAACAATGAACACCGTGTACCAATTAAGATAATTAATGTATTAGATTATTAATCATTTGTCTGCACTTAATCAGGTCTTTCATAATTAATAGATCAATCTGTGTTAGTTTTGTTTAATTAATTAACACCCATACCTTTGAAGTGGTGGAGACACGATGTCAGCCATAACTTAGCATGAATGGGCAGGCTCGTCTGAGGCGGTACCTCTATCTCATAGGAAATCGATTTGAAACGACAGCTTTGCTGTTGATTTTCGTTCAGTGAGTGAGATTGCCGGAAGCCCAATACCTCTTGCCATACCTTTTCCTTCCAACTCTCCTCCCGATTTGATAGGCCAGCAACGTATCTATGTTCCAAGCGTTATGGATGTTCATGGGCGGTGTTGATCACTTACCATTAAAAAAAAAATTACGTGGTACGCAGGGTTACCACTAAATATAAAAGTAAAACAACACAATAATTTGCGATATATGTACTTGCTTTCTCATTACAAAATACTTATCGTAAAACTACATTTTTAACTTAACGTAACTTAACTAAGTAGTATCACATATCAGCAGCGACATCCGTAACTTTAACATTCAATCTAACATTTTTTTGAAAAATGTAACATTTTTTGGCAATACCATATTACGTCGATCACAGATTGACAAAACGATAGTATTTTTGTACAAACAGATAAAAGTATAAATGTATTATATTAAAACGACGATAAAGTAAGTACTCGATAAATAAATTATTAAATAATCAAAAGCCAACATTTAGTCAACGTTAGAACGATATTGGGAATAAATAATTATAAATTCGGTAAGTACAAATTCTTCTTTAATCACTGTTTTCAACAGTGGGAGCTAGGGTCTGATCGTAGAGGAATGGAAAAGGATTGACAAAGACAATATGATATAGGAGACATGACATTAGTTACAATCACATAATATTATGTACATATCACGAAATCAATTCCGATACCTAGAAATATTTAAAAAATATATTCAAGGAATATAATTAGATAACACTACCAAAATAAGTTTTTATTATTTCACTAAATATCATATATTTTTGTTTAATGTCGTCATGCCTCCACTACTTTGTTTATTATAAATGGTATATAGTTATACATCTACAAATTTCACATGTCCTTCATAACTCTGACGTCACAACCCTAGCTTTTATACTGGTCCTGTTATACTTAACTAAACAAAAACAGTTAATATAAATAAAACAATATACTACGTGTTTACATTCAATTTTAAAATCCAAACACTGCAAATGATTAGGAAACCTGCGACAGAAATACTGGTAGCTGACGAAGTTTGATTATTTGTTATAGTATTATTTATTGTTACCAAAGGCCACCAGTGGGATATGGAGATGTACTGACTCTCATCCTTAGGTTTCTCCGTTTGTAGCTCCAGCATATTATCAGGCATATAATTGCCACATGTTGGGAAATCTTTAGGTACTGGCACCATGTCTGAATGCTCGCCTACCTTGAAGACCAGAGCCATTCCGACCTCAACATGGAATTCTATATGACAGTGGAACAGCCAGTATCCAGGATTGTCGGCTTTGAATCTGATAACAGTGTATCCACCATCAGGCACTGTTACCGTGTCTTTGATTGGGGCGTTCTTTAGATTTCTCTTTAGGAGTCCCGCTTCATCAAACGCTTTGATTTCTTCTACAGTAGTTGTTGTATTAAGTCTTCTAAGTCCAACGACTCTGAAGCTATGTCCGTGGAGATGGAATGGGTGATTAGCATCAAAAGTCACTCCTTCGTCAACGATGATCACTTCGACGACAGAGTTCAGTTTGACTGCTAGAACGTGGGAGCATTCGCAGTAGCCTTCCTTGCACTCTGCGTCAATGCTAGATTCGTTGCAGAAGTTCCGTGCCGAAGGTCTGTCTATGAGGAGAGGGCTCGTGGGCATCTTCATACTGATGTGGTTGAGTTGTGGAGTGTACAGTCTGTTTACTTGATCGGGCACTGTGAAAAAAAGTTATGGTAAAAGTATTGCTAGTGATGATTAAAAAAAAAATCATCCTGATTTTCAGGATTTGTAAATTTACGTTTCTTACTTGACCGCTTTGATATTCTTATTATTCCGTTTTATTTTAAATGTCTCATCTTTCAAAAGAAGAATCAGTTTGTAAGTAGGAATATTATTAGAAATATTTAACGTCTATAGTTCTCAATTATTTATACCATCTTATATTTACGCCCCATTTCTGAATACGGATATCTAAACCATAATTATCGAAAGCCAGCATAAAATGTGACATATAAAAAGTAAAAAATATTTGTATAAAAATATAAGCTCGTTATTATATAAATTAATTAATCAGTTATTTTTTCCCTTATTAATTCCCTATTTAATAAGCACCTGCACTAACCTAAGGTTAACCCAACATTAAATAAAGAAATAAAATTTATTATTGTCTTTTGTTTTATATTTTACTGTAGTTTTAACATTTGTTTGAGATTTTATAGATTTGTTTAGTTTTTTTTTTTTTTTATATTATTTACTGTAGCACAGCGGCATCTCGTTTCGTTTGTTTTTAATTTTAGTTTTGCTTTGTACACTTGCTTTGTTTATGTGTAACTTGATTGTGGAAGCTTCACTGGATCATTTGTTACTTACTGTGTTTCGCTATATATGTTTTATTGTTCTGTATGTTTCCCAAATACATATAAAATAAAAATAAATAAAAATAAATAAAAGTCATAAATATTTTTTCTCACCTTGATAATACCCATAATAGGGAGACCTGTGGAAGTGCGAGTTGTTCTTAGCGTAGAAGTCATAAGCGATATAGAACTGGTAATCAGCCACCTCCTTCAGACTGTCGTCGTACCCCTCCAGAGATCTCATCTCTGCCACGCTGATCGTTTCATCTTCCTCTTCTCCTTTGTTCAACGCGTTCAGTTGCTGTAAAGAAGGTTGGTTTTAAAGTTTTGTATGAAAGCATCCATTGATTTCTTCGACTTCGTAATTGGTCACATTTTACTGGTGGTAAAAATGGCATGCTCGTATCGTCTTTCATTGCGATAAAAAATACATAATATGGAACCTTTTCCAACAATTAGATATAATTTTTAAATAAATTGTAATGAGTAATTAGACCGATATTTTTACGAATGGCTAATTGACGACACATAGGTCACTTAAAAGAAGGTAATGAATGTACTTATATACTATATGATATAGTACTTTTCGTGCGTGGACTATATGGTCTAACTTCTCTTAATCGTATTTCAATTATAAGGAGGTTCGTGCCCTGCAGTGGTACGTATATTAGCTGATACAGAATTGCCTTGTAGGTAAAATTGATAAGTACATAATTACAAAGTATATTAAGTAAGTTGTGTCAGTGTAAATTAGTTGGAAGATTTTAGATACGAAGCCGATACAGTACAGTACAGTAAGTTTACAAATATTAGAATTTATACTAAACCAACCAAAACTATAAGATATCGTAATTTTGCGTAAACTTCGTAATTTAAACCTACTTTCCGCCTAAATATAGATATATAATTTTGTTAAATTAACACAATCCATGCAAAAAACGCACTATGGTGAAATAAAAAAAGTAAGTACATGTACAAAGTAGTATGTTTATTAATAAAAACTAGCCGAGTAAGATAAAGGAGCATGTCGGACTACGTTGCCAAGTATTACATTCTGTATGAAAAATAAAACAACGTCTTACAAAGTGAAACATATTTGCATAGTAAGAGGCTTGAGACCTCTTGCATACTCCGCTAACATAAGTCTTGGAAATTAAATAAGGCTTGTAGTATATGGGGTAAAGAGTAGGCTCTAGGCCAGCATGGACTATGGCAAAACCCTTCATTTTATGGAAAATATATATTTGTGACACCTTTACTAAAAAGAAAAAAAAAATAATAATAAAAAAATATTTTGGAAGAAATATGGAGAGGTATCGATAGCCAATCACCACGCACTAAAATAACGATTTTCCATCGCCATTTTAGTCATCATGAGGAAACCTACACTCCATAGCGATTTGTATGAATTTCCGTGGTGTGTAAAGTCCGCCAATACGCACTAGGCCAGCGGGGTGGACTATGTGGCCTAACCCCTCTCAATCGTACTCTCGATTATAGATGAGGCCCGTGCTTTACAGTGGTACAAGTATGGGCTTCTACAGACATGTTAATGCTACCTAAATAAAGTGTTAATAAATCGACTGCACTATTAGCTGTAAAAGTCCTAAGTTTATTAAAATTAAACAGTTTGTCAAATACAATTTACATTTGAATTAAAATGTAAGCTAACAAAATCATTTTCATTATACAAATTTACAAATAATTTAATGAATTTTAAGTATCGCTTATCTGCTGACTCTTCATAATAATTAAAATATATTTTAAAGCTCGTTTTGCAGTTGAAGCGTGTATATTTTATTTGAAAGTCGGTCAACAATGTATTTTCTGTATTTCCTTTTGTAGTATTCTTATACTAATAAGGTAAACGTAATAGTGATAGTTACAATCTAAATATCCTATCTATGCTAGTGTCATTTAACTCATAAGATTGTATATTGTGTATTTTTGTTTGTGTCAAATATTTTTTTTATTTATCATAATGATTTGATGAAGGTGGTGATGGAATGGGAGAATAATAGTTTTAAAAACGATGTACTAGAGACAAATAACTTAAAAAAAAATGTAAAAAAAAGTACCCAGCCCAACCATCCCGCTATTTTTTACATAACACGTCCGCGAGAATTTTGGCAACAAAACTCGCGATACTACACGAAACGGCAAAACTAAAATCGTCCGTAACATTCATAATATATCAAGGCGGGAATATTTCAAGTTCCGTACTACATTATTCTAATCTTCGCATGCGGACGGCGCTGCGATATCGCTGGCGATGGGCCAGCAACGCCCAGCACGGCAAAAGGGATAATTTCACATCAGCCTGTTCGATTTCACGACCTGCGTGATGTAGCCTTTGACCCTTTTTAAGTTATTCTGTTTTTACTACAAGGTGGCTTTAAACATATGTAATTGATTTTGATTTTCTACATAGGCACAGAGAAATTACGTCACATCTACTGGTCAAATATCATCCAGATAAAGTGAAAAAAGAGTATATTTTATAAACGAATCAAACTTCAATTACCAAAATATTAGCCGAGTACTTCATGAGCCGTCGAAAACCCGCAAAACCGCTGGATGCAAATGAAATCCACTATTAGAGAGCCCGACCGCGTTATGTGAAGTTAAACAATGTTCTACAAGTAGCCACTGGATAAATCGTTTCGATGTTACATTTACTGGTCCGAACAAATACCACTTAGCGTACTGGTAAAACGAAATAATACGCGTTTGTTCATTCGAGTTCTATTTTCAAATGTAGTTTGATTTACCTTGTTTTGAGTTTGATTAATGATATTTTGAATATGGAATGTTAATGCATAGAATGCTTTAAATTTACCTATTTAAGTTTTGTCGATTTCAAATACCCATTAGTGGAGTTTGAAATAGGTATCAAATGAATGTCAAACACTATTGTGTTAGATTAGAAATATATTACAACCGGTAAAATAATTATACTAATTGGTTTCGATCGACGAGTGCAATACATCATGCACTAGTAATTATAAATTCTGAATGGTGTTGCTCCCATTTATAATTACTAATTAGTGTCCAGTAATAGTGCGGTTTAGTACCATGCAACAAGTTATAATTTGAAGTACTATTAGCATTTAGTATTGATCTTGTTTATGTTTAAACGTGTGGGATAGCATAAGGCATCAATACACACTGAATTTTGTTTATTAAATACGTATTATCTATAACATGTACGCATATTTTCTTTTTGTGATATTCAACCATGTTAAAACCACAGCAATACTTAAGCAACATTCATATGCACGAGTCGCAAGGGCGTGACTTAGCCTTATCGTGCGTACCACGTGCGATGACAACCTGTTTTTTACGAGCAACATGGGTATGCTTCGTACCCCGCAGAAAACGAGGTATCGAACCAATATTCTTTTATGGGGTAGGATGACCTTCACAGATAGTGCCTCGAATATCTAATGCAATGCGCCTTCATACACAATTTTATTATTAAACTGTAAACTCATAAGATTTTACGATGCACTAAACGATATGAAAATATAAAACGCTTAATTTGCATCAAAACTCGTTTTAATAATACACTAAAATGGCATTTAAAAATAATACGCTACGCTTGCCGCGTATTATTTTTAGCTACGATTCATTTGCCACTCATGCGCTACGAACGACGTGCTACACTGCTACACACCATTTCGTAGCGCGCATTAATCATTCACATTTTCTAGTTTTAATGTGTTTATTACTACGTTTACTTAACTAAAGTAATTGTAGCTTTAACGTACATTTAATAATAACTCATTTTTTCACACATATTTACTAATTATCAATGTAAATAGAAGTCAGAAGATAATATTATTTGCTGTCGAAAATGTGACCTTATAAATTATAATATTATTATTCACTCTCAATCGTACTATCGATTGTCGAGGAGGCCCGTGCACTGCAGTGGGACGTATATGGGCTAATACAATACAGTACAATATTATTAAAATACAATCTTAGTACTTACAAGTCCTTCATTGTGAAGTTCGTGCCAGGTAGGATCACCTGGAGGCTCCAAATCCATTGCACCTTCGTAATGTAACACACCGACTTGCTTTGCCCTTGTGAATCTGTGACAAAAATAATTTTATTTAATGCATTGATCGCAAGACAGGACCCAGCCCATTCTCTTTGGCAACAGAACTACCTTAAATCTTACTATGTAAGATTATGTTTATATCCTCTAAAGGGTAGGCAGGCATTATACTTTTATAAGTGATTACCGATATCCATGCAATATAAAAATTCATATGTCCTTTAGTTGTGCATAAATTATAACCACCGGCATTAATATTTGTGCTAAAGCGCACTACATTGCAAGTCACAATGTTTTGTTGGCATGTCGAAGGCCTGACATGACATGAATATTTTTATGACGTTGTTAAGTGTCGCCAGGCAACTGAACAGAGTACATGCCGCCAACATGTCGGCGGGTAACAAGTCGTCACTTGCACTTGTTACCCGCCGGCATGATTATTTTCTTAATTATCTATCGGGTGGTGCCGGCAGGATGTATCGCTGGGTCGGCGTTTTTGGTATGTAGTGCACTTAAGGCTTCCATACTAAAGCTACCATAACAACAGGATAGTAAACTCACACTTCATCACAGTCCATTAGTCCTCTGAATCTGATCCAGTAGTTATCTATCTCGTTGTTCGCCTCCAGTATGAAGTCGTATCGTTCCCCGGCGTATGTCACCAGTGATGTTGCTGCAACAAACATTATTATTAAAAGTCTTTATATTAGACGATTAGACGATTCTTATTTTTACTGATGGTAGGTCTCTCATATGTGAGAGGCCATCTGGGTGGGTACCATCGCAGTGTCTATTTCTCCCATCAAACAGCACTGTTGTGTTTCGGGTTGAAGGGCATTGTAGCCAGAGTAACTACTGGACATATTGAGACTTAACACCTTATGTCTCAGAATGGCGAGCGCAGTGGAATGCCAAGCATCGCTTTGTAATTCAAGGGGCTGTTTGGGTTTGCTACTGTTCATGAGCGGTCGTATCGCTTACCATCAGGCGAACGGCATGCTCGTCTCGCCATTCATAGCAATAAAAAAAAAAAAAGACGAGCATGGTGGCCTTTCGTAGTGTGTAATCCCAAAAGCATTAAGATTTTTTATAGGTTTGGTATACGAGGTCACCTCATGGTAAATCACCTTATCACCAGCACCCATGAACATCTACAACGTTTGGATCATAGATGTGTTACCGGTCCAACGCATCAAAAGGGAACGGGAAGAAAAAAAGCATCGAAAGAGGAGGTATTGGGCAATCCCACTCACCAAACGTAACCTGTTGCTTTACATCGACTTTATTTTAAACCCTTTCATAAAATTATAAAAGACATACCCTCAAGGGACAGTGATCTCCATTCAAAATGCAACATAGCAATGGATTATGCAAAATCGCTGTATTGGATGAGTATCAAGCGGTGTCGGGACACCACACTCGCTCTCCGCTCTCCGAGTGTCGTCCGGCCAGACACGCCGGAACAATTAAACGTGAAGTGAGAATTCCATTACGGGAATCGGTGTTGGAACGATTTTAGACGTTTATATGTGGAATGATTATTTGAATAGCGCTTTACGTATCGAATCTTGTATGTTTCAATTTTCTATAGATGTTGATTTTTTTAAATGGAGAAAAGATTTATTCATATATTTACTGGATGTCGCCATAATCGTTTCCTATTGAGCATAAAACTCATAAATTAATTTCAATCCTATGTCAATTGAATACAATTTAGAGCGAACATTTAAATTAAGAAACACTATATTTGCTATTGTCAAAATCACTGTTTGTTGTTACTAGATTAAAATATCCACTTTTAGTTCTACATGTGTTATTAACACATACACAAAATTAACTGCATGTCTATTTTTAGATAGCCATTTAGGTATTACTGACCCCAAGTTATGGAAATAATAAATTAATATAATTGACCAAGAAAGATTTTAATCTGGTTTTGAACAAAACGTAACATTCTAACAGTAAAACAAATTCACATGAAACCGCCTTATTGCTAATAGTTTTATTATTTAAAATTGTACAAGGTATCAAATCATACCGCCTTATGTAATATTTACATTATAACAGAAATATAGAACACACTATTGTACTTTTACTTACATACATACATAACTGTACTGTATCAGCCCATATACGTCCCACTGCGGGGCACGGACCTACTCTACAATCGACAGTACGATTGAGAGTGGTTAGGCCATATAGTCCACCACGCTGGCCTAGTGCGGGTTGGCATACATAAACTCACGCCTTTTTCCCAGAAGGGGTAGCAGAGGTGTCAGCACACCCACATTTCACCTTGTATGTTCCGTCCCACAATGTGATAGGTGGCGAGCCTATCGCCATATCGGCCACAAATTCCTGACTCTGGGCTGGTAATGAATAGAAAAGTCCAATATCACTTTGCCCAACCCGGGATTCGAACCCGAGACCTCAGCTTTGTGACCGTACCGTAGTACAACTACGCCACCGAGGCAGTCCAATATTTTATTGGTCATTTAATGCAAAAACATGCAATATACAGATAACAATTATAATTTAAATGTCAAATACAATTACTGAAGAATGAAATATATAATGACTTTAAATTATTTCTTTATTCATTCTTTCTTTGTTTCCCCACAAGCAAAAACTTGTAATTATGTAAAGCATTATTTTCTTATCAGTAAAAATGTGTGTTAATCTTACATACTTATGTGAATAACTAAATAAGATATGTTACTCAGACGGGTAGTATTACCACACAAGTCGATACAGTTGGCATTACACAAGCACGTTTCAACAAAAGAGAGGTTGTGTCAAATGTCAAAGGAGTCTATACGCCCACAACTTAGCGTAACTCACAATTGTATTTACAAAACGAGGTCATGTAGAATTTCTTATGTTATATTCTGCTTCTTTTACTGTACTGTACTGTAATGAGATTGGCGAATATTATTATATATAAATAAAAGTCTTTATAAGTTATTTAGGGCAATTTTTTATCGTCAAATAATATTGATTCTGTATTGTACTGAAATAGCTCATATTCGTCCCACTGTAGGGCACGGGCCTCCTCTATAATCGAGAGTACGATTGAGAGTGGCTAGGCCAATAAATCAACATTGGTTTCCTCTAAGGACATTGACCTGTTGGAAGTGGCCTGCATTCAGCGAAAAAAATTGCAGAATCTACACTTAGTCATAATTTATTTTTTTGGCATCAAATGTCTTTATATATAATCCATATCCATGATATCACTTTTATATTGCCAGGTATATAACATAACTTTGTAACTTATATAACTTGTACGCCCATTGAATAAACCTAAACCTTTTAACCGACGTCAAAAACGGAAAGGTTCTCAATTCATCGGGATCTTTCTAACAATATGTCAACTTGAATCATTTTACATCCCTTTGCACGCACCTTCATTTACCCACAAAATATCCAGCGTTGCCAATAGTGTTTCTAACGGTTTTAGTAAACGTCTGACCATTGCCGGATTCGGTGGCTCTTTGATCCTTCCCTCGCATTTGAATATGTAAATTCGAAAAGGGGTATGAGTATGTTTAAAACCGTGGGCGAACTCGGCAGATGTCTGAGGGGTCTATTTTTACCGTAAATGTTTCTGCTACTAAAGACCGAAAGTGATTGTAAAGTCTGTGTTTAAGGATCACGTTCATTCCGACTACAATATAACTCTCTCTGAATTATGTTGAGCGAAGAGCGAAGAGATCAAAACAAATGTGAACTCTTATCTTAGATTTTAGAGATTCTAATTTTGTTCAATTTACTGTTACCTTGAAAGCAATACTTGTTGTTTTTTAAATGGATAATGTAAATAGACTTTCTTGTTAGTTGAAAACATTATACGCACTTTGTCGACGAAGGGACATATCGCACACATCTAAATATTTGCCAGGGTTTCAATAAGACAAAGAAACTGCAAATGTGAAGAAAACTTGCATAGGATAACGAATAACGAATTTATAAGAATTTCTATGGTTCATAAAGTCCGCCAAACTGCACTAAGCCACCGTGGTGAAATACATGACTAATACTAATCTAACCTAACCACTCTCAATCGTACTGTCGATTGTAGAGGAGGCCCGTGCCCTGCAGTGGGACGTACATGAGCTGATACAGTTAATATGCTGCATTGCACCTTGTGGTTAATCCAGTGCAATTCTAATAGAGTATACGGTGGTCGCTATTGGGGGCTATTTATATGTCAGGATCGAGCAAAGTGACGGTCTATAGTCTCTGCCTACCCCTATGGGATACAGGCGTGACGATTATGTATGTATGTATGTATGTATTGGGGGCAATATGGATATCGGGCTTATTAAGGGTTGGCGAACTTCATATAACTTCGAAATCTTGTAAAGATTTGACTATCAATACTCACATTAAGTCGAAAAGCAGAGAACTAGCCTTTATGTCCAATCAACTTTTCAGGAAGTCATACCCAATTATCAATACGCTACTAAATAATATAACTTTATTCTTGTAATTGTGTCTGAGGGAGGATAGACGACCCTAATCTACATAATCTGTTGTGCCGATTATACATCACAACTACTGCAAAAGGTGCAAATATTTACTGTTTAGGGTACCAATGGCCCATACGGAAACCCCATGCCTCGTCACTAATACTGATGCTAACTACGCTTACTGATCTCTTACGGCCGTTCTCTATAACCCATCTATCTTTAACAATAGGTTAAAATAACTACCACAACTGTGTCAAATATTATGTTACTTAGTTACCTATAAATATATGCACCATAAGTATATGTCTCTATCTTGATTATCTGAAACATAAAATGCATCGAAATATCTAATGAAAATCTGCGGTTAAAGATAGTTAGATAGACATTATAGAAAACGGCTGCTAGACATCAATCCCAAAATTGATTTGTTTGCGGATGAATGGACAAAGATATTAACCGAGTGCTTGAGGTTCTGTGAGCGAAATGCTTGACTGAGTACCTTAAATTCAAGTAATTAATGTAAATTGTATTAACCATATTAATTTATAAAAGAAAAATAAATTAAATAACCTAGAAACGAATCACCGAAAAAATTAAATATCGCACCATTGACCTAATAAAACACGACGAAAATAAAGTCATTTTTGGTAAATGTACAAAAATAATTCAAGTCTCAGAGCTGTATCAAGCGAACTTCATAATGAGGGTCGAGTTAATTTGGCTCTTGCAAAGATGAGGGTCAGATTCCCAGGAAACCACTTAATTACGTACCTGTACAAAACTCGCCAACTAAATGCGGACGTTCCGGCTAGTGCAGAAAATTAATGTTGATTTTAATTCAAATATTAGTTCGGGGCTTAAATGCGCTGTCTGTACATGGCTTTGTTTAGCTGAGTCTTTAGTGAGATATATCAGTACTGTTTGAATTCGTAAACATTATTTTGTAGGATGAAAATAATAGCACATACCATAGATGGTGGAAGAAGCTTCATAGTGGCTATGCAATATGCATGTATTGCGTTTCAGGATTATAATTGGGTTCAGGTATCGAGTTTGAATCAGGCCGCTATAATTTTTTCGATCATTAAGGTATCTGCATAGTCAAGGAAGAACGTACTTTTTTTATTGGCACAACAAACTGACGACGTTGTACCGTATGGTAAGTATAATGCAGTTCAGATAGAATATCCATTATCATCAGCATATTGGATTGTTTTATTGTTTTTTACAATAGTCTATATCACTGACACTGCATATTTTTATTCCAATTTGCTGGTTGTAATGGATATTCTATGCGAACAGCATTTTACGTATGTAATTATAATGCTGTTTTTTTTTTTGCTTAAGGTCTATATAACGGACTTTAACCCTATGCATGTAATAATAATAATTCTATTTGATAATTACGTATTGTCTTAATCTAAATATCATATAATTTCATATAATTAATTTATTACAATTATAGCTAAATTTTAGTTTTTAAAAAGTCTACATTGACGACTGCACCAGAATAACTGTGACACAGCCGTCAGCAATATACGTAAATAACAAGGATTATATTATTCATAATATATGATACAGGATAGGATTATACATAGGCAAATAACAATATATAACAAAGTGATATTGACATAGACATTTAATTTCAAAAACATGTTCCTGACTACCCCATGTATCATTGCACCAAGTTAAAAAAAATGCTGCCTCGTTTTGTCAAAAATCGCGATTTGATCAATCCATATATGTTACGAGTCTTTTTGCAGCTCAAGTAAGTTCCCGAAACGAATTGAAGTTCAGCTAACTAGAAATGCTCATAACTATACGGGATGGCCAAAATCGTGTAAACTAACATCACTTTTTTTGACAATTTTTTATTTTGTTTAATATCTGGGATAATAAGAAAAGTTAAATTAAATATTATAGGTCAATACCACTCTGTATACAACCCCAGACAAGTTGTTCCATAATTTGCACTACAATTCTATCACTAGGAGCTTAATTCCGCCAGCGTCGGAAATAGTATTTTCATAACAGAAACTAAATTGGAAATTTGCGGCCACGAAACTGAGAACAAGATTTATGTTCAGCAACGTCACTAAAATCTTCCAACTAATTTACACTGACACCGCTTCAAGTACTGTAGTAATTATGAACTTCATAATTTTATCTACTGGTTTAAGGCAATTAAAATGACTTAAAAGAAATCGTACAGGGATACGGGGGCTATAAAAGGTACTCTGGATTGTAGAAGAGGCCTTTGTCCTGCAGTAAAACGTATATTGGCTGATACAGTACAGTACAGACTAATTAGTTATTGCACTCAGTACAAAGAAAAGATTCTTCACGGTCTTTTAAAGCATCGACAAAACCTCTAGTATTAATTAATTATACACCCAGCAGTCACATACATCGTCCTGACACTCACTTAGATCGAGTGTTGTGACGTGGCTACCAGAAATTACGAGATACTTTTCGGTCACACCCAGATCCGAAACAAATATCTGTGGATACCTCAAATATTGCATTGTGTCTGAAGTCACTAAAACTACCACTTGGCTTCGTTTTCGGTCGCAGTCTGGATATACCTTATTATAAGTTTCCGTAATATAAGCAGTTTTAATTTTTAATAAAACCTATCCCACCCTATATCATATATATCAGCGTGGTGGACTATACGGCCTAACCACATATAGCCCGCGCCCTGCAGTGGGACGTATATAGGCTGATACACCCTATAATCATCCAAGGTAAAGCCCAAGACCTCTCTACAACAAAAATTTTAGCTCAACAAAGTTTTCAATGATTACCTATTGAAACATTATTTAAAACAATGTAATAAACCACCACAATTAATTCACAGCCATTTTTCTCTACCAAAGTCCAGCTTTATTATTCTGAAACTAATTAATTCCTAATACCACGACGCGACGCTTGAGAAAGAATCGCTTTCACTAACAGGTTTTCTTTACAAGCCCAGCTCGTTAACGAGATTATCTAAGTGATAAGACGAGCTCTTTTCCCAAACAAATAAAATCTATGGATTGAAAAGTTTTGAATAGTTAATTTGTTTTTTATTTTTATTTTGAATCATATAGAAAAATGAATGAATAAAATATATACATCCAACAGTCACATACATAGACCTGACGCTACATTAAGATCAATTTAGTCGTGAGTCGTGGATATTAGAATCTACGAGTGATTTTTCGGTCCCGCCAAAACTTGTTTCGATGCGTGGATCGAACCCGCGGCCTCTCGTTTCATAGCCGACATCTAAACAACTATGCCACAAAGGCTGTAAAGTTACAATATCACATAAAACTTTTACGTAAAATTACAATATAAAACAATCCCGCTAGACATTCCCTCTACTCGTTGAGCTTCACTGCTCGGTGTCATTAAAATGCTATTTGTCGATCCTAGCTTCCAGGAATCTCATTATTTTATTTACCAACTTCAAAAAAAGAAGAGGTTTTCAATCCGAATGTATTTTTTTATGTTGTTACCTCATAACTTTGTACTGGGTGAACCGATTTTTAATCAATAAATATATTATGGCCAGAAAAGTTTTTAGATGTATCTATACTAATATTATAAAGCTGCAGTTTGTTTGTTTGTTTGTTTGAACGCGCTAATCTCTGAAACTACTGGTCCGATTTGAATGATTCTTTCAGTGTTGGGTAGTTCATTTATCGAGGAAGGCTAAAGGCTATCATCACGCTATGACCTATAGGAGGAAAGCAGTAGTGATATTTCTAGCAAATACGAGGAAATTTTGTTCGTTTTTCGTGGTCCGATTGGTCGATATTCTAAACTGATAGTCAGAATTAAACATTTTGACCGCCATTTTAAAACGTGTATGCACCCGAGCGGAGCCGGGCCCGACCGCTAGTACAACATAATGTTTATCATTTTTGTATCTACATATTATAGAAAAATACTCCCCCGCAAAAGTATTTCATAAAAGCAGTTTTATTCAAAGTCAAATTTTATTTTCTTTTCACTTTTACAAGTAACACTGCTCTTATCATTTTAAAAAATCTATTGTATGTACTCAAAAAAGTTGGCTGACGTAGCGTGAAACCCCGAGTGTGCCCCAATTCTGTTAGGGGACTTTGAACCGCCGTTAGTGAATTATAATTGATTTTATGGTAGTACATTCTAGCAGTTCTATTGATCTGGTTATTGTGTACATCGGTTTGGATATATGAGGTCTAAGCTTTGATTCCCAGAAAGGACATTTTACATCAAATTATAAAGTTTGGTGATTAATTATGTTTTCGCAATTTAGTAAAATTATAAGCTAAATCTAAGCAAAACAATAAGATCGGGAATAAAACCCATGACCTCAGAACCACTTGATTTATAAATGTAACGCATGTCGAGAATAGTGTATCGAAAACAAAACAATAAGAAGTTTTCACAAAAATAATCAAGTATTCGCGACCAAAACGCTCAAAAATACTTTCTTTTCACATAAACTCTTGCTGAAAATTGTTTACAATATTTCCGTACGAGGAGAGGAAATGTACTTCCTTGTTACGCAGGGAGTTGAATGTAAGGGAAAAATCAGATTTACTTAGAACAACGGTAAATAGGTTATGCGAGACACATTTTCAAAAGAAAAAGCTTCAGCGGCAGACATGTGTTATTGAATTAAATATACTCTTACTCATATGTTAAGACTGTAGCGAATCATTGTAGCGAAGTTTATTTTTAACCGGTCGATAACTTGGGTAAAAACTGAACTGCTTACTCGGAGGTCGCGGGTACAAATCCAGGGGCACATAGACGCTTAGCCAAAGTTATTTAAAATGTCTATCTGTATCAGCTCATATAGGTTCCACTGCAGGGCACCGACCTCCTCTACAATCGAGAGTACGATTCAGAGTAGTTAGGCCATATAGTCCACCATGCCGGCCTAGTACGAGTTGGTGGACATTACATACCATAGAAATTCTTACTTATCGCTATGATATGCAGGTTTCTCCACGATTTTTTATTTCATCGGTATAGTGCGCGGTGATCGAATATCAATACACATGTGAATACACACATGACTCCGAAAAATCAGAGTTGGTACTGATGATGTGGGACTGATATAATATAAAGTACATTTTACTTGCAACATTTCCTAATTACTTAAGCTTTCTAGTTAACAAGACTAACCACAATAATGAACAAAATAAACAGTGCATTTGATTGCACTTTTTTCTTCTTTTTCCATTAAAGTTTCGTGGGTAATAGCCAGTTTTTCGGCCCATTAGCACTTAAAACATGCGCCGGGTTCACTTGAAAGCGAGCAAGTTCGTTAAAGCAAACACACCGTACTATAACTCACTAATGATTATGTTCTGAATGGGTTATTGCGCCTGGCTGTATATTAAGTGCGTTATTTTGTTACTATGAAGTTTCAGCTTATTTACTAAAGATTTCATAAGAGTATTATTATTTCATTATATGGTTAATATAAGAAAATGGATGTGGCAGTCGTAGTGCTTAAGATATTCAATTATTTAAACCTATGAGTGGTAATAAATAGACATAAAAAGATAATAGAAATGCCGTATTTTCAAATTCAAGTGCAAGTGATTTATATTTCAATCAATGTAAAGTATCAAAATTAACTATTAAAGTATCAATATATACTATGATTGTGAATTGTTCGTTTAACTTCCAGTAGAAGTTACAAAAGTTTTCTCTATTATTCAGTGTCCGCTCACTGTGAAGAAACATCGTGAGTAAACCTGCCTACCATAGCGGTATGTTAGAATCTCTATGGTGAGTAAAGTCCGTCAAGTCACACTAGACCAACGTGGTAGACTATACGGCCTAACATCTCTCAATGGTACTATTGAGAAGTCGGTCGGTTCGATTGTAAAGGAAGCCCCCTGCAGTGGGATATGTTCTGGTACAGACAGATAAAGATATATTATTTGTTCGTGTTTGTGAGACTGAAAAGTCTCTCGTAGTTCCTGATACCCACGACACAAGACTCGATCTTAGTGTGGGGTCAGGACTGTGTATGTGACTGTTGGGTGTTATTTATTATTATTATTAAAACAATTTTTCTGGATTTCATACAGAAGAGAAAATTCGTTATAGGAAATTTCATTTCCTGTCTTCTTTCTATCTTCTTCCGTTTGCCTTTCTGTCAAGAAAACCTAAAGAGTAATTGACCTAGAGTCATTAAATTCGACAAGCAGCAAAATTTCATATTTTGTCTATTTTCACAACCCCAGACAAAACAATACGAGTTCTAAATATAAAAAGATTAAAGTTTTATTTTCCACAAACGATTTCTTTGAATTTTCTTTCAAGAGACATAATATTAAGCTGCGCATAAAAATCCACACGAAATAACATTCGGCTTCCGAGGACCAAAACAATACGTTCGCGCAGTTTATTTGCGCGATCATTGTACCGTGCAGTCATTGGAACAATAGTAATAACATTTCAGCCCCATGAAAATCATGAAATCTCGCATGCAATGCGGTATGTAAGGGACACAATTCGATGGTACAGAAGGGTCACTACGCGCTTAACTTTTATGCGTAGTTATGAAATTAACTACTCGAAAACTAACTCGAAAAGGGATTGGCAAAATTAAGGAGTTCAGATCTTTGATCTTTTAAAGCAATATGAATCCTCACTTAAGTATAGTACTTAATGATATAAAAATATTACAATGAAATATTTATAAGTGTTATTTCTATGGTGGCGTTACAAAAGTATGCATATTTCACTTATTTGGAGTCACTGCAAAGGACTAAAGCTTAATGTCCAATAGACTATATTGTATTTAATCATGCTATCCTAGTATGTATGTAAATTTAGAACTTAAATCGAAAGTAATTCAAATTTTACCAAACCAATAAAAAAATACGGAAAAAATATTAAAGTAAATTACATTGGTAATATTTTGTAAGCCTTCTGCAATTCTAATGTTGTGGCGCAGTAACCGCTCAGAGCGCCGTAATTTTAAAATCCCCAAAACTTTATGGTTAGCGTTTCGCGCGTTTTGTGTTGAAATTAATGTAAAATGTGTACTAACGTGAAATTATTCATTGTTATAGCTGTTTTCTATTTGTGTAGCTGCTTCATTGCATTCATGACTAGAAAATTCTTTGTTGGTACATATGTGTATATATTTTTTATCTTAAGCTGTATATACACATATATACTAATCACCGTCTATGAACATAGAAAATAATTACTGTCGTGAAGGATGAAGTATTTCTATGTCTTTTACGATGGTGGAAGAAAATGTATAAACTTTTCTGGCGTGTGCGAAATTAGGACCCTAATTTTATTATATATGTTTTTAGATGATAAAAAACCAACATTTATATTCCATTATAATAAAATGTGAATAGAAAAAACTGTGCCTTATATTTTGACAAAAGCATGACCACAACTCATTTGGACGCCAAATGATCGTAGACAATATTACTTATGAAATGAAATGAAACGAAAGAAATTGGTTTATTGAGCGTATATGCAATTAAATAGCTCTGATGACAAGTCTGTACATAGTACTTATACTATATTTACAAAGTAATTGATTATATTATTATATAAATGAAATGTATTTATTACCCAAGCATTTGTGTATTATAATATCGAAGTCTCCCGAAGTTTCTTAACACTGTCAGAACTACGTAACTCTTGATGCCAATATTCTATTTTCCCATCTGAACTACGACTTCACGAAGTCTAGATTAAAAAATATATCGCGAGAAGATATACTTCGAATTCGGATTTCAATATCCAATAGCGGAATTGAACTCGCTATATCGAATATTGGTCTGATAATTCAAATAGTGAATGCAAAACTTTCGAGGAAACTTTGTCAGGATATTTCAATAAATAATAGTGGACGTATGTGCACTGGGATTAGGGTTGGTGATAGATAAAAAAAGATTTTTGAATTAAAAATGTTGCTTTATATCAATTTGTAATTTTACTGGTAGGTCTCTCATATGTGAGAAACTACTTGGGTACCACCTCAATGTCTATTTCTCCAGGCAAATAGCAGTGTTAATGCACTGTTTGTCCTGGTGTGAAGGACATTGTAGCCAGAGTAACTACTGGACATATTGAGACTTAACATCTTATGTCTCAGGATGGCGAGTGCAGTGGAATACCAGGCTTTGTATTTTGTTTTGCTACTGTTCATGAGCGATCGTCTCGCTTATCATTATGCGAATGGACAGCAGGTCGCGAAATTCATTGCAATTAAAAAATTATACAACCTTTATATCTGTATAATAACCGCGAAAACCGTTCATCCGTGTATTGCGGATACTCTTTCTAAACAAAAAGACATTTCCAGCATATTTGTATTAAAACTGGTTATCCGTATATGGTGGATACTCTTTCTAAACTTATCACCAATTTTGTCATGCCAAAAAGACAATTCCAGTATAAAATATAAAACGCCCGAGTTCGAACCCCGACAGCCCTATAACTAAGCCGGAATCACCACGCAGCCGGGTAGAAGTCGACGAATTCGCTGTTTTGCATATTATAACGAGACGACACGAGTTTCAATTAGCTTTCATTCGGAATATTTTTTCGCTTTGTTACCGTGCATACGGCACGGAATTTAACCGGGAAATATTTACGTTTTGCTTTCCAACGAATGTGTTGATTTGAATTTGTAATATTCAAAATATTTTTGTACTGAATCGTATGCAGTGAAATTTAAATATATTCTGAGAAAATTAGAAGGTATAAGATAAGTTATCACAGATCACAAAATGTTGATGACAGAAACTTATGCCTCATTTGCGCGGGAGAGTTTCGCGAATAGAAGATGCGATTATCGTACGAATACAAAAACTTAATCGTTATCAGAATCTTATTTTTTCCTATTTCAATATCCATACAAAGGTTGTCTGGCAGAAATTACCTAGAGTGATAAGGCCACCTCTTGTACTATTATTATTATGTTTATACAACACTGTATTTTTTATTTTTGCGAAATAAAGGATTAAATAAATAAATAATTTTCTGTCATCGGATTTGCCTTGCGATAATGTCATACGATTCTCGTCACGGGACTCTCTTTCCGTCTAAATGGCGCTTTAGAATTATATACATAGTCATGCCATACATTTTGCTCTTACAGAGAGTTTTGTTGGTAAATTAGGAATTTATTTGCAGCAATAACACAACATGGGTCAATTAAAAAATGGCTAGCCGAATCGATCTGCTACTCAAAAATGATCTACTATATTGACTAGTACCACTGAAAGCTGATTTATTCTTGTTGAAATCAAGACTAAATACCAATTTTTTTGTGGTAGAACCAGGCTGTAAAGCCACGTTAAACCGAATCATTAGCTACAGTCGAAATCAGCTGCAATCTTACACAATACTGAAAACTTTTCTAAGCGACATTGGAACATTTAGATACAATTTCAAATACAATATTTCTAATAGAAAAGCATAACATAATCTCTTACCAGTAATAGGTTCCAGGTCGTAGCCATCCGAAGCTATGACTGTGATGTTATGTCCATCCACAGACATCTCTATAGGACAATTGAGGAACTCTGCGTTGATCACGCGAAACCGGTATCTATTGCCCTGTTAACAAAGGACATAATTCAGTAAAACGACAAAACGTGATGAAACTTTCCTCTCTCTCTTCTTTATGGTTCATAATACTTGAGGATAAAAACATTTTAGTCTGAACACAAAAGAAAAGTTCCCCTTTGTTCTTCAATTTGTACCTAATGTATTTATATGAAAATTATATTTGCGGTACAACTTTTTAAAATATTTGTATTTGTGAGAATTTAGGGATTCGGATTACGACGAATTCGTAATGCAATTTGGATGTTTTGATGGCTAAGTACGATCGACAATAAGACAAAGAGGAAGGATCTACCGACTGTCTCATTAAGCGTAAAATTAAAAGTTTTTTAAAAACTGCATGTTCTTTCATATCTTCAATAAACATACTATTCATCACATAATTATAAAAGTATACAATAGAGCAGTTAGGAAGGAACCAGACTGACAATTTAGAAGTCAGAGGTTTAAACCCAAGGCAAACACACCTGTGATTTATCTCTAATAATTAGTAGTTATGTAAACCTCTATATTGGTAACGAGATATTAAAAAACAGCATACCATAACATTCTTTGAAATCTAAGTATTGAAAATGTCAAGGACTTTTTTATTGCAATGAATGGCGAGACCAGCATGTCGTTCGCCTAATGATAAGCGATACGACCGTTCGTGAACAGCAGAACACCAAACACCTTGAATTATAAAGCGATGCTTGGCATTCCATTGCGCTCGCCATCCTGAGACATAAGATTTTAAGTCTCAAAATGTCCAATAGTTACGCTGGCTACAATAACCTTCCAACGGAAACACAACCGTGTATTGACACAGCTGTTTGGCGGGAGAAATAGACATTGCGGTGGTGCATACCCAGCCGGCCTCTCATAGAGACATACCACCAGGAATTAAGTTCTTTTTACTAGGCAAACCTACGTTTTATCGAAATTTTAATAAAAAATACTTCGGTACAAATAGCTGGGTTCAGTGTGGAACAATACCAAAACGAAAACATCGTGTATACCTATGACATAATAAAAAATCAATTCAATTACTTGGTACTGCTGAAAGATTTGATGTACTAGCCATCTGCCTGGAGATTTCTTATTTGTAAAATGTTGAGACCTAAACATTAAATTCTGTTTCTATTTTTAGAAATTACGAGCTTGTATATCAATTTCGTATAGACTTTTGGTTATGAAATTGCCAAAAAACTTTTCCCAACTATACGTCTTGTAGACACCATTGTATTATGTTCAAAAATTAATAAACATAAAGAAAGCTAACAAAGAAAGAAACAGTAAAGATTAATAGATTTTTGAAAATTGTTGGGCATGCCTTTTGAGTTTAGCTCTGACAGACAAGCAAATAGTTTGCCTGTTGTAACTCTTCATTGCATGAAATGTATTACTCTCGAATCGCATTTACGATAACCAGCCCTTTGAAATTGAGGGGGAAAGAGCCGGTTTTTTTATATATGTACGTATATGTTATACAAGTATGTTCGTTGTCTTATAGAGATCGAGACCTACCACGAGTATATTTTTTAACTATAAAGAATTTGTAAGATAAATTGTGGCAGCTTCATATAGTTTGCTGTTACGTTGCTTCATGCGGTGACCTACTTTGTCTCGGCTCTGATTAGATTCTTAGAAACG
The DNA here is from genome assembly GCA_030180105.1 of Hyles lineata. NCBI lineage: Eukaryota > Metazoa > Arthropoda > Insecta > Lepidoptera > Sphingidae > Hyles > Hyles lineata. The sequence continues at coordinate 3,279,682 of JARJEE010000029.1, forward strand.
AGCTTCATGTACAACTATATATTGTTTTATATTTTAGATATTTTAGTGATATTTCCAAATAAAATGGCTTTTAAAGAACCAATACAGTTTGTAAATACCTGTAATGGTTTTATATTTTTGGTATGTTGAATAAATTGATATTAAACATTTTGATTTCATTTTCATTTAGATAGTAAGTTGCGAAATTAGTGAGACAGAAGTTTATTTGTTAGTAAGCTTTTCAAAACCTCTGATATACTGACTTACTGTCAATACACATATTTATTTTATAGGAAATTCTATAAAAATCAGAGGTATTCTTTGGGATACAACCCTTTGGATCACTGTCTTGGCAAGTTGCTTTTCGATATCAACATGACACCTCGCACCAATAACAATAATACACATAATAATTATACAACCAACTGACCTGTTCGACGTTAAATCTAGCGGCTTTCATGTACACTGGCGCGTTAGTATCGTTATTGAAGACCTTGAACCGACCGACGCCGTTAATGAGAAGCGTTGGTGGTTTATTGTCGCCTGACGAGTGGTGGTGGTCAGTGAACATGCCCACAGCTAGCTCGTGGATCCAGTCAGTTACTATCATTACGTGGTCGGACCTGAAAGAGAAATAAATGGTCAAAACTTATTCATCATCAAATATTACTTATATTTTATGACCCTTTTTGGCAAAAAGTCTTAAGAGATACATGTGGTCTTGAGCCAAGTAGTAATGGTAAAGCATCAATTACATGAGTAAAAAGTCATATGAAATTGATATAAAAAGGATTTATAAACCCATAGAGATTATAGTAAATATTAAATTAGATGAGATGTGAATAAAACAACAATATTCGTTTTCTACACTTATTTGTGGTAATAGACTTGAAGCAATATATTTCTATCACAAATCTATGTAGATATCAAATTAACAGTTTGATGATACCCTGAATAATCTAAAAGTACATTAAACGATCAACAATTTAGCAAGAAAATATCCACACATTACCATACCACAAAATAAAAAGTTAAATCAAAACCACGCCGTATAAAGAAGCGAAACACTCATACGTAATTGAATCCATTTACAACGCTAAATGCGAATGCACTAAAGCCGTCTGGTGTACAGGCGAACAAATTTTCAATAGCTCCCATATTAACCGTGTGTGTAAACGAAAGCTTAGCTTGTAAGGCGCACTCCACACTAAAGCCACTGGCCCGTTGGACGTAACCCACCGACATAACTCGGTGACCTATAAGAAAATAATCATGCCGGCAACAACACACATGCTCCCCAATGACATGTTGTCGACATGTCGGCGATGCCAGTACTGTGCTGTTGTCTGACGACACTCGACAATATCACACATACATAAACTCACGCCTTTTTCCCGCGAAGGGGTAGGCAGAGGTGCCTGGACACACACATTTCGCCTTGTTAATTCCGTCCCAGGATGTGATAGGTGGCGAGCCTATCGCAATATCGGGCACAAATCCCTGACTCTGGGCTGATAATGAATAGAAAAATCCAATATCACTTTGCCCAACCCGGGATTCGAGCCCGAGACCTCAGCTTTATAATCGTACCCTAGTACAACTATGCCACCAAGGCAGTCTGCCACTAAGACAGGAGACAATATCAATAAAACAACTTCTCATGTCGAGGCCCTGATACCTCGCCGACAAATTTTTCGACTTGCAATGAATGTAATCGCCATCTAGTTCACCGACAAAATTGCCCATATAAGTCGGCTGCTTTGGTGTGTAGTGCGCTTAAACTGCGCAAACCAATCAAAAAGTTTCTGTTTAAACAGTTACAAGAGCACTTGATTTTGAAACTCACGGTGGAGGATTTCAGTCCAAATGCTATTCCTACCATTCGTGTTTACTAATTGCGGGTTTTTTTAGCCCCGTTGCATTCAAGATTCGCCTTCCGACAAATGTAATTAACTGCCAGTTTAAAGAATCAGTCTTTAATTTAGCGTGCATGAGCGGTTTGAAAGAACCACCACTATTTCATAAGAAACATGATGTAATTGATTTGGTTTATCTTTTCACTTTACTGGTGGTAGCTCCCTCATACGTATGAGGCCGCCTGTGTACCACGCAATGTCTATTTCCCACGCCAAACAACAGTGGAAATGCACTGTTATGTTTCGGTTTAAATAACCCTGTAGCCAGAGTAATTACTGGACTTATTGGGACTTAACATCTTATGTCTCAGGATGGCGAACGCAGTGGAATGCCAAACTATTATAAAGTAAAAATAAAGGTGATTGCAATAAAAGAAAAAATAAAGGAATAAAAGAAGTTTGCTTACTTGTCATAGTCATACAAAGAGCCATGAGGTTCTTTGGTCTTGGGTTTTCTTACGATGAAGGAGCCAGCTGCTCCGTCAGCGCGTTGCATACCAGAATGGGAATGCCAGAAGTGCGTACCTGCGTGCGTTGCGTTGAATTGATACCTGAAAAGAGAAAAAAATATTATGAATGAAAAACAAAATTATCATGCTCTTAAAGAAGCCGCAAATAGAGAATAATACAAGTTATATCAAGCCTGCTACCGAAAACGAAGCCGTCTGGTAGTTTTAGAGACTTAAGACATAAATAATCTAAAAATTTTGCAAAAAAAAATACGACGTTTTTTTTCTATAGTCGTATATTAATTAATTATAAATATTTTTCTAAAATATACACTCTCTTTTTTTTAAGACGCTTTGGTTTAAATAATTATTTTTGCAACAACTATGGATTTACCACCCAAACACGATGATATAAAAAAATCACATTTTTTTTTTGCGTTTCTATGCGAAACTTTTAGTTGCATTGTGTCTGTAGTCTCTAAAACTACCACCATGCTTCGTTTTCGGTCGCAATCTTGTTATACCCCGTATTAATAATCTATATTAAGACGATCCAGTCAACTGGATTAGTTATACATGCATGAATGAATAAAACCTCCGACATAATATATATCTACTTTAATTAATGACGGGGCTAGTATATTGCAGAATATTGTGGCAAATTCTCGAATCGGGCATCAAGATCGTCGAAGGTTGTTACACCACTCAAATTAATTTGATAACTAAATCTATCAAGAAGGTCTTTGCTATGTAGAGGGTATCACATTGTGATTATAAAGGAGATAAATAATAATTTATTAATAATTAAAGATGTGAAAGAAGTCGAACTTCGGAGATCTAAAAAACAAGAGGCTATGGGTTCGATCCTCGCACCGAGATAAATATGTGGGTGTTTTACAAGAATTTCTTGTAGTTATATAAGTGTCTTTATGTAAGCTCCTGATTATGTTTCTAACTGTTGGGTGAATTTACTACTGGTGGTAGGTCTCTACTGATGGTAGGTCCCTGATATGTGAGAGGCCGCCTGTCAAACGGCATGTTCGTCTAGCTATTCAGTGAGATAAGAAATAAATAAATGTGAACTTACCTAAAAGTGGTCTCAGGCAGAACCGGACACTGAGTGACATAAGGAGTGCCGTCCATGTACGGAGTGCCTCGCTGATGCTGCCCGTGCCAATGTACAGTGGTGCCCTCTGTCATCAGGTCGTTCTCCACATCGACTATCACTCGATCATGCTGGCAAACCTGCAAAAAAGTTTGAATAATCACTAGAACTTTGAATTTGTCATTCGAATTATTTTATGCATTCATATTTGGTTATTTGGTATTTATATTACTTTACTTCTTCCCGCCAAACAGCAGTAAATGCACTGTTGTGTTTCGGTTTGAAATATTGTAGGCAGAGTAACTACTGGACTTATTCAGACTTAACATCGGATGGCGAGCGCTATGTAATGCCAAACATTGCTTTGTAATTCAAGGTGTTGTTTGGTTTTGCTGCTGTTCATGAGCACTCCTAACGTTTACCATCAGTTGAACGGCATGCTCGTCTCGCCATTCATTGCGATTAAAAATATTTTATAAGATTGGTGCTGCAGATATTTTTCAAGATTTTGTTAGGTACACTACATAAAATAAATTCATCAATAATTTCTTTTAGTTCAATATCTATAGAAATAATTTTTACGGCCAAAATTAACAAACGATACAAATTCCTATTTTAGGATCGATTCCAAAAATAAATAAAGAATATAAGTCCAATAAATATGTCGATAAGTTTTTGCCCGAAAGATTTTCAACTTCTGGTCTATTTTTGTTCTTAGTTCTTAGATTAGGCTTAAAACGTTAATTATTTTCGACATAAACTTATTTTATTTATTTATTTCCAAACATACATCTACAGAATTCCCTAATGCAGTAGTGTAATAATTAAAAATGAAAATCGCACATAATCCACATATCACAAAACCTTTCATACAGAAATCCCTTCATTTCCAATAACATATAATCCGATTATAATCAGTCTTCATAATCGCGAGGAACAATCCCCTGAGATTTGATACGACTTGACTTCAAACAGCGGAGCGCTATCAAAAAATTTGCTTTGGACGGATATACGTAGCAAAACGTATAGGAGGAATGGATCCCTTAAGACCAATCTGTTATTATCCAAAAGAAAACGGTAAGATACGATGGCTCGACCTCTGAAATCTTATTCGATTTTTATTCTTACTTTTCCATTAGGAATGATAATTCCCGACTGGGGTTGTGTTATGTTATGTACCTATGAGTTAGTTCTTAAACAAAGACAAGCTTTGTGTACAGATCTTTGTTCAGCCTTTTAATTCTAATAATTATTTTTAGACAATTGGAGAAAGCATATTTTCGGCAGATGTTTTGTAAGGCTGGAAATAATAATGATAAGGTTTAATTATACTTTTCATTATTAATAATACCTCAACGTAACAAAAGAACGTATAAATCTCCATGTAAATTAAGAAAATAAAAATGTACCCAACTATTTCTAATAGTTGTACAGAACAAGTTATACAAACTAGAAGTGTTAATTTTTTCCCACGAAATTCGTTTAAAATTTCTGCCCGACGCATAACAATGTTTTGCTTAAATGCTGAACTAAATCGACGAAAGTTTTTGTAATTTTTACATTGTCCACACAGTTGAGAACTTTTAACATTGTTGTAATGTTTAGCTGTGTAAAAATACATTCTCGTTTTGTTCTACACCAGGCTCAATGCAATAAAATTTAAATTACTACTTAACCAACCTCTGGGAATGAGGCAAAATTAATGCGGTAATGAATAAACTGCTATGCATTAAGTTAAATAAATTCTGCGGATTTAAATAGTAGAAAGCCATTCTTGTAATGTATTGCTCTTTTTATTTTCTTTTTTCTGACAATTATTCACCGCATCAACGATCAATTGATATCAACATTTATCGACGATAATAAGTGCCCTAAACGGTACACCTAAACTTGTGTCAAATGATCAATATAATATAAAATGATAAATTCATTTATCTTACCTCTATAGCAGGTCCAGGCATCTTCCTATTAACGACATTCAAAGCCCTGTTCATTCCATCAGCGGGAATACAGTCAGGCCTCGAACAATCCGTCTCATTAAACGGGCAGTTATAACAAGCCTTACTCATAGTCTGATACCACTCTAAATTGAAATGGTAGTAACACACCATGGGCTCTGATCCTTCTAGACATTCCCTTTCACAAGGATGAGCTCCTGCTATTAATTCTCCTGTCACTTCGTCATACCTTACATGGGCTCTGAAATTTGATTTCTTCCTCGCATATTTACTTAGAATCTTTCTAGCTAACTCCTCATCCAATTCTTCGACTGCATGTCTTTGTGTAGCATTCTTTCCTTCAGTAGGGAGATTGTTTAAAGCTACGTTAGATTTTATTGGCATTACCACTCTAGATGCACTTTGTAAGGCTTCCACTGGCTTATTAATTTGTACACTGGATTGGTTGTCTTCGTCTAAACTAACATCGTCCAAGGTTGTTTCAGGTTCTGCATTTTTTGTGGTCATAAAGTCCACTGTGGCAAATTCTGCTTCCTCTGTTGTGGTTTCTGTTTGTGAGTTTATGCCATTTACACCTGCAACAAAAGTTATTATTAGAAAAACGCCTGACAAAAAGTTCCGAGCAATTATGATGATAAGATCAATTGCTTTAAGGATATAAAATATAATAAAATATATAGGCTAGTAAAATAGGATATTATAGTTTAGCCATAGTTTAGCAGACAAAATCTAGCCAACATCATTAATAGACGTAAATACAATTAGTTAAAGCAAAAGGCTTAAAAATTGCTTCAGAAATAAAACATTACAACATAAAAAACCGTTTGCAAAGAGAATAGTCTGGAATTTACACCCGCTTCGGAACACAAGAGAGCTCTAAAATCACATCAATTAATTAATTTGCGATTTAAAACACCTCGGTGCCGCCAAAAGCCTCAAGGCCCGTATTAAGGTTTTCCAACTTGATTCAAATATTTTAGTTAAAATATTTCTGGTATAAACTGTTGATTAAATTTCAAACTCTGCGGATGCTTGTTAGTCGTAGAATTGTCAAGTTTCTGAATGAGGAACTTTTTAAGAATAGATTTCTAAAGATTCGTCGTCCAACTTTGAGATTTTGTTCCGTTTCGTGTCGCAACGAGGTCATTTGACCGGATATAGACCTTTCGTTTTTAGGATTTTCTTTATACTTTGGTCATTAGCAAAATTAATGCTTTTTTGAACGGGCAATTTTCTTACATTTGATTTAGTCTCTGGAACCATTGTTTTAACTTTGTCTAATCTAGCAAATTAGGAAGCAAAGGCCAAGATACATTTTGAATAGTTAAGACAGCGAAGTTAGATAATTTCAGTGCATATACGTGTACGTCCTAATGCTGGAAATGAGCTTTTTGGGACTTTGGGACTAGTATTTCATATTGACTAATATTATAATTGTGAAAATGTATGTGTTTGTTTTTGTTATATCTTCACGCTAAAACCTCAAGACCAATTTTAATGAAATTTGGTATGGAGCTAGCTGACACTCTAGATTAATACATAGGCTACTTTTTATCTCGACAACACTACATGTTCCTGTGGGATGAGTCCGGAATTTATATATACATATATGCTACGCTTTCAAATTTGAATGGGTGCTTTGGGACAGAAGGGGACATAATTGCTTGCTTTTCGTCATAAAGACTGGACTCAAAAAGTATATGCACCTGAGCACGGACGGGACGGGGGCTAACAAATAATGAAATATCTAAAATTATTTGTTCAAAACTTGAATTAGTTTATTGGTGATATCTATCACTATATGATATCTATCTTATTGGTATCTACCAATAACAAATTGGGACGGAAATAGGCTTAGCAAATTGTTATTATCGCTAGTGGAACCTCAACCTATGTCTTCAAGGATGTAGATAAATGTATTCCTACGTCATACACTTTACAATCTCCACGAATAATATACATTCAATTACCACTTCATAAAACGTTTACCAATAAACCTCCCAGGATCTCATTAATTACTGCAAAAAAATCATTCATTTACAAGAATCCAATCCTCGAGCAAAAAATCAAATAAAATTCCAAGGCGTAAGAAAACATCCGGCAATTGTTTTTGTTAAGTAATGTGGATATTAAAAAAGACTTCTTGTTAATAGCGAGAATGACGATACAAACCGGTCGCTCTCCTGATGACTGATCGTAAGCTTAATGCCTACTCATAAACAGCAGTAACCATACTTTACTTCATTATGTTTATAAGTTAGTGTATATGCACTGTTGTGTTTCGGTTTGAAGGACATTGTAGCCAAAGTAACTATTGGACAAAATGAGCCTTAACATCTTATGTCTCAGAATAACGAGCGTAGTGGAATGCCAAGCATTGATTCGTAATTCATGGTTTTGCTTATGTCCACGAGCGGTGATATCACCAGGCAGATGCCATGCTAGTTTCGCAATTCATCGCAATAAAAAAACAGGTGGAGCAACTATATTTGTAGGATGGCTGGTAGCGGTTTGAGAAGATGGGCTGAAGATCGAACCCAGTGGCATGCCATACGGGAGGCCATGGGAGATATTCTCCTCCCGATATAGTGCGTGATGATTCAATACACATTAACAACGAAAAATTAGAAGTGTGCTCCGGAATTAAACCCGTGACCACCATAAACGTGTACACACCATCACGCACTTACAAAGGACCTACCAAAGTAAAAAAGTAATTTATGTAAAAACCAGTCAAAGCCTATACACTAATTGCCGTGAAGATAAAATACGTAACGTCCAACTGTCTTCTTAGAATTTCTATTGAAACTTATTGACGTCTTCAAATAGCGTTAGTAGTTTGAGTAACTCATAACTTAATTAGTTTTTATATGGTTTCAGAGTGGCTATATTATTGGTCTAATAGGAGAAAATATGCAATTTTGTGATTTGGATTGAAGGACATTGTAGCCAGAGTAACTACTGGACATATTGAGACTTAACATCTTGTGTCTTAGCTAGAGCTGCATTTACCACTAAACTCTTTCTAGTCGTTTTTTCGTTGTTATTAAAAGCTCCCACTGACATTCTTTGCCTACAATGTTGCGGTCAACTATTGAAACGTATTTTACGTGCTATAAACATTAACTTATAAATATAAATGATGTTGGGACTGTCCCTCGCGCCGCTAATAATTAAGATTAAGAAAATAAAGAAAAAACAGTTTTATTAGTCACAATAAAAATAAATGAAAATCAAAAAGAAAGAAGTTTGCATACTGTGGCTGTAACAAGTAGCTGATCACTCGGCAAAAAATTACGATGGCGGACGCAAGCTAACACAAACAAGGGCCTTTTATTACTACTAAACATTAACCTAACATTAAATATATACAATAGACTAACAAAAAAAAAAATCAAGCATTAAAACAAAAAAAAGAACATGTATCTTTTTTTTTAAACAATCAGAGCAACAAGAATACGTTTAGGAGTTGCGTAGTGTTTGTATAATTGTATAGCGGCTTAACATCATGTAAATACCATGGGATAATAATAACCATGGGCTGATCTTAGCAAGTTTTACACCGTGGTTTCTGTGGTATATTTAATATTAGACCAAAATCAGTTTTATAAAATCTCTGGATTTATCCAACTAATATAAATGCGAAAGTTTGTGTGTTTGTAACTTTTTTACGCTAAAACCGCTGGACCAATTTTAATGAAATTTGGCATGGAGGTAGCTGATAGCCGGGATTAACACATAGACTATTTTTAACTCCGATAAAAATACATGTTCCCGTAGAATGTGCAAGGAATTTAAATATATTCGATATTCTCAGAGCTATGGGATGGACAGTCAAAAGTAGAACAGTAATGGTGATTTTTAGTAATTAAAACAATTAGCGGAATAGTTCCTATGTTGCCAAACTGGACTGGTCTCAAAAACTATCTGCACCCGGGCGAAGCCGGGCCGGGCCGATATAAAAAAATCTTAATGAATTTACCATATTTATCTTACAAAAGCAATGTTCACATAAGCAGGGGTCTCCCCGAATACACTGACAAATACTATTAATATGCATCATCATGTGACGATATCTTATAGAAAACCCAGTGAAGTCATTTCATCATTCATTTGTTTTTTTACTATTTAGTTTTATACGGGGTTTTTCATTAATTAATCTAGCATAGATTAAATATCATTTGAGCTTCGCATTTGTGGTTTAAGCTCTTTTTTGTTGCGGCCATATTTTCTGTATTGCTCTTTTTCGCTCAAACTAAATACAAAAGTCGTACGAAAGGCGCAAAATATTTGATAACTAAAATATGTTTTGGGAATTGTCTATAGATAAGGCCGTTGATATCCAAAACATTTCACAAAGACAAACCAAATAAAGGTTTATTTACAGAAGCATCTATTACCCATCAAACAACAGACCGCGGCTAAACTGACGATTCAATCGCGGGACTGTCGGACAACAGTCGTGCAACTACCAATCAAGGTTGTACCAAGTTGTTCGACTAATCGTACTATTCATCTATCAGTATACGCCGCGCGAACAATCTTGATACTCAAATGTGAAGGACTTAATTTGTTTCGTAACTTTATTATATTTCGTAATGTAATTTAATAATTTGTAGATTATTAACCTCGGAACTTGATTGTTGTTATTATTGGAGTAATCGTGTTGGTAACGCGAGTTTAAGAATCTACATATAAATTATATAAATGATAAGATTACCTCAGACTGCCTCAGTGCGCAATTGTACTACGGTAGGATCACGACGCTGAGATCTTTGGTTCGTATCCCGGGTCGGCATTATTGTATTGGACTTTTTTCAAATCATTATCAGCCCGGAATCAGTAATTTGTGCCCAATAAAATTGCGGTTAAACGTGCTTACCATTTAGGTAATTGGCAATCCCATTTTGCCATTCTTGGAAATAAAAGAAATTGCGATAGACTCGCCCTTTATCACATCATGGGACGGAATACACAAGGTGAAACCTAGGTGACTTGGTAGCACAGAATTTTACTAATCAGAGAAAAAAGCGTGAGTTTAGGTATGTGAGAAAGAGGAAGGGAGACCATATCAATCAAATAAATCTATTTCGTGACCGTTTTTTGCGTACGTATTTTGGGTATACAAAATTAAAGAATATTGATGAAAGAAGCATTCTTTTATATAATTCTCAAAAATTGTAAACACTGAAGTTTGATAGCATATAATAATGATTTGGCATTGTACTGTTCTTATAAATATCAGGATTACTATCTCATATGAAAATCTATACGTCTCTCAAATCATATCTAAGTGCATTAAAAACGCCGGATACGCACAAATTAAATATCTAAGTTATTATCAAATAGCATTGTTCTAAAGTTTAAGGCCGACACATTAATGGAAGCATTTGACGTGATCATTTGTATCGACCACTTTAATGATTAGGAACTCAGTAAAAAGCTTAAAATTAACCTCTGATGATTTATCTGATTGTGGAAGTTATAAATTTAGTTATTTCAGCTTTACAACACTCTATTTCTGAACATACGCTTCTGAACATTTTTCTAAATTCAGTTTTCGGTTTTTTCATAAATAATTTCCTTAAAAGCTACTAAGGTCAACGCTTCATCTAGCCCGCGATTATTGTTATTGCATCCAAGTCAATATTTATCATAAAGCATTTCATCTATAGATGCAGAACAAATTATATAATTAAACATAATTGCAGTCGTCATATTAGAGTTTAAGAAACATGAAGTGTTCCTAATATTAAAAAACATAAACTTGGCTATATTAACTGTAATATGGTAGCCCATAATCGTCTACTAGTGAATACAAAAATTATGTTAGTCACAATTACGCCATATTACACCACATTGGCTTGTGCGAGTTTGGCAAACTTCACATATCATACAGAAATTTATTAAGAAGTCTATGTTATGCATGTTTCTTCACGATGTGTTCCTTTACTGTTAAAGTGCGTGGTAGTTTATTATCTTAATTCATTTTGTTAATCCATTTTCTGATATTATATCCAGTTGTTTCTGTCATGCTAATTACTGCAGCTAATCTAAGACTTCCCACGCAACATACACGTTCAACTTTATTGGTTATTTGCAGATATTTCTATTGCACTCCCATCTCTATCAGAATTTGCATACATATAGATTATTAGTTGACAGCCTCCGTGACGCAGGTGGTCAAAACGCCGCCTGTGAAACGAGAGACCGCGGGTTCGATCCCCGCACCGAGAGAAATGTTTGTGCGGCCCACAAATATTTCTTCCAGGTCTGGGTGTTTGTGAGACCGAAAAGTCTCTCGTAGTTTCTGATACCCACGACACAAGACTCGATCTTAATGTGGGGTCAGGACTATGTATGTGACTGTTGGGTGTTATTTATTTATTATTTAGATACCTAATTCAGTTGTATTAGTGCCAGCAGAGACTTCAGTTCAAATGGTAAAATTACATACCTATCTATTTTCATAAACACATGCCTTTTTCCCAGAATGGTATGCAGAGATGCAACCAAGACAACCACGTTTTGCCTTGTATTTTCCGCCCCACTATGTCACAGGGGGCGAACCTATAGCCATATATAACATAACATACTATTTTTGTGATTTTAACTATCTCTATTCAAAGGTTAATGGATTTTTGGTTTAAAAAAAAACTGTCATTAATTTCTTTTTTATTATCATGAAACAAGTGCTTCCTTGTAAAAAAATCAAACGAGGATGTCAATTGAAACTCTAATATTTGACATTAACACATGACCTGTTTACGAGTACGTGTTAAATCATTAACAACCTATTACCTTGAATCGCCTAATATTTATTAGATAAATATTTATTCAAGAAGTTTTGTAATACATTGCGTCATATGACTTGAACTTTTCTTAGATCGTTTACATTGTTGCATTTTATCAAACAATTATATTAAACAAGGATGAATAAGCAGTTCTTATTGGTATTTCCACAAGTATTTGTTTCGGGTCTGGGTGTTGTGGGACGGAAAAGTCTCACATCGTTTCTGAAACTCACGACACAAGACTCGATCTTAGTGTGGAGTCAGGACTGCATGTGAATGCGATGCAATGTGACTGCATGTGTCTGTTGAGTGTATTTATTTATTGTATGTATATATACCTACAGTATACGGAATCACGAGAACCATTAAGGTCCAATTTATTAAAATCGTTAAATTATAAGTAATATTAAATCCACTTTTATTACTCAAATCGTCTACTTTTATATTCAGTTATGTTACAATTTATTTGAAGAATATAATTTCCTACCGGTTGCACGATCAGCCCTGCATTTTTTTCTAAAAAACTAACAAATACAAGACTAATAACGACGGCAATAGTATTCATCTAATAAAAAAGTCCCAAACAGATAGCTTTCTTAATGAAAATATCGCAGGATTCAAGTATCAAGACTTCTCCATCCTAATCCTTGTGGATTTCACCATCCATAGTCTCGCGTGGCCCTCGTACATTCGGCGACCAATAGCTAGTGCATTGTGCGATTGACTACCTTAATCTTCCACGATACTGTGATCCACACCATCGCAATATCTGGGATTTGACGCCTTCAGGACGTTTCCAGAATTATTGTGGTCGGGATGGAATTGGTTTAGGGAAATATTATTACCTGGTGAAGTTTACGGTAAATTGATGGGAGCAAACACATTGCAACTATTAATCTTTGAAACAAGCCTGTGTTTAAGAAAGACTTTATTGTTTTTATATATTATGGTGCAATGATATTAGGCCCTCTGCCTCATGTGAATTCTTTGAAAACACACGCATAAATCACGTTTGATATATTAAAAACTCAAACTACAAAAGTTTACCTACAACTTAACCCAACTCTATGAAAACTGAGACGAAGATATTTACACTAAACTCAATCATACCATCAAAATATCAAAATAAAAATCATACAGTCATATTAAAAGTAAAGTTTAAAGTTACTAAAATAAAACAATAATAATTTAGTGACCAATTAATACTGCTCCTAATTCTACAGCTGGCTCGTCAACTACAGGCTTACAGGAAACAGGCACAAGTATCAATACTTTAGCCTTCAATTTGGCTTGTGATAGGCATTTCGCTCGAAACTGTTGGAGTTACGAGTGGGGTCGGCCACTCAGCTCAGTTGTTACCGTTGTAATTAAATGTTTATGCATTATTGAACCAAATTGGTCCTTGATACCGAAATGCCATTTAGGATACGATTTGTACTTTTATTTGGGTCGAGGGGTTCGAGTTGATATTTTCAGGAGTTTTTGTTAATGTCTACACTTTATTATGTTGAAATATGATGTAGTCACATCAGGTTTAAGAGGGCAGCTTGTTTAATCCGGAAAATTATATATACAAAAGCGATTATGGAATTAATATCTATTAAAACTAAGCTTACACGAGACTGCACATTAAAGAAACTATCATAAACATTTATAATACACATTACCGAGCGGAAGAGTATACGATTACAGGATTCAAATCAGAAATGAAATAATATTAGAGAAACATTAAAGTGAAGAATCTACGATGGGAAGCAACTAGGCTATATTATCTCAAAGATATCAAATATTTCTGTATTACTTACTACCTAAATCATTTATCTATCAATAACCTTACAAACTTCAGCCTGCAAAATCCCCTCAAAAAATACCAACCTTTAAAATATATTTAAAACATGAATTTCAGCTCACAGCAACGTGTGCACACAGCTTAACTCTCCGACCACTACTGTCATGAATATTGTATACAACGGCGGAGACAGTATGCAAACACTGGCATTAATGTTTTACTATACGCTGGGACACTAGAAGGGTTTAATGTAGAACAAAAGACACTCGAGCTTGCAAGAACAACGTTGGACGTCCAAGTGAAATGACATGATTAAGGTTGCAGGAATCTGAATACTTAAACCTACTTACGCTGATGATGTATTGGATGTTGAACAAAAGACAGTGAAGACGGCGAGTGCAACGTTGGACGTCCAGATGATATGACATGATAAAGGTTGCAGTATACGTACGTGTAGTTGCGCTGATGATATATCGGACTAATTTATTGTAAAACAAAAGACAGTCAAAATAACTAGTGCAACTATGGACGTCCAACAAGGGTAATTGATATAATTAAGATTGCAATAATCTGAATACTTAAACCTAATTACGCTGATGGGATATTGGAAGGGCTTAAAGTAAAACAAAATAAAGCAAATGTGACTGGTGCAATGATGGGCGTCTAACAAGGTTAAATGACGTTACAAAGATTGCAGGAAACTGGTTACTTAAACCTTTTTTCTTTGATGAGTTATTGGAAGGATTTAATTCAGAACTAAAGACAACAAAGACGACTTGTGCAACCTTGGACGTCCACGTCAAATAACATGATAAATGTTGTAAGCTTCCAACTTTTAACTTAAATGTATTAATCCTTGGGGAAGTATAATGATCATTAGTGGAACAAGAAGCTTTTTGTGTATTTTGGAGCCCTGAACCATGATTCCTGGTTGCGATGCTCGGTTCTACTCCTCGATCTACTCCTTGAGAATTTTAGGACATATCTGTTTCCTGATAATCATTCACGGCACGGCGACAGACACAACACCTACCTTTGACCCTATTTGAGATAGAAATTGTCATCATCATCGTCACGTAATGTAAGTCCATTGTTAAAATTGTTGTGTTCAATAGCCATCAATATTATTAAAGAACAGAAATATGCTTGATTTAATGTAAATCATGATCATCACCTCTGCCTACCCCTTCGGGGATAGAGTTTAAACCAAAAATATAAAGTGCTCTTAAAATTAATTGCAGCATTGTTGAAACTACACTACACAAGCAGATGTTTGCGTACAAAACACCTGTCGGCTTGGCGTATTTCAATTAATATGCTAATTGCGATGCCCCTATCTGTAATTATGCTTTTGACACCTTAAAAATGAAATATACACTCGATGTGCAGTTGTTTTATGTAAATTAATGTACGTCTATATATAACTTTTGTCTCAAAGCCCTCATAAAAATTAAAATAAAAAATATAACATTTGCCTCGCTGATTGACTGCATCGGTGGCGTAGTTGTACTACGGTATGATCATAAAACTAAGATCTCGGGTTCGAGTCCTGGGTCGGGCAAAGTAATATTGGATTTTTCAATTCATTATCAGCCCGAAGGCAGGAATTAGTGCCCAATATGGCGATAGACTCGCCCCCTATCACATCGTGGGACGGAACATACAAGACGGAACGTGGGTGTACTGGTTGCTACCAGTAACGCTGTGTGGGGTACACAGCGTTCTGGGAAAAAGGCGTGTTTATGTGTGTAAGTTTATATAACTTGTGTTCATGAAAATTTGTATGTTTATTTTATTTTATTTATTTTAAGGAAACATACAGTGATACCATAACAAAAAATTGAGAACAGCTGTACACTAATTACATGTTTCCGCTGATAAAAAATAGAAAGTATATCAAAAAGCATCGACAATATTAATAAGAAGCAATAGGAAAATTAATATTGGTTTGTTCTTTTGCGGAAGGGGATATGAGTCGACGTTGGAATGGTATTTGGATATTTTTACAGCCTTTATTTAAGATATATTGTCACTAAAAATATTTACTGACATAATATATTTGAAGAACAAAGTAAGTAAGGTCATAAATATAGGTATGATAAATCTACAAGACTCTTTCAAAATATTCACAAACTAGTAACTTTAGTATTGCCAAGTTACCTACATTTCTCGAAATATAAAAACTCATTATAAATTACCACATAACAAGCATATTATTCCAGTTTCGCCATCAAAATCAAAAGCGAGAGGCCGTGAAACAATAAAACCGCGCCTACAGATGCAATCTAAACATTTGTATGTAATCTATGCGAAATCGTTGAAACTATCGCACATTACATTACACCTTAGAATAGTAAATGTTGCAAAATTGTTCCATAAATACTAAAACTAACACTAAAGTGACAAGACGTATTTAACGTGTCGCAATTATGTGCTGTATCTACGTATGTTATTGATTTTTAGTCGGTCGAGTGTTGCACAATAGTTGTACAATTTGTTAATCAATCAAATGCAATAATCTGACGTTTATTTTATACCCAGCAATTTTAAAAAATGCTGGGCCCTTATAATGTATAAGGGCAATATACTTAGTACATAAATAAAGCTTCTCAAATAATTTAATAACCTAATATTTGATGTTATTTCACCGCCTAAAAAATAACTGTAGACTAAAACAAAGAAAAAAATAATACTAACTTAGTTCTAAAAAATAATAGTATTTTACAGACCAAAGTAATAAATACTTCACATATCCAAAATTAATTGAGATCTCTAACGAATAACATGACTGGTAACTAACACTCCAAACAACAATTGTATCTTACAAAAGCAATAACCAATCTTAAATTCAGTCGACACAACAGAACAATCAGGCGACATTTTGTCGATTACTTGTGTAAGCCTTATATCTCGCGCACATGTGATACAATATTGTGTTCGCATAATAATGGGTTTTAAGTTGACAGAACAACAAGAATAAATGAATAATAATGAGTACGGTTAGATTGAAACTATAGATAATATATTGAAACACATTGTAATCGCGAAACAAATACTAGATTATGGACAATACCGTGCTTTTGTGGGAAAAACTTCGCTTGATCCAAAAATCTCGAAAATATGTTTTGATCATAAAAATGGGCTAACCAGCCCAGCGCCGGGATGTATTTGACAGCAACCATGACGCAATTAGTTAAGACTCAGCTACGAAATGAAAAGTAGCGGGTTCGAACCCAAATAAATTTGTTTGGGGTCTGCATTGAAGACCGAAAATTTCTTTTAACGCTAGATTTTGCCACAAGATTTATATCTCAGTGGGTCAGGACTATGTACATAACTAAAAATAGTAGTTATAACTATATAACTTACAGATAATCAGTAGTACGACGGAACAGACATGACCCCAGCTTTGCCGATGCATTGTGGCTCTGAAACAAAGAAAAATAATTAAACTAAGAGCCGGTTGATAGAAATCCATTCGGTTGATGCGAACGGCAGAATATAGGCTTACGTAGCTCAGCTGTTGTTTATTTTGTCGGCTCACTGGTAGTGTGTTGGGGCTGTGTATCGGGAGGTTTCGGGTTCGATTTCCAAGTCGGAAACTTCACATAGTGTATTTTGTATCAAAGACATCATAATCATCAGTAGGAATAGAAAAACTCCTGGTATGAGTTAGGCAATTAATTGCATTAATTTAAGACATTATTGTAAGTATAATTTTAATTTAATACGTTCAAAACGAAGTCACAATTAATGTGCAGTGCTAACCTCAATTTCTACGATAACGCGGGTAGAAAACGCTGTTTTATTGTTTGAAAATATCTTGTAAAATAATCCCAAGTGGGTATAGAACTCGTCAATTCAGAACCTAAATATCTAGGTCATGGATTGTCTTAGAAATCTAGTGTTTTAATTACAAATAATGCTTAGACATTACCATACCATCTAAGAACTGTTATTGCGATGCACGTTTCGATGGGCACATTTGTGTTAAAATCTATGTTAACTGTATGAAACTTACATATATTACAAGTGTATTGCCTTATTGGTCTAGTGGTAATGTGTACAGGAACTTGGAGTCGCGGGTTCGAATACTAAAAATACACCACTAGTTTTTTGTTAAAAATATCTCATAAAAGTTTTATGTGACTGGAATTTGTGCACAATTTGTAATAGGCTGATCTTAGGGTGGAAATACATACATACATGCATAAACTTACGCATTTTTCCCAGAAGGGGTAGGCATGGGTGCTACCAAGACACCTACATTTCGCTTTGTATGTTCCGTCCCATAATGTGACAAGAGGCGAGTCTGTCGCCATATCGGACACAAATTCCCGACTCAGAGCTAATAATTAATAGAAAAAGCCAATATCACTTTGCCCGACTCGGTATTCGAACCAGAAACATCGGCTTTGTAACCGTACCGTTTGTTAACAGAGAAAATAATGAGCTTCGAATACAAAAGACGAGTAATATTAGCCTAGCCCATACCTCCCACTGCAGGGACAAGCAATGATTTTTTAATTGCCTGATGCTAAGTGATACGACCGCTCATGAACAGTAGCAAAACCAAACAATATTATGAATTACAAAGCAATGCTTGGCATTCCACTGTGCTCGCCATCTTGAGACATACGATGTTAAGTCTCAATATGTCCAGTAGTTACTCTGGGTGCAATGTCCTACAAACCTAACATAACAATGCATTAACATTGGTTTTTGTCGGAAGATATAGACATTGCGGTGGTACCTTCCCAGGTGGCTTCTCACCTATGACAGACCTACCTGAAACCAGTTAGGCTCTCTTAACTCTCCCTTAACTCTACCACGCGGGGCAGGTGTGGTTGGTAGACTTTACATACCTAGAAAATTCTTGTTCAGAAGTCCTAGATATTTGGGTTTTCGAAGAAAGTTCACCGTTAAAACGAGTGGTAATTAACTAACAAAAGACACGTTTAATTGAAAATTCAAAATTCAGTGCATGAGATTTGAACCCACGATCACACGTTTGGCAGATCGGTCTGCAACCAACTTAGGAATCGGACAATTAATAATGTCAGTATTATAAATACCGAAATTAGCCGAAAAGGTTCGAATGATAAAATCAAGGAAAAACGAATAAAATCCATAAGTTACCTAATGTACCCAAAAAAAATATCTTTGACCATATTCAGTAAAGAACATAAGTTCAAAAACCTCATAATCTCGTTTGATACTGGTTTCAAACTCACGTGATTTGTACTGTGGGTGGGTTTTGTCGAAATGACTAATTTCACACTTTATATTTGCCAAAAGCACAAAAGTCAGGTCAAAAGTACCCTGAACCGACGAGAATGTATAAAGACGTTGATAAAAGTGGATGAAGCGAAAGTAGTTTGTCAGGATCGAGCGAAGTGACGGTTTATAGTCTCTGCCTACCCCTATGGGATACTGGCGTGACGATTATGTAAGTATGTTTATTGGCCAAAAACTTTTTTAATGCATGTGACTGCAATGCACATTATTTTTATTTATTGCTCAAGTAAATAACAAACAGTCGTTTCAAACTTATAATACTATGGTCATCATAGTAGTTTAACTATAATTACTTGTACAATTTGTTCATTAATTTATGTTTATTTTATGTCAAGCAATGTGTAAAAATGCTGGGACCCTATGAATGGCGCTACGAACATGCCATTCGCCTGATGGTAAGCGATACGACCGCTCATGGACAGTAGCAATGCTTGGAATTCCACTGCGCTCGCCATCCTGAGGCATAAGATGTTACACCTCAATACGTCAAGTAGTTATTCTGGCTAAAATGTTCTTCAAACCGGAACACGACAGTGCGTTTACACTGCTGTTTGGCGGGAGAAATAGTTATTGCGGTGGTACCTACCCAGATGGCCTCTCACATATGAGAGATATACCACCAGTGAATGTCGATTCTCTATTAGATAGCAGTACTACCTCGACCGCGCTATTTTATTCGTACTGCTACTTATATAAATTAATGAATATACCCAATAGTCACATACGTAGTCCTGACCCCACAATTATATCGAGACTTGAGTCTCACAAACACCCAGACTCGAAACGAATACAAGCGTTCCACACAAATATTTGTCCCGGAGATCTAACCCGCGGCGTCTCTTTTCACAGACGGCGCGCGGCGTCTAAATGAGCCAAGGAGGCTGTCTTATAATATTATTATATAATACATTGAAAGTTTATAATATATGTTGACTTATCAATTAATTAATGAATGACCTACGAATATGACAAATTATTCCTTCATTTACAATATGAATGAGAAATATGCGGTCATCGATTATTAAATAATCATAATTTTAATCCAAGGTAAAGTTCATTTGCATTTCAATTTTTAACCGATTCTCAATTCATCTGTATTTTTTTTATTATGTTTGTTATACTTTATGTTGATCTACGTATTTTTAAAATATTTTTAAACTTATTTTAATTTGAGAAAAACTATTATGTCCCAGTGGTAATTCGTATCTACCAAGTAAGGTGTGAAATCTGACGTAGCCATCTCTTTGAATTGGTAGTCATAAATATGTTGCCTAGTGAAATTTAGAATTGTTCTCTCGCCAGTGAATATTCTTTGGGAAATAAATAAATACACCCAGCAGTCACATACATAGTCCTAACCCCAAAATAAGATCGAGTCTTGTGTCGTGGGTATTAGAAATTACGAGAGATTTTTTGGTCTCACCAACACCTAGACCCGAGACAAACGCTAGTGGACCATACAAATATTTGTTTCTTTGCAGGAATCAAATATCGATAACAATGTCCTCAAATTAGTTTTTACCATATATTCTTGAAACGCATGATGTCATTATCAATCAGATGATTATAATACTCAGTGTGAAGTGTTAATTATTTTAATAGTTTTTACAATGACAAAGCTCAAGGGGATGTACCTAATACTTTTGTTAGAACCGATTTTACCCAACAACAAAACTTTAAGGAAAATTACGATGTTTACTTTATAAATTACTTATTTGTATTTGCTGTTCAAAATACTTTTAACATTGTATTTTTTGCAGTTTTAATATTTTTTTTGCTAACTAATGAACCGATTGTCAAAATGTGTATAAAAGAAATATATAGTAAATATTACAACAAAATAAATACATTTTAATTAATATTAAAATAAACACATCGGTTAAAAGTGTGTGGTGGCCTGTTGGTAAACGGACCAGACGCGGCTGACAACATGTTCACGGTGATCGCGGGTTCAAATCCCAGGGCACACCTCTGACTTTTCGTAGTCATGTGTGTATTGATAGTCAATCACCACGCACTAAAACGGTGAAGGAAAACATCGTGAGGAAACCTGCATACCATAGCGGTGTATAAGAATTTCTATGGTATGTAAGTACGCCAACCCGCGCTAGGCCAGCGTGGTGGACTATATGGCCTAACCACTCTCAATCGTACTGTCGATTGTAGAGTAGGCCCGTGCCCTGCAGTGGGACGTATATGGGCCGACACAGAAATACATTTTAAAAATAATGTAATCAAGATTATTTGGAACCGATGTGACATTTAAGGTGAATTATCTGATTAGGCAATTGAACCCAACTTTAACGAGACAACAAAAGGAATCGATTTAGTAACCGGAATAATGTTTAAACTTTGTACAATTATTCGTATTTTATTCCTTAAAAAAACAAAAGTTAATTTAGCACAACGCTATATTTGATATTCTAATTTTAATTTAAAATACCAATCTTAGCTAACAAATTATATTTACACATTTTAAATACTCATGACATAATTTTCATATATTATATTGAAAAGAATTTGAGTTAAATTTCAACAAATAAAACAAAATTGGACACGCAAGATTCGAGTAGGGTAGACTGGGTACGGTTGTGCCAGGGTACGGTAGTGACAGTCGTCATAACAGCGAAACTATACTCAATGCGGGGAAGAGTGCAAGGAGAGAAGGACGCGGCATGCCACTCTGAACATGTTTCTTAGTATTGCGTCGGCCACAGCACGACGTTGACATAAGCAGGTGCCTACATTGCTTTTCGACAGTCAAAAGTAAGTTTTTTTGTTTGATTTATTTTAATAATTACTATTTTTTGGATAAAGATAGATTGTATCGTATTTTTTCTTGCTAAAAGTTATAAGTTAGTGGTTATCTACGAGTAAATACTTTTTACATAAATTGTTAGGCAAATTTATGGCGATTTTTTGTTTTGGAAATTGTGCTTTGGGTACGGTTGTGACAAATTTTATGGGTACGGTTGTGACATATGCTTATTCGCTTTTTTTGCTTTCAGATGCCTAGAAAACGCTTGTGGAAGATCGATTGTGCCCAGGCTAATATAAGCACATATGAAGGTGCTTATGCAGAGGTTAAATGAGGGACTTCTTTACGGAGAGTGAATCTGACTAGATCACATCATTTCAGTTTAGAAACTTTTTTTTATTGTAAAATTTGTCAAATTGTATAGGGAATAGTAAAACTTTTTCCAGTTACCTAAGTACAGTAAATTTATGTTTCGTTAACATTTTGATTGATTCTAATAAGACTGTTATAATATTAGTTGTTAAAGTGCCTTATTAATTATAAGAACAGAAGTGATCTCAGATTTTAGTTTACTTGCTATGTATATGAATATAAATGTTGTTTAGAAGAAGATTATATTTTGCTATGGTGCATATTTGTCATAATAAAAGTCATTATAAACCATTTTCGTGTATTTTTATGCCTGTCACCACCGACCCCAACCACTGTCACAACCGTCCTTGGGGTGTGGTCGGTTGTGACACTTTCCTTTTTTTATCTAATTTGATCCTATGGCTAATACATTGTATTTAAAGACAATATATTAGTAATTTTACGTAGACAAGTATATAAATTATTATTTGTGTTACTTTTTTCCCGGCTATCGGATAAATTAACAAAATTATTAGAGAACAAGCCAAAATTGTCACAACTGTACCCAGTCTACCCTACAATAAAACGTAAAAATTGCAATACAAAAGCTAGAACAATTTGAGACTCTATAAAATTTTACACAACAAAGATTTTTAATTTTGCAAGAATTTTGAATATTGTTACAGCATGTCTTATTGATATCAGTTTCGGGTCAAAATAATAGATAAATGCTGAAGATATGGTATGTCATTGGAAGACACTTTAATGGTAGTAGGCCTCTCATAAGTGAGGGGTTGCCTGGATTGGTTAGCAGGACATGTTGTTGAGACATCTTATGTATCAGGATGGCGAATGCAATGTAATACCAAGCATTACTTTGTAATTCATGATGTCATTTGGCTTTACTACTGTCCATGAGCGGTCGTATCGCTTACCATCAGGCGAATAGCATACTCATCTCGCCGTTCTCGCAATAAAAAGACATTGATAGAACTTTCGTATGTAACGCGAACCATAGATTATAATAGAATCACAATTTCCTTTGAATATAAACTGTTAAGCTGGTCGAAGGATATCCGTATCCGCAATTACCGTGTCAAGGATTTAAAACCCATTATAGAGGCCCAGACTATTATCTTTCGCTTTTCGATGCATATTTTTGTTTTATTTATTTAGTAGGAACTAACTCTACTAGGGCAAAAAATATATTAAGAAGACCATTGGCATTAAGCAATTTTTAAACAGAAGTTAAATGTTCCTGACAGGCAATGAATGTTGATTATCAAGGCCCACTTTGACTGTGATATTAACGCCATACATTTAGATCCAACTTCATCTAAAAAAAAATCCTTTATTCTTTAAAGTCAATACCATACATTTGCCATTTCAAATGTATGGCGATGACACCGTCACAACAAAAGTAATCGTCAAATGTAGTTTATGCAATAGAGCCTTAAAATGCCAAATGCATGGGCTTCCCGTTGCCAAACTTTAAGTTATGATTAAAGGTACTTGATAAATGATACCAAAGATCATTCCTTGATACTCGGGCCTAAGTACATACAAAAACACGTTTTTCCCAGAACAGATAAACAGAGATTCTCGTGGTAGCAATCTTGACAGACACATCTTGCCTTGTGAGTTTCCTAACACGATGTGATAGGAGACGAGCCTATCACCATATACGGCACAAATTCCTAACCCCTGGCTGATAATAGAAATATCCAACATCACTTTAATCGACCTAGGATTCGAACCCGAGACCTAAGCGTTGTAACCATACCGTAGTACGACTACGCCACCGAAGCAGTCGGCCGAAGTAAGCCATACAAAATAACTGTGTACATCGGTACAAAATACCCTATAGTCAGTGGTATGTTACGTCAAACTTTATGTGTGTCAATGACGTTTGTTTACACCGATGCACTATGATGAGCACGCGGTCAAATGCTGTTCACTTTAGGGTTGGCAACTGATATTTTTTCACCAGCACGATATTTTAAAGTTATTTTTTTGCCCGCACGATATTTTAAAGTTATTATTTGCTTGTACAGCCTCGGTAGTACAGTTGTATTACGGTACGATTAAAAAGCTGAGGTCTCGGGTTCGGTCTCGGGGATTTTCTCATCAATTATCAGTCCGGAGTTAGGTATTGGTGTTGTTGATCCTGGGTCACAGGAATTGCAATTTAAAGATCAGAAATAGAAAATAATGTAGAAGTGTCTTAATCAGCGTTATTGAGATAAAATATCAATAAAAAATATTGAGTGTTTTTAAAAGTTGTAAACCCTATTTCGAGATTGAACATATTATCCAGATTTATTCACAAACATAAAAAATCATTATAGATCAATGTTATATAAGAGGAATAAATCTCGTAAACAAATTATGGTGATTAACATACAAGTTATATATGTTATTCGCATTTCAATTATTTACCTGCAACTTTATTTAATGTGGTCGTTTCATACACGACAAACGAATAAAAAACGATTTTATGTACTAAGATTAGTACTTTTTATTTTTAATCTAAACTCAATCTTTCAAAAACAAAATCATTTTCAATTTGAAATGTTATTCAGACTTCTGTATACTTTTCGTTTGATATTCATTTTAGATTGAAGTACAGCTTAGTAATATTTATTTTATTCATTTTCAAATATTTTATGATTAAATTTATTTTTTAATAATATTTTTATACAAGCTTTGATTTACAAAATAGTAAAAACAAACACATATGTTAGTATTTTATTTGGTCATAATATTTGAATGCTCCATACTTCGTGTTAAGGTTCTGTAAATTTCAACTTTGACAGTGAATTTAATTTTTCAATTTCCAAATCATATTTGATATGAACTTAGATTCGATTTATTTCTTTTTTATACTTTTCTTTTTATTAGCTACTAGCGCCCGGGCCCGATTCCGCTCGGGGGCAGATACACTTTTTTTTAAAATATCATGATGAAAAAATATACTATGTTACTATATGTTAATTATAATGACTATGTAGGGATATTGTAAAGTTCTAATGGTGAAACAATTTTAAAAATCGGTCCTGAATTTTCAGAGCTTCTTCAATGCAAACAGGTTATCAAAACCTTTCCTCTTTATTATATTAATATATATATATATATAATTATGTACTTAGAGTTTCCATATCTCTAGAACAGACAAGATATAAATAAGCAAGTACAATTTTCGCCAGAATTAACACAAACTCCCATGAATCGAAAATAAAATATAGATAATATTTACTTCACAACTTTTCGACTTTGTTTTGGAATAATAATAATATGCATATCGTACGCCCTCTAACCAACATAATTAGAACCTCCTTAGAGTATGTAAACAAGGCTGCCAACTTAATAACATACCTCCTCCCAGATTGCGCCACTGAGACTTACAATTAACATATTAATGAAAATGCTCGCCATTTTATTGTATTACTATTTTATAAGATTAATTATTCATAATAGTTTATTAGATTTACGCGAATGTGACACATTGAAATAAAACTATTATTTATGGATTTTATCGCGGATTTGGTTTAATTTTTACATTTTGGTCCGCCCCGTGACCACAAAAGCTGTAAAAAAATCGAACCGTCGGAAGGTAAAAAAAAATATGTAAAAATTTAATTAAATCAGTAAATAATAATGCAACATTATTTATTCATTTTAAATTAATTTTAAATGTAGAATTTAACCTACAAATTTCATGTGTCATATCCATATTATGTTAACGATTTTATATACGGCCTGATTCACAGCTAGTTTTTTATATTATTTATTTAGTCTCCAACAATTGTTTACACTAACTCATTACAAACTCTTTCATATATGTATATTATATTCGTATATATTAAGTGTAACAATCACTTATAGGTAGACACCACACACACCAGCAGTTAACATAGTACTATAAAGAGAAACACTGTATTGTAAACCTATTTTGAAAAGAGCAACGCTAGAGTTTCTTGCCTGTTCTTCTCTGGCGAAAACAGCCTTGTGAACCGAGGGGTAGTGGAAAAAAGTGACGAATCTTAATTATATATGACATTTATAATTTAAATAAATCGTATATCTTTCTTTCTATCTTTCTTTCTATTTTATGGATTTAATAAATATTATTATTTCATTAAAAAAACTAATAATATTAGTCTTAAAATTTAACAAATTGGAATGATTCTGTAATTCGTTTTAGAATAAATTTTAACTGAATTCAAAAGTGAACTTGGGACAAAACATCCGATAGTTAAATAGCTTTTAAAACTGTCTATAGATACCGCAGTCAATAGCTAAAATAGCTTTTAGAACTATGAATAAGGCAGTAAGGTCTTAACGTAGTATTAATATTGTCATGTGTACCACTAGAAATGGACAAGTGTGATTTGTGAATAATATATAAGCAAGCATCCTCAAAAAAATTAATTATGTATCAGCCCATATACGTCCCACTGCAGGCCACGGGCCTCCTCTACGACCAAGAGCGCGATTGAGAGTAATTAGACTATTTAGTCCATCACGCTGGCCTTATGCGGGTTGGCAGACTTTACATACCATAGAAATGATTACAAATCGCTATGATATACAGGTTTCCTCACGATATCTTCCTTCACCGTTATAGTGCGTGGTGATTGACTATCAATACACACGTGACACCGAAAAGTCAGAGGTGTGCCCTAGGATTCGAACCCGAGACCACCGTGAACATGTTGGCAGCCGCGTCTGGTCCGTTAACAATCCATCACGCACACACACAAAATTGAATTAATTGTATCATCCAAAAACGGTTAAAAATAAAGGAATCCTTCCAAAGTTTTAAATCACGCACCTTAAGTTTGCACATAAAACGTGACCAAAATACCTCGAACAAAACCGGTTGATGTCTCATTTCACGCTGTCTAACACGTGCCGCACTTAAATGGAGAATATTATTATTTAATAATTTAGATATAAATAATATTAGCGTGTGTTGGCTTGTTGCTTAAGTTAAACAAACTTCCGACCCGGTTGTCATGGGTTCGTAATCCAAAGGCACAACTTAGACTTTTTGGAGTCATGTATATTGTTAATTTTTACAAAAAAAAATTATAGTCCAGAAGAACATCGCGGAGCAACCAACGTACTAACATGGTCGCGGGTTGAAATCCCAGGGCGTACCTCCTACTTTTTGGAGTCATGTTTTCACAATCACCACGCACTAAGACGATGAAAGAAAAGTGGTAAAGAAACCTGCATACCATAGCCATTTGCATGAAATTCTATGGTATGTAAAATCCGCCAACCCGCATTAGGCCAGCGTGGTGGACTATGGGGCCTAAACTATATCAATCGTACTCTCAAATGTAGAGGATGCAATGGAAGGTATATGGACAGATACATTATACATAATTATTTTTATTATACATAATATTACTTTATGAAAAGTATTATAATAATGTCGAAGTAGTTGTACATTGACTGCCTCGGTTGCACAGTTGTTCTAGAATATGTCTGAAACCTGAGCTCTCGGGTTCGAATCCTAGGTCGGACAAAGTAATATCAGATTTTTCCATTCATCATATTATTTTCTGACAGTCTTCGTGGTGCAGTTGGTTAGATGCCGGCTGTGAAACGTTTGGCCGATAGTGAGGCAAATATTTGTTTCGGGTCTGGGTGTTTGTGAGAGTGAAAAGTCTCTTACTTCCTGATACCCACGACACAAGACTTAATTGATCTTAATGTGGGGCCAGGACTTTGTATGTGACTGTTAGGTGCATTTATTGATTTATTTATTATCACGGACGGAAATACAAGGAAACGTGATGTCGAAGTTGTTCTATTTGAAAAAGGCGTGAGTTTATCTATCTATTTGTATATTTATACAACCCATCTAAATAACTGAATGCTGCCCACAGACAATCTGAAGGTTTAGAACAATACCTAGTTGAATTTCACGCGCCATTGGCTCCCATCTCCAATGTCTGTGGCAAGGCCGAGCCAATGACCTTTATTTAGACAATGCATTGATAAATACAACAGGAAAGTAACGAAGAAAATAGTTTATGGTGTCTAGAATGTATGTAAGGGCGTGTTCAAACGAGGCGATATTTCGCTTATACTTTTCCTGTGCTTTATACCAAAAATTACATTTTGAAAATATTTTATTTTTTCAATGTTATTTTTTCTTTTTCTGCCATCCATCGTCATTAAAACAACGCACCTATACGATTTCCTAAGCGATATGAATTTTCATCAGGCCTTAATAGTGATAATGGCATAAGAAAAACTTAGAAATATTCTGTCCTTTTCCGGCATTAATTATAAATTAAATTTACAAAAAACATATATTATTCGATATATCCATTCATCATCATCATCATCATCTCAGCCACAGGAAGTCCACTGGTGAACATTGGCCTCCCCCATGGTTCTCCATCGAAGTGGAAGGAAAGGAAGGAAGTGGCCTGCATCCAACGACTTCCTGCAACTTTAGCCAGGTCATCGTTCTCCCTTGTATATGTATTATTATAACATTTTTAATAAATCTCCACATTAAAAACTACAATCAATTTCACGAATCTATACTGCAGATTTAATTTAGTAGCCTTACATACACAGCTGTACATAGTTTTCGAGAGTTCACTCAGATCCGACAGCGTCTATTGCCTAATCTGAGAACTGGTAATCGGCGACGGGAGCCAATCAAACGGTCTCGATTGATCATTTCCTACGGCTATACCTTCGCCCTTTAGAGTAGATTCAAATCGACTTGTAGATGATTTATATATACGTACAGTTGATAGTTACATAGATGTAGTGGAGAAATTTTAGAAATGTTGAACAAAAATTTAGATTAAATAATTGTGAGATTGTGAGATACGCCTGCGTAAAAACTACTTTAAAGGAGATAGAAAAACAAATATGATTTTCGGGGTATGTTCTGGGAATGTCATGTTTTTTAAGGTATATACCATACAGTGAAGGAAAACTTAGTGGGAAAACCTGCATTCCAAAGCGATTTGTAAGAATTTCTATGGTATGTAAATTTCGCAAATCCGCTCTAGGCCAGCGTGGTGAACTATATGGCCTCTCAATCTTATTCTTGACTGTAGAGAAGGCCCGTGCCCTGCAGTGGGACGTATGTAGGCTGATACAGGTACAGATACCATACCAAAAACGCTCATAAAAAAATAATCAGTCATGTTATTACAGTAACAGAATGACATAATTATATAAAGGCGCGTGCACCCATACAATACAGAATTTTTAAATATGGAACAAAGTAGCGTCAACGCGCGAAACATCGCGAGGAATTCGCGTAGTGTGAACACTCCATAATATATTTCATCATACGCAATAATTTCATTCGTCCTTGTTTTGTAAGTGGTTGGCACTAGACCTTGATTTTTACCGCAAGTGTACAAACGAGATGTTATGAATGCATTGTAAATTATTTATTTAAGCTGATCGGATTGTTTGCAATTACTTGATGTTCAGAGTCTAGACAAAAGTTTAGTTAAATTAATTATTTATTTATTCAGTCACTCATGTGCGTGGTTATAATATGAAGTAATAGAACTTGGTCTTTTTATGTGAAATGTTAATACATTCAATACATTGCTAATTTTTATATTGATTGATTAGTCCCTACCACACAATAAGACGCGTTTTTTGTCTGGAATTATATCAGACAATCCTAGGTTTTTTTTTATGTCAAAAACCTTTAGTTTTAAACTGAAGTCATGAATAACGCTTTCTTCGATTTGCACGAATGTCACCCATTGAAAATAATATTTTTTACGGATTATATCGCTAATTTGGTGTTTTTTTTTTTATTTTT
The DNA here is from genome assembly GCA_030180105.1 of Hyles lineata. Taxonomy (NCBI): domain Eukaryota; kingdom Metazoa; phylum Arthropoda; class Insecta; order Lepidoptera; family Sphingidae; genus Hyles; species Hyles lineata. The sequence continues at coordinate 3,309,904 of JARJEE010000029.1, forward strand.
TTTATTTGCAAATGGTTTTGGTGTGGTATGTGACGTCGTACATACATAAAAAACCTATAAAATAATTTTAAAATTAGACGAATTCTTCGACCCGAACTTGGTTTCAATGGCCGCAGGAACTAATGTGAACCTATGACTTTTCATAGCTCCAACGGGCATCCTTTACGAGATTTTCAAAGGTTTGCAATCTTCATCAACCTATATGGGCCAGTGCGGCGTGATGGACCTTAATCCCTAAATCATAGATGATAGGGTAGGGTAGACCTGTGCCCAGCAGTGGGACATGTTATGTTATTAACAGGCAGATATAGAAAATAATTTTAATATTTGAATGTACATAACACATAACACCCGACACTGCCAGGACACTTTTTTGAAAATATTCTATCGCCTATATCACGGATAATGATTCTAATGGTGAAAGATTATTCAAATCGGTCCAGTAGCTTCAGAGCCTATTCAATGCAAACAAACTAATCTATCCTTATTATAATATTAGTATAGACGCCCGTGGTCTAAAAGTAATTAAGTACAATAGTTGAATTGAATGCATTTGTAGAACTACTAACTTTTATTGTGACAATGTTTAAGAACACGCCAACTATGCATTAAGCAGACGTCGTTAATATATAATTAGGGCTGAATATTTCTAGGGTTCATTGGTTCCGTCGCAGCATGTTTTAATTCGTGAGGTCCTAAGTTCAATCCCCAGGTTGGTAATTTCATATTGTCTACATGATTCTAAGTCATCTTTATTTACGTGTATAAAATATTAATAAAATATTGAATTGAAGTTTCCCTAAAAAGTACACAAATGATAGAGATAGTCTTTATGTCATGGTAAAATACAATGATTGTATTTGGATACCTGAACTTTACTTTCTAAATCATTATAGAAATCATAATAGATAGAATCGAAATGAAAACAGATATTCTTTTCAAAATCTATAACATGTAGACTTAATTACGATGTTTTCCTTCACCGTCAAAATGCGTAGTGATATCTATATAAGCACATAAATCTAAAAATTCAAAGGTAACGGAAAATGCGTGATGATCGACTATCAATGTTAACCTCACATTATTTTAATTAAATCAAAATATTTTTTATTCAAATGTCTTTCAAAAGATCTTTTGAATAATTAAGTTCTGCTACCACCGCTTCGGAACGTGTTGTGGCTGTGAAGAAGAAACTTATGACTTCATAATACAATATCTGTAAGCACAGCTCAAAAACAAAACTAATATATTTAAAATAAAATAAATATTAATTACCCAAGTACGTGAGCAGTGAAAACAAATAGTTTACGATGAACGGTCACGCTTCGCACAGAAACTAAGATAACTAAGCAATAATTTCAACAGCAAAACTCTCAGACATAAAATTAGACACGTTTAATGCATTTGCAACTAATTGTGCATTACTAATGACTGTTGTTTACAATATATTTGTTGGGCTTTTTAAGGGTGAGATTTTTTTTTTTTACTTCATACAATAGTTCCGGCAAACGAGCGAACAGGTCACCAGGGGGGTAATTCTATGAAACTATACGAACTTCGAATCTTCGCATGTTGGTCCGGAATAAGATATAAGTTTTCCACTTTTAAAAATCAATACTATCCTCTATAATACTTATTATTTTCACTAAACTTAGTCTATGGTTGCGACGAACGATAGAAGATTCCAACATTTTGTGGAGTATCTAAGCACATTAGTGAAGTTTTACATACGGCGTCCGAACACTCGAAGTTCGTATCATTTCATAATGTAACCCCCCTGATAGTAAGTAATCACTGCCGCCCATGAACAATGCTTGCATCATCGAAAATAACAAAAATAAATATTCGATGATACTCCATACACATCTAACTGCAGAGCACGGACCTCCTCTATAACCGAGAGTGGGATTGAGACTGATTGATTGAGAGTACCATAGTCTTCGCTAGCCTTGTCTGGGTTGGCAGACTTTACATGAATAACTCCAAAAATTCAGAGGTGTTCCTTGGAACTTTGAATCCACGACCACAGTCTCAATAGACGCCTATAGTCCACCACACCTGATTTTTTAAAGGAGGTCTTCTAGATCTCTTTTGGTATGCCTGTTTTCTTAACGTATTTTACCTCTAACTTCGACTTTTGATGCTACGACACACTAATGTGATAAAATAGATCTGTTTGTCACACTAAACGGATCCGGCGCGGCCTACATGTACACGGTGGGCGCGGGTTAAAATCCCAGGCTACATCTCAGACTTTTCGGAGTCACGTCACACGTGTGTATTGATAGTCAATCACCACACACTATAACGTTTAAGGAAAAGATCCTAAGGAAACCTGCATACTATAGCGATTTTAAAAAAAAATCTATAGTATGTAAAGTCCGCCAACCCGCACGAGGCCAGCGTAGTGGAGGATATAGTCTAATCCCTCTTAATGTAACTTTCGGTTGTAGAGGACGCCCTGCAGTGGGACGTATATAGGCTGATACAGTACTGGTACAATTTATCGCATAAATTGTAATCCTTATTATTTACCTCGGAAATATGATTGCACTTCATTTGTTATCAAGTGCAATGTTTACCAAGCATTATAGGCGTCGATCGACACTTGACTAATTATCTAATGAGTATCTCTTGTCTATTGAGTTAACCACTTAATAATTGTAACGCCATTGCTCTTAAGATGGAGAATGGAATTTTTTAATCCTTGCTTTAAGATTACCAGGTCACCGCTGAGGGTAGGACTCAAATATTTCCAGACCTATTGGAAGTCATTTTATCTTGTGACCCACAGGTATATGTTTGGGAGTCGGGTTGTTTGTGAGACCGAAAATTTTCCCATAGTTTCCGATACCCACGACTCAAAATTTGATACATCTTGATGTGGAATCAGGACTATTTGGTTAACAGTTACATACATACATATACATTATACATCATACCTTTTCTCACAAGGGTTAGGCAGAGGTTATATCAGGACAACCACGTTGCGTCTTGTGTGGTTCGTCCCACGAGGTGATATGGGGCAAGCCATATCGGGCACAAAATCTTAACCCAGAATTCCACCCCAGAATTCAACATAAAATTTGACCGGGGATTCAAACTCGAGACCTCAACGTAAAAATCATACCGTCGTATAAATCCGCTACCGAGGAAGTTTGTTTGACAGTTGAGTGCTTTTATTTATCTAGAAGCTACATCCTTGTAAATATTAATATTTCAGTAAACTACTCATTAATTAGCAATAATCTTGTTGATCATGTATGCGCCAATCCAGTATTCAATCTATATAACTGTACCGGCAGTAAAAACGTAGGAATATAGTTGATTATTTCACTGGAGCGAGGAGTAGCGGTATAATATACAGATGAAGTCATTAGTCCATGAAGAGATAGACATAATGCACTACACGCCAAAGCCGCCGACCCGCCGGACTATATCGGCAACTTTTTGTTGGCGACATAGGCCGGCGAATTCACCCATTGCAAGTCCTAAACCTCAGGCTGTGACACAATGGGACCACTCTGGGAAAGCCAACCCATTTGTACTGTAGCTTTAAAAACAACTAGGCTCTGCCATCTATATTCGGCTGTGAACCATAAGGCCGTGGGCAAAACAAACGGGATTTTAATGATCGAAATGTCAAACTTATTTTTAGAAGCCAATAAATAACTTATTCATCCAAAATATCTTAGTGAATTTTATTCTCTTTGTCATATTTTCTACAAATGAATAAAGAGAAAGCGTCGGCGAGACCAGATTTCTGTGATCTTTACATTTATGGCAGTTCCGGTTATTGTCTATAAGGTAAAATTAGATTTTTTTACGTAATTTAAACACAGACAAATCTTTCACAACTGGCAAATGAAAATACGTATAATTACCAAAGTATATTTTAATGTGGTTTTTTTTTACTGTTAAATGGACGATAATTATGTATATTCCAGCACATCATATTTATACTCTTTTTAACGAAATTATATAATTCTTAAAAATACTTTATTTTTAATTGAACTTTGGTGGTTCTAGTCATTTAAGGGCGTGCTAATACTAACTTTCGGGATTTCTTAGTAAAAAGGTAATTCAATTAAGCTGGTAAAACAACTGGTGATGGTCTTAGAATGAAAATATAATTAATATTTTTTTATTGCATAGGTCCCACAAACAAGCAAACAGATCACCAGATAGTAAGTCATCACTGTTCATGAACAACCACAGCGCTTGGATCATGGATGTTTTGCCGACCCATCAAATTAGGAGGGGAGCAGGAAGGAAAAACGATGGACAATCCTACATAGAACGTCCTTAGAAGTCGGTTAAAAATAAGGCTGCGTTTCCAATCCATATCTAGTTACAATCAGTGTTAAACAATACAAGATAATGCATTCTTCATAAACCTTTATCTAGATACGACGTTCGAGTATGATGTGAATTATTTATCGAAAGTACTCGTGTGAACATTAATCGGATCGGATCTCGATGGGAAAACACGGGAATGTCCATGGCTATCAGGATATGTTAAAGTGACCTTCATATGCGGATCGGACCGCTCACTTCAATAAATATACCCAATGGTGACAGGCCTGACCGTAACATGGCAAAAAAGAGTCTGTTTTTAATGAGGGCGCTAAGATCGAATTTAGTGTTAATATGGCAACCCGATATACTTAGACAAAACTTATTTAAATACTCGTTATATTTATTAATGGTTGTTAATAATCTCTTTGTTGATTTTCAATCACAAAACAAACAAAAACAGTACGAAAATGTATAGAAATACCTGCATATAAAATTAATTAAGGGACCAAATGACATTTTTAATTTTTAATAGAGTTGCTATAATGTTTTTTTACATTGCCAATTGTCACCGCATCGTTCCCTTTTTGCCAAGTTATACACATATAAAAATTATGAGATGTTATTTCGTCTCGACAGGCTCAAACAAATAATTATGGGTCAAAAAAATCCGTGATCGAACCGGCGCGGCAGTCCTTCAATTTCCTTATATGACCAACTGCAAAATGGAAGCTGCCTTTGAACCTGACCACAGATATATTTTACAACTCTTAAGAGAAAACCGCTCAAAAATGCAAAACTACCACTTAGATATATCTGATAAATCATTGCCTAACACTACGATAACTCCTGCATTGTTGAGCAATATTAAAAAGAACTTATAATTACAAAGCACTACAGCACGCTCGTAATTCTGATAAATTTGATATTTAGTAGGTACATAAATAAATAAATCCATGATGCAAAATAAAAACACGAGAATTTAAAGAATATTTTAACATAAAGTGTTATCAGATTGGACTCGGCCGGAACCATCCAATTGAGATGTTTGCGGCGAATAAACTCAATCTGGGATTACGTGTAGGATAGTTTGGTCGGACCGCGCTGTATCAAGAATTAAAACGAGATTAAAACGAACTGAATGCAGAGATCACGACCTAACAGAATTTATATATTTTCAATTCATACATATACAGTTAAACACGGTCATCTTTAACAATCGGGAGATCGTATGAGAGAGCTTAGGCCATAGTACACCACGCTAGCTGAATGTAAGTTTGTGGAATTTGCATACTTTATAATCTTCTACGATTCCATGACTTTCCTTCATCATTTATTTAATCAAAGCTGTTAATCTATGCCATTTCTTGAATAGAGTCCTCAATGTTTACAAATGATACCAAGATATTTTCCATTGCTGTCACAATCAACAGTCATTACAAAAATCAAGTTTAATAAATAATAAAAATTATAATTACACCTAACAATCACATACATACTCCTGACCCTTAAGATCGAGTCTTATGTGGTGGGTATCAGGAACTACGAGACGTTTTTCTGTCCCACATAAACACAAACCCGAAACAAATACCAGTAGTTCACACAAATATTTGTTTCAGTGCGGAGATCGAACGCGCTGCTTCTCGTTTCACAGCCGTGTAACCAACTACGCAACGGAGTTTGAATTACAAAATTAAGGATTTGCGATAATGTGTTTTAAAGTAAAATACAGTTTTGTACGTTCGCTCGGGGAATTCCTTGTGATACCGGTTGTGCAACCAGATACACCGCCTTTACACGGAGAAAGATGCAACGTGGGAATACCTTTAATTATTTTTAAATCATTTTGCTTATCCCTTTATGGTCGTTTTAAAGTCTATAATATATCGTTATGGTAAAGCTGTTCATCGGCAATTTGTTTGAATAAATAAGTGTTAAAAATTTGAGAATAAATTGTCGGGGTGATTTTTTATGCTTTTGGCCAAAACTCCGGAAGAAATATAAGCTAGCTGTTATACATAATAGAATAGATCATACTGGAATGCACAAATAACTAAGGATATGCCAATTAAACGTTTAATCATCTTATAAGTGCAGACAATTTTTTTTATTTAATCTGTCTAATGTTCCTTTGAATTTTATGTAGTTGGCATCAAGTTTCTGGGAACTTATTGGATAATTAAATACTAAGTTGAATATTCTAGTCCTTTTCTACACGAATATGATGTTAGGCTTAATATGTGTTATAAGTAAAATCTTTCAAAAGTAAGTTAGCAATGTAATCCTAAGCCCCAACATAGCAGAGAAAATTTGAATAATTCGCCATAAAACCACTGGATGTATAAAATGTGTGTTGATAGTCAATCACCGCGCACTATAACGGTGAAGGAAAACATCGAGAGGAAGTCTGCATACAGCTATTTTAAAGATACTATGATGATATGATACTATGGCATGTCAAAGCTGCAAACCCGAACTAAACCAGCGTAGTGGACTATATGGCCTAACCCCCCTCAATCGTTATTTCAATTGTAAAGGAGGCACATGCCCTGCAGTGAGACAAGTATGGGCTGATATAATATTGTAAATAAAAATAAATAAATAAATAACATCCAACAGTCACATACATAGTCCTGACCCCACACTAAGATAGAGTCTTGTGTCGTGGGTATCAGGAACTACAAGAGACTTTTCGGTCTCACAATCACCTAGACCCGAAAGAAATATTTGTGGGCCGCACAAACATTTTTCTCGGTGCGGGGATCGAACCCGCGGCCTCTGATTTCACAGGCGGCGTCTAACCAACTGCGCCACGGAGGCTGTCGAAGCGGAACGGAGGCTGTAATAAGTTGGCAGTGTATACCTGAGCTTTAACACAGCAAGGAAAGTCTTAATGATCCGCCATAAACACCGATGGATAAATCCAGCATAATAATCAATAGCCTAACAAAAAAAAACACCAGTTCTATCCCAGAATCTAAGTGTAATAAAACACAGAAGTTGGTAACGTTTAAACGTCTATCTACACGAATATAGAACAAAAACGTGACCAAACTGACGTAATAATCTTATTTAACCATACCACTTACAGACTATTACGCATTTCCATATTATTATGTCTGAACGTGTGAATAGAAAGAGTTAACAAATTGGGTACAAATGAATGGCAATTAAAAATATGTTATTCATATGATTGTAAAAAGAACAACTAATTTAAATTACAGATTATAATCATACACTTCTATCGTTTTAGTGAAGTAGCGTTTTTTTATTGCAATGAATGGCGAGACGATCATGAACATTATCAAACCCAAACAACATCTTGAATTAGAAAGCAATGCTTGGCATTCCACTACGCTCGCTATCCTGACACATATGATGTTAAGTCTCAATGTGTCCAGTAGTTACTCTGGCTACAATGTCCTTCAAACCGATATACAACATTGCATATACACTGCTGTTTGGCGGGAGAAATAGACCGAGCATTGAAGCTCAGGTCTTCAGGAATGTCAAACTTGTCTTTAACACGCAACGAAATTAATCAGAAAATGAAATAATAGGAGTTGGAAATAAATTATTGCCCATTCCCTCCATAATAAAGTTGGTGATAAAATAATTCTATGTCCTATTATCTGTCTGTATCAGTCCATATACGTCCCACTGCAGGGCACGGGCCTACTCTACAATCGAGAGTACGATTGAGAGTGTTCAGGCCATATAGTCCACCACGCTGGCCTAGTGCGGGTTGGCGGACTTACATACCGTAGAAATTCTTATGAATCGCTATGGTATGCAGGTTTCCTCACGATGTTTTCCATCACCGTTTTAGTGCGTGGTGATTGACTATCAATACACACATGACTCCGAAAAGTCAGAGGTGTGCCCTGGGATTTGAACCCGCGACTACCGTGAACAGTGGCAGCCGCATCCGGTCCGTTTACCAACAGGCCACCACGCACTTCTATGTCCTATTATATTTTTATATATTAAAACAAAGCGAACAAATACATATTATTATTTTCGAATTTACAATATTTGAGAAGACCCGTGCCCAGCGACGGCACTTATTACATCTACTTCAACAAATTTATTCAGTGAAAGTTCGCATTCGTCTAATCAGCGTATTCAAGGTCATTCGTACTTCTTACTCTCAACTGTCTAATGACCTTGCTGAGATGTGACCAGATTATTTGGCACACGTGTTGAGTGCATTGACTTAAACACGTGCGTGGCGCATAAATTAAGGATATTTAAAAAAATACAGTAAATATAATAGGATTAATAAGGTTATATGTGGTTATCAAATGGACTTACAAAAACCAAAGATACAGTTTGTTTACTATAAAAATTGAAGTCCAAGGTTGGAATCCCAAGTTGCGTAATCCGCTTTCATCCTACTCCTCGTCAAATTGTTCCCTAGCTGATAAGATTCGTGGCTAAGAGGTTTGTAAAATAGCATATTAAAAAATAATAGACTTCTTGATTTCTAAACACAATTTAGAAATACAAAATTTTTCAATTATGTAGATGTTATTTATTAACATATTATAATTTACATAACCGAGCCCAAAACCTCTATCGCAGTAAGTTAAATTCTCAGCCTCAGTCGGTTACATCATAAGATTGAACCCGCGACCCCAAGGTTAACCAATACACTACGCGCTCGCCACTATAGTATCTTCTAATTTATATTCATACCGTGTTTGTTTGTTCTCCTTTCACACATTGACTGAGAAGTGAATTGGCACTTTTTTGCATAAATATCATTTCGAATACACTGGACATCGTCATACAGTAAATACTTAATATTAAAAAAAATATGAATTAACCAGAATGCAATACTTTCAAGAATCGTGAGCGTAAAAGTTTCGCACATTTTTGGATGGATTTGATTTATAAACGGAGAGTGACATAACCTGACATAGCCTTGAAAAATACGCTTCATTTGTGGGAAAAATTGACTCTAAATGGTGAGGACCTAAAATAACTTCATAAAAAATGTATATACTTTTTCGCATAAAGATAAATTCTGTGATCAGAAGAGTAACAATTGCGTCTTTTCGTCCTAGTTTTGTATTGTCACCGGAACCACAAACTAAAGCAACTGCATAAAATCAGCATAAAAAACATAAGCGAACCACTCTCGCTAACTTACACATACCCAGTGCGAGCGGTCCGGTTCTATTGCCCAACTAACGCCTTGACCGCACTATCTTCACGCTAATGCGACGGAGGCCGGCGGTTTTATGTGGTCTTAATTTAATATAAATAAATACACCCATGATTTACATACATTATCCTGATCTTAACTGACTTGTGTCGTGGGTATCCCAATCGTAGAGAAAGCCTATGCCGTATAGTGCAATACAAAATATATATAAACATGAAGATAACCAACATTTTACCAAAAACGCACTAAAATAGTGAAGGAAAATATCGCGAGGAAACCTGAATACCATAGCGATTTATAAGAATTTCCATGGTATATAAGTTCGCCAACCCGCACTAGGCGAGCGTGGTGGATTATATAGCCTAACCAATCTCAATCGTATTTTCGATTGTAGAGGAGGCCCGTGCCCTGCAGTGGGACATATGTGGGCTGATACATACATACATACCAAAAAATCTGAATGAAGCTATCACTTATAACATCCAAATGACGTTTCACACGGCTAAACAATACAAAAAACTACTCTTTTCAAAAAGGTATTTTCAAATTAATACGTAGAGCCTTGAAAACAATTACAAAATTGTTTACAAAGACATTTCACACGGTTCCCTGTTGATCCAAACGTACGCATTCAAAATTATTTGCAAAGCCATCAGCTATTTGGATATAAGATCAATTACATTTTTCGGAGTTTGTGTGTATTCAATCACCACGCATTAAAATCGTGAAAAATGATTTTCTTACAAACCAAAGCAATTTGTAAAAAATCTGTTTATGTAAAGCCCGCCAACCCGCACTAGGCCAGCGTGGTGGACTATATGGCCTAACCCCTCTCAATTGTTCTCTCAATTGTAAAAGAGTACTGCGCCCTGCAGTGGGATGTACATGGAGTGATACAGAAAAATTATGTAATCTTAAAAACACATACTTAAACTCAACACATAAAATCGCAGACATCCATACACATAAACAGACAAAACCTAACTAAACTAACAACAAACCTCCTTAAAGTCAGCTAAAAAGTAATTTACAAAATATTTCGCAACGTCACTACCTCGGTCTAGACTCTAGACAGCCTAGATCGAAAATCTAGTCGCACATACCAAGTTCTATTAACGTAATAAGATAACAGGCGTACGAGTAATGAATTGCGTGGGACCTGCAGTGCACGATCTTTTTTATAATTTGGTATTACATTGCTGTTCGAAAATGACTATTAGAAAATGTGACGCATGGTGTGCCCGTAATGAACACCAACTGAGGAGTTGTAAATGCAAGAAGAGTTTTGAGAATAAACAAGTGAAAATGAGGAGGTGATATGGGCGTGGGGGTGGGGTACAAATTCCTGACTCAGAGCTGATAATGAATAGAAAAATCCAATATCACTTTTCCCGACCCGGCATTCGAACCCGAGACCTCAGCTTTGTAACCGTAGTACAAATACGCAACCGAGGCAGTCTATACGGGATATATAAAGACTGCTACCGAAACAAAGCCAGGTGGTAGTTTTAGTGACTTCAGACACTTTTGCAACATTGACAACTAAAACTTTTGCAAAAATAATGTACATTCTTTTATTTTTACATACACTATGGTACGCAAGAGTTTAAATTATTATTTTAGCAAAAACTGTTTATTAACCACCCAGTTCGATGATATTAAAATCATCACGAAAAAAAAATGTCGCATTATTTTGCAATTTTTTTATTTGCATTGCATCTAGTCACTAAAATTACCATCCAGCTTCGCTTTCGGTAGCAATCTTGATACACCCTGTATATTTAAATAAACTAGATGAATGCAGAACAAATGAATAATTGAATGATAGAGGAAAAACTGATTGCTATAAATTATCTCATAGTTCCGTATATTTCAACATAATCGTGTATTTAAATATGGCGTAACTGTATTTAATATAATCATCATGTTTATTGCATAGATATGGCAAAGTACTCACACGATGGTAATTAATTATTGCCGTTTATTTCTCGTGGTGTCTTGGTGTGTGTCGTGGATTCAAATCCCAAGACACGTTTCTGACTTTTCGAAGTCATGGGCGTATTATTAAAAAATCACTACGAACTATTCTGGGTCTGGATATTTGTGAGATCGAAAAGTCTCTCCTAGTTCCTGATACCCACGACACAAGACTTGATGTTACTGTGGGGTCAGGACAACTTGTGCGACTGTTGGGTGTTATTTATTTATTTATTACGGCAAAGAAAAACATCGTGAGGAACCATGCATGCCATAGCGATTTGTAAGGATTTCTATTGTATGTAAAGTCCGCCAAATAGGATAGCGTGGTGGACAATATGGCCTAATCCCTCTCAATTGTACTCTGGATTATACCAGTACATATACGTACTGCAAGGTACTCTACAATCGAGAGTTTGATTGAGAGTGATTAGGCCATAGTCTAACACGCTGGCCTACTCCGAGTCATCGCACATCACATACCATATCAATTGTCGTACATGTCTGTAATGCCGGTTTTGCAGAATGTTTTCCTTTATCGTTGAAGTATGCGGTCATTAATTATTAATAAACACATCACTCCTAAATGTCAAAGGTATGCCCCGGGATTCGAACCCGAGACCACTGTCCTAGCAGCTGGGTCAGGTCCATTACAAACAGGCCACCACGCACTCAATCAATTATAAATATAATTAATTAATTAATGGAAGAGCAGAAACAATTTAAGTATGCCCTATTTTTGTTAAATTAAATTTTAAGCAATTTAATTTAAATATTAAAATTTAATGTAAAGTATCTACAAAAATAATTTGTTTTATATTAATTTTAAAATTTGACTCTTTGCTCTTCAAACTTTCGCTCGGGAAAGTCCTTGAAAATACGATATTTAATATAAGTTTTTATTTTACGAAAATGTTAAATACATTTTCGTAAAATAAATCCAAAGTTGACACAGCCTCATTTTTTGCGCTATTTTTAATGAGCAATGATAATATATTTTTTTTTTCAGTTTCGCAATATTTCACAAACATAAAGTAACAAAACTAAAACAACAAATTAGTGTTATATCTGCTCAAAACAATAAAAAAACATTACGCCTTTTAAACAAAATATTAATATTTAAATTGCATTAAATAATACCGTTGTATATCCGCAGTAAAAAAAATGCAAACAATAAAGCTAATCTGTGAGAAACATCAAAACACTGTACTTACATTTATTTTTGCAAAAAAATCCACATTTACTAATAAAATAATTCACGTAAAACCTTTTTGATCACAACACAAAAACATTCGAATTGCAAAAGTTTAAAACAAACGAATTCTAAATTCAAAACATCAATCCGTCAAACTATACTGACGATTTGACGGACGTTCGATGTTCAAACGCGTCCGTCGGTCATATCGGTGGACTGAGAATGACCAGAGCGTGCAGATCCACCTGGTATTGGTAGGGTCGCACGTTCATATCTACGTCAGCCATTGATGCGCGTACGCAACGGCCTTTCGTCCTTACTGGTTTAGGGATCCGCGTGTAATGAACCCGGTCGCAAGTAACAGGGACGTGCGGTGTTATAATGGTGTGATGATAAATGAAAAATTGCTTTGGAATGTTTGCACGATGTTGCATTTTAAATTCCAAATGGTGAAATTGCAACCGTCAAAAACTAGTTTTATAATACGTACTTTAAATAGAAAGCAATAAATATTTAATTGTGACCTCAATTTTATTCTATCGATTAATTACCTTTCATTAATCATTTCTTCTGAGGAAGTAAGCTGTTTTTATTGAATTAATTATTTTTTATTTTTTTATTGAACACCACATACAATAATAAGACAAAAAATAAGAAGACAACGCGTTTAAATAAAGGTGACAATCGGCGGTCTTATCGCTTACTGCGATTTCTTCCAGACAACCATTAGATGGACTGAATTGAAAAGAGGCTAGGAAGAAAAGGGCGGTTACAACAAAGGCAACAAAAAATAGTAATCAGAAAATAAAATAATATGTGCAAAATATGAGAAATTAAAACATACATTTTCATTAAACATACATAAAATAAAAATATAATATACACTAAAATAATACAAATACATCGCGTTTTGGGTTCAGCCTAAAATATACCTTAAACACTACCCTACTATCTACGCGGATAACCACTTTTCTAAGATGGTAGAGCCACGCTGTTGTCAGTCATAACTCAGCATGAATGGACAGGCTCATCCGTGGTGGTACCACTGTCTCACAGGAAATCATGAAGCGACAGCTTTTGCGTCGCATTTCGTTCGGTGAGTGAAATTATCGGATGCCTAATACCTTGCCTTCCATCCCTTATTCTTCCCGCTCTCCTCCCGATTTGATGTACCGGCAACACATCTATGATCAAAGCGTTTTCTATGTTCATGGACGGCAATCACTTGCCATCATATTAACCGTACGCTCGTTTGCCCCTCTATAATATAAAAAAATATCTGTATCAGCCCATAAACCTCCCAATGCAGGGCACGGGCCTCCTCTACAATCGACAGTACGATTTAGAGTAGTTAGGCCCAGATAAAAAAAACTTATAAAATATGTTACAGAACCCACACTTCAATTGAAGGTCGCTCTTGCACCACATTATCAAATTGACATTGCAACTCTCTAACTGGGAAAACAAGTTATTATTATCAGTAAACCTTCTAAAATAATTTCGTCTTCTTTCCGCACACCAATATTTTAACTCTACAGCCTTCATGACGACTTAGGTTAAATACTGTAGGAATACATAAATAAATATAATTTAAAAAACACGCTTTTATAAACGATCCAACTACAAAGTAAAGCGTGTTTTTTTAAACTACATTTATTTATATATTTATTCCTGCAGTAATCAAAGTTAACAAAGTAATTCATTAATTTTCATTTTTTAACGTCAGTGCGTGGCCTGTTGATAAACGGACCAGACGCGGCTGCCTACATGTTCACGATGCAATGGTCGCGGGTTCGAATACCAGGGCACACCTCTGACTTTTAGAATCTTGTGCGTACTGATTGTCAATCACTACGCACTAAAACGCTGAAGGAAAACAACGTGAAGAAATCTGCATACCATAGCGAATTTTAAGAATTTCTATGGTATGTAAACCCACCAACATTCATGAGGCAGGCTAGCGTAGTGGACTATATGGCCTAACAATTCTCAATCATACTCTCGATTGTTTTTTTTTTATTGCAATGAATAGCGAGACGAGCATGCCGTTCACCTGATGGTAAACGATACGACCGCTCATAAACAGGAGCAAAACCAAACAATACCGTGAATTATAAAGCAATGCTTGGCATTCCACTGCGCTCGCCATCCTGAGACATAAGATGTTAAGTCTCAATATGTCCAGTAGTTACTCTGGCTACAATGACCTTCAATCCGAAACACAACAGTGCATTAACACTGCTGTTTGACGGGAGAAATAGACACTGTGGTGGTACCCACCCAGATGGCCTCTCACATATGAGAGACCTACCACCAATAAATTGAGAGATTGTAGAGGAGGCCCATGCCCTGCACCCTGGGGGGTGTATGGGCTGATTGCGTGTACATACATTCATTTTTTACTGGGCTTACGGTTCTACTGGCTTATAAAAAAAGACACTACAACTAATTAACATTTTATATCAATAGCATAATCCTTTAAAAAACTTATAATAAAACAATATAAAACGTGTGTGAAGATGTTAATTGTAAAGTATTATTGTTATGTTCTGACTTATCTTTATGGCGGCTTTTCTTTTATTATTTTTGCGTCAGACGTGCAACAAACAACAACTCTATAATGTCATCTAATTATGTTCAAGGTAGTAATGATAGAAGGGTGGATAGAGAGGTAAAATAACAGTAAATTACAAATACACCCATTGCATTTACCATAAGTAAACGCAATGCAAACCAGAGTGACCACTAACGAGAAATGGCTATCTTTACCAATAGAAATACAGTCGGCTTACACAAAACGTAAGATCTATCGTAGCCATCTATTTGTCATCTACCTTGGGTTTTTCAGTTGGCGTAGAATAACAAATAAACTCTATAGCTTTATATTTGTATATAGATTACTGGCACAGCATTGAGAGTAAGGATACTCATTCCAATAGTAAGTACAGTATAGTCGATACAAGAGTTTATAAAGTGGTGATAAACTGTCATTTGTTTTTATCTAACACGTTTATATTATCATCGTACTCAAGCATGTGGTAGCGTATTGGTAACGAACCAGTAGCCGCTCCCTACGCTCATGTTCACGATGGTCGCGAGTTCAAATCCCAGGGCACGCCTTTGACTTTTCAGGGTCAAGTGTGTATTGACAGTTATTCACCACGTACTATACCAGCATCTTGAAAAAATTGAAATAAAACTATTATTTATGGATTTTACCGCGAATTTGGTTTAATTTTCACATTTTTTAAATTCCCGACGCGACGTTTCGATTAACTTACAGCTTTCTTGGTCAGGAAGTTAAAAAATGTGAAAATTAAACCAAATCCGCGATAAAATCCGCAAATAATAGTTTTATTTCAATGTGTAACATTCGCATAAATCTAAGAAACCATTAGGCGTAGGAAAACATCGTGGGGAAACCTGCATACCACCAAGATTCGTAAGAATTACTATGGCATGTAAAAGTCTGCCAATCTGCACTAGACCAGCGTGGTGAACTATCTAACTCTCAATCTTACTCTCGATTGTAGAGGAGGCAGCCCTGCCCCGCCGATATCTACCGATTTTCCTGTAAGTTACCTGCATTAATATTTTATTAATTCAGATTTTATGCATAAATACTACCCAATATAAATTAGTGCCAATATACAATTTAACTGTTTATCAAACAAAAACATGTCAGTGTAAAATAATTTTATTAAACGTAAAAAAACACATCTGATTAAACAACTGAAATTATCAAGAAACTAATTATTGTTCCAAATTCTTAACTCGTTTTTTTTTCTCTTTTTAAGGTTGAAATAAGATATTATGAAAATAATCATTAGATGCGACGTAACAAGACAAGTATAATGTATGAGGCCAATCAGTCAAAATGTACCATATAGAAAGCGTTGCGAAAAGCTGAATATCTTATCATACAATCACATCGTGACCGTACAAACAAACAAATAACAAGACACTTGTACACATTACTCTAAATAAAAGACCATTAAAATGGGCTTAAAGTAAAAAAATACTTTATAACAAGTATGATTTCGAAATCCTATTAAAGAGTAGATGGTGAAAGACACCTCAAGGGTAATACGGCTTACGAAGTCAGCCCTCTCAATCGAATGATCGATTGAAGAGCTGTCCCTTGCCCAGCGGTGGGATATTGTGGGCTAATACAGTACAGGGGGACTTCTACTACTTTGCTGTCGCGTTTCGTTCGATGGGTGAGATTGCCGCATGCCCAATACCGCCTTTCAATCCTTTTCCTTCCCGCTCCCCTCCCGATTTGTTAAGCCGGCAACACATCTATGATCCAAGCGTGCTGGATATTCATGAGTGGCAGTGATCAATTGCCATCAGATAACCTGCTTGCTCCTTTGAGCTATGCAATAATTAAAAAAACACCATGTAACACAAAATTAGATTTTTTTGATCTGCTTCTAATGACTTCTTTTTTATTATGATATCATTGAATATTCTCTATGTGATACTTTTCGACACTAATGAATCGTTCAACAAATGAGTGACGACTGCATTTGAAGTAGGTTTTGACATGTTGAATCGCTCGATATATCGAATATCGTTATTTGCAGTAGGTCTTAGAATCGAGTATGCTATTCACAGAAGCGTATGCCATATCCACCACGCTATCCTATTGCAGGATGCCTGGCCCCAGATAAAATATTAGTTATTTACACAAATATAATAAGAGTTTGTTGGTTCGCTTTAATCTCTGAAACTACCAGTGGGATTTGAATAATTATATTTTTTTATAACGCAATTCATAAAATGTTTAAACTTATGTCACGCTACGACTGCTAGAGGAGCTACAAGAAAGTTTTATCTGATTGGTCGACCAATCTGTTCGCACACGGGAAACAGATTTAACCCCAAACGTGACCTTGGATTTTTGTTTATATTTTTTAATGGCGAGACGAGCATGTCTTTCGCCTGATGACAAGCAATACGATACACTAGCAAAACCAAACAGCACCTTGAATCACAAAACAATGCTTGGCTTGACATTCCACTGAATGGCTTATCACTATGATGTGTTACATTATTTGGGTAGACCCAGCCCGGCCACAATCCGTTATGTGCCACGATGGAAGGCCAGAGACACTGGCATAACCCTTTCGGCCTCCTTTGGGGTACCGAAGGAGGAATTTAATAGCTTTTCTTTTTATAGTGTATTATCTATGGCTTTTCCTCTTGGAAGAAAACAAAGACGATTATTTTTCAAGTGGTATGCAGGTGTAAAGTATTTGTCACGTATATATTTAGTTATTTAGTACGATTATAATTTTTTATATTAAGTTTATATTTATTTATTACTAGCTGTCGGGCCCGGCTTCGCCCGGGTGCAGATAGTTTTTGAGTCCAATCCACATCAAGAACATATTATTTCGCGTGTCTACTAACTATATTTCCCGCGTGCCGTCGACTATATTTCCCTTCCGTAGGAGAGGACATCCCGTGCCAACAATTTGAATTTGAAAGAGTAGAAAATATGTATATTTGGTTTCCTGACTCATCCCACGGGAACACTACATTTTTCGGGATAAAAAGTAGCCTATGTGTTAATCCAGGGTGTCAGCTATCACTATACCAAATTTGAAAGAGTAGAAAATATGTATATTTGGTTTCCTGACTCATCCCACGGGAACACTACATTTTTCGGGATAAAAAGTAGCCTATGTGTTAATCCAGGGTGTCAGCTATCACTATACCAAATTTCATCAAAATCTGATGAGCCGTTTTTTCATGAAAGAGTAACAAACATCCATACATCCATACTTACAAACTTTCACCTTTATAATATAGTAAGGATAAGCATGTGTTTAGTAAAGAAATAAAATCAGTAACTGCATTTCTGCAATCCAGCAACAGAATTATTACATAAAACATGTTTTACACATTAATCAACTAAATTTTAACTAAATTACTACAATTAAAACTAAACACA
Organism: Hyles lineata; assembly: GCA_030180105.1. Classification (NCBI taxonomy): domain Eukaryota; kingdom Metazoa; phylum Arthropoda; class Insecta; order Lepidoptera; family Sphingidae; genus Hyles; species Hyles lineata. The sequence continues at coordinate 3,328,504 of JARJEE010000029.1, forward strand.
AACTTTATCTGCAATCTAGCAATAGAAACAACATTTATAAGTAATTTATTTAGATCGCTCAGAAAAAGTAAAAAATATTATAATTAAATGACATTCATACCAATGTGGTATCCTCTATCATCTCAAATTATTCAAATTAATTTCCTTTATTTGTAGATATCACAACAAATTAAATTCCAAACAGTGAACCACATTTACACATTTAGTATATAAAGTTCAGAAAAATAATGTATGTAAGCAGTAAATGATACATTTTGTAAAAAGTTAAATGGCAGATTAATAGTAAAGGTTTGGATAATCTAATTATATAATAGAAATTAATAGCATATATTTCACAGCATCCGTGGCGTAGTTGGTTAGACGCCGCCTGTGAAACGAGAGGACGCGGGTTCGATCCCCGCATCGAGAGAAATGTTTGTGCGGCCCACAAATATTTCTTCCGGGTCTGGGTGTTTGTGACATCGAAAAGTCTCTCGTAGTTCTTGATACCCACGAGACAAGACTCGATCTTAATGTGGGGTCAGGACTATGTATGTGACTGTTGGGTGTTATTTATTATTATTTATTATTTAAAGTAATCTAATTTTGAGTTAAAAAAAACCGCAGGATCAGTAAATAGATTAGAAAATAAACAACAGATAGATAGGGCAAAGATTGCGCCGCTTCGTGGAAAAGACAGCCCTTATCTCAACATCGGCTCTTCAAATATTTTATTTATATTCATATCGATGTTTTCGAGTGTTTAACACTTACAAAACATTCTATCAAGAAAGTTCAAAACACTGTAGTTGATCACGCACTACTTATGTTTATTAATAACCATGTAGGTACACGAGTGTTGCCTTCTTGGTCTAGTAATATGTACAGGAATGTGGGGTCGCGGGTTCGAGTACCAGAAATGCACCATTTGTCTTTTGTTAGAAATATCTCATGAAAGTTATATGTGGCTGGAATTTGTGGACAATCATAATAGGCTGATCTTGGAATCGGAATACATGCATACATAAACTTCCGCCTTTTTTTCCAGAAGGGGTAGGCAGAGTTGCTAGTAACAACCAGTACTCCCACGTTTCGCCTTGTAAGTTCCGTCCCACAATGTGATATATTTGATGTGATGATGAATTGAAAAACACTTCGCCGGACCTGGGATTCAAACCCGAGACCTCAGCTTTGTAAGGGTAAGCGAAATATAAGTGATAATACTGATACCACTACTTATGCCAAAGACACACATTTATGAACATAACTATGTACAAATTCTGATTTATTTCGAATGCATGCACTTTGTTGTAAAGGAGGCCCGTGTCCTGCAGTTGTATTTATATGGCCTGATGCAGTATTTTCTTCTATTCCAACCCGAGATATATGAAGCTTGTAAGTTGTAACCGAAATGCAAAAATTATGCTTAATTTTTATTTTCTTCAGCCTGTAGTCATGTCTTTTTATACCAGTTAATTTATAACCCATTTATTTATTTTGTTATTGTGATAACTAATTTTCTCTGCCTACTTCCTTGGAGCATACCATGACCGTGCTATGAACGAATCAGGCAAAATATTCTTTGTATGCAATGAATTGAGCAAATCCGGATAGGATCGCTAATATACTACCAAGTTGAGCAAAAAATAATATCGTTTTATAACTATTATGATCATCTTGACCATATTAATTTGTTCTTTTTCACATGAATTATGATGTGGCCAGATTAATTGTATTTCCCCAGTATTTTCCAACTAGATTGTTATGAGGAGTCTCTAACTATGTGCAAATTATTCATACCTAGATATGTGTATGGTTATAACAGTATGTTTTGATTGCGAATGTGTTATTTTTTATAGGATAACATCAACACCTGAATACATATTATACTTCTATAACTAACGTATAAAAGCATTTTTGTTTTTTTTGAACGCATTATTCTCAGGAAATTGTGTTAGTACCTTTATATAAAAAGACCACAGTGGAAATTTTTATCCCGGAAAAACGCTTTTACGTGGGCTAAGCGAGTACTACTAGTCGAGAAAATTTATAACAAAATCTATGGCATTTAATATCCACTATACCGCACTAGACCTGCGTGGCAGACTTAAGTCTAACCTCTATGAATTGTAGAGGATGTTTGTCACCTGCACTATTTTTAAAATAGCTAAGTAAAAGACAGACTCCGTGACGCGATAGATACTGGATGTCTAAAACATATCTGTCATGTGACAGTTTCACGCCAATGAACATCAAATATAAACTCAAGATTTTGAACTATCTTGATAACTAAACTTTATTAAATAATTTAAATTTGAATTCAGTCATTTTTATGAATGGGCATGAGCATACAGTTCGCCTGATTATAAGCTATACGACTGCTCATGGACAGTAAGATAACATCTTCTAACAAATGTTATATGTATCTTCTTAAGCATGTTAAAACCATTGCACCGATTCAAATGTTTCTGCTATCCACAGATATGAGTATATTTTGTTTTATGTTTTATTGGAAGGTATTTGTTTTCTGACTGCATGCTTGTGAGGCCGAAAAGTCCTCATACTGTCTTATACTTAACAGCCTCCGTGGCGCTATTGGTAAGACACTGAATGTAAAACGTTGGAGGGGACTATGTTTTTTTTTATTTATAATTCTGAAAGCTACGCATTCATGTTTACTGATATCCACGGAATTGTTGATTAAGGCGCTGTGCAATTTTAGTGGAAGGAAATCGTCAAGATTTTTCTAGTTTAGATAAAAGTTTTCAGATGCTGCGATTGTAAATTTCGTAGAATTGGACAGTTTTCTTTAACTAAAGTTGCTCGGTGTGCACAGCGCCTTAAGGTATATAGATAATATGAGTGTATGACCTCATTCTCTTCGAATAAAATCACATTCAGGATGTATTAGGAGTTGGTATACAATTACACAGGGTAATACCATGCCACAAAAACAATTGTAATAATGAATAGGATATACCGATGATCGCATAAAAACGTCATTTGATTGGTAAAGAGTCTGTCATAGCAGCAACTACATAATTATCTTATAATCCGTCTAAACTCTTGCAAGGGCGGATCCAGGGGGGGGGGTCATGGGGGTCATGACCCCTAACATTTATAAACACAATGAATTTTTTATATGTCGATAAATAAAGTAAAAAAGTGTATGTGTTCACTAATCACGGCAGGAGCAAACTTTGACAACAGCATGGCAGCAACGCATTCGAACGCCAAAAGATAAATATAGCAATATATTTAAATTGTTTAATTTCATGAATTGTCTCATGTGACTGCCTCGGTTGCGCAGTGGTTAAACGTTAAAATTACAAAACCGAGATCCCAGGTTCGAATCCCGGGTGGAACAATTTTATAACGGACTTTTCTATTTATTACCAAACATTTGTGCCAAATGCGTCACGTTATCGAACGGAACACATAACGCGAAAGGTGGGTATCCTGGTAGCCTCTCTGCCTACCCCTTCTAGGTAAAAGGCGTAAGTTTATGTTTGCATGTTTTTATTATTTTAAACTGCCAGATTCTCCTGCTAATTTGCAATACAATAAGCATACCCTTACCACGAATACGCAACGTGAAATCTGTTTAAAATTCATAATTTTCATGAGTTCCGCATAGAAAATAAAATATTCTTTTGTAGAACAAAGAATAAACGTGACAAATAATTTAAAATAAAATATGATGGATCACGTTCGCATGTTCAAATAGGCTGGTTTTCAAAAGATTACGCAGGTCATTAACTTTACGAGTAAAGTATTATTTGCCTATTTTTAACGTGGTATTTAAATACTGTTGTATTATTGCTGTTACTGATTCTACTGAGCCCAGCTGATATAAGTAATTGTGAATTATTATATTACGGTAGTTATTTTTGTTAGTTTATATAAAAGTAACATGAACTCCTTGTTTATCTATTATGAGTTATGTAAGATTTATGAGAAATAAATCTGTCTTGGTTTGTCACCTTTCATCCAAGTCAAACGGTCTAGCATGTCGTTTTATTAGGTTACGGGCCCAGTTATGGCCTTTAGGGTTTTAGCAAATTATCTCGCGATTATTCAAAAGTGATTTTACATAAACGTTGAATAGATAAATCGCAGTAGAGTAATTAGAGAGCTAGCCTAGGTACCGACTTCAGTATTGTGCAGAATACATAACAATGGCGAATTACATTGTCAATGTGCCAAAATTAAAAGGCAGAGAAAATTATTGCGAATGGGTTTTTGCAGCGGAAAATTTCTTAGTCCTAGAAGGTATGATGAAATGCATCAAACCAGAGGAAGGTGTAAGATTGTTAGCCGAGGATGATGCAAAAACAAAAGCGAAGCTGATTCTCACGATTGACTCTTCGTTGTATGTGCACATTAGAAATGTTGCTACAACCAAAGAATTATGGGAGAAACTGAGAGCTTTGTTTGACGATTCAGGGTTTGCAAGGAGAATAAGCTTACTTCGAAATTTAATTTCAATAAGACAAGAAAATTGTGGTTCCATGACAGAATATGTGACACAAATGATTGAGACAGGACAAAAGTTGTGTAATACAGGTTTCCAATTAAGCGACGAGTGGATTGGTTCATTGTTGCTCGCGGGACTACCAGAAAAATATGCTCCCATGATAATGGCTATCGAGCATTCGGGTATTCAGATTACAACTGACGTCATAAAGAGTAAGCTCCTTGACATGGAAACAGGAAATGGAATAAATGATGAATCGAATAGTGCATTGGCCAGTGGTTGTAAAGGCTGGCAGCAGTCATCGGCTCCAAGGAAGTTTATAAATTTCAAAAATAATAATGGCCGCCAGAATGGAATGTCATTGTCAACAAAGTCGAAGAAAGAAATTAAATGTTATCGATGCAATCAAATAGGGCATTATAAGTCGCAATGTACGACTGAAGTGTCAAATACCAGAGGAAAAGAACGTAATCAACCACATGCGTTCAATGTAGTTTTCCTAAGCGGGAATTTTAGTAAGCAAGATTGGTACATCGATTCTGGAGCCAGTGTGCATCTGACGCCAAATAAACAGTGGCTTACAAATATTTCTTATGAAAAGAAAGGTCAGACTATTATAGTAGCCGACAAAACAAAAGTGCCTATTGTATGTTCGGGCGATGTAAAGATTACTACTACCTTAGTTAATGATTGCAGTTATGATGTAGACATAAAAGATGTGTTTTGTGTGCCTGAATTGACAACTAACTTACTATCAGTGAGTCAATTGATTAACAAAGGCAATAATGTTGTATTTACTACAAACGCCTGTGAAATATATAGTCGAAATGGTACACTGATCGCTTATGCGTTATTAGAAAATGGAGTTTACAAGTTACAACTCCAAGAAAATATGTCTGCAGCAGCAATAATATCAGGTGAGCTTTGGCATCGCAGATTAGGACATATAAACAGTGAGTGTCTTAATAAAATGCAAAATGCAGTTGACGGACTTTCTTTAAAAGAGAAAGTTAACATTACTAAGTCTTCCTGTACCGTGTGTTGTGAAGGGAAGCAGGTTCGATTACCTTTTACTCACGTTGCTAGGAGAAGCACAGAGATGTTGAATATTATTCACACAGATATCTGTGGTCCTATGGAGTGTAATTCTATTGGTGGTTCTAAATACTTCATTTTATTTGTAGATGATTATAGCAGAATGACAAATATTTATTTTCTTAGAAATAAAAGTGATGCCTTGAAAAGTTTCAAAGAATACAAAGCATTGGTTGAAACTCAGGCAAGTAAAAAGATAAGAATTATCAGAAGTGACAATGGAAAAGAATTTTGCAATGCTGAGTTTAGTGATTATTTAAAGAAAATGGGTATAATTCATCAAACAACATGCCCATACACACCTGAGCAGAATGGATTATGTGAACGAATGAACCGAACCTTAGTTGAGAAAGCTAGGTGCATGCTTTTCGACGCACAGTTAAGCAAGAAATTTTGGGCTGAGGCTACAAATACAGCAGTGTATTTGCATAATCGCACTGGTTCGTCATTATTGCAAGGAAAAACACCTTATGAACTATGGCATGGTATCAAGCCAGATATAAGTCATCTGAGAGTTTTTGGGAGCACAGTAATGGTACACATAGCTAAAGAAAAAAGACGAAAGTGGGACAAGAAAGCCCAAGAATGTATTCTAGTTGGCTATGCAGATGGAAGCAAAGGATATAGAGTGTATGATCCTGCAAGAAACTTAGTAACTACTAGTAGAGATGTGATAATACTAGAAAACAAGAAAGACACAGTCACTGTCTGCATAGAGAACACAGATTCAGTGGGGGAGTTATCTGAGGAATCTGTTGTTAAATGTCAAGTCTCAGAAAAATCTAGCTCTGATGGATCAGAATATCTTGATGTGGAAGATGAGGATGTGCCAGATAAGGATGTGCAGCCTGCAGAGAGTGGAGAGCAGCCTCCACAGGAAGATCTACACCAATTGGAAACAGACGATTTACCTGTAGTGCCAATTGTTGAAACAAAATCGAAACGACAGAGAAAAAAACCCGACAGGTATGGATACATGTGTAGCACCAATCCCTATCTGAGTGATGAGGATATCACATATGCAGAGGCGATCAATGGTCCTGAGAAACAACAGTGGTTACAGGCCATGGCAGAAGAAATGCAGTCTTTTGCTGACAACAAAGTATGGGAAGTTGTTGACGCTCCAAATAATGCTAGTGTCGTGCAAAGTAAGTGGGTGCTAAAAAAGAAATACGATTGTGAAAATAAAGTGAGATATCGTGCGCGGTTAGTTGCGAAAGGCTTTACGCAAAAAGCTGGTGTGGACTATCAGGAAACTTTTTCTCCAGTGATAAGACACTCTACTTTGCGGTTACTTCTAGCTTTAAGCGTGCAGTTAGATATGGATGTAACACATCTCGATGTAACAACAGCTTTTCTTAATGGTTATCTAAAGGAAAGTATTTTCATGTATATGCCAGAAGGTTTTCCCTGTGTAGATTCAAATAAAGTATTAAAATTAAAAAAGGCTGTTTATGGTTTGAAGCAATCATCGCTTGCTTGGTACCAAAGAGTAGATGAGACATTATGTAATTTGGGATTTAGCAAGAGTAAGCTAGAACCTTGTGTTTTTATAAAGAATCATGTTAATGGCAAGAAAACTATTGTTGGAGTTTATGTCGATGATTTTTTGATATTTTCAAATGATAAATCTGAAACAGATTATTTGATTAAAGCTTTGAGTCATAAGTTTAAAATTAAAAACCTAGGACAAGTCAAGAAGTACTTAGGTATGAGGATTAAAATCGACAGGGATTTAAATGTGATTACTGTAGATCAGCAGCATTATATTGAACAGTTATTGAAAAGGTTTGGTATGTCTGATAGTAATACGGCTGAAACTCCAATAGAATCTAAATTAAATATTGAAAGATCAAATGTTTGTGATAGTAAATTTCCATATCAAAGATTGATAGGTAGCTTGATGTATTTGTCAGTGTTGACACGGCCTGATATTACTTATTCGGTTAGTTATTTGAGCCAATTTAATAATTGTTTTACACACAAGCACTGGAATTATGCAAAAAGAGTGCTTAGATATTTACTAAAAACAAAAGACTATTGTTTAAAATATTCTAAAGGAAGAGCAGAGCTTGTTGGTTACGTGGATAGTGATTGGGCAAGTGATTCCATTGATAGAAGGTCATATACGGGATTTTGTTTCCTAAAATCTGGCTCTGCAATTTCTTGGGAGAGTAAGAAACAAAGGACAGTAGCTTTAAGCAGTTGTGAAGCTGAGTATATGGCTTTGTCACAAGCTGGTCGTGAAGCCATTTACTTAAAAAATCTAGAATTAGAAATAGTAGGTTTTTCTAATAAGATTGTGTTGTATTGTGATAGACAGAGCGCATTGAAGCTGGCAAATGATTATCATTCGCATAAACGAACCAAACACATTGATGTTCGATATCATTTCATAAGAGAGGTAATTAGAAATGATGTTATTCAAACAAAGTATTTGCCAACTGCAAACATGCCTGCTGACTTATTGACTAAAGGTTTATGTGGGGTAAAGCATTATAAATTTATGAAAATACTTGGTATAGTTAAAAGTTAAATTTATTTTATTCCTCATGTTAGTTATATTGTGTTATTTGTTACTTTTATATAGTGGGGGTGTTAGTTTATATAAAAGTAACATGAACTCCTTGTTTATCTATTATGAGTTATGTAAGATTTATGAGAAATAAATCTGTCTTGTTTTGTCACCTTTCATCCAAGTCAAACGGTCTAGCATGTCGTTTTATTAATTTTGGTAACATATGGCTAACCATATTTTCCTATGAAAAGAATATCGAGTTATTTTGAACTTGGAATAACGAAAGAAAAATAAATAAGTTAGTTTGTGGCCAGCAATTACTTGCAACCGCGACTTATGGAAAACGTAGAGGGCAACCTTTGTTCAGCAGTAAGATGATAAAGGTAAAAAAAAATAGGTTCGGGAAACGAGCAAACAGCTCACTTGATGGTAAGTGATCACTGCCGCCCATAGACAACGGTTGAATCATGGATGTGTTGCTGACTCATCAAATTTGGATGAAGTGGGAATGATAAAGGATTGGAAGAGGTATCTATCCAAACTAACAAATACATAATATTGCCCCGAGTACTCGACATATTTCGTAGCTTGCAGTAGGATGTGCTCCTTAAATTTGAATTAATCATCTGTCATCGAATCTTGTGAAGGTGTCATGCGTAGGGATTCCCTCAATGATTTCATTGAGTTAGCAACATTCTGAGCGGCATCTTAAAGCAATTTTTCTACATTTTGCAGTCAACAAAGTGTAATGATGCGTTCATTGCACTGGCTGAAGGAAAAATAAGAAAAATATATATTATTGACCCACATTAAGAAGAATAAGAACATACAGTATACTGTAATTGTTTAGTTAATGCTACTTATCTTTTCTTATAGGCCGCCGGGCTATACCAGCGGGCTGTGTAGTGCGCTTAAGGCTTATTTGCAATATTATTTTTATCACATTTGTGCCTAATCCAACCAAGAAGTGAATGTCTTAAATTCCGCGTACTATTACGAAATGATACATACAAGGCGAATATCCTTCGTTCGTTGAATTTACTATCACTTATAATTCTTATATATTCGAGATTGGAATTTATGCCCCGCATGGTAATAATCGGCGCATTATTTTTATTGGTTTAATCTGCGTGGTGGTCTGTGTCGTGAGATCAATCCTAGAGCACACATTAGACTTTTTGGAGTCATGTGTGTGTTGATATTATACTCGTATACCACGCACTTTAATGGTGAAGGAACACATCATGAGGAAACCTGCACAGCGTGTAAGTTTTCAAGAATTTCTACGTGTTGAGTCGGCCAACCCGCACTAGACCAGGGAGGTTTCTCTTTTTCGACTGAGGTTCAAATATTCGAACTTTCGACGTCCACGTATTATATAAAAGATTTCCATTTCTAAAAATCATACATAGAGAAAAAATACTATTCGCTATGAAACATATCATTCACTCCGAACTCAGTCTGAGCTTACGACGTACGATAGAGGGTTCGAACCTTTTGTAAATTATTTTGGACAGTTTTACGTACGACGTTCGAACATTCGTCATCGTATCGAAGTATAGATAGCACCAGGGTAGTGGAGGATGTAACCCCCCTCAATTGTTGAAGAGGCCCGTACCCTGCAGTGGAATGTATTTGAACTAGATTATTATTGTTTAAATTTGAATATATTTCTCTATTGGTTAATTTTTATTGTCAACTTTAATTTTGCTTTTGTTTGTCTCTGTGAATAAACATGACTGTCATTTTTTTGCACCTTGTGCGATATCTTTATTACAATAAAATAAAATAACTTTATTTGAATAATATGTGTGTGCAACAGGTCATGTTAGACAAAACTGCCCAAGTCACGTGCGTTTAGAACGGGTGCATGTCGTCATCACATATCGACCGACACGCACGGTCAAATCACGATCTTAACTAGGTCCGGAATCATGAATTAATTATTTAAATTAATTTATTGATATTAATTAATTTGTCATTATATAAGTTTATTTATTTTATATCTATTTTAAATTGGAGTTGAGTAAAATTGTTAGAACCGTCGGAGTTTGTGTTTTAAGAACTGTTTTTATTTGATATAAAGAATTAAATAAATTATTTTTGAAGCGTTTAAATGCAAACCACGTGTTTTATGCAAATAATATCTGTTTTATAATTATTAGAACAAAACATGGAATTTTGTTCATCAATTGTATAGGGAACGCAAACCTCGATTTGGGAATACATAATTTTCATTACGCAAGGGCAGAAAATGGCAACATATCTTTTCTACATGTTTTATTGAATTATTCTGTTCTGTATCAGCCCATATACATGCCACTGCAGGGCACGGGCCTGCTCTACAATCGACAGTACGATTGAGAGTGGTTAGGCCATATAATCCACCACGCTGGCCTAGTGCGGGTTGGCGGACTTACGTACCATATAAATTCTTATAAATCGCTATGGTATGCAGGTTTTCCTTACGATGTTTATATAAAACAATAAACTGCCAAATTAATAAAACTGGTAATTATGTAATAATAACATAACAAGGCAGGGTAATAATTAAACACATTGTCCAAATTTCACTTCCATCGTTTCTTCATTCTATCTTATCATTAAACTCAAATAAAATTATATTCGCTTAGTTATTACTTTAATATTCAATAACTTACCTATATCTTTCGCAAGCGTTCTTTCTACGCAAAATGTTTGAAGCCATACTAAACTCGTTTACATTTGAGTTTTAAAAGCAGTTAGTGCATAACCAGTTAAGGGAAAGACTACATTCAGTCATTATGGACCAAGTCCATTGATCTTTGATCCTAAACCGAACATGTTTTTAAAACAACTTTCACGGGACATTATAAATAAATATATACGTATTTAGGCATTTAAATAATGACTGTTTATTTTAAGTCTAGATGTCTAGATCATGGAAATATAGTTTTATGGTAAATAATCAATCTGTATATTATTTGTATTTATATGTTATTTAGCATTATTTAACTTTAATTGTTTATATTTTTCACTGCCCTCTCTCTTTTTCTTTCTTTTAAATTCATCCCATGGTTGTCTTTAAGATATTGCTTTTTAGCGATAAGACCGCAATTTTTTATTGTTATTATTTATTTTTGTTTATATTTGTATATACAAAAAAAATTGTTTTCTTTGTGTCTTTATGACATCGTATTTAAATTATTTTTTGTATTTTCTTCCTTATTTCACATACGACTTTTGACAAAACAAGAGTTTTATGTTTAAAATATATAGTATGAGGTAAAGTTCCTGTTTAAGCGTAATAACATCAAGGTTTTTTTTATAAAAAGTGAATCTATCTTAAAATTATTTCCCTAAAAGCTGACTACATACTACATAGCAATCAAATTATATTTTAAGGTACAATTATGGGTTATAGATCCGAAGACCCTTGGATTTTTGATATTTTTAAATTGCGTTCCTCCCTTATGTTTTTCATTTTTTTAATATTGTTCCTCTTAAGCAAAATTAGTCGTGGTAATTAAAATCTTACTATAGCTGTTAATTAGCACATTGTTAGACTACAAGAGTCTAAGTATGTCTGTGGTCAACGCTTTTTTTGTACCGCAAAAAATCTTTTGTATTTTACCATACCGAGCTTTTTTGTAACTGGTCGGATTGCTAAGGATTTTTTAGCCATGAAGCAATATTATAATTTTTGCTATGCCTGCATGTCTGTCAGTCTATAATTTAGCTTATAGAATCCATAAAGAATTAGAAATAAATACAACCAATAATGATATATCGTTCGGAACCCACACCTCGACACAAATATTGTGTAGTGGATATCAAAAACTACGAGAGACTTTTCGGTCTCAAATAAAAGGCAAATATTAGTCTTCATGCCGACTCTGTTAATTCTAAAAAACTAATTTAGCATGGATATATGTACATATTATTATGTCATATATAAGATTACCTAATGACTGCCTCTTAGCGCTGTACTACAGTATGATTGCAAAGCTGAGGGCTTGGGTTCAAATCCCTGACGGGGCAAAGTGATGTTAGATTTTCTATTCATTAATAGCCCGGAGTCAGTATTTGTGCTCGATATGGCGATAGGCTCCCCGCCTATCACATTTTGGGACGGAACACAAGAGGAAACGTAGGTGTCCTGGTTGCCTATGTCTCTACCTACCTCTGCTGTGAAAAAGGCGTGAGTTTATACATATATGTAAATAAAATTGCCTATCGACATCAATATACTATATTGCACCTACCATGAACTAGGTATAGTTTCCGTTGTATCAGATTAAACAAAATGTGTGAACAAACTCGCAATCGCATTTTTATTATTAAGGAAAGAACAAAAAATATATTATGTATACAGGTTTCGATAAATACCGACCGGCCGTAACAGTACTAAAGGAAATTCCGAAAGTCATTCTGAAATACCCAGCTATATGCCAAAACCATGAGTATTGACTTAAATACGTAGTCATTTTTCTTGTTTTCTATAAAATCTTAGAGCACGTTTAATGTTATTATTTATTGCACGTGATTATTTTTAATTAATTAAAGTATAACGAGCTTTTAAATGGAGTTTGAGTCGATCTTTCCTTTTTTATTTATTTTTAACAGTTTTTTTTTTTTTAATTTATTATTTGAAATATAAATACATAATTTACAATATAGCTACTAACAAACCACAGAGGTTTATACTAGAGCTAACAGAGTTTACAACAGCAACAATACGACAGTAAAATGTAGGTACTTTATAATATCAATTAGCACTTCACCAATGCATGGTAGGTAATTCCAAGTTTAGTTGACAGCGTCATTTGTGTAAATGGTAAGACGTCGGCTGTGGAACGATAGATCGCGGGTTCGATCCCCGCACCGAAAAAAAATCTTACTTGGTTAATAGTTATTTGTTTCGGGTACTTTGTGAGACCAAAAAGTCTCTCGTAATCGCTGATATGATTTGTAATTCAAGGTTTTGTTTGATTTTGCTACTGTTCTTGAGCAGTCGTAATGCTTACCATTAGGCAAACAGCATGCTCGTCTTACCACGCATTGCAATAAAAAAAACTTAACCATCACGAGTCTCTGTTTTTTTTCTATTTATAGCTTTGCACTTCTTGTACATTTAGGCAATGTCAAGTATATATAGATTAGTCCTTTTTTGATTTCAAAAATTATTTTCTCAATACGATTTTCTCGCCAACCAATTGTATTAATATTACACATGGTTATCCATTAATCGACACATCCTATTGCTCCAGTTACAAAGTTCATGGCCTAATGACGTCATTAGAATGCGTGACGTCATAGTTTGCGTAAATTCGCCAGCTTCCACTGAGCGGCCGAGAGCCCGTATCAACACAACATTATAGCACTTACGTCCGTCGGATTACATTTGAATATCAAGATAAAAGGCTAGAATTTTATTATCCAATATTTTGATAATAGCAGGATATATTTCACAGCATCCGTGGCGTAGTTGGTTAGACGATGACTGTGAAACGTGAGGCCATGGATTCAATCCCCGCACCGATCGACAACAATATTAATTAATATTGTTAGTATCGGCCGTACCTTTACAAATATTATGTAATATACGTTTTATCACAAAAAATATAGCTTTTCCCTGGCAAAGTCAAGAATTCAAATACACATATTTTCAACTCTTTTCAATTCGACGGAATTGAATCGAATGGATGCCACGAAATATGTTGATGTGTACTGGACTCAAAAACTATCTACACCCTAAACTAATATTTAAAAGGTATACTTTTAAATATTAGCATTTGTACTAAGAACTTTCTTAGTGCATACACCTGCAGCTTACCATCACAATAAATCGCGTATGAATTCACAACTCTAAAGCGACTCAGTGTAATCCGGTTTACGTAAGCCAAACTCCATTGTCAAGTGTGTCTTAGCCTGCATTCCGTACGAATTCAATTTTGTTCCAGACTGAAGTAGCAAATAAAATGAGAATCTTCTTCAGTACTGATATAATTTTTATTTAACTTTTATCCTTTTTTATCTTTGCCTTTTCTTTGCCATGGTTGACTATAAGTTATTGTCTAAAGGCAAAAAACCGCTATTTGTACTTCATTGTATTTCTTTTTTTGGTGTACATTAAAGAGCAAATAAATAATTAATAAATACTTTATTTTTAGTGTTATTTTAATCCCATGCAATAATTATATTGTTTTTATAATTAAAGACTGATAAATCACGCTAGAGGGTCCTGGTGTAATATGACCTAAAGCCCTTCAACCGAACTCGATTGTAGGGGAATTCCGTGCTCAGTTTACGAATGTGGGCGATACAATAATAATATTCTAAACATTAATAAATAGTAGCCAAGACATTGGAGCATTTCCGAACGCTAGGGGCATCCCTGAGTTATCTTAGTCATGTGTGTATTGTTAATAATGCGGCTTAAATGTAATGGAAATCACCGTGGGAAAGCATGCATATCAGACAGATTTTTTACAAGATTTTTTATGGTGTATGAAGTCTACCAAACCGCAATAGACCATGGTTTGGACCATGGATCTTAGACCAAAGCTGTCTTAATCGTAATGGGGTTCTGTGTATTTCGGTGCGATCTTTATAGGCGCATTTTTGTCAACTTGATAATAGTAAGTGATTACCTTCGCCCTAGAACATCTTTATCAATTAGATCGTAGATCCGTCCTAGGCCTCTTTCATTTAAAGAGAAACTACAAGAGAGCACTAGGGCCTCCGAAACTCTCACTCGTTTTTGAAAACACGACATCCGTCTCTTCACATCGCTTTTCTATCATTCGTCATTTGAACATAATACTTTATTTTGAACCAGTTTCATAGTAAAAATGTCTCCATTTAAAAATAATGCATTAGAAAAAATAGACTGCGCGAATACGTCACCAATCTCAGCACATCAAATACGACATTGTTAACCAATCAGTACCTCACAATTTGTCCATTGTCAGATAGCGACAAGGCACATTCAGACAAAAATACCACCACACCTGTCCAACCAATCGCAGGTCTTATACAATATATAATAAAGTGTATAATCCTGTGGCAAATTTCTGAAAGGGTGAATGATACATTTGTAGACATCTAGTCGATCTGGATGAATGGGAACGAGACTAGGAAATGCGAGGTACGACGGTACACGTGTGTTCCTTATATAGAATGATTGAATATATTGAAGGAAGGATTAAAAAGTAGGTATTTTTGGTCAAAAAGACAGTAATAATATTGAACAAACACATGATTAAAATTAATCAATTATTTAAGTAATTTTTTGTAGAGCTGTGTCTGTATCAGCCCATATACGCCCCACTGCAGGGCACGAGCCTACTCTACTATCGACAGTACGATTGAGAGTGGTTAGGCCATATAGTCCATTTGTAGAGCTAATGGTTTGAATATTTAAGTAACAGCATTAAATTGTATCTTTTCCTGAGAGCCTTTTTTATAAACAATAAAGTACTGATATCAAAAAAATCTGCTCCTAGCAAATAGTTGTAAAGATAATGATATGTAAAAACGTGGGATCTATTTAAAGTGTTAGATCCTTTTTTTATTGCTATGAATGGCGAGACGAGCATGCCATTCACCTGATGGTAAGCGACCATCACCTTGAATAACAAAGAAATGCTTGGCATTCTACTGCGCTCGTAATCCTGAGACAAAAGATGTTAACTCTCAATATGTCCAGTACTTAATCTAGCTACAATGTCCTTCAAACACACTAGATACACTTGCACTTACACTGCTGTTTAGTGGGAGAAACAGACACTACGGTGGTACCTACGATCGTATCGCTTAACATAAGGCGAATGGTATGCTCGTCTCGTCATTAATAGCAATAAAAAATAAAAACGTGATTTTCACAACGCATCATTAATTTATGTTGTACATCACGTGTTGTTATGATCACGCGCCGCGATATAGTCTGATACCAAAAAACTATAGGTTTTCCTCTAGAAACACGTTCCGGTCACCTGAGCTCGGGACCCTTTGTGGTTTATTATTTCATCCTATGCTAAACCAGTTTGTAAACAGAAAAAATGATCGGAAATATCGGTTTTTTAGTGTATCGGTTGTTTCTTTAGAAATTTATGGGACAATCTAGATAGGCGCTCTTATTATATCAGTGGTTGGCAACGTAGATAAGCCTGAAACCTGCTTTCGGTTCAAAGTTTGAACAATCCATTAGGAATTTTGGAAATAGAAAAAGTTAAATTTGAGCGACATGGGATAACAACAACTGAATGAAACGAGTCTTGGATCAGTACTAAAAAATATTGGTTATTGATTTGACAGCCTCCGTGGCGCAGTTGGTTAGACGCCGCCTGTGAAACGAGAGGTCGCAGGTTCGATCCCCGCACCGAGAGAAATGTTTGTGCGGCCCACAAATATTTCTTCCAGGTCTGGGTGTTTGTGAAACCGAAAAGTCTCTCGTAGTTCCTGATACCCACGACACAAGACACGATCTTAGTGTGGGGTCTGGACTATGTATGTGACTGTTGGGTGTTATTTATTATTTATTATTAATATTTTGTGACTATACAAATCAGATGCATGTTTCCATGTTTACGTCATACCACATATGGGTATTTATAAGGGTTGCGTGGGGTCGGTCACGGTGGTCGCAGGTTCGAATCCCAGGGCACATCTCTGACTTTTCGGAGTCATGTGTGTATTGATAGTCAATCACCACTCACCACGTACTAAAACGGAAAACATCGAGAAGAAACCTGCAAACCCTAGCGATTTACAAGAATTTCTGTGGTATGTTGGTAGGTCTCTCATATGTGAGAGGCCATCTGGGTGGGTACCACCGCAGTGTCTATTTCTCCCGTCAAACAGCAGTGTAAACGCACTGTTGTGTTTCGGGTTGAAGGGCATTGTAGCCAGAGTAACTACTGGACATATTGAGACTTAACATCTTATGTCTCAGGATGGCGAGCGCAGTGGAATGCCAAGCATTGCTTTGTAATTCAAGGTGTTGTTTGGTTTTGCTACTATTCATGAGCAGTCGTATCGCTTACCATCAGGCGAACGGCATGCTCGTCTCGCCATTCATAGCAATAAAAAAAAAATAAAAAATATGTAAAATCAGCCAACTCGCATTGGGGCAGCGTGGTGAAATATATGTCTTAACCACTCTCTGTCGTACTCTCGATTATAGACGAGGCCCGTGCCCTGGAGTGGAACATATATGGGCTGACACAGAAGGGTTGCGTGGGTTAGTTAGTAATTTCCACGTTTCCACAAATTCCTCGGGTGTAACTAGATGTATTCCTGGTGTGTTGCCACATGACTATCCCTAGGGATACAAAGTTTGTTTTTTATATAGTCAAACACCAGGCACTATAACTGTGAAGAAAACAACGGGAAGAATCCTTAAGATCATAGTGATTTTTATGAATTTCTATAGTATGTAAAGTCTGCCAAGCCGCGCTGGGCCAGCATGGTGTACTTTACGGGTTAACCTCTGTTAATCGTACTCTTAATGGTAGAGGAGGCCCGTGTCCTACAGTGCATCTTATTTTTAATAACATAAATATCTTTTTATTGTCTTCGCAATTATACACAACAAAGTGCATTATTTTTCCTCCTCCCAAATATAAATGAATGTCGCTTTAAGTCCGTAGGAAAAACCAACTGCCATTAAAATTCTCTTATGAGCTTTAAGGTTCTTGATAAGATTTATTATATCCAGTTGGGTGGGATGATAATATCTATTACAAAAAGTAGGACCAACAAGGTCAAAAATATATAATAAAGTTGCAATAAGCCACTTGATGCAAGTTTTTTTATTGTTATGAATGGCGAGACGAGTATGCCATTCACATGATGGTTAGCGATACAACTGCTCATGGATAGTAGCAAAATGAGACAAAACCATGAATTACAAAACAATGGCATTCCATAAGATGTTAAGTCTTAATATGGAACACAACATTACGTTTACATTACCGTTTGGCGGGAGAAATAGACATTGCGGTGGTACCTACCCAGGCGACCCCTCACATATAAGAGACTTACCACGAGTAAGAAGATTAAGGGTTCCAACATTTAAATCGGGATTCAGATGTATTTCGGATCTGGATATATGTGATACCGAAAAGTCTCTCGTAATACCTGATATCCACAACACAAGACTCGATCTTAGTATGGGGTCAGGACTATGAATGTGACTGTCGGGTGTACATATTTATTTACTTCATTTCCACCCATCCATCTATCAGCAAAAGGAAGTCCACTGCTGAACATAGGCC
This sequence comes from Hyles lineata, assembly GCA_030180105.1. Classification (NCBI taxonomy): domain Eukaryota; kingdom Metazoa; phylum Arthropoda; class Insecta; order Lepidoptera; family Sphingidae; genus Hyles; species Hyles lineata. The sequence goes on from JARJEE010000029.1 coordinate 3,346,832, forward strand.
TCTCTCAATTATTTCCACAGTGACCTGTTGAAGGCAGCCTTCGTGCAGCCACGTCCCGCGACCTTTACCAGGTCGACAGCATATTACCACAAAAGCATAGTTACTTTAACTACAGATTGTTTTAAAATCATCCGGTATCCTTAATAGATGGTCAGTCTTCCGGGATTTTAATAACAATATTAGAATACTAATGATTTGCGATTAAGAAGATGAGGAGCAATTCATTTTAACATTGTTTCAATACCTTCCATTATAACGTGTAGGTCTAATAATAATATGATTGTATGAATTGCCTTCGTGATAAGGACACGGGAATTAAGCCTCAAAAACAAAAAATGATTGAATCTAAATTATGTTGAAAATTGTAATAGATTCTTTAAATTATTTTAATATTAATTTTTTTCACCACTGTGATTACTCCTGATTGTGTGATATTTAGATTTAAAAACTCTTATAAAAATTGCCTGGTACTGGATTTATTACCGAAGTCACAGTCTAGCGATCTCTATCTATCTCTTCAATTGCTCATTTAAATACATGCAAAATCTGGTTGCTTTATTTCGGTTCTGGGTTTTTCTAATACCTAACATAACATACCAGACATAATATATAAACTATGGCATCTAATTTATTTATTTTACTTTACTTATATACATTGGAAAACCAATTGTTATTTATTATTATTATCTATTTTATGTGTTTAGTGCACCATGTCTATTTGCTCTATTACATAAAGTTGTATGTATATATTAGTATTGTTCTCAAGGAAGCAGAATCAGTTGCCATATATAAAAAAAAACTTTTAAAATCACACAGACTGCCACGAGGCTAATAACCTGACTAATAATTTAAATAGCAAAACAAAGTTATTTTGGGCAACATCCTGCACAAAAACATTGTCATCCACGTGATCTTCTATAATTTATGATAATGGTGCAATATTAACATTATAGATATCTATAATTTCGGTCACTAAGTAGAAAAAGACGATGCACTAAATATTGCAGATACAATAAACGTATCATTGAATATATGTATAATAAATATTTTTTAATTATGTTAATGAGAGGAAAGTGCCAGCACTCATTCCTTTCTTTAGCCCTATTTATACGAAAATTTTCCGCCCGAAGATACAACTATCGTAAGGATATGAAAAAGTTGCATCGCGTATACATTTGTACATACATACATACATAAACTCACGCCTTTTCCCAGAAGGGGTAGGCAGAGGTGCCGGGGCACCCACATTTCGCCAGTATGTTCCGTCCCACCATGTGATAGGGGGCGAGCCTATCGCCATATCGGGCACGAATTCCTGACTCTGAGCTGATACTGAATAGAAAAATCCAATATCACTTTGCCCGACCTGGGATTCGAACCCAAGACCTCAGCTTTGTACTTTGTAAGTACGCCACCGAGGCAGTCTATACATTTGTAAGAACAAGATAAATCGATGACAGTTATGTCATGCGATTATGGCATACGATTCTCGCCGCGAGAAACTCTCCCCGAATAAATGGCTCTTTAGAATGGGATCAGGATTGTGTACATCACTGTTGGATGAATTAAACTATTTATTGTTTTACACATATATTTGATAAGGCGATTCAGAAATTCCATCACAGGGACATCCAAAATGTTATTTTTCATTTACAAGGTTTTAATCACACTTATTAGATTTTTTTTTACCTTTCAAGTTCAAAATTATTGTAAAAAGTAGCAGTTTGGCAAACTGGATATGAACTACTGACACTGTGGTCGTAGGTTGGAATCCCAACGCAATACATTGTTAATCAATGACACAAGACATTATGCGAGAAACTGCATATTGAAAGATCATAATTGAGCACACACATTTTGAGCACATAAGTGTATATATGTATGTAGTTATGTGCTCAAAATTGAAATCAGGACTAAACATTCAATATAATCAGTAATATGTGCAAGCATTAAATGTCTATTGCCCTTAATGAGCAATAATTCGGAGCTGATAAACGCTAATGTAACAGTTGATTCGATGTGGTTCAATTTCACAGGACCAATATTGTTGGGGGCAGTCAATAAATCATTTATATACTCTGGATGAAGCCGGTTAAGTGCTTATAATGAGATATCACCCTATAAACAACAAACTTTGAAAACGGGAGTCGTTCTACAATCACATTCACCTGCATGCTGGCCTATTGTAGATTGGTGGACTAAACATACCAATGAATCATAATATATAAGTATTCTTAATTGTTTCTTAGATTTACGCGAATGTTACACTTTGAAATTAATATTTTTTACGGCTTTTATCGCGATATATTAGTGGTTAATTCATTTGAAATTTAGAAAATAAAGGTGAACTAGCTGACTTGAAGACTCTCCTGGGTATTAAACATACTCCTAGTGTTTTTATTATAGCAATTACACAACAATAATAAAACTACATGCGATCATAATAAGACTCTTACTTTGTAAGTAAAAAAGCCAGTTTTTTCATAATCTCACAGTAACAAAACTTTATAATACTATACTATAATACTAATAAATATGATTAAAGCTTGAAAATCAAATACAACTTTTTGAATGGAGACTGTCCCGCCCCCACACCCATCACTGCAACTCCTGGGTCGCAGGATCAACAGCGGCACGCAATGTAATGACACCGAGCTTCAATGCTCGGCGAGTCTCCGGGAATGTCTAACTTGTCTTTAACCCGCAACAAAGTTAATCAGAAAGTTAAATTAATAGGAGGAGTTGCAGTGAACTTTTTGGATATCACTAAAATGGAATTTCTGATTGCGTCTTTATCAAATAAAAGACAAGAAATAATTCATCTAACATCCACACACATATTCCTTACCCACACAAAGATAGGTCTTGTGTCGTGGCTATCAGAAACTACGAGAGACTTTGTGGTCTTACAAACACCTAGAGTCTAGACCCGAGGCAAATGCCTGAAGATCACACAAATATTTGTTTCGTTACTGGGATAGGAACCGCGGCCTTTCGTTTCACAGCCGGGCGGCGTTTAACCAACTGCTCATCGAAGGCTGTCATAAACTGTATAAGATTTTCTTGATAATAAAATAAAAAGGCGGCTAATAAAAACATATACACATACTGAAACTTCACGTGATTACATCATGAAGAAGCTTGTGTACATTACATTATAGGGATAACTGAGCAACTGTTGTTAATTTAAATTCAAACAAATGACGGAGATCCGAGATAAGATTTGCGTCTGATAAATCTTGCAGAGACACTTTAAGGTTAAGTACAAATGTACAAAAATAAAAACTTAGTACGAAGGTGATTTTATTACGAATTTACCTGTGAGCTGAGAAAACCATGCCAAAAATAAGTAAAATATTATTTAATATATAAGATCAAGTTTCATAAAAATAAATTGAAGATTTTCGATTACGTATGTTGATCCTTTGAAAGTTCATAATATAAAAAAATTAAAATTTGTTTTTTTTTATGACTTTAATTTATTCTCACTTTTAAGGCTAAGAAAAGATGATTTTATCCGTGGGTTAATACTTCTGATTTTTCTGATACTGATTTTCAGAAACTGCAATGGCGGAGGGGAAAGCATTGTAGTCTATTGACAATTAAAATCACTATCAAATATACTTTTTATGCCTCTAATTGTGTTTCAGTAAATACACAGTAACTGAAGTGAAGACGCACATTATAAAAGTGACTTAGAGCAAATTATAGATAAAGAAAACTCTTTTTAATCATGATAAATATACATTGAAGATAACCACTAATTTAGAGTACAATTTATTTGAAGATTGATAGGTATATTGACACATAGTATATTGGCAGGCTTAACGCCTAAAGACTTTAAGTCCCTATTCATAGCCAGTTTATAAACCTGTTTTAGCGACTGATATTTAGTCTTCGCTCAAACTGAATTCATAAGTCATTCGAAAGGGACAAAATATTCGATAACTAAAATAAGTTTATAGACTGACTATCAAAAGAGCCGTAAGGCTTTATATCTATCTATCGTTAGGTTATGCCTTAGGTTATAATGATACCAAATACACTATACATCAAAATATGTCGCCTATAATGTTTTTTCGTCGGTAAGCTGACGTAGGTAATGTTAGACTCTACCACAATATCCCGGCATCAATATGCCGACTGAAAGGCCAGTGATACAGCCATTTTTAGCAAAACCAAACACCTCTAAGTACAAACCAATCCTTGACATTCCACTGCGCTCGCCATCCTAAGACATGTTAAGTCTCAATATGTCCAGTAGATACTCTGGCTGCAATGTCCATCAATCCGAAACACAACAGTGCATTTACACTGCTGTTTGACGGGAGAAATAGACATTGCTATTTGCATTTTATAGAGTCCTACTATCAGTTAATCGGTATTCAGCGGAGTATCGAAAGCTACATATTTTTACGACCTACAAGAAGACTAAACCACTTACAGCTATTATTGGTATCTCAGCCCGACACCTGCTCTACATTTCATATATTCTCAATTGTGCCTTAAATCAGGCCATGTTAGACCACTCCTGCGCACTGACCTCTTTTTGTGGATAAATTAAACTGAAGTTAAAATCCTTAGTCCACCACGCTAACCTAGACTGGGTTGTTGAACTTTAGGCATAGACGTAATTATTGTAGAAAAATCTATTGTAGAACTCTAGGTATTAATATTCAAATTAAAACCGCAGTAAAATATTGAATAACCTTTTAAAAATCCTTTTTAAACCACAAAAACAATAGAAAAAAATAAAGAAATAAAAATCTTACCTTTAATGGAAGATATCGATTTAATAAAACACCGCTGTTGATATGTGAATTAAAAATATTCCAAATAAATACGTCGCTGATTCACAATTAGTCTTTTCTACACGTAGCTAGAGGCTATTGAAAATCTGAGCTTCTTTTTGAATATTTTCATCTTTCTCTTCACAAAAGGATCCACTTTGATAGTCTCCGAGCACTTCAGTTCACCGGCTATGCAAACTCCTTGCTAAACTCGACCACTTCCCACGACAAATTCATAATCTATGCACGATTTTTAAATCTCGCGGCAAAATTCGAAAATAGAACGCGGGCGTGCGTCACACAACAAATATGGCGGCACTGTACGGAAGTACTTAAGTGGCTATTTTGCTCTATATTATTAGAAAATTAGCCTTTAATGGTGTGATTGGGCATAACATGCATGTGAGCCCACGCGATCACCGTGTACGACTGGAGTCTGGAGCAGTCACAATCGTTTTAGTGAAATATTCAGTAATAATTTAAGACAAGTGTACTGCGCGATGCTCTGAGTATGACGGGCCTCGGATGTCGCACAGTTGCTCACTGCATGCGACATCTTGTAATTATACAGAGGAGATAATATGCATCCATCGACTTATAGTATAAACAATCTAAATCAATATACAAATATTTGTGGAAAGTCTAGAATTGTTTGAGAGTAAAACCTCCTTCTGTTATCAATGAGTCAGGTATCATGGTAACTAGGCAGATAATAATTGGAGAGGACTTGAAATATCTTTATCAAATATTTAACTGTTCATTGATCAAAAGAATGTATATTGTTTCTTCGAGTTGCATCATAAATATCTGAGAATAATTGATAAACAAGACAGAACAAAGCCTGTCGCTTAAAGTCGAATACACACGGACAGAACACAAAAGGTAACTAAAAGTGGGTAATTGTGACCAGATTTCTACATTTGTATACGGCGAAAATAAATTCGAATATCCTCGGTATCTCACTCTTGAGCTACAAAAAGAGCAATGCAATAGATCTCCTACAAGGATTACCATTAAGACGTGTAGGTAGCAGGCTAAGTCAAGCAGCTTTCGGCAACCTTAGCTAACTAGGGTATTTGACTATGATCGATTTTTTGTTTTAATTTGTGTAAAAACACAAATATCATTAAAATAAAACATTTTTGTAAAAATAGTATTAAAGTAGATTATAATATGAGGCAAATATTAGTAATTTAAATTAAAGAGTAGGAGTGTAGTGGGGACATCTTACCGTCTCTTTCACACTCGCACACTGTAATGCATGCTAAGACTAGTGACGTCACTAGTATTGTTTTACATCCCTTTTCTTTTACCCCCACTACAAGATTTAAAATGTTCCTAACTTTTATAATTCTGAACGGATTTAAAAATTCTTTGTTTGTTATTTTCTAGATATTGATAAATACAATAAAAAAATTGAGTCAAATACGCTATTGCCTCTCCACTTTGTGGGATTACATTGGAAGCAAATGCCAGTTTCATAATCACCCAGTAACAAGTCGGCTCATTTTCATCATCTGCTTGCAAATACCATGTGAAAGTACTCAAGTACTATCTAATCTCATTCAGCCTCACGCAAAGCAGACATTGAAATTGTGACATTCAAATCGATATGTATGATGGAATAATCGGTATGACTGACAAGTTTAAAAGTCACTCTAATTGGGTATGTATGTATGTCATGTATGATCACCTCGAATTGTTTGGAGTATAACAGGTGGCAGGATAATAATATAGGCTTTGATAACGACTGCATTGTATCAGCCCATATACGTCGCAATGCAGGCCCTGGGCCTCCTCCACAATCGAAAGCACGACTGAGAGTAGTTAGGTCATAAAGTCCACCACGCTGGCCAAGTGCGGGTTGGCGGACTTCTGTAAAAGATTATGTCAATTCGTCATAGTAAACCACGCTTGTTAGTCCTGTTTTTGGTTCAACCTAGATCTAGCCTGCATTGAGTAAGCCGGCATATTTATGCGAGAGATTACCAACTGACACTATGGGCCTATAATCAATTTTGCGAACCCGTTCTAACATGATGCGTGGCATAACCTTTCTCGATAGTACTCTCGATTGAAGAAGACGCACGTATCCTATAGTGGGACGCATATGGGCTGATGTAAGAGTATTTATAATATAGAGATAGCGTTGTAGTATATTTACATCTTCAAAAACGTAGATTTATTTTTGTTTTAATATTGTATAAGTGAAAATTGAACTAATTGTAATTCAACAACAAATTGTTACAAAATCCGTTGGTAACCCAATGTATGTTTATTTTTTATCCGTTTAAAACGAGGTGAATACAATCGAACTAAAAATATATTTTATTTTCTTATTCAAATAATTCGTGTATGTTGGACATGTCAAATGGCAGCTTATAGGACAGAAAAAGGTGGCCCCGGCACCACCATATTTATCACTGTTTTTGAAGTACCAGCACCGCTCTCTGTAATACGAATGGGCATGTAACTATTTGAGACATGCAATTATGATTGTTAAAATGAATACCTTATTTTTTTATCATTACTTTCTAACTCTCTCATGTGAGAGACCTATCACCAGTAAATAATAATGTTTTTACAACGACTCCAGTAGTGTCCCTTCTCAAGGTGTATACATATGTTATAATTTTGTTGTATTTATAATGGCCCGTACTCCGTCTGCACGTTTGTATCGTTGAGTGATCGTGAGGGCAAACGAGAGGCCCGGAGGAAATGACACACGACGCTTCTGTGTGAAACAATGCAGGATACGATGTTTAAATACTGATAATTTACTGTTTGAATTAATCCTTTTATGTTCATTGGCGAGACGAGCTTGCCGATGATGGTAAGCGATACAGCCGCTCATGAACAGTAGCAAAACCAAACAACACCTTGAATTACAAAGCAATGTTTGGCGTTCCACTGAGCTCGCCATCCAAAGACATATGATGTTAAGTCTCAATACGTCCAGTAGTTACTCTGGCTGGCAATGTAATTCAGTCCGAAACACAAAAGTGCATTTACACTGCTGTGTGACGGGATGATAGACATTGCGGTGGTACCTACTCAGGCAGCCTCTCACATACGAGAGACCTAGCACCAGTAAGGTCTGGTTATTAATTCACGATATAGGTTATTACCATCGACTACGATTTTCTTAAACTGGCTAGAAGAAGAGATTGCAACGCACCTGATGGTAAGCGCAATGCTGTCCATACATGTCGAAAGGCAACAGAGGACGGTCCCATGCCATTCGATACAATCATGCTGGCCCGCAGAAATGCTTCAAAAGTAAGTAATTGAAAAGAACCAAATATATATTTTTTTATTTTTTTAATATAACCACAGAAATATATTCTATGGATACCTAGAACAATTACTTTTTGTTTTTATTTTGATCGTCCCTGTGGCTACCGACAGACTTAGTATACAATTTATGGTCATAATCACGTTAACGCCACCGAAGCAGCGATATCCGAAAATCCTAAATCGAAAACTCAAGAAGAAATTGTGCTAACCAGGAATATTATGGAACTATCCCGATTTGGATGGCACTGCACATAGAATCAAATTCAAAGTAATATTTTTTCTGACGACAATACAAAAATACAACTAAATTCTCGCGTCTATTTAATTCTTAATCCTCACATAAAGTGTGTAGTAAAAAATAATTAATTTGCAATATTTTTTTCTGTTTTAATCTGTGTGATCGGCTTTTAAAGCTTTAAACAATGTGAAGAATTTTCCGGCAGATTTTTCTCTACGACGTTTTCTAACTTAATTATTAATTGCACATACAACTTCAAAAAGCCATCGAAAGCGACCTTCTCGATAGTTCCTTCCACAACCAACTAGATTATGAATCACTTTCCATAATTGCCATAATATTGACGAATTATTTTACAGTTCATTTCCTTAACTTGACGTGAAACTGCAAATATGTCGGTTTAATGATCGTTTACAAACAATAAATTCAATGGGAACTGGGTATAGCAGTTAGGGACACTAAACTCCCGTTTAACGGTTCACAAAATTGCAAATAAACGAAACTATGAACTTTAACTGCGTGTTAGGTCCAGTTTTACGAGCTCCAATGACGCACAGTGATGTTAAGGATATATGTTAGGATAAGAATTATATTATTTGTGATTTTTTAACCATAATAGAAGAAAAAAAACACGCAAATTATTGTAAAAATCATCCAGTTTCGACATTTCGTTTTGTTTAATTATTGGGAAATATCAAGAAAAAAATATTTTTTTTGTTAAGCTTTTCATAACAATAGGCACAATAAACTATATAATATATTTTTTGTGAATCTTTTGTCAACTAAAACTGTAGTTTAGTTAATCGCGGCCCCAAATATGATAACTTAAGTTAGTGATTTTTTGGATTTAAAATGATCTCGAAATATGCGGATACATCAAGATAAGTGACGTTTGAGAAATTAAAATGAGTAGCGAAAACGCCTCAAAAGAATTTCCTTCCACATAATATGTAGATAAGAATGAAACTTAAAGAAATACCTAAACCGATTGATGTGCCAATCGTATAATCTGCTTTTGTATAATATGTCATGTACGAGTAAAATAATATCGCTTGATTTGATAAAAATGTAACATGTTAAATACAACTATTGATAACTTGATTATGTACAAAAATATAAAAAATATATTTCATAAGTTTGTTTATGTTGACAAATATAAAATATACATTCAAAAAGATTTTTCAAATTATATTTACCTTAAAAGAGCTTTCATATTATACTTCCCAAAAAGATTTTGTTCGCTATAAATTTTAAAATTGGTAACGGTAATATAATTATCATATAATATTTTTTATTATAGCTTGAACGAATATATTAACTTATCACGAACTGATACTTCAATTAATTTGGTAATTAAAAATTTCCCAACTGTATTTTCCATAACAGAGTGCTAATGAGGCTTAATTATTTGATAATATATTCGGTTGGATGATTTTCGTTCCCAATTAAATAAAAGTTGTATCATTAAACTTTAATCACGATAATGAAAATGTATAAGGCCCTACTTCCAATTAAATACAGTACATTCAAATTACAGCTTTGAGAGTTGGCATGTTAGAAAAGCATTTCATAAGCTTTTCTCTCTCTTGGAAGTAGACTGGTTACGCCCCATAGACGGAATATGCCACCCTGACCTTACTAAAATAAACAATAACAATTTTATCGACTGGTCCTAAGAACAAAATGGTAGTTGGAACATTAGGAGATATTTTTCTAATATATATTTATTCGGAATATCGATTTTATATATTATAAACTAGATACATAGTACTTCACTGAAAACATTTCTTTTTTTTTCAGTTCAAATACAAAGAAATAATAAACTTCTGTCACATCATTTTTCATACGACATTGTTCTTGGGACACATACCTAGATATATATTTACTTACAGGATTTTTTTAATCTTCCAAGTGCAATTTCAACACTATTTCACAGTAAATATGCTCAGTTACCCACCACACACTGAAACAGTAACAAATTATTCATGTTTATTTGTTACATCACATGATACCTGAGATTAGATAAACAAACCCCATATACAGAGATAATTCAGATAAATCGATGGATGATCTTGACATTTCTTCTTAACTGTCGTTGCTGGCGGCAGATAAAAGGGATATAATGAATGCATTATGCAAATGGGGTCCAAGAAATACATAGATACATAAACTCACGCCTTTTTCTCAGGTGAGATAGGCAGAGGTGCAACCAGGATTCGCCTTGTATTTTCTGTCCCACAATTTTATAGGAAGTGAGCCATTTTATTTTATACCAATGAATGGCGAGTCGAACATGCCGTTCGCCTGATAGTAAGCGATACAACGGCTCATGGCTAATAGAAAAACCAAGCAACACCAGGAACTACAAACCAAAGCTTGGCATTCCACTGCGCTCGCCATCCTGAGATATAAGATATTCAATAGTTTCTCTGCCTACAATGTCCTTCAAACCGGAACACGACAGTGCATTTAGAGTACTATTACCATACCGTACTACTACCATAGTCGAAGGTGTTCCCTAGAATTTGAATCAGCGACCACCATAAACATGTGGGCAGTCGCGGCATGTACGTCGCATTGCTATAAATCAGACTTAAAAATTTGACGAATATAAATACTAATAACTTGGAAACATTCCGTAATAATATTTTTTATAAATATTATGAAAGCAAATAACATCATAGAAACTAAATGATAATGAGCATAGATATCGGGTAAAATAACTACCACTGGTAATAAATATGTTTTATCATTTTTAGTGTAAGAAGCGAAAGTAGTATGTCAGGATCGAGAAGGTCGAGCAAAGTGAAGATCCACAATCTCTGCCTGCCTCAATAGAAAACAGGAGTGACATTTATGTAGTTTATGTATACACGTATGTAACTTTTTAGTGTACGAATTGTTGACACGAGACCTTGTCTACAATTTTTAATTACTATTGCAAGTATAATCTACCGAACTGCAAATAGCGTAAAAGGACTGGAAACAGGAATAAACAATAAACAAATTAATATTTTTATAAAAAGTCGATGCAGAGCTAAGAGGCCATTACGAATTCAAGTACCACGAAACGAAAAATATTTGGACTCGCTTCTCGACCTTGTTTTTGTGCACTTTAATTTAAATAAAAATGTAGAGGACTCAACAATTGTACAGTTAAATCAGCTGCATAATCACAGTGGAAAATACAATGGTTTTCCGAAAATGCGCATCGAACACTTTTCTACGTGAACAAAAGGATTAATCCAAAACGTTCGTGGTTAAGGAACAATTAAGTCGAATTATTAGTGTAACTACTGGACATATAGGGACTTAACAAGTTATGTCTCCGGACATGTTAGGTCTTAGGTTGGCGAGCGCAGTGCAATATCAAGAATTGATTTATTACAAAGCCAAACAGCTGTGTAAATGCGCTGTTGTGTTTTGGATTGAAGGACATTGTAGCTAGAGTAACTACTGGACATATTGAGACTTATCATATTATGTCTCAAGATGGCAAGCGCAATGGAATGTCAAGCATTGCGTTGCAAATGTGTTGTTTGGTTTTGCTACTCGTTCATGAGCGGTCGTATCACTTACCATCAGGCGAACAGCATACTCATCTGTCCATTAATTGCTGCAATTTTAAAAAATATATACAAAAACTCTGAAATGTAATTTCAGTAGAATAGCCGGTTAAAACATGCGTATATGTTACTCTTTTGTTTCCTGTGAGTACCGTTTCACAATAGGTGTCGAGCGATACTCCGCTAGCCACCTTCAAACAATAACGCCAGGTTATACGCCTGAATGAACGGACGGGTGTACCGGTTATTTATATCAGTGTAGCCGCAACGAGCGATAGGCGTAGTCACAAGGGCGGATCCAGGGGGAGGTTTTGAGGGTCATGCTCCCCCTGGGCTGACTGCGGATTGACGGAATTTATTTATTATCTTGTTGATAAAAAATATAAGCACAAATAATAAAATTTAACAAAACATTATTACGAATTCGAGTTTTGAAATCGGACCCAGTGTTCTGACAATATATGACCATAAAATAATATGACCCCTGGCGTAAAAGCTGGATCCGTCCTTGCGTAGTCACAGAGTACATGTTATATACTGAAAGGCGTAGTGGAAAGGAGATTAGCTATAATTGAAGAAAGCGTCTTTAATATTTTTCCGGATCTATTATTTTATTATTATAGTATACAAATGAAATAGTTCCAACAATATACGGGTTAAAAATGCTTAGTTTATGTTTACACTGCATTCCATGCCATTTTGTCAAAAATCTCTTTGTTATGAATATTTCCTCACTATTTCATTATATCCTTTACAGTTAAAATATGTTGTAATCGACTATCAATCCACACATGACTGGTTTGCCCTGGGATTCCAATCAGCAATCTTCGTCCAGAGACCGATCCGTTACCAATTTGTCGCAACTCGCTATATGAATATGCCACACTTTACATGATAACGAGTGATGACTTTAACTTACAGTACCTTACAGTCGAGTGCAGGCTATACAGAATGCCCACGGCGATAAGAGGATTATCGAAAATTCCTCCCTGATTATTATAATGATACAGGCCTAATTGTATCGGAACCGTACAACAATTGAATCTCAAATACAGCATTTTTACGTCGAACGTATAAAGAGTACTTAACCAATATGTATGGTTGTTGCTTCCCGAATGGGTGCCATAGAGTAAGTAATCACTACATGGGTGCAGGAATACGGAATACCCTATCATTAGCTTTAAGGTCTCCGGCAAACTTACCGAAAGTATTGCAACCGCTATGCCATGCCTTCATGTCAGTTTTTGTGGGATAATCGTGTCTGTATCGTATCCCCGGCCGAGCTGATATATTCCTATTATACCTATAACGAACTTCGGATAGGCTCTTGCAAACATGGAATGAATTTAATAATTAAATTACCAAAGAAGACTGTCCATAACTGGTAATTATTTAACTAAAATAAATAGTTAACTAAGTCATCAAGTAGCAACACTGAATACGTTATGTCAACAAAAAGTGACATGCGGTTTACGGTGATATTATGAATGTTCTTGTATTTCTATTTATTTATTCCAAATCTTAATTTAATTTATGTAATGTCTTTATTCGACAACGCTGTATTCAATACCACCCTATACGAGGCCCTGTATCTTCAAATTGGGGATACTCTATCGTTCGCAAGAGATTTCTTTGGGTCTTGCGTTTCGTCATTGCCTATAGAAAATTTTCCGAAATCATTCGTTAATTTCGACGAATTATCCTTTTACGAGGAGATAGCTGAGGTTTTCTACTTCAACGAGTTTCAGTTGTTGCTTTTAAAAACGTTTTTCCTGATTCTGTTGTTCACTTTGCTATTGATTTTCGTCTCGTGGCGTGTGTACGGCAAACGCATTTCGGAGAGGTTTATGCGACCTGGTGAGTCATATTTATCATTTTTTCTCATATGATTATGTTTTAAAACTTGCCTAGAATCTATCAATATTGTTATCAGTTCTTTGTGTATTGTATGGCATAATATAAGTTTTGTGCAAACACACAAAAGATATAACAATGTATGTAACTCTTTAATAAACTTCTAAATATGACTACCTATTTAGAAAAATAAATTACTGTCAAATAAGTTGTAGATATAATTTAAAACACTATAATTGCAACAGTATTAGCTGTAAATTAAAAATAGTACAAAATGTATGTGATTAAAAGTGATTTAATTATCTAATTAGTGACAACTTACCGAACTGTAATGAGTTACTGTTCTTATATTTCATACCACACTTTACTGTTGGTAAAAATAAAATTATTTTAATAATGATGCAATAGCCACATTTTACTTGTCAATATTTAAATATTAACAACATTAAATTTTAAATTTTCTGAGTCATATGTACATAGTCATATAGATACAAAATATTTTAACAGGAATTCTCTGAAAAAGTGCATAGTGTACAGATTTTTTAAGGAATGTTTCCTATGTAAGGGTTAACTATGGTCTAAGTCCTCCCAATTAAACTTTTCGTTGGAGTCCCATACTCAGAAGTGACAAGTTATGTGCTGTTATACTATGGTACAAGGTAAAAAAATCAAATGTCTAATTTTTAACATTTGTTACAGCTACATCAGCTACCATTGAACAACTGAAAGAGAGTGTGTCAAAACTCAAACTTCCAAAGGAGCACACACCAAGGATCTAAAATGACAGATAAAATAAAGAAATTCTTTCAGAAGAAAAAAGTTGAAGCCAAATTCAAATTGGCAGGGCCTGGCCATAAACTAAGTGAATCTACACTCAGTACTTCAAGCTCCAATTCGTCAAGAAATGTACCGGTTGTTAAAAGATCTGGATTATCCGAAGAAAGCAAAGTTGCAGCCGAGGCAGCTCTGGCTAGGTTGCAACAGAAAAGAGATAATCCTGCGTTTAACACTTCTCTGGCTGCTATACAGGTGAAAATAAATATTATTGTCAAAAGTTACTCAGTTATGAATATATACATATACATGCACCTATGTTATATTAGTGTAGGCAGAAACTTTAGATTGTCAATTGTTACAATCCATACATCGCTCTCTATCATTAATCTCTATACATCCATGCTGGCTATCAGTTTCACCTTTCTTTAATAATCCTCAATTTGATTACTTATTTATTAGGATGTAATAAAAACCTAGGACTATCTGATTGACAAACATACAAATCAAACCTAAGCATCCGGAATCTTATATTGAAAAATATTATCAATGTCTGGAACATCACCAGACATTATATTTCATAAAACATCACAATAACCTAGCAAGTTCGAAGTTATTAACAGAATGATAAATATATTTTAAGGCACAAGTTAGAAAAGAGTTAGAGAATGAGAGAGCATTGGCTGCCAAGACCTCTGCGTCTACCTCCGAACCAGTGAGACGGGAACAAGAAGTTGACTTGCCTGAAAACTTTGCAGCAGCTGGAGTATTTTTCAAGTAAGAAATGTTTTATTTTATATATGACTAGTGTTTACGCCCAACATTACCTGTGTTCAATTTGCTTTCTCAACTAAAATGTAGCTGAGAAATATGTTTGGTCCATTAGCCTTTTTTGCGAAATGTTAGGATAGGTATATAATATATTTATGTATATATGTATATCATATATCTTTATATATAATATTATTCATTTTAATTAAATATTATTTCATATACACCTTAGACTCTCATTTTCTTATTTATATATCCATCCAGTTTGACTGGAAGAAATTGCCTAGAATGATAAGGTCAGCTCTTTACTATATGCTATATTTTGTCATTTCTTTCCTGTAATTGTTTCCTAAAATGCAATAAAGGATTAAATGAATAAATAAGTCCACTCCACACTAGAAACCTATGCATTAAAAAGAACTACATTCATAATCCTTCCTTTTGAGTCACTCTATGCATTGATGAAAGCTATTATAAGGATAATGAAAAGCAACTTGATATTAAACTATCTATAGGTATTACTTGTCGGAGTCATGTGTGTATTGACAGCGTGCTGGATTATATGGCCTAAACCCACTCAATCATGCTCTCAATTGTAGAGGAGGCCCGTGTCCTGCAGTGGTATATATATGGGCTGATACAGATACACAATATGTATAGGTTAGGCATTTACACCCACTTTAAGGCACTTCACTATAACTTTTCTCAAATTTCTGATACTAATGTTTATGCAGACCAATATTGCTGGTTGGTCTGTACATAACAAATTATTATTGTTATTTTCAGATGTCCAATAATAAGTGATGAGGTGCTTCCACGAGATGAATGGAAAAAGAACATAAAGACATTCCTTTATGAACAACTGGAAGAAGAAAGAGGACTCACAGCTTGCCTTATCATACAGTCTTGTAACAATAATAGAGAGAAAGTGAGTATAGACAACTCTTTGACAACCTTGAAGTTGATTAGATGCTGGCTGTGAAATGAGAGACCGTGAGTTTGATCCTCGTACGGAGGCAAATGTTTGCAGCTGATAATTTACTTTGTTTTTTTTATTATTATAATCAGCAACAGTCCGTCGACTATAAGCTGATGATTTGATGAGCATAGGACATAAATACGATGAGGCCAGCGCGTCACCTGTCTTATCACTATACATCTTCCCTTTTCAACCTTTTAGGTGTAGTAGGTATTGTGATGTGCTGAAGAACGTTCTGTGTCTTTTATTCTATACCTTTCAATTTCTAGTAATGCCGTGTACATGGACAAAGTATTACTGTAAATTTACGATTTTTCAGATTGAAACATGCGTGGAAACTTTGTGTAAATACTTGGAGAACATTGTCAATCATCCAGATGAGGACAAATATCAGAAAATCAGAATGAGTAATAGGTATGTTATTTATTTTGTATTAACAAGAATTCCCCATTTTAAATACCTTATACATTTATGCGGCCCACCAATATTTGTCTCTCGGGTCTGGGTGTTGTAATAATGTTTATTGTGTTAATGGTATTATGTAATTAGTAGCAATATGTGAAGGCTTGTAATTAGCTATATTGTTACTTTACTTCTTTACTTATAATTCTGTAAGCTTTCCTTGTATAAATAAATAAATTATACTAACCAAATATTTCAAATTGAATCATATTTAATGTAATCTACAAACCTATATTGTAGCATAGACATAACAATACTCAGAATAGTTACAAAACCATTGATTTAAAATCTAACAATAGGCGTCAATCAATAAAAAGCCGTAAAAATCTCGCTATCTATTATATGTTTTCGTAATTATGGAGAAATAACTGGTTAAGGTTGCAAGAAGTCGATGTCAATGGGGAGATCCTTGGGGGAGCCTATGTTCAACAGTGGACTCCCTATGGCTGACGAGAGAGAGATATGGAAATAAATATTAAAATTACACTGCCTCGGTGGCGTATTTGTACTACGGTACGGTTACAAAGCTGATGTCTCGGGTTCGAATCCCGGGTCGAGCAAAGTGATATTGGACTTTTCTATTAATTACCAGCTTCTAGTCAGGAATTTGTGCCCAATATAGCGTTAGTCTCGTCCCCTATTATATCGTGGGACGGAACATACATGACGAAACGCGGGTGTCCTGGCACCTCTGCCTAGCCCTTCAGGGAAAAATGCATGAGTTTATGTATGTATGTAAATGTTAAAATTAACTTTAAAACCCCTTACGAACTTTTAAGTATATTATATTAATTTCAGGGTATTCACTGAACGTGTCCAGCCTATAGAAGGGTCTATGGAATTGCTGCTAGCCGCTGGGTTTATGCAACAGAGTATCAAAAACTCGGAGGGAGTGGACGAAGAATTCCTAGTCTTTAACAAAGACATTGTGCCTTCACTTGATACATTGACGGTTAGTATGTTTATTTTTGGTCTTTGGATTTTTACAAAGAATTCTTTGAGAAAAAGCACCTATCCATATTGTTTGAATTTAAGTTCGAACAATTAAATATGTGTGAATTATTTGTGTAATTTTTTGTATTTGTGTAATTTGACTGCCTCGGTGGCGTAGTTGTACTAAGGTACTCTTGCAAAGCTGAGGTCTCGGGTTCGAATCCCGAGTCAGGCAAGATGATATTGGATTTTTCTATTCATTATAAGCCCGGAGTCAGGAATTTGTGCCCGATATGGCGATAGGCTCGCCACCTATCACATCGTGGGACGGAACATACAAGGCGAAATGTGGGTGTCCAGGCACCTCTGCCTACCCCTTCTGGGGAAAAGGCGTGAGTTTATGTATGTATGTGTATTTTATTTGTGTGAATAGAATCTGATAAACTGCCCAGGACTTGATATTGTGAGCATAAACAGGGTGTATCAAGACTGCTACCGAAAACGAAGCCGGGTGGTAGTTTTAGTGACTTCAGACACAATGCATCTAAAATTTTTGCCAATAGACGATCTCACCTCTGGTCTCATTTGGTAAATACATCGCTTTTCCTGAAATAATAATAATAACACAATTTTATTTTTAAAGACGCAAGTGTTAAAACTATTATTTTATCAAAAACTATCGATTTACCATCGCAAAAAAAGAGTTGTCGCGTTGTTTTGCAAAAATTTTATTTACATTGTGTCTTAAGTCACTACCAACCGGCTTCGGTTACTGTAGTAGTACGGTAGTCTTGAAATAAACTGGGGATGTTTAAATTCCTACCACACCAACTCTGCCTACGCATGCTGGTACACCGGTGTGTATATAAGTTATTTGTTTGTCAGACACTGGTAGACGCACTACGTACAGCGGAGCCGATTCAATTAGAACTAGACAGGAATCTGCAAGTACTGCTGCCGTCACAAGCGGCCAGCAAGGTGCAACTACCACCGTCATTCTACGCACTCACGCCTGAAGAGATCAAACGAGAACAACAGTTGAGGTATATACATTATTATATTAATATTATTAAGTAAATATGTTCTTATTATTGACTTATTTAATAACTACCTAGTTCCGCCTGGGTGCAGTATTACTATACACATTACATGAACTGATCAAAATGGCGGCCAAAATATTCAATTCCGACTATCGATTTAGAATATCGACCAATCAGACCACGAAAAACGAATAAATATTTCCACGTATTTGCTAGATTTTTCAATATTTCTTCCCTACTATAGGTCATAGCATATAGCATTCCTCATTAAATGGTTATCCAATACAAAAATATTTTTTTTCAATTCAAACCAGTAGTTCCTGAGATAAGGGGTACCGAGGAACCGCTACTAATTCATATCAAATTATCAAAAACTGAAAAACGCACATTTTTCTTTCAGAACTGAAGCGATAGAAAGAAGTCAGATGCTACGTACAAAGGCGATGAGGGAGAAGGACGAGTTGCGAGAGATGCGCAAGTACAAATTCGCCATAATAAGGATACGATTCCCCGACGGAATATTGTTGCAGGTATGTACTGATATTACATATTCCTAGACCGCCCAAAGATTATTTTTTAAAAATGAATGTTATTTAAACTGACATTGAACTGACATTACAATGACAGGACATTGAGCAAATGACGATATAAATCTTAAGTTTAAATATCTAGAATTTTGTTTGTGGAATATTGTTGATTCTGTAACGATTGAACAACTTAACTAATTGATTTCTTAATCCTGAAATGTATTTGAGTTTTTAAGATAATGGTTCATATTTCATAGCTATGAAATACGTAAAGTAGCATTATAATCGATTTTAGATTTTTTTTTATAAATGAGACGAGCATGCAATTGGCCTGATGGTAAGCGATACAATCACCTATGGATAGTAGCAAAACTAAACAACACCATGAATTACAAATCAATATTTTGCACTCCACTGCGCTCGCCATCCGGAGACATAAGATGTTAAGTCTCAATATGTTCAGTAGTTAATCTAGCTACAATTTCCTTTAAACCGAAACACAATAGTGCTTTAGACTGCTGTTTAACTGGGTTTTTTTTTTATATTTCTTCATTTTTACATTACTAGTTGTACTTTTGTAGAATTTATATTATTAATATATTTCAGGGCACATTCTCAGTCTACGAGCGATACAATGAAATCCATGAGTTTGTACAAAAGAATCTAGAGCACGACGGATTACCCTTCGTATTAAACACTCCGACAGGTCATAAGTTAATCTTGGAAGAGGACGCGAATAAGACCCTTATAGACCTGAGATTAGTACCGGCAACAGTGCTCACATTCGCTTGGCACTCTTCTATTATCGATGAAATTAACAACAGCCCTAATAAAGATTTGTACCTCAAGCCAGAGGTAATGGTATTGGTACAAGAAGTGTAAGGAAAGACTTTGTCGGCCGACAGTTTAATTAAATCAATTGTTTTAAATAGCCAGACATCGATAAGAAGAGTAGGCCGTGATAATTTATTCGGCTGATTGTCGTCTGATTGTTGTTATTTTTTTTTTTTGATTTACAAATTAGTAGGCTTTCACAATTGTGAAAAAAACAGCTTTGTCGTAACTATGAGTAATTTGTTTAAGACAATTCGAAAAGATATTTTGAGGTGACAAAAAATTGTTTATTATTTCTGGCTATCAAAACTGAAATATGATTAATGTAGTTATAAAACAAAATGTTACATTATAGAATATTATTATCCATTTACAGACGAAACATCATTGTAAAGATGGCTCAAACTAAAAATCATGTCGATGTCTGGTTGTTCAACTGTTATTCGACCTTAGTATATCTTTTATTAGACTGTTTATTCCCTTACATATTGAAAATGGCTCTAAATACACTGCTGTATAACAAATAAACATAGTCCATAGTTTATTAACATTTTACTTCAATTGCTGTTGTGTTTGCCAGTTGGGTACTCGATTAAAAATCGGCCAATATTTTATCAATTGACAATATGTTTCACCCTGATATATTTTACGAATGTTGATATCAATATGTAATAGGAATATGTGTTATCGATATTTAATAGTTTAAAATTAAACGCTTTACATTGCTGCTTTGTTAAGTCGAGTACCCTATTAACTGAATATATATTTTACAATGGAAATGTTGGCATATTATGTTTCCAGACAGTTGAAATCAATCATATATCTAAAGAAAATTCTTCAATCACTTTAATCTGCTATTGGCGAAAGGTCACACAAAAATCGAAATTACTGCAAAATTATAAAGGTAACTTCATATACCCCGCACAAAGCAATGGAATTATAATATCATTTTCATAAGTTTAAACGCTGAACATATTATTGTAACTATTTGTATGTAAGAATATAGTTGTGTTTCCGAACGCATATAATTTTATTATGCTGGCGACACTGATTTCATACCAAAATATAGCTTCATTTATAATGTTTATAAAATTCCATCATTAATTATATCAATGCATTTACCTACTTATTTTAAATCCGCTAAAAATCTAATCTGATACATAAAGGAATTTTCGCTTCACTTTAATAGTGTTGCCAACATCAAAATATTACATACGTTCGGAAACTCGACTTGAGCTGCTATGAACATATTTACTCCCTTAATGTAATATCATAGTGCTAAAATAATATAAAATATATGAATATGTTTCTAATCTAAGGCTCGTGGAGTGCTAGGGAATGTGACTGATTTTTCGTCAAATGGTTCTTTGTGATTTTGGTCTTTCATAACTCTGTGTACTTTGCTCCCTTTTGTGATTAAACTTGGTACGTTATATGGGGTGGATAGAAATTCATGGATAAATAGAAACAAAACTGGTCACCCGTAAAGCTGTGAAGAATGAAATTTGTATATTGGCATTCATAAGTGTGTATTCCAAATTAAGAAATAAAATGTTATTCGTAAATAAAATATACCTATTCAGACTAATTCATAAAGCAAGACAGTTTATTTCTATTCACCCCTGATATTTATCCATCCCATATTACTGTATTATTATTTTAATTTAAGGGCCAATTGCATAAACATTAGAGACGTCATTGAAATTGTTAATGTATGGGTTTTATGTTGTGAAGTTATGGGCAAAGTTAGTTTGTGCAATTGGGCCTAAATGAACAAAAAAAATTATGTGGAATATTGCAATACTTCTCTTTGATTAACATCTTTATGTTTATATAAAAATGTATGATGATTTATTCAAAGCTATTTACATACTTAAAAAAAAATTCTGCTACTAAATAATAGCAATTGCGGATTCGATGTCGATACAATGCTATTGAAATTATTTTCATCTTAAAAATTCGTTTAAATTGGCGTCAACGTTTAAAATTCCTTTTCACGCTTATTTAATGTTTTCGAGGGACAAAAGTTTTAAATTGTATTCTAACAATGGATTGTTAATTTTGAAGTCTGAAATATTTTATTATAGTAGAAAAATATTTTGTGGTAAGTTTGTCCTCTTATTATGGTAAATATAATTTGATAATTAGTCATGTTAACATAGAGAAACCAGGAAAAATATAATAGTAATAAAAATATAACTGTACATTATTCATGGGAAAAATAATGATCAAGTCAAAGAATGTTGTATCGGGGAAATATTATAAATTAATGATTTATTTGAGCTATATTGATTTAATACAAAAATACACTTTTTTAACACTTCTGTTTGACCGCTGTCACTACGCGTTTTTATTGAGATAAAAAAGGCAATATAAGGTTCTTAATTTCCTGGTCTGATTTTAAATATTAGTGACTATGAAAATGTGTTATTTTGTACAGTCCGAGAATTAACTTTTGTCTCTCTTTATTGTTAATTTTAATATTGCACCTTTATCACTATATTGTAAATGTAATTTATTATGTACGTATGGAAGTGGTAAGTTGAGATTGTTATGGGCGATAGAATCGCTTTTTTATTTATTTTCATTAAATAAATATCTTATAAGATTGTTAATGAAATAGTTTTATTTATACCCTTATACAAACCTTGTAGAAATAAATTTCTAATTTATTTTTTTCTTGTAAGGAAAGATGAGATGTTCGCCGTTCATCTGATGATAAGCGATACGACCGCTCATGAACAGTAGCAAAACCAAACAATGGCATTCCATTGCGTTTGCCATCCTGAGACATAAGATGTTGTCTCAATATATCCAGTAATTAATCTAGCTACAATGTCGTTCCAACGAAATATAACAGTACATTTCCACTGCTGTTTGAGGGGAAAAATATATATTGCGGTGGTACATAAAATTTACTGACTACAGTATATCTGCATGTTATAAAAAAATATTTGTAGAAAAAAATGTATAGTATATTTTATAGAAGCACTGTTCTGGGGCTTCTATAACATTTCTATAAAACCCCAATCACAAAGTCACATGCATTTTTCGTACGACCGAAATATGTGTATATATAATCTTGCACCATTGACCATTACAGAATATTAGTCAATGAAATACCATGTTGGTTACAAAAGATTTCTGTTTAGTAATTCCATGGTGCATGCATGTATCTAGCTTATGTCTCAGAATTATTTACAACAAAAAGAGACGTCTTGCATCAAACAATGATACATAAATCCTTTATTAAGTTCTGGGCATCCATACAAGTAAAGCATGTAAGAAAAGTCAATATTAGCTTTAAACTTTTATAATTTCTCGTGACATTCACATTTTCAATATCATGCACACTTATCATTTATCAATAAAATATTCACAAACACTTAACAGCTATCTTACTGAGAACACAAAAATATTCCATGCAGTACTTATATCTACATTTTATTGTTATCGTTTTGAGACAGTTATTAAGTAAAGTAGTATCTATTTAACTTAAAATGACAAATAGACAAATATTAGAAAAAACTTTGTGTTTTAAAGTATTTATAGTAATTTGCACATTTATTTATAAGATATAAATCTTGGTGGCCGAGATTGGGTGAATACTCTTTGATCCGAACAAAATTCGAATATTCGAACATTCGACCTCCAAAGGATATAAAGCGCAAACTTATATAAAGCGCAGGTCCGGCCGGGTATGGAGTACTGCTCGCACCTCTGGGATGGATCCGCCCAGTACCTGCTCGATGCCTTGGATGGATTGCAGCGGCGGGCCATCCGCATTGTCAATGATGCAGACGTTACGAGCAACTTAGAGTCGCTACAACTCCGGAGGGATGTCGCCTCTCTAAGCGTGTTCTACCGCCTGTATCACGGGGAATGCTCTGAGGAATTGTATAACTTGATCCCCTCCTCTCCATTCCTAACCAGAACCACGCGGGCTGGCTTGCGAAGCCATAGCTTGTCGGTCCAAACCATCCCGGCGCGAACCAAACGGTTCTATAATTCTTTTTTGTGCCGCACCGTCAGGCTGTGGAATTGTTTGCCATCTCACGTGTTCCCTCCTTCCTACAATCCTGGGTCCTTCCGCCGTGGTGTGAAGAGGCACCTTAGCAGGCCGGCATAATTGTTTCCATTGGCATGGGACTGCCGTCCGATGCCAATGGATACTCTGCCTGGGCGGCATTTGCGCTTACCATCAGGTGCAATGCCGCCACTATGCCGGGCCATTATAAAAAAAAAAAAAAAAAAGGAAGATAAGTTTATCATTCACTCCATCCGAAGTATGATTAGTTTATCATTCACTCCATTCGAAGTATGATAAGTTTATCATTCACTCCGAATTTAGTCTATGGTTATGACGTACGATACAGGAGGTTTCGAACATTTTGTAGAGGACTTAGGCACGTTCGTACAATTTTACATCATAGAGTAACACCCTGGCGTCTCAGAAATATTTCTTGACATTAATGATTTAATAATTCAAATATATTTGTTTACCTAACACATTTATTGAAATCTCATGTTTTTGCGAGCAAATGGCAACTGTGTAGCTATTACATCTTTCTGTTTTTGTTACATTATTAGTATTACAAATACTTAATACAAGTTTGTCTGGACACTTGACATATATAATATAAGCTATAAGATATACCGGGTATCTCAAGACTGCTACCGAAAACGAAGCAGGGTGGTAGTTTTAGTGATTACAAACACAATGCAACTAAAAATTTTGCTAAGAAACGCGACAATATTTTTTTATAATTTTTTAAATATCGTCATTTTTGGGTGGTAAATCCATTGTTTTTGGTAAAATAATAATTTAAACTCTTTTATACCTTAGAGTATTTACAAATAAAAGAGTATACACTATTATTTTACGAAAAAATGTATTTAACACCCAAATACGACCATATAAAAAAAAATACAAAAAAAAAAATTGTCGCGTTTTTTTCCAAAATTTTTAGTTTCATTGTGTTTGTAGTCACTAAAACTACCACCCGGCTTCGTTTTCGGTAGCAGTCTTGATATACCCTGTATATTAAAACTAGTTAAAAACTATAATAATGTATTTAATTATTTAATACTTAAATTACAGCTAATTACATGTTCTTTATGGATATATCCATTCAAAGGCCACCAAGATTTATTACACAACGCTTATAATACGATTCCAGGAATCGTGTAATAATAACCATTTTATGGTTAACCCCTACTTGTAAGGAATATGGTCAACATTAATAAACAATGTAAATCCCTATCTAAAATATATGCTGAAAATAGACCAATCAAATTTCAAGATACGCCTAGTACTGTACTGTATCAGTCCATATACCTCCCACTACAGGGCAAGGGTATTTACAATCGACAGTACGATTGAGAGTGGTTAGGCCTTATAGTCAACCACGCTGGCCTAGTGCGGTTTGGCGGACTTTACATACCATAGAAATGTTTACAAATCGCTATAGTATGCAGGTTTCCTCACAATATTTTTCGACTTTACTTTGATTGATTTATTTTCGGGATGGATAGATAGTGATTAGGATCGCTTAGTAATTTCTGTCGTGTATGACGATTGCAAGATTGTACTGTCATCATTTAATATTTATAAAATGAGCGACTTTAACGTTAATTATTTGAACACGTTGAGTAAAGTTAAATTACATCTAAAAATCTTAAAAATAGCAATAAACTAGTTACCAAAAATATTTCCAATCAATATATCGAGTTGTAACGTATCGCGTGCCTTTGTGTCGATAAAAGATGGCAAGTCTCAGTATGTCCAGTAGTTATTCTAGCTACAATGTCCTTCGCACTGAAACACAACAGTGTATTAATACTGTTTGTTTTTTAAAATAAACTTACTAGTATAATAAGCTATATACAAAGCATCTAGAAATATGTATTTGAAATAGTTGTATCGAGTATTCCTCCATTTTTTATCTCTATATGATATCTTTTGGCTATTTCTTTTTACATCGCAACAAATATTTATATGTCGTGCAAATTGATACGATACAACACGATATTTTTGTAGGAACACGACAATATTTATATCAAACCGTATCCTACAGATATCGATAATCAGTAGTGGCATATCGATATCGAGGCAGAATTTGTACGATATACCATGAGTTCCATAGATCATACATTTATTACTTAAAATATAATATACCCGGCTCCTATGCCAATGCCCTTTTAAAAACGAGCACCAATAATTCCGTGAGCAATTACTTTTTACTAGGAGCAACAAAATAATCCTCTTCCCTGTCATATGAGTTTTATGCTATAATTTTAAAATATTTAAAAACAGTTTTTCTCTAAACAAAATGCTCATATTTTTAATGGCTAATATAGAACAGTTCAACTGACATAAAATAAGATTTTAACCTTTTTTAACCAACTTAAAAAAGGGTAGGGTTTTAATTCGCCTGTATTTTTTACAATATAAGAACTCTTCATTGTAAGAAGGAAATGCAATAAGAAAATATATGACAATAGTGTTGCAATGTTTACTAACTCAATAAGTAAAATAAGTTTCAAATTGCTATAGAACTTAAAATTTTCCGTACCTTCCCCCTTATTCTAATTAATTAAAATTTAGCCGAAACAAAAATCGAACAGGGATGATAAAAAACGGGGTATTTTGTATCGCTCCTTCAATTACTCGCTTACGGAATCATCAATGTCCTCCGCAAGAAGGACATGTAGGCCTGATGTTATTCTTGTACCTCTGCCGGTGATAATGGAAGAGCGTTCTCGATTGTCACTGATTTGGTGGCGTCTTCCGTCTTGTATATACCCACGAGACGATTCGACATCTCAAACATGTTGTAACGGAGCGATATTATTATGAACTGGGCGTTTTTCGTTCTTTCCTGTAAATAAATAATAATTAAAGTTAGAAATTCCGATCACTATAATATAATATTGCTATATTAAAAAGTGGTAGAATAAAATAAAATATTTGACAGGATACCAAAGAATTTTGCCAACTATATACTATATTTTTTCACACTTTGATGAAACATTACTTTGAATACTCGACTAGCTTTCGAAAAAAAAGTATTGCGCATGGCACTTAAAATTATATACACATGCATGTGGCTAATTATGCTTCTTGTCCATTTTAACAAATTAATAAGTAGTTTAAGTAGTTAATGAAATAAATACAATGAAATTTATAAAGGTAAATCTCAATAGTTTGTTTTAACTTATATGATTTTCGTTACAACCAAGAAAGAAAAGGTACATCTTAATATTTCCGTTATAGCAAAGAGATCTGCTTCCATAAATAAATTCAGCTTCTTAAAATATGTAAGCCCTCACCTTAATATAATTAGCGACAATGGATACATTCTTGAAGTCCAACGCGGCGTCTATTTCGTCCATGACGTATAATGGCGTCGGTTTATAGTAGTGCAGGGCGAATACTAAAGCTAAAGACGATAGCGTCTTCTCACCACCAGATAAGTTTGATATGTTCTTCCATGATTTGTTTGGCGGCCGAACACTGTGGAAAAAATGTAGTTTTATTTTACATAGATCAACTCTTTTGTGTATGGTGCTTAAGTTGATATTTATGTGAATTGTATGTATGATAAATCTACGATATTGAAATTTAGTATTACAATTTAAACGAAGAGATGTAGTTTAGTTTTTTTTTGTTGTAGATGCAATTATTTATTAGTTCACAAAATGTAGATGCACTTATTGGTACCTCCGCTAATCCCTTCGCAGATATATGCGAGGCTTAATCTTACGTCTTTATTTGGATATAAACCATCGCAATCTAAGGCGAGTTTAGCTTTATCAATCTTTGTAATTGTCCCTATTTATTGTGGCTATGTATTAATCGTATATTTACCTGAATATAATTCCTTCGCTGAAGGGGTCTAAAGAATCGACCAGTTCTAATTCAGCATCTCCTCCCAATGTAATCATTTGGTACATTTCCTTCAACTTAGCAGTTATCGTGTTGAAGCCTGAAATTATGTCGGGATTATTAACAACAACACTTACCCAGCGGCCATATCCACAGTTCTGACCCCAGATAATAAATTAATAAAAATACCCAAAATTTACGTACATAGTCATATTGGACAGTCTATAGGACGACTAAAATATATGTTATGTCGTAAGTATTAGAAACTACGAGAGACTAGTCTCAAAAACACCCAGATCCGAAAAAAAAAATTGTGGGTCCCGCGGCCTCCCATTTCAATTGTTAATGAAGCGAGATATCCCATAGGGTAAAAGCCCATTTTTGTCATCTTTCTCCAATATTATATGTAAATTAATAATAATATAATAGAAGTTAGAACTCACCGCACAAGAAGTCAGTAGTGCGTTTCTTCCTCAACTGGTCATACAAATCTCTCATGTCGTTTCGTTTGGTTGTGATCTCGTCCAACTCCGCCGCTCTTCGCAAATACAACTCCTCTTTAGCTTTGTACTCCTGGTAATTAAATGTTTATTAATAATCTTTTATTATTTAAAGGAAATAATAATAAAAACCTACATGTTAAAAGATACGTATAAATGGCAGTGTTGTCGCTCTAGAGCCAACTGTGGTATGGATAAAAGAAGAAGAAAGATAAGACAGTCTGAAGCTATAAAATAAGATATATATTAAAAAAAATCTACACCACAAATTATCAATGCCCGAACAAACGAAAATATTTTTTTTTATGATTCAAATTTCCATCTATACATGATATATCAAGACTACTAACGAAAACGAAGCCAGGTGGTAGTTTAAGTGGCTACAAATTATAAAATGCAACTAATTTCACAAAGAAACGCGACAAGTTTCTTTTGTTCGTTTGAAGTCACTAAAACTACCACCCGACTTCATTTTCGGTAGCAGTCTTGATATACCTCTATATCTTCTACAAACATCACTAACACCCAAAAAATATTAACTTTAAAATTATTCCAGGCTTACCTGTATAGCTTGTATATTAGGCTTGGCATCACCTATCCTGGCTTTTTGCGCGGCCAGTTTGTTCCTCAGGTCTTCCACCGTGGCCGCCTCCAACTCTTCAGGCGTGTGTCTCTCCAACGGCGCCGGTCTCTCCACGCCGGGAATACCGTCGAGTCCCGGGTCTTCTAGTCTCAGTGACTCCAACTGGGGGTATTAAATATATTTTATGTAATACTGGTGGTAGGTTTCTCATATATGATAGGGGTAGGTACAATCGCAATGTCTATTTTTCCCGCCAAATAGCAGTATAAATGCAATTCTGTGTTTTGGGTTGAAGGAAATTGTAGCCAGAATAACTACAAGGATTCAGATGACAGCTTACAATACCTACAAATGTGGTATCAGAAAATTCATTCAATGATTTAAATAATAAATAAATACAAATAAATTTTAATTATAATTACATACTATTGTAATACCAAATACTATAATACAAAATAATATTTATCCAATCTATACATATAAAAGAAAGTCGTGTTAGTTACTCCACTTATAACTCAAGAATGGCTGAACTGACTTGGCTGAAAATTGGTGGGGAGGTAGCTTAGAACCAGGAGAAGGACATAGGATACTTTTTATCACGTTCCCGGTTTCCCGAGTTTCTATTAGCTTATTAACATTTTCCCATACAAAATGTTCATGGGTTCGTAACTGTCAAACATTTCATGTTCATCCCGTCGATACGGTAAACTCTTCCCTCAAATTAAAGAACGTATTTAAATAAAGGTTTCGAATCGACAACATATATCCAAAATATTCGATTAATGGCGTATTTTAGGTTTTTAAAAATGTAAATTAATGACATTAATAAAAAGTGATTGACATTTAAAATGGTTGTCAAACATTCATGTATGCGTTCAGAAATTAATTTTGTGTAACCAAAAGAGAATATATTATGAAGCTAAATAAATATAGGACAATTATTATATAAATAACATTCACACCTAAGAACATTTACTTCTTTTCAAGATAGAATATTGTTATATATAATATTAACTTGAAAATGAAAAATCTTTAATAAAATAACAATTTTACATAATATGGAGAATATTACAGGGATTCTCATATTAAGCGTTGCCTGTGTTTTGAGGAACCAGTTAAATATAAATTTATTGTGGGTGTCAGTGTGAGAAAGTGCTAATAGTGTATGTATGTGTGTGTGTATGTATGTGTTATTATGTTTCTTTTATTACGAATTTTTACAGTGGCTTTTCCTTCGCTATAATTCACTGATAGAAATATTATACATTTTGAAATGCTATGTCGAAGAAGATCGAAACCACTAAAGTTATTTCTATGAAAATTAATTTATTACTAACAAAAAGTAATGGCGTAATATTTATGGACAAACAACATAGTAAGGGATGGAATATTGCATGGATAATCAAATTCGTTAAAGTGTTTAATGTCAAAAATTTATAAGGAACACTATTTGGATATAGAGAATCGGGATATAATAGAGGGAGAGGTACGGGAGAGGACTGGGTTAGCTGACAGATTTGATAGCACGAAATGTAAATGCACGGTATAAGATGGGATGGATAGTGAAGAGAAAGGACGGGACGTATCGGGAAGTGACTGAATAGACGGGATGGGATGGAATTGAGCAGGATAGTAGGATAGCTACGTCATGTTTAGGTATACAAGAGCTCATACGAAAATAACATGTATTTGGTGTGAAGTAACATAAAAAATATCTGCATCCAGGCAAAGGTGGGTCGGGCTTTTTTGCTATACTAAATAATTGAATATAATATTAATCATATAATAATTAAGCCATAGCGACGCGTGGCCGGGTCAGCTATCATATCTATTAATTGATTTCAATGAATTTCGTCGGAGTAGTAACAGTGTTATAATATCTCCGTAGCAAAATAATGATTTAAATCTGGCGAGAGGGGATAGAATAGAATATATGGTGTATAAAATATGAAAAAAAATATGGACTGGAATCTGTATTTGCACCAGACGAAGCTGGGCCGGGCCGCTAGTATCTATATAAAATAGCAATACCTCTCTCTCCCATTTAGCCGGTTTACTCTTGCACTCATCAAGCAATTTCTCCATTTTGACCACCGCATTATTGGCTTCAAGCCGTTCGCTCTTGATTTTATTCTCTTTGTTTTGTAATTGTGTTATTTCTTTCTTCAGCCCCGAGAACTCTCCTACGCCTTCGTTTATTTGCTCTTCTAACTATAAATAGAAACATATACAAAAATATTTTTTGAAATTGACACAAAATTATCTGATGAGCCCTGTACTCCAATATTCTAAATTGATATTCTATACTGAATTTATAATTATTTTAGCGCGTTTGGTAACATGTACCAATTAATTGATATTCTATACAAATTAACATATTATACATAAAAGACGAATATATTAATATAATTTAAAGAAAAAACTTTGTAAGTATTGATACCTCTTCCAATTCTTTCTGATGCTGTGAACTCTCGAGTGTAAGCTGTTTCTTTTGATTGCCGTAATTTGTTAAATTAGTTTCAGTCTCCTTGAGATCTGTGTCCATTTGATTGATCTTGTCTCGTGATTTCTTTGCGTTTCTGTAATAAATTATTAGAGCTAAGAATCCAGTGGGTTAATGTTATCGATTAATTATGATAATAACGAATTTATGACCTTTCATTACTAATGAAAAATTGAATTCGATTTCAAAATGTCTTCAAATTGGATTATTTTTTTAAACAATTACATTATTACGACTACAAGGATACTTACCAATAATTATCAGTCAATTATAGTCCTAGAGATGACAACCAAAACCATGTATCATAACAATACGGTCGAAACTGTATAAAATCGTTAGATTATATGATTCTGAACCCGACTAGGTAGGTAGTAACGGTCAAAAGTGTAGCAATTGCATGTGAGGCTATTTCTGCTGTGTCCAAAAAAAAGGCAATCGGTATCATAGCAATACGTCTGATATTGAAAATGTACATAGATTTTATAATTTTATGACGAATAAGTTGGTTTTCAGACATTTTGCGCGTAGTATATAGCTGAAGCGAATTTTTAAAAATGTCAACAAATTTAGCCGACCTGTATTATAGAAATACGAATGATTTTTTTTTTTCAAACGTTCGTATATTTGGCAGGATTACAAAAAAATTGTTTTCAGAAATTTTAGATGTCGCATGTACTCCCAAAAGAGAAAATAATGTTTTGGAGTCGCTAGGCCAATGCCTGAACGCTTCTTACGCTCCTGCTGCGGTGGGAATAGTTTTTTGCATGTTACGCTCCTGCCACTCTCTTAGTAGGCACTCACCAGCTGTCCTAACCGTTGAAATGACGCACACTTAAGGTGACAACAAACTATAAGTTGCTCAGACGGACGTGGGTGTGTCGCTGGTTGTCCGAGGGTTCGCGGACGTTTTTTTCTTCCATTTCCAATGACAAGGCACGGTTTACTCATCTGCCATTGACGAAGTTTTTAGGGATGGAAGAGTGGGTTTTTAGGAATTCAAAATAATCAATTATAATAGACTATATTTTGGCAAGACAAAAGCAAGGTAATTGCCCGACTTGCAATCAGTCACGCTTCAACACGGTCGTTATCGAAAAGTTGTCTGATAAAAGAGGTGCTACACTGAATTCTTCTGATATACATATATTTTTTTTATATCTGGATAATTTATGTCATCATGTTCAACAATTTTCAGAAATATTGCTATGATACCGATCGGTAAAATTTCTTAACATATTTAGAATGGTCTCAAAATTTGATGCATCCAAATTTCCTTCTGAAAATATTTTTTTTCCTATTAAGTAATCACAATTTACCCGTATTGAACATTTTCAGACGTATTGCTATCATCATTTTTTTTGTCTCATTTTTTATTTTTCTAAATGATTTTTTGGGTTCGCGCTACATTACTAATTTCTGAAAAATATGTTTTCGGTATCTTAGAGCTATTATATAACTACAGTCAGAAATTCAGACAGATTGCTATGATACAGCCCGGTAAAATTTGTTGACATTTTTGAAAATTCACTTCGGTCAAACGCTACGCGGAAAATGTCTGAAATTGGTATTTTTGAGTTCGAAATAATCAAATCTATAAATTTGATGTGGTTGTGGCCGTATTGCTATGAGACAAAAATTTTGGTTGTCATCTCTCGTATTATTATGATATACTTTATAAAGCCAAAAGTTATACAAACTATCTATAGGTTTATACTGTATCTTCATTTAAAACTTTTCAAAAGTAACAAATTAATAAATCGGTAATCGACCATAAATTACTTTACATACTAAAATACCAATTATCACATAATTTTTTTTTGCGATTTCTATCGATATTTATACCGAATAAATACTCACCGTATACTAGTGTTGATGCCAACTTTCAGTTTAGTAATTTCGGTGGACACTTTATCGATTTTCTTAGTAAATTCATCGACTTTCTTCTGCAAGTCTTTCACTTTATCACCAGCCACTGCCGCTATTTGAGCGTCCACTTCACTTACTTGGCTCTCTACCTGAAAGAATTAAAGAGATAAGGTTAGAAAGAATAAGTTGGTATTTTATACCCTGAAGGCAATATCTACACACCGCATCTAATCGCACACGAGATACCATTCCGAATGAGTGACTCGATTAAATTATGCTGATCTACAAGACCAAAAATAAATAAATAAATTGATTAATATGCATTTCTTTTCATAAACAACTAAAATGTGTTTCTAAGCATAATTTATAAAATAAACGTCGAACTTACCTCCCCTGCGTCTTCTTTTGCTTTATCCAATTTCTCTTCGGATGCCTTCAATATTTCTTCCAATTGTGCTTTTCTTTGGGGGTCCACCTTGCTTGCCGCAACTCTGGCCTCTTGGCTCTTTATTTGACTCTAAACAAAAAAAAATGTTATTGTATACAAAATATACA
The DNA here is from genome assembly GCA_030180105.1 of Hyles lineata. NCBI lineage: Eukaryota > Metazoa > Arthropoda > Insecta > Lepidoptera > Sphingidae > Hyles > Hyles lineata. The sequence goes on from JARJEE010000029.1 coordinate 3,380,792, forward strand.
AAGGATTAACACAAACAAGGAACTTTGATTTAAATATCAGTACAAATGGTGGTCTTATCGCTTACGGCAATTTCTTCCAGACAACCTTTTAACCCGAACCCGTTTTACAGATAAATGAATGAAAATATTATAAAATAGAGACAAACAAATTAGGAAAAATCTATAAATAACTTGAGATGTAATGAATGTTAAACTAGTTTTCTCGATAATGCGTTAAAAGTTATTCCACTAACAATAACAAATCCTACGTCTTAAGCTAATCCTTAGTACTGTAAACAAAATAAAATAAATACTATTTTGCATGGGTAGCCCATTCATTCATTTTCTAATATAAGCCATAATATTTTTGCAATAAGAAAAAATATTCCACCAAAAGACCTTACCTTCAACACAGGTATCTGTTCCTTCAAACTTTTCAATTCAACTTCGAGTTTTTTCAGCCTAGTCTTTCCTTCATGAGTAGTTCTTTGTAGGGACGCAAGATTATCTTCTAATGTGGACTCTTCACTTCTTATCTCTGTTAGCCTGTGTAGTTATACAAAATATATAATTTGACAGCCTCCGTGGCGCAGTTGGTTAGACGCCGCCTGTGAAACGAGAGGCCGCCGGTTTGATCCCCGCACTGAGAGAAATGTTTGTGTGGCCCACAAATATTTCTTTCGGGTCTGGGTGTTTGTGAGACCGAAAATTCTCTCGTAGTTCCTGATACCCACGACACAAGACTCGATCTTAGTGTGGGGTCAGGACTATGTATGTGACTGTTGGGTGTTATTTATTTATTTATTTAGTACTAAATATTCTGCAGTATTTATTAAAAGCGCTGTTATTTCTATGATGAGATAAGGTGAGTAATGTCAAAGGTTAATGAGCTATTCATACTGTAAGATGCCGCTTTTGATATTTATTAAGCCATGCTAATCTGTAATATTGGAGAATGAATGACACTGTAAAATAAGATTTTTTTTTAATTTTTTGGATTATAAGAATAGACTTTAAAGATATTTTTTTGAATTCATCAATTCTAAATTGGTAAAATAAATATATATTAATAATATTTTTTATAGGACTTCCAAGTTCATTTCTCCAAGGCTTGGATCGCAATTGTGTTTTTGTTTATTGAAAATATATTTTTTACCTACACAAAAAAGTAGGTTTCATCAAGGGACAAAAATCTTCACACCGATACCAAGTTTCATAGTAAATATGGGCATTCTGCTTTAGGTGAATCAAAAGTATTTACTAATGGGTGTTTGTGCGACCGAAAAGTCTCTCGTAGTTTCTAATACCCGACACAAGACTTGATATTAATGTCGGGTCACATACATAGTTGGGTATATTTATTTATGTTTAATATAAATTACTAATACAATAAATTACCTGTTGTCTAATTGAGCTAATCTTTGTTCATTAGCCCGCAGTAGTTCAGGGTCTACATCACTAGTGTTGGTGGTAGCCGTGCTTGACATCCGACCTCGTAGTGTGCTGCGACCCCCACCGGACATCGTACCTGCACCATACAAACATTATGGTAAGCAAACTTCGTACATACTACTGTAGGGCTAGATTCTATTCTGGAATAGAAAGCTGGGTTGTCACAGTCATATAAATATGTACTTCGACACGAAGTTCGAATGTTCATAAATACATATAAGATAACAGTTTTCCACTTCTAAGAAACAATACTATTTTCTATGAAACTTATTATACCCTTTGAACTTTGTCTAAAATAGTAAGATACGTACGATACAGGATTTGAACTAAAATAACGTAAAAGATTAAGGCATATTCGTGCAGTTTTACGTGGAATTTTCGAACATTCATTGTTGTGTCAGAGTAACACCCCCGTCCCGTATATCCCCTTTCGCTTCTTATCCCAGAGTCTTATTATTTTAATCACATCTCAACTACCACATACCTGCAATCTCAATAACGTCTCCATTGAGCGTGACCACTCTGTACCTAGTGGCACCATAGGCTATTCTAGAAGCCTGTTCCAAATCATCAGCCACCAAAGTGTCCCGCAATGCGTAGTAGAAGGCGGGAAGTACTCGCTCGTCTTTAACACGAACCAGGTCGAAAAGACGCGGGGCGTTCTCAGGACTGTAAATAAATCAATAGTAAATAATACATAAACATATTCTTTCTTCTTCTTATAGTGCCTCTCAAACTCAGACAGCATCCGTAGGGGTGAGACGCCGCCTGTGAAACGAGAGGCCGCGGATTCGATCCCCGTACTGAGAGAAATGTTTGTGCGGCCCACAAATATTTCTTCCGGGTCTGGGTGTTTGTGAAACCGAAAAATCTCTCGTAATTCCTGATACCCACGACACAAGACTCGATCTTAGTATGGGGTCAGACTATGTATGTGACTGTTGGGTGTTATTTATTTATTATTTATTTAAACGACTTTCGTTTTACCACCAACTTTTCCTTCTTTATCATGTCTAAGCACGTGTCCTTCAGCAGTGGACTATTAGCTGATGAATGGATAACATCAATATACTCACTAGTTAGTAGGTCGCTGGTAATACTGTTTGAGATGCTGTTGTTTATCGAGAGCGATGAAGGTGGCTCGTCCCACGTCGTTCCTCTTGAGGTACTCCACGCACGCCTGCGCCGTGTCCACGCTGTCCACCACTATGTTGTCCAGAGCACCGCAACATGTTGATATAGCCACGTCGTATTTACGGTCTATGCCGCCTAGGTCACCCTGTAATCAATAATTAAATAATAAAAATCCAGATATAAATTATATTGACAGCCTCCGTAGCGCACATTAGACGCCGTTACTGGTGGTAGGTCTCTCATAGATGAAAGGCTGCTTGAGTAGGTACCACCGCAATGTCGATTTCTCCCGTCAAACAGTAGTGTAAATGCACGGTTGTGTTTCGATTTGAAGGAAATTGTAGCCAGAGTATTATATTATGGTGTTGTTTAATTTTGCTACTGTTCATGAGTTGTCATATCGCTTACCATCAGCCGAAAGGCAGGCTTGTCACGCCATTTTTTTTAAAAAATTCGCCGGCTGTGAAACTAGAGGCCACGGATTCTATTTAAAAAGCCGGCATGGCTTTTAAGTTCTAGATGTAGTACATGTATAAATATGTAAGTACATATATGTATTGCGCGCTATCACCTGTACATTTTTTAAGATATTTTTTTCTTCTTTTCCCTTAATTGTTATACAAGACAGTTATATCTGTCTCTCTGCACTAACTTAAAATCAACTGGTAGAAAATACCATAACGCATTAAGTCCGTCTGTACTATTCAAATTGTACAAAGTGTAAAAATAAATAATAGGCAGCAATAATCACTCATCATTAGGAAAAACGTTTGCCGGAACAAAGATTATTTTTATTTTCAAAACATTATACTCATCAACGCTTACCAATCTACCAAATATGCCAGGTAGTCTCCCATTTGTTTTCTCCCTCATTAGGGCGTCCAGCACTCTTCCTCGGGATCTATTGGCGTTCATCGCTTGTTTGGACTCTTCTAACTGGGCTCTGTGACAAAATAGTTCCGAATATAGTATTACAACAGTTACACTAGTTATATCTGAACTCCCTGATTTATCTCTCTTATGCCCAAATACTGGAACGCAACTTAAATATAAATGGCGCTTAACTACGTTAATCCCGATTAAATGTACTGGCTAAGTGGGCCGTGCGCTGTTAAGAGCAACTTATTATTTGAATGGCGTTCCAGTATTCGGCCGTTAAATTTTTAAATGATTTTTGTCAAATTGTTGTATATTGCTAATATTTTTTGGGGAATGTTATGTACGCCGGAATATCATATATATACCAGATTTTTTTGTATTATTTGTGCAGTGTCATCGACCATCAGGTATCCATTGGGTGATATTTGCCCAGCGATCTGAATGCATTCGAGTCACATGACCCGCCCAGTTCCATTTAAGTAATGCTGATTTACTACCCACTTTACTACCCTACATATATATATTACGTATACGATAGTAATACTGTTGACATACCTCAAACCCCTAGCTTCATTAATTATACTAGACTCTTCCCGCTTCAAAGCCTGCATCTGAGAGCGTAGTTCATTCATCAGTCTGTCATTTGAAGGCACTGTCGTCACTAATTCCTCCTGTAAGCTAAAAAAGTACAATTATCGATAACTTTTGTTTATTTCATAGGTAAGAAGTACTAGCTAATGGTTAAACTGATTTATTTCTTTTAACGACAAAGTTATTGATAGTGAGTAGGTTCAATATAATTAAAATTATTTGGTGCACATGCGTACATTTATATAAAAAAGCCGAAGAATTGAGAACCTCCTCCGTTTTTGAACAATCTATAGTAATTGGCTACCAAGGACACAACTTTTGATACTTGCCAAGGAAACAACTATATATGAAATTCAGATCTTATACTATAACTGGCAAAATTACATTTTATTATAGTTTGAAGATATTGAAATATTTAAGCTATGAATATAATGGATATTAAACTTACACATTTTTCTCTTCAAAATCACTGACAGCTGTGTCATGGGCCTGTTTTAGTTTGTCCAGTTTCTCAACTTCTTTCTGCTCTGTACTGAGATATATTTTCAGCTCTGACTCGGCCAATTTGTACGTCTTAGTCGCCTCGTCTACTATTTTCTTGAGCCCCATTAGTTTTGCTTGAAGTTTGTCTTTTGTCTCTAGGAGGCCTTGGGTTTTTGCTCTAAGAAACAAAATAGTATTTTTTTAATACTTGGTTTAAAAACTCTGCTATTAAAATGAATATAGTTGGTAATGCTTGAGACTATTAGATGAATATGAATTTAAAAAGTTTTTTCGAAATTTTGTTTTGCTACATCTTATTTCATCAAGTGGAACATCGTGAAAGCCTCATAATGTATCACATTGAAACAAAACTTTTTTTTACGAATTTTTATCGCGAAGTTGGTTTAATTTCTACATTTTAACTTACCGATTACTTTACTGCCTTCGTGGTCACGGGGCGGGCTCGAAACGACGGGGCGCAAAATATGTAAAATTAAACCATATCCGCGATAAAATCCGTATCAAATCGTTTTATATCAAAACATATTCATGTTTTTTCTGAAATATGTGAAATTCACTAACCCATACTAGAAAAACGTGATATACCAAAGCCCTTCAGTGGATCATGCATAAGTAATATATTATTAAAATGTTGCATACCTAACTCCAGCTACAACTGTCTGTAATTCTTCCTCCATCTCTTGTTTACTTGCCCTGTGTCTTTCCAACAAACCTTCGCATTCCTCTATTTCACGCGTGTTCTTTTCTGGAATCTAATAGTTACACATTTTTAAATAACTAGTTGGCAAAGTGATATTGGATTTTTCCATTCATTATCAGCCCATCATTAGGAATTTGTGCCCGATATGGCGATAGGCTCGCCACCTATCACAGCGTGGGGCGGAACATACAAGGCGAAATGTAGGTGTCCTTGGCACCTCTGCCTATCCCTTCTAGGAAAAAGGCGTGAGTTTATGTATTTAAGTAATAAATAACAAAAGATGGTGAGACATTCATATCCGCTCGGATAGTAACCGTATGTATGAATCAGCCCATATACGTCCCACTGCTGGGCACGGGTCTCCTCTACAATCGAGAGTACGATTGAGAGTGGTCAGGCCATATAGTCCTCCACGCTGGCCTAGTGCGGGTTGGCGGACTTACATACCATAGAAATTCTTATAAATCGCTATGGTATGCAGGTTCCCTCACGATATTTTCCTTCACCGTTTTAGTGAGTGGTGATTGGCTATCAATACAAACATGACTCCGAAAAGTCAGAGGTTTATGAAAAAATTATATATAGCACTATAATTTCAGTCAGTGACAATATCCACATACCAGTTCCAAATCAATGAGTTTCGCTCTCTCCTGCTCCAATAACTGTTCAAGATTCCTCTTCTTCTTGTTAGCTTGCGAGTTGTCCACTTGTATAGTAGCCAACTTTCTCTTGATCACTTGCAATTTTTCTGCCACCTCCTCTTTACGTTTTTGCATTCCATCGTATTTTCTAAAATAAACACATGGTATATTATGATTACCTTTCATTGGTAGCACTTTTCTCATGTGTAGAGGCCGCCTGGGTAGGTAACACCGCAATGTCTATTTTCCACGCCAAACAGCAGTGTAAATGCACTGTTGTATTTCAGATTCAAGAACATTGTAGACGGAGTAACTACTGGACATATTGAGACTTAAAATCTTATGTCGCAGGATGGCGAGCGCACTGGAATGCCAAGCATTGCTTTGTAATTCAAGGTGTTGTTTGGTTTTGCTACTGTTCATGAGCGGTCGTATCGCTTACCATCAGGCGAACGGCATGCTCGTCTCGACATTAATTACAATAATAATAAAAGAATAAAGACTGTAAATACTTCTGATATATTTCAATAGGTTGGCAAGTTAAGTGGAAGTCGGTAAAAGACAATGTACTTACTGCATTCCAGTCTTGAGAACTGTGTTCTTTTCATTCAATTCCTCCTTAATCTTATTCAAGTCTTCATCGATTTTATCCAGGTTCCCTTTCAGTTCCTCCATCTCTTTCTCTTTAGCCTCTATTATTTTGTTTGTTTCGTGTCTGCAAAATTAAATACGTTTATATTACATTTAAAGCTAATAAATCTGAATGAAACAGTTTAAACACTCGAAGCCTTCGTTACGTATAGTAACCTATAAAATTATGTGAAGTATGAATGTACGTATGTACATTCAGCAAAAGTATTCTTCTTAGGAAAATAACTATAAATCATAATCCGCTTCAACAAAGTCAAATAAAAATTCAATGTGCTGTAATAAGTTTCCAAATGTGACTAGTGTTTGATAACTAGATTTACAAAAAAAATATTACGCATACCGTAACAATATTCTACAGTGTGACTAAAAACAAAATTATCCTAACACCTAAATATAATTGAAATAAAATAATTATTTTCGTGGTCACGAAAGCTGCAAAATAATCGAAACGTCGGGAAGTAAAAAAATGTAAAAACTAAACCAAACTCACGATAAAATCCGTAAAACATAGTTTTATTTCAATACGTAACATTCGCGTTAATCTGAAAACAATTATACTTAAATATAACTTACATATATTTCTGTAGCAGCATATTCCTGGTCCTCAAAGAAGCATTAGTATGGTTCATGAGTTCCACCGCCTCTCTCATTGGCTGTTCCAATCTCTGCTTCTCTTGTTCAACCAGACGGACCCTGTTCAGTTTCTCTTTGCGCATCTCTGTTAGTTCTTCTACTTTTAACGCTAACTTCTCTATTGGTATCTGTTGAGAAAGATTTCGGTAAGAAAATCATATTTTATTGCAATGGCTGATATAATTATTATAAGTTTCTTGGAGCAACAAAGGGGAGGCCTTTGCCCAGCAGTGGGACACATTAAAGGCGATTAAAAAAAGTTTCTTTAATGAAATAAATACTTTTTTTTAAAGATTCTATTGGTTTTTAAACAGACCAAAACGTATTAGATAAGTCATAAAATATAATAAAAATCTCTACAAAAATTTTTTTGTGTTGAAAAGGCTCAAACTAAAATGGTTTCTCAATTTTAACAACTACAAGTTATACATAAAATATATCGAATATTTTATTTACATACCTTATATCTAGAAGTGCCAATGATGTCCTCTAAGTACTCCAACATTCCGGATTCGTGCTCGTTCTGAGCTTTTGGTTTCATCATGGCAATCTGCTCCACTTCACCCTAAAATCACATTCTATACACATAAACAAATAATGGTCGTCACTGGTGGTAGGTCTCTAATATGTGAGAGGCCATCTGGGTGGGTACCAAAGCAGTGTCTATTTCTCCCGTCAAACAGCAGTGTAAATGCACTGTTGTGTTTCGGATTGAAGGGCATTGTAGCTAGAGTAACTACTGGACATATTGAGACTTAACATCTTATGTCTCAGGATGGTGAGCGCAGTGGAATGCCAAGCATTGCTTTGTAATTCAAGGTATTATTTGGTTTTGCTACTACTGTTTATGAGCGGTTGTATAGCTTACCATCAGGCGAACGGCATGCTCGTCTCGCTATTCATCGCAATAAAAAATAAAAAAAAGTTTTGGATACGAGTCTTTACCTCGTACATGGTGGTAAACTAATTCAAGGATTTTTTTCTTGTTTGCGTTTCGATCCAGAAATCATCATAAAGAATACATTTTATAATAAAGTGAATACCTACATATTTTTTCATAATTTCTGGAATTTTGCTAGTATATCTATTAATGTTGAATGATACTGAACTACAATTTTAACCATCAAATCAATTTTCTTGTTATTTTTCAAATAATGATGAATTTATGTTTCGATAAAAAAACCTAATATAAATCACAGAAAATCGAACACATTACCTGCAAAATAAGAAATCTGTTATGATCCAAATCAATTCCGTGTGATCTGAGCATCTTGGCAACCTCTTTGAACTGTACTTTCCTTCCATTGAGCGTGTAATACGATGAATTGTCTTTGAACGCTGTGCGAGACACCACTATCTCAGTATTGGGCACTATTTCAAATGTGTCACCGGGCTGAAACAAAAAAACATTTTACATACATAACCAACTTCGCTAACCCGCACTAGGCTAGCTTGGTGGACTTTGACCCAAACCTCTCTAGATTGTAAAGACCAACCGTGCCTTGCAGTGGGACGTATATGGGCTGACAACAATCGTACATATAATGTTTATCCCTTCCGAACGACTTTTGAATCCAGTTTGAGCAAAGAAAACAAAACATTCGATAATTTAAATAGGGTTTAAAACTATCTATGATTACGGCAGTTTTTTTTTTTTAAATGTACATTCAAATATCAAAAACCACAATCGATATTTAATTGGATCAAAAATGTAACGATCTATTATTCAATAAACCAATGTATCGATTAGACGCACCGATAACATTATATTACACAGGTCAGTAAAATATTTACACTATTAAATACTAGAGCTGTGACCATTATTCCGCTGTATTTTTATTTATTTATGTATCTAACACATTAACAGCGTATATATTACATACACTTACTCGCATAATGAAGGTCTATAATATTTACTCATATGTGAGAAGCCGCCTGGGTGGATACCACCGTAGTGTCTATTTCTCCCGTCAAACAGCAGTTTAAATGCACTGTTGTGTTTCGGATTGTTGGACATTGAAGCCATAGTAACTACTGAACATATTGAAACCTAACATCTTATGTCTCAGGATAGCGAGCGCAGTGGAATACCAAGCATTGCTTTGTAATTCAAGGTGTTGTTTGAAATACATTTTGTTGTTTTGTGTTTATGTATTACACATGTTTGATTTTTTTAATTGCTATGAATGGCGGGACCTGCATGTCGTTCGCCTGATGGTGAGCGATACGACCGCTCATGAACAGTAGCAAAACCAAGCAAGACCTTGAATTGGCATTGGCATTCCACTGCGCTCGCCATCCTCAGACATAAGATGTTAAGTCTCAATATGTCCAGTAGTCACTCTGGCTGGCTGGCGGTTGTAACTACCCAGACGGACAATTAACGTATTATTTCACATCAGTTTTATATAGGACAATGACACCAAAGGGAAGAGCTGTCCCATTCCTTCCTGGCTATAGTGACAACACTGCGCCTGATGGTAAGCGCAAGCCAGCACGCGTGGTTCTGTTTAGGAATGAAGAGGAGGGGATTAAATTAAACAATTCTTCAGAGCATTCACCGTGATACACACGGTAGAACATGCTTAGAGGCGACATCCCTCCGCAGTTGTAGCGACTCTAAATTGCTCGTAACGTGTGCATGATGCATCAGGCACACTTAGTACAACCGAACAAAATGAACCAAAAAATTTGTCACAGGACTAAATGGTAATTGTTACAAATTGAATTTCACGCGCGTTACATGAAAATGTATATAAGCTGAGGAAATAAAGTTTTTCTTACAAAAAGTATTTAGTGCAGTTTTGTAAGCATCCAAGTAATAAGCGTTCATTTTTCAAACATGAAGATGAACATATTTCTCTGTAAGTAACGATATTTATCATTTCATAATATTATAATTTAATCATGTTAACGAATTTAAAATAATAAATAAATAAATACACCCAACATTTACATGCATAATCCTAAGATCAATTCGAACTGGTCCCCACACTAAGATCTAGTCTTGTATCGTGGGTGTTCTATGCTACATCATGGTCGTGGGTATCACGAACTAGGAGAGACTTTTCGGTCTCACAAACACCCATACCCGAAACAAATACCTTTGAATCATACAAATATTTGTCTCGCTGCGGGGATTTTTATATTAATTAATTATCAGCCCAGGGCCAGGTATTTGTGCCCGATATGGCGATAGGCTAGCCCCTATTATAAATAAATAAATAACACCTAACAGTCACATACATAGTCCTGACCCCACACTAAGATCGAGTCTTGTGTCGTGGGTATCAGGAACTACGAGACACTTTTCGGTCTCACAAACACCCAGACCCGGAAGAAATATTTGCGGGCCGCACAAACATTTCTCTCGGTGCGGGGATCGAACCCGCGACCTCTCGTTTCACAGGCGGCATCTAACCAACTGCGCCACGGAGGCTGTCAAAATTACATCATGGGACGGAATATACATGGCGAAACGTGGGTGTCTTGGTCCACCTCTCCCTACCCCTTCTGGGAAAAAGGCATTTTTTGTATGTGTTTATTTAATGACTCGCTTTAATTACAGGTTTAGTGCTGTCAACACTAATGGGCTTTGCAATTGCCTTTGTACCCGACCACAAATTCAGTTGCGTGTGCGCCCCAATGCCTCCATACATATGCGCCAGTAACGGTATAACGTACCACGGTTGGTGTAATTACAGATGTGGATTGCATTATTATCCTGACATGCATCCACTTCACATTGGACCTTGCAAATGACCAATATATCTCGAATGTTGAAGACATAAAAATATAAATATAAAATGTGATTTTATTTTATTTCCTAGAATCTCCAATGAAGATAACACATATTAATATTAAAGTTTTTTTTTTATTGCTATGAATGGCGAGACGAGCATGCCGTTCGCCTGATGGTAAGCGATACAACCGCTCATGAACAGTAGCAAAACCAAACAACACCTTGAATTACAAAGCAATGCTTGGCATTCCACTGCGCTCGCATCCTGAGACATAAGATGTTAAGTCTCAATATGTCCAGTAGTTACTCTGGCTACAATGCCCTTCAACCCGACACACAACAGTGCGTTTACACTGCTGTTTGACGGGAGAAATAGACACTGCGGTGGTACCCACCCAGACGGCCTCTCACATATGAGAGACCTACCACCAGTACATATGTATCCTTCTACATGCATCTTCAATGACAGGAGAGTACAGCTTGCTCAATGTTTATTAACAACATCAATATTAGTACAATAATAACATTTCTAATAAGAATATGGAAGTACAGTCTGCTACTGAATGAGACTAAAGGGCTTTTTAATAAAATAATTATTTTTTTCTATAACACCTATTCGTATATTCATCCGAACGAACGAACGAACGAAGTTCGAAACTTCGGACGATCGAAGTTTATATACGATACGAATGTATCTACTCTGTAAAAGTTCGAAGTTGTATAACGTACGTACATCGTAACCATAAGTCAATTACGACCATAAGTATATGTAGGTACATTCGTATCGTATATAAACTGCGATTATCCGAAGTTTCGAACTTCGTTCGTTCGGATGAATATAGTAGGGCCCCTTATCCCATATATACAACACATACATACATATTGTAGATCAAGGTATTGCAGCCCTACCAATTTAAACACTTCACAAATTTTCCACTGGTGGTAAGTCTCTCATATGTGAGAGGATGCCTAGGTACCACCCGTTGTATATTTCTCCCGCCAGCAGTGTAAATGCACTATTTTGTTACGGTTTGAAGAACATTGTAGCTAGACTAACTATTGGTCTATGCCAACGAATGCCAAGCATTGCTTTGTACTTCATGGTGTTTGGTTTTGCTACTGTCCATGAGCGGTCGTATCGCTTCCCATCAAGCGAATGACATAATCGTTTCGTCATTCGTAGGAATTAAGATTTTTTTTGCAAATAAACCAAATTATCAAGTATTGTATGAAATATAATCAAATAATGTTACATAATTAACAGAACTAGCAGTTTTTTTTTTCATTGCTGTGAATGGAACTGAATGGAATGTGAACTAATATGCCATTCGCCTGATGGTAAGCGATACGGCCGCTCATAAATAGTAGCAAAACCAAACAACACCTTGAATTACAAAGCAATGCTTAGCATTCATAGACATAAGATGTTAAATCTCAATATGTCCAGTAGTTACTCTGGCTACAATGCCCTTCAATCCGAAACACAACAGTGTATTTACACTGCTATTTGACGGGAGAAATAGACACTGCGGTGGTACCCACCCAGATGGCCTCTCACTTATGAGAGACCTACCACCAGTAAAGTGTGCAGCAGTTATGTTAAAATAAATCTGATTTCACGCATTTTATATTAAAGTGTAGAAAAACGACGCGTGAAACCTATTTATTACATTTCTGATTAAATGTGATCAATGATAGCCTCCGTGGCGCAGTCGGTTAGACGCCGCCTGTGAAACGAGAGGCCGCGGGTTCGATCCCCGCACTGAAATAAATGTTATATGAAATAGAGAGCGTTCACCGACACGATATTTGCGACCAATCGAAACCACTGCGAGCCAAGTGTCAGTCGCTTCGGACACGCATCTAGTGATATTCTTTGCGCCAAGATGAAGCAAATGAATAAAAGTTATTACAATTGGATATAAAACTTCAGATTATAACAATTTAATATAATTTAAAAAAAAAACAACAATATTATAGAAAAACGATAAAAAAATCTTAGATTATCACATACACATTCTCAACAACTATATAAATAAAATTACAATTTATTCTTTTTTTTTTTAACAAAAGTGAAGTACATACACAAGCATGACTTCTGTTAGCATTCTGTGGTTGAGTGTTATTTATTTATTTATCTAATCTTTTCAATAAAGTCAGTAAATATTAATGGAACAAGCATTCTTCAAACTTTTAGTCATGAGCAGCATGAAAACACTATGTATCTCACAAGTGATGCATTTTTTATTGAATAAGATTGTTTAGTGAGATGGCCATGTCAAACAATTTTATTTAAAACATAGAAGAGTTTTCATCATTTCAACTTAAGGCAGAACTGATCCCTTAAGTAGGGACTGGATACATTAACCCACTTGGTTTTATATGGATCTCACAACTTTTCACAGTAGAAAAACTGAATTGCGAGACTTGATTTTTTTATAAGTTTCGTTGTCTAGGGCATCTTTTTATTCTTCTCATAGGAACTTGGATATGCAGAGTGACATGACAGACTCCAATAGATCATATTTATCATAATTAATCAAATTCATGTTCAAACTAAAGAACTCAACTTCTTAATATACATATTTTTTATGATTTGGCAAATTATGATAACAAACAGTAAATCCCCTGAGAGCAAGTCACTGGACTTGCACCTCCAAACGCCACATACATATCCACCTATTGCTAAACATTTCCAGAGTTTAGATTGACAGACTGCAGTAAAGGGAAAAATAAATTGTGTCAACACTTACCCCATCAATGATCTGGCAAAAATGCACCTCTACCGAAGCACTGGTGATATTTGGGTGCTTGCTTGAAGAGTGTATCAGGACTGAAATTTTCTTAGATCTGATTTTAGTCGCTCTGTATCCAAATACAAACAACATTGAGTCTATTACATTGCTTTTACCACTGCCGTTGGGTCCAATTATTGCTGTGAAGCTCTGTGAACAAGAATACATAATATTATTACACTATATTAAATGTTCCACTTCTATAGATGGATTAATTGATTTGTAATATTTTTTAACATTTTCATACATATTTAATGATGGTTGTAATAGTATTATTTTGTTGTTTATTATGCTAGTTTCTTCAAGTGATTCATAAAAGGTTGATTGCATTGAACCAAGACCTCTGTGTACTGCTGCTAGGCATACATACTGCTTTGCTATTTTCTTGTTTACATGATAAGTGTATTTAGAGCAAGTATATAATTGAGTTATTTATTACTAAAAGCAAACAAATAATACATTCATAAATAACTAAATATTATTCTAACTGCACAATTTGGATAACAACTAATTAATAAAGCTTTTGCTAGGCTGAATAGCGTCACTTTATACCTTATTAGAAGAAAAAAATTAAAGACCTGATGCTGTTCAATGTTTAAAAACATTTCTCTTTATTCCATTATACTTTACACTCTACGAGACAATCATACCAGAAACAGTAATTACAATTATTAACTGAACTTACCTTGTGAAAAGGACCCAAATGTTGAACATCGGCGTAACTTTTGAAATTTTTGTTGACAATTTTTGTTATGATCAGACGGGGCCCTTTTGTTTCAAATGAAAGCGCGGGCTTTGGTGCTGGTGGGATGTAAATATCGCCAATACGAACTCCGCCTTCTTCATCGTCTGATATGTGATCAAATTCGTTCATGGGATCATCATTGCATGAAGGCCCTCCGTTTGCCGCCTGATCAACATCCATCGGTTCCTCGATCCGTCTCCTTTTTGCTGTATCCATAGTGAATTATTCGATGCTACCTCGCAAATGATTTTTAATTTGTTTTAATTATACGGTAGTTATGGAACAATACGTAATATTACAATACGTAATTAAACAATAAAAACATTTACAAAACGGCTAACGACTGTTTACCAAAATCAAAATTGACAATTGGTGTGTGCTACCAGTGCTAAAAACAACCTTTTTTAACTGGTATTATTGGTACAGCTACGCAAAAAGAGTCTGTTTTAGTGAGGGCGCTAAAATCGCCAAATAAATCAAAAAAACATGTGTAAATAACGGGCATGCCGCATGCAGCTCAACAGACATTTTCGGCGGCATCCACAGATCAACAAGAAAGCGGCATCCGCATATGATAGTTTACTTTTTAAGTCTTTTCCTCCTCGCATCGTTTTTCTCATTTCCAAGGGTCGTGATCTCCTGCATATGGACTAATCTTTGTTCTGACTATACTGAGCCACGCCACAAGTTTCCACACCAGTGCACACCAGTTTTTAATTAAATAGCCACAGCCCACAATCTAGTGGTCTATTCTTTGGCCACAATAAAATAAAAATATCGAATTGTCTATTGCACCGTCTGACGGCAGCCGTCAATTTTCATCATAGACAATTACATAAATAAACATGGCGAACCGCACTGTAAAAGACGCGAAATCAATACGCGGTACAAATCCGCAATATCTAATAGAAAAGATTATAAGATCTCGAATATATGACTCTAAATATTGGAAAGAAGAATGTTTTGCTTTAACTGCGGAATTGTTGGTGGACAAGGCTATGGAACTCCGCTATATTGGCGGCGTGCACGGAGGCTTCATATATCCCACACCATTCCTGTGTTTAGTGCTAAAAATGCTTCAAATACAACCTGAAAAGGACATAGTGGTGGAGTTTATAAAAAACGAAGAGTTCAAGTACGTGCGCGCCCTCGGTGCTTTTTATATGAGGTTAACTGGAACCTCGGTTGATTGTTACAAGTATTTGGAGCCCCTGTACAATGACAACAGAAAGCTACGAAGGCAGACCCGTGAAGGGCAGTTTGAAATAGTCCATGTTGACGAGTTTATAGATGAACTGTTGCGGGAAGAACGCTTGTGCGATATTATTTTACCGCGTATTCAAAAAAGACCTATCTTAGAAGAAAACAATGAGCTGGAACCCAAAGTTTCTGCTTTAGACGATGATTTGGATGAAGATATGCCGTCAGACGAGGATAACGCAGATCCTGAGACTAAAGAAAATAAACGCGATAAAGAACGAAGAGAGCGGGAACGTAGAAGAGACAGGTTAGTTCTGTTAAATTTCTGGTTTTGTATTGTTATAGCCTGTCTCAATGGCGTCGAAAGTTTGAGCCCACAAAATGTATTACTTATGTGTGTCATCTTCACACAGGATAGGGCTGGTCAACCTGTCTTTCCCAATATTTCCATTGAAATCTGCCTTCTTGCTGCATTCATTAGTTTCGTATGTTGTTTGTTAATTGTTATCAGCCATTTCAACCTTAAGGGATTGTCTGATCTCTGCAGTCATTTTATCATCATCAGCCTGTTGCAGTCCAATGCTGGACATAGGCCTCTCCCAAGGTACGCCCCAGAGCCAGAGCCCTCTTGTGCAAGTCATTCTGCCATTTGGCCCAAGGGTGCCTCACGCATAAGTTGAGACACTGTCTTCACTTTATAGTGAGTTTTACAGAAGTTATCTGTTTTGCGACATATGTGGCCAGCCCATTGCCACTTCAACCTACTGAGTTTGTGAAGCCATCTCAAGTGATTTTATGGCTTCCTCAAATCCTAAATAAAATGTGAAAACATAGTATGAAGGGGGGACATATTCTAATGTGATAAAGCCTCATTCATTAGGGATAAAAAATAATATATCTAAGGCTTAACATTGGTTATATTAGTGCAACCCAAATTCTTCACTAGACTCTCATTTGTTTGTTCTACATCATCAATGATGAATTCTTCTGGACAATAACAAGGCTGTCTCTTTTTATTAAATCTCAATATCAAATCCTTGCATTGGCATAACATTTTAATTTGGCAGAAATATATTTTGCCATTATTATAAATTTGGAATAATCATGAGCCTAGTTTCAATCTCTCAGTGTTTATTACTTACTTGTAACGATGGTAAACTTTGACAAAGTTAGAATTGTAACAGGTGGGCTGAAAAGTTAAAATATAAAAATTCTATATTTTTATTGAATTTGATTTTATTATATCTTCGAAGGCGAAACAACAATTATAGCGGTCATACAATTTTTCAGTACCATTTTTATAGTATGATTTGTCTTTAGCCTCAAAATAGGCTTCAGTTTACAAACTAACATGTATAATTAGCTACAAGTGATTAGTTAATAATTGTAAAATATAAGCTTATTATTATTTCTTGATATATTATATTGATACCTAGGATTAAATAGCAAAATAAGTTAAAGCGTCAATGTCGAATTAGGTTTTAACCTGTAAGATATTGTACTGTGTGTTGAAATAAATAAATAACAAAAGTTGCTTCACTAAAAACCTATAACTCACATACTGGTAGTACAACTGCCATTAAATTTATACACATGTCTTTTGAAGGTTATAGCTAACTAAAGATCATGTGGATTTAATACTAGTAGCACTATATATGTGTCAGCCTACGAACTTTTCAGCCCACCTAATAAATTACAATAGTAAACATTTACAAAATCTTATAAAAATAAAAAAATTAGAACATTTAGAATATCATTGTTCATACATATACTAACTTACAATAATATATTTTAATAATTTTCGTATTAAATTATTCCAGGTCCAGGGAACGCGATCGACGCGAGAAGGATCGCAAAAGAGAACGATCCAGAAGCAGAGATAGGGAGAGAAGGCGCGAAAGAGAACGGGAACGGGAAAAAGAAAGAGAACGAGAGAGGGAGAAGGAACGGGACAGGGAGCGAATCAGGGAATTTAGGGAGCGTGAGCGAGAAAAGGAACGCAGAGACAGAGATAGACACGAAACAGACAGGCGTAGAGATAGGGGTAGATATTAAGTTATAAATAAATTGTTTGCTGTACATATTGTTTTATTATAGAGTTTGATGAAAAATGCGACATATTTTTGTTTGGCGTAAATCAAGTACATAAAATCTCATTGCTGAGGCAAACTTTACGCTGGTGATTATGGGGCGAATTATGCGCGATAGATTTACTGGGTGCTACTACATCGTATTCAGGAACGTCGCATGAATTACTTGCGCATAATTCACCCCCCAGGATAAGCTGATAGTGTACTGGGATAGAGTTTGTGTTTTTCTTCACGAAAGACTGTATTCCAAACCATTTAGTACACTATGTAGTATGAGTTATAATAACAATTAAAATAGGATAGTAAATTAACAAAAAAATATTCACGATTGAATAACACAAATGAATTGACACATTTATTATAAAACTCTTCAGCTTCATATATTAGTATAGATTATCGCTATCTAGAATATTTTTCTCCATAAATATAATTCTCTATACAGAATCTAGGTATAAGTACTTTTAGGTACATAATTTCATTTCGTATTTACATGGATATATGTATTAATGGATTATACAATAAGCGTCTGTTCTTAAACATACCCACAAATGTATGTATATCTTTAGTTCTTACTAATTTTCATGCGCGCATGATTTTGCGCCTGTCCTGTTCTCTATTTTACAATCATATTCAATAGTTTCTGTTACAAATATGTGACGATAATTTCAAAATTTGATACTAATTAAATATGCTTTATTAAAATTAGCAGCAAATAAACATTTGAACGCTTTATTCAGACGAAAGCTCCCATGCTCTGCAGTAGGCTATTATAGACAGTATGGTACAATCATGATGTAACAGGGTGGCAGGGATTACCATTCTCTAAACATCATTTAAATTCTATTAATCATATTTTATACCATTCTATGATAATTACAAATCATTGTTCAACATTAGTAGGATATACATTATACACTTACATCCTTATTCATAGACAGTATTAAAACCTATTTTAGTTATCGAGTTTTGTCCCTTTCGAATTCAGGGAGGTTACTCTATAAAACGATACGAACTTCGAATATTCGGACGCCGTATGTAAAATTTTACTACTGTGCCTAGATACTCCGCAAAATGTTGGAATACTATATCGTACATCGTATTGATAAGTATAATAGAGAATTATATTGATTTTTAGAAGTGGAAAACATATCTTGCCTCGGACGTCGAACATCTGAACATTCGAAGTTCGTATCGTTTCATAGAGTAAGCCTTCGATCAAATATACACTAGATACACAGTTCCCTGTAAAAGTTCTGTTAAAAAGTGGCACCGATGCATGACATTAAAAAGAGTAAACAAAAAGATCACATATTCCAAATATATTAAGGCAAATTCCACCTTATTCCTGGAGCTTAAAGTAGCTTTTCACATAATATTGTCTAAAGTTATGCGACGTTTTGGAAGCAACGGTCGGTGCGTGATTGAAGGCGAAAAAGTGCTTAAAGCACTCTTTTTTGGTGCCATTTTCTAAGCGCTCATGTTGTATCTGGTGTATATTTGATCGAAGTAGTAAGCCCTCAGTTTGAGTGAAGAAGACAAAACATTCGATAACTCCTAAATGGGTTTTAAAACTGTTTATTAATTACGCCTTTATTATTTAGTAGTTCATATAATAGTAATAGACCTATGAACTGTTATTTTTTATTTTGATAAAATTGGTGCATTTGAATTTCACAAACACCTAACAGTTTGGACACAACTACCCTCTAATTCCTCACATAGTTAGATACCATTCTAAGTTTACGTTTTCTATAATACGAGCATGAGCAATTTTGGCTTACACGTTAAACTGAGTCAAACGCGTCAGAAATTTAAAAATGTAATCATATAAAAATGGCCAAAACATCAGATCTTTCTAGCAATGAGTTACTGGTTTGCACCGAAATTGAAGAAAATAAATAGAATGTTGAAGGGTTACAAAACAAAAAATAATCACAAGGGGCAATCACATCTTTAACTTTTGTTATAAAACGTAGATAAATATTTATGTTTGATCTACCGATTTGTATGTCTTCGTGTTCAAAACCCACTTAATATAAAATTATATTATTTATAAACTAGAATTAAATTACTAACTGAATAGAGACAAACTTGGGAAAGCGCTTTATATTGGAGAACATCTCATTCAGTTCATGTCTTTTTCCCATTTTCGCGGGTTAGTTACTGATTTTGTAAACAATAATCACGCTAAAACTTATCTTGTAAATAAAATAACATTAAAAATGAAAAATAAATAATTAAGCAACATTAATTAGACTGATATGAAAACTTAAAATGTAAAGCTTAGTTATTTCTCGAGATGGAATTTCAATCAGCAGTAAACACATTTAATTCGATGCCACTTTTGAATGCAGTAACATTTTAATCTATCTAACTTGGATTTTTTTTTTTAATTTCCTTGGCGTAACTAGAAGGCACAATTTTCTAAAATTGGTTGTTTTGTGTTTCCTTCACATTCCACAGTTAATACGAAAACCAAGAAAAGATAGGAACTTCGATATTAAAACTATGTCAGGAAGAAATATGTGAAGAATTAAGGATTTAATTTTCAATATCACATCTTAAAAGCGAATTTATTTATAAAATTATATTTATAAGATATTGCAATATATACCTAAGTCGATTTTTAAAACATCGATCGACGCTACCCATAGTGTAACCCAAATAAAAAATTAAGACTTTGTTATTTTCATATAAAACTGATTTAAATCTATCTAGCGTTGCTAAAAATACATTATTATTTACAATTTAAGAGTATGAGTTCAATATCAACTTTCTTTAATATTATTCCTTCCCACACTTTGAAATCGACGCAAAATATATGCGAAATAATTCCCTTAAAAATTCAAGACCGGCTTTTTTTAGTAAACCATATTAAATTTATTTACAAACCTTGCTAAAACAGCATAATATTTTAATATTTTCACCATATTTGTACTCATGACTTCTAGTTACGCCAAAATTCCTTTTCAATTCTCCTCACTATTCCGTATAATTGAGTTCTTTATGATGCCACTCAGCGATGGCACTGTAAACTTTTGCTAGAAGGTCGGCGCATTCATTATGAAAATCCTCTGTTCCTCTTTCTTTATCCACCAGAGTAAGCGATCCACTGCTTTTATCGCTTGATCTTTCTCCATTAAAGCGTCAAACGTTACGTACAGTTCGAAGCCGTTTGTCACCTGTAAATAAATAAATACATTTAAATAGTCCTGACTCCACACTGAGTCGAGTCTTGTGTCGTGAGTATAAGAAAGTAAGAGACTTATCTGTCTTAAAAAATCAAAGTTTAATAAAATATGTGGGTCACACAAACATATGCGATGTACGGGGATCGAACCCGCGTTCTCTTTTTTCACGGTTGCCACTAAACCAATTGTGGGCGAAAGATGTAGTAAGATAGATTGCCAGCTTCCGTGGCGCAGTCAGTTAGACGCCGCCTGTAAAACGAGAGTCCGCGGGTTCGATCCCTGCACCGAAGGAAATGTTTGTGTGACCCACAAATATATATTTCGGGTCTGGTTGTTTGCACGCTACAAAACTAGATGTTAGTGTGTCAGGACTATGTATGTGACTGTTGGGTGTTCTTTATATAAGGATAAGTAAGTATCTTTGTATTATGGTATTACCCCAACGCAAGGTGCGTTGGGGTAATACCATAATGGAAGGGGTAAGAACGTAAATTCTTATATTTTATAAGAGATTACGTTTTTACACCTTGCGCATTATTAGTAAGGTGTTATCCCAACGCACCTTACTCCGTGATTGCATTGAATAAATAATATGTATAGTTGGTTCTAGTTTTGACATTGAGCAGGTCAGAATATTTTTGTCGATTGAGATAGTTATCAGATATGGCAATGATACAATGTAATCCGCTTATACGATCAAATATAATATATTGAAGATAAAATCACTGTTGTACTCTCAATCTTTTATTAAATTTGTCCTTATCATGCTATTTCTATCTTTAAAGATAATCTATGATTTTCAAAATCTTCAAAAATTTCAAAATAAAAATCATTGACTATCAGATAGACTGTCAGTTAGATTAGCTATAAAAATAATAAACACTTACCCAAGCCAAAATGGTGTCTTGAGAATTCGACCTAAATATCAGCTTAGCTGGTATAGAAGTGCAATGTATCTGGCTGCAAAACTGTCTGTAATTCCTCACATAATCTATATCTGACAGCTTCTTTATGGGTTTCTCCACTATATCCCCCCCTTCTTTATGCCTCATCCTGTAATCCTGTAGCCTGTCTAGACTTATAGGGTCTGAAGTAAAAAGCTGCGCAGTTGATTTACACTTGTACATAAAATGCCTTATCTCTGGTATACCTATGTGTTTCAATGGATTTGTCGTGGGTAGATCTCTGTGCCGATTCAATGCGTCGTTTATAGCGACTAGGCAGTTGGATCTCCTCATTTTGTCCGCAATGGTGTGCT
Source organism: Hyles lineata (assembly GCA_030180105.1). Lineage (NCBI taxonomy): Eukaryota > Metazoa > Arthropoda > Insecta > Lepidoptera > Sphingidae > Hyles > Hyles lineata. Next base: position 3,402,977 of record JARJEE010000029.1, read on the forward strand.
TAGCTTGAGAGAGGGGGAAAAATGCGTCTCTCTGTACGGTTAGGAGTAGGAGGCAAGCTTGGCAATCCTCTGCTATGTAAGAAACGTGGCCGTGAAGAAATCCTCTGAAATATAATTGAATTATGTATCATTATATAAAAAAAGATAATGGGGGTACTGTAATTATGTACTACGTACTGTAATTACGCGACTAAAATCAATGATATAAATAAATTGTATAGTCAATGAAATATAGACCTTATTGCCTTAAGCTTAGATTTGAAATTTAACAATCACTATTGATTCTATTGTATTAGTCGATTATCGCCTGCTAATGAGCATTCGACTTTTGAATGGAATTTCTTTCAGGGCTCAGGACAATGTCTGAAGAAGCTTACCGTATGAATAGGTATACTAAAGTCATTCGCCCGAAGCACCATTCAGTTGTCATCATTTTAACCAATCATTAGATTTAAAGGAAACTTTTCTATAAGAAACAATAGTTTGAAAATATGTGATAAGCCGCCTCGGTAAGTGCCACAGCAATGTGTTTTTTTCCCGCCAAATGGCAGTGTAAATGCAGTGTTGTGTTCCGGTTTGATGAACAATACAGCCAGAGTATAACTGTACATAATGAGGCTTAACATCGTTTGTCTCAGAATGGTGGGCGCAGTGGAATGCCAAGGATTGCTTTTTGTTGCTACTGTCTATGAGCGGTCGTATCGCTTACCATGAGTCGAAAGGCATTCTCATCTCACCATTTTATGTTATAAAAACAAAACAGTATACTTACGTCGAATCAAACTTGGGCAAGCAAATGGGTGTCCAACTCTCAGCTGTTTTAAAAGATTCCGAGCTTCGCACCAAATTGAACAGTAAATGTATGTCAGAAGGATGTAAAGTATATTTCTTCATTCTGACTAATGTGATCAGTTGGTTGCCCGCTATCATTATGGCGAACACTAGATCTCTGATCTTGTGGCAAGTTGTAGTTATTGCATTTGTTATGTTCTCTCTAGCTTTTTCTGGTAATGGAAGACATCTTACTGCACCTGAAATGTGTATGATATAACATGATTTAGTGTACCGGTGCATCAATAGTTTAGTTCGCTCTCTCTTCAGCCACAGGAAGTCTAAGACTGAATGTAAGCCTCCTAAGGATTTCCTTAGACATTTGTTAAAAGTGGCTATTATTAAGCGACTTCTTGTCAATTTAATTTTATCATTCCAACTTGTAGCCGCACGTTTGAAACTTCTCTTACGTGTGGAATCCACTCGAGAACTTTTCCTTTGAATCGGTAATCACTTTGTGATACATGTGTCCTGTTCGCCTAATCTTACTAAATATTAAATACACCAACAGTCACATACATAGTCCTGCCCGCACACTAAGATCGAGTCTTGTGTCGTGGGTATCAGGAATTACGAGAGACTTTTCGGTCTCACAAACCCCCAGACCCTAAACAAATACCTGTGGTTTACATAAATATATTTTTAGCTGCGGATATCGAACCCGCGGCCTCTCGTTTACAGCCGGTGTTCAACCAACTCCAACACAGAGGCTATCAAGTAGTGAACTGCAAAATCTAAATAAAAGCTTTATTGCCTTGTTTGAGCCTTTTACTATCACCGTAAAAGGTTCCAGCGCACTTAAGGTGGCGCTTTATTGTTTTGAGTAGGACTGTTCTACTGAAAATCATCCTTTGACAGTGTATGCTCTAATGGTTTCTTAGATTTACGCGAATGTTACAGATTAATTTTTTTTTTTTACAAACAACTAACATAATAAAATAACTTTTAATGTTAATAATTTCATAATGAAGGTAGCCTTTGTAACATTCACAGAGCGGATGACTAACACCTCAGTCCGCCCCATGATCACGAAAGCTGCAAATTAATCGAAATGTCGAGATATTAATAAAATAAATATATCGGCGATTAAATCAGTGAAAATTATATTTTTTTTATTTCAAATCTATGATGTCACGACAGTTTTGCATGTACCATCAGATACTATATAAAACTAGTATTTGAAAACATACCTAATAAAAACGCTGGATCTTTCTCCATAAATATAAGTAAATGATCTATTAACCGCTCAGCACCAGACAAGAGTCTTCGTAAGTCATAATTTCTCCTCTGTTCAAATATTCTGTTCAGCTGTGTTAATGTCAGCACTGATACAATTTGATTGAATGCATAACTGAAAAATAATCGTATCGTTTTTAGAGTAACCAAAGAATAACAGAAAACTTAAACAATCAGTTGAGATCGAAAAATAAAAAATCGAATGGGCATTATTAGGTCATTAATTAAAGATCAAGGTAGTAAAAACAATTGTCATAAAATTGTCGTAAACAAATATTCAAAAATAAACAACTGCACTATGTTTTGTAAATTAAATCATATATAAAGATGATGATATTGGTCATATAAGCATATTTTTGTATAGATTGCTTTGTCCTAAATAGATGTATCAAATATCCAGTTACTATGAAATGGGTAGATTGAGGTCACTTTCAATGAGACAATTTTTTCAATTATCATATTATGACTGCTGTCATAGATAGACAATACAAAGTATACTTCAGTTATTCATTTCATTAGAATTTGACCATATTATTGGTTAACAAAATGAAGAACAATTTTATGACTCTAGGCTTCCAGAATTTTCAATATACAACACAAAGGTCACTGGTGGTAGGTCTCTCATATGTGAGAGGCCATCTGGGTGGGTACCACCGCAGTGTCTATTTCTCCCGTCAAACAGCAGTGTAAACGCACTGTTGTGTTTTGGGTTGAAGGGCATTGTAGCCAGAGTGACTACTGGACATATTGAGACTTAACATCTTATGTCTCAGGGTGGCGAGCACAGTGGAATGCCAATCATTGCTTTGTAATTCAAGGTGTTGTTTGGTTTTGCTACTGTTCATGAGCGGTCGTATCGCTTACCATCAGGCAAACGGCATGCCCGTCTCGCCATTCATCACAATAAAAAATAAAACAATCAAAGCTTTACTCAATAACACTATTTCTTAAATAAGTTAAAAGATGTTTTTGTTACTTTTCTAAATTTCTAAATGTGTATCATAAACAAGTTAAATATTAAAACATAGATTAGGCCTTATTAATAAACATGTGTGAGGATTAACTTAAGCCCAAGGCTTTTGAATTTATTGAATTAATAAAAAGATAGAAAAATCTTTTTAATTTTAAAATCAGTGGCTTGCCATAACAGGATTGCCATGTTACGTCGAAGTATACCATAACGATTTATAAGAATTTCTATGGTATGTAAGTTTGCCAACCTGCTTTAGGCCAGCTTGGAGGACTATATGGCCTAAACACTCTCAATTGTAGAGGAGGCCTGTGCCCTGCAGTGGGATGTATGTGGTCTGATACAGTAAGGTTCTCGTAGTATTAATTAAGTACATTGAGCTGATTGTTCCTTCAATAGAATCACAGTAGTTAAGGTAATACATATCAATATACTTACGTCAACTGCAACACTAGTTGTGTCTCACTTTCATTTGATTTTGAAACAGCAACCAGTATTAAAGGACCTTTAACTAGGAACACAGCTTTGCAGTCTTTAGTAGTAATAGATCTCAATATATCCTGGTTCTGTTCTTCTACAACGCTAACTAACGCTTGAATAACACCACATAATCCTGCAAGTTTATCTTCATTGCCGTACCTGAAAAGAGGAATAAGAATTTTGTATATTATCATTAAGTATTGTTGCATAGAGAATGTTGGTGACCAATTTTTGTACTTTAATAAGAATGTATATTTTCTAAAGTTGGTATAAAGAAATTAGAAGTCCTAATTAGGCATTTGTATGCTTATAAAGCCATTATTGAAAGTGTTTAAATACAACAAAAATAGATAATAAAATCTGATAATGTTAGTAACATTCATTTAATTAATTGATTGAGCATTATTACCTGGAATAAATAGGCTTCCCAGCAGAGCTTAATATGAAAACATGTTTCTCCTTATTAATTAGTTCTGGTGAATGAAGATAGTTCTCTGGAGCATTGTCGGCATCATCACCATTTTCATTAGTTAAGTTTGAGCTGCTTGCAGATGCAGAAATTGTACCCTGTATATGTAATTGGAGAAATATGTAGATTTTATTTTTAAATTATCTTAGTTTTAATAAAAATTGTTACGAAACTCTTGTAATCATGTTTGTTTATTGATACACACTGGGACTATTGAATAAAAAATAAAAAACTTGGATAGTAATATTATCCAGAAGTAACATAGGCTAATTCATAGATTTTTAGACCTTCTCAAAGTACGATTATTTACTAAAAATCTAAATATCGACAAAAAATATAAAGTAGGTACCCTTACATCTTTAGATTGCAAATCATCTGTGGATTTTGTGTTCTTCATTTGGCTTTCCTTGGAGTCTTCGCCGATCTCACTCTGAATTTCACTTATAGTGCTACTTTTAGTAGTCAGAGCATTCCGGTCCTGAAGACTGGAGCTCATTTCAGAAGCAAATTCTTCAAAAGAATCCGTAGGGTTCAGAATACTTTCAGGACATGCCCCCGGTTCTAGCTCATCAGGAATGTTTTCGTCCCCGTGGACATTAGTTGGCACATTATCTTTCGATGTAGATGCCATTACAAATAATTTTCATTAAATAAACTGCGGAATTTTAACAAATTTTTCTTTTGTAAAACTGTACTCAATATTTTTTGTGGTCGCGTTCCCTTGCTTCTCAGTTCGGTGACGGAACACGTTGTTCCTGTCTTTTTCTAACTTGGTTTCGATGCATATCTTGCTGTCTCAACATTATGCTATATATATTCGTTAATTAGGTCTAGGAGTTGGAATTTTTAATAGATGTCAACTGTCAGAGGTGTCAAATGTGTTAGCTTGACACTTGAATTTTCTCAACTTGTGTTACAAGCATTGAGGTATACAACAATGGTTACAAGGAATTAAAATTCACGTACATTTTTTATCCGCAATGAGACAAACCCAGGTAAGTTTCTATGTCTACATTTTAATCGTATTGCAAAGCTTAGTTGGGCTTATTCATAGTGATAACGTAAACAAATGCGCAATAATAATCGAAATGTAAAAAAATACTTCTAATAATTCATAGCAAATTCCTTAGGATGCATTAGTGCTAATTTTAATATGTAGGCGCTAGTAGTGTTAGTGTTTGTAAGTTCTTTAAGTGAGGACTGAAGTACGAACAGGCAAATAAGCAAATCGGAATCTGTCGGAAAGTGCGGGAGATAATCGCTTGTAGCCACTTGAGGTACAATTTATTGTATGACACGTTACTTACGGGACATTATGGTTCGGCACAATTTTGAAAGATGTAGTTATGGGATCACACACTGATATCCCAGATATGGAAAAGAACGAAAAGATTAGTCAAAAGATATTCCTACAAACTGCTTACGAATCATGTTTGTAGTTTCAATTTAAAAAGTACCTAATCATATTTTAGACTGCCTCGGTGGCGTAGTTCTTCCACGGAAAGATTACAAAGCTGAGGTCTCAGGTTCGAATCCCGGATCGGCAAGGTGACATTGGATTTTCCTATTAATGATCAGCTCGGAGTCAGAGATTTGTGCCCAATATGGTGATAGGTTCGCCCCCTATCACATAGAGGAACGGAACATACAAAAAATGAGAGTGTCTTGGAAGCACCCCTGCCTACCCCTTCCAAGGAAAAGGCGTGTTTATATACGCATGTAATTATATCTTCACAACCCTGTAATCAAAAACTGAATTTTGATACAAAGATAGACGTCATAAATATTGAACGTTATCGGCACCCTTTCACGTGCAATCACGTGTTATTTAAGCATCATTTGCTTGATAGATCCCTTTGTACTGAGAAAATTGCAACTCGTTTGTTCGAAGTTAACGAGACAAGCATTATTTTAGTTTTCCTTGTGCTTTGTCGCCGCTATTTTGTCCGCCGGAATGAAACTGTAAACGATATATTACTTAGTGGTCGCGAATATTTCTATCCGCCCGAAAACCGACCACACTTTTCGGGTTAAACCTACATCCGGTTCCGATTAGGCCGGCATAATTATATTGTCCAGTGGTGTGAGTAATCTATACTAATATTATAAAGCTGCAGAGTTTGTTTGTTTGTTTGTTTGAACGCGCTAATCTCTGGAACTACTGGTTCGATTTGAATGATTCTTTCAGTGTTGGGTAGTCCATTTTTTATAAACTGATAGTCAGAATTAAACATTTTGACCGCCATTTTAAAACGTGTATGCACCCGGGCGGAGCCGGGCTCGACCGCTAGTATATAAAATAAATGTGATCGTTACTTATCCATTGATACTCTACTAGGACCCCGGGATACTCGCCATCAGGTATAAGTGTGGTCACTTTCCGAGTATATATATCTTTTATTGCTGTGAATGGCGGGACAAGCATGCTATTCGCCTGATGGTAAGCGATACGACCGCTCATGGACAGTAGCAAAACGCAAAACAAATCAATGCTTGGTATTCCACGGCGCTCGTTATCCTGAGACATAAGATTAAGTTTCAATATATCCTGTAGTTACTCTGGCTACAATATCCTTTAAAAATAAATAACCATTTTTTTGTTTTTGTGGACAACTCTCAGATTAATATCCTAATTTTCTTTGGATAACTTATCATAAACAGAACTTTAACGATAATAACAATAGGTATTATACATTTCTAGAGAGGTTGAGATTTATAAACTTTGTACGTCTACGTAAAAAAAATCTAAAATAAAAAAAAATCCATTTCAAACATTTCACAAGACTAAAAGAAAGCCGGACAATGAAAAGCGTCCAACAATACCCTGTTTGACGGTTATTCCTTTAACTGCAGTAACGGCATGTAAGTTGAGTGGCACTGTGCTTGCAGTTATCGCCGCTTTCCGCATGGCCGCGCTCGGCTGGAGTGCCCTCAGGCCGATCGAAGACGATTTGTTACGATATTCAACATGAATTGTTGCCAGATATATGTTTGTAAATTGCCACTCCAGTTGGAAAGTCGTTTAAATTGATAAAACCTCTTTGATTTGCTATCTCCTTTTAGGTGAAACAAAATTGATTTGAATTTCGATTGTGGAGTTAATAAATTTGGAATTGTTTCGATATTTGAATTTTACGAACGATTGAGCGGGTAATCAGTTAGTTCACTGCACTTACTAACAATATAGTCACTTTGTCATGCCAATTTGTGTAAACACAATGTAAGTAAATTGTACACGATGATTGTTATCCAGGATATTAAACAATTTGTAACAACCCTTGTCATTTGTATTTGTAATGGTCTTTGATCTCTTCAAGACATTGCGTTTGCCATGTAAACTATTTGTTGCTTCCGTATTTCCCTTAAGGCTTTTTAGAAGACAGCCTTAGTATCCCTTTTAGTTAGATGCCGGTTGTGAAACGAGGGGCGCCGGGTTTGATCCTTGCACCAAGACAAATTTTAAACTACTTTGTGTTTCAGGTTTGGGTGGTTGTAAGAAAAGTCTCTTTTTTATACTCACAACAATGGACTTGTATCTTAGTGTGGGGTCAGAGCTATGTACAGGATCTTGGTGCATTTTTGTTTAATACAACGTAGCGTAACATGACAGCAATGTTATGAACGTAGGTATGTCTAAATATTTTTTGTATCCTATTTGGATTGAATAGCAAGAAACATCAGGTATATTGCAAAAACTTAGCTCTTCCAGTATAAAAACTAGCACAAATTCTACCTAATCTCCGTCACAATAACTACAATTGGAGGTTACAGCGAAATTCTCGTCTTTCTTTCGTCTTTGAGGCGTATAACTAAATATCTTATTTGTAACAACTCCGCCATAATGGTTACGTGAGATGCAAGTAAATTTCTCACCGGCAGAAAAAATATCTTCCAAGGAGACGCGAGTAATTTATTCCGGCTATGTCGACTGACTGGCAACGAGATTAACTTGAATATTTCGTGTTTTGTCGTCGAAATAGCGAACGTCAGAGCTGGAAAGTTTTTAAAATGTCTTTTTAAAAGATTCACGAGTTACATTAAGGTTGCTACTATTTGCTTTAATTTTTATTTTTTATATGAAACTTAATAAAATAGCAATATTTATAGTGGTCTCAAACCCATTGTTGAACACAAGCTCTTATAAGTGACAAGCAGCAAGATTTTACTTCATTTAGGCTTCGTGGTGGCATTCTATTTTTGAAATTCAAACGAAGAACTCGTAAATTGGCTTCCATAGGAGATATTCTATCTTCCACAAGTATCAAGGCTGGACATATCTCATAACTCTCGAATATTCGTCCCAAGTCACGACTTTTTATCCCTCTCAAGTATTATTATTCATGAATATGAATTGCGTTGTTTAAACGGATCAAAATTTTTATTAAGCCGCGAACTCTCTTTAAGAGAAGTTGTGTGCAATATCCTTTATTAAAAATGTTTTTAGAGCGTGAAAAAGGCATCAGAGCCGAGGGCTTTTTGGCAGCTTGGCGCTGTGTATATTTGTATACTGACAGACATATTTAATATTCTGTCATAAAATAATATGTGTACATTATATAGTAACTTGCCTGTACATTATTTTAGTAAAAGTTTACTGGTGTCGGATAGCAACGGCTGTTCATAGCTGTTAAGGCCTTTCATAGTGACTCAGGTATGTCGCATTTCTTCCTGTGCATACGCGGATCCTCCGAGAATTTATAATAAAATGTAGAGGAGGCGCTGGTACTTAGAAATTTAGATAAAATGTAGAAAAAAAATTGGCTCACATTTGACAGGTTGTCCAACATACATGAATATTTGAAAAAGATAAATAAAATAAATAGTTTCGGGCTACTTAATTCCACTCAAACTCGTCTTAGACGAATAAAAACTAAATATAATTTCGGTTACCAACGGAATTTATAGCATATTCTTTCTAAATAATTAACTAAATTTTCAATAATATAGCACCGCTACCAGCATTACGAACAAAAATATCTACGTTTTAGAAGATGCAAATATTTGACAACACTCCTTCTATATTTTGAATACTCTTAGCCGGATCACATCCCGAAATAGTCATCTCGCGTTACCAACCCACACTAGTCCAGCGTGGTGCACAATATAGCCTAACACCTCTCAATCGTACTCTCGATTTTAGAGGAGGCTCGTGCACTGCAGTGGAACGTATATCGGCTGATACAGTACATCTCGCGTTAGTGAATAATTTATCCGGTCCATAATGGTGTATTATAACTTGTGCCGATAGAAAACAAAAAGTAAGGCTCTTGTATAAAAATCTTTTGTATAAAATTCAATATCTATTTTATTTGAATGGGCAGCATGACTGTACTCTTTCTTTCTAATTCATCTCGGGGTGACAATGGAATCGGTGAACTGTGGATGTTTCTAGAAGGAAGTTTATCTGCTTTCCCTCACGGGGATTCTAGAGCTAGGGAGATATAATACCTATTGCCTATATAATATCTATATTCATAGACAATTTTAAAACCTATTTTAGTTAATGAATGTTTTTTGTCTTCTTCGCTCAAACTGAATTAGACAGTCATTCGAAAGGGGCAAAACATTTTATACCTAAAATATGTTATAAAGCCGTCTATTCATAAGTAAAAGTATCAGCCCATATACGTCCCACTGCAGGTCACGGGCCTACTCTACAATCGACATTACGATTGAGAGTGGTTAGACCATTCATAAGGCCGCGTATATATTTATTTGTATATTCTTTACGACGATTCTCCTACTTTATATCAGGGGTCTCCATTATGAGCGACTGCTGGTACTTCAAAACGTAGATAAAAATGGTGGTACCGGGCCACCTTCTTCTGCCCTCCTATTGGCTGATATTTGACAGGTTGTCCAAAATGCGAGAAATATTTGGTAAATAAAAATAGATTAGTGCTCTTTAATTCCACCCAGACTTAGCTTTATAATAATATTAACTAAGTATACTTTCGGTTATCAAAATATTTTACAGCAACTGTTGTTAAATAATTAGTTCAACTTTCACTAGTATAGGAGCGCCAACAATATTATGAACAAGAAAATATCTACGTTTTTGTAAGACGCAAATGTATGACAGCGCTCCGTCTATTCTATAAACACTCTAATTTAATAGCTTAGTTATTAGTCCATTCTCTCTTTCTCTTTTTCTTTATATACTTAGCTCATTACACTGATAATGTCTGTATTTACCTATTGGCTATTTCAAACAATTTATAAAATGCCACGATAACTTGCATGAATGCAAGGAACCTCACACTATTTCCCTTTACTGGTGGTAGGTCTTTCATATGTGAGAGGCCATCTGGGTAGGTACCACCGCAATGTCTATTTCTCCCGTCAAACAGCAGCGTAAATGCACAGTTGTGTTTCGGATTGAAGGACATTGCAGCCAGAGTATCTACTGGACATATTAAGACTTAACATCTTATGTCTCAGGATGGCGAGCGCAATGGAATGCCAAGCATTGCTTACCAATTCAAGGTGTTGTTTGGTTTTGCTACTGTTTATGAGCGGTCGTATCGCTTACCATCAGATGAACGGCATGCTCGTCTCGCCATTCATTGCAATAAAAAAAAAACAAGCAAAATGATAATTTGACACTAATTATGAAGTACTTTCAAAAATGTATGAAACTACATCACAAATTGGTAGTACAAATAGAAAGCTTTCATTTTGCTTTGTCCCCGAACATTCGGCGAGGGATAATAACGAATACGTTTCACGTAAAGCAAATTTGTCTTTTGGCAAGTTTTTAGGCGGTGTTTCCCATAAAAAAGTGTCTGCAATAAAACAGGCATTTGTAAGAGTTCGCGACTCGTAAGAGTGAAGTTGGGGAATTTCGTGATCCACGTATAAGAAACCATTACTATGAGTTCCCGATCTAACTGTACAAATAATTACCTACATCGGATTTGTTGGTGGTTGTTGTTAATCATAATATCAAAGTCATTAGTTTCACATTTTTTATCAACATAATATGCTTGTAAATCACAATATAATTTAAATGAAAATTGAAAAAAAATACATTTGCCTTTTATGCAACTGCAAACCTTATACTTTACCTATCGCTTATGCCATTGCTTTCAAAGTGGTTGAGCGAGATTGGAATAACATTGCATTGTAGAATGGTCCGGAAACACCAGTGTATCACTGTCTCAGTTATGTAATAAAAAAAAAGAATACTTATCTTTTCATGAAGTAATGTTTTCATATTTCGAGAACCCGTAGTAAGGGAGCTTTCAGTGAGTTGTATCAACTTATGAGTCTGTGAGTGACTTTTGAAGACTTTGCTTTGACACCGATAGCGAGTGCCGCCTGACATCTCCATGATTAACAGGGCGGTGTCACAATACCAACTTCTGCTTGGCGGCCTTTTACATAAATTATTCTTTTATTTTGAAAGTTCATTTGGTAACATTAAAACGGTATTGGTAGCATTAAATCAGAGTAGATTGTCCTACGGGGCCTAATAAGCTGAGGAAGAATTGATCTCGAAATTATAACAATCAAAATAGAAAGGGAAACATTTATTACTATAAATAAGGTGGTAAAAGATAAAGACAAACATAAATGTAACAGCTATAATAATGGTTCTAGTCATTCATCTGCATGATGCAGGAGCAATTGATTAAACACTGATTTTAAAGCGAAGAGCAATGGAAGCTGAAGAGTTTTTTCTTCTTCTTCGTTACACTCCTGGCGGAGCAGTCATCGCTACTGCTAAGAGAAGAGTTTCTTAAAATGTCAATCTTCTGATATCTTAAATTTATGCGCCTAAAATTTCTCTCTCTGCGCCATCCAAAGATTGACTGGTAGGGAATGCCTCAGGCATTTAGTCCACCTGTATAAAAGTCTGTATATAAAGCTAAAATAATAATAAAAATAAGAGTGAAGGAGCAATTAAGCAGGCATCATTATGTCGATTGGCAAGAAATTCTCGTTAGTTACTAGTTGGTATTATATTCTAAGGACATTGCAATTACTATCAGATGTAACGCAGTTCCTTTTACCGAGTTAGAATAGGTACCACCGCAATATCTATTTCTCTCGCCGAACAGCAATGTAAATGCACTGTTGTTTTTCGGTTTAAAGGACATTGTATCTAATACAAGCAAGAGTAAACTGGACATAATGACTCATCATTTTATATCTCAGGAAGGCGAGTGCAGTGGAATGCCAAGCATTGCTATGTAATTCGTGGTATTGTTTGGTTTTGCTACGGTCCATGAGTGGTCATATCCCTTACCATCAGGAGAATGGCATGGTAGTCTCACAATTCACTGGAATAAAAAAACATAAAATCTTCCGAAGTGGAATAAATGTAAAAGCTAAAAATATTAAGTGGCAACATTTCCATAAAAGTGGAGAACTTATTGAAGTAAGTCTCGGCGCGAAACTTCTAAATCCTTTACGTAAAGACGTAGCAGATGTTTCTTATGTCAAAGAATTTCGGCGGGAAAAAAATATCCGAGGCATTCACAGACGGAGGTAATCTGTGGAGGCATTGCACTACTGTGTCACGTACTTAGACCCGCTGGAGACCCAATCTGTGCGAGGGCAATCTATTCAACGCCGATGGTTCGTTATCTTAGAGACAATGGAATTGTTCAGCCTAGTGAGACGTACTTGTGTAATGTGTCTGTTTATGGAATGTAAACGTTACTATTTTGAAAAGGGGTATTAACAGATAACATAACAAATACGAATTATCAAATTAAAATTAGAAAACTCGTCATACAAAATTTGGAAAGAGGGATTTGATTAAAACCAGTGTCATTTTTTAAAGATTAAAATTTAAAACTTAAAATATCTACATCCAGTGTTTGTGGTAGTTAATTATGAACTTTGGTTTTGTTAAAACGTCTCTTGAATATTATTAGAATATTAAAAAATACTTAGAATGATCTTAGTACCTCTTAAATTAAGGGTAGCTGTCCACAATAATATACTATATTATGACTGCGACAAAATACCTGTTAGGCAAAAGCATAATATTTTTTGAATGACGTCTCACAGACCATTTTTACCATTTCTTCCGTTCAGTTTACTTTTAAAATTATCTTGAAGAACGCCAGGAAAAATGTTTCCTGTTTGCAAAATTCTTTCAACTACAATAATAAACACTATAATTATATTATTTCAAAGAAGCCTTTTGTGTTCCAGACATTTTAATAATTTTGTTTATGCATTGTTTCACAGCTTTCCTTGTAAAGGATTTGATGTTGTTCCTAAAATACTACCTAAGAATTCAAAATGCCAGTGGATAGAGAATCGGTAGTGGGTGACGTTATCGAATCTACGCCAACAAAATCGATGACATCCTAAACAAAAAGGGCAGAAGTACATAAAATGATGATGATAATTATTTTCGCAAAAACAAACGGGTATTAAATGTTAGTAATAATTTAACAGGTGTTAGTAAAAACAATAAAAACTGTTCTCACTTTTGTACGAAATATTTAATCAGCGTGAACAATTATGAGTTATTTATTCGGTTAACAAAAGTATTTATCATGGAAATTTGGATCGTCAGAATAAATCCAAATTCATTTTTATCCGTAATTAATTACTGAATATTGCATTCTGTTAAGTTTGGGTAATTGCACACGCATAGCTTGTTGTCCCAGTACAAGCTGCCAGGACATTTAAATTTGACCGGTTTGAAATTACCAAATACATCCATAACACACATGTAAAAGCATCTACAATCGGTTGGGTCGGATTCGTACCTGTTTCTTTTGCAGATCGAGGTTTCTGTGGAAGCTGAAAAAATTGGCTTAGTCAACCTTCTACACTATATCTACTTGTTCATGTTCCGCATACCATCCATTATAAGGCGCCTAATAATAGGCCCAATGATGGAGAGCATCGCCGTCGATGAAAGGGTTCCAATACTGCGCTCACCAATCTTTCTGCCCAGCGAATATCAAATTTTTGTGATCTACTTACAAATATTAGTAGAAATCCCTGGTAGAAAACTGAAGGTAAAGGTAATTTATGATACCCAAGACAATGTTCTTTTCATGACAATTTATTGTTGCAAAATATGATTTCCATTGCATTAGGTCGAGACAAATTATTTAGTAACAGATCAGATGTATCAGTCGCTAAGTCATAAGCATATAATTCATGAAGCAGTAAATCGAGACTAGTATTGAGATAAATAAATTTAATTTATTTTTACCTGTTGAATTTGATACTACAGTGCTTGATCCTGAAGTACTGAGACTACGAGGTGTAGTTGTAATATCTGTACTAGTTTCAGTACTGATATTAGTCGCAGAAATGACAGTTGTAGTCTCAATAGTTGTAGTTTCTTCAGTATTATTATCATTGTTTGATAGGACTTCTTGAATAGCTCGGAGCAAAGGAAACTCCCCACCGCCGCATACGTTGTGAAAATCATCGGTCTCAATGCTCCATAACATGATACCAGCAATGTTGTATTGCATTCCATATTTGGCTTTGCTTCTGATGGAATCGGGGTTATCGTAGGAAACCCAGTCAGTACCACGGAAAGCATACGGAACCTTGGCTTCAGCGTCCCACTTTACCGTCCACGATTCATCTTGTATTTTCTTGCAGAACTGAAAATGTGTAACTTCATATCAATTGAAATTTCAGCGTTGAAATTGGTGGGAAAAGATTTTTATAAATTACCAGTAAAAACTTAAATAAATAATCGCATATTGGTGATGAGTGACCACAACTGGCTATTATCATCCCTAATACATCAAGAATTGCAGTTAAATAAAAATAGTAATATTCAGAATTAAATAAATAATAATATAATAAAAATAAAATGCTTTTATTTCAGGCAAAAAACCCATAATACATTAAAGGATCGAGAAAAACATATAGTCCATTTCAGAACCTTTAAAGTAGTTTTTTTTTATTGCAATATATGGCAAGACGAGCATGCTATTCGCCTGTTGGTATGACATATGAGAGACCTACTAACAGTGAGATAAAAAAGTATGGTCGAATAAAAAAGTCGGACCTATGACACCTAGATTTGTTCGCAGTACGGGGACATGCTTTATTTCACACCGGAAATGTTGTTATGGTTTGACTTTATTAAAAAACTTAGTAATTTTGAAAAAAAACAAAAAAAATACGTAAACGAATTCACGCGGAAACAGCTAGTAATAAATAAGTTCGAGATTTATATCCCTTTGACAACTTTAATTTTCTTAACCCTTAATTTCATAACGTATACTATACTATACGTATACTTTAAAAAATTACTGAGTCACTCTGTTTGAAAAAATAATAAATTTATTTCTACTATACGTTATGGCAACATTTTATCTATCAAATAAAACTATTTTTCTAGTTTAGATTTTGGAATGACATAAACATTTGACATCTATAAGTTTCTGAAAATGAATCCCCAGCGCCTGATCTCGGTAAATTACCATATTTTGTTGTTTTTTATGTAAAAACATATTGATTTTGCTTTTACATATGTTGCAAAACTATTGATAAATGGAATTACTAACTAATAACTGACTTTCTTGCAATATTTTCAGTGATAACTGACGCTAAAGGCCTATGTATAGCGGGCTATACATTTCGCTTTATTTGACAAAGTGAGCTTATGAACATTAGTATAGCGGGCTATACATTTCTAACTAAGAGCATCTAGCATGATCTTCTAATACTTGTCCTTTTTTTTATTTTTCATTATTTTTAATAACTCAGTCTGCAGATTTTTGCATGTCTATGATTTTTTTATTTAACAGCGGAAAGCCATAGCCAGATAGCTCCGCATCTTTGCTTTGATCCCGCCTGAAGATGGTAGATCTGACGTTAGTGGTGATTTTTCAGGAGAAGAAAGGGACGAAACTCATATTTCGGAAATAACGTGATATTGCACGCGTCTTCTGATATTCCTTCGATTGACATTTTTTTGCATTGGCCCGGCAAACGAGGAAACTGGTCACCTATCTGAACAAACCTATCTCGGTCCAGAGTCAAATTCAGAGAAAGAATATCTATCACCGCATATACCCTAGGAATGTATTACCCCAGATACTGATAATGAATTAGTGACTTAACCCCCGATTATTTCACAAAATTTTGAAGCAGCTCCTACGAAATGGGCGACCTATTCACCAATTGCAGTCATTCCTTCGTGTTCTTCCAGGAAAAGAGATATACCGTCTATTCCACCAATTTTTTCTCTTACTTCTGATCTTTTTTAACATCGTCTAACTTTATTGTAAATTAATCCCGTCAGTCAAGTAAAACCCCACTAAAAAATTTAAACGAAGGTTTGCCACATAACTAAAGTCCATCCTGTCCATATGTAGGTCACAAATGATTGGAAAAATATAAGATACCTTCACTGTGCTATTGTTTTCGAAGATAACGTTTAAGTAGAAATGTATCTAAATAAATCTTCTTTGAACTACGTTCTTGATTTCTTCTCAGATGATATAATTAATGACATTTTTCATAATCCTTATCAGGACAAGAGACTGATCGTTCTATTAATGTAATAACGAAAAAATACGTGCCGTCATATTTAGATATCGTCATGTTCTTTTACAACGAGATGTGGGTTCATTGTCGGAATAATGACTGTAAGAAGATACCAACAAGTATGTAGATTTCTACATTTTGCATGTACATAGATAATTCGTAGACACATAATCGTATTCGTAGATACATAATCCATGTTTGAAAATCAGAGCTTTGCCTTATTTTGTAATTGATATTAGTTAGGCCTTTGTATGCCGATTAGGAAATATTTTTTTTACAATTACATTAATGAATAATGTATCTTTTGCTCTCTTAATATTTCCTACAATACGGTTTTAAGTTGTTAATGTATAGTATAATATACAAACAATCCGGTATGTACAACTCTAAGCACAACATTATGTATAGTATATTATACTATGGGTATAAAAAAAAGTAACTGTTGAATATTTTTTATCTTATTTTTTTCAGTCTCTAATGGAATATAATATAACGATTATTTAAGAAAAACATGTAATTTCAAGAAAAATATATCTTGCCAAATTAAGGGTTAACAACTGTGTTTGATTGCTGGGTTGTTTGTGTGCCAACGACTCGAGTTTATATTTATTGTTTAATACAGTTCGCTGTTTTAAATTAATCACCGTCGATATATTATTAAGAAAACAACAGTACACGACTTCCGTCGCCCGAACTTCTGGATTTGACGTTACAACTTTATAACCATTTGTAGTATCGCGACGTTAAAAATATGTCCCAGTGCTAGTATTTATTTCTTGCAATTATTCATAATTCACGGTATTATTTTCAACTGTAATAAATTTTTGTTTCTGATTTAAAATTTATTTCATGCGTCATTTATTATTTCATTGTGCTTCGAATTTTGTTTGGAGTATCACCGATTTGTCTGGTATCGGTCGAGTCATAGCGAATTCTAATTACTTTTCCAGCCACATTTGTGTATCAGTTTAGTTCTCTCTCTCTATCTTTAGCCACAGGAAGTCCACTGCTGAACATATGCCTGCCCCAATTAGTTTTTTCTCTCTCAGTTTAGTTTTCTTTTATCTATCCTCCTACATGACCAAAACATCTTAACATTCCTTTAGGTTGGTTGTTACATCTAAAAACTTCATATAATCTCTATCGTCAATTCAGTAAATCCTTACTCATTAGTGTGCCGGCTAAAACTATAGCATAAATGTAGTGCCTACGTCACGGCTGCCAGATAAAGTGAGGTTATTTTTAATTTAGTAATTTTACGCAGAGCTACATTTTCTGCACAAGAATGTGAACAGTAGCAAATTTAATTTAAATACAAGTGGAAGTCGGGATGCTACGAAGTTTTCCAACTTTCGTGTCAGTTGCTGGGATAACTTAAATAAAACTCTTGAAGTAACCTTTGTACAATAAAGGATAATATGAAATGGAACTGGTGTATTGTATGTATTTTGTGTTCATAACTTTGCCAATTGCTGCTTGTTCTCTGTCAAGATCTGTGTATTATCAACTCAGTTACTTTTATCAGCTCTGTTTTCAGCCGTCCGAGGAAGAATATTTGTTTATAACATCATTTAATATCATGAAACTTCATTCTCTCGTTTTCACGTTGTCGTACAAGTATAAAAAGCCCCATTTTCATGAGGAGGGCGTCCAGCCTGATTTTAGTTGAGAAATGTATGCTATTATCGCATGTAATAACAGTTATAAGATTATCGAATTCTTGCAAATATTGACAGGATGCAACTTTTTATATCCTCAGGATAACTGTATCTTCAAGTCAGAAACTTTCCATGTATGGTAGGTCTCTCATATGTGAGAGTCCGCCTGGTTAGGTACGACCGCAATGTCTATTTAGTCCGCCAAATAGCAGTCTAAAATCACTGTTTTGTTCTGGTTTGGAGGACATTGTAATCAGATTAAATACTGGAAATATTGAGACTTAACATCTTATGTCTCAGGATGACGCGCGCAGTGGAATGCCAAGCATTGCTACATTCCATGAGCGTTCCAATCGCTTACCATTAGGCGAATGGCATGCTCGTATGATGTCTCGCCATTCAAAGCAATAAAAATAATATTGTGTCCGTGGGGCTTAATTCATTCCATAACACATTTATATATCTAATCTAGTTCTTCGGCTCTAGTAATTCATATAAATGTTTAATCTATCACTTTTAATTGCCAAAAAAGTTTACTCATATGAAGCATTTACCATTAAAGATCGATAACCAAGAATATTATTTAATATTACCTCGTTGTATCCAATAAAACCGTTAGTAGCTGTGTAAGGTCCAGCAATTCCCGCACCATTAACAGGAGCTTTTACGGAGTTGTTTCCTGCGTCTTTTAGTGTGAATGTTCTCCCATAGAACGGCACGCCTAAAACTATCTTTTCTGGAGGACAACCTGTAATAGACCAAGGCAACAAGGTGTGAGTCTTATAAAAGTCTTATATAAAATATTCTTAAATAAATAATATCCATTGAGAATGGGCCTACTTTGCAATCGAGAACCCGTTTAAGAAGGCTTAGAACTCAACCCAATTACCAATACGCAAGTCTACTGTAGGTTGTCGAATTTACATTTTTTTTATTGCTTTGATTGGCGAGACGAGCATGCCGTTCGCCTGATGGTAAGCGATACGACCGCTCATGAACAGTAGCAAAACCAAACAACACCTTGAATTACAAAGCAATGCTTGGCATTCCACGGCGCACGCCATCCTGAGACATAAGATGTTAAGTCTCAATATGTCCAGTATTTACTCTGGCTACAATGCCCTTCAATCCGAAACACAACAGTGTGTTTACACTGCTGTTTGACGGGAGAAATAGACATTGCGGTGGTACCCACCCAGATGGCCTACCTACCACCAGTAAATAATATCACAGAAAATCTTATTAGGATCTCCATGATGCAAGATTTTTTACCGTATAATTCTGCGTAGTTATAGGTATACATCCCACTGCAAAGAACAGGCTTGCTCTGCAATCAATTTACTATAGGTTCGTAATTTCACATGATATGTGGGATTTATCACTGTGTAATTCTGCTCAGTTAAAGTGCTTGATAATTGTCTATCCAAATCAATTTGGGTTCTTTAAATATTCGCTACAAACCTTGTTCCAGCCAATATTCCAGTGCAACGTCAACAGTGTATAAGCTTTTTCTATCAACCCCCTCATCTTCTTTACTTTTGTGTAGGCCAGCGTTATGACCAGTTTCGGTGTCCCACGCTCCATGCATGTCGTACGTCATAATGTGTATGTAGTCTAAATACCTGAAATAAATAGAAGCTACAACAGTTACATGTGGCGATCCATGGGTGAGGCCTATGTTCAGCAGTGGACTTATTGTGGCTAAAAAGAGAGAAAAAAACATAATTTTAAGATGTCTATATCATGTAGTTAAATATAGTCTGATAAATGAATGACCTTCCGAGTCTGACTTAACAAATCATTGGTCTACATAACATTTGAAACAAACCATAATACTTACTTAGAAATCGTAGGTATATCGTAAGACAAAACCGCTGAATCCCTGACAGCAGACACAGCAGCTGTAAGCATATACCCGTGCTTCTCAAATACCTCCTTTATCTCTTTCAGTAGGATGCTGAAGTTGTCTACATCAGCTACGCCATGAGCCGAGTCCCTTCGGTTCGGATACTCCCAGTCAAGATCGAGGCCGTCGAAGTTGAATTGTGTTAGCATACTCAGCGAGCTGTTGATGAATGTTTGGCGGAGTGATGGACTGGCTGCCATCTGGAAATTAATTTTACAATATTTTTTATTTCACCTGTATACAGTGTGATTATGGCAGACGTGATAGTAACAATTAACATGCTCATGAGCGTTCATGGTACATACAGATGCTAAAAGATGCTTGCCTTTTTTTCGGCTGCATTGGAAATTCGGTATTCTAACATCATTAAGACCTGTAAGCCTCATTATGTATGTAGGCAAATATCATCACAATAATTGTTCTGTAATTATTATGATATAATCCATAAGATTTAAGATTAAGAAAAGATTTTACTTTACGGAAAGGTAGCATACAAGGCAACTGTTTCCACTTACTACTGAATATTTGTAGGAACCTTCATTCCAGCCTCCTACAGCCAACAGCGTTTTTAACTTTGGATTTTTCTTTTTCAGATCTGTGAATTTTCTAAAGTTGTCTGAAAAATGGTAATTGAAGAATACGTTAACCATAAACATCTACATATTTCTCATCAACAAGAACAAACTAAATGAAATGTGATGTTTGTTATACATTTGTCCCAAACGGTGTACTTAAAGCTAAAATATATAAAATTATTTGAAGAATTGTTCACCTTGTCTAACCGTGTTAAATTCAGAACATCTACACGTGTTATTCTATGGAAACATTATTTCATAGATTCTGCCAAACACGCCAGAAGATTTATTTGCTTATTCGTCTTGTTGACGAACTATCAATCTAAGCAACTGTTTGCAGGCCTTCATAGCCGTTCTTTCCAATAAACTGATGAAATAGAAGATTGTATTGATTAGCGAGACATAATCAATCATTGATACAGTAATCTGAATTATTGATACGATTGATTGATCTGAATTTACATAAATTATCATTAGGTGTAATTGTAATTGGCAAGTCAGAATAATAATAACTACTTCTTCTAACCTCATTAGGATTGGAAAAGATAAAACCTGATATGATAACAGGTGTAATTGCGAAGTTAGAAAAATATTAAATTTGGATAAGGTTTACAAGGTTACCGATATAAGCAATTTGGAATCAAGAAATAATCCTATATGTTATTTTTGGCCTTGAGTTGATACCAAAGAGCCTCGACCAATATTTTAAGAGGCCCTCAATTTGCTGGAGCTGGATGTAGAAAGCAGTACTGCTGGAAATTCCTTATGATGAATTGCTAAACATCGGTGGCTTGGGGCTTAGGTCTTGACCCTCACCAATGGAGGGTGAATCAATGATTTAAGAAGTCAAATATGTATCATGTATTTTTTTTTCTTTAGTTGATCGAGGATGGACGAGTAAAATATTAAATATAATACCTCTGCCATAATTATCAGGTAAGTCCAAGTACGGGTCGAGGGATATCACAGCTCCTTGTTCGGTGATGCCGGCGAACGCGTAGACCACGTGGGTGCATATGTCAGTGTTTATTTTGCTCACGTCGAATCTGCCCAGCCCTGGCCTGTACGTGGCCCAGGTGCCGTAGTAGCAGGTCACCACTTCTGTGGAGAGGAGTTTAAGTCAAATAGTAAATAAACAAAATAAAATAAATAAATAACATCCAACAGTCACATACATAGTCCTGAACCCACACTAAGATCGAGTCTTGTATTGTGGGTATCAGAAACAACGAGAGACTTTTCGGCCTCACAAACACCCAGAACCGAAAGAAATATTTGTGGGTCGCACAAATATTTCTCTCGGTGCGGGGATCGAACCGCGGCCTCTCGTTTCACAGGCGGCGTCTAACCGTCTGTGCCACGGAACACAGTATAACACACTCCACAGTCACATGCAGTGCAGTTAAAACCCCACTTTTAGATACCAAGTCTTGTGTCGAAGGTACTCTACGATAGACTTCTCGGCCTCAGTAACCAATGGACCCGAAATAAATATTTGTGTATTACACAATAAACTCATCTTGGTGTGATTGAAATTGGTGTCGTTCACTTTATTTACTTATACAGCATCGTTCCCGTAAATGGTTAGACGACAGTTGAGAAACAAGAACCTGCGGGTTTGTTTCCCGTACCTAGACAAGTATTTGTGTGCCCCAGAATTATTTGTTTCGGGCCTAGACAATTGTGGAATCGAAAATTTGTCTTACTTTTTGATAATAACCTGGGCTATAAGACTTTAAGGGTTAAAATGGGGTCAGGTCTCAGTACTTACGTAATACATATTATAATATGTATGTGACTATTGGGTATAATTGTTTATTTATGTTTTTATAAACTGTGTAGTCGTTTTATTAATATTCTCGTACTGCCTGTTTTAATGAGATCCTGAGTCTAAGATTAATAAATATTGATGGTAAGATTACTTATAGATTGCCGCAAAACTACTATAGAAATCATTACGATACGCCTAATTAACTTAGTCTTATTTGGCATTAGTTTGTGCGTAAAAAGAAATAATTTCATTTCCTACACATGATAAAACAGGAATATTTTATGGCAATAGAGAAATAAAAATACAAACTATGAAATAAAATATAACAAAATAATAAGACTTAATGTATTTGCAAAAAAGAAAGTGCTAGAATGAATTATTGAGATGTTAAAACACTATCCATGAAGCGGCTAATAGAGTAATTGAATTTATCGATGTTCACTTTATTGTTGTTTTCGATATATAGAATGTGCCCCGTATATTCTAGGTCTGTGATTCTAGGTAATAGAATGCACTATTACGAATTTATGATATAAATAATAATGCATTGGCATTGGCCAAAATGTATAAAAGTTTCTATTTTTCGGCTAATATTAGATTTTGTGATTATATTCGATCAAGACGGCGATAAATAAGTCATTGAAAATATAAAGTGTAGTGTAAGTTTAAGTAACAGAACATTCGATAGCTAAAATAGGTTTTATTACTGCCTGTAAATAAGCCAGAAAAGTTTATTGTTCACTAAGGAACTCTAAATCATTTGTGATCGATTACTGATTACTGATTGTTCATGTTGTTAGCGATAGATCGGTAACGGCTCTCGATGGATCGCCGATATATTTTATCTAAATAGCGCTGATTAATATTTGACCGATTTGATTATTGGGAAAAGCAGAACCAGAGATCGCGGCAAACTCAGGGATCATATTATTGCCTTTTAAAAGTTTGTTGTTTTATATCACTTACTGCCATTCTCTATATCCTATCTATCTTTAAAAATAGGTTAAAATAGGTATCATTAATGTCGGTACAATTCTACACTTCAATAAACAAAGATAGACATATATGTTTATCTTACTTAGCTATCTATAAATATAGATATGGTGGATCCATATCTATAATATATATCTCTATTTTTGTTAACTGAAACGTAAAATGCATAGAAAAATATAATGCAATCTCTTGTTAAAGATAGATAGATTATAGAGAACGGCTGTAAGGAGGTAAACGCATAGGTACGCCTCGTTTGACTAACGTACGACGCTTGTAATAGTCATGATGAAGTAATTTTTGTAAAGATACCTTTAGTAGGATATCATATTATATAAGTTTTAACTACTTATTGAAATAAAACTAATTTATACGGATTTAACCGCGAGTTTGGTTTAATTTTTACGTTTTTTTTAACCTCCCGGCACTTCGATTACGATATAAAAATTATATCAAATTCGCGATAACATCCGGAAAAAAAAAATTTCAATGTGTAAAGAAACCATTATATATAATACTTATTATTAAATAGATTACTATTTTTATTTCATCGCCGAGATGCTAGATAACTTAACTGCACAGATTTCGATCATAAATTGACTGATAATATGATAATCTAAGATCTTTACCAAGTCTAGGCGCGCACAGCAGCGCTTGTAAATACCGCATAGAGAAATACTGATAGCTAGACATATAACTGATATTTATACAAATATTTGTGCGATCTACAGGTATTTGTTTCGGGGATGGGTGTTTGTGAGACCGAAAAAAGTCTCTCGTTCATGATACCCACAACACAAGACTCGATCTTAGTGTGGGGTCAGGACTATGTATGTGACTGTTCAGTGTTATTTATTTATTTATTTATTAATTGCTCCACGGAGGCTGTCAAAGTCATATTAGTTTCATAAAGACGATAAAATAAAACAGGCTTAATTTGCCGAGAGTAATGGTATCGTATAGGAAATGTAAACATTATTTATGAGAAGTTCTAATAGACATCCGATTTTTATTATAAGAGCTTTAAACATGATTAAAATGATTTTATGTCGAGGCAATTAATCTTCTTGTAAAAGAAATATATAAAAATAGACTATATGGCCAAATCCTCTTCAACCGTGCTTTCGATCATAGAGGAGGTTCTAGCGCGACAGTGCGACTTATAAGAAATGATAAAGAATCAGAAATATAATGTTACCTTTTCTAAACATTAACTTCAACAAAAAATCTAGTGCAGGAATTCAGGAAATGTATAAAAAGTTTCTAATTTTTTTATGACATATTATTTTGTATCATAATTTCAGCTAAATTGTTCAGTCATTCTATTGTATTAGATATTGAATATAGTATAAAAAGAATGTATAAAATTCCCATTTTTAATGAAGTCTGTAACATATTTGTCGTATTATTGTTAGGGTGAAAGGACAAATTAATGGCAATTGCAGAAAGTCATTGAATGCCGGTTGTTTCCAACAAGACACTTGAGTAATTCGTAGAATAGGCCTATGTTAATTAGTGGACTTCTTGACTATTCTGCCTTTCAAAATCGGGAGGACAGAGGAAGAGCAAAATGACAGGTGGAAAAACATATGTATCTTACTCTCGGAATAAAAGACAACACCAATACCACTTTTCAATGATAAAAGGGAATATAAGTATATTATAATTTCACTTACTTTCACCACTCGCCCCACTTAATACCACAAACACACCGAGAACAATCAAAGCAGGCGGCATTTTCAAATACTTCCTTATGACAATAGATAATTATATTATAAGGTAGTTTTATAAGGAAATATTTATCTAAAGTGTCTACTAGTGTTGGATTTATTGATAGCGAACGATGATTAATTGATTAAACTTCCATTGAAATTGTTATAACAATTTATGTAATCTTATGAAAATGATTGTTCAATAAATAGTTAAAGATAGACTAATGTGTTCAGTTCGGGTTTGCCCACTCATCTCCTGTCTATTCCACACTCCACTTTCGGGTTTTAAATAAATATTTCCTTTCCATAAAGGAAACGTTTCGTTAAATTATTAAGTCTTTATTCATAGAAAAGTCGTTCGTAGTTCCTGATAGCCACGACACACGACTCGATGTTAGTGTGGGGTCAGGACTATGTGTGTCACTGTCAGGTGTATTTGTTTATTTATTTTTACAGTATAGACAATTTAAATATTTTTTTTAAATCGGTCTTGTAATTTTCGACTTTATTCATCGTAGAAACAAAAATACAAATGTTTCCCCTTTATAATATTTGTATAGACATAAGCTTACATACCAGTAAGGGTACTTACTGGTAATAACATTTCACCGAATTTATTTCTGTTCTAGTATGTGATTCGAGCGACCCTACCGCCACGCAAATTACTAAGAACACCTGTATAATGTATAATCGCAGTTTATAATTTATTGACGCAGCAGAAATACGAGTTAAAGAACGTCTTGGTTCGTGCTGAGATGAATGACGCATCGAATTTCAGTAAGAGGTAATTAAACTAAGACTTTACCGATACTACGCGAATGCCTATGGCTCTTAAATTAAAGCTAGGACACTTGACTATTAGTCTGCTGGATTTTAAGTATCCGTAAATGTTTTTGACCACATAAAATCTGCCAGCGAACATGTTATTATACCCCTTATATCCCTTGTTTGGTTGAAAATCGTACCGATTTTGTCGAATCAGTTTAGTCGAATTTATCTCTTGAAAGAGTGAAGAGGGCACAGATGGGCCACCACTTAATACACCAAAAAAGACCCTTAAATTATTTAAAACCCTTTTTATCCGTAAATGGGAAATGAACGAAATTACCAAGTTGGTCGGGTTAAATTCTAAAAAGGCGCCCGAGTCTTCAAAGTCAATATCGGAACAAAGAACTTTGAAACCCACACAAAATCCATTTAGCCGTTACCGCAACATTTCTGCATGCAAATAAAACGGTACACGCGCGCACATAGGCCGAAAAAGCGCATGTGGGGTGTAGAGACATTTTTTCGACTTTTATTCGGGCGGCCGTCGCACAAGCTAAATTATTACTGCAATGTTTTTACAAATAAAACTAGACCGGCCCGCCGACATAAAAGCCCGCGTATGGTTTTAAAAATTCAATTTCCACCAGCAATTCGCAAGAATTCGTCCGGTTTTGGATTTTCGTAATCAATTTCACGGCTCAAAATGTTTGTAAACAATAAACTTTCATCGTATGCCGTATCGGGTGAAAGTTTAATGGGCTTGAAGTTGGCGAAATAATGAGAATTTAAAAATGTAGTTGCGTTTTTTTTTCGGACCTCCGGCCCGGAATGAAATACATGTTGGGTGTGCGGTGTTCTTTATTATGCTAACGGAAAATAAATTTTGCTTTTCAACGAGATTGTCGGATTTTTTTGTTAAAATCTTGCCACAGGTTTTTTGTTAATTTTATAATGTTTGCGTCTGGCGATGACGGGCATTGTTATTAAAATATGTGTTACCAATTTCTGTATATTTTTATTTTTTAGCTATATTAAGCTGAAGAAAGATAACATTAAATTAGCAGGAGATTTCCTGTGCCTGACAGCTGTTTATTTATTCATTTATACTTTATTGCACAAAAAGAAAACAAATATAAATATAAATCACACACATGAAAAGTACAATTGGCAGTACTAACGCCGAAAGAC
This sequence comes from Hyles lineata, assembly GCA_030180105.1. NCBI lineage: Eukaryota > Metazoa > Arthropoda > Insecta > Lepidoptera > Sphingidae > Hyles > Hyles lineata. The sequence continues at coordinate 3,430,023 of JARJEE010000029.1, forward strand.
AATGTCTTACAGACATGGGATGGATTAAAGAATAGGATGATTATGATAATGATGAAAGAATGTACATATACTTGAACAATATAACACTTCACCCACTATTAAATTTAATCCAGATTACGGTTGTGTAACTAGAGCATAATTATCACCCTTTACTAAACCTAAAAGCAATTTGTCTTGAACGTAATAATTTTGTCTTAATTGAAATCTTCTCCTCTATGTTTTGGCCTGGTATTTGGCCTTTAATCTACCGACCCAGATTAAAATCACAAGGGAGAAGGCTAACTTCAACACCGTACATGCCCTAGAAATTGTACATGCTATTTGGATCATGTTTCATACAGGTTATATGAAAACTTGAGGCTAACTTAAAACCCGACACTGATACCGCTGTAAGGCAAGAACGCCCGCCACGTACACATTATAGAGCCATCTTCAGTAATATTTTTAAATTGCATTGAATAGCGAGACCAGCATGCCATTTGCTTGATGGTAAGCGATGTGACCGCTCATGGGCAGTAACAAAACCAAACATCATGAATTCATGGTGTTGTTTGGTTTTGTATAGCATTGTTATGTCATTATATAGCAATGCTCGGCATTTCACTGCCCTCGCCATCCTGAGACATAAGATGTTAAGTCTTAATACGTGTGATGTGATATATATAGGAAAAAAATAAATTAAAAAATTGATTTATGTATTACCTATTATAAATCATAATTAAATTCTATACATTAAATCAAACGTGCAAAGATAATTAATAAATTTAATGCTATTTGATTGAAGCAAATTGATAATTATTAGTCTCAAGTACTCAGAAGGAATTAACTGTTCAGCAATTGAAAAACTTATCATAGTTACACGAGCCGGATTTCAGATGAGTGTTAATAAATTATAAATAAATAAATACACCCAACAGTCACATACATAGTCCTGACCCCACACTAAGATCGAGTATTGTGTCATGGGTATCAGAACCTACGAGAGACTTTGGTCGCACAAGGCGAAAAATGACGGCGTGAGTATATGTATGTATGAGATACAATAGTACCTCCCTGTTTGAAACAGCAGAAAGACTAAATTCAGTATGCAACAATTTCGTACGTGTTTTTATTACTGCTTTACAATGTGTACGGTGGTTGTCAACCGGTAAACTAATATCGTAATGTTAGGATCATTTTTTTTTATTATTTTTATGGATTATATGGCGAGACGGGATCGCAATGGTACCTACCCAGGCGGCCTCTCACATATGAGAGACCTACCACCAGTAATTGGTAACATATGTACGTAATTATTTATTTAGGTAGTGTATTATATATGGTTATAGGTTTGAAATAATTTAAATTTCGCCTACAAGTCACAATAATTTGTTTAGAATGTAGTTCTATTTTGTACAAACACATTGGACATTGCGGCTTAACATAACTTGTTTACAATAATACTAGGGATTTATTTATTGTTGTATTAGAATGATATAGCGTTTTATTTGTATTATAAATATTACAATGTGTATATTGGTGCGCTAAATTAAACATAACGGCTAGTTTGGGATTGTGTTTGTGCTACGAATCGTATTTATCCCAATGGCATATTTGCTATTACATATTTCAAATACAAACAAAACAATTTATAAGATCATAACGGTGGAATAAACGTCTTTATTCACATGACTAGCAGTCCGATCCAGCTTTGCTCAATTTTAAAGTACGACAGCTGGAAAATCTATTTGCAAGATGCCTTAAAAGTCGTCTTGATCTTTTATCATAATAAAATAAAATAATTCTAATCAATAAGATTTCTTTCTTTAGAAAGTATTTAATAATATCTTATACAGTACATAATCTAATACGTGTATTCCTAAAGACAGCCTCCGTGGTGCAGTGGGTTATGGGCCGGCTGTGAAACGTGAGAACGCGGGTTCGATCCCCGCACCGAGACAAATATTTGTGAGATCTACAGGCATTTGTTTCGGGTCTGGGTATTTGTGAGGCCAAAAAGTATTTTATAGTTTCTGATACGCACGACACAAGACTCTATCTTAGTGTGGGGTCAGGACTGTGTATGTGAGTGTTGGGTGTATTTATTTATTTATTTAAAAGGCTAGGCACCTCGCCCCTCGGCTTTCACACTGTTTGAATTTCGAGGCATGTATTCGCACAATAAGACGTGATAGATGTCAAGCCTATTACATCGCCATCAGCCCAATTAAGTCCACTACTGGACATAAACCTCGTTTATAGCACGACACAGGGTTCGATCTTCAGCTAAACTTGGGCTGACACACCACCATGCCAGACATCAATTCTAGTCTCCAATAATAGGTATGAAATATTTCAATTATATATATATATATATTATATTAGATATTTTATGAGATATTTCTGCCTCGGTGGCGTAGTTGTACTACGGTACGGTCACAAAGCTGAGGTCTCGGGTTCGAATCCCGGGTTGGGAAAGGTGATAATGGATTTTTTATATATTTATCAGATTGTGGGACGGAATATACAAGGCGAAATGTGGGTGTCCTGGCACCTCTGCCTACCCTTCTAGGAAAAAGGCGTGAGTTTATGTATGTAGATATTGCAAACAAAAAAAATCATTCTGGATTGCCTCATCTGCGAATCGATCCCACAATCTCACTGTACATAACTCATACTCACTACCATACCATAAGGTAGTTGTAAAATCCTAGTAATATTCAAAGGGAGCTAATTTAACTCCACATGGAATATTCAAATGCATTTTTCCCATTCAAAATGATCTGCTATGGGCCATGACAACTGCCGTATTGTAAAGTGTAAAATTACTCCGGCAGCTGAATTGGGAAAAATCGTTAGATATTTCAAGCTTGCCGCTACACAATTGATGTTAACAATGCGCCCTACTATTTGTTCACGATAAACTCATAAAATAATAATAATATACTCGTATATTCTTATATAGCATTAGCATGGGGCTTATAGAGAGGGCTTAGGAATCCACCATACTGGTCTTTTCTAGGTTAGCGGACTTAAGTCAACACAGACATTTGTATGATATATTTAAAACTTACACAGGAAAATGTTCGTCTCTGAGTGTCAAGTCAGAGGTGGCCTGAGTTTTCCCTGGTTATCATTTCGGTAGTCGAGTCTGGCCAGTTACCAACAGGGCAGTACGCAGTCACGAACAATACGCAGGAATAAGGTAAGAAATTAATATATACCTAGGTATATAAGCTCAATTTAGTAAGAGGTAAGCAGCGATGCCATTAATGCTCCCCACAGCTCTTAGATTTTATGTCCGTGCGAAGACGTGATAGGAGTATACGTGTCTTCTCAATTTTTCTTTTTATTTCAATAAATGGCGATATGACCGCTCTTGACAGTAGCAAAACCAAACAACACCTTGACTTACAAAGCCATGCTTGGCATTCCACTGTGCTCGCCATCCTGAGACACAAGATGTTAAGTTTCAATATGTCATAAGTTACTCTGGCTATAATGTCCTGCAATACGAAACACAACAATGCATTTACACTATTATTTGTTAGGAGAAATAGACATAGACATTGCGGTGGTACCCACGGCCTATCACATATGAGAGACCAGTATGTGGTAGGAGCATATCTGTCTTCATCTCTCTCTTTTTTCTTCAGCCATAGGAAATCAAGTAATGAATAATGTATACATATATGGGTGCCTATAGGCCTCCCTAAAGTATCATCACATCGGCCAGCTGGAAGCGGCCTGCATCCAGCGACTCCCTGCTTCCTTAACTAGGCCATTCGTTCATTTTGCAGGAAGAATTTCCACAGGTCGCGAAATATGATAGTTTAAATCGAAAACTTACAAAGTGTATTGCGTTCGAGTTCTCGTAGTTCCACACCTGGAATGAATGTTGAAATTGTTTTGGAACAGCGAATACACTAACGAGCGGTATTGGAATTTATTTGGAGTGTCTGCTTTTTTTTTTCTAATACCTCGGATTTGTATCGACTTTTAATAAATCTACTTTATGGCTAGTGCGATTTGATAGCCTCGAGTACGTATTGTTTGTAAAAAAATATTAGTTTTTCAATCACATTGGTGATTTTGAGTTTAAAATTATTGTTTTACGAACTGACTTTCTTTTTTGAGTTTTTTATGAACAGTTTTATTGTCTCGGTGACGCAGCTGCACTACGGTATGATAACAAATCTAAGGTTTCGGGTTCGAATCCCGGGTTAGACACAGTGATATTAGATTTCAATATAAAATATCAGCTTTTTATGTAGTCAGAAGTTTGTGCCCGATATGGAGATAGATTTGCCCTCTTACATCGTGAAACAGAAAACACAAGGCAAAACTTGGGTGAACTGTTAGCACCACTGTCTACCCTTGCAGGGAAAAAGGAAATTTATGAATGTATGTATAAAAAAATAACAATAATAAATAAAAATAAAATAAAACGTAAACATTTTCACAGCCAAAACCGTTTCAACAAAAAAAAAATCACATGTGTTTGGAACCTAGGACCAAACTATAAATGTCTATACTTTGTCATTAGACTAATAAATCAATTAAAATGAAGATAAACACATTATTCAGAAATAAAATGAATAGGGTAAGGTAGAAATAAATAATTGTCCAGTCTCTACCGCGCATACGCAAAGTGCGGACACGGTTTTCTAGCTCCTCGTTGGGGCTCGTTTTTTTCGCGTTCGCAGTTCGATTGCCGGTTAGTGAATTATTTTGTGTTGTGTAGTTTTGTGTAGTGTTGGTGTCTGTGTTGTAGTTATTTGGAATCCGGTAGATTGCGCGAATTTACCTCGGTAAGTACATTTATTTTTATAGTGTGGGTAGGTCTATAAAATTATTTGCTGGATTTAGGAATTTCATGAACTTATCTTTAAAAATGCAATTTAGTTGTTTCTTGAATAGCCAGTTCTCACTGTAAACAAAAATTGTGTTTACTTAAGATTACAAATACTTTCAAATTTCACTATAAAGATTAAAGCGGTAATGAGTTCGGAAAGACGATTAGTTTAAATGCTCATATTCCAACATTTACGAGAAAAGCATTTTAGCTCGATTCTTATCTGATTACCTTTGATAAATTTGTACATTTTGTTGGCTATCTTAAAAAAAATATTTTTATTACTGTAATGAATGGGGAGACAGGCATGCCGTTCGCCTGATGGCGATGGATATAGGCGAACATTGCTTAAAAAGTATTTTTTGATAAATATTCAAAACAGTTTTCCTTATGCATGCATTCGCGAACCTACAGTAAGAAACATGTTGGGTCGTGGGTATTAGAAATTACGAATAACCAACACGACAATATCAGGACTTTTTAAATAAGGATTCATATCAATAACTTGGCATTTACAAGGAAAAAAAAAAGAGTTATACTCGAACAAAATCGCGGAGAACCATCAAAGATTTTGATTCGCTCGTTAAGCGAACGTGAAATCCTTTATTTTTCGGATCATTAAGGCTACTTCGTGTTCAGTGGCAGTTATTTCAATTGCCAATCGTTGGCAAAAAGAATTATCTTAACCTTTTGTGGGAAAATACACGGGTAAAATTTTTATTATCGGGAATAAGAAATTGAACGGGAAAAGCATTTGTGCAGTCTCATAGAATCGTGAATAACACCGGAAGATTTGTCATTGTTCATTTATTCATTGGCTTTTATTTTCCATCCATAGCTGCGAGATGCAGTATAAAGACTTGTTCTTATACTTTCTGAAGTACTTTGTGTTAGGCTTGTTCAACAAGGAATATAACATATCACTGTTTGAAGGACATTGTAGCTAGTGCAATTACAAGACATATTCAGACTAACTCTTCTGTCTCAGGATAGTGAGCGCAATGAAATGCCAAGCATTGTTTTGTAATTCATGACGTTATTTGGTTTTGTTACTGTCCATGAGCGGCCGTATCGCTTACCATCAGGCGAATGACAGGCTCGCCTCGCCATTCATTTCCATACAAAAACGGACTATTTGCCGTTCGGGTAGCTGGAGATTCCAAACTGAAATGAACAAAGTGGTTTATAGGATTTTTATTTATAAAGTAATCAGCGATGACCATAAAATCTATTTTATTCATGTTAAACATTCAGTAATGCGCCACCAACATCCCAGCGAACACCAGAGAAAACACAAAGAACATGAGTTTATCAATAACAATCGCTAGTTCCTTCTTGTCTCCGTATTTCGTTGGGTCTTCAGCTTCCATTTCTTCAACGTTGGTGTCTCTTGTCACGAATACTCCTGACTCTTCGTTTTCTTGTTCTGTGTAGCCACCGTAGGCTGATATCTGGTACCAAATAAGACTAATTAGCACGCAGAAATAAATTGGGCTGATTTATAAATATTTCATCAGCCTATTCGCGTCCACTGCTGGACATAAATAACACCCCAACAGTCACATACAGTATTATTTTTAAATGATTAAAACCTGTGACATGAAAACTGACTAGGGCAGACCCATGGGCACACCTTTGTCTTTCGAAGTAATGAAGTAGTGTTTGTGTGGCATTGATAGTCAGTCACCACGCACTAAAACGGTTAATCCTTGTGAGGCAACCTATATACGTTAGAGAGTTGTAAAAAATATACTCGTATATTGTATTTAAAGTCCGTCAACCCGCACTAGCCTAGCGTGATAGGCTATATGGCCTAACCACTCTCAATCGTAGACTGAAGAGGAAGGATGTGCTCTATAGTAGGATATAGATGGCATTCAGTGTTTTTTACAATTTCTCTTTTTTCTGTTAATTAATTTGAACTTCAGTGGTTTACCTGACTTTTAGTATTACCTTCATAGGTGGTAAGCAGAATATAGTTCTCAGAATATTCGCAGTCAGGATTCGTTGCATAACAAATGTTTCACATAGTTTATCCACCAGAGATGACATCAATGCTACTTGGATGAGCAGAGCTATCAGCACTCCCGATAGAACTGTTGTGTAGAGAATTACTGAAAACATAATGAATATAAGTACCGGTATAGCTTTTAAGAGCAAATTTTATTTAATACAAAATAGTGATTTCTGTATCTAAAATAATATAAATACTTGGGAGATATTAAATAACAGATTTAGAGGAAGTCCTGTAAGAACATCAACTTTATTAAACATGTATTTTATAGTTTAAATGTAAAAAGGCTTTTTAAATTTTTTCTAGGTATAGCAATTACGAATTTTATCTTCTAAATGTTATTGGATTCAGAGGTAAAACCAACCATTTCATTCAATTTAAGGTCGCAATTTCGTTTATGAACTGATAAGGTTCTCTTAATATCGGTATCAGCTGCAGTATGCCTACTGTTATAGGCATTCTTTAAAGAATGTATTTTCAAACGACTTTTATGATTAAAAATAAATATTTCGTATAAAACGTAATAGCTATCTTAAAATTAACTTTCATTAGTCACTATTCGTTTCCAAATGAAACCTAAACACTGAATGCTACGTTCCTAACTTTAAAAACGACGATCTGTAAACACTTGAAACCAATTAAGGAACGTATTTTCAAAGATCCTTTTTAGTACTCAGTTACGTCATATCGCAAATTCCTGGACAAATTTTCAAGCTTCGACACCCAAGTGATTATGCTTTATTGCGTGCAGTCATTTAGTGCCTAATTATGTATTTTTAATATTACATTACACACACATACAACGTACACACACTGAGTCAAGTTTTTAGTCTTATGTTGTGGGTGGAAACTACAAGAGACTTCGGTCTCACAGACCCGAAACTAATATCTATGGATCACATAAACATTTTTCTTTGTGCGGGATCGAACCCGTGGCCTCTCGTTGTACAGCCATACTGTAAATACATGCCATTTAACTGCGTTACGGAGGCTGCCCGTTATCTCTCTCTATCTTTCTGTCTCTCTCTCTCTCCCTTAATTAAATATTGAAACTATCCGACTATGGCAACCCGCACCGAACACGTGAAGGTGTAAAAACGTTTTAGGCTTTCATCGTTGACCTAAAGAAAAAACTTTTAATTAAAATCGCATTCCTGTTAATGAATTAGGTTCAATGCAGTCTTTGAAGATTTTGTTACAGAATTTTCTTAAATGAAACTGATTTATATCGCAATTATATTACTGTTATAATCTTTTTGCAAATTAAAGATCGTAGTTTATATGATTTTTATAAAAAAAAAATTGTGATGTCTGAAATATTTTATTTGTCGACACAGTGCAAAACTTTGATATCTTTAAAACCCTTTATACATTCAGTCTTGTGCTTTAGTGAAATGAAATGTTATGGCATAGCATCAACACTTAAGTAAAATATGTAGCTTATTACATTATTCATAATTATTATAAAAGATGTGGATTAAAATTAAATGAAACAGCATTCCTCCTACCAGGGCTGCATGACTGCTAAGGAAATACCATACTTACAGATCGAAGGTATGGTGTGAGTAGGTACCAAGTTGTCCACATAACACACTCCAATACAGATGAAGACGGTACAACCTGCGTAGAACCATACGCGTTCGAGATTCAAAGACTCGCTCCAAAACGACATCAGGACGAACACGGTTAGAACTAAAAATAGAAGGACTTGTATAAGGATTATCAAAATAAGTTTTGTGTATTCTTATTAACACTCACTCACTCTCCAAGCTTAAAGAAACAATATAATGGCCGGTATACACCTGACGATATAACTGTGCAAGTTTTAGTTAGCGCCAAAATATTTGGACGAGTTTGGGGAAAAAACTGTACAAACTATGTCATAAATGATTTTTGTGCAAGCCAGACTTGCACAGTAATATCGTTACCTGTGGCCATAATTAATTAAGTTATTATACACATATTAACTTGTGATTATTATTATGTACTAAAGCAGTAGGAAAGCGTAGGATAAATAAAGTTTAAAAGACCATTAAGTTATGGGTTAAATATTTTCACAATGATTTTCTGTTGGAAGTGACCTGAATCTAATTTCTTTCAACCTTGATAAGGTAATTTCATATATTAGTAATTAGTAACTTCTAAAACATATTGATGTGCACCCTGAGTCCAAGGATCTTTCCCTGATTTCACAATTTGTTTCTCTTAGACAAAAGCTGTCTCTTACAAGTTTAGTAGGTAAAAAGATAATACTACTTTAGAATTCCGATTTTTACTCCAATGCTATCACTTACACGAAGATACTAAATAATTAAGGACAAAAGTCTATACCAAGCAAAGGCGTATAAAAAACGATGTTCTGTGACGTAGCACGTCGTCTCAAATTTATTGTGATCAAGAGTCTGTCGCTCTGGTGTGTGTAATTATCTTCATTGACATACTCCATGTTCCATACAGATGACTCTATGATCATTTGTTGTGTATCGAACTGCCATTCGTTCTTTATAACTTCATCGATATCTGCGAACTGAAATTAGGTTAATCGACTCAATTTTAATAAAATATTGTTGGCTACAAACACTAATATTTTGTTATACAGGTTGCATTTTTAGAAATCAATGTAAGCAAACATATTTCTTAACTTTGTAGAATTAGGTTTTATAGCCAGAATAATTATTGGATATATTGAGACTTAACATCGTATATCGCGAGCTCAGTCGAATGACAAGCATTTCTACTGCCCATAAGTAGTCGGACCGCTTACCATCAAGCGCCATTCATAGCAATAAAAAAAGCCTTTATTGGTGATATTGGCATAAGCTAAATTATATTTCCCGTGGGTTTTCCTCTAAAAATTGAATAAAATGGTTGATAATTTTATCTGAATATAATATGTGTACAATAGTAATGAAAAAGTAAAATAAAATCATCATTACTAATTTCAACTCATAGCAGAACAATAAGTAATATTTTTTTTTTTTATTATTGCAAGGAATGGCGAGACGTGCATGCCATTCCCTGATAGTAAGCGATACGAACGCTCATGAACAGTAGCAAAACCAAACACCACCATAAATTACAAAAGTGCTTGTCATTCCATTGCGCTCACCATGTTGGGACATACGATGTTAAGTCTCAATAATAATATAACCGTAGTTACTCAAGCTGCAATGTTCTTTAACCCAGAAAATAACTATGTATTTACACTGCTGTTTGCCGGGATAAATAGACATGGTTGAATATTGTTTCTTGACCAAGCATACGCTTGTACCATAAAGAGTTGGTTTTGCCATATTAATAATTGCTAATCTTACCACTTTCATTTTTGGGTCGTCTTGATTAAGTGTCACTAGTAACATTTTCTCGTGTGCTTGCCAAGGCTCAATCACAACGGAGCAAATGTAATCGTCGTGAGGCCATCTAAAACAAATTATGTTGCTGTAGTGATTACCTGATGGAGGAGTAATCGTTTCAGCTCAGATAGCGACCACTGTATACAGCACTCAAGGATCCGCCACAGTGCCTTCCATTCAGTTGTAGTAGGTAGTTGATTTCAAATGTCACTCGCATGTTATATACTTTTATCCTGTGTCTGTGACTAGTAAATCAATTTTCTTTCTTTTCTTTCGTTCTTTCTATACATTTTGGCTGGCATAAATCCCGGAAAAAATTCCTTTGCCATTGAAATAAAACTATTTTTTACGGATTTAATCGCAGACTTGGTTTAATCCCGTCAAAAAATTTAAAAAATATTTTTCAATGTGTTTCAGTCGCGTAGATTTAAGAAACTATTACACCTTTACCATCTATCCAAAATCTCAGTGGATTTGTCAATCAAAGTAGTAAGTAATTACGACGACATTATGTCGAATGGCAAAACATTCGCCTGTCGTCATTTTGTCTACAATACGAGTATATAGAAGAATCACAACTTACTTGTTGATCGGGTAAATACTTTCTGAGCAAAGCGTCTGCACTTTCGTTTGAAAATGAAACACCGCTTGACCGTTGTGCGCCATTGATATAAGATCAGGATTTCTCGTATCGAACACGCCATTGTCATTGGAGCTGAAATTCATAAAAAATATATCCGTAATGACAAGTTCTGTGGCAGAGTTGGTTAGGGTCTAACGAGTATGAAAACGCAAGGTTGCGTGTACAATAATTGGGATTATGCCAGAGCCCATTGTTATACATTAGTGCTGTTTGGCGGACTTTACATACCATAAAAATTCCTAGAAATCGCTAATACACAAGTATTCCTTCCTTAACAGAACCACGCGTGCTGGCTTGCCGAGCCATAGCTTGATAGCTTAAATCATCTCGGCGCGAACCAAAACATTCTCCAAATCTTATTACAAAGTAATGCTTTGTAATTCAATTGACATTTGCACTGCTGTTTGGCGTTCTTCACAATGATTTCATTCACCGTTCAATTGCGTAGTAATAGACTAACGTGAGTTATGCCTTGTAATAGAGCTGATTATTCAGATCCCGTATTTCAGTCGGTAACTTGTAATTTATGTGACCGCGTAGCGTATAGGTATGAATTTCAAATAGATTGGATCACTTTTACAAGAATCTTGAGTTCTATCGTACATTAGAGTTTGTTTAAACCGTCTTGGTAACAAGTTTTTCATATTCTTAGTTTAAAGTGAAACACCTTGTAATGCCATTGTACGGGGATCTAAAATTTGATCTAAATTTACTTTTTTGATAGGTATATTAATCTTTTTTTAAAAGGGCATGATACAGGGACATAACCGAATGACAAGAGCACTGCAGTCCAGATGAAGAATATAGTAAAGAGTGATTATCTTTCACAAGTTAATACAATTATCTAGGTTACTATTTAGGCTTTCCAAATCCCAGTACTTGGTAGCAGATTTTTGAAAATCACTTTTTACCTAGGTTTGCAACAGTTATAGTAGGAGATCTTACTCTTAGAAATAGGCTAGTTACCTTAAGCAAAATGCAGGCATTTGTCCTTTATATCAGAAGATAAAATTATATATAATCGTAATAGGATTTTTTTAAATCATTTTAGTAATTTACAAATATTTCAGTTTTGGTAAGAGTAATAAAACGTGCAACATGCACGAAGTGACGTCATCTTTCATAAGGTGTATGCATGCGAAAGAGAAAAAGTATGTCCTATCCGCATTATTAAAAATATAAAATACCTTAGTCATTTTACAGCCAATTTGGATGCTGTTTTCGAATTTGTGTTTTATTACCGATATTTTCAGGAACTAATAAATACTGCTGAAAATTAAACCTTGGGCTTATCCCTACTATAGTAGTATACTTACTTTAAGACAAAGAACGTTGGTCTCCAGATTTGTCCTTGGCGAAATTTGATCGTTGTAGTACCGTTGTAGTTAGTCGGGTTCCACGCCATACCTTCATCAACCCACGTCTGTAAAGAAATATGTAGTTATTAGCTTTTTTTTATATAATAAGTTCAACTGCCTCGGTGGCGTAGTTGTACTACGGTACGCTTACAAAGCTGAGGTCTCGGGTTCGAATCCCGGGTTGGGCAAAGTGATATAGGATTTTTCTATTCATTATCAGCCCAGAGTCAGGAATTTGTGCCAGATATGGCGATAGGCTCGCCACCTATCACATTGTGGGACGGAACATACAAGGCGAAATGTGGGTGCCCTGGCACCTCTGTCTGCCCCTTCTGGGAAAAAGGCGTGAGTTTATGTATGTATGTTATAGGTTCGGCAAACGAGCATACAAGTCACCTGATGGTATGGTACCTGATGGTTATGAACATTCACAAAGCTTGGAAAATAGATGTATTGCCATCAAATTGGGAGGAGGGCGGGAATGAAAATGGATATGAAGAGCAAAGTAGTATTGAGCATCCCGCAAGATTTCTAAAATATTCGTAGATAAATTATTTTCTAGGAATAGGTTATGTGTATGTGTATACGTAAATACGTATATGTTTCTCACGGAATAAATCGTCTCGTTTTTAGATTGTGTCGTCATAAGTTTTTTTTTTGCTGAAGTTAAATACGAATATAAAATAAATTAAATATAAAGTAGTAACCGACTTCAAATTTAACAAGTTCGCTGATTTACCAAAAAACGTACTGATAAAGTTGAGATTTGAATACATTTTCCAACTTTATTTTATTCTTTTGTATTCAGATTTTTGCATGTTGCAGGACGGTTTAGTTTATAGTATAAAAACAGTCCGTGGCTTAGATTGATTGACTACCACATAAACGCGAGCGAAGCCTCAAAATCCAATATTAAATAAATGCAGCATGAAAACCAATATAATAAAATAAATTTTATATCCGAACCAACAAAGAATGAAATAATTAAAATATTGTCATAATAATTGCAATTGTTATAACTGTGTCGCAGTTATGAGGTCATATAATATACCGGGTATATCAAGACTGCTACCGAAAACGAAGTGGGTGGTAGTTTTACTGACTACAAACACAATGCAACAGAAAATGTTGCAAAAAAAGCGTCGATTTTTTTTTTCATATGGTCACATTTGGGTGGCAATTACATTTTTTTTCCTAAAATGATAGATGATGTTTACCATTTTATTTATAAAGACTCTAAGGTATAAAGGAGTTTAAATTATTATTTTAGCAAAATCTATGGAGGTAATTACATTTTTTTTCCTAAAATGATAGATGATGTTTACCATTTTATTTATAAAGACTCTAAGGTATAAAAGAGTTTAAATTATTATTTTAGCAAAATCTATGGAGTTACCACCTAAAAATGACGATATTTAAAAATTATAAAAAACAATTGACGCGTTTCTTAGCAAAATTTTTAGTTGCATTGTATTTGTAGTCAATAAAACTACCATCCTTCTTCGTTTTCGGTAGCAGTCTTGATATACTAATAAGAATAGACCTTACCATAACAACAGCCATTCTAGTAACAAGTGTAGATTCGAATGCGTCGTATTGCACGTGTGTGATCTTGACGCCCAGTGAGACAGCCACACCTGGGTTCGGCTGCACCGACGGAAGCCTTCCCATTAGCAGAGTCCGTTTCAAAGTATCTGAATTGGACAGCTTGTGCTCCTCAGCCTCGGAATTGGAGGGCGCTGGAAGGTGGAACGGAAATTAGAAATATAGTTGTATGTTTGGTGAAATGTGTTTGTTGCGTTTGGTAATTCTATAGTAGTTGAAGTGACTATTGTTACTATATCAGCCTAAATACATCCCACTGAAGGCATGGGCATCCTTTACAATTGAAAGTACGATTGAGAGTGGTTAGGCCATATAGTTCACCACGCTGGCCTAATGCGGGTTAGTGTAAACCATTACCATTACCATTGTAAACAGAGATGAAAACCCGGCTTAGTGCTTACATACCCATGTGTCTCATTTGGTGTCTATTCTTGGCGTATATTTTTCAGCAGATTGGCATAATTGTTTCGATAGGAGAGTGTTAATTAACCATCAGATGCATTGATATTATTGATTCCTAAATTTTATTATTTAAAAAAAAAGTCTCATGAAAAGTAATTAGAAACAAAAACATTTTCTAAGCAACCGCTCTACCTGATATATAAATAAATCATAAATGAATAACGCCCAACAGTAACATACATAGTCCTGACCCCACACCAAGATCAAGTCTTATGTCATGAGTATCAGGAACTACGAGAGACTTTTCGGTCTCAAAAACACCCAGACTCGATAAAAATATTTGTAGGCCGCAGAAACATTTCTCTCGATGCGGGGATCGAACCCTTGGCCTCTCGTTTCACAGGCGGAGTCTAACCAACTGCGCCACGGAGGCTGTCAATATACTTTAAAACACAAACCTTCAGTACTGTTTTGTCCGGGAGCTGGACAGTCGTACAAGAATTTTGCCTCCACTCCATTCCACGCCGCGAAGCTGAAGTATTTGATCGGAATAGGATCGACGTCGCTGTAGCTGATTATTGGCAGAACCTCTCCTTCTTTGCCGAATTCTATGAGTCCATCTGAAAATAGTGGATACATTAAGGGTTTCTCCTTTCATCGGTACCCTCAACCCCTAGAAAATCTAGGGATAATAATAGGCTTTACCTAAAGATTTATTTTGCTCTACCTGTTGCTTACTTCTTGATTTTTTTGCTATTGCAATTTCTTTTAACATATTGTCTTTATTAATTCATCATTTACTGAAAAATACATTTTTATATAATAATTAAATTATTCTGTCGGATAATCGACAAATCTCTATTTATTATTTTATATTATCATATTTTTAGCAATCATAATTTTATCTTTCCACAAAAATAACAAGATCTTAAAAGATTTTTCAACATTGACAACATAGTGATTTCTTAGATTTACGCGAATGTTACACATTTAAATAAAACTATTATTTACGGATTTTATCTTACAGCTATCGCGGTCACGGGGCGAACCCGTAAAGCTGTAAAGTGATCGAAACGTGGGAAGCAAAAATTAAACCAAATCTGCGATAAAATCCGTAAAAAATAGTTTTATTTCAACATTCATTCAATAAAAGAAACACAAAATCAAACTCACCGTGATCCACTCTAATATAAAATCCTCTCAAATCAATACTAGAAAGTATTCCGGGCGTTCTGACTGATGCTTTAGCATTCCTCGCGATATTCCTCCTCAATTCAGTAAAGTCGTTGCCGCCGCCCCCCACAACTGGAAACACGGTGATTCTGTTATAACTTGGAATGTTGTATAACTCAACTATCATAACTATTTAGTGTTAAATCACGATTGTTTATTGAAAGGGACGCTTGAATACGAAATAGTAATAAGTTTGCCGATGTCGAGTCTGAGTTCAAATATCAAAATCAAAGGTGTTTTGCAATGTTTCGAAGGTTTATTTTCACAAAACATAAATTACAGGTTACAAATTAGAGCAATGTTAATGAGCTGCTCTGAATTAAACCAACATGTAAGTTTTGTAACTAATATTGTAAGATGGTTTTGAAAAGAGCAACACTAGAATCTTGCCCGTTCTTGTTTCGTGATTACCGTTTTTTAAACCGGGTGGCATGAAAACAAGACTGAATCTAAATGACTACGATTTTTAACTTGATTGAATAAATTATTTTCATTTTTACCATATTACGCAGTTAAGTAGATTATGACCATTTTATGAAAATGTTAAATTATTATTTGCACGAGTAAATGGAACACTATTGTTGCAACCTTAGAACAATGCAATATGCATTTATATTAGTAACGATTGTTTTATTAGTACATTTGGGTTCTAAATCGTTTGCAAGTTTTTCGTCTTTTAATAATCACATATGAGAACTACGGAACGGGAATTGGTACCTACGATACTCATGCTATCATATTTTTCATTTACTCACGACGTCTTGACAGAGGAGAAAGATTAAGTCTTGTGTCGTGGGAATCAAAACTACGAGTGATTTTTCGGTTTCTTATTTTATGCGTAGTTTACCTCGTGGCTTCTAATTTCACAGCCGGTGTCTAACCAACAACGCCAGAAAAGCTACTAAAATTGGAAAACAAATAAACAATTGATAACAATACCTAAATTCATCCCAAATGGGCGTTCTTCATGCAAATGTAGTTTATGAGTGGACCGCGGTCGGCGCAAACTAGTTCAGTATAATTAACTAAGAGCTCTCAGCCAAACTGGCTTTACGCCGTAAATGTAACTAAACTGTTTAACTGAATTTTGAGTTTAGTGTTACTGGTCCTAAGCTGTGACGTTACTGAAGTTGCATTTTTATGCTGCTGTGAAAGCGCAATGTGAATGGGAGGTGCGCTTATTCGGTTGGTGTATATTGCCGGTTGAAACAATTATGACGGCCGCGTCCAAACAAGGTGTAAATCCATCCAATTTAAATACAATGTTAATTATTTACACGAGTACGTCAAAGTAACTCTACACTACAAGAGATAAGGTGCAAATAGGTCATGGAAAACATTACGCGATTTTAAAACCGGATTCGCGGATAATCCTAAAGCAAAATTTATTTTGGTTGCAACGACGGGTTTCACAACCATGGTCATAGTTCCACCACTAGTAACTTACCGCCCACGTATGTGTATGGCACTTCGGGTTAATCTCCTGTATATCCACATACAATTAGGCTAGTATACCTATCACCGGTATCCTAGACAAATATTGTGCTGTCCGCCAAGAAACAGCCATCTCTTCTTGGTAGATACAGTATTGGACTGCTCTTATTATCAAATACGACTATATCCAAATACAAAAAACTAGTATACCTGTGATAACCTTAGACATTTAGTGTGCTGATTGCCAAGAAACAGCCATCTCTTCTGGGTACTTTAATGGACTGGTCCTATTATCAAATGCATAAAGTCAAATTCTCAAACCAGTGTATAAATACCTACCGATTTCATAAACAGCTTCACTTCTTCGAGGGTTGGGCATTTCTGACAGCAGTATAAGTCCATTGCTAGGGGCCTGTATGGCTATATGCATCTCTAGTATGTAGTGTGCAGACTTCACGCGAGTCAGGTCCCCTCCATCGAGACGGTAGAATGTCTCGTAGTTGTACCCGTGCTGGCAAATATGCTCCTTGCATTGCATTGCCACTGAAAAAAAATAATTAGTAAGGTTTATTCATAAAGTGGATAGTCAAGAATTTCGAAGGAATTGAAGACTGTCAACCACATTAGATCAGGGTAAAATATTGATTCTTAAAGGCCGACTCCTAGAAGATTGCGGCTGCATACTCACTTATATTTTATGCCCCTTTTCTTAAAGAAGGTAGCGGGGATCACGAGGTTTTAGTGTAAGGATGTAATTACTTTAAATTATAACGGAATATAAAAGCCTGCTCCCAAAAGGTTAGAAGTCAAGAAAGTAGACGATCGTAAAAATTATAAGCCGATGCGTTTTCATTTCAATGTACTAATGCAGTACAATGGCAGTAAAAAAAGACAGATGGTTTAATAAGGGTTGGAGAAAGTAGCTGAATGCAGGCTGCTCGTAATCTTCGGTTAGTCTGTGAGATAGGGTGCTTAGGCTCACCATGAACTATAACCCGAAAATAATGCATAAATAGATTGATGAAAGTAGATGATGTAAAAGTAATGCGTCATGATCGAGCCAAGTGGAGATCTTTCTCTGATAACTTGGCGAAATATTTATGTAGTTATCAAGTATTTGCGACGTTCTCTCAATACAGTTAATCCCATATACTCGAACATTTAAGAAATCCTCGCGAAAGTAGTTAATATTTCCATCTCCGAACAAAAGAACTTTGTAAATATAATTCAGTACAAATTATGTCTCTCGACGGTACGAAAGCAAGATCATTCCGACATTTTAAATATTAAAATTGCTCATTTCAGAAGTTCTGTTGGAGTTTCCGATAAATTTTGAAGTTTAATTTTCAAGTTGAATTCTGCATGCTCTGTTTTGTTGTTAAAGGCATGATATTAAACAGTGATACTCGTAGTTTAAGAGTGTTACTAATGACTTAATACTCGTATAAATCACGTTTGCTGTGGTAAAAACTTGGGATCTTTAAAATTTAATGTGTACCCGTCCTTATAGTAAATTTACAACAAATTAATAATGAACTGTTCTGATTTAAACCAACTTGTAAATTTTGTAATAATCACTTTTATATTGTGAACTGGTTTTGAAAAGAGCAACATTAGAGTTTCTTATATGTATGTATCAGCCCATATACGTCCCACTGCAGGGCACGGGCCTACTCTACAATCGACAGTACGATTGGGAGTGGTTAGGCCATATAGTCCACCACGCTGGCCTAGTGCGGGTTGGCGGACTTACATACCATATAAATTCTTATAAATCGCTATGGTATGCAGGTTTCCTCACGATGTTTTCCTTCACCGTTTTAGTGTGTGTTGATTGACTATCAATACACACATGACTCCGAAAAGTCAGAGGTGTGCCCTGGGATTTGAACCCGCGACCACCGTGAACATCTTGGCAGCCGCGTCTGGTCCGTTTACCAACAGGCCACCACGCACTTCTATTAGAGTTTCTTGCCCGTTATTTTTTAGTGAAAAGTGCTGTGCGAACCGGGTGGTAGATAAAAAGCGTTTTTTCTTATTTATTATTTTCATTTTTATTTCCTTTTCACAAGTTTTCATTTGGTATTGGAGTTGAGATAAAGAATAAGAGAAAATATGCAATACTCCTTCATAAGAATTTCACCGGAAATCGATATTGATTTTTCTATTCCTTAATAGGCTATTTGACAATATTGAAAATATACTACGAATTGTGGTCATCCGGCAAGATAATAGTATAGAAAAGCATATTTCACGATAATTTGAATTAAATTAAGTTTATTTTTTGTAAAATACACGAAATAAAATTGATTAAAAAAAGACATTTTCTTTGTGACCGGAACGCTCTGTGATTGGTTGCAGCTCTCGTGACGTCATCGCGCAGTAAAAAGCTTTGTTAATTCATTGTAGGAAGTAGTTGGGGCTTGTGATTATAGATCTAAGTCAAATGTGGTTGAAGTTCGCGATTTTTCTGAAATAGTTTTCAGATCTTATCTAAGAAATCTTTAGACTTATTAAGCCATTCCGTGGGCGAGTCTCAGAATGGAGTAAAATTTTGTACCAGTTGATAGCAGCAAGCTACCTAAGAGAGATGCGTTGATGCCTGATGGTTGCACATTTCTTTAAAAATAACGCTGATTAATATGCTGCGGCACTTAAAAATTTAAAAACAGCACTGTAAGTAACAGTATTTATTTATAAAATAATCTTATTTTATATTATGTTGAAAAACACTTAGAAATATATTTTTGTTTCACATATCTGCAAGGGAATCCTATGGAGACGATGCGATTATTTTAATGAAAACAAATAATTTTAGTTACATTGAAAATAATATATGTCTTCGTTAATTAATATTTACATCGAAATGATCTTCACACATAAAAACGTGCCCATGGGATGAAATGCTTTTTGGGTCTCCCCGAGCTAGGTCTAACCACAGTTACATTATTTTATCACGTTAACTTAACCTCTTATTTATGAAACCTATGAAAGCTAATGTTATAAGGAGGGCCTAATAACTGCGACACAATTACAACTACTGTAGTTATTATGACAATATTTTTATTGTTCCATTGCTTGTTGGTTCAGAAATAAACTTTATTTTATTTACAGTTTACGTCTTTTCGGATTCGTTGGAATTGAAACAAAGAGTTTATTCAGACCTTTTATACTCGTATTTGTGCATTGTGACACTACACATCATTTATACACCACTATATTTAATAATAATGAAGAAAACGAATAAAAGAAGCTTCGTCGCTATAGTATTAGTAAACAATTCACTACGCTGTGACGTCATATCTCAAACAACCAGCGCCATCATTAAAAACAGCGTTTTTGGCGCACTTTTGGAAATTTAAATTGTATCATTGTTTTTCTTCATAATGCAATAAAATATTCCGGAAATATCAATGTAGTGAGCTTAATACGTGATACAGGTTAGTTTAAAACCATTATTGAAAATTAGTCAAATACCCTATTATCAGCTCGGAGTCGGAAATTATTTCCAAATATGGCGATAGGTTCGCCTCCTGCCACATTGTGGCCACGACCACATAAAATGAAACGTGTGTATGGCGGGACCATACTGCCAATACATTCTAGGAAAGAGACCTGATGTTTTTAAATACGTATATAAATAAATAATACCCAACATTCACACACATAGTCCTGATCCCACCCCTAAGATCGGGTCTTGTGTCGCGTTTCACAAGCGGCGTTTTACCGGCTGCGCCACTGTCAAAATGTATGTATGTACATCGGACATTGGTTTTATGTATATTAGTCAGCTATGATATATAACCTCAAATTAAGTTAGGGTAAAAGCCCTACTATTCTTTCAAAGTCGAAAATTAATTATTACTAACAACACAATTGCTTCTGGTGAAATAAGATATCTATTTTCCGAAACCCTCGGAGTAATCTGATCTTTACTAAAGTATGAATCCTTGGCCTATCCGTTTTGAGGTTAGGCCAATGTTTGTATGATTGGCAAATATTTGCACTGAATGTTGGAGCTAAGTTTCTCGTAGTTTCCGTTAGTTTGTAGCGCAGAGATGGCTGTAACTTTGTGTGTTTATTAAATATATATATACAATATACATATATATGTTGTTTTGGATGATCCATTTCAACGTATGATTTTATTGCAAGTGGTCTAATAGAGGTGGAATTTTTAAATACACCCAACAGTCACATACATAGTATTAGCCCCCACACTAATATCGAGTCTTGTGTCGTATTGGATAATACACTCTCTCAAACACTAAGACCCGACACTAATACTTGTGGTTCACACAAACATATTTTGTCATGGTACGGGAATTGAACCCGCGTTTCTCAGCCTAATCAACTGCTCAACGAAGACTGGAGGCATTATATAATATTTGAACATTATTTTAAAATGTTTTTGCTCCGAATGTAAAGGAAGCAAGAATATATTACGAATATTATACGGTGGGGCATAAGAGTCAAAACTTTGATTGATAGGTTCAATGCATAGTCCACCACGATGGTCTATTGCAGTCTTTGGGACGACAAGTATACATGAGGTTAGACAACTTATAATAAACATTATAGTAATAAAAATGAAAAACTAAATTTATTCAAAAAACCTGCTACAAATGTCCAGTGACCTTAGTCGAACACAATATTTAAAGAAAAAAGTTGTACCTTATATAATATTATGGTTTCAATGAATTCTTTCAGTAACTCAAATAAATATTATACAAACACAAAAATTACTTACTATGATACGTATACGAGTTGTTAGCTATTCCGTTTACCAAAATGAATTGAACGCACAAAATAATCCATATCATTTTGGTTTTTCAATTACAAATGTGTATGAAATATGTCGTGAGCGGGCGACAACACTGAACTAAAACAAAAACCCTTGTTGCTACGACTGTGTGCGTTGTGCTAGCGTAGCGGTATACAATATCATTATCAATTTCATTTATGCAATGTTTTTTGCAGTGCCAATAGCGAAATGTTATAGTGAATTATAGTGCAAGATAATATCCTGAAGAATCCTCTGTAATTGAGAGTTCTGTTTAAGATTTTTAAAGGTGTCTGAAGTGTGGCCGTTGCAAAAACGTAGATTTTAGTCAGGCAGCCAGTCATAAGATTATAAGCTGTTATATTGTAGTCAATATTTTTCTACTGCATTGCAAAATTCTTGCGCAATATATATTTGCTGCTGCAAATTATTTTGTATGTAGTGGCAAAGTTCGTCACAGTTTTGCTAGTGGCGTTTGCTTTTTTGCCTTTTATAAACCTTAGGCTATCATATTATTCAGATATACTGTTTTTAGAGTTATGCTGAGGTCGTTTAAGCTCCAATTAAAGCGGATCAGCACAATTAAGAATGGTAGCACTGCCTCCAACAGTTTAACTGTGGCATTTTGATTGTTGAGTGAATACGTTAGGACCTACGAGCTGGCAGCGCATTATTTTCAATCGCCCACGCGGTGATTATCGGATATGATGGAAAAATATCGATATAAATAGCTAGAGTGACATTATTAAATGTATACCTCGTTTCGGGCTTAGCCTGTGTATACGCAGATTTGGTCAGACATAATTAAGTCGACTAGGGAGAAAGAATCATCTGTGCGTCTGTGGACTCCACTGCACTTACCATCCGATTTATTGAAACCACTCCATATTTTTGTCAAAAAATATTCCAAAAATATCGCATTGAAATACTCGAAGTCCCTGAGCTAGCACAACGCACAGCTATCTGGGAGGAAGCGACATTGCACTTATCGGCCGGACGTGAGATAAATACGAAGCTCCAACTAATATTGTAATTCAATGTTATTATTTATATTATCCACTCATTGTTTAAGGTTAGTCGGTTTGTTTCGCGGTATCTGTTCCGAAGTACATTTCGGATTGGTTTTGTTTACGTTTCGAGATAAGGGTGTGTTTAAATACCCGGTTTGGACGGGGTTGGGGGTGAATTATAGTCCATTTGTTAATCTGATGTATAGGATATGTTACTGTCAAGTTTCATCAAAATCGGTTCAGTAGTTATTGCGTGAAGAGTAAATATTTCAATTGTACCTATATTATAACAAATGTTTATATTTATAAGCTTATATGTAATTTTAAATACATTTTAATGTATGGTATATTTCAGTGTTGTCTGTTATTTAGCATGTGAAGCGATATGTAAATTCCTAACGTGCAAATTATATTTTACGCATACTATATTTTAATAAATTACATACATACATAAAGTCACGCCTTTATTCCTTGAAGGGGTTGGCAAAGGTCCTACCACGGCTCCCATGTTTCGCTGTATTTGTTCTGTCTTACTATGTGATATGGGGCGAGTCCATCGCTATATAGGGCATAAATTCCTGACTCAAAGCTGACAATAATAATATATTTATTGACATAAAGATATTTTATGTCTTCTTATATATTTTGCCTGTCCCGGGATTCGAACTCGAGACCCATTTATTGCAATCGTATAGTATAGTACAACTGTACCACTGAGCCTGTCAATTATTTAAATTAGATATTAAATACATTCAAATGAGATTTTAAACATGAGTTGTGGGTGTTAAAACCGATCGCACATAAAATCGAACAGACGTACCAAATTACCATTAAACGGCAATAATAAAGGACTGGAACATATCCAAGGGAACTGTGGAGATTCGAAATGATCTTGGCGAAATGCAAATAGCTTGGTGGCAACGTACTTTAGTTGTTACTTGCTTGGAGGTTTTTATATTATACGATTTTTCATCGGATGGTTGCTTATTTTTAAAAGTGCGTGGTGGCCTGTTGGTAAACGGACTAGACGTGACTGCCAACATATTTACGCTGGTCACGGGTTTGAATCCCAGGGCACACCTCTGACTTTTTGGAGTCATGTGTGTATTGACAGTCAATCACCACGCACTATAACGGCGAAGGAAAACATCGTGAAGAAACCTGCATACCATAGACTATATGGCCTAACCACTCCCAATCATATTCTCGGTTGTAGAGGACGCTCGTGCCCTGCAGTGGGATACATATGGGCTCATACAGATACAGGCTATTTATGTTAACAAACCGGTGTTAAAATCTCAATATGACTAGTAGTTACTCTGGCCACAATGTCCTTCAAAGCGAAACACAATAGTGCATTTACACTACTGCTTGGCGGGAGAAATAGACATTGCGGTGGTATCTACCCAGGCGGCATGAGAGACCTCCCATCAGTGAATTCACATCGATTTATGGATTACTACAGTGTCTCTACCCTACTACATTTACATCAAAGATGAGATTAACATATGTAAAACTATTTTCATCTACCTCCGATTAAATATCGTATCGTGTAAAACCACCTCAAAGTTGCAATTTGGGATTCAATCAGCTTTTTCTCGGTCGTGTCTCCGTCGGAAAATAAATTTATCCGCTTTTTATTAATGCTATTCCATTATTTTGCAGTTATTATTGTTGGTTAACATAAAACCTGTCTATTTTAATAATTGAATTGAAGTTTTAGGGAAATTAAGTTTCGGGACTGTAAATTCTCAATTGAAAGTTTAGGGCAGTCGCAGGATCAAATCCCAGGGCACGCCTCTGACTATTTGGAGTCGTAAGTATTGATAGCTGTCAATCACCACGTACTACATCGACGAATGAAAACATTGTGAGAAAACTTGTATACCATAGCGGTTAAAAATTCCTATGGTGTTTAAAGTCCGCCAACCCTAACTAGGCCAGCGTGGTAGACTATAATATGGTCTCAGCCTCAAACGTATTCTTGTTAGGTAAATGCCCTGTGCCCGTGCTAATACAGATGCAATGGTTTGTAATTTTTTGTCTTATTTTTAAATATTGGTCCGACAAAGTAACTACAATATTTATTACTGTATCAAATTACAGAATTAATTTTAAAAGACGTGGATGGTCAAAACTCAAATCCGAAACTATCAATAATAGCAAAAAATACTGAAAGGAGTCACGAGCCTTTAACACACCATGCTTGCCGTTTGGAAAAATCTATATTTATAGCGAGGGATCCAACCCGATGATAAACAACAAACTTTTCAAAAATTCACTCTGTGTACTACGGCTGAATCTGAAATATGATATAGATACTGGCGTGATTCACTACGATGGGTTTTATATTACGGTGGTAGCTATGTGGGCGGATACGAATGTCCAACCACAGATTAAAATGATATTATAATGAAATGGTATTTAAATGATATCATAGAAATTTATTTTAAGCTCGACAAAGTCATTATGTATATAGACTTTTACATTTTTAACTCCTCGACGTAGTCCCCTGCGTGACTACGAATACTGTAAAGTAATCGAAACTTTAAAATGGTTTTTTAATAAATAGCTAAGGATAGGTTACGCTTGTCAACAGTCATTTTTATTTGACAGCCTCCGTGGCGCAGTTGATTAGTCTCCGGCAGTGAAACCTGAGGCTGCGGGTTCAATTCCCGCACCGTGACGAGTATTTGTGTGATCCACAGGCGTTTGTTTCGAGTCTGGGTGTTTGTGAGACCGAAAAGCCACTCGTAGTTCTCGATATCCACGACACAAGACTCTATCTTAGTGTGAGGTCAGGACTATGTATGTGACTATCAGGTGTATTTATTTATTTATTTGCTTCATAGACGGCCTCTCGTTTTTTATACGTCCAAAGAGGCAATTAAATTAATTATTGAAGTGCGTGGTGGCCTGTTGGTAAACGGACCAGACGCGGCTGCCAACATGTTCACGGTGGTCGCGGGTTCAAATCCCAGGGCACACCTCTGACTCTTCGGAGTCATGTGTGTATTGATAGTCAATCACCACACACTATAACGGTGAAGGAAAACATCGTGAGGAAACCTGCATACCATAGCGATTTATAAGAATTTATATGGTATGTAAGTCCGCCAACCTGCACTAGGCCAGCGTGGTGGACTATATGGCCTAACCACTCTCAATCGTACTGTCGATTGTAGAGTAGGCCCGTGCCCTGCAGTGGGACGTATATGGGCTCATACAGATACAGACAAAGAGGCAATTAAGCATACGACCCGCCTGGTGGTAAGAAAGTTTCTGCAGCCTATGGACGTCTGCAATATCAGAGATGTTAATAGCGCGTTACCGAATCACTTAGAACCTTTTTACCTTAGAACCTTTTTACTCCGTTTTTGAACATCGCTATGCTGTAGTATTCTTCATTTATAAGAGACTAACCTAATACCTAAATAAACGTTTTTCAGACATATGGTGTAGAATGTTTTCACACACTTTTTCAATATTATTCTAGAAAGGACAAGGGCGCCGGAACATTTTATTTTAGATAAAATAAATTGAATACAGACGGCGGTTACCCGAGCTTCCCCGAAACAAAAAGTAATTCGCGTGTGTTTCAACAGGTGTATTTTTCTCGGTAAAATATACAGCTTTTATAAGTACATTTCAGTATTCAGTGGTAGAAACAAGACGACTTAAAACTAAAAAGCACAGCTTAAAATCAATCGAACACACACACACATAAACTCACGCCTCTTTCTCAGAGGGGTAAACATCTACGTATCGCCTTGTGTTTTCCTTCCCGCTATTTGAGAACGAGAGAGCCTATACACGTATTGAGACTTTACATTTTATGTCTCATGATGGCGAGCGCAGTCGAATGCCAAGTTTTGCTTTGTAATGCAAGGTGTTGTTTGGTTTGGCTACTGTTGCTCAGCGACCGTATCGCTTACCATCAGGCAAACGGCATGTTCCGCCATTCATTGCAATAAAAATAAGAGCAATAAAAAATAAATAAGATGGCAAATCATTCGATCGCTATAATAGGTTTTAAAACTGTCTATTAATTAAGCCGTCAGTCAATTAACGTTCAATTTAACGAAGATACGCGTCGAGAGGAAACTTGTATGCTATTATCGATGAAGATTTTATATCAGTTGTATACAGACTGCGGGCAAAAACGAAGCCCGATGTTAATTTTTCTGACGGACTATGGCCTAACCCCTCTTAATCGTACTCTTGATTGTAGCGGAGGCTCGTACCCTGTAAATAAGATATATGAGCTGATACAAGACGTATTATAACTTCTACAGCGTGATATTGACACATGGTACTTAATTTACCCACATGTTTCTCATTTCTCCAGGTGACATTGTAGGTAATTTGAAAATAAATTAGAAGATTTTTGTAGTTTAAATGAAATATCATAATATGTCAATATAATTCTGTATATACGCTTTTTACGCCAGCATAACATAACAGAAATAACTACATACTTCAAAAGACAAATAAAGATAAACAACACTTTATTGAACACCTCAAATTACAGGAAAAATAAAACATAGAAACTTTACAAATAAGTGAACAATTTGCGGTCTTATCGCTATGAGCGATCTCTTCCAGATAACCAAAAATCATAGAATGGATCGTAAGAGAAGAAAATAAAAGTAGGCATTTATGTGGAATAGTAAAAATAAAGGTAAAATAAAAATGCGTGCGTGTAACTTATTACGGCAATATTATGCAACCTTAGTACTAAAAAATAAGAGAAATAAAACAATATAAAACATATACATATTATAATAATACACTTACTTATAAGAAGCAAAAAAAGGTTAGAAGACTTAGAAAGAAAATGATTTTTGGTTCTATTTCTAAAAATAAAACATTAAGATAATACATTCCAGTGAATTAGTGTATTCCCGAGGCATGATAATTATTTTAATCGTTTTCGAGCAACGAGTTGTAGGGTCGCGCCCATGGGAGCCCTTGCATAACAATTAGGTCGACGAATCACAGACCGTGATATTGGCCTTTAACTAAACTCCAGTTTGAAACCGGTTTTTCATATTCTGATGTGGATTCGTGGTAATTAAAAGAGATAATGTTTTGGGAAGTTACAATTTTTAGTGGTAATATTGTTGAAATTGAGTGGTATCAGTCTAGGAGCTTTAAGGTTTTGGTCTATAACTTAATTAGGTATTTATTGAATACATTCATTTTTCTTAGTATCATCATTATTTCACATTTTAAATATAACGATTTTAATATGAGCGGTTTTTTTCCTCATCATTTTTCGTGGATTTTTACTATTCCTTAATTATAATGTGATATGTAACGTGCACAAGTCTACTCTGTAATTTTCGATGCTAATGCACTCTTACATTAGCGTCATTCATTGTCCAAATATTCATTTGCCTGATTCTCTCTGAAGAAAACTTATAATGTTACTTCCTATAGAAATTGAATCATGTACTTTGGCAAGAAAAATGGTCTTATTTACAATGAAATTCAATTGTTTTGAATGGCAAGGAACCATAGAGACGCGACGCGAATTTTGCACTTTGTTGAAAGTAGTAGAGCCACGCTTTTGTCAGTCATGACTTAGCATGAATGGACAGGCTCGTCCGGGACGGTACCACGATCTCACTGGAGATCGACGTGAAGCTACAGTTTCGCATTTCGTTTGTTGAAAGATTGCCGGATGGCTAATACCGCTTATCCTCTTCCCAATCTTTTTCCTTTCAGTTCCCCTCCAAAACTGATGAGCAGGCAACACATATATGATCCAAGTATTATTAATGTTCATGGACGGCAGTGATCACTTACCATCAGGTGACCTGTTTGCTCGTTTGCCGGAGCTGTGCTATAAAAAAGTTGCCGGGTCTTTTAAATAATCATTACTGCTACATAGTTATTCCCAGTGATAAATCTCAACTCAAAATCTCCAATATATTTTGCATTCGAAGACAATTAAGCCTCCAATATACGGCACGTTCAATACCAGTTGATTAGTTCTAATTTAAATTTAATTTGCGATCGGTTCCAATACCGGGTATTTGGAGCGGCAAATCCTTGCTCCTTCAGCTGAGAGGTGCAATAAGCGTCAATCATACGAGACCCGTTTAACCGTGAATACGTTTCTGAGTACTTTGTGGTTCTGCGTCTTGGAATTTCGTAGTAGCCGATCGATATTGTGATGTTTATAATTGCATATATCCAGACTGCCGCTGAAAATGAGGCCAGGTGGTAGATTTAGTTCAGACACAAGGCAATTAAATTTATTTTGTATTTATTAACTATCATCGTATTTGGGTGTTTAGTATTTTCTGATACTTACAGCACAATAGTCTTTTCAGTATTATTTAGTTTTCTCTGTCTATTTGATTTTGTTTTATAATTTAGTGTAATTAAACATATTGAGCGTTGAAATCTTCTGTGGCATCTATTATTCATGTTAAATTTATTTTAATTGCATATGTCTGGCAAACGAGCAAACAGGTCATCTGGTAGTAAGTGATCACTACTGACTAAGAACATCCAAAACGCTTGCATATGTTACCGGCCCATCTAATCAGGAGGAGAGCGGGGAGAATAAAGTATAGAAAGGGGAAAGAGGTACTGGATATCCGGCATTGTCACTCACCGAAGAAAAGGCGACAGAAAAACTGTCACTTCACATTGATTTCCTGTGAGACAGTGGTATTGCCCCGGACCAGCCTGTCTCATTCATGCTGAGTCATGGCTGACATCAGCATAGCTCTAGCAGTTCCAAAAATTTTGATTGAATAGTAGCTACCTATATAGTTAGCTACCTATTTAGTTTAATGTAATGTCTCTACCATTCTATATAATATGCTATCATGCTATATGCTAAGAGGTTCCCAATTCCCAGAACAGTCAATCCAATTTGCACAAGGATATATGCTCGAGATTGGATTCGTCACTATCAAGACGATAGCTTGGACGAGCTTGAAATAACTGATGTCACATTTGCCTATACTTTATATTATTCCAATGGTTTTATATTGAATTAAATGACGATATTTGATATATTGTGTGATTCTGCATATAAAATCTCCTTCTATTGCCTTCTTTTTCACTGATATTGACTTTGGAACAATTCAACACGGTTGATAAGTTAGGCATAGAGAGTATTCATTAACATCATAGTAAAAATGAAATCACTAGGAATAGGTCAATACGAAGAATCGCACAATATATCGAATATCATATTTTGTAGTAACCACCATTGTGTTAGGGACGTATGTAATAGTACGATTTAGAGTGGTTACGCTTATGGCCTAGCACCGTTGCGATTTCAAAATTAGATTATATGGAAAATCGACCCCAAAAAGGGACAAACATATTCATAAGATTTAGCCTGCGAGAGAATGAGATAGAATATTAGAATGCAGTGTTACCTTCAATCTTCGTCTCTTCTCTCTTATTTTTTTTTTTGTCCATGATAGTATATGAAATATAGTTTTTTTATATGCTGACGACGCATCTTAATCACCTTAATTTCATGCAAAGTTACAACACAAGCTAGTGTCGAAAGTATTTAACTCCTAACATGTTTTTTGTCCACATATTACTTGCTCAAAACTTCAGCTAACACGTCACGAATTGTTATTAAATGTCGCTACTCGGCGTAGAGCTAACACGATGTTTACCAGCAATTAAATATCAATTTCGTATACATTAATCATCCGAGGAATTGTTGTGAATGTACGGGGAGCCGTGCCAACGTATAGCACTCGACGTGTGCGACATACAGACGAGACGTTTGTAGAGCGTATTGCTAATTCATGATATTACTGTGCAGAAGGTATAATATTCTTTTTGGACGTTGGCTTTATAACTTTTATAACTAGAATAGGTATGCCTGACAACAAGCTTAGTGCAATTCAGATAAAGTATTAGTGGGATTGACAAAATTCATTTAATTTTGTAGTCTTTATTATACACAAGCGTAGAAAAAAAACAATTAAATAAAAAAGGAAAAACGGCGGTTTTGTCACTTAAGGCGATATCTACCATGAAACCATGGGATAGATTTATGAGAGAAGAAAAAGGGTCAACGTAAAAATTAAGGGATAATTATGCTGGATTGGTTAAGCCGTTATTTACATCGTCGCAGAAGACCATATGCCGAATGTGCTACGGCGATGCCACGTAGAGGGGAAGTATCTTAAATATTGACGGTAGACCAATTTACTGAAAGAAGACATCTTTTTAATTTTGAATATAAGTAACACCGCATTCAAAGATGATTGAATAACCGCATATTAGAAAAGGGAATAGAACGCGTTATGGGTAAAAAACATAATGATTTTACAATACCAATCAAAAGGCTCGATCGTAAGGATTATCTTTCTTGATATAACATAGCATCTTAAATAAAAGCACGATTTACATTTACATGTTTATTCAATATACATTTTTATCGGCGTAACTTACTAGTATAAACTATAAACCCTCCTTCTACTATCAGCGCTACCTTCTCATCTCCTTTTTTCTATACAAAATACCAGCTCAATAGATTGAAGATATCTGCTTTAAACTTGAGTTGCAAAGATTCTACCGGAACATGCTCCAACATACAGAGCAAGTTGAATAAAAAGTTATAAAAATGGGATTGAAGAGATTAGTCTCTATAATCGACAAAATTCGTGGCTCAGTCAATTAGACGCCGTCTATGAAACGAGAGACCGCGGGTTCGATGCCCCGTCCGAAACAAAAAGTTTGTACGGCCCACAGATATTTCTTTCGGGTCTGGCTGTTTGTGGCACCGAAAAGTTTCTCGTTGTTCCTGATACCCACTACACAAGAATCAATCTTAGTATGTGTTCAGGACTTTGTATGTGACTGTTGGATGTTATTTATTATTATTGATTGTTAAGGGATATTTGATTATTCTTATTCCATCTAAATGATTAATGTTACTGCCTCAGTGGCGTTGTTGTACTAGGGTACGGTCACAATGCTGAAGTCTCAGGTTTGAATCCCGGGTTGGGCAAAGTGATATTGAATTTTTCTATTCATTACCAGCCCAGAGTCAGGAATTTGTGCCCGATATGGCGATAGGCTCGCCACCTATCACATTGTGGGACGGAACATACAAGGCGATATGTGGGTGTCCCGGCACCTCTTCCTACCTCTTCTGGGAAAAAAGCGTGAGTTTATGTATGTATATATATATGCTTAATGTTGGTAACAAACTAAATGTTCGTGTTGGACGAAACAATGAACTGTGTGTACGTGCCGTCGCAGAAGATCTTTTGTTTTAAATAGAAATGCTGATTGATGAAGTGTAGTAATATTTCACACTCGGATATATTATTCGTGTACATTCTAGCTACTGAACATGAGATATGTCTACTAATGGACAAATTTCGGGCGTCTGGAGAACCTTTATTAAAAGCATGCCTTTGTCGTCTATTAATATTTTTTTAGCTATACAATTTATATGTTATTGGTGGTGGGTCTCTCATATGCGAAAGCCCGCCTGGCCAGGGTACCAACGCAATGTCTATTTCTACCGCCAAACAGCGGTGGAAATGAACTGTTGTGTCCCGGATTGAAGGAGTAACTACTGGACATATTG
This sequence comes from Hyles lineata, assembly GCA_030180105.1. Taxonomy (NCBI): domain Eukaryota; kingdom Metazoa; phylum Arthropoda; class Insecta; order Lepidoptera; family Sphingidae; genus Hyles; species Hyles lineata. The sequence goes on from JARJEE010000029.1 coordinate 3,462,284, forward strand.
AGACTTAACATCTTATGTATCAGGGTGGCGAGCGCAGTGGAATGTCAAGCATTGATTCGTAATTCGAGGTGTTGTTTGGTTTTGCTGCTGTTCATGAGCGGTCGTCGTATCGCTGACCAATAAAAAAACAACGATTTTCTAAATTATAATTGACTTTTCTTTAGTTATATGAAATATATTTTTCTTTTGTTTTTGTACTTGTTGTAAGTTTTACTAAAATAAATGGAATAGATTTTATACTTTATTGAAATCCAAGAGATAAAAGATTAAGTAAGTATTAACTTCTAATGATTTGTACCTTTTTAGTGTAAGGTAAGTTGATGAGCACGGGAATTCTTTAGGTATATTAAAGCATATATTCTGTTGGACGGAATGTAGTCTAGTTCTTCCCATTAAGAATAATCTTCATAAAAACACGCTGACACATTTAATACGAACACTAATATTAACTATACCATTTAGACATACAAGAGTTCAGATAGATAAACGTTTCAAATAAAAGAAACCCTTTAGCGCAATGAACATTGAAATTAAAATTTTCAGTCTAAACGTGTGGTCATCTGCCAATCACTCCCAACAGCTAGGGTTTTCAATTCAATCTACGTCACTAATACCTTTCTTGTTTACGTGTGCCCGAGCTTGGCTTTTTTAATTAAAACCCATTGAGTGGTAGCCCTACGAATTTGTCTGGATTCTACAGCTCCCAAATTGGCCTTTTTTTGCCGGCGCTGTATCGAAACGGATGAAATAAATTAAAGGCGCCCCCCCGCCCTTTGTTCTTTAATTTATTTGACCTGTTTCAATAAATAGCCTTTTGGTGTTTTTTTATTTATTGACGGCTTATTGCGAAACCTGTTACGTTGTTTGATTTATTCGCGTAGTTTTGCTCTTTGTGTATATTTTGTTGTGATTAGATTGCTGGGATTTTTGTTAATGTTTTTGCTTTGGGTTTTATGGCGTACATAATAAATTACTAGTCTATTTTCTAGGTGACAAATTTTAGTTTCAGGTACTACATATTCCTACTTCTGTCATTCAGATACAAAATTGTAAATTATTTGTAGCAGTCAGACAAGTTTTATTGCTGTACTCTTTTTTTATGACGGTCGAGTAGTTATTTTTCTATCCTTTCGGAATAATTTCTGGATGAGAAATACTTTATGTCCTTATCCCTGTCATTTTTTGTTATGTATGCATAGGCTGTATGTAGGCTGTACGCGGCTGTGCCCGCGCCTCACGCTTTGTGGATTAAAACAGTTGGTCTATAGCACGCTTGCGTTTCACTTGTGTCCGTACCGCACTAACATTGGCGACGAGAATTACCCACGTTACAATAAATATAAAATGGCTCATTTTGGAATATTGAGCAGTTTTGATCACACCATACAAAATTGGAAAACTTTTAAAAACCGTTTGTCTCAGTGGTTCATAGCAAACGATATTTCGCAAAAGAATGACAGTTTTGGTGTGAAAAGGCGGGCTATATTGCTAAGTACGCTAGCGGACGCAACGTACCAACTCACCGCGGATTTAGCCTTACCGGAGCAGCTCGAGGAGGTGCCTTATGAAGTAATCTTAGAACTTTTGGATGGACACTTTACGCCCAAAAGATGTGGATTCAGCGAAAGGTACAACTTCTATGCGGCAGTGCAACATCCAGGAGAATCGCACACTCAGTGGGCCGCAAGATTGCGAGGGCTCACGGCTCATTGCAGGTTCAGCGATGTGGAAGAGGCTCTGAGAGACCGGTTCGTAATGGGCATGGTGGCAGGTCCCGAAAGGGATAAGCTATTCGCGGAAGATATCAAGACCCTCACTTTATCTAAGGCTGTGGAGTTGGCGGAGAACATGCGGTGTGCGCGGTCGGGTGCCGCCGCTGCCGCATCCTTGTCCCTACGGGATGACTCGGTGCTAAATGTGCAAAGTCATCGTTATAGTGCGGGTGCATCGAAAAGTCAAGTGAAAGAAAAATGTGCGGTTTGCGGCCGTAGTAATCACAAATCATCTCAGTGTCGTTTCGCGAATTTCGTATGCAGAAAGTGCAATACAAAAGGTCATCTACGGAAGATGTGTAAAGTAAACTGTGTCGGTTCCGGTGAGACGAATGAGGGGGATGATGATGACGGTAAGGTAGTGTTGAATATTAGTTCTAAGCACGGGGAACCCATGACGGAAATTGTATTGGCAAATGGAATACAATTAAAATTTGAGATCGATAGTGGATCCGCGGTAACAATCATATCGGAACAGTTATACAAGCGATATTTTAGTAATTCGCCTTTATCTTCACCTAAAAAGAAATTATTTACTTATACTGGGAGTAGTATTCAATGTGTCGGACAAATACCGTTATTAGTGTCGTACAAACATATGACGCATACTATTGAGGCATACGTCGTACGCGACGGCGGTACCCCCTTACTTGGAAGAGATTTTATTTCTCAGTTCGGGTTACAATTATTAGTTCCGTGCTATTCTATAAGTAACAATTTAAATGAACTAGTTGTGAGGTTACAACACAGGTTTTCAAAGGTGTTTGCTGACGAACTTGGCGAGTTTAAAAAATATCGTGTTAAATTACAACTCAAGGACGACGCTAAACCAATTTTTTTTAGGGCCCGACCTATTGCTTTCGCCTTGCGAGGGAAAGTTGATGAAGAAATCAATCGCTTATTAAGCTTAGGGGTCTTAAAGCAGGTGGATTACTCTGACTATGCGTCGCCGATAGTGCCAGTACTTAAGCGCAACGGGAGTGTAAGATTGTGTGCAGATTACTCGGTTTCCATAAATAAACAGTTAGTTGTAGAAAAATATCCGCTGCCTACAATACATGAACTATTTTCAAAGTTGCACGGAGGACAGCAGTTTTCGAAGTTAGATTTGTCAATGGCGTATAATCAACTCGTTTTAGATGAAGATTCACAAAACATAACATGTATTAATACACACCGTGGGCTGTTTAAATATACTCGTATGGTTTTTGGTTTGACAAGTGCTCCGTCCATATTTCAACGTGTCATGGAAAACATATTGTCGGGGTTAGACGGAGTGTTATGCTTACTAGATGATGTACTAGTAACCGCAAATGAACCGGGTTTGCATTATCAAAGACTAACTGCCGTATTGCAGCGGTTGCAAGATGCTGGGCTTACCTTGCAAAAAGAGAAATGTGATTTTTTTAAAGATGAAATTAGTTATTTGGGTTATATAATTAATAAAGAGGGTTTAAAAAAATCGCCGGATAAAATTAAGGCTATTAGGGAGGCACCGCCCCCAGCTAATATTAACCAATTACAGTCCTTTCTCGGGTTAGTGAACTATTATAGGAACTTCGTGCAGGGAGCGTCTTATATCCTTAGTCCTTTATATAACTTATTGAAAAAAGGAGCCAAATGGGCTTGGACAGACGTACATCAAAGTGCGTTTCTAGAAATAAAAAACCGCCTCGTATCGGATCAAGTTTTGGCGCACTTTAACCCAGAGGCAAAAATAATTTTAACCGTAGACGCTTCACCTAGCGGGTTAGGAGCTATACTGTCTCAAATAGATAAGGATGGATGTGAGCGGCCAATATCATTTGCGTCTCGCACTTTAACTGCAGCCGAGACACGTTACTCGCAAATACAAAAAGAGGCAACCGCGATAATTTTTGGCGTCCGCAAATACCATCAATATTTGTACGGCAAATCAGACCCATTTATTTTACGAACGGACCACAAGCCTCTTATCTCCATATTTGGGCCGCATAAAGGCATTCCAGAAATTACGGCTAACCGGCTGCAAAGATATGCAATCTTCCTTAGTGCTTATAATTATAAAATAGAATATATACGCAGTGAAAACAACTGCGCTGATTATTTGTCTCGGGCAAGCCTCACAGATACGTCTGGCGGGTCGTCCGCGCCGAGTGTACAATATTGTAAGGCTCCCGCCGCCACCGCCAATGACTCAGTCGACCGCGCGTCGTATGTTCAGTTTGTTGTTGACGGCACCATGCCCGTTACATTAGATACCCTGCGCGCCGAAACAGATAAGGATGTTATTTTAAATAAAGTAATTTATTTCATATCAAAGGGCTGGCCAAAGAAATGTTCAGATATAAATTTAAAACCGTTTCATGCATGTAGAACACAGTTGTCCTATGAGAATGGATGCATTATGAGAGGCCATAAAGTGGTGTTGCCAGAAAGTTTACGATTTCAAATCTTAAACGAGTTACACAGTTCACATTTAGGAATTGTTAAAACTAAAGCAGAAGCACGGTCCCGAGTATGGTTTCCAGGAATAGATGGTGCTTTAGAAAAAATGATAAATTCATGCCAAGTCTGCATACAATTACGACAATCACCGCCACGCGCTCCACTTGCCCCTTGGCGTTTTCCACCGCAACCGTTTTTTAGAATACATATTGATTTCCTCGGCCCTTTAGGAAATAGGTTGTACTTAATTGTGGTCGATGCTTATACCAAATGGGTAGAGATATACGATATGACAGGCAACACAAGCTCGTCAGCAGTCATAGAGAAAATCCAAGAGTTTATTTCACGGTTTGGTTTGCCCAATACCATTGTGAGTGACAATGGCACGGCTTTTACGTCGTATGAATTTAAACATTTTTGTGAACTAAATAGAATAACATTAGTGACATCACCTCCTTACCATCCAGCAAGCAACGGGCAGGCTGAAAGTTTTGTGAAAATTATAAAGAAAGGAATCAAATCTTGTGTTCTCTCAAGTATTACTCACAAAGAATGTAAGGCTAAATTGCTAAAATATCTCTTTGACTACCGAAACTCAATTCATTCCGTCACAGGGTTCTCGCCGGCACAATTAGTATTCGGACGTAAGCTTAGAGCTCGTCTAGATTTGTTATTACAACCGTCATCCCCCGCACTCGTGTCGTTGGATAATACTGTAAAGTCAAAACAGTTTTCGCAGTGTAAGTCGTATGGTGGCATAAACAAGCAATCTTTTGTTAAAGACAATGAAATATTGTACAAAAAAAATATAAACAATAATAAATTCGTGTGGTGTAGAGGGACTATTGTTAAAAGGCTAGGGAAAGTAGTGTATCTCATTAATGATCATTTATCAGGCACTTTAGTGAAAAAACATAAAAACCAAATAGTTCACTATACGGGATATGACAAAAACACACATCCAATGTGGAATGCCGCAGCCGTCATACCGCCGGCTACATCAAGCACCTCGACGAGTTCTGAAGCAAATGTAGCGGGAGTACAACCAGAACACAGAAGCGATACCGCGTCACAGCAATCGGTGACTTCCAGACTCCCCACAAGACTGTTGCGAAACATCCCCAGAGTAGACTATAAGCCTTATCTTTAATTTTTATGTTTTGTTTTTTCTTTTATTTTTTATTACTGGTTTAGTACACAGAAATAAAAAAATAGGGCGGGGAGATGTTATGTATGCATAGGCTGTATGTAGGCTGTACGCGGCTGTGCCCGCGCCTCACGCTTTGTGGATTAAAACAGTTGGTCTATAGCACGCTTGCGTTTCACTTGTGTCCGTACCGCACTAACATTTTTTAATAATTAAATAGTTAAGGCGTGAAACCGTAAAAAACAAACATAATTATTCTCAGATTCAGGATTTTTTACTGATGGGCGAATACCCCCCTTTCTTCTACCCGTCTTTATCCAAGGCTTTCTTTTGCCCATTGTTGTTGATCTAAGTTACTTTTCCAACCCCCTAATATAATAAGACTGCCTCGGTGGCGTAGTTGTACTACGGTACGCTTACAAAGCTTAGGTCTCGGGTTCGAATCCCGGGTTGGGCAAAGTGATATTGGATTTTTCTATTCATTATCAGCCCAGAGTCAGGAATTTGTGCCCGATATGGCGATAGGCTCGCCACCTATCACATAGTGGGACGGAACATACTGGCGAAATGTGGGTGCCCTGGCATCTCTGCCTACCCCTTCTGGGAAAAAGGCGTGAGTTTATGTATGTATGTATCTAATATAATAAGGCTTGTAATTATCCTTACAAGTCTAGGTGCTGGGTAGATATACAGTCAAGACGATTATCGGCTTGAGGGTTGACAGACGCCTTAATAGGATCTGAAGGTGCCTCTCAATTATCTTTAAGAGGTTCCCACGTCTACAGCGGACGGCGACACTTTGATTACATTATCCTGTGGAATATATTGAATGGGATGTTTTGATGAATTTAATTGTGTTATTAATATATGGAATGTAAGGGTAACAAATATTATATACAAATGTTATTTGACAGTCTCCGTGGCGCAGGTGGTTAGACGCCGCTTGTGAAACGCGAGGCCGCAGGTTCGATCCTCGTACCCAGAGAAATGTTTGTGCGGCCCAGAAATATTTCTTTCGGGTCTGGGTGTTTGTGAGACCGAAAAGTCTCTCGAAGTTCCTGATACGACACAAGAATCGAAATTTTAGTGTGAGGTCAGGACTATGAGTGTGAATGTTGGGCCTTATTTATTATCATTTAATGATATTCAAAAAAGTATTAAGTAAGTCGTGTTCTTCTAATGGAAATGTGTTTGTGCTAAGAATTATGAGATCCTGGATTCGAAGCCTAATCAATCCGCTTTTAGTAATATTTGAGAAAACTGATGTGCTTTGTCTGGAAGGACAACTTTTAATTGAATTAAAAAAAAAAACTATATTGCCCTTTTGTATTCCGGTTTTACGGGCATTGTGGACAGAGTACCTACTGGATATAATGAGAATTAACATCTCACGTCTCAGAATGGCGAGCGCTGCGGAGTACCAAGAATTACTATGTAATTCATGGTGTTGTTTGGTTTTGCTACTGCCGATGAGCGGTCGTATCACGGTAATGGCATGCTCATCTCTCCATTCATTCCATTAAAAATAACACATGAATATATTTAAAAGATGTTATTTACAAAATAACCAAAAGGTTACGCTCGTTATTCGTATCCCCTTAAATCTACAACTCTTATCAATAAACAAATTCTATATCTGTATCAGCCCAAATACATCTCATTGGAGGGCACGGGTCTCCTCTACAATCGAGAGTACGATTGAGAGTGGTTACTGCGCCATATAGTCCACCACGCTGGCCTAGTAAGGATTGGCGGACTTTACATACCATAGAAATTGCTATGGTCTGCAGGTTTCCTCACGATGTTTTCCTTCACCGTTATAGTGCGTAGTGATTGACTATCAATACACACATCACTCCGAAAAGTCAGAGGTGTGCCCTAGATTCAAACCTGCGATCACCGTGAATATGTTGGCAGTCTCGTCTAGTCTATTTACCAACAGGCCACCACCCACTTTTTGTTAAAAAAAATGTTTTAAATAAAAATATACTATTTAAAAGTACATTTCTAATAATAAAAAAGATTGCATAATCTCATCAGTATTCCTACAATTCATTTCATAAACTACACTTTACAAATAAACTGTACGCGTCCATTCAGTTTCTTTCAAAGGGTTAAGGGTCCCAATGTAAGAGTCGCATTGTCCCTCCAAAGGGCCGCCGAATAATGAGCTCTCGCGGAAAATACGACGAAAAGATGGGAAAAGGTGCTGCAAATAGCTCTGAAGGGATTCTATTAAACGCGCAGATATTTATTTTCAACTTGATAAGTTTTGACAATTTGCTCCGTAATTTTGTAGGTTGCTTGTGTTGATTGTAAAGCGATGTCGAGTGGGACTGTTGTGTTATGAAGAGCTTAGGTGAGAGATTGTTTCGTGATTTTATTGGGGAAAATATGTCTCTTTACAGATAGACAAAAAAGGGATGTAAAGAAGATGGGCTACTATCTGTCTGGTATAGATATGTGCCGACTTCAGGGAAATGCATCTGAATTTATAATTATTATATTCATATAAATTCTTGTAATATATAGTTTTCTGCCTCGGTGGCGTAGTTGTACTACGGTACGGTTATAAAGCTGAAGTCATAGGTTTGAATCCTGAGTCGGGCAGTGATAGTGGAGTTATCAGCCCGGAGTCAGGAATTCGTGCTTGATATGGCGATAGGCCCGCCCCCTATCACATCGTGGGACGGAACAAACAAGGCGAAATATGGGTGTTCTGGTAGCTCCTCTGCCTACTCCTTCTGGGAAAAAGAGGCGTGAGTTTATGTATCAAAACCTGAAAAACTTTTGCGTTTTACAAACACCCAGACCCGAAAGTAAACTTTGAAGATAACTCAAATATATCGACTTTAACTACTAGATAGGTCATAGTAATTGTCATTTCAAAAACAAATTTACCGGAAATCGTGAAAAATGAAAAAATACTACCAACGATACTGATAAAATCCATTTTCAATTTATTTTTAAATAACGTAATGTAAAGCTAATAATAAATCAGGTGACGCTAGCGGTCGAGGAAGCGGACGCTGCCGCGAAATTGAAAATGTTTTACATTGCGGGATTATGAAAAATAATTTACAAAAAATATAAATATGAAACCATCAAATATTTTTCGCTTGTGGCTACAATATTTTGAATTTAACTTTCTGAATATTTCTCCATAAAGTTTAATGCTTAGTTCCATTATATTACAATATACATACAACATTGTTCTGGTACAGTACTTGTACACTGCAATACCGAACTTATAGTTACGATTGTTACACAATGTTACGTATTGTTACGACCTGTCATATCCAACTCGTACGGTAAACACGTCTCGGCGTTTAGTGCGGCCGGAATCCCTAAGGGCCCGTCCACACTGCCCGCCAGAGATAAAACTGCCGGAGCAAGTAATGTCGCATTACAATGCATTGGCTGTCGCGTTTGGATTACACCAATGTGTGTAATGGGCCGAAGATTCGTAAGGAATTACCGGACGTGCCTTTACAAGTATATTCGTAATTTGAATTTGGAATTTAATTTCGAACGCTTTTTTTTTAATAGTTATGTGTTATCACCGTAGTAGATGATTCGATATTCTTACGGCCTAATTCATAGACAGTTTATAAACCTATTTTAATTATCGAATATTTTGTATTCTTCGTTGAAACTGGATTCAAAAGTAACAATATTAATAATTGAACTTCACCACCGGAGGGTAAATAAATTATTTTTTATATTTTTATATGTATATTTATACATGTAAAAATAAAAAAAATATGATGATAAATAAAATAAAGAGATAAACAATAATAATAAAAACATTTATTAGTTCCTTGCTTAACCTAACTTAACAAACATAAATTGACTCAATAATATGTGCTTAGGCTAGGTAATAGATTAGACAGTTACTAAATTTATAAACTGTCTATGAGTAAGTTATGTTTTTCTAAGTATAGGCCGTTTTTCTATTTATTTGACTATTAAAATTATCATAACCTTAAAAAATATTTTTCAAAAAAATCAGTAATACCAAAATCTTTTGAATGTTTTTATTTTTAAATCAAAGTTAGTAATTTTCCTACTGCAATTTCCCTCCCAATTGCCTTACCTACCAACAAAAAAAAATCATAGATGCAAACTAAACTACAGTATTTCCGCCACGTCCCCTCGTGTGTCGCACGTCGCCCTGTTAGAACAAGGCTAACGCTTCCCAAATGCTTTTTGGCAGCGGCACAGTTTGATTCGGCTCATACGTGATATTTGTTTGAATCGGTTTAACTGTTGCCGGTTCCGTAAAGCGAATATTTTAGGCCATCGGTTGTACATATTTCATACTTTATAGGTTTTGGAGTAATTATTTACTTCAGCCTTTCCTTGACTAGTTTTAAGAAACTTTTAGAGTAAGGTATTCTTATCTGTAGACTAGCGACCAGGCCCTGTCCCGCCCGGATGCAGACTGCAGATACAATTTTTAAAAATCTATCATCTATGTTGAACAGGAATAATGTAGGATTCTAATGGTAGAAGAATTTTTCGCATCGGTCCAGAGGTTTTAAAGCCTATTCAATGCAAGCAATCAAATCTTTCCTCTTTATAATATTAGTATAGAAGAAAAGATTACATGTGGCCTCTTAAATACTAAAGTTTATTAATAATTCATTATTAAAAGACTATCTCACATTCACACGAAATAGTAATAAATAAATATATACACCCAATATATTGTTTACCAACAGCTTCTTGTTTTCCAAGCCACTTCTTTATAAAACAAATATGTCAGTAAGGCTATCGCTGTTGTAATTGTGAGTTGATAACAACTGCTATTTTATTTAAAAGAACAGCCTATTTAACAACGAGAGTTTCCTTTTGTGTGTTATTAGTACACGCACACACACACACACACACACACACACACACCAAGACCGCCAAAATAAAATATTTTAATAAAATTTATTTTAGCTTATTTTTTATCATAAAAGTATATCCACACAAATCCTACCAGATTGTTGTTCCGAGACTCAAATCTCGGCTGACCAATCACAGAGCGCCTTGCTAATTGGACGAATAACAGACTCAATCTTCAAGATAATAACTTAAAATATGGAGTGAATTGTATCTTGTGAAGATGTTTGCGTATTTTGGACTTTCTTTGAGTGACGTCAGACGTAGTAAGGATATGCGGTTAATTTTTATTTTGGATTAAGTAACTATAATGTTTTTCCGGATAAATAAATTAATGTCTAGATAATGATACTCGTAGCGTAGCGATATAGAGTTAGTGCTTCTTGTCAATAAACAGACGATATTTTGTACCGTTCAGAAATAGGTTTAGAATAAAATATGCGCTTTGATATTTGTATTTAAATGAGTAGTCGAGAATAGAACTAATCAATAAATATCTAGGGTGTATATTGTTATAAATTGAGATAAAATTATTTTTACGGATTTTATCCCGTATTTGGTTTAATTTTCTCATTTTTAACTTCTTGATGACGTTGCGATTACGTTGCAGCTGTCGTGGTCAGGGGACGGTAGGAATGGGATGGGGCGTAGAATCCGTAAAAAATAGTTTTAATTCCATGTGTAACATTCGCGTAAATCTAAGAAACCATTCGCTTGTAACACATCACTAATATAGGGTATGTAAGCTGCATATTTCATAAAGTTGACAGTATGTTACTGGCTGTTGGGTTTCATTCCTTTGCAAAAAAATAGGTTTAATAAAAAATACAGTATTCAATTATAAAATCCAAAATCAATTTGTTAAATGCCCCGCTAAACTCACAGAACATCGAAAAATGAAAAATCTTGTTAAAAATTTTTGTTCACGCTACCAATCAGTTTTTGCTTAGCACGAGCATCCGGCCTTCCGGTCAAAGTGCAACTCGGAAGTCCGGCGTCTGGCTAAACCGGTAGCCGTACAATCCGGTAGCCGTCAAAACTGGTAGGCGGCTAAACCGGTAGGCGGCTAAACCGGTATCCGTCTAAACCGGTATCTGTTGCGTTGTCAGTGACCGAACGTACTATGTTTTGGAAGTGAAAACTTCAATTTCCAAACGCCGCCGTGAGAGGGCGCTGTTATTTGTCACTGCATCCAATTTCTTGGAGTCGAAAAGCGCTATTTATTATTCTCGTTTGTTACCGTAAAATACGTTTAATGGGAGTTGTGAGGTGTCAAAATCGTTTAGAATGGAAAATTGAGTTGTATTTTTGTAGATGGTTTGGTCGTGAATTAATGGTTTTTTAGATTTACGCTAATGTGACACATTGAAATAAAAGTATTATTTACGGATTTTATCGCAGATTCGGTTTAATTTTTACATTTTGCAAAAAACAATTAACTTTTTAATTTAATAATTGTAAAATAAGGGTAAGTAATTAAATTATAACAGTCACTGAGCGGATGACTAATACCTCAGTCCGCTCCGTCACCATGAAAACTGATAAGTGATCGAAACGTCGCGTCAGGAAGTTAAAAAATGTAAAAAGTAATCCAAATCCGTGATAAAATTATAATACTTTTATTTCAATGAAAGGTGAATTTATTTGAAACATCGTGTTGTACAAAATAATATTAAAGTTTAAATTTCTGATACTTGTAGAATAATCATGTCCGTCTGGACAACGATAGTCTGCTATAGTGACCCTTGTAAGTATGTTTGTTTTTGGGTCAACCTTATTAATTAATTTATTTAATCCTTTTTTGCACTAGCACTATTCAATTATACAATTTAGAAATTACACAATAAAATAATAGTAATACATGTAGCGGCCTTATCAAACTAGGTATTTTGTATAAATGATTTCGAGCAAGCCGACATATTTGTGTCAGTCGATAAGAGATCACCGTGTCTCCAGGGTGGAATTTACACTAGGACAACCTTTCTCGAAAATACAAAAATTAATATAAAAAAACATGGTCGTAGGTCTCTCATATGGAAGAGGCCGCCTGGGTAGGTACCGCCGCAATCTATATTTCTCCCGTCAAACAGCAGTGTATATGCACCGTTGTGTTTCGGTTTGAAGGATATTGTAGCCAGACTAACTACTGGACATGTTGAGACTTAACATCTTATGTGTCAGGATAGCGAGCGCAGTGGAATGCCAAGCATTGCTTTGTAATTCAAGGTGCTGTTTGGTTTTTCTACTTATCATAAGCAGTCATGTCGCTTACCATCATGCGAATGGCATGCCCGTCTCGCCATTCATAGCAATAAAAAAAGACTGATAATTTCATAACAATACACACATGACACTGAAAAATAAAAACACTATTTGACTTGCAAATACGTGGTTATCATTAGAAAGATAGAACGTAGCGTTCGGTTCGTAACCAACAGGACGTATATTTATGGCTATTTATAGATATATACATTTTGTCAATATTTCGTTCCGTTCTCGGAACACGCTACGGCGTAATAAGTGCTCTTGTATTTCTTCATAAAAGTCGATAATCTTGCGGAGAAGTTGTGATATTCACTACAATGGACCCTTGACCAAGTTTTACCTAGCGTCCAGGGCCGTACTTTAGTGAAAATTAGAGGCCCATAATATTTCTACATTATGGGTATAAAAATAAATGATTTTTTTATTGCGTAAGTCCGGCAAATTAGTAATATCATGGTAGATGATCATTGCCGCCCATGAACGTTCACATCGCTTGGATCATGGAAATGTTCAAATTGGAAGGAGAGTAGAAAAGAAAGAGGACGGAAAGTCGAAAGGGGCATTGGGGTCAAAATAAACATGTGGTCAAACAATTGCGTAAAATTACGCGAACCAATCTACAAGCTGTTCGAAGGAGAGATTAGTAAAGTGTCGCGTCTAGTATTCTGTGTATTCAGGGATTCAAATAGGTCAGTATAGTTTTATATATAATTGTATATTGTACTGCACTATTACGGTGAAGGAAAACATGGTGACGAAACATACCATAGCGATTTGTAAAAAATATAAGATATATAAAATCCACCAACCCGAACTAGGCCAGCATGATGGACTATATGGCCTAAGTCCTCTCAACAGTGCTCTCGATTGTAGAGGACACCGTGCCTACAGTATAATTGTATCTACCGTTGAAAGATGACCTTTTTCCGCTATTGTATTCTCTATTTGACCTGCAATGCACATTCCATCAAGTATATTAAAGTCAGTATAAAAAGCAAGAAAACACAATTTTTTTCTCTCCTTCAACACTACAGTATTAAACAAAACGTACCTTAATACTGCCCAGTTATTGCTATAATACTAACTACATATAACAGTAATAAATACCAAGTAAATGAGTGTAGTTTGTGTGTTGCTTATTCGTTGTTTCTGGAAGTTGCCAATCAATATCAACATATTTCTTTTGAAATAATATTCTATTTATTGGATACTGGCGGCCTGGCCCAACTCCGGCCGGGTGAAAATATTTTTTTAGATAATATTTTATCGTCTATGTTAATTAATGTAGGATTCTAACGGTAAAAGAATTTTCCAAATCGGTCCAGTAGTTTCAAAGCCTATTCAATGCAAACTCTTTTTATTTTATTTTGTTATTGCTGTGAATAGCGACACGAGCATGCCATTCGCCTAATGATGACAGTAGCAATGCTTGGCATTCCACTGCGCTCCCCATCCTGAGACATAAGATGTTAAGTCTCAATATGTCCAGTAATCACTCCGGCTACGATGTCCTTCAAACCGAAACACAGCAGTGCATTTACACTGCTGTTTGGTGGGGGATATAGACATTACGGTGGTACCTATCCATGTGGCCTCTCACATTATGAGAGACTGCTCACAAGTAAATCCTAACAAAAATATACTATAATAACATATAAGTCTAGAGGCTTAGTCATATAGAAGACGATCATCATCAGTGATATATAAGTGTATAAACATGTTGAAACAAAAAAATAATCCACTCTAAAAGACAATCCGTCATCGAAATGCCAGCAGTTTTCATTAGTAACAAATTCACTTTTAATCTAGACAGCGCAGGTGCCTACGCGGGTCTAAAGAACAGCAATACATTAAGTGAAGCGACGTCGCCTCCCATTGTGCCCCGTCGCTTACACTTCCGACTGACCTGGTTACACCATACTGTTTTAAAAACATTGTTGCTAAATGGATGATTAACTCTTTGAGACCTGTTTCTGTTGTGCTTACAATGGTATTTGTGAGTAGTGTTTATTGAAGTAAAATATGGTAGTTTGAAACATTTGTTTTTTCATTTATTTTATCATTCTTTGCAGCTCATACATAAACTCATGTTGCCTGTTAGATAAAATGTTTGGCTCACAAATATTTGTTATTCGTCTAGGTGTTACGAAGAATAAAAAGTCTTGTAGTTTCTGATATCAATGAGACAATATTTGGTATTTTACTTTGGGCTGTGTCTGTGACTGTTAGGTGTATTTATTTAAATCGTATGTATGGACATCGATTCTACTTACGCAGTTGAAACGAATAGCTTTGATTTGTTTTATATTGCAGCCTTATTCACAGTTGGCTTAAAAACTTATTTTAAATACCGAATGTTTTGTCTTTTTCGCTCAAACAGAATTAAAAAGTCGTTTGAAAGAGTCAAAACATTCGATTGATAAACTAGGTTTATGAATTGATTATGAATAAGGTGTATAAATTCAACATTTTACGTTCTTATGTTTCTACTTATCAGCGCAACAAAAAGCTATAATTCATAATTAATTTTATGTCAAAAACGTAATTTTAGGGCGGGTCACCTTAATATAAATTAATATTTTTAATTGTATTTAAGCGTCATAAATCACAGTTAGTGGAAAAGACTTGTTAATTTTGAGGTTAAATTCGTGACTTATCGGGGTTAAGTGCGATTATAATAAATTTTGATAATAATATATTTTTATTGCGCAGCGACGAAGTAACTTTATTGTAACTTATTAGGCATAAAAGTGTGGCTTAGTGGTTTGAATCCATTTTAGTGATATTTGTATTGATAGTCAATCACCACGCACTAAAACGGTGAAGAAAAACATCGTGAGGAAACCTGCATACCATAGCGGTTTATAAGAATTTCTATGGTATGTAAGTCTGCCAACCCGCACTAGGCCAGCGTGGTAGACTATATGGCCTAACCACTCTCAATCGTACTGTCGATTGTAGAGTAGACCCGTGCCCTGCAGTGGGACGTATATGGGCTGATACAGAGCTGCTGTGTAATGGGGTTCAAATCTTGAGCAAGGAATGGGTATGTAACTTGTATATCGTAGCTTTAAATGTTTAATAACTATGGAATATGGTAACCATTTTATTATTTTGCTGTCTTTGAACTTTTGAGGAAAGGTTAAGATTCTTTTATATTCCGTTCTAATTTAATAACCTAGGGATTCGTTATATCGCTTCATTATTTTTTATAATTTATCTTTTAGGTTCAATGAACCCATGAAATTGACTAGCTGCCTGCTAAACATAATTTGATAAATATAAATTCACCTTGTATTTATTGGGTTGAAGCCGAATTTAAAATCTCACGGTCTGTGTATATTGCAAAACCAATGACAGCTTTAAAGTATATTTCAGCAAAAATCCAATTCCAAAAAAACAATGATTCATTTAAAACAATACCCAATTCACAATACACGTAATCGATTATCATTTCAAAATGGAACCTTTTGTGTGCGAAACAAATCACGATCTTTGACGGCACATTAAACATTTAAAGTCTGAAACGTTTCATTCAATTTATCATTCAATAAAATCCGTTCCCTCTTTTCAATTCATTCGTTCACCGGTCCGGGGGAGTTTTATCTCATCACTTAAACTTTAAGTGGAACACTCGTGTTCGAAATTCAAAATTTTGAGATAAACCCAGGCGCTTATCGGCAGGGATTATCCCTGATCCCTCCCCTGTAGACAGCTTGTAACGGACTTTACACTTTGAGTTAGTAGGGCGCGTTTTACTATTTTAAAAATGGAATTTCGTGTCATTAACTTCATATTTTGGCATACATTGCTTGGTGGCTTGTTGGTATTGGACCGGGCGTCTTTGTTAAGATTGTGCTGTTGCGAGTTCGAATCCCATAGCACACCACTGTGTAGGAAAACAATGAGGAAATACGAATATGATAAAGTTTTGAAGTAATTTCTATAATATGTTGACAAAGGCCATCATGGTGGACTATGGCCTAACCTCACCCAATCGAACTTTCGATTTTAAAGTAGTCCCGTGCTTAGCTGTGGGCGATTACAGGCTGATACTGTCTGTTGTAGTATTTTTTACATTTAGGCATACAAATTTGTCACCGTCTCTACTCTATAATGACGTCATATGTACAATGGCAGCAGATATGACGTCAATATCCATGAAAGCTAAAACATTGTTAACCTAAATCAATGGATTAAGTTTTAATTTACAATTTAGCCGTAGCCCATACAAATTTTAATTGAACGCCTAACATGCAACGTGCTGTCATTTTGATAATTAGTTTGTAATCATCTGTTGGTAAAACAGCATTCATAGGAAAATTAATTTTGTGAGTGTTTACCAAAGCCTTTACCAATAAATACCTATGTATAGACCAAATGCAAAGCATAAATATATTCAGAATCATTAATTTATACTTACTAATAGCTGCTCCCGCAAATTAGCAAGCAGATCACTTGAAGTTAAGATTTTCAATTACCATACTTGGGATTTGGGCTTGCAAACTTAAGGTTTAATTTCTTACGTGTCATTTCTTTTTTTACCTATCATCCCACTGCTGAGCAAAAGTTTCCCTCTAACTTAACAATACGCGCTCGAAAAAAATTCCGGCAACATTGGCTTCAAGTATCCAACTCTCATTTGGTCATACCCAATTTTCTGGCATGACGAATGTCCAGCCCACTCATAAATAGGCAAACACTCAAACTACAATTTTAATCATTACCGTACACTTGTACTGCGACCTAGAAAAGAGCTCGACACAAATCGAACACTCGACGGAATATTTTCCGCGGGAAATATTGGAAGGTTCGCCTCCACGGGCCGACTGATTTGATTTGCGCATCTGACGTCGCCTTGTTAGTTGACGGAATCATACCGCCACCTATTTATATTTGGTAAATATGAATATAGGAAAGTCACTTTCCAAGCGGCAATTTGATTTGTATTTTTCTATTGGAAATTCTCTCTATTACAAATAGTAAGGAACTTATATTGGGAGCCTAATGCAAACGAAAACTAAAAATAATCAAATTGAAATAGCGCAGGATAGATTGATATTGTAATATGATCCCTCTCAATATGAAAGGAGGAAGATCAAAACTAACTAATTCAAGTAAATTAAATTAAAAAACATATACCTATTGTTTATCGGGTCGTAATTAAATTAACCTTAGTAAATAATATTCTTAAATTAGTGACTTCTAACAGCTTAGATTACGTAACCCCTTCTACAATACATGCATTGCTATATTATTCATATTTGTGCAGGCGCTGCGACGATTCGAAATATGACGTCACTACCCACGTTTTCTATCCAGCTTCTAATATTACATAATCTTCGAAAAGAGCATCCAAACTACCATTACCAAATTAAAACAAAGCCAACAGGAAACGAGAATGAATATTCATACAGTTAATGAAAAAATGTTTTACGTTTCAAAAAAAAATCCCAATAGAAAAAGGGAATTTCAAAGCACCTTTGACTCGCGAACTGGATGTAAGACCGAGATGCCTATCTCAGTAATTATTCATGTAAATGCGAAAACTTTGCGACAAATTTGCGTAACGAAGTGGGTGTAATACCGGCTCCCAAGTTAGAAGCCTTTTAAAAAATTCAATTGGATGAGTATAAAGACCATTGTTGAATAACGCGACGGTTGGGACAAAAGTATTGTTCATATTTACTCTTTATTTGTTTACGAGGCGGAGAGATAGATAGGATATAATCGTTCGGATAACGATCACTGTAAACGATGGATAAAAGGCTACTGTGGACCATGCAATTGGGTTGAGTATCGGGTTATGTCTTTATCTTGTTTTAAACTCGCTGGCATAATTATGTTGACTAACGACGTAACAAAGAGAATTAATTAATTTATTTAATCCTTTTTTGCACTACATAGAAAATAATTAAAACAAATAAATTACATAATAACAAGGCTGTCTTATATGCCTTATAACTACCAGGTAAATAAATACACTAGTAAAACTCGAACGAGCCCTATGATGGGTTTCTACCATAGCATTTGATGGTCGTTGTCCGCTAGAGAAAAATATCAATCTCCAGAGCTAGAATATTTTAAAAATACTCAAGTTTCATACAAAAACCATTCTCAAGCGCACTTTTATCAAACCATTTTACCTGTTAAGTAATTTTTCACTGTCCCAAAGGATAAACATAAAAGAACCCGAAAAACTTCTTTCAAATTCCTGCGAGGTTCAGAATCACGGAACCTTTAAAGTTGTGAAACGCTACCGTCCCGCGCCTGCTATAAATCGCTCACAATGACATTTGACGTTCTCAGAACCGAATTCTGAACGGACGGTGAATTTACGTTGCGTCAGGCGATGTGCGTGTATAGACTGGACGCGAATTCGCCGCGTGGAGTCGCTTTTTCGAGGTAAATTGTTGTGGGATATTTTTAGGTGTAGGCGATTGGACGAGCATTCAATATAAAAACGATGAATTTTGACAAAAACATTCAGGTTTTTTAAAAACTTTTTGCTGATTTATGTTTTGACGTTAGTTATTTAAATATATGTTGTATGTGTTTAATTTTGGAGATATTTTACTTTTCTTTTAATTATTGTTTTGTATTAGCTTGCGTCCGTATGTCATCCAAGGTGATCACTGAAATTCAGCAAAATTTTGTTGACATTACCTACTTGTCACTGCCACGACTTGCAAAGTTCTCCTTTTTTAATTTTAATTAATTTTATTATGTTTTTTTACATCTGTATAAGTACGTCGTTTTGGTCTTTCATGATATATAAACAGATTTTCTTTCTTTTTTCGGACTTTTTCTCAAAGTAGTAAATCAAAACACTCAACATTATGTATTGATAAAACCACAGGATAACACCATTGTGACGTTATCAGGAACTACGAAAGGCATCTCAATCTCAGAGCACGCAGATACGAAACAATTTGTCGATCACACAAAGAGTTATATCCCTACGGGAATCAAATCCTCGGGCTCTTATTTCACAGCGTTTAATCAACTGCATCACGGACGTAACAAAACATCTAACTAAATTATTTTCGCAGATATTCCATTGCATTATTCATAAACAATAACATACAAATCTATTCAAAATACTTGTTGTTCAACATTCGCAACATATCATATTTGTTCACAGTAATTTGTTTACAAAAAAACAAGCCTGACACATCATACAATACAAAAATATAGGTATGAAAACAACAGAATAAAACGTGTTTGTCCCCTATCGCAATTCACACGAGCTATTTAGGGCCATTTTAACATTCGCGCCACAAGGCACAATAAAACGTCGCCACAACACTTTTATTTTCATGTAAGTGTCCCGAGGCTCTTAATATTCGGCTCATAAGAGGCGACAGAACGTGGCGTGTGTGCGCTTTGTGGACGTCGAATTGTGATGTTTTGGAAGTGTTATAATATAAATAATAATCCTGTACTATGAATATACCAGCGCAGAGTATAATCTTTCTTTCCTATAATCCTGGATCCTTCTGCCGTTGTGTGAAGAGGCATCTTAGTTGGCCCGCATATTTGTATCGAATAATACGGGACTACCGTCTGAAGCTATTGGATACCCTGCCTCTCTGCCTGGACGGCAATTGCGCTTACCATCAGGTGCATTGCAGACATTATGCCGGGCCAGTATACAAAAAAGAGTCTATAAGTTTAAATAAAGATGTTTGCGACCATATTTTGAAAGACAACCAACAATAAATATATTACATACGTGATATATTATTAAGTACCAGATACCAAAAGATGGAGTGATCTATTATTATTCCTATGACTATAATTAAATACGTAAAAAAGTACATCACAAGTTGCTCACAAAGTTTCACGCGGTTTCAAGTTGCTTTCAATGGAGATGAACGGGAAGGGTTTATTTTAATATATAAGAGGTCCGGCAAATTAGCAAACAGGTTACTTGATGATAATTAGTACCTACGGCCTTTACGGCCTTATTAGATGTGCATGCCACAACACTTGGATTATACTCGTAGAGGTATTGTCGACACAAAAATCTGGAAAGGAAAAAGGATGAGAACTGGAAAGGGGTATTGGGTATCTGGCAATTCCACTCACTAAACTAAACGTGACAGCAAAGCTGTCACTTCTCATCGACTTCCTGTAAGACAGTGGTACAGCCCCGGACAAGCCCACCCATTCGTCTTGAGTCATGACTTATAATAGCGTGGCTCTACCACTTGAAAACATAAATATATTATAACTTCCGACCGATGGATTAGAGTTTTTAGGGTCTCGGGTTTGACTCCTGTGTTGGGTAAAGTGATATTTGATTTTTCTATTCCCTATCAGCCTGGAGTCAGCAATTTATCCCCGATATGACGATAGGCTCGCACCGTATCACATTATGGGACGCACCTCTGCCAATTCCATTTTGAGAAAAAGGCGTGAGTTTATATATTTGTATGACAAATTAGATGCAACAGTAGATTTTCCTATTTATGATAATTTATATGCCATTTCTGTATTCTCAACATCTGTGAAGCGGTTATTACATGATGAATGTCGAGACGAAATGTGGTTAATCAAAATCGTTTAGTACTATTCCGTCTCAGACTCTTATTAATATTTGACGGCAGCCTGTACCATAAGTGAATCAGTCTGATTATGAATGAAAGGTACAGGTTCGATTCAAGGATCCCTTTTATATTTATAATTATACTGATCATATTTTTTTCTATGAATGGCGTTACGATTGCTCATTAACAGTAGTAAAACCAAACAACACCTTGAATTACAAAGAAATGCTTGGCATTCCACTGCGCTCGCCACCCTGTGACATAAGATGTTGTCCCAATATGTCCAGTAATTACTCTGGTCATAATATCCTTCGAACCAAATCACAACAGTGCATTTACACTTCTGTTTGGCTAGAGACATTGCGCGGTACCTACCCAGGTGGCCGCTCACATAATGGAGACCACCTTAAGAGTCAAGGCAAACATCGTGACGAAATTTTCACTTTTAAGAGACTATCATACTAGGCTATCATCAAACTAGGCTATGCGAATTCCTTCAACTTGCATTTAATAAAATCTACCACTCAAAGGTGTAGGAGGCCAATGCCCAATTATGGCACATCTTGGGTGGATATACTTGACAGCCTTCGTGGCGGAGTTGGTGAGACGCCGGCTGTGAAACGTGAGGCCACGGTTTCGATCCCCATACTGAGACAAATGTTTGTGTGATGCACGGGTATTTGTTTCGGGTCTAGGGGTTTTTGAGAAAAGTCTCCCGTAGTTCTTGATATCCACCACACAAGACTTTGTCTTAGTGTATGGTTCGGACTATAAATGGTACTACTACTGTTGCTACTACTTACTACTACTGTACCCAACTATTTGTTAATTATTTATTTAATATTGTTAATTATATAAATGCCAACATGAATGTCAGGTTATGCTGCTTTACGCATCTAAATAATAGTAGATCTCGACAACGTTTTCGGTAAACAAATTGTGTGAATAATTTAATCTTTGATACCTCAGAAATTGCTTAGTTTATTTGGGATAAAGACTAAATCTACGCGAAAGAAGCAGATAAAATCTTCCATACACTCATTATCAGATAACCAACAACACTCAAGTCAAAGCAACACCTATAAAAACGAATGCCTAATATTTTGCAACTCGTAAAAACTAATACTCGAGGGTACATAAAAAGCGTACAGTAGACGTGAAAAGTTTCCCCCTTCAAAATGTTTAGTTCACAATGAATTTAGCCCCGCGTTGGTTGGTTAAATTAATTAAACTCCGTCAGTACTGCGCTACCCACTGTACCGCGGATGCCGTCGAGTCTTTGCCTGATGAATTCAATAAAAACTTTGCTTTCACCTTTGGGTGTTATTATGTGTCGTGCAGTCGCGATTAATGAGTCTAAATTATGATAATATTTTTGGCATATACGCAGTTTTATTTTATTATTTATTTCTACTTTATTTAGAAACGTAAAAGTAAGTAAAAGTAAGTTGGTTAAGATGGAAGCGACAAAAGATCGCAGATTCCTGTCCTTTGTGATTTAACCTGAAATTATATAGAGGAAAGTTTTTATTGTTCATTTACATTGAATGGCTCTGACATACTGGACCGATTTGGAAAACAAATAAATTCTTAAACATAAAAAATGATATACAACTAAAAAAATCCTTAAAAAATACATTTCAGCATTAGAATCCTAGGATACTGTAGATATCATAAAATCCTAGGACAGACCCTAGGATTCTAATGATGAAATATTATTTCAAATTGGTTTAGTACTTTCAGAGTCTATTCATTGCAAACGAACAATCAACTCTTTCCTCTTTATGATATTGTTTTGATAACCTGACAGCATATTTACAACTATTCCTTGAAGTGACGATATATTATAAGTAAGCCGTTATCATTAGAGATAATAAACACTCCGACGGCTCAAAGTACTCTCTCGGGCACAGAGGTACTTGTAACTTTAACCATTAAACATAAACTATATTCTACGCACATTGGCTTCCTGAATGGCACAGGAACGCTACAGCCAGCTGGAGGTAAAATATTCATCTACCTCGGTCTTCGATCAAATGAGTGATCTGTGGATCAAATATATAAGGCTGATTTTAGAGTCACGGTGACCGCGCGTTGACCATCAGCGCTGCCAGTTGAAATGTATGAGCTTCTAAGGAGCGTTTTAGAACAACGCGTAGTTGTCAGCGCTGACCCCCGTCCGTAAGCTATACGCTGAGCTGTCAGCGCCGACAGGCAGCGCGCAGACAGCGTGACTCTAAAATCAGCCTAATAGATATAGGGTCCGTAACAAAATCAAATGCCAAAAATGGCCGAGGAATTATATATTTAAATTTCGAACTAAGAGATGTAGCAAAAAGTCTTATATTATAATTAACTTCAGGTAACAATAAACCTTATTGCTTCAAATTAGATTTATTATATTTTTGGACTACACTAAAATCAAATTAGACCACATGCTTATTTGTGCTCTTATTTCTATTGCCGTTTTTTAGACCGTTATTTATAATACAGTGATGTACTCATGTGTCGCCTTTAGAGTACTTCCAGTTTGAACGGGACGACAAAATAATGTCGCATGTCTAGAGGTAGCTGATTGAGTCGTTGGATACTTTAGTTTGCACTGCTTTTGCCTTCATAAAGATTTTTGAGAGAATCAAGTTTTTTGTTAAGAATGTTACGTAATAATCCGAATTTGAAATATGAGAAACTTGGCTCACACGAACGACGCTCAAATAATGGTTCTAAATTACTGCTCTCATATCTTGGGGTGTTTATCGATGTTCTATTGATATAAATGGGGCTTTATTACCCTGGACAACCATCCTCATAATTTATTTTTCTTCATACGCCATGATAGTCATCCTTAGCTACGGAAAGGCCACTGCTGAATAATGGCTTGTCGCAAAGAAAACGGTGAATGAAGAAGAGGCAAGAGCATCCAAATAATTTCTGACATTTGATCCATGATCAAGGCGTTGTGTAGTGTTGTGTGGATGTGTGATGAGCGGCAGTGATCACTTACTATCAGGTGACCTGTTTGTGCGTTTGACCGACCTAGGGAATAAAATAAAGTCTCTTTCAGGTACGCCTTTCAATTTATCAGATTGTCCTAATGCGGATTGGTGGGCGAATTTTATAGTATATAAAATACTATAAAATTTCTTATAAGTCGCTGTGCTATGCAGGTTTCCTCACAATGTTTTCTTGCGTCATCGTTATAGTGCGTGATGATTGATAATTATAAATATACTCATGACTCCGTAAAGTCAGAGATGTGCCTTGGGATTTAAACTCCTGATCTCCAGGAATACGCCGGGTCCAGTCCGTTACTAACATGCCACCACGCAATTTGAAATTGACTCGCAAATTCTTATATTCAAATCTTTTTTTTCGGAGTTCGGACATTTCGGAGTCATGTGTGTATTGATAGTCAATCACCACGGACTTAAACGGTGAAGGAAAACATCGTGAGGAAACCTGCATACCATAGGGTTTATAAGAAGTTCTATGGTATGTAAGTCCGCCCACCCGCAGTAGGCCAGCGTGGTGGACTATATGGCCTAACCACTCTCAATCGTACTGTCGACTGTAGAGTAGGCCCGTGCCCTGCAGTGGGACGTATTTGGGCTGATACAGATACAGATACAGACAGAGACCATTTAGACGATTTTTATTTAAAAATGTACATTTTTAAAGTCACTAGCGCTTCGTTTTGAACGAGACCACAATTTCGGTAGTCAAGTACTCTACTAAGCTAGCTTCGACAAACCGCTTCTGTAAACAATGCCACTCCAACTCGCAACCATGCGTTGTTAATATTTAAAATCAAACAAGCAAACAGAATTGAAACAGCGGATCGGTAACAGAACAAGGCTCGTCGAAATATACTCTCGGGCGCTCCAAACTTTTCTGTCTTGACTCCAGACCGCGGCGCGAAGTTGACTCACAATTCCTATTGAGTAACTTTTGTTTTGTAAACCGGCGGCGGAGTTGAATAACGTATAGCACTATTGCAGACGCTATGTTTAAATTAATATTCAACGTTAAAAATCTTTTTGGTTTTGTGGCGTTTGTTTTGGAGCGTGTTTTTTGGATAGTCTCGTTTGAAATTTTGAAGTTCAATTCTGTTTTTTTTTTTATAGCATTCATCTGGCAAATGAGCAAACAGACACCTGATGGTAAGTGGTTTCTGCCCATGAACATCCATAATACTTGAATTATGGATGAGTTGTCGGCGCATTAAATCGGGAGCAGAGGGGGAAGGATAAAGGATAGAAAGAGGGAACGGGTATTGGGTATCCAGCAATCTCACTTACCAACGAAAAGCGAAAGTGAAGTTCATGCTTCACGCTGGGCCCTTGTGCGACAGTGGTACCGACCCGAACGAGGCTGCCGATTCATGCTGAGTCATGATTGACATCAGCGTAGACCTACTACTTTAAAACTGGTACCTAAAGATAATACTATTGATAATGGTGATGATGGTTGTAATTTCATTGTAGCAGAAGGGCGTTGTTCTGTTGTTAACAGACTAACAGAAATGTCGAAACGATTGATTCCAAGGCATTTGGGCTTTACGGAACATTCGTACATTCTTAGTGGATTACCACGTACTATAACAGCAAAGGAAATATTGTGAACACCAATTCTTATCAGGTCGATGTTAGAAGATTTTTTGTGTTATGTGCAATCCGCTAATCCGACTAGGGCAGCGTAAAGAAGTATGACCTTAGAGAGTGGTAACACTTCCAGGTAGATATTGTAATGAGTTTCACCGAGTTTACTGTCATGTCCTGTGCATTTGTTTTACCGAGTTCGTATCACATTTCATTCTCTCAACAAGACTGCTAAAGACGTAACTGCCCTTACGTTTCTAGTATCACCTTTTCCTATATCTTATTATTATTAAAGATTGACTTTCCTGCAATTCTTCTAGTACCCGGGCTATTTAAAAAAATGTCTCTCGTAGTTCCTAATACCCATAGTGTGGGATCAGGGTTATGTATATATATGAGTGTTGGGTGTATATATTTATTTACTTATCTATAGCCATTAGAAATCTCCACCAAAGTATAAACAAAAACTTTACATCAACTACAGTTGTATCATGCAGGTGAACAGAAAGATACACGCTCACATCTTATTAACGGGTAAGCAACAATAAAGTTAACGTTAAGTATACGCGAGCAGAAGTCTTGTATCAAGTTATTATTGCCGCAAGCGAAGCATTCGATGTTGCTTAACTTGGGGCCATAGGATTGGAGTTCAAGATCAGAGTTAATACTAATATACCAACTGTCTCTGTCTGTATATATATTTTTTTATTGCAATGAAAGGTAAGACAAGCATATAGTTTGCCTGATGGTAAGCGATACGACAGCTCATACACAGTAGCAAAACCAAACAACATTTTGAATTACAAACCAATGCTTGGTACTCCACTGCGCTCACCATCCTGAGACATAAGATGATAAGTCTCAATATGTCCAGTAGTCACACTGGCTACAAAGTCCTTCAGTCCGTAACACAACAGTGCTTTTTGGCGGGAGAAATAGACATTGCGGTGGTACCTACCCAGGCGGCCTCTCATATATGAGAGACCTACCACTAGTAACCTTTGTTTGATTTGACCCGAGACGAAATTATTCCCACATATAATATATATCATTAATACAGAAACCCGCTGTTGTAGTGGCCGTTTGTTTATAAATTAGAATGTCTGTGGAGAGTAGCATGGGGCCGGGTGTTTGTTGTGCCTTTGTGTGAGGTAACGGCTTGTTAGCTACCAACGAACGTGGCGCGTCAACCGGGGTGAAACTGTATGTATAGAACATCAGGACAAAGATCTGCGAAATAGTTAGCGAAACAAATACATGCACCCAACAGTCACGTACATACGACTTCTACGTTGTAAGGCGTAAAAGAATAACAAAATGATTTCTTAGATTTACGCGAATGTTACACATTGAAAGAAAAGTGAGTGATACAAATCACTGAGCGGATGACTAATACCTCAGTCCGCCCCGTACCATAAAACCTGTAAAGTGATCGAAAAGTGGGGAAGTTAAAAAATGAAAAATAAATATATCCAAATCCGTGATAAAATCCGTAAATAATAGTTTTATTTCAATGGAAAAGAATTGCGTCATTGTTGCACCGGATGCTAGTTCAAACAGCTGGGAGAATGGACTGGCCTATCTTCAAATACTGGATAAATATTGAAATACAAAACTGCCGTCCCGTGACCACGAAAGCTGTAAATTAATCGAAAAGTCGGAAAGTTAAAAAATGTTAATATTTTACCAAATCTGCGATAAAATTCATAAATAATAGTTTTATTGCAATGTCTACATTCGTGTAAACCTAACCATTTGAAACCATTATTAATAAACATTCGTATAAAATAAATTTAGTATATTCAAATTGTAAATTATATAATAGGATTGTACGAGCACAGAGCGAGGGTGCATGTTTGGAATGATAAGAATATTAATGTTCACTTCTCTATGTCCCGATTCACAAAATGTTCTTAAAGTTAATTATATTAAGAAAATGTTAAATGAATGCACCCAGTTGACGCGATAGTTCAGTATGCACTAATGTTAATTTCATATGATTAAAGTTATGCGTCACAAGCATGCTATTAAACTTATTGCTTACTAAGGTGTTCGGTAAATTAGACCGAACAAGTATAACAACTAAACTTTATTAGTAACATACAATTAGTTCTACACAATATAACGTTGGACTACTATTGTCTTAAATAAATAAAAAAATCTGACCCCACACTAAGATCGAGTCTTGTGTAGTGGGCATCAGAAACTACAAGAAACTTCTCGCTCTCACAAACACCCAAATCCGTAATAAATACCTGTGGTTCACACAAATATTTGATTTAGTGCAGGGATTGAATCCTAAGCCTCTCGATTCACAGGCGTCTGACCAACTGCGTCACGAAGCCTGTCAAAACAAAGTATGTTTGCCGTTATTTTTATTAGAATGTTTTATTTATACAAAAGTGCTAAGTATCTGCGAAGCAACCAACAATTTTCGTCGTCAATTGTATTTGATTTTGCGTGTATATGTGAGGTCTTTCCTTCCTCCTTGCCTCCATCCTTGAATAGACTCAATTGCTTTTGCAAAAAACACCAGTCCAACACTTATTATAATATTTTTCTGAGAAATCCATGCAAAATGAATAACCTACTATAGAGATGGAAGCCAAGCCCTTCACAGTCTAAGACAAAACATGCAGCTTTTCTTTATATATTTGTTCCCAACATAACTTAAGATAACATCTGTCGAAGTTACTGGTGGTAGGTGTCATATGTGATAGTCCGCCAGGGTATGTATGCAATGTCTATTTCTTCCGTCAAACAGCAGTGTAAATGCACTGTTCTGTTTCGGTTTGAAGGACATTGTAACTAGAGCTAGTATTGGACATAATAAGACTTAACATCACAGGATGGCAACCGCGGTGGAATACTAATCATTGCTTTATAATTCAAGGTGTTGTTTGGTTTTGCTACTGTTCATGAGCGGTCGTTTTGCTTACCATCAGGCGAATCCCATGCTTGTCTCGCCATTCAGCGCAATTTAAAAAAAGTATTTAAAAAGTCCTTTGTATTCCCCATAAGGCTGTGCTATCAATAAAAAGTAAATATATGGGTGGTCCTAATACAAGATGTATGAAACTAAGGTATTCCATTCCGACGGTCGAGTCAAGATGTACCACTGAATTATTACTGAAGGATTCTCGTGCGGAATTGTAGAGATAATAATGTCGGCCGTATCGCCGTTTGGGAAATGTCTCAGTGTGAATGTTTAACTTGTTCGGTTCACGTGTACTTGATAGTGTTGATGAGTTGGTGTTTATTGTATTTCATCTTTGAGGTATTATATTAGAACGGTCATCGGGAACAAAATCTCTGTGTATTGTGCTGGTAAAGCATTCCCGTGTACGCACACGAGAACCCAGTGAAGAGAGAGCGAAGATATGTTACTGCGTAGGTGTGACAGAGATAGAAACAAAAAGAGTGATTCGGTACTGTTCATTTTTAGGATTTAGGAAGGATTAATGTAGAAGCATATTGTGGGTTTGATGCACTTGAATATTTATTACTAGCTGTTCGTGTAACATCAATTATTTCCGGAAAATTGGTAAGCCTTAGTCTATTACGCTGGCCGAATATCGGTCGATATCATAAACCTTCAAAATTCACGTGAAATTCGACATCAAACCTGAACCGGCATTAAAGGTAGCCAAAAATATTAATAAATACACCCAACCCTCATATACATAATCCTGAACCACAGAGAGTAGGTTTTGTGTTCTTGGTATCAAAAACAATGAGAGACTTTTGGTCTCACAAACACTCAGACCTGAGACAAATACCTGTGAACGACGATTGGTTAAATAATTAAGGCATAGATGCATAATATCTACCCAAAGCCAAGCGTTGCTTTGTAATTCAAGGTGCTGTTTGGTTTTGCTACTGTCCATGCGTGATGTCCATCCAATACGACCAGTATTGGTTTATATCAAGCGAAAGGCAGCCTCGTCTCTCCATTCATAGCAATAAAAAACCTCGTGGCGAAATTCAAATTCATACAAGAAATAAACTCTTAACAAAGCCGCATGTCTCACTAAAGATAACACAAACAAAGACCTAACGTTTCACTAACAGATAGAAGTTAAAATCATCAATCAGGTACACAGCGATAGGAAATGCAATGGCCGTTGAAAGTCAGCAATTACACTCGGTTAATTGATGAGTAGTGTGCGGCCGTTACGCCCCTCTCAATATTCATGAAGTGATTGTCGGCAGGGCTGAAGCACGGGCAAAGATATACTCTTTAGTAAAACTATTATGGTACGTTTAGTTCATACATTCTGACATAAATGTC
Organism: Hyles lineata; assembly: GCA_030180105.1. Lineage (NCBI taxonomy): Eukaryota > Metazoa > Arthropoda > Insecta > Lepidoptera > Sphingidae > Hyles > Hyles lineata. Next base: position 3,492,226 of record JARJEE010000029.1, read on the forward strand.
CGACATGAATGTCTGTACTGTTTACTAGTGCACTTGGACACAACGTGTTCACACAGCGTCTGATGCGACACTCATTATCGTGTAACAATACATTTTGCAATCAGAGACACTCGTGTTCATACAGAGACACTTCGATGTATACACTAACGGCCGATGCCAATAATGAATCGAAAAAATTAGACTGAAGTCAATCTGGTCTGTTTTCTACCTTTCGATTGGTCTTTTACCATGTTGCCATAGTTTTTTCACTACTGAGATAGATTATTGGCAATATAGTATCAGAAAAAAGATTGAGCTATCAATCTCCAACGGCAAATTTTGGATTGGGATTGTTTATTGGCAGCGGCTGTTAGTGTTCTGTGTAAATGTCATAGTCTAAACGTACCTTTAGACTTTTCTGGTGGTGGGTCTTTCATATGTGAAACCCACCTGGGTAGGTAAAACCGCAATGCCTATTTCCCCCACCTAACAACAGTGTAAATGGACTGTTGTGTTTCAGTTTGAAGAATATTTTAGCCAAAGTAACTAATGGACATATTAAGACTCAACATTTTGTATCTCAGAATGGCGAGGTTGTTTGGTTGTGTTGTTTGGTTTTGATGTTGTCCATTTGTCGTATCGCTTACCATCAGACGAATGGCATGCTAGTCTCGCCATTTGTTACAATAAATATAAAGATGACATTAAATTTACCAATAGTTGTAACATCTACAACAAACAGTGTAAATGCACTGTTGTGTTTCGGATTTAAGGACATTGTAGCCAGAGTAACTACTGGACATATTGAGACTTAACATCTTATGTCTCAGGATGACGAGCGCAGCGGAATGCCAGGCATTGCTTTGTAATTCAAGGTATTGTTTGGTTTTGCTACTGTTAGGCTTACCATTAGGCGAACAGCATTCTTGTCTCGTCATTCAATGCACTTAAAAAACAAAAACATTATCATTGACTCTGTAAAAAATATACATAAGATCAAATAAAACCTTTGAAATATCCCTAAAATATTAGAATATAATTACGCTTCCACAGCCCTGAACCGCGTCATGACGTTAGCGCCACGACCGCAACAAGAAATTCTGCGATTCACTCCCGCGACGACCAATTAGTCAACGAATTAATGCATTCCAATTATATGCTGACACTTTATGTACTGCCCATGACAGTTTAGGCAATGTAGCGGTGAATTGTGTAAGCTTAAAGGTCTGTTCACTGTAACGTGGATAATTATTAATTTTGTTGCATGTTCAAAACAAGCAAATGTTTTTGTAATTAGGTCAGCGTGGTGAACTATTGTCTAAGAATTCTCAATCAAACTCACGTGTGTATAGGTTTCCTGTGGGATTATTGGTCGATACACTGTTTGTGCGTGGTGGCCTGTTGGTAAACGAATCAGACGCAGCTGCTGATATGTTCCCGGGTTCAAATCCCAGGGCACACCTCTGATTTTTCGGAGTCTTGTGTGTATCGCTAGTTAATCACCACGCATTATAATGGTGAAGGAAAACATCGTGAGGAAACCTGCATACCATAGCAATTTGTAAGAATTTTCATGGTATTCAAAGCCTGCCAATCCGCACTAGAAAAGCCTGGTGAACTAAACAGCCTAACTCCTCTTAATCGTGATTTCCGCCCAGTAGTATCAGAGCATGTTCAATGCAAACAATAAAATCTTTCCTCTTTGTAATATTAGTTTAGACATACCTTAAAAATCATGCTTTAAATGGTTACACAATTTAGTAGCTTCGGAATACAGTTTTCGTAACCTAAATTCATAAAAAATATCATATTTACTCATGTAAAGTTTGCATGCAGAGTGCGGTTTAATTTAGCTAATACAAATCTCTTTGAAACGCAGCGCGGATATTCCTCAAAGAACCAGCTCAAAACACAGACAATTGGGCCGTTTCAAACGTACTGGCGCCGTACAAAATTGAAAGCTGGTTGAATTCTACTGGAAATATGTTTTAAACAAGATAATATGGAGTCATAATATATAATGTGTAATTTGAGAAGACCATCTTCTCATATACATAAGTAAAAGATGTTAGGCTAGTAGTTCTCTATAACGGTAGAGCCACGCTATTGTCAGTCATGACTTCAGTGAAAGGTCGGTCTCTTCCCATCCTGTTTCTTTTCCACTCCTATCCCAATGTAAGGGGCCGTCAACACATTCATGGTCCAAGCGTTGTGGGTGTTCATTTTGTAATTTTTACCATAGTACAATTGCGTCCCCAAGACATATATATTTTTTGGTTTACAACAAACACTTTTCATATAATATTATACTTCAATCCATTATGTTTTAGTAGGTTATATACTGCCCTCAATATCGCCAAAAATACAACAAAATGTTACCAGTAATTTACTAAAGGCACTTTAAAAAGTGACGGTTACGAGCGGCCGGCGCGGCATAGCGAACATGAAGGTGAAATAGTTGGGAATTCTTGCATTCCACCGCATTCCCTCACTTCCAGACTATTTCGACCAGAAAACGCGGTTAAGCACCACCCAAGCACCCGTTGTAGTGTATTTTAACCCTCAAACATTATGTTGGAAACAATTCACTAGGTATTCTTAACACGGTTATTGTCAGTTCATAGTTTTACCTTTTTATCTTTATTATATTTATATATACTTTTCTTTCTTTATCTTTATATTGCCGCCGATTTAATTTCCAATTTTATCCATCCCATGGTTGTCTGGTAGGAATATAAGCGGTGAGATCTCCCATTGTATTACCAAACATAACTTATCTTTAAGCTGAATACTGTAATTTGGCGTGCAATAAAGAATTATTGTACTGTGGTGTATTGTATTATATGTTAGTGTACACCAACATTTATGAAAAAAGAATCAATAAACAGATAAAATACTTAAAACCAAAGGCAAGGTCATAATTTGCGGCCTTATCGGTAGCTGCGATCTTTTCCAGACAACCTTTGGATGAACTGGATTAATATATTATTAGAAATATCTTTATTTCTATGTTATATATTTATTTATGCTTCTTATACATGGTTTAAAGAAATACTTAATGCCTGAAGCATTATCTACCAGTCGACTTTTATAAGACAGTAGATGGCCGGCAACTTCCATAGGTAGACAAAGACGTAGAATACTCCGTTTAGGTAGTTGTTTAGTCAATTCAAAGGCCATTTTCCACCTAAAAAAGGAAAAATGCAATTTCAAGGCAAAATCTCAACTAATTTCATGTAGTATTAAATAAATAGAGCTAAACGGATCATTTTATGACACTGTTTGTTATTAATAAGCTTTTAAATGGATAACAAGCACAATTGCAAACATGCGGTTGATGCTATCCTATATTTAGGCTTTCAAAGTGTTACATACTTGCAAAAACAAAACATAAAATTTATATCTTATTTCGAAAAATATAAGTAGGAATATAAGAAGGATTTTGTAATAATTTTATTTTTATTTTCATTAAACTGCCCCGGTGGCGCAGTTTTACTACGGTACGATTGTAAACTGAGGTCTCTGGTTCGAATCTCAGATCAAGCAAAGTGATATTATTCTTCTATTCATTACCAGCACGGAGTCAGGAATTTGAGCCCGATATGAAAATAAGCTTGTCCTCTATCACACCGTGAGGCGGAACATTCACGGCGATACGTGGGTTTGTTGGTAGCACCTCTGCCATCCCCTTTTGCCATAAAGGCGTGAGTTTATGTATATGTGTGTGTATTTTCATTAGCCCCTAGTCCTAATTAAACACAATTCATAATTACATGCAAAATTATACCCTTTACACGCATATCTCCCATTCTTTCCCATAAGGAATATAGTAGGTACATAATAAACAAAATGCTAACACAATACATCAAACAACAAACTGTAGCTGAAACAAGGTAATGAAATAGAAAAACATTTGAGACAGAAAGACTAGTTGCAATATTGTTCTTATTTATTTAGAAGCAGGGATGTGGACACGGGCAAAATTATTTTTACCATCCATCAAGTTTCCCAACGCATTTATCTCAAACGTGTAAGGTCGACAATCGCTTGGCGGCGTGTTTATTGATTTTTTTATTTATAAAAGCTAAGGTATGAGTCGGTAGGAAATAGGGACTGCGGAACCACGCATGGACCCAAGAAAATTGCTATGTTTTATTCCATTTGCCGCGCAGACCTTGGTATATGAAATATAGGTAAGGGATTTCGGAATCGACGTATTACGTACGAGCTTCGTTGACGTGTTCTCATGAAGTTTTGTTGTAAAGAATTTCATTTTGGAACAGCTGTTTTGTAGATTATACTACGGTCTACTTATAATATGCATAACCTTTTTCTCGGAAGGGATAGGCGACCCTGCTTGTGTGTTCCGTTCCACAATGCGAAATGCGGGTGTACTGGTGACACCCCTGCTTACCCTTTCTGGGAGTAAGGCGAGAGTTTATGTATGTATGCGCAATGGAATCCTGAAAGGGTATCTTCCGGTTAGAAATAGTTGTCACTCAATCGTTTGACAAAATTATTGTGCCTTTCCCGAAATAGAATAAATACAGGTGATCTCAAAACGCGTCCATGACTGGTTTTGCAGAAGAAAAAGATTTTCAACACTCATTCAATTCTATCGAAAAAATAATTTCCAAACTTAAAAGAACGACCAATACATTAAGTAATAAAGTTTAATATCCACACAATTTCCATGATTAATAACAGAACGTATTGGAGTTTTTTAACGCATAATTCGGCATTACTCACACAACTAACTGGCGCGAGTGGCTACTGTCGCTATTATATTTGCATTCCATTGCGGCTAGTGATTGACTGTGTTCGTGCCAGTGCGAGGCCGAAGAGCAATGTATTTTTTTCGTTTTATTTATTTTTGTTAATGGGTAGTAAGTTACAATATCTGTTAAATGGGAAGCTGAAAATAAAAGTTTTTTTGGTTTATATTACCGTAAATAATAGTTATTTTTTTATCAAACAATAGTAACATTATTTATTTGTTTGGTTTTATACTTAAAGTTGTTGAAGATTCTTACCCTGGTACGGGTTCCACCAGGCAATTAAGTGATACAGAACATGAATTACACAATTATGAATTTGTAATGTATAAAATTCCATGATATTTCTTAATTTGTGTATGTTGTATTATTAAACTCATGGTTTACTGCCATTAGGTAAATGATACTTTATTGTTATTATAATTTCTTTATTTATTAGTTTTCAGTCTTCTAAAGCTTATAATTGAAACATAATAATAATTTCGTACCTAAGAAATTCACTGAAGAATTTGCTCTACTTGTAAATAAAACTCAACATATCATACTTCAGAATATGTTTACTCTACTTTACTACAACTCCAATCAGACAGCCATATTTTACCAACGTATGACGTAAATGCCCGAAAGAAACGAGGCCGAAGCCGAAACTTTTCCCAGCCTTAGCAGTCACTTTTGTTTTGTTACGACCGTGCCAAGTGGTTTTGGCCCGTTCCACTTAATTGTCAAGTAATTTTCTTATGAAATATTAGCGTTCTACATTCTTATGTACGTGTTTTAATAAACAACCGTGCCCTTTTATTCCGTTTGCCTCAATTTGAACACGCGCCGAATATCTCGGAATATTTTCCTGTGGCCCAAACGTTTGCATAAATTTTAAGTTAAATTTTGCCTTTGTACTTCAACGTAACTGACGTTTCATTTTAGGCTTATGTTTTAGCTAGCTTTAAAATTGGGTAAGATATCCCGCGAGTCTAAAATATATTTATTTATCTCATAAACTTGATATTAATAATCTATTTTTTAATCTGACAAACCCGATATTTGAAAACAATGTGAAATAATCAGTAACTTATATGAGTATTCAGTCCACATTAACCTTTTTGCAAAAGTATTCTATAGCTTTTATTATATAGTCTATATTATATTATTACATGATTGCTATATATGATGCATTGTGCCACGCCTATTGCCACTTCAACTTACTAATCTGCCTATGTCGGTTACTTAAGTTCTACTACGGATCTCCTCATTCCTGATATGATGTCGTAAGGAAACTCCGAAAATAGCCTTCTCCATAGCTCGTTGAGTGACTTTGAGCCTCCTAGTAAGGCCTTAATATAGACACTAAATTTATTTGCCTTTGCTATCGCGATTCCTCTGCTTAGTAGATTGCTGGACGCCCAAAATCCTAAACATTTTTCTTTCTTCCGATTCTTTTAAGGCTAACATGTACACCTACTCTCTCCTGCAATTTATGATTGTTCGTTGATAAACGATCTTGATGCGTACCATTGGGAGAGTTGATTGCTTGTTTACTCCCATACTATTTATTCTGGTCATAAATACTGTTACAAATAAAAAGAAACGACATGTTACTTTTGAAATTGGAATCTGTCATTTTTATATTTTCATTTATTGCGTTTAAGTATTGTTCACTTGTGTAGGTACTATAGTTTAAATAAAACACAGTGGTTGATTTCCAGTGTTTGAGACTCGTTCACTCCGTCTGTCGTCTGTCAGTGACTACAAGTATTCCGACAAGTTTGATAGTTTGTAGTATGTAGTCTGTACACCACAAAAATAAAACACAGAATGTTCAGTTGCAAAGCTTTATATTTAACTAGAACGAATGGGTATTAAAGAATAACAATTGCTCATAAAATACACCAACTCAAGATAACCACAATTCTGAATAGTTTAACAGTAGTAAATTAAAATTATGTAAATGAATACTTTAATGTACTCCGTAGGATTTGGACGGTCGTAAAATACGATAAGATTGCATCTCGACGCGAATCTCATAAAATGGATTTATCAAAAGGATAAGGTCCGCCCTCGTAGATTTCATTTTGCGATGTTAAGTGACCTCCCTTTACGGACTATAAAAATCTTTTCAATGGCCAGTGTATTTTGTATGAATTTTGATGGGTGGCAATAAAAAAAATCTTTATAATTTTTTCGCTTTGTAATTCACAGGTGCGTCGGATTTGTCTGAAAATTGCAAGCTTTGTTTAAACTAGTTGCTATACAGTTAAATAGAATAATAAATATATCCAACAGTCACATACATAGTTCTCACCCCACACTGAGATCGAGTATTGTTTTGTGGATAACAGGAATTACAAGAGACTTTTCGGTTTCAAAAATACCCACAACAAATACCTTGTGGTTCCACAAATATTTGTTTCGGTGAGAGGATCGAACCCACCACTAATCGTTTCGCAGCCGGCATGAAACCAACTATACTATGGAGGCTGTCAGTTGTATGGATGCAGAGTATTTAAATGTACGATGTTAACCCAGTTTAAAGAATATAATCAGCTGAAATCTATTACTACTAATGGTGACGAAAAATCAACAATAAATTTAGTGCAATCCAATTAGTAGTAACTATACAAAAAAATCTACATCATGAAACAAACATAAGTTGGATTCTAATAAAAGTCTTCTAAATTCCCAAATTAATCCGATTCTCTTGGCTTGAATCTAAACAATACACTAACTTAAATCTTGCAGTAGTCCGAACTTGCATTGAATTTATACGGAAACTTTTAGTTTTCTGTCTTCGAACCGGGTCAATACAATTGAATGTTGGACGCAGAATGGCGATGTATTTCAGTAACTCCAGTTCTGAACGTTGTGATTCCGATACGCTCTCCTATCGATATGTGCAGTATATCGGAAAGGTTATTGAAATAAAAGATGTGTTTTTGTGATGTAGAAGGTTTTGTAACAACTTTTAGGCATGGTATATGGAGTGATATTTGTTTGACTTTACTATAATGTGTGCATTATAATAATTTACAAATAGGTATAGAGAATTAGCTGCGTCAAAACGAGGAATCTTCTTATAAAAAATTCAACAAATTCAAATTTATTCAATAATATTATTTAAGAAGTGGTAGAGCCACCGCTGTTGTTAGCTATGACTCGGTATGAATGGATGAGGCTTATCCAGGGCGGTACCATTGTCTCACAGGAAATAGAAGCGACAGCTAAGCTGCCGCATTTCATTCAGTGAGTGAGATTGCCCGATGTCCAATACCCGTTTTCTCTCCCTTTTCTTTCCTTTTTCCTTCTTGCTCTCCTCCTGATTTGATGGTTCGGCAACATATCCATGATCCCAGCGTTGTGTATGTTCATGGGCAGCAGTGATCACTTACCATCAGGTGACCTGCTTGCTAGTTTGCCGGTTCGTTTCGTTTTAATACATTTTTATACTTGCCATGCAAACTGACCACATTAACAACATCTGTAGTGCGGTCAAAATAGACCTCTGTCCATACAATTATGTCATCTCATTTATATTCATCACATAAACCAGGGTATATCTAGACTGCTATCGAAAACAAAGCCGGGTGGTAGTTTTAGTGACTTCAGCCACGATGCAAATCATCTATCTACGAGTAAAATCACATTTCTACCATCAGAAAATTTAAACATTTGTGACCTAGCTAGTCCCGTTTCTTTATTCGAAAATACTGACTGACTGCTTCGACGCCGTTGTTGTGCTGCGGTACGATTATAAAGCTGAAGTCTCGGATTCGAATCCCGGATAGGGCAAACTTAAATTGGATTTTTCTATTAATTCTCAGCCCCGAATCAAGAATTTTTGCCCGATATGGCTATAGGCTGCCTCCTGACCCCTGTTTTTATGAATGTACGTACTATTCATAAGTTTCAATTGTTTCGATAATTATTTTTTATTATGGACAAAATATTCCCGGAATATCGGAATGTAAGCATCCAATAATGCAATATTTCTTACAATCATTGGTATGTTTAGTAGTAAACTACTTAATATTTATTCAGTACTAGTAGACGCCTTAAGTGTCGCATATTTATTCAGGACTAAAAGGTATTTATTTTAAATACTCGAAATAATGATACTAAATGATATGTGATCGAGGTATGAAGCATGAGAGTAAACGATTTCTTTTGTAGGGGTCGTCCATTCCACTCGGTTTCTGTAAGGTTGTTGCTAGATAAATTGTAAGTCTAGTACTGTGCTAGTCGCGGTAAAGATGCTGCAATAGATGCATTTTTTAATCAAACAAGAAAATATTATAGATGGCAAAATAAAATATTGCATTTAAAAAATAGTAATGTAATGCGTAAACTTTCTTCCAATGAGGATTTGTATACTTTAAGTATTTTTGCTTTTTTCATGGATTTTCTATTAAAATAAGTAGTTATTTAGGTTATTCACTTCACTGTTAAAATGGGCTTGAAACTTATAATCGGCTCAAGTCAACTATAACGAATGCCTAGAGATCTAACGTGCTATTTTCGCGTCAATATCAATTTTATCTGAATTAATTTATCATTCATTTATGTCAAACGAAAAATTTAGCGCTAATTGCACCTCCGTCATTCGTAGAAAAGTGACGATAATTTTGTGTATTTCAATAAAAAGGCTTTGAAACGAGAGCGTAAAATCAGTAGACCATAAGGAGACATCTTATTGTATATTAATATTTGTAAATGAAATTGTACATTTCTTGTGTAATACTTTTATTTAGAATGACAAGTCAAAAGTCACAATGTCTAATACTATTTTTCAGTGGCTGTAGTGGCCAGAGACATAACAGTTTCCTCCCCCTTAAATATACACCGTTTGCACTTAATAATCAGGATTGAGAGCGTAAGTCGAGGATCTGGTCCACGTGGCGTTTGTGAATTTCTCCACTCTCCGCTGTTATTAAGTAATGCAGCCGGCCCAGGACTTTTGTGATCCTGCCGAATTCCCATTTGTTGGGACTTGTGTAGTTCCTAAACTGCACGGCACGTCCAATGACGAATTGTTTGGTTACAGCAGAATGTGATCTCGCCGTCTGACTCGCTGTCTTCCCTCTGAAGTAAACGTGTAAAGCGGTGCGTACTTCTCTGCCGAACATTAGCTCGTACGGGCTCTTTCCACTGCTGACGCTAGGAGTTCTTAGCAGATGGTTTTTAATGTCCCGTAACTGCTCATGTATCGTACCAGGCCCGGCACTGACTGCACGTAATGCCTTTTTAATCGTCTGAACGAATCTCTCAGCTTGTCCGTTAGTGGCTGGATGGTAAGGAGCTGACGTTCTATGTGTAACTCCCGTATTCTTCAGAAATGTCTCAAATTCATTTGACACAAACTGTCGACCATTGTCCGATACTAAAGTTATTGGTACTCCGAATGTTGTGAATAAATCCTTAAGTTTGTTTATACACCATGAGCTAGTAGTGACTTTCGTCGGTATGATCTCTACCCACTTGCTATAGGCGTCAACTAATATAAATAAAAAATATCCTTTAATAGGGCCCGCAAAATCAATGTGTACCCTCTGCCATGGCCCAGATGGTTTTTCCCAGTGATGTAGTTGTACCGGCGTTGGTTGGTTTTGGTTTAATCGGCATTCACGACATTGACTGACTAGGTTCTCTATGTCTTTGTCAATATTTTTCCAGTAAACATAGCTACGGGCAAGTAATTTCATTTTTACAATTCCCAAATGACCTTTATGAAGTTCTTTTAGTACTGTGTGTTTCAGAGTCGCCGGTATCATAACTCTGGTACCTTTTATAATACACCCATCTTGCACCGTAAGTTCATTGTCATTGTATCCATATCTTTTAACACTTATGCCCGTCATCAGTGCTTTAATTAGTGTGTCATATTCTATGTCTTTTGTAGTTTCTTCAGCTATCTTTTGCCGGTCAATTGTGATGGCATTCATTTGGTTTCTCTGGAAAACGCTGCAAGTGTCAATAATATTTAAAGCTATTTTATCAACCGGAAATCGTGACAAGTAATCTGCGTTACTGTTTCCACTCGATGTTCTGTATTCAATCGTATAATCAAAACCAGATAGGAAATGGGCGTAATGGAAAAGTCTCATAGTACTCATTGCCGGTAATGTTTTATGGGGGTGAAATATTGTGGTAAGTGGTTTATGATCCGTGATAAGTATGAACTTTCTGCCGTAACAGAAATGGAAAAACTTTTTAAGTCCCCAAAATATAGATGTCGCTTCCTTGTCAATTTGGCTGTATTTCTGTTCACTTGATGTGAGTGAACGAGAAGCAAATGCAATTGGTCTATCGGAGCCGTCAAGCATTCTATGTGACAGAACGGCGCCAAGTCCTGTCGGGGACGCATCTGTCGCAAGCACTAGTGGCTTATTGGGATCGAAGTGCATTAATACCCTTTCACTGAGAATTTCCTTTTTTATCTTGTTGAAACTCTCCTCGCATTTCATGGACCAAGAAAATTCTATCCCTTTCTTTAGTAAATTGTTTAAGGGATTTGATATTGAAGCTAAATTTGGTATAAATTTATTGTAATAGTTCGCCATCCCTAGAAAAGTTCTGAGTTCCTTGACGTTTTTAGGGCGTACGGCGTCCAGAATGGCTTTTAATTTATCTCTGTTCTTATGTAAACCATTTTTATCAATCGTGTGTCCCAAATAGTTTATGCTTTTCTTGAAAAAATGGCATTTATCCTTATTTACTTTCAAATTATATTCTTGTAACTTTTTTAGGACTTCGCGTAGTCTTGCTAGCAGTTGATCTTCTGAAGATCCTTGAATTATAATATCGTCAAAGAAACATTTTACTCCTACTAATCCTTGCAGCAATCTGTCCATAAATTTTTGCCACACATTCGGTGCTATCTTCACTCCAAACATCAAACGGTTCACTTTGAATGTACCCTTATGCGTACTTATTGTCTGCATCATGGCGCTTTCTTCGTCCATCATCATGTGTAGGTATGCCTGGCTGACGTCCAATGTGCAAAATATCTCACCACCATTCATTTCCACAAGTATGTCTTCAATTATCGGTATTGGATACTGATCGTCTTTGATAACCTTATTTAATGTAATTTTGTAGTCGGCGCATAGGCGTATACTTCCATTTGGTTTGACTATTGGTACCACAGGGGTTCCCCATTCGGAAGTGTCAATTTTCGTGATAACTCCTTGTTGACATAAGCGGTCTATCTCCGTGTCAACCTTTTCCTTTAGAGCGTACGGTATGCGTCTCGGTTTAATAAAAATGGGTGTTGCTCCTTCTTGTAAAGAAAAATGTACCTTGTAGTTAGGTATACATCCAAGTGTTCCATCAAAAACCTTAGAATATTCAGCCAAAAGTAAGTTAAGTTTTGTGTCAATATGAGATTGTAAAATGTTGATATTGGCTAAATTGAAATTTATAAGTCTAATCCATGATCGACCAAATATAGGTTCCACGTCTTGTTTTATAATGTATAATTTTCCGTCAAAGAATTGTTCTTTGTATTTGCATGTTACGTATGCTACTCCGACCGGCTTGATTAATTCTCCTGTATATGTTTTCATGATCATGTCAGTTTTGAAAATTTTTGTGTCAAGATTCAATGTCTTAAAATCCCTGTATGATATTGATGAGAGAGCAGCTCCTGTGTCCAACTCCATATCAATAATTTTGCCATTAATGTGTATCTTGATCATGTATTTATCGTTGCTGATAGATCTTATAACGTTCATATGCCATGGTATATCACCATTGATACTTGACTCCTCACTCATGTCATCAGTATGCACCTCCACGTGCTGGGATTGAAGCAAATGGTTTGCCTTAAATGGTTGTAAGCATACGCGAGCTAAATGGCCTTTTCTTTTGCAGTTATTGCAAGCATTGTTGATATACCTGCAATTATTAGCTCTGTGGTCTTCATTGCCACATCGGAAGCATTTGCCTTTCAAATCTTTTATGGTTATAGTCTTCTTTTTGTACGTGGGTTTCTTATTTATTTGGTGAATTTGTTGAGGTATACGAGAGGCTTGTGAGATGTACGAACTGTCATTCCTTGCCGTTTCTATTGCAGTTGCTGTGCGTATGAGGGTTGGTAAATCGGTCATATCGGTGCTCTGTAGAATTTTGGTGCGTGCCTCACTATCTTTGAGGCCTCGCACAAACTGAAGTGTAATAAAGTTATCAGCAATTGAGGCATTGCAGTGTTTGCATTTAAAATCGCAATCTTGTGCTAAACGTTTCAATTGTGCTGTGTATTCAGAGACTGATTCATTCTCCTCTTGAGTCCTTGTTATGAATTTGTGTTGAATGGCCCATATGCTTTGTTTTGGTTCTAAGTAATTATCAAGTATTTTAATAAGATCAGCATAATTGACATCATATGGCTCTTTCGGTGCGCACAGATCGTATGCTATTTGATGTAGTTCTGGTGAAATGGAACTTAAAAGCATGTATATTTTGGTCTGAGTGTCATGGCAATTATTAAGTAGCAGGAACATTTCTAACCTTCTTGTGAAATTTTTAAAACTTTCCTTTTCTTGCAGTGGTAGAAAATGTATTTTCGGTATTAGTGTTTCACCGCTTCGAGCGTATGAAGATGCAGGTGTTGCGTAATCATACGTAGAATCAGATGTAGTACGTAAATCCTGTAACTTTATTTGTAGTTGTAATATTAGTTCTTCCGTAGTATATCTTTCTTCAACTTCAGTTTCCACCTGATCATCATTTTCTATTATTGACTCTATTTCTGTTTGAATAAGTTCAAATTTTTTACGAAGAATTGTCAAATTTTCAAGACGTGCATTTAATTCCGAGTTTGAAATTTCTTGATCTTTCTGTTGTAAAAATATTTGCAATTTTGTAAGCTGTCCCCTTATGAAGGCTCGCGATCTTCTAAGTTTCTGTAATCCCATCCTCGTCGCCAATATTGTATATTAATATTTGTAAATGAAATTGTACATTTCTTGTGTAATACTTTTATTTAGAATGACAAGTCAAAAGTCACAATGTCTAATACTATTTTTCAGTGGCTGTAGTGGCCAGAGACATAACACATCTATTCTACGATCTTAGGTACTATGCAATTTATGTGAGATCTTTAAGCATGCTGTTTTAGCCATGAGCAGGGCGATAGCGATTACATCAAAATACCAGATGAAAGATGCAGACTTTTTATAGTAATAAATTGCGAAACGAGCATGCTCATGGACAGTAGCAAAACCAAACAACACCATGAATTCAAAGCAATGGTCCGTAGTGCTCTTAAAACACCTTATGGTAAAAACAATCCCATCCAATTACAGTTCCAACCAGCAAGAAAAGGTTATTTCTTGATCTCGTTATTTCTGTTTCGGTTGGCGCAATTATGCCGGCCTTACTCGAATAAGGATAATCACATTCTAAACTTGAAATGTACCACTATGTAGGGTAGTATCCGGATGGATATAAATATTCCACCACTAACAATAGTTATAAAGGAGAATACCCATTTTACTATGAAACCTAGTATCGATGCGAAGATTCTTGTGCCTCGATGAAACCTATTTTGTGGATAGGTTAAAATATATATTTTTAACAAATATGAACATGATTGCGACTCAGGCCTGGAGTTTTTGCAGAAACTAACTAAAAGTCTATTTTTTTTGTCTTCTATTAATAAGATATAAAATGTGATGATAATTACTCAATTTCATAAAAATCTGTCACCCTGGATAAACCAGGAAAGCGTTTGATGACGAACCATAAAAAATGCACAAATGCATAAAAATTTTTTAGCAGTAGCGTTTGCGGGATCTACGAAACAATTTTTCGACACTATGAACGGGCATTCTCCTTTCCGCTACTCGTTCCGCCTATCACCCTGCATACTGCCTTGCGACCCGACACAATTCAATGGAGCGGGCCGGCGTCTGAACTAAATACTCATTGCAAGGGTGAATATCACCTTTGTACTCTATACCTCAGCGCTCGGCTGTGACGTCACCGACGTATGTGTATTTCACACTGAATGCACCTAATGGGCAGAATGAAATCTGAATAGAATATACAGCGGCAAGTCTTAGTGGTCGATACAATAATAATAATAATAAATACACGCAACGGTCACTTACATAGTCGTGACCCTACACTAAAAACGACTCCTGTGTCTCATCTCAATCTCAAAATACACCCAGTTCCGAAATAAATACACAAATATTTGTTTCGGTGCGGAGATCGAACCCGCGGCCTCTCGTGTCACAGCCGGCATTCAACCAACTGCGCCACGGTGGGTGTCAAATACCGGCCTAGTTGACATGGAATATACTGGCTCAACTGGAAATGCGACTTACATACGTACATACATACATACATATATTGTACATACACATACATATATTGTATAGTATAAAAATTATATTGCTAGGAATATTTTAAGTTTGCCTAAGAGTAGCAAAATACTTATAGTAATAGAAGCACATTGTAGTTATGTTGTACGGTGAAAATGTTCCAGCTTAACTGAATTGGTAACACTGTTGCTCAAAAAGTTGACTATAAGTGACAGCTTTGTTGTAGTCTCTTTCACTGAGCCGAGGTCTCGGGTTCAAATCCGATATTGGAGTTTGTAATCATTATAATCAGTCCAGAGTCAAAAATTTGTGAATGATATGTCTATAGACTCGCCTTCTATCATCGTGAAACGGAACATGCGAGGCGAAATGTGCCTACCCCTTCTGGCAAAAAGGCGTGAGTTTATGTATGTCTTTCACTGAGCGAGATTCCCGAAGGTCTAAAATCCGTTTTCTTTCCCCATTCTTTTTAATTCTCTTCCCTTCTACTTTAAGAGATCGGCGAAGCAACTGCGTTTCAACTATAGTAGAATATTTTAATGGTCAACCTTCATCACTTACAAGCAGGCTATCCATTTGCTCAGTTTCCGGTCCATTACAAAAAGTATCGTCAGCGTAATCAAATATTTCCCCGTATTTTCGCCTCAATTCCTCGAATAGTATGTAGCGTTAAGCCGTATAATATCCTTAAATTAAATTTAAAGTCGGATAAATCTTTGCCATTAAAATATTCAAATCTTGTTCGTAACGGCACCTAGCGCTTTAAATGCGAATCGTTAAGTCACAATGTCTACTTTACGAGTTCTACCTGCAAGTGTTAGATATAAATGCATATTTTGTGCAGTAACTTTTTTATATTAGTCATTCATGGATTCATATTATATTCGTATTTGTGTGTGTATTGTCTTGATTTATGACTGTAATGGGTACACCAATTACAGTACAACGGCATACATGCCGTTGTAACATAATATTTTCTATGGTATTTAAAGTCCGACAGTCGGCACAAGGTAAGTGTGGTGCTCTTTATGGCCTAACCCCTCTCAATCATCCTCTCGATTGAAGAGGTGGCCCGTAGCCTGCAGTAGGACTTATAAGTATACAGTATCTGCACCCGGGCGGAGCTAGGCCCAGTCCCTTGTTGTGAAATAATTTCATTAAGAAGTGAAGGAATTTAATGTCCGAAATATTGATATTTGATTAGATATAAGTGTAGCATCTCTTGGCATAGCTTCATTCTTGTAGAACCTAGCTTTTGTAATTTAAATAATTGGAGTTGATTACGCCTACGAACGAATGATTGATTTGAATAATTAAGGTCCGTGGGTTAATTTCGGTTTACTTTTGAGGGTAGGGGATGGAATAATCTCATTGGATCTGCGTGTTTTTGTTATTGTTAACGAATCTTTTTAGAGATGGAAAGACTTGGTAGAGTTGGGTACAAAACTGGTGACAGCAGTAAATTCAATGATCAAGTCGGGAAGAATATAGGTTAGATCCACAAATATTTTGTTCAGGTGTGTGTCTGCAAACCAACTTCTGTTTTAGCTTCTGATTACTATCACTCTAGAATGGTGTTTAACGCTAAGTCGTATATAGTGACTTTGAGGATAACTTTTTTGACAATGTGATTCCCATAAATTTGAAATCTCAAAGGTATGAATATGACATTGTTTTTTTTTATTGCTTTGCATGGCGAGACGAACATGCCGTTCGCCGGATGATATACGGCTGCTCATGAACAATAGCAAAACTAAACAACACCTTAAATTACAAAGCAATGCTAGGCATTCTACTGCTCTCCCCATCTTAAAACATGCGATGCTAAGTCTCAATATGTATACTCTGGCTACAAAGTCCTTCAAAGCGGAACACAACAATGCACTTACACAGATGTTTGGCGAGAGAAATAGACATTGTGGTGGTACTTACCCTGACGCCCTCTCACATAATTATGAGAGACATATCAACAGCTATAAAGTTGTAAAAGTTAGTTTATGCAACTGGGCCTTTGTGTGGCTTCAGGACTTCGTGTATGACTATTGCGATGGTTACTCATTATTCAAATTGAAATTATATTGAGTTTTATTATACTTTACTTTGCTATAATAAATATGTATATTATTCGTACACCTGACGCTGCCCCAACTTTCGTCCTTTTCTCGTATATCCATCAAATGGTTGTCTGTCAGAAATTTGCGGAATAAGACCGCCAATTGTATTTTTTTCTAATGTGAATTGTTTACTTTTGTTTTATTTTATGGTTTACAATAAAGCTTAAATAAATAAAACCTTTAGTGTTTTTTATAATAATCTTTGAAGATCTTAATAAATAACTAGACGAAATAAATCCAGGTAAATAATAACACATTTGTTGCATGAAACTTATCAAAGCTTTGCAACACAACATCTTTGCGTACTTTACAAGTATTACATATAACGAAGAAAATTCCCGAGAAACTTTTCAACGCATTCGCTTTCGAAGAATTAATATTTTGTTTGGAGTTTACTTTGATGCATTGAAATTCGCCTTCGTCTTGTACTTAAGTTTACGAATCGATGTACTGAATACAGAAGCCATTTGAAGTTTGTTTTTAATTTAAAGATATATGTCCACTTAGACGTGGAATGAAATGTGCAGCAGAAAAGTAAAAAAAGGTATGTGTCTACTTAGGCTTTTTTAGTGTATAACCATTAATAAAATTAGAGACTAGAGAACAGCATAGTTATCACCATTGATGATTTATACTCTTTTACGTATTATCAGGTGTAAAGTAGCATGTTTCTATGCGAGTGTAAAATGTGAAGAAACAATGGATTAAGTTAAAATTTTAAGAACTGTGGTTGGCTGGCGGTAGGTGTCTCATATGTGGGAAGCCGTCTGGGTAGACACCACTGCAGTATCTATTTCTCCCGCCAAACATCAGTGTAAATAAATGATTGTTTTTTGGATTGAAGGAAATTGTAGCCAGAGTAAATACTGGACAGGCTGAGTCTTAAATCTTATGTCCCAGGATGGCGAGCGCAGTGAAATGCCAAGCATTCCTTTGCAATTCAAGGTTTGTTTTGTTGTTTGATTTTGCTACTGTTCATGAGTGGTTGTATCGCTTACCATCAGACGAACGGCATGCTCGTCACGCTGTTCAGTACAATAAAAAAAAACTGTTTTTATTTCGTTTTTGTTAACTTGTGGTATACCTACATACCTAATGTGTCAGTGATTTTTGACCCGTTTTTGAGTCAGCTCATACTAACGGCATTTGAAAATTGCTTTAAGTCTTTATGAATAACAGAGAAAATATTTCTACTCTATTCTTGTTTCATGATATATCCCTAGAAAGTACATAAAAACTAAATACAGTTTGTTGTCTCCTGCACTCTGGTACACATAGATGTAAGAAACTAACTGGAGTTAGCCTGAATCCTAGTTGGAAGTTAATCAAACTATTGTACGGGTACTAAGTCGAGTAGCCTTGTAAGCGATCTGTTGGTCCTAAGCTACTGTTGCAACTTGTAATTTGTAGTGTTAATGTGTGAAAACTAGGTTTTGAAAGAAAATAAACTGCTTGTTTACAAATTAAGTTTAATATTAATTTTTGGATACAGGCTGTTTCGAACATATCGATGTGGATATTTTTGAATTGGAGGCATATTGAAATAAAACTATTATTTACGGATTTGGTTTCATTTTTACATTTTTTAAGTTTCCGATGACTCGATTACTTTTCAGCTTTAATGGCCACGGTTTGGACTCGTCGGAAAGTTTAAAAATGACAAAATTAAACCAAATCCGCAATAAATAATTATTTTATTTCAATGTGTAAAATTCGCGTAAATCTAAAAATCTATTCCATTCTCATCTAAATAAGTGCTTAAATAAACGCCTGTCCTAGCTTCTCTTAACACAATATTACCTAAATCTGTTTATGCAACAAGATGAAACTTTATTCACAGTTAATTACATGAACCAGAGTGAATCCAACACCGATGTACCGTGGGTATAGGATATCCGGTAACCCTACAAGCGTTACTTACGCGCAAATTGAACCGGTAATTAGTGGCCGTACAAACAATCGGATAGAACCAGTTAGAACCGGTTGGAACCTGTTAAATCCACCTACTGTAAACAAGGCGCTAATTAAGCTGAGCATTTTTTTCCTTACGTCTAAGTTTTAACTGGTTTTTAGAACGGAACAATTGGCTCAGAAGTTAATTGTTATGATATTGTTGGAGAAATATTTGGTAGTCTTGGAAACGTTTAATTAGCAGGTTTGGTTTTAATTACAATGGTTATGCTCAGTAATGCCTCTGGCATGTGTTACCCTTACATGTTGCTTCGGTTTTGATGAATTTTGTTTAAATAAATATTCGAATTTGGATAAGAAAGACGTGTCTTTTGCTACGTTTTACTTTGCATATATAAACTCACGCATGTATCCTGAAGGGGTAGGTGGATAATATGACACTTATTTTATTGCACAGAATGGCGAGACTAGGATGCCGTTCGCCTGATGGTCAGCGATACGAATACTCATGAACAGTAGCAAAACCAAACAACACCTTGAATTACAAAGCAATGCTTCTTGCATTGCGCTCGCCATCTTGAGACATACGATGTTAAGTCTCAATATATCAAGTAGTTACTCTAGTTATAATGTCCTTCAAACCTGAACCAAAGAGTCCTTTTACACTGATGTCAACTATAGTTATCAAAGGTTAATTTCGTTCCAAAATACATTTATTTAATTATTTTTATTTATATTTATTTCTTTATTTAAAAACTTTATTGTACATTATGGAGTGAATGTATCCTCAATCCTAGAGAGGAATATCTCAGCCGTGGGCGATTCATATTCAACTTCTAATAGCTAAATACTTTGCTATTTTTTCTGACCTAGTTTTAGAATGAATGTAATCATTCGCAGCCCCAGCCACTTCACCAAAACAACTAGGTCAACATTGTTTCAATAAAGGTATATTAGTATCAAAAAATAGTCTTTTCACGTCATTGCCAAGAGTCCATGTGTCAAATGCAGCGATACACACGGCACAATAAACCGCTTTAAGAGCTTTTGTGTTCCAGTTACGAACGCTGCACGATTCTATACCTTTATTTATTGCTTTTTCTGTATAGGTGAATTGTTTATTGGGATTTTTTAGCCAATAACTGCCCAAAGAACTCTTATACTTTTTGATTCCTCTATAAAAACATAGGAACTATTTCAAGTGATGATTAAATAACATATTTAAACTCAACCTTATTGCTGTACGTTTAATTGACGACCCCTTTCGTTTGCGTTTTAAAGAGTATCGAATATATTTCAATTCCTTGCACATCCCACGGGAACACAAAATTTTGTCGGGATTAAAAGTAGCCTATGTGTTAATCCAGAGTGTCAGCTAGCTCTATACTAAATTTCACCAAAATTGATTCAGCGGTTTTAGCGTGAAAAGGTAACAAACACACAAACTTTCGCAATTATAATATTAGTAGGATATTGGATTTTTCTATTGATTATCCCCCAGGAATTAGGAGTTTGTATATGCCCTGGTTGCACTTCTGCCTACCCCTTAGGCGTGAGTTTTATGTATAATATGTATGTTATTTATTTTTGAGTGGTATCGCACTTACCATTAGGAAAACTCCCTATTCCGTGGCGTGTGAAAAAAATAAAATAAAAGCTAAAATTTGCATTGTTTATGGGGTTATTGATGGCAATTTCTTATACCTCCGTAAGACATATTCGCTGCATTAGGGCGCCGATACTCTTAGGCGAAATGTTAACACTCTTATACAGGGTGAGCTGTTTTACTATTATCAATTCTTATAATTCTTATAAAACTATAAATCTTTTCTCTAATATTATATCAAGACTGCGAGCGAAAAGAAACCGGTCGGTAGTATTAGTGACTACAAACATAATGAAACTAAAAAAATCGGAAATTCGTATTTTAGTTTATTTCTTACTTATCTAATGAAGTTAAAATTGTTAAATAATGTGCAAACATATATTTTCTTATTCTTTATTTTATATTAAATGCAATAATAAGGAAATGCTCTTAACACATTAGGCAACTTCTTTTAGATTACCGAAAGATTGATACAAGCAAAGGAAAAGGCAGTACGTAGTGTAAACTAGAAAATATAAAAGTTCTAATTAATAAATCGCAATATATGTTCGAACTATTTTGCCAGCCTCCGTGGCGCTGTTGGTTAGACGCCGCCTGTGTAACGAGAGAGCGCGGGTTCAATCCCCGCACCGAGAGAAATGTTTGTTCGGCCAAGAAATATTTGTTTCGGGTCTGGGTTTTTGTGATACTATGTGACTATTGGGTGTTATCTATTAATTTATATTAAAGAAAATTGTATAAACTCATAACTGCTATATATAAATAAATACACCCAACAGTCACATACATACACACATGCGTATCATACATATACACAGATTCAATATGAATATTATATGAAATCTACATTAAAACTCACAATTCATTTTGTTTGTTTTTTTTGCAAGTTGAAATCACCCTCTAACATTGGATTATAATAAACGAGCTATCTGAAATGATGTATGCTCGTATTTTACAACATCAATCTACGTAGTTCACGGATTGGATCGTGTGAAACTGTTAGGCTGCGTTTATATTTCAATATTTGGACTGTTTTTTTTTATTTATTTTTTTCAGAGGTATTTAAAAT
This sequence comes from Hyles lineata, assembly GCA_030180105.1. Taxonomy (NCBI): domain Eukaryota; kingdom Metazoa; phylum Arthropoda; class Insecta; order Lepidoptera; family Sphingidae; genus Hyles; species Hyles lineata. The sequence continues at coordinate 3,513,999 of JARJEE010000029.1, forward strand.
GGATGTTCTGGGAATAGACTAAAATATCAAGCCGCAAGAGCAAATCGTTACCAACAGTATTATCTCAAAAAGGAAATTATATTTTGTTTTTAATTTCAAATGTTTTGTTGTAATATGGGATAACAATAGAAAAAAATGCTTTTTTTATTGATAGGTAATTGAAAGGTAGAAGAGTGAACCCATAAATATATAAATATCATACACATGTAATCAAATAAAAGAATATATAATAAAATTTGCTAAATCTATAAAGCATACTCGTATCTATGTCATTTGAATTTTTTATAAAAGTTTTATGGATTTCGGGACTTTAAATTTAAGTCACAACCAAATTACACATAAATGAAAAAGGATTCTAAAACATAAAATAAAAGAGAACTAATAAAACGCTCTACAGAAATTGTCACATCTTTTAAAAGTAAAAGTGCCAGTAGTCTTTTAAAAGTAAACTGCGTAGTGTACAGTGCAAACTCGCCTTTGGACTTAGTAATAGTGTCATTTGTTACTACGAGACTAAATAAAATGGTTCGGTATTTTCTGTAGCTCCAGTGTCTATGGAGAAGGATTATTCAAGTGTTTTATTTAGTGCAAAGGGCGGAAGTCCGGGGTATCTTTTATTACAACGGGAATGTTGGGTTAACCTTGTTAAGTACTTCGTATTGACCGGAGTTTGAGAATATTTTCAGGTATTTGCTATATGTTTTTATTTTTTATACATTGAATACTAGGAATGGATCTATTGAATTGAATGTAACTGCAAATCAATAGTTAAATTTATTATTTATGGATAGTTATGTGTCATCATTACAAGTCATTGAATTATTTTACATTTTCCTGAAAATATGTCATCGATGATGCCCGGAAAGCTGCATTTGGATGTAAAAGAATCCAAAAAAAATACATTTTAGAATTTTTGTTCATTGGTTTGTGCCTAGGTACACACTATCTCAGTAACGGTTGAATTCATTTTGCATAAATTTGGCATAAGGGTAGGTGAAAGCCTGGATTAACACAGAGGCTATTTTTTCTTCCGAAAAAATCTAGTGTTCTAGTGAGATAAAGAAGGAATTCAAATGTACATATTTGCTACTTTTTTAAACTCAAATGGATGGCACGGGAAATGAGAGGTCGGCATGCTTTTCGTGATGGGACAAAAGGGGACGGGACTGAATGGAAGATTACGGGACGTGACGGGAAAAGCAGAATCGAGGACGGCAGTCAATTTGAGTTTGAATATAAAATAGTCCGCGATATATTATATATGATATAGGATATATGTTGTCGATGAGAAATCGACTCAAAAAGTATTTTCACCCGGGCGAAGACGGGCTGGGCTACTGGTAATAAATAAGTCACAAAATTATCACTTTTGTTCTGAATATCATGAATGGTCTAGCGTCCCAGGGATTGGCATAGCCTCTCACATATTATGTCATATTTATTTATTTATTTTATAAAATATACAATACAAACTTACAGACTTAATTAATCCAAAAGGCTTACATCATTAAAGTACATAATATGCTATTTATAACTTATACTTACTACATTAACCTATTAGTACAATATATTCTAAAATTATTTTTTAATTTAACACAGGGATCATTCAATAGATCAGCATTTGTGACCTCTGACGAATCCATTCATTTTCATTCATCATTATTCATATTAAAATATCAATCTTAAACTATCAGTAAAAGGAGTGAATTTGTCACTAACCCCGCCATTTCGGGGCATTCATCTTGCGAAGGAAACGGCTGACGGACATTGTGCGCTCAATATCTCAAATATTTATTAACTGATACTTTCCAGGGACTAATATCGGCTTTATTATTCTCAAATTCGGTTATTGATATTTGAAGATATTATATTTATTTTTTCATTTTAATATGCTTCTTATAGAAAAGTATACAAGGCGGACTTAATGCCAGTGGCATTATTTTCCAGTCGACCTTTAGTTGATGTAGGTATGAGCTGAAGTAGGTGTACGAATACTTAATTAATATGTAAAGAGGTGAAAACAATATTGAATAAATAATTTTATTCCTCATCATCATCATATCAGCCACAAGAAGTCCACTGCTGAACATAGGCCTCCCCAAGAATCTCCATAATGACCTGTTGGAAGCGGCCTGCATCCAGCGATTTCTTGCAACCTTAGCCAAATCGTCCGTCCACCTTGTAGGCGGGCGTCCGACACTTCGCTTGCCTGTACGTGGCCTCCACTCAAAAACCTTTCGGCCCAAACGGCCATCGGTTCTACGAGCTATGTGCCCGGCCCACTGCCACTTCAACTTGCCAATCCTATGGGCTATGTCGGTAACCTTTGTTATCCTACGGATCTCCTCATTTCTGATTCGATCTCGTAGGGAAACACCAAGCATAGCCCTCTCCATAGCTTGTTGAGTGACTTTAAGCCTTTTAATGAGACCCACAGTGAGAGTTAAGAATAATTTTATTAAATAAGTCATAAATAAAATAAATACACCTAATAGTCACATACACAGTCCTGACCCCACATTAAGATCAATTAAGTTTTGTATAGTGGTTATCAGAAACTACGAGAGACTTTTCGGTCTCACAAACACCCAGACCCGAGATAAGGTTTTTATTTTAGTATTGAGACAGAACTATGTATGTCACAATTTTGATGTCATTTATTTCATTGTTCTATCGAACGCTTAAACTCATATTATTATAACTGCACTGCAATCATTTATTATAGTTTATTTAATAACTATATCCAATAAACGAACAAATAAATTACCAACGAACATTAACAAAACTGTCGTAATCATTTAGTTTTTGCGATATAAATCAAGTTTTGCATAACGAAATATCTACGTGACGGTCCAAATCCGCTCACTGCATTCCGTATGCAAATTTTATTACATCCAGATGTATGGGAGTGTGAGTAATAAGTTCCAGTTATGCTAAGGGATTATGAGGAACTTTGTCAGCTAGTGTGAGCCGTGCTGACAATGTGCTAAAAGAAACAGATAATCATTCATCTGCAATTTAAATTTATAAATCTCTGTTTATCCTTCTTGGGTTGGTGATTTTTTTATAGCTATGATTCGCGAGACGAGCATGCCGTTTGCTTGATGGTAAGCTATACGACTGCTCATAGACAGTAGTAAACCCAAACAACACCATTAATTATAAAACAATGCTTGGTATTCCACCGCGCTTGACATCCTGAGACATAAGATGTTTAGTCTCAATATTCCTGTAGTTACTCGGGCTATAATGTCCTTTGAATTGGAACATAACAGTGCATTTGCATTGTTGTTGGCGGGAGAAATAGACATTACAGGTGACTACTCAGGCAGCCTCTCACATATGAGAGACCTACCACAACTAATTGGTTCTTACGTGGAATTGAACCACCAGCACTACAGACCATAATCTCTTTTGCTTTATCTCTCTAGGTAAAGACCTATGATATAAAATATGCAACACCAATCATTTAAGATTGGGTTCAATTACATTATTAATTTATATATGATGTATATATGATGTAATTTTCAGATATATGATACGTTTTCAGATAAATTTATTGTTCTTTCCAATTCGAAAATACGAGAACATCTTTATTCAATGTTAAAATTAGGTATATCAAACAGAATAGCAAATGTAATTGCACACGTCCTTTGAAGAATGTATCAAAGTTACGATATTTTATTTCACAAAAACAAAGAAGTTTTTCACTTATACGTAAATTCTGAAAGGACGAATGCGTTCGTTTACCTCTCTTACCAATCTTCTATAGTTTTATAAGTAATACTAACTTTTTGTTTGATTAAAAGTGAAGTTGCAGACGAAAGTAATACATACATGTCCATATTCATACAATCTGTACGTATCACATAGCGGTAAACAGAAAATATGTATCTAAAATAAAAAAATGAAAATTTGCAATATATCGATAATTCTACATATAAACATAAATTCACGCCTTTCTTCCAAAAGGGGCAGGCAGAGATGCAATCAAGGACACCCACGTTTCACTATGTGTGCTCCGTCCCATGTTTATCCCGTGAATGTGATAGGGGGCGCGCCTATCTTGAAATACTTATAGGTGCTTTTTCATAACCATACAATTCTGGTACTTATATTAGGCAGTATTATAGTCTACAACACAGCTGTTCCAAAATATAAATATAAATAACACATTCTTGATTTTTGGCTGATAATGAATAAGAAAATAAAATGTCACTGCGCACGACTCTAGATTCGAACAGGAGACCTCTGCATTGTAGTCGTGCCCTAGTACAACCTCGTTACCAAACAGTCTTAAATCTATATTTATAATTCATTTAATTGATATAAAATGTTACTTGTCGATTCTTTGGAATGTTGGCACCTTGTATACACTGTGAACCATGAGGTTCTGTTTAATTCCAGGCGGGGCTTTTGTATATTTATTTTTATTTTTATTGGAGAACTACCACCAGTATTGTTGTGTAAGGGTTTTTAAAGTCACTCTAGATTATTCCAGATATGTGGCCTAGCATAAGCACTTGGATATAAAAAAATCCAGACTCAATCTCAAACAGCACTTAGTCTGCGATAAAGATTTCTTGACATATATAATACCCTTTTTGCCACCGTTTACAGGGAGATCGTTTCGCCCTTTGATATTCCCTTATTCATATTGGAAGGGGATTTCTTTGATTTATGGCATTCAGATACCGAATGTTTGTGAGTCCAAAGCTGTTTGTGAATTTTTGTCTTGAGGGCACGTTGTATCGATGTGTCTGTGTTTGAAGATACTATTGGGAATAAATTATGTATTATAATTTGAATGTGATGTTTATCGATTGGAAGACATAAATTCTACAATTTTGTTCAGCCAAAATAAATGTGAAACTGGCAGGCCGTTTGGTTTGGTACTATTGCAATGTCTATTTCCGCCGCTAAACAAAAGTGTAAATGGACTGTTGTGTACCGGTTTGAAGGACATTATAGCCAGAGTAACTACTGGATATTGAGACTTAACATCTTATGTGGAGTGGAATGCCAAGAATTGTTTTGTAAGTCAGTGTTGTTTAGTTTTGCTACTGTTGATGAGTGGTCGTATCGCTTACCATCAGGTGAACGGCATGCTCGTCTCACCATCGATGGCAATAAAAATATATTAAAATCCGGCAATTGGCATTAAGCCGGTCAGATGAAGGGCCAAACCCTTTCATGCATAGAAGAGGTCAATGTGCAGTGAGGTATTTTAGTTCCTATCACTATTGTTATTACACTTATGGGGCACGTTTAGTACAACTTCATAAATTGATGAATGTAAGCAAAAGTTGTATTATTTTCTTCATATTTTTCAACGCAAACAATGGGCAATTATGTAAAAAATCTACGTAAGGCTGATAGTCAATCAGGCCGAATATCCTCGTGCATGCTTTGTTTTAAATAAAAAAACATCGCGTTTTTAAACCACGCCCGTCAAAGGCGGGCGGTTGAAAATATCAAAAAGCCTTTATTCAAAATAGCTGCGGTTGGATGGCATTTTTATAATTTTCGTCATTCAATTTTCCACATAAATCTATTTGTTATAACGAACTGGGTCTATGAAGAGGTAAACTGTTGTTTATTGAAGAACGTTCCTATACTTCGATATAATTTGTAGACATTTTTAGATGAAATATATTATATTCATGTAACGTGCATTTGTTTCTTTCCTGAAAAAAAGGTTATTCTAAGTAAGCCCCATTTACAGGGGAGAGTTTCTCACCTGGATGATTCGATTATCGTGAGGATATAAAAAAGTTGCATTATGTAAACATTTTTCAGATCACGTTTATCGATGGCGGTTATGTTATGCGATAATGGCAAGCAATTCTCGTTGCGAGAAACTCTCTCCGTGTGTTGGAGGAAAGATCACCTTCAGATACGATGATTTCCTTCACCGTTTTAAAGCGTGGTGATTGACTATCAATACACACATGATTCCGAAAAGTCAGAGGCGTGCACTAGGATTTGAACCCGCGACCACCGGAACATGTAGGCAGCCGCGTCTGGTCCGTTTTCTAACAGGCCACTACGCACTTTCAACCAATTGGCCAGGGAAATTTCTTTTTACGACCTTGTGCACCAATATTTTGAATTTGATGCCTCGTATAGATTGTTTTTAAGAATGGAAATGATGATGAGAAATTAGTTAGGCAATCTCAGGTATAATTCTAGGCAGTGTTCTTAAAAAATACAGCTATCTAAAATCATTCATTTCAGGGATTCGACTTGCCTTCAATCAAGATGGTATCGCAGTTACCGAGTAACCCTTAATCATTTACTTTGTAACTCATAGATAAAGTTTATGGCTTATTCAAGCGCGGTTTTGCAGCGAAATAATATAATAAACCCGTCACAAAAGGTTGTTATCGCGCGAAATAAAATTCACGGGCAGATGAAAATTATAAAAATTAATATATTCATGGCCGGAACGACCCGTGATTTTTTTTAGAATTTTAATTCAAATGGAACTCGTAAGATTTGCATAATTAAGTGGAAATTTTATAGGTAGCTTTTTTAGAGATTTTATGAATAGATCTGCTTGAAATAACCCGCTTATGAATGGGAATTCATGTCACCCACTGAGGGTAAAATATATTGTGCTACATAGACCTAGTTTCTTTCATCTGCAGCTTACTATAGCGCCATCTATCGGAGCCTGTTTAAATTAAAAAATGCTTCTATTGGCAGTAATGGTGATTCTCTTGTAAGATAGACTAATTTCAAGTAACCTTATGTTTTTTTTCTCTTTACAGCACGGGCGGGCAAGTTGTACAAACAGAAAAAAGGTAAGTGTAATTTGTTTTGGGAATCACTGTCCGTAAAAAATAACTGTGAACCAAAAATAGATTACCTAGCCTGGGTCTCAAAACCTAGAATGTTACACTTCACGGCCAAACCCGCTACTCCACTATCGGCCGATGCCAAAAATCAATCGAAAATATTAGATTGACGTCATTCTGGATTGTTTGCTACTTTTTGATTGGTCTCTTACCATGTTGCCATAGTTTTTTCATTACTGAGATTGATTATTGGCAGTATATTATCAGAAAAAATATTGAGCTCTCAATCTCAAACGGCAAATCTTGGATTGGGGTTGTTTATAAACTGTCGCAGTAAATATCCCTCCCTCTAGTAAACAGTACCAACAGTCTTCAATAGTACTGTATCAGCCCATATACGTCCCACTGCATGGCATGGGCCTCCTCTCCAATCGGAAGTACGATTGAGAGTGATTAGGCCATATAGTCCACCACGCTGGCCTTGTGCGGTTTGGCGGATTTTACATCCCATGGAAATTCTATCAAATTCGCTATAGTATGCAAGTTTCCCCACGTTAGTCTTCAATAGTAATAAAAGAATAACATTTGAACCCTCGTTATTTACATAATGCAAGGCAAGGACCGTAATTCATTTGGGACGAGACAAAGGACCGCTACTGCAACCTGTTATTTGCATTACAATGGCTGGGTTTATCGTATTAAAATAATAATCTCGCTTTTGAACTTTGTACGGCGGTTCGTCGTTTTAGGAGGGGGGTGTATTTTAGACGGACTGTCATTGTTTAGACTTTTTTCTTTATGATTATTTTTCATTTGCATAAAAAAAACAAACAGCATTAAATTTTTAAAGATTGAGTTTAATTACGATTTTTGTATTATAGCAGGCAGGTAGCAAATTCGACGCCTCAGTTTAAAAAAAATATAATATTCAAATGTATCGGTAATATTGAGCCAGGAAGGTTATTTCTGGAAACAAATATTTGTCTCAATGCTGAGATGGATTCCGTGGCCTATCTTTTCACAATCGTACAGATTGTGTGTGATTGTCGGATGCCCAATATCCCTTTTCTTTCCCGTTCTTGTTTATTCCAGCTCACCTCCTATTACGATGCGACGGCAACACAATGTAAGTGTGAATGCACTGTCGTGTTTCGGTTTGAAGGACATTGTAGCTAGAATAGCTACTGGGCATATTGAGGCTTAAGTTCTTATGTCTCAGGATGGCGAGCGCAGTGGAATCCCAAGCTTTGCTTAGTAATTCAAGGCGTTGTTTGGTTTAGCTACTGTTCTTGAACGATCGTATGGCTTACCATCAGGCGAACGGCATATCCGTCTTGCCATTCAAAGCAATCAAAGCAAAAAATACCCATCCTTGAAATAAAATTAAAAATCTTATAATTCCGGTTAAATATATATTTTGGTGATAAACTTGATCCGAAGTCCCATTAAATAACTTGCCTTTTTGAATATCAGGTTTCGCTTTAACTGAGTCTAGTAATTAGCGAGACGCCGTCACTTCGAGGTCTCGGGTTCGAGGACTTCACCAACTAAGCTAATGTTCTGCACAGTTAGCACGTGTCAAACTTTTGGCAAATTCCCTAAGCCGGAATTTTATTTGACAAGGGCGCAAGGTGGCGACTACGAAGTTGGAACTTTGTCATATTTCAAGAGTTTTGAGTCGGATTTAAAATTGATGGCGTGAAGTATTTGCAATGATAATGATGGAAAGGATTTGTGTGCTTTTGTGTTAATGTTTGTTGTAATTTGTTTTAGAATAATTACTTTATATAACCATCATCTAAGGTTCTTTTCGCTGAACATAAGGTTACTCTTAATATATCATTACACGAAGATTTTGCACGTAAGAATTATTTCTTTGCTGTTTAAATCTTTTTTTGTCAAATCGAAGGTAAAACTTTCGTTACTGCTAAACACTGCGCTACCATACTAGAGTGGATTAATACAATTAGTATGCTCTTGAAATTTATGTGGAGTTTTCCGACGTCTGTGGGTTTTCTCACGATATTTTCCTTTGCCGTCAAAGTAGGTGTTATTAATATAATATACGGTAAAATACGAAAGTCTGCTTCTCATCCAAATAGTTAATCATTGACTTATAACTTTTCAAAACATACAGGTAACTTCAAACAGTTAGAGGTATATAGAGCCTTAGGGCCGAGCCTTTGTCCTTTGACTTTTATCAATTCGGTTTGCCACTGTCTAGGTTTTGCAGCCTTTTTACGTTTCATTTAAAACCATTGATAAAAACAAACGTAATACCAAGAGGTTATTGTCTTAGGATCAAACCAGACCTCTGCCTTACCAGACGACGTTATTTTAAATTAACATGCAAAAACTAATTTTACTTGTAATAAATTCCAAAATAGCTCTAATTTATTTTCGCGTAAGCCACAAATTAGAAGAGCCGATACGAAGTAATAAACAACTTGTGTGAAGCGTCTTTATGAGCGGCGAGCGTGATGCGTAATTGGAATTCAGTGTAAAGAAACGTTACAAAGGAATGCTCAAGATTGCAACGTGATGGCGAGTATCGTCGAGGCGAAAAGTGTTGTCTTTCAATTACATGATTTATTTCAATGTTTCCAAAGACACTAGGACACGTTATAAAACCATTTATGGAAGTATGTATCGTGGGATATAAAAGGTGAAGAGATTATGAACATTTTTTCTATTTTATTTTATCGCACGATTATAAAACATCGTTTATTTAGAATTCATTACGAATATACCCAAGCTTTTGCCTGTATCTCTCAAGGGGTACACAAAGGAGTTGTAGGCTATGCTAGGTAGTGCTAAGGTACTAAACTCCTTATCCTCTTACCAGACTCGAATTTCAGTTCTAGGTTAACTATGTTTGAAGTGGCCGGTAAATTTGTGGGGACTGGTGAGAGACAGTCATAATGTTTGTCACTGGTCGATACTTGATTTGGACCGCACTACCCTTACCTTAAGGTGCCATTGCGATCACTTTACTATTCCAGAACAAAAGAATAATTCTGGGATTTGGAGCTCAGATAAATGCACTGCCTGTCCTGCGAGCTTAGGTCTCGACCTAAGCTCGTAGGACGGGCAGTGCAATTATCAGTATCATTGTGTGGTCGAGACCACACAATGATACTGAGTCTATTCAGACTACTATCAAAAACAAAGCCAGATACTATTTTTTAGAAAAAAAAAAGATTTATTGCCATGCCAAAACTTTAAAAAATGCACAATTTTTAGATTGCATTATGTCTGAAGTTAATAAAACTACCCCCTTGTTTCGTTTTCGGTAGCAGTCTGGATACATGATGTACATTTTCATTAGCCGTACATAAATACCACGACTAAATATAAAAATATTTCACAACACTAGCTGATGTGTGCGACTGTACACTCTCCGCTCTATTGGCTCAGCGGAAGTTCTGGTTGGCGCCGGAAATGACTGACACGATACATCACGACCATGTGGAAGCGCCGTTAGAACTTTACACCGCGTCCACACTATCCAACCAAATTTAGTTGGCAATTGTCAACAACCTGTCCTCGTTTCACGTCTACCGGTAATTCGCACTTCAAAAGGCTCTTTGTTGGCAATTTTTGGTAAATATGGTATTTATTGGACGCTTTGTCTTGTTCGTTTCCTTTGATTGTGGCTTTTGTTTCTAATATTAGTGTGGTTTCGTATTGCTGATTTTTTCGGTGTTTCTTGGAAGTTGGTTGGGAATGAAATTCTCTTGACTTATTTGAATAAAAAAATAAGTATAATAAAAGCTTCACATTCATTTATAGGATCAGGCTCAATTTTACGCTATTGTAAATTCTAGTGAATCCACTGCAATGTGTATCAAATATTTCGAGTGTATTTATTGAATCAATAAGTGCAACTCATCTTTCATATTATTCGTACAAATATGAAAAAATTTAAAAGCAGCCAAACATGAATCATATCAATTGACTAGAGTATATCAATCAATTGAATCTGTACCTACCGCACAAGTTTAAAGTCAATAAATTCAGGAGTTGTGGCGAGCTTGCCATGAAAAACTTCAAACCGACTAAACAAGATACATTGCTGTTGCAGTATTGAAGTTCCTAGTTCCGCGTCGACTAAATGCTCAATTATTCATTTACTCGCGTCTCTTTCTTACGGAATACTTTAATGTGAGAGCTCCTGTAATTTGTTAAATTGCTGGAAAATATAATTATAATTCGTCGTGAGACGTCTTCGCTGGAGCTCTAGATTAATATGAGCTGGATTTTTAATTTCGTGTTTATTTTGTCGTGTTTTTATTAGTGTTTGTGTACGGGCATGTATGTCATCATGAAAACTATTTTTATAATTGTAATTACAACATGCAACCATAGCCAGTCCAATTATATCTCTAATAATTATTTCCACACCGATCTTTTGGAAAAGGTTTTCATACATTGATTTGTATAAGCTTATCTGTTCATCTGGAGAGTAGGCTTAAAGATTGGACGTCTGCCACTCTAACTAGTATATGGACTACATTCGAGACATTTTGAAAAGAGAAAAGTACTTTAAGGTATATTGAGCAATCTATACTATAAAGTCCCGTTTGTTTCTTTGTTGTGCAAGTATTCATAGAAAACAAATGAGAGAAAGTCTTGCTTTTATTTGGAAGCATTAATTGTCATGTTGCACTAACTCCGTGTAGGTGTGGGATAGAAGAAGGTAGAAGTAGAACAATAAGGTGAAATCATTTTATGATACGGCAATGCAACAATTGATAAAATATCAGATGTATAAATATCATTTGACCCAATCCGATGTAATCATAAAATTCAATTACGAGATTAAAAATAGCAGAAAGGAACTGGAAATATACGCAAAGCGATACAATGTTTCCAGCATAGAAATATGAAACTCGGTTATTTTAATATTCGCTTGCAAAAAAATGCATTAAAACCGACGCCGAAAATAAAGTTATTCCGACAAGTTAAAAGTGCGCCAAGCCGTCGCCTCTACGGAAATATGCAAAATATATTGCGCACACTAAATCAGTTTTGCTACAAAAAAGTTCTCTTGGTGGCGAATGAAGTTTCATTGCATATGGAAGATTCACCGAAAACGTACTTGAGTAAAGAGGGGTACAAAAATGAACGCTCCCTATGGTTGGGACTTATTACGCAGGGTAGGGAGTTACAACGTTTAGACTAGACATATTTAAATTGTTGTGCCGAATAGATTTTTGCTTTTTCAGTACAAATGGTCGTTAAAAGATTGTTTTTTTTTAATGGCTAGTAAAAACATTCGATGTAGTGTTTTCGGTGGACCATTGGATGTTATTATGACTGCCAATAAACATCCACAACCCACTAAATATAGAAGCCAATTTAATGATTTTGGAGGTTTGGGAAGTGATAAGGACAATTTATATCACTTCTTCTTATATTAGTTTCACCTAATTCACTGAACACACAAAACGCAACCGTAACTCTGTACTTTAGCATTTTAAAAATATGTGTAAAGAGTATTTTAAACACTAAAATTATGTAAAGATAGGTTTTTTTATTTATTTAAATAAAAAAATACATTAACACATAAATCAAAACATTATCAAAGGAACCACTGAGGTTTATATTAGAGCTGACAGCAGCAACAGCGGTTAATAATTAAAATTATTATCATTGCCGGTTTTATTGACTTCATTAATTTTTATTATCTGCCTGTATCCAAGTAAAATGAACTTAGGTGGATATTTCTGTGATTCGTATTCCCAAATTAATATCCATTCTTAAAAAAAATCACAAACATGTTTTTATCGATTTTGCCACTTCTAACCACTCGCTTAACTCTTCTCACAGCTCACTTGTAGGAAGCCAGGCAGCGGACTGTGGATTAAATAAAATAAATTAAACCTAGACATTATTATCCGGCCGAATATTATTCCGCGAGCATTCCGTAAATGACCGTGTTCTACCTGTTACATGTATTATAAATAAATTTAACATACAGAGATTCAACGCGTTTTGTTTTTGTTTAATTAAGGTAGTGTTAAACTGCCTCTGCCGAAGATGTACTAGGGTATTGCAAAGTTGACGTCTCTGGTTCGGATTCCGGGTCGGGCAAAGTGATATTGGATTATTTATTCATTATCAGCCCGGAGAATTTGTGTCTGAGATGGTGATAAGCACTATCACATCGTGGGACGAAAAATACAAGGCGTAACTTGGGTGTCCTAGTTGCATTTCTTACTACCTTTTCTGAGAGCCAATACTCTTAAAGTTTGATAGAAAAACCAAAGAGCGTACTAAATGGTTTTCGAGATTCTTAAGTAAACTGATAAACTTATGTAGATTTTTTATGAAATTCTTATTTTACACTTTCTTTCAAATAGCACAGAATACCAGCTATAACGCAACACTTAGAGTATCATAATTTTAATATATTTTAATTCTTTTTCTTATAAATACATTTTTTCTTTTTCAGGTAATGATGCTTTTAAGTATTTATTCTTTGAAGTGTTCATTCTTTTAAGTGCCTTGCTGCCTGCGTGGTGCAGTCGTTTAGAACGTGTGAAACGAGAAGCCGCGGGTTCGATCTCCGCACCGAGAGAAATGTTTGTGCAGCCCACAAATATTTCTTTCGGGTCTGGGTGTTTGTGAGACCGAAAAGTCTCTCGTAGTTCCTTATACCTGATCTTAGGGTGGGGTCGTGACTATTTATGTGGCTGTTGGGTGTTATTTATTTATTTTAAGTTTTTTTTTTACTAATTCTCGAATTAAATTTCTTATTGAATAAATTACCAAAACCAAAATCTCCAGATAAGATTATGCGAATAACTCGTCAAAAGTCGGTTGGGCAGCGCTCCTAACCCAGTTTTTAATGACGGCAGATAACCCAAGTTGGAGCGGCCAACTTAGCGTGCAGTGCAGCTACCAACTTAACTAACTGCATTACGCGGCTTTACGTGCTCCGCTTGGGAAACGTTTGTTTTATTAGCTGATGTATCATTTATTTTTAGCAGGACCCAGTTTCAGACCCAGAGTTCAGATTTTACTAACCACACCGATGCAACAAAATAATAATAAAAATACCATAGTTCCTCGACTTTTTACTGGTGGTAGGTCCGTTATAATTTGTGAGAAGCCACCTGGGTAGGTAACCGCAATGTCTATTTCTCCCGCCAAATAGCCGTTTAAATGCCCTGTTGTGTTTCGGATTGAAGGGAATTATAGCTGGAGTAACTACTGGACGTATTGAGACTTAGCATCGTATGTCTCAAGATAGCGAGCACAGTGGAATGCCAAGCATTGCTGTGTATTTCAAGGTGTTGTTTGGTTTTGTTACTGTTCATGAGCGATCGAATCGCTTACCATCACGCGAACGGCATGCTCGTCTTGCCATTCATTACAATAATAAAAAAAATAGAAGACTAAACATTTAATAACTAAAATTCTACTAATATTATAAATGCCAAGTTTATATGTTTGTGTCCTCTTCACGCTCAAACCACTGGACCAATTTTGATAAAATTTCGTATGGAGATATCTAATCCCTAGATTAATATACCTATATAAGCTACTTTTCATTTCATGAAAATTCAGTATTCCCGGGGGATGTGCATGGAGTTAATCTCTTTCAAACTCAAATGATGATGAAATAATGTTTCTAAATCCTTCTATCTTGAGTGATGTATCCCCTGATTGGGGATGTTATCCCTATTACGTACATCACTAATGTATGCGCGCATATGTTAGTTACGTATGACTGACTGATGCGATGACGTTGTAAGTCGGGGTACAGAAGGCTGTTGGGGATACACGGATTAAATTAGCTTTTAGGATCGTCGCGTTTTTCTACTATGTGTAGTGTATTAGAATGTAGTAATACTGTTATTTAAAGAGGATGTAATATTGACAGGCTTGATTATTTACTCTGTCTGCTTTACCTTTTTGCTGTAGGATCAACTGAGGTTTTATTTTAATAAATTATTTTGATTTGAATTCGACAAAATCATATTTTTTTACTATCTTTCTTTAAAAATTACATGCTTTGTTTAATATCTATATTATGTCAACATAATCTTTCTTAAAATTGACAATTATTCTAACAAAAAGTCAGTCATTCTAATAAGTGTTAGTTTCTTATTTTCTTTTTGTTGCTATGAATGGCGAAACGAACATGCCGTTCGCCTGATGGTAAGCAATACGACCGCTCATGAACAGTAGCAAAACCAAACAACACCTTGAATTACAAAGCAATGCTTGGCATTCCACTGCGCTCGCCATCCTGAGACATAAGATGTTAAGTCTCAATATATCCAGTAGTTACTCTGGCTACAATACCCTTTAACCCGAAACACAACAGTGCGTTTACATTGCTGTTTGACGGGAGAAATAGACACTGCGGTGGTACCCACCCAGATGGCCTCTCACAAATGACAGACCTACCACCAGTAAACCTTATTCTAAATTTACACGGGGTCAGTGTAACATGAATTTTTAGGCAAGATAAGTATAAGTAAAATAATTTGTCTTATATGCTTCTGAACTATTTGCCCGATGTTTGTCTGAATTTATAATTGATATTCATTCGAGAATGGAACCCTTAGGCTACCTTATTGTCAGACTTCACATACCTTCGAAATTCACTTCAGATTCATTCACGATGTTTTCCATATGATTCTTTACCAATACTAAATCAGACTTTTTGAACGCGCTAATCTCAAGAGCAACGATTCAAATTGAAAAATATTTTAGTGTTAAGTAGTCCTGTTACCAAGAAAGACAATACGGTATTTATTATTTCGGGAAAATATTTACCGTGGCTATTTTCCGGGAAAACTTTTTATTTAGGCATATCTATATATGACGCTGCGGTCTGCGGTCACAAGACCAAAGTTAAACATAGAACGCCGCGTGTCTTGACACAATATCCACACGTATTCCCGCACCCTCTTGATCTAGATATCTGTAATCGCTGTCGACCATCAATGTAACTAATTGGCCATGTAATTTATGCGACCGGTCACTTTGACTAATGACGTCAGTTTGTACGCAAACCGCTTGCCTTGCCTGTATTGCTCCGCCTTGGTTCGCGGTGTTTGATTACTTTGAGTACTTTGAGTAGTGATGCATATTTTATTCATTTTCAGAATTTTCGATGGTACAGTTTGTGTTTTCAGTTGAACCGTGAAAAAAATATCGTAAGGAAACCTGCATAATAGTCAATTGAAAGAATTTATATGGTATGCTAGCGGTCCAGCCCGGCTTCGCTCGGGTGCAGATACACTTTTCAAAATGGCGACCAAAATGTTCAATTCCGACAATCAATTTAGAATATCAGAGTAAATATCGATTTCGAAACTAATTGAACTACGAAAAACGAATGAAATTTCCTCGTATTTGTTAGATTTTTCATTACTGCTTAGCTCCTATGGGTCATAGTGTGATTATACATGGCTATTATTATGTATAGCTATATTACCTGATAAATGGCCTAACAGAAAAATATTTTTTCAATTCGAACCCGTAGTTCCTGAGATTAGAGATAACAAACAAACTGTTCAGCTTTATATATTAGTATAGATAAATATGGATTTACAGTTCGCCAACACGCACTAGGCCAGCGTGATGGACTATATTATGGCCCAAACCTTCTCAATCATGCTCTCGATTGTAGTAGGGACCCATGCCTTGCAATGGGATGTATATAAGTTGATACAGTACACTACAGGGTGTATCCGTCTTAAGTCAACCACCGTATACCTACAGTGATTAAAATCGTGATAGTGATCCGTGTAGATGTGTCGCATTTGGGCTTCAGCCTGTATCAATTATCGACCAGGCCGAAATATTTTGTTAACCGGCAATAGGAGATCACATTAGTGGATACCTATCTGAATTACATTTCACTTACCATCGGATACTTTGACGTGCCAGTAAAAAGGAAATACAAATAATGATTACCCCTCCTACCTAAAAGTCTATTAAAATAAAATTATAGCTCAGTAATTAATTAATTATTTTTATCAACATCAAACAAATTAATTAAGAGGCAATTCATCCATATCTTCTATATTATTTAGTACATTTAATTTCTAACAAGGTCTTAAAATTTATTTATCGGCAGAAGAAACTAACTTCGAAAACTATGATTTACCTTTGAAATTAATTTTCAAGTTGGAATCATTTATTAAAGCGTTAATTGAATATGAAGCGTGGATTATTTGAGTTTAAGTGTTATCTTGATTTTATTTGATATTATTTTAGTATATAATAATTTTCATGCCAGCGTGGTGGACTATATCGCCTAACCATTCTAGGGCCCTACTATATTCATCAATATAGTAGGGCCCAACTTCGTTCGTTCGTTCGTTCGTTCGTTCGGATGAATATAGTAGGGCCCCTAGATCGTGCTCTCGATTGTAGAGGAGGCCAGTGCCCTGCAGTGGGACGTATATTGGCTGATACGAATGATCACACAAGACCGTCTATGGCCCGTAAAGCTTAGATTCAATTCTCAAGTTAAGTCTCACTTTTGAAAGACTTTATTGATTTTAGATACCTCGAAAATCACCGAGAAAATTGACTAATCTAATCATAGATTTATCTACCACACACCTACTTGTAACTCGTTATGAATATTTATTTTCAATACCGATTCATAAATACCGGTTTTTATTTACTAATTTCGCCAAGAATATAACAGTGTTATTCTTCAAATGAATCTAATATTATCTTTCTTTCCTTTTTATAACTACTTTTAATTTTCTTCTCCTATTTATCCAAAGGTTGTCTGAAAGACATTGAAGTTAGCGATAAGCCCGCCGTTTGTTCTGTTATTTAGATTTAAGTCCCTCGTTTAAAATTCTTTTTAATCTATTATGAACAATAAAGAATAATAAATAATAAAACAAGTCCTACAAAAGTATATTTCTTCAAATCTCAAAACACATGGAATACACTTGGAAGCCGCGTCACTTCGCTCAGTGGTCGCATAAAGAAATCTTTGAAAGTACAAAGAACGTCTAGGAGTGCTTAAGACACTCGCCTGGTTTATAAGGAAGCGGTAAATAAGCGCCTAGACTCGACGAGGATCCTTTAAACTCCCACCAAGAAATAATAAAACGAATTGTTCGCGGAATACTGCTGTACTTTTCAATTCTTTTCTTCTATTTATATAGAAGTGATTCGTATTATAAAAAAGTTGGTAAGGGTGTGCATTGGTTTTTGCTATGGGTTCTGTTTGTTGTGATAAAAATATATATTTGTTACATATTTCGATCACGAATAATAGCCTCTGTAGCTTAGTTGTTTAAGAAACTATTTGGCTAAAAAATGGGAGATTCAGGGTTCAATTCTCGCGTCGACCGTTGGTTAGCGAAATCTTTCGCAGTTCCAGATACTAACGATACATGATTGCATTTTATTTATTTATACTCTCTATTGTACATCTTATGATAACAATTACAATTGGCTTTACTTCAGGACACGATTAAGACGGAATAAATTGGTTTTAGGTCTATCTATTCATCGTTATTGTTTATTCATCGTTTTAAACTCTGAGAGACACTTTATGGTCTGACAACTATGGCCTAATTCATAGACAATTTTTAAACCTATTTTACTTTTAAAATTTTTTGCCATTAACGATTTTTGAATTCAGGTTGAGCGAAGAAGACAAAACATTCGATAGTTAAATATTTTTTAAAACTGGATAAATACAGAAATTAGACGTAAGACAAATTTAATACGAGTACCTATAATATAATTTAAAAATTCACTTCGTTTAATTTAAATTTTATGATTTTATATTTCCTTATGTTTTTATTTTAATTTAATTCTAGTATTACTTAACTTAGTGCGTGGTGGCCTGTTGGTAAACGGACCAGACGCGGCTGCCAACATGTTCACGGTGGTCGCGGGTTCAAATCCCAGGGCACACCTCTGACTTTTCGGAGTCATGTGTATATTGATAGTCAATCACCACGCACTAAAACGGTGAAGGAAAACATCGTGAGGAAACCTGCATACCATAGCGGTTCATAAGAATTTCTATGGTATGTAAGTCCGCCAACCCGCACTAGGCCAGCGTGGTGGACTATATGGCCTAACCACTCTCAATCGTACTTTCGATTGTAGAGTAGGCCCGTGCCCTGCAGTGGGACGTATATGGGCTGATACAGATTACTTAGCAGTTATTTTTTATTCAATGATAGCTGTGACGCCAGTAGGTAGTGTATTTAACATGTTACCAAATTGTTAGTGTATTAGATATGAGAATTTAAAAACAATGTAAAAATCAAAGGATGACCTTAAATAAATAAAATAAAATATGAATTCGTAATCCTCAAACATTTGTCTTGTAAAATAATCGATCCCCGGGGATCTCATTTCTCAGCCAGCGTCTTAACTCTACATTGGGGACTGTTTAACTAGACTTTATGGTTTAGGATGTAAATGATTAGACAAGTCATCTGACAGTAGTCCACGTCGTCTATGAACACATAAAACCAAAAGGTTTCGTCGTTGCGTTAATAGCCTTTAATTAGTAAAAGTTGCAACATTATTTAGATTTTTGTGGTTTTTGTATTTATCCGGATACCGATAACAGTACGCAATGATTATAAACCCGTCATCGTTGTTAAAGTTCTTCTTCCACGAAGCATGAGTGTTGCGTTCCTGTTCCAAAGATATTGTAGCCAGAGTAACTACTGGACATATTGAGACTTAACACCTAATGTCTGAGGATGGCGAGCACAGTAGAATACCATGCGTTGCTTTGCAATTCATGATGTTGTTTGGTTTTGCTATTGTCCATGCGCAGTCGTATCGTTTACATAAGACGAATTGTATGCTTGTCTCTCCATTTATTACTACAAAACAATATCTACTGACTGTGATAATAATTTCAAGTTAGTAGTTAATATACGATCAATGCATTGTAGTTTCTTTGACGTGTCAGTATCTTTAGGATATTATTTTGTGTGCCGAAAAGTTGTGGAGTGTAACTATGCCTCTTTCTGACTCAGCTATCCAATTATATAAATTAGCAGTTAAGGTCTAGTTGAAATTGCTCGCAATGTGATATTAGGCTACAATTGGGCTATCATAGACTCATGTCTAAACGCCCCTAAGTAAATATCGATAAAAAAAAGAAACGATGTATCGGCAAGCGAAGCATTTTACAACTGCATATATAGTGTACCAACGATGTAATTTAATAAGGTTTGAAGTTGCAGGCCATTTCGAATAGAGGCTGATGAAATCCTTGAGAGAGGTCTCTGTTCAACAATGGACAGACGAGAGAGATATTCTATCGTTATGTTAAAATGGTTTTTGTTTTAAATATACGGAACTACGAAAGTGAAGCTTGGAAACCGCTTAATACTTATCTAGTTCGCCAATACGGGCCGAGCAAGAAATCTCAAGGATTTTATCCGAATTAACAAATAATTATCGTTCTTCTCTTACAATCTTGTTCTAGGTTTAACTTACATTCAGTTTATTTTACGTTTAGCTAGGAAAATATATTTTTATCCCATCGGATTTAAACTGGCGTGGAAAATGGCGGATAAACCGTCGTGGCGATGTTCGCTTTAGATCAACAAACTTAAAATAGAAGAATAGAGAATTCTTGTGGTTGTCATTTTTTTTATTGCTATGAATGATAAGTATGCCATTCGCTTGTTGTTAAGCAATACAACCGCTCATGGACAGTAGCAATCCTTGGCATACCACTGCGCTTGCCATACTGAGACATAAGATGTTAGGTCTCAATATGTCCAGTAGTTACTCTGGCTAAAACTATTATCTGTCATGAAAAGGCTATCTGGTCTGTGAAGGATTTTAGTCAATTCATTAATGTCATTGGGTTTGTTTTAATAGTAGATTTAAAATTATAATGTGTATAGCAAGCATCAAGAATTTGATAGGCAATGATGGAATGTCGTCAGGCAAGACCTACTGTCAAGGTTTTGAAATATTCTGACGTGCGCATTTCAGGTAAGCAGGCCGGCAAAATTGTGTGAACCAGCGACAGATAACTCTCTCAAACCCTTAGATACTTTATTAGGCTTGCACTGTATGTTTACCAGGAACATAGTAGTCACGACAAAAGAAACAAAATGTAAAATTTTAAAACTAGTGTAAGCTGACTATTAATTTGGATTACGAGTGTAAATCCTATGTGTCGTGCGTGCTTGACTGTGAGCTCTTTAATTAATTTTATTCAGATTTATTACATTCTACTTTACTGTTAGTATTTGTTTTTTTAATTAGTTTTGGTGGGAGTAAAAATATGCACATACAATAATTATAAACGCATGTTAATTCAAATATTTTTTATTACTAAATCATACATAAAAATGATTATATTCAATAAAACAGTAGTATTTGCGTTGTAGAGCAAAGAAGCAATTATGCGGGGAATCTATCTGGTGAGATGATAATATGTGTAAGTGCTAAAGTTGTGCATAAGTTTACTGGTGGTAGGTCTCCCATATGTCAGAGATCGCCTGGAGTAGGTACCGCAATGTCTATTTCTTACGCCAAACAGCAGTATAAATGCACTGTTGTATTTCGATTAGAAGGACATTGTAGCTAAAGTAACTATTGGACATATTGAGACTTAATATCTTGTGTCTCAGGATGGCGAGCGCAGTGACATGCCGAGCATTGCTTTTCTAGTTCATGGATTTGTTTGGATTTGCTACAGAATTCAGACGACGTAAAGTAACTTTTAATGCCGTTTTAGTTTTGTAAAATAGAATTGTTGAAGACATGCAATGCTATAGGATTTGATTGTCGGTGTGGAACACTGTACACGACCTTGGAAAATCCGTTACAGTGAGTAGTATGTCACATTTCATGTTTAGCTTGAGTATATTCGTTATTGAACAGGTCAACAAAATTATCTTGACTGGAGATAATCATATTGTACCTTGGATACCTTGTAGGTACATGAGAGAATTTACCATTACTTACATCGTGTTGAATTTATCGCGTCAATATACAAAATCCTAAAACAAAATAAAAAAAAAAAAAAACAGTAACATTAAATTTCCCAGTGAATACCCCAATACCAAGG
Source organism: Hyles lineata (assembly GCA_030180105.1). Taxonomy (NCBI): domain Eukaryota; kingdom Metazoa; phylum Arthropoda; class Insecta; order Lepidoptera; family Sphingidae; genus Hyles; species Hyles lineata. Next base: position 3,535,860 of record JARJEE010000029.1, read on the forward strand.
CAAGATAAGTCACATTTACACTTACCGCTGGCCTAATTATTTTAATACAAGACCATAAAGTATAAACTAAGGGCGTTTACACAACATAAAGCGAAACAGCCACGCTCGCACTTTATTCTTTTTAACAAGTACTAAATAAGCGGAATTTAATTAGTGCAAAGAGACTAAGATATCTCGACGAAACACTTATATTTATTTAGGTCTCTGGAAATGTATTAAAAATTGTATACGGTATCTAATATGCGAGCTAGTGGTGTCCCGGTTTACGCGGGTTTCGAGTTATGCGATTTTAACTTTGTGGTATGAATGGTCAAAAGTACCCGGAACCGACGAGAATGCATGAAGAGGTTGGTGAAAGTGGATGAAGCGAAAGTAATATGTCAGGATCGAGCAAAATGGCGGTCTTTGCTTACACCTATGGGATAAAGGCGTGACTATTATGTATGTATGTATGTATGTATGGTAAGATAAATGTAGTGACAACCGTTTATGAAGATAGATATACATATTGTCGTACTCTAACTCTCTATCGTACTCTTGATTGTAGAGGAGGCCTCTACCCTGCAGTGAGAAGGATACAGATACATATTAATATAGAACAATATACCTCCGTTTACGCGAATTCAGTTTACGCGGTTTTCTCCCGACCCCACCTATATTTCAGCACTGTACAGTACTGTTTATTAGGGATCAACAGAGGCTCCTAACTCCGTACTTATTTGTTTGAAGTAATCTTTTGCGACGGCGCTCGAATTTGCATTTAGAAAAGTTTTTTAAAGGAGATTTACTACGGACCTACTGGGTGTTTAAACATCACTTTTCGTCTGAAACGTTGGAATATTATTATTTAGAGTAATATTGTCTTAAGTAAATTGTTGTTTAATTGTATTTCGCTAGTTGTCACTTGTTTAAATTGGAATGAGCTACTATTGTTGTAGAGTCGCAGACAGTTACATAAACAATATTCGATATATCGTACGATTCTTCGTTTTGAAACGTACTCCTAGTGACTTCGTTTTCATTATGGCGATGAATATTGTATATGCGATACTTCTCAACTCTTGTATCGTTCAACTTTCGAACTGATTGAAGATGAAGGCCCAACAAGTAAGTTTTATTACGAAAAAACGAACGAATTAATGAATATAGTTAAAGCCACATTACTTTTTGACGTGGCTAGTACCACTGGATGATATAAAACTGTCTTTAAGTAACAGATTTCCTATTGCTTTTTTTCGGCGAGCGACATTGCTGCATATTCTATTAATGCCTAATAATTATTGGCTATAATATACTTCAAAATACAACACATTTAAAATTGCAAATGTGTGAAATAGACAATCCATGGTATACGAAAAATTCAGTAAAAACTACTACTGTAAAGCCTCAATACCCCAACGAGATAATTCGACGCAACGAACCAGCACTTTTTTGGCAAAACGAGATACTTGTATAAATATTGTGAACATTGTGATGGCTAAAGTTTCCAGTATCTTCGCCAGTATCTTAGTTAGTCCAGTATCTTCCAGTATCTTATGGGACTGTCACAGATTTAACCCATTTTAAAGGTAAACGCTCCGTGAAACATTTTTGTTTGAACTCTCATTGAGCTTTGCTTCGGGTTTAGAATTGTCGTACGAACTAGCATTTTAATAACCCGCTCCAGTAGGCATTAATGTTTCTAATCTAATATTTCTCTGTAGCACAGTTGGGTCTAGATGAATCGACATACGTATCGACGTACGATTTAGAGTGGTTAGGCCATATAGTCCACCACGCTATCAAAATATACATATAAAAATAATGTTTCAGACTATTAATTGAAATATTCGTCTTGTCGAACAAACATACTCTTCAATTCTTTTAAATTAAAGTACGTTGATATTATAATAATAATTATAATGTGTTATTTGTAAACTCTGATAGGTTTAAGAAACGGGTTAACAAAGGGAAGTTTAAAGTGAAAAATCACTGCCCTACAAGAATATCGTTCACGATTTCAGTATTTCAAAACTTGGCTACAACAACTCGAGAATGTTTCCGGACTCTCGCATCGCAGTCGCCAACAGCGAAATCAAATCTCGTTTCGCTCCGACGTTTACTGTTAAAACTGTGTATTATTGAAACAAAAGGATCAGATATCGACTCAAATGTATAGAATGAACTGGGAATGTAGGTAATGCGAGTTAGTTATTACAAGGGCATAAAAAACAAATGCGATACGCTGCGATATTTACAGCTAAAATGGTATAATATTATCGAGAAAAAATCGAGAGATATATTTATACGGCGATGAAATGAATGGCGAGACGAGCATGCCGTTCGCCTTATGGTAAGTGATACGACCGCTCATCAACAGTAGCAAAACCAAACAACAACATAAATTACAAGGGAATGTTTGGCATTCCACTGCACTCGCCATCTTGAGACATAAGGTGTTAAGTCTCAATGTGCCAGTAGTTACTCTGGCTACAATATCCTTCAATACGAAACACAAAAGTACATTTGCACTGCTGTTTAGCAGGATAAATAGTTATAACAACGACACAAAAAAGGGTATGATTGTGCTTTTAAAAATCTAACCAATGGAATCTCGCTACGCACCGACATTTACACCTAAAAACATTATAATATAACTGAGAACAAAAAAAATCGAGACATAGCTACCCAAGTGTATTCAATGAAACATTAATGTAAGACAGTTTAGTTCTTATAAATACACAAAAAATAAGTGATATTGCAATATTTATATCCATCCAAATCTCGTTGTACTCCGACATTTTCTTCTAAAAACGTTGTATTATTGAAACAAAAGGATCTACGTATCTAATTTCCAATTTACAGTAGATATGGAATACAGCGAGTGATTCAGTCAATGTTACTTGTGTTGTATATTTGTGTTCGTTGTAATTTATCGCACTCCATGGTGGAAACTCCGTTACCGGTCATTCCAGTCTCGAGGAACTTATATACATATTTACATAAACTCACGCCTTTTCTAGAAGGGGTAGGCAAAGGTGCTGGTAGCAATTATAATGTGATAAGGGGCGAGCCTTTCGCCATATCGGGCGCAAAGAATTCGCTGCCATTTAGCTCGACCCGGCATTCGAACGCGAGACCGGGATATGAGTTTAACAGATCAGTGACCCTTATCCACAATACAACGTATACGATTCCTCAATAGTTTGCGTATTAAAACATAAATTCCAAACAGACAAGTTAGCGTCTTAATCCTTCCTCATCGAATTGTAAAGTTTGTACGCGAGCAGTTTCCAAATTCAATGGGCGTTCAAACGTTAAACTCTCTACGAATTTGGTTGAATTTAAGTAAAGGCACGTCTACTTTGGCATTAAAGTGTTTGGCATTTTCATGATGCGGCGAATAGGACGAAATAAAGCGAAAAAGTTCGCCTTTCGCTCACATTAAGGGCTGCCCTTATTTGTGGCTGCTCCTAAACTTTCGAAATAAAGAACTTGTTTTTTATTACTTTAATGGGGTTTCCTCGTTTGGCCACATGCCTCGACATGTAATGGTACGGATAAGTGATTCTATTGGCTTTATTGCATTGTGAGGCGAGGAACAATACAATACAATACTATTGTAAATAAAAATACAAGTAATTTTAATGTATGGTATTAAAAATAGATAAAACAAACGACTTAGCCATTTTTTCATTGCATTGAATAGTAAGTCGAGCATAACATTGACCTGATGGTACGATGGAGCGATACGACCGCTTATGGACAGCAGCAAAGCCAAACATCATGAATTACAATATAATTAGCAATGCGTGGCATTCTACTGCGCTCGCCATCATGAGACATAAGATGCTAAGTCTTAATATGTCCAGTAGTTACTCTGGCTACAATATCCTTCAAACCGGAACACAACCGTGTATTTACACTGCTGTTTGGCGGGAGAAATAGACATTGCGATGGTACTTACCCAGGCGGCCTCTCATATATATGAGACATGAGTAAAATCTCGCGTTGTGGATACTCCGTTTGGACTGTATTACAATTACTATTAGAATAGTTACTTTGCCAGCATAAAAAATAAAATCAAAATAAATAGGATTTAACTTTGAATTGACAGTATCGGAAATGAATGTCGATGGCAATGCAAAATAAATCCTTAGTGACGATTTTCATCATTAACAACATAAGCTTCAACACGTAATGAACGTTCTTTTAAAATGGTTCCTCCATATTGTTTCTGTTTTGTAATTATAAGAGTACATATACCGGGTATATCAAGACTGCTACCGAAAACGAAGCCGGGTGGTAGTTTTAGTGACTACAAACACAATGCAACTAAAAATTTTGCTAAGAAACGCGACATTTTTTTTTATTTTTTTATTTCTTCATTTTTGGGTAGGAAATCCATAGTTTTTGCTAAAATCATAATTTAAACTCTTTTATAACTTAGAGTCTTTATAAATAAAAGGGTTTACACTATTATTTTACGAAAAAATGTATTTACCACCCAAATACGACCATATAAAAAAAAGCAAAAAAAAATGTCGCTTTTTTCTAACATTTTCTGTTGCGTTGTGTATGAAGTCGCTTAAACTACCCGGCTTCGTTTTCGGTAGCAGTCTTGATATACCCTGTATACATAAAGGTCTCACACCTATTTTTCATAGAGGTAGGCAGAGACTATGGATCGCCACTTTGCTCGATCCTGACATATCTCTCGGCGTCCACATTTATTAATCTCTTCGTGCATCATAGTCATTCTCTGACATAAGTACTTACATGTAAAAAGACACAAACGTTTTATACTTTGGGCTAAGTCTGTGTATATATGGTTTTGCACAGGCCGACATAATTATGTGGATCCGTCAGAAATAAACATTACTTCCTTTGGCTTTTCCATTTGGATTGGACTATAGTTACTATTAGGTTCAATTTCTTATTTTTTACGTACCAGTATGAAAAACACTACCTCGGTGGCACAGTTGATTACCACGCTAACGTATCGGATTCGAATCCCGGGTTGGGCATGATGACATAGGATTTTTTATCACATCGTAGGACAGACCGCACAAGGAGAAACGTGGTGTGATGTTAGCACCTCTATCACCCCTTCTAGCCAAAAGGCGTGAGCTTATGTATGTATAAAAATACTTTTATGTCTCTCCGTCTTTGTGTCTATCTTTGTTCTTTACCCACAAACGCATCACAATAAGGTTTCATGTCACAAAATAACTTTATACCTCTCAACCCTTTCGAAATACTCATAATTAACTTACCCAATACTTTCTTTAGCAAAACACAAGGCGATGTTTCTCAAAGTTTTTCAATAAGCCGGCCAAAGGTAAATAGGGGGTTGGCATTCAAGTTTAGGGGGGTGAAGGGGGATATGTAATTATTTCTGTAAATGTGAAAACTTGGGAATGGCAAGAGTTAACCCTTGACGATTAGCAGGGGAAAGTTTCTGAGATAATTGCGATGCTGGAGGGGTTGTTTGAAATTCGGCTGTTTTTTTCTTTGTTCTACCTATGAGGGATGGGTTTGTTTGGTAGGGATCTTTTTACCCTAATAAATGAATATTATTGTTTATGACAAAATAAGATAATAAAATAAATTGGAATTGTTTAAGGCTTATAAACCAGTAGGTAGTGTATTTTTGAGATCTAACATTAGTGAGGTTTTTTTTTATCCTTATAGACAAACGAGCTAGCGGTCCATCCGATAGTAAGCGGCTACCACTTATCATGGACCTATGCAGTGCCAGGGGACCAACACAACAAAGTAGCTGCCTACCTTCAGGAGAGTACTCTTTTTAAGCCCCGTTTGAAGAAGTAGAGGTCATAGCGCTCAGGAAACATCAATGCAGGAAGTCAATTCCAGAGCTTACACTTTTTTTTTATTGCTATGAATGGCGAGACGAGCATGCCGTTCGCCTGATGGTAAGCGATACGACCGCTCATGAACAGTAGCAAAACTAAACAACACCTTGAATTACAAAGCAATGCTTGTCATTCCACTGCGCTCGCCATTCTGAGACATAAGATGTTAAGTCTCAATATGTCCAGAAGTTACTCTGGCTACAATGCCCTTCAACCCGAAACACAACAGTGTGTTTACACTGCTGTTTGACGGGAGATATAGACACTGCGGTGGTACCCACCCAGGTGGCCTCTCACATATGAGAGACCTACCACCAGTAAAACACACTTGCGTTGGCCTTGATCTTGAAAAGACACCCACTTCAATAACAGACTGACAGGCAGCAGAATTATCAGCAAGAAAACAATCCTTTAGAAAGGTCAATGTTTACCTGTGGGCATCGTCTTAAAGATGATCAATTCATGACCATACGCTTCGAGAAGTCAGAGGAATTACAAGGATTTCAATCTTTATACCTCCGTTTTACCAGCCTAGTATTTGGTATTAGCCAATATACCACCCACTGCAGGACCCGGGCATTCTATATAATCGAGAGTACGATTGAGAGGGGATAGGTCATATAGTCCAACTTGTTCACACCCTAGTTTACTTGGAAATAAAGTAATAAATCTACACGAGGAAATCCACAGGAAAAAGTCAGTTTCATGTTAAGTAGCGCATTAGTATAATTGTATATCATACAAATTTAATAAAAGACCACAATTTGGGCGTAATGTGTCTCTCACGTGATACGAGGCGATTTAGTTACGGAAATCCATAATGATTACTAAAATGAGAGACTTTCCGTGCGAGACAAGTTGATAGTCGATAGCGGTTTATTTCATTTCTTCATTTAATATGGAAAATATAATGAAAGTTAAAATAATAGTTGTATTAATGACACGAATCTATGTATTTTCATTTAAGAACAACGTGCAATGAAATTTGAAGTTATTAACATCAAGCACTTTTAGGTAGATACATAAATATACTCAATAGTCACATACACATGCCAAAAGAATTTAGATCGATTATAGTAGGAAATGAAACTCTCCCAGAGCATAGACTATCAATGACTCTCTTAGAGAATCGCACTCAGCGTATTAAATAAGCCAAGATTCATCCGCCTATAACTTGGTCCACACCCAGCTACACGCCTGAACATATTGATCCGGCCATCAACCATATGCCATTATGAAAATCATCAATGTATAACTTTATGGCTTGCCGAACAGATACGCACGCAGAGAGCTTTAAAAGCCGCCATGTTGAAAAAAACGTTCCACTTTTTATTTTATTTTTTGATGGCCACAATGAAAACACTGGTGTTAACGTAAAATTGGGTTTTATGGTACACAACATTCATGCTTTTGTTTCATGGAAGAAAGATGACTGCAATTTTTTTCTCATTGCTAAGATAAATAAATATTATTTTAAATACAAAATAGTGGTCCGTAACATATATACATATGTAGGGATATTAACAGCCGAAAGCATGAAACAGCACTTTATTCCGAAATACTCTATTTTTAAAGATACATTCTTATAAAGCAAAAATCTTTAAGTCTTCCATCATCGAACAATCTCTCGATAATCTATTTTTGTCATCTAATCAAATAAAAAAGGTTGCACGCATATGAACTAACATGATTATTTTTTTAACATAAAAAGTATTTGCTTCTATTTATTCCGACATACATATGTATATATATTGCATAGGTTCAGCAAATGAGCAAACAACTCATCATATGGTATGTGACCACTGCCCCCTTCGATCAAATATACTTTGATCGAAGACTGCCCCCATAAATATTCCCAACGCTCGGATTACGGATGTATTGCCAGCCTATATAATCTGGAGGGAAGTGGGAAGAAAAAAGGATGGGGTGAGGAAAAGGGTATTGAGAATCTGGAAATCACACTCACCGAATGAAACGAAAGCGAAGCTGTCGCTTCACGATGATTTCTTGAGAAGTAGTGGCATTATCTGGATGAGCTGATGATTCCCATGATGTTGCCCATTAATGCTGAGAAATGATATCAGTAAAGTGTAAAAGTATTGTTAATTATACCTAGTATACAGTATACTAGAAATGATATAGGGCATATGTCTTTTCTACGTTTAAGAAGGCTTAGGCCATATTCCACCACACTGACCTAAATTTTAACCGAAATTCTTATCAATCTTTATGATATACAAATTTCTTCAGTATGTTTTCCACCATTAAAGAATTTGTTAATTGATTATCTATTATGATTTATTATTACTATATTAAATTATCTCTCTCTCTGTTCAGCCATCGGAAAACCACTTGAACCTTTTTAATTAATAAATATTAACCGTGAGTCTATCTGCAAGTAAATAGTTTCGAAAAACACAATTATCGAGTTATTAATATCAACAGCTTTGTTATCGGCGTCGCGTGTACAACGCAATGGGATTACTTCGTTTCATTCATTTGCATACTCGATCGGTATAGTTGAATTTTAACTCAATTTACTGGACAATGGCTTGGCGTTTTGTGTATATCGAAATCGTCAAATAGTACGTCTACTGTTTGGACCTGGTACAGAAGACTATATGTATTCCCCCTGTGTTCTATTGGGATAGGCAGAAAATATGGATATTCATCTTGGACGCTATTTACAATATTATATTTTATTTTATGTATTAAAGTTGATTTAGACTAAAACTGGTTGGACTTTTCCTGTAACTGTCGACGTTTATCTTTTTCTTTTTGTTTGCAATGGATGGCGAGACGAGCTTGCCGTTCGCCTAAAGGTAAGCGATACGACCGCTCATATACAGTAGCAAAACCAAACAACACCTTGAATAACAAAGCAATGCTTGGCATTCCATTGCGCTCGCCATCTTGAGACATAAGATGTTAAGTCTCAATATGTCCAGTAGTCACTCTGGCTACAATGTCCTTCAATCCGAAATACAAGAGTGCATTTACAGTGTAATTTTATTTATTTACACTTTTTATAATCAACGATGATTGTGTTCAAAAAGCTAGGATAAAAATATGATTTACGTTTCAAGGTGAAACTATTCATGGTTGCATATCTTGAAACTAGATCGAACATAATTTTCTTCTATTATAATCATCATTACACTTGTATACATAAGACTGAAATAAAGATTTTATCACGAAATAATTCCTGGAAGCGGCCCTAATCCAGTGACCTACAATAAAAAAGCCCGAATAAAAAATGGCCTCTATAAAAACATCACGAACTAATTTAGTCTAGATAAAGGAAATTTATTGTCAAATCTGTAAAGGAGTCGCCAACATTCGTTAATTAGTCCAAAAATGTTGATATTACACCCATTAAATCATAAACGGAATGACCAAAATCTGTGCGGTATGGTCAGCATAAAAGTTCACTTAAATTTATTTAATTGATATTTGGTACTTAATATAGCTGAAAAAAAATATATACTGGTGATAAATACAATTATATATTTTATTAGACGAGTGACTTGCTTTGAATAGCCATACATGTTTATTTAAAACTATACTAGAATACTCATTATAGAGGTCCACAAAACTGGCATGTATCTGTATACATTCGGTTGCAAACACGCCGTCATATTTTTGTCGAACGGCGAGGAATTATCCGTTTCTTGCTAGTACAATAATTAATTTAGATTGTAATTTGTGATGTACTTAAATGCAAAGGCAATAACATTGTCGTGCTGGTATAAAAATATATATCTTAGTATGTAAAATTGGTAATTTACAAGAATGATAGCTACCTTATAAACAAATATTGACTTAAGCAAAAACTTAATCTTATTTACTCCATCTTCCCAGCCAAGATTGAAGATATTAATAGCAACAAAAACATACATTTATCAGAAATACTGCGTTAACATTAATAAAATTATTACACCCACTTGTTTTTCTGACTGTACGCAGTAAAGTAACACTGTTTATTGGCTACTGTCCAAGATTCGTGCCCTGTGTCATCCACATTGGTTTAATGCTTGTGAAAGCATTTTACACATAAAAGGGTTCTCATTGCGTATTGTTTCAATTTAAAAGGAAGTTTGTTACGTTTGTGCTTATTAAAATCGCGGGAACAAAACGGTTGCTTTATGAAATACTAGCTTTTGCCCGCAACTTCGTCTGCATTATTAGCTTTATCTAAAATATGTTTTATATACTTGTATATCGATACTCCACAAAATTAGATATTACGTCCTCATTTCTCCCCTAAAACTGAGAAAATTCTTAAACTCCGAATTACGTCAATATTTATTTGTGAGCATCCCGTTGGGCAAATTATGTGGCCTATTGCTTACTTTATCAACAGCGATTTCCCGCTTTATCTCCATTTAAAAAAAAACTCCAAAACCTTACAATTGGTCATTATTTATATTATCTATAATAAGTAGATACTATGAAACATAATAAATTCCTCCCTCAAAAAATTATAATCCCGGAACTACGCAAAATTTTACTTATGAGTATTATATGCGGGAAACCCATTTATGTATGTTTAAAATGAAAGTTGCTTATGCCCGATATTTTAACATAACTTTTCGTCCTTTTCCACCTTTTCCCTGACCCCTACAGTAAATGTGAAACTCTTACACTCATGAACAACTTACAAAATTAGTAAAAATTCAAATATTGCTTTCCCTATCCAGTTCTTGAATTTTACCATCAAGCTCAATTTTTAAAGGTTTTTTTGTACCCACGGAACCATCAATACTTTTTATAAAATTTCATGCCCTTCGTGCCATTTTTCCAAAATTAATGCACGCTAATTTCTAGTGTACCAATAACAGCGGTTTTGATTTTGCATACAAAATTACAACCCTTATTTTAAACCCTTTGGGGCTAATTTAAGACAAAAAACTACTACCTACTACCTAATGTAATAAGTTTAAGCTCCGCAACTTTCACGGTTTCGTTGTTCCATACAACACAATTTCACCTTTTTCAGCCCTTTAGGGATTGAATTTTCAAAAATCCTTTCTTAGTGCTACTCTGTCATAGTAGGAACATATCTATTACATATCAAGTTTGACGCTTCAGTAGTTTCGGCTGTACGTTGATCCAGCAATTCGGTTCTATAACATTTCAACCCTTATTTTCACCCCTTTAGGGTTGATAATAAGAAAACATAGTATGCTACTCTTGTTTCTAGATGACTAAATAAAGCGCCAAGTTTGACAATTGTAGCTTTAACTGTTTCGATTTTCCATATAACCGTTATTTACCCTTTTCACCCTCTTAGGGGTTGAATTTCCAAAAATCCTTCCTCAGTGCTACCCTACGTCACAAAATAATTCCTTGTGTAAAATCACACGTTTCTAGTTCCAGTAGTTTCGGCTGTGCGTTGATTAGATAGTCATTAAATTACCCTATTCTCACAACACTTCAGCCCTTATTTTAATCCCTTCAGGGTACATTTTAGACAAACCAAGTATGCAGTTAGTTTTATTTTAAAATGAATAACTAATGTGCTGAGTTTGCCAATTGTAACTTTAACGGTTTCGATTTTCAATACAAACGTTTTTTACCCTTTTCACCCTCTTAGGGGTTGAATTTCTAAAAATCCCTTCTTAGTGCTCACCTACGTCACAATAGGAACCTCTATGGAAAATTTCACGTTTCTAGCTTCAGTAGTTTCAGCTGTGCGTTGATTAGACAGTCATTAAATCACTCTAGTCTCGCAACACTTCAACCCTTATTTTAACCCTTTTATGGCTAATTTTAGACAAACAAAGTATGCAGTTAGTTTTCTTTTTAAATGACTAACTAAAGTGCCAAGTTTGACAATTGTAACTTTAACGGTTTCGATTTTCCATACAACGGTTTTTTACCCTTTTCACCCTCTTAGGGGTCGAATTTCCAAAAATCCCTTCTTAGTGCTCACTTACGTTATAATAGGAACCCCTGTGGAAAATCTCACTTTCCTAGCTCCAGTAGTTTCGGCTGTACGTTGATACGTCAGTCAGTCAGTCAGTCAGTCAGTCAGTCAGTCAGGTTCCTCTTTTATATATATAGATGAGGTGTAAGGTTTAATTTTTACGTAGGTGGGTAAAGGTACGTTTGTGGATTTGTTATATCTACTTATTTGTTTAAACAGTAATTATATTTTGTTAATCTATATTACATCCATACTATTCAAGCATGGAATAAAGTAACAGTTCCCAATTTATGAAAAAGAAAGGAAAAGAAAATGGGTATTTGTATGAGTTTTAATATATGTTTATTAGTTTTCATAAGGATTTAAAACTCACATTAATTATGTTTATGTATATATGTTGAATATAGTACCATTACTATAATATCTATATATTTCGTACACCTGATGCTGCCCCAACGTTCGTTCTTTTGTCTTATATCCATCAAATGGTTGACTGTCGGAAATTGCCTTGTGTGATAAGACCGCCAATCGTATTTTTTTTTATGTAATTTTTTTACTTTTTTTCTGGTCTACATCAGATAAAGCTTAGAAATAAATATAATAAATTTATAGACTTATCTTTTTCAAAATATAATTGATGTAATGTTTTATACGTTCCTTCCATACATTTCATCCTTAAAGACTACCTTACTTTTGTATAATCTTACCTCAAGTCGAAGTTTATGGACAGCAATGATCACCCATCATATATCAAGCTGGCCCATTTGTTATACAAACAGACAAATTAAACCGTACAGACAAGACAACAAAAAAAGTTTGATTATCGCGAACAAATAGCGACATGATCCGTCCAGCGAATGCAGCGAAATAAAACAACATTTTTGTGTCTGGGCGCCGGCCAAAATTGCGAATCGCACTGTCATTTAGATTGATAAAGCTTGGAACAATGGCCGAAGCCGGGGCCCGGTCTTGTGACACCCGCTTTGTTCGTTCGCTGTGAAATTCCAAAAATTGATAACGTATATGTTTAGAATTTACGTTTGCGACGTTTTAATTTGGAGGAGTTGGCTGTCTGAGGTCTGGGAATTACGTTCTGGAATTGATAATGCTGATTACTGAATTTATAATATTGATGTATTTAACAGTTCTTGGTAGTGGTACAGCCATGCTGTTACTTTGACTTAGCATGAATAGGCTGGGTCGTCCGGGACGGTACCAGTGTCTCATAGGAAATCGACGCGAAGCTACAGCTTAGTTGTCGCGTCTCATTCAATGATGGATGATTTATTGCCTAGGTCCGTTCACCTGATTATAAGTGATCACTGCCGCCCATGAACATTTATAGCATGGATGTGCTGTTGGTCCATCAAAGTTGGGAGGGAACGGGTACGAAAAACGATGGTAAGAGGGATGTCCTATACCCCTTGTATTGGGCATCTGGAAATCTCACTCACCAAACAAGACATGGGGGTGAAACTCTCTTATAATTTATTCCTATGGTACTAGTTAGAGCCATCTTACGTTAGGCTGACACAAACCAGATGATTTTTTTTTAAGTATTAATATATGGCGCTTTGAGTGGCAAAAATATAATAAAAGTAATAACTAAAAATAATAATAACTAATGTTAAAATAATTAATTGACTTATTATTAATATAACAATATTATTATTTTTAATTTATTAATAAAAAAATAGTATTAGTTACTTTACATTTTTAAATTCATACCGCCTCTTTACAATTTGTGTCATAAATTGACAGTTACACAATTTTTTCGAAAACTTTCGTGTGCGTGTTCCTCTGATTCAATTATTATAATTTTACGATTTTGGCTTTTAACTGGACTTGTTTCATATCTTCTGCGTTTGACCTCGGCTTCCTATTGCTGAATTTTGATACTTGCTAATCGATTTAGTTTTATTTGACTTGGATATTTCTACAATAATAATGTCACCTAGGAGGTGTCTGGAAACGCTACTTTGGATGCATTATTTACATTTTTTCCAATTGTGGGATTGGGACAGAATACGATGAACTGACGTCGCGGCGTGGTGGGGCCAAATTGCCATGACCCCTTCATTCTTTAGAAATTATTGGAAATTATAAAGGCACAATTGCGCCATCTGGCGGGTTTTATTTAAAATATAATATTTCCAGCGACATCTCGTACACAGCAGAGTAAATTTTTGTTCCTCAAATATATTGGAGGGTGCTCATCTATGTCCTATATAGTGTATTATCTATGAAACAAGACGTGGCGGCGAAGTTGTCACTTCACGTCGATCTCCTGTGATATTGTGCTACCGCCCTAGACGAGCCATTCATGCTAAGTCATGACTAACAACAGCGTGGCTCTACTACTTCTACTTCCCTTTGCACAAAAGACAATAAACATTAGTAAATCAATCCTCATTACTCCTTTACAACCAGACAACAAGACCGTTTCAAGACTGCCAATCAAGAGATCCACAACCAAACCTCTCAAATAAATATTGCAAATGAGAGAGCATAAAAAAACAGAATTGATAAAATGCAATCTAGTTGAGTGTGCACCGACCGTGGCAGAAGCGGTGCGTCGGAACCTACTTTACAGTTCCAATTTGGCGAAGTGAAAGAGTTTGCCAGCCGGCCGAGTAACTACGTGTATTGTGAATATACACTCACTAAATAATAAATACACCCAACATTCCTATAAGTCGATATAAGTTTAGTGCTATAGGTTAAAAAATACGAGACTCTTTTGGCCTCGCAAATTAAATCCGAAATGAAATACTTATGGATTGTTGAAATTTTGTTCTCGAAGCGGAGTACGAACCCTCTCGTGTCACGACGGGCATCTGACCAATTGCGTCCCGAAGGATGTTGAATACAGGACTTCAAAAACATATCTATGTGAAGTACGCCTGAATCAGGACAGCGTGGTAGATTGAGGAATATTTTCGACAATTACTATCTTCATATCGCAGTTGACTGAGCTAGCTGTAAACGAGATGCCATCGGTTCAATCCTTACATCAAGATAAATGTTTTCGCGGCCTAAAAAATATTGTTTCAGGTCTATGAGACCATAATAACTTTATGTTCTCATAGACATGTCATGTTTTCCGATACCCATGACACAAAAACAAAATACACCCAACAGTCACATACTTAGTCCTAACCCCACATTAATATCGAGTCTTGTGTAGTGGATATCAGGAACTACGAGATACTATTCGGCCTCACAAACACCCAGACCCGAAACAAATGCTTATAGTTCACACAAAAATTAATTTGTTTCGGTGCGGGGATCGAAACCGCAGCCTCTCGTTTCACAGACAGCATATTATCAACTGCGCCACGGAAGCTGTCATGATTATTGTCAATTATAGTAACGTTCGGTGAAAAATTGAGGTGGCAGTCACACACAGTTACACACATTTATACAGTAACATTTTATGACCGTTTAAACAGCTCCCAGAGAGTATCATCTTTCATTCGGTGAATAATATTATTGGAGGTCTAAAAGCACTCTTCCTCTCATCGTTCATCATTTCTTTTCCCGTCCTATTGTGACCTGTCGACAACGCATAAATCCGATTTTGTAGATGTTCATTGGCATTAATATAAAATTTACCATCAAATATCCTAGAAATCTATTTGTATCAGCCCATATATGTCCCACTGCAGGGCACAGGCTTCTCTACAATCAAAAGTACGATTAAGAAAATAATTTAGGTCAGTTGTTCTTTCCAAGATTTTCATACAAAATACATGTTACAAAAGTAAATATAAATGAATAAATAAATAAATAAAGTAAATGAATGCAACGCGATCACATTGACAGGAGAAGAATGTGCTTCTATTCTTTAGTATTGAGTCCGTGTGCACGACGCATTAGCAACGTCGGCACTTGTCACCGAGACTAAAATAAACGATACAGGAATTGATGAAGACCTACTAAGCGTGGAGTGTGAGGTTGGAGGTCTTGAGTGGTATGCATGGGTATTGTTTTAGTAATTTTCTAGTTAAATTTATTTACATGTCACAAATCTGTACAATAATCATTGGGGGAGGCCTATGTTAAGCAGTGGACTTCCTTTGGCTGATGGATGGACATGTAACTACGTTAGAAAAAACTTGTGGGAGAGTTAAAAGCAAATTAATACGGAGTAATTAAAGTCCATAGGCCTGTAAAACGTTTTGCAAGACACGGTCCTCCTTTAAATGAAGAGAGAATTAAAAAAAAACTAATTTGATTAAGAATTTGACATTTAAGAAACACTTGGTTGAGATTACTTTTCACATAGAATCTATTGATTACTACGGTTTTTTATGTCCATGTAGTGGACCGTAACCTAACTGGTAGATGGATAATATAATTTATTTATTTTATATGTATTTGGGAAACATACAGAACAATAAAACATATGAACAAGACATAGTAAGTAACAAATGATCCAGTGAAGCTTCCACAATCAAGTTACAAACGAAACGAGATGCCACTGTGCTCCAGTAAATAATATGTAAAAAATAATAATAGACCAATTTATATATTATTATTTTTTTGAATAAACTAAAATTGACGAAACAACAGTTTAGCCTATGCTACATAAAAATGATTAAAATTAAACATTTGTATAAATATTCAACCATACATACGTAGAATATGTATAAGGGAAAGGACAAATAAGTTCTAAAAGCGAAATTGAAGTCCTCCCGATAATATAAGCCGAACGAAGTTGAATATTCAATATTATCCGAACCGTGGCACAGTTGGCCAGACAGATGACTATATACTTTCGATCAGTACAAAATTATACTGAAAACAGGATGTCCAGTATTTTCTCTTTTATAATTTAAAGATATAAAAATATGCTAATTGTTGTAGTTATCATACTGCATATCAATTTGATTTATAAGATTTTCTATGGTATATAAAGCACATCGGGTTTCAATATAAAGTATGGGTATGGCCTAAGCCTATCTCAATTGTAGAAGAGGCCCGTGTCCTGTAGTATAGGGTCGATAGGATACTATAGTTATCAAATGAATGATAGATAATAATTTATTTTTGTGTGACTGTCATTTGTATTATTTTTTCTATTTTGGATATTAATACGAAGTAGTTCTTTTTGATATAAGACTAACTTCCGACTATAGTACAATAGTCCATCGAACCGCTTTTCATTACTGACGATAGGTCGAAATCTGTGATGAAATGAAAATGTTGTGTTCCGGCTTGAAGGACATTGTAGCCAGAGTAAGTACTGGATATATTGAGACTTATCTTATGTCTCAAGATGGCGAGAGCACTGAATTGCCAAACATTGCTTTGTAGTTCAAGGTATTCTTTGGTTTTGGTATTGTTCATGAGCGGTCGTATCGCTAACCATCAGGTGAACGGCATGCTCGTCTCGCCATTCATTGCAATAAATAAACGAATAATTTATCATAACATTATAAATGATATCGAACAATTTATGATGATCTGAAAAAGCTGTATCTTAATTGAGAAAACTTGATTATTATAAATTGGCCTTGTACATAGTCACGACGTTGCTTAATTATATTATCAATGATTGAAATTAATTTGCCAACTACAAGTAATTAATTATTGCTATCTCCTATTTTCTTGTACACTATTTTAGTCTTTATTGATGATGTGCTAGGACGATTCATAATCTCAATCTATTTTATGATTGATGATTAAATGTTCTTTATACTATCGCGTTATTGTTGTAATTGCAAGGCAAATGAGCTATGGATTATTGTGAACTTTTTGTAACAGTTTATTTACGATTTTTTTGAGGATATGATCCCGATTTGGCTTATATTTTTTTATTTCTCGATTTTTTTATTACTTTAGAGTACATTAGAGAGTGAGAGAGGACACGGAATTTTATGTTAATGTGTAACATTCGCGTAAAATATTTGCCACAGGGGATGATCAAGTAACGCGATACACTTGCGTTGATTTTCCACTACAGTATACGTCGCTCGTTATCCGGCCAGACACAATAATCCGAGTTTCGAAATTCGGCAATTCTTCATTTTCATTTTAATGATAATTAATTGTCATGCAATTTAAACTACCTGTCATCTACTCCTAATTTAATTACAATTCAGACGTAATCATAAAGAGGTTATACATACGTTGTACCAAGGATGCTGACACATTTATGAAAGCGAAGAATCAAACTTGAAATGGTTTTCAATTCAGCACAGCATCCGCGGTATCTTCGAGATGAGATAAATCGAGGTCGGGAGATCGAGTGTGATACAATTTATGTGGCTGGAGCGTTCTAATGCAATTGGACGTATTGTGCGACGCGACTGTAAAAGATTTAGGAGTAAGCTTTATTTCTTTAAATTTAATACAGGCGGATGTGGATTTATTGCGTTTGTTGTACTAATGGATTGTAATCGAGCATGCTATTATTTCCTTACATACATATTTAAACTCACGCCTTTTTTCAAAAAGGGTAGGCAAAGTTGCCAGGACACCCACATTTCGCCTTGTATGTTCCATACAACAATGGGATAGGGGGCGAGCATATCGCCATTTCGTGCACAATTTTCTAATTCCGGGCTGATAAAGAATAAAAAAATCCAATATCACTTTGCCCGACCCTAGACCTCAGCCAAACCGCGAACAGTATTGTTATTGCACTGATGTTTACCGGGTTGAAGAACATGGTAGCCAGAGTTACTATTGGACCAATGGAGACTTAACAGTATGAAGGAGTATTGTGCAGCACGGTGGAGTGCAAAGTATTGTTTTGTAATACATGGTGTTGTTTGGTTTTGCTGCTGTCGTATCGCTTACCATCAAGCTAATGGCATGCTGATCTTGCCATTCGTTGCAGTGAAAAACAAAAAACATATTTTTTACGATGTTCTGCGATTGAAGATGCAATTTAAACGCAAAATTATTGACTATTTATTGAATTTGTTATCAAAGTTAGAACTTTTGATACAATAGCATACATAAGACCGAACTCTTGTAAGAAAAAAATATTGACAATATCGCTTACCTAAATAATGATTTTTCAGGTTGTAGTCAAAGATACATTTGTGGTTGTAATTGCTAATTGTATTTAAAGATAGTAATTATAGAAATTACCATTTAAAACAGTCTGAGTTAAGTTCGTGATTTAAAGCAATACTACAATATTTCATTTAAAAAACCCATTTATTTTGGAAAATTAATAACATTTCCTGTAACACGGTGAGTTTACGAAATTTAAGGATTTTACTGTTGTTATGCACGCTACATTCTAGCTGTGGACGCAAAATGCAAACGAAATACAAATTTATTTTATTATTATGAAATAAGCAATGCTTCCACAAATTAAGGTAATACTTATGACAATCCTTATTTAACAGAAGTAGTTTTTTTTGGTGCTGAAATAGGTAATTAGCTGCAGTAGCACTGATCTGAGTAGCGATTGATAAATTATGATAAAAAAATTATGGTTCTCTATCTCCAATCGACAATATTTTGCCGGCCTACTAAAAACAGAATGTACCTATTTTTTAGAATATCGTTGGCAGTGGAATGTTAAGCGTTGCTTTGTAATTCATGGTGTTGTTTTGTTTCGCTACTGTCCATGAGCCGTCATATCGCTAACCATCAGGTGAATGGCATGCGCGTCTTGCCATTCATAGAAATGAAAAAAGAAATATATCTAGGAAATCGATAAACTACTCATACTTCTGACAGGAAATCTCCTCTCTAGCTAACTTATTTATCGATATAAAAAATGCTATAATATAAATTAATTATCTTTGTTACATCATCGCGTACACAAACTTCAAACAACGCTGCGGAAATTAAAAAGATCTATTTTTATTTTTACAGAACAAGCCCGAACCTATTTGCGGCCGTAAAGTTTAAAAGTAAACACATAATCTTGGGTATCTCTCAACTTTCGTCTCCTTTATGAGTTCATTTTACGCTCGGAGTGTTTCGTAAATGGCCTTGCCCCTTCCGAACTGAGACTTTTTTCCCTTCGTCTCGTGTTATCAAGATTCCCTTCTACTTTATTAGACATGTTTATGTTACGTCATTTTGTTGATGTTTTCAAATTTGTTTACGTTGAATTTAAGATTGATTTATTTCTTTTAAAGACGATTGTATATGCTTTGCGTTTGTCGATAGATGGCGCTGTTTTAAATTGGCTTCTTCTTTTTGGTTCTTGTTGCAAATATACATGAAATCG
The DNA here is from genome assembly GCA_030180105.1 of Hyles lineata. Taxonomy (NCBI): domain Eukaryota; kingdom Metazoa; phylum Arthropoda; class Insecta; order Lepidoptera; family Sphingidae; genus Hyles; species Hyles lineata. The sequence goes on from JARJEE010000029.1 coordinate 3,555,847, forward strand.
GTACATCACGACAGAGTTAGACTGGAGTATTTGCAGACTTAAATAGTTTAAGATTATACAAAGAGTTGCCTATCTAAAATTTGTCTGGAGTAACTTTTTAAGTCTATAATATATCCTCCATTTTTTAATAATAGATTCGCGTTAATGATGGCTCCCCCAACGTTTTATATCATCGTTAAAGCAAGCGAAAATAATTTAAGAATACACACATAACTTAAAAAAATCAGTGTTACGTACCCTGGGTTTGAACCCGCGACCTTCATCTCAGCGGTTCGCGTTCGGTCCGCTACTAACAGGCCTGGTACACCTATTTTCTATGCGTCCTTTATTTTCTGAAGGTATATAATATTACTTTCCAACAAAGAAACCTGTCGTTGTCAGTTAGCTTATGTAACACATTGCTAGGTAAACTTTGTAAAATTCAGCAATGTATTATGAAAAATGGGTTCTTGTAAAATATTTAAGCACTTGTAGATATCAAAAATAATGTTATTATCTGTACGGCAGCTTCAAAACGTCTGGGTCGTTAAATTCGCGTCAATTTTACGACCCTGCTATAGATTATGTGAAGTGGAGAGATGTCAGTGCTGACAATAATTTACCTACTAGAATATAAGTAAGTAGGCGGTAACGCTTTTGGTGCGTTATCAGGTCTAATTGTACATTTAAAATGTAATTTAAGTACGAGTAGAATCAGAAAAATAGCCTATATTTTATTGTTCCATATTGTTATTTCTCGACTAATTATAGTTACAATTACTGTATTAAAGACACATAATTTTAAAACGTTTTAATGCAAATGGGAAAATACCTTTACCAATACTAAAACAAATCCATATACTGCTTTACGAATTAATATCCATTTATCAATGTGCGCCTCTGTTAATCCTTAATCTTTGCCACGACGCCACACGAAATCCATATTTTGAAAAGATAATAACGTCTCGAGATACCAAACAGCTATGTAGAAAGTTTATTACTGGATCAGGAAGTTTCAGATATCTTATGCGTTTGTATAATGTCGTAAAAATGTTTGGTAAATTTTACGAGTTTGATCCTTTATTCGATTTGTGCAGAGACGGACAGGGGGCATTATAAATTCAAATGGGTAATAAATGCATATCGAGAATATAGATTAAAGTGTGAAATGACCTTTATGAATTTATATTAAACTTATGCACTGGATTATCAGTGATAGAAAATTATTGCGAACGATGAAGATTCAGCTAGAAAATCGTATCAACGTATTATAATGATTTTGGTATTTACAGTAGACGAAGTGAGAGCGAAGGAGAACGAAAGAGGTAATAATTGTCTGTAAGAGTTAAACGACAATCAAATATTTCTATATGTAACTATAAACCTCAATATTACAATTTTTATGAATCCATTCATCACTGACCTGCACGTAAAGCTCTAAAAACCGCATACAATTTTTAAATTAGTTTTTTCATTAAAACATAAACCTTAAAAAAAAACCAAAGCAATCATTTTAACTTCTCATCTATTAAAGACGTTATTAGTAGGTACGCTTATAATCCAAATTTTATTATATTTTGATCATATACATTAAATAAGCATGTCGGAGGAGGATTTTTCTAGTATTGTAAAACACAACACACGGAAAGTATTAGAATCAATCACTTATTAAACTAAGAGAAGGTTTATTTAAAATAAAATAAACCTACTCTTGGTTTAATAACACCAAAAAATATTAAGCACTGAGATAGTAGGACAGTCTCAAGACGTCTTCACTTTTCAGTTATCACCAACTGAATGATCCAGCGATGACATCCTGATTCTGTCGAAGCGTACTGAAGTTAACCCGCACCACATCTAAGTGAAGTTGTCAATCTAGCGGGTGGGGCGCTTTTTTTTCATATCCATACTCATGACAATATTAAAATAATCTGTACTCGTGACCATACTGCTACAAGTATATATATAATTAGTATATGTGTGAACAACACAGATTAATAGTACGCCACAACGAAAATACGGCTTAAATCCGCTCGTTGGCGTCTCATAGTCAATTTCACGAACAGATTTGGTGATGACATATAGTTATTTCAGCAGTAAACGACAGCAGTGATCAGGGGTATAAATGATCCCCATTACGCCGAAGCGAGACGTGTTTGAGAAATAACCCTTTGGATGCAGCTGGAAATGTGCACCGGGCAATGTTACAATGGGGTCATACAGGCCCTGAGTGTAGCGTATAAGAGGTTTTTGAAAGTTTTTTATTGTGAGATTTGATGCTGAAAATAAAATTGTCTGCAATAAGTAAAAAAATAATCAATGTTGACATCAGCTACTTGTAATCCATTGGATGAATCTTTTTCAGTGGTCAAGATTAACATGTTATCACTAACACCACTCCCTTCTATACATTATATAATATAGCGAGACAAGCATGCCGTTCGGCTGATGGTAAACAATACGACCGCTCATGGACAGTAGCAAAACCAAACAACACCTTAAATACATAACAATGATTGACGTTCTACTGTGCTTCCCATCTTGAGACATAAGAAGTTATATGTCCAGTAGTTACTCTGGCTAAAATGACCTTCAATTCGAACTACAACAGTGAATTTACACTGCTGTTTGGTGGGAGAAATAGACATTGCGGTGGTACCTACCCAGGAGGCCTCTCATATACGAAAGATCTACCACCAGAATACTGGTGATATAAACGTTTTGACGTTTCATTCTGCGAGTGGCATTGTTAAGCCTGGGCGTAGGATTTTCGGATCCACCCAGATACCAACTAGGGTAAATGCTGTTGTCGTGCGCGCAAGCCTGTCATTGTAAAACAGGCAAGTGTGTCACGTTCCAAATTTATTTAATTAATCTGGGTATATTTCATAACAAATAGATTGAAATCATGAAGCCACTATTCTTAGTATTCTCAATAGTAGTAACATTTGCCAATAAATAAAAAATATGCTTAAACAGTTGAACATCCTTGGTACCCGTGTGTATCGCTAAGCTATTTACGCCGCTACGCATCTGGCTGGTGTTTAGAAACGCTGCTAATGTAAAAATGCATTTATTCTTTGTTCCTTGCAAACACACATTGTATCCGCGCTTTATTTGTTACTTCTTTTGACGCTGCAAAAATATCTGCTGCAGAGTAATCTTGTAAATTGTACTATCGAATATTTGAGGCGTTGTATCAACGTATGTGTTTTAACTATAAAAAGACAAAAAATATCCTTCGAATTATAAAATTCTGCAGATCTGCAAAGATATTTGTAAAAAATGCATTTGAAACATTATTTTACGAATAACTTTTCAGCGTTGTTATAATTTTCTAAATGTTTATACTCATTCTATGTTGTCAAAAAATATATGTAAGAGTATTCATCGTATTTTGTATTCTTTTTATTTTTTACAAATATCACTTTCCTGTTTTGATAACTTTGTAATTCCAATTTAAAAGATTTTGATTTGTACTTTTTCTATTCTTAGTAGATAAGGTTATAATTTTGTTTATTTTATTACTAGCGACAACAAATCAAATTTTCAGAGACATCTTGCGTGACAAGCCTTGCCTAGTTTGAGAGGTCTTACAGTTTAATGCAAGCGGTTCTTTAAAACTTTTGTTAATTTTTACTATTTAGCAACTTACAATTTACTGAACCTGTAAACAATTTCAGATAATAAAGTGTATTCCTTATCGAAATCGCGAGGCTGCGTGCGAGGCCGATCGTGAGTTGACTCAGTTGAGCAACTGCCCAACTGAATTCGAATATCTATTAACTCGTAGAGAGGCGATTTTCAGATTGGTCCCCGAGGCAAACGCGTCTCCACACCGCGAAGGTGGTTCGTGAAACATGCCTCGGGAGCTAGGCTTGCAATATCAATAGCCTTCTTTAGTATCCCTTATACTATCATACGTGTATATTAATTCATGTACCCTTTCATGAACCTTTGCTCAGGTTCAGATTTGTCTCTAAAAAGAGTAAGAGACATAAAAGCTCACACTTTTATTCCTGAAATAGTGACGTAAGGAGCCAATAGTGTCGGCTATTCTTTATTGAACTTTTTTATCCCGAAATAATAAGAGAAGAGATTAATGCCATGTCACTGTAAAGCAATAATAAGGGAAAATACCATTCTCTCTCCCTGTCTCTTTTCGACCACAGGAAGTCCGTTGATCAAAGGCCTAAATACCATTAAACACCATAAATAAATAGCTTTTCTTCCTTTTATCTATTACTATAGTAAGTCAATGACATGATAAGTTATTGATACTCGTACAATTGAAAAGATTCACATTTCTTACAGATGTCACGAGATATAGTTTCATTTTAACAACACAAACGTCTAACAAGCATCGGAGTAGAAACATCTAGTTATTTTGAAATATAGTGAGAGACTTTCAATATTACTTGTTCTGTTTATGAAAGACTCAATAGGATAGCTGGTTTAAAATACTGGCTGTAAAATGACAGGCAGGTGTGTACGATTCCCATACTGAGAAAAACGTCATACCCAAATCTTTGTTTCGAGTCCCGGTATCGTGACAGACTTTCATATTTTGGTATACACACAAAAAAATAACACCCAACACTCACGTATATAGTCCTGACCCCATGCTAAGATCGAGACTTCTGTCTTGGGTATCAGGAACTATAGGACTTTTCGGTCTCACAAAAACCCAGACCTGAAAGAAATATTTGTGGGTCGCACAAACATTTCTGTCGGTGCGGGGATCAAACCCGCGTCCTCTCGTTTCTCAGGCGGCGTCTTATCACGTGCGCCACGGAAGCTGTAAAAAATACACGAGACTTATATTAATTTGGAAATACTTAGCATCAAGTAAACCGATTGTGTATTTGCTGGACCTATACAAATAAAGCCCTGTATTGTGTAAAGCCCCATTTAAGCAGGAGAGTTTCTCGTCGAGAATCGTATGCCATTATCGCATGACATAACCACCACAGATTATCCTGTTTTCACAAATGTTTACATGATTCAAATTTTTCTATCATTTGAATGAATGAATGAATTTGCTATAAATCTCCAACTAAATTATCCTTTCTAAGCATTTTTCTCACAATTCCCACAAATTTCCTGTCCAATTACGCTACACGTAAGTATGACAAACATCGGCGACTATTAAACGTAGTGGTGAACTTAATAGTAAAATACCACATTTCCAACGAAATTTAGACTTGAAAGGAGCAAACTACTAAAATATTCTATTTGCGAGTAGGTCAGTGGTGTGCGACCAAACCCTTGAATTATTACTTAGCACCGCTAGCACACGTTGTAAATTGTTAATTTCGTCGGGTGTCTAGCGTTATTTTTACTATGTAACTCAACTGACTGTGTTTTTTTAAACTACATACTACTACTTAACTAACTACTACAACTACTGATAAACTTGAAATAAATATATCCAACAGTCACACACATAGTCCTGACCCCACATTAATATCAATTTATGTGTCATGGGTATCAGGAACTACGAGAGATTATTCCGTCTCACAAACACCCAGACCCGAGCAAATACTTTTGGGCCTCACAAACATTTTTTTCGGTGCGGGGATCCAACCCGCGGCCTCTCGTTTCACAGCCGGCGTCTAACCAACTACGCCACGGAGGCTGTCAAAGAAGAACCATTGCATTCGACAGCCTTCATGACGTAGTAGGCGCTCCATCAGACCTAAAAGTCGCTCGTAGTTCCTGATACCCACGGGACAAGACTGGATCTTAATGTGGGATCAGGCTTATGTATGTGACTGTTGGGTGTATTATTATTATTTTCTTTTCAGCCACCTATATTATACGCCTTGTAAAAGTCAGAAATATGTACCTAGCCTCTGATTTATCAATCCGATGCCAACTAGGCTATCAAAACAAAAATATTTACATTATTCCCCCATGTTGCCCGCAAAATAACCGACCAACGAAAATATTAGCTACCGTATGAATCCTTTTACCTTATTGTTCCGATTGTCATATACAAACTTGGCAACAAATACGTATAATAATGGACAAATAAAACTGATAATCCGTTCGTCCGCTCGCAGGATGTATTTGTGGAAATTTTATTTGAAAAGTTTTTATTGATCCCGTATTTGGCATTGGTGCGGCGATACATTACATGTATATTGTTCTGGTAACAATTCCGCTGATTAATGTCGGAAGTGCCAAGACTTTTAACTTGTTTGCAGTGATGTAATGCGGTCAGTTTTGTAAAGTTGAGGTAGATGATATATGGAACGAACAGTAGGTATAGCTCTTTTATTTAGGTGATTTTGAGAAAGCACGCTGTTATTGTTTAGTATACGGATTACATCTACAATTCAAATATTGTTCATTGTTAATTGACATAATTAAGCCACCCTATTCAATTGATCTGTTAATCGACTTCAGAAGAAGAAGATGAGATTCGTCGCAATATTTGTATTGATAAATTGATTGTTTTAAGTAGTATAGATTGTACTCGTAAGATTTGAAGTATCAGTCCATTTAGAATAGAATTGTCCTACAATTGTAGCCTGGAAATATTGAGACTTAACATCTTATATATTAGGGTGGCGAGCGCAGTGGAATGCCAAGCATTGCTTTGTTATTCAAGGTGTTTGATTTTGCTACTTTTATGTATGTATGATCGAGCGTATGTATGAGCGGTCGTCTCGCTTACCATCAAGTGAATGGCATGATCCTCTCGCAATTCACAGCAATAAAAAAACAGGATTCGAGGATCCCAGCTTACAGCAGTATAATAGCAGTAAAATATTAAAATATTTTTATCTCCATAATTCTAGCTACACCAATGTTATAATAATATACCTCATGACTGCCTCGGTTGGGCAGTTGTACTACGGTATGTATTACTGCAAAGCTGTGGTCGCGGGTTTAAATCTCGGGGTGGGCAAAGTGATACCTATTGGATTTTTCTATTCTTTATCAGCCCGTAGTCAATTAACTCGCAGGTCGGAAAACACAAGGCGAAACGTATGTGTCCTGGTAAGCACCTCTGCCTGCCCCTTCTGGGGAAAAGGCGTGAGTTTATGTATGTATGAAATATACCTTAGTTTTTTTCAAGAATCTCATTTACTATAACACAATCCCGACGCCACCCATAAAATCTAGTTAGTCCATATCAATTTCCTTTACTGCATCAGACGCGCGTAAAATATGTTATTCGGAAATTTTACGATGGCTCACGGGCCAAAGTTGCAACGATTCGCTTTCAAGGAGACGATCCTTGTTCCTGGTAAGGATTTTTAGTGATGTCTTTGTTAAGTAGATTTTTTCAACCTATTCCATTCCACTGCTGGGTAAATTTCTCCCCCCTGTCTCTACAATTCGCACTCTTAGGAAAGTTCAGGCCACATAGGCTCGAAAACATCAAGGAAAAAACAAAACAGCAAAAAAAAAAAACAATACAAAACAGCATTAATTAAATGAAACTGGACTTAACATCTTATGTCTCAGGATAACGAGTGCAGTGGAATACCAAGCATAGCTTTGTAATTCAAGGTGTTGTTTGCTTTTGCTACTGCCCATGAGCTGTCGTATCGCTCATCAGGCGAACGGCATGCTCGTCTCGCCATTCATTGCAATAATGAAAAAAGAACGTTCCAATATTAAGCAATAAGGATTTCCTATGGCATCACACTAAGTTTAACTTCCCGGAGCGAGAGTTAGCAGTAACTCTTATTAAAATATATTATGTACTTTATTAACTTTCAACATGGATGGCGAGTTTGCAACGCCTTTATAAAACATGACCTCTTTGATCAGTTATGAGCTTTCATTATGTAACTTTACACCCTTACATTACTAAATAGATATATAATGTTCAACGAATTCTTTTTTTGTATTCTAAGTAATATTTTTGATGGTAAATTACGTTATACATGATATATTAAGATTGTGACCCAAAACGAAGTCAGGTGATAGTTTTACCGTTTACAAACACAATGCAAAAATTTTCGTTTTTTTTTTTGCATAATTTTTAGTTACATTGTGTCTGAAATCGGTTAAATTACCACCTGGATTCGTTTTCGTTTCGTTTCACAAACACCCACATCCACATAATACCTGTGGTTCACACAAATATTTGTCAAAGTGACGTGATCGAACCCGCGACCTCACGATGCATAGCCGGCGTCTAACCAACTGCGCCAGGCGGTAACTTTGGGTTACTTGGGATGTATATGGGCTGATATACAAAGATAAACAGATACATAGATATTACCATCATCTGTTAAAATAATGAACTTTGTATACATAACGATTCAATGCAGTTATCATATTATAGTTTACTTAACTAAGTGAGTTTTAACTCAGGCTTGAGAAATCGATTAACACAGTAATATCCCCTTCTAAATTAGACTCTGCCATAGAGGCATAAAATATATTTTCCTTTGTAACGATAGCTGTATAAGCAGGGGCACCACATCGTCATCTCACAGCGATTGAACGCAACTAAATATGTTTGATTAATTAGATGTTCCATGATTGCTTCGCGAGATTATTCTGTTTTGCGAATTGATTAATATAGAAACTATATGATATTATAATAATCTGACTTAAAAGATTACTAAGAAAATGTAATTAAAATTAGGAAAAATACTTAGTTTACAGGCACAAATGGACTGCATAAATGGAATAAAACACGTCTTATTTTGTCATCATTATCATCTCAGCCACAGGAACTTCACTGCTGAACATAGGCTTCCCCTAGTATCTCCACATCAACCTGTTGGAAGCGGCCTGCATTGAGCGACTTTCTGCAATCTTAGCCAGGTCGTCTGTCCACCTTGTAGGCGGGAGACCAATATTTTGTTTGCCTGTACGTGGCCTCCACTCTAGAATCTTTCGGCCCCAACAGCCATTAGTTCTGCGCGTTATGTGTCCGGTCAACTGCCAATTCAACTTGCTTATCCTATGGGCTATGTTTGTGGGTATATTAACAATAGAAAAACCAAAAAAAAACACCTTGAATTACAAGGCAGTGAGTGGCATTGCACTACGCTCGCCATTCTGAGACACATGATGTTAAGTCTCATTATGTCCTGTAGTTGCTCTGGCTACAATTTCCTTCAAAACGGAACACAACAGTGCTTCTACACTGCGGTCCAGGCGGCCTCTCACATATGAGAGATCTACCAGCAGTAAATACATTTGAATTTGATAAATCTCATATAGGTTATTTATTTTCAATATTAAACAGAAAGTATCAAACAATTAACTCTCGAGAATCCTGACGACATAACTCTACAAAATGATACACAACTTTAATTAAGTTATGTACATCAGAAACAGATTTAAATTACCAACGTATTCGTGTTTAGAGCGGCAATTTGAAACATCAATTTGTTTAAGCAAATAGTGGGTACTCTAAATATTTACCGATTACAGAGCCGCTGGATTTAAACCTCGTGGCGTAAGTGACAGAATATTTGTCTATGCAAATCTCCATTAGTGTTGAAGTAGATTTTTAATACATTCAACGGTCACATTGAAATAATTTGAAAAGCAGCATTTCAGTAGGCTGAATAGAGCTTGACTATGATTGATTTTTTGTATTATTTTGCGTATAAATAAAAATACCATTCAAATAAAACATTTTTGCCAACCAATAAAATTTTTTTACTTTAAAAGTAGCTGGTAACATGAGGAAAATATTAGTATTTCAAAGAAAAAAGTGGGAGCGTAGTATGGACATCTTACCGTCTCTTTCACACCCGCACACTGTAATGCACGTAAAGACTAATGAGGTCACTAGTTTTGTTTTGTACACTTTTTCTTTTACTGCCACTATAAAATTTAAAACGCTTCTAACTTGTTTAATTATTGTGTAATGATTTCACTTCTTTGTTTACTGGACTTTGTACATGGATTATTTTTGATAAATACAATAAAAATGGAATTCACCCTATTGAATTGCTAAAGCCTAAAACAATGGTCGTAGGTACTGGGTTCGTACCCAGGGCACATATATTATGTATAATTGCCTTTGAAGTTACGTATTACTTACTTCTCGTTTGCTTAACGATTAAAGAGTCGTGTGGATGCTCAAGTACTTGCTGAGAATAATAAATATGAATTGCAATGGCTTGTCAAGTCTAGTCATATTAGGCTAGCGTGGCAGGCTAAAAGACCTCTTTGCAAAGGGTTGATGTCAGGCAGTCATTCGTCAAGTTGGTAACCACTGAAATCCATCACTGAAAATTGATTTTACTCTGATCCTATTTAAGTCTGACTAAGAGCAAACGGAAAAATATCAGATTTCACGATCACTTAAGTATATAGCTTTGACATTACGTTAAGTTGAGTTTCTTATATTACTGACCTCACTCAAAAGAAAAGGATACTATATGCAAATCAAAATAACAATAATTAATAATGGTTTGTTAGATTTACGTAAATGTTACACATTGAAGTAAAACTATGATTTTATCGCGGATTTGGTATATATGGTATAAATGATATGGCATTTTTATATATGTAACTTCCCAATATTTCGATAGCTTTCGTGGTTACAGGGCGGATACCATACCAGAGAGCGCTAAAATTATAAACCAGGCGAGTAACAAACAATAATTGATGTCCAAGATAATGGTAATATTTTATTGGTGGTAGGTCTCTCATATGTGAGAGGCTGCCTGGGTAGTTATCACCGCAATGTCTATTTCTCACAACAAAAAGCAGTTTAAATGTACTGTTATGTTTCGGGTTAAAGGATATTGTAGCCAGAGTAATTACTGGACATATTGAGACTTTACATAAATAATAAATAAATAAATAAATAACACCCAACAGTCACATACATAGTCCTGACCCCACACTAAGATCAAGTCTTGTGTCGTGGGTATCAGGAACTACGAGAGACTTTTCGGTCTCACAAACACCCAGACCCGGAAGAAATATTTGTGGGCCACACAAACATTTCTCTCGGTGCGGGGATCGAACCCGCGGCCTCTCGTTTCACAGGCGGCGTCTAACCAACTGCGCCACGGAGGCTGTCGCAACATCCCATGTCTCAGGATGGCATTGAGCATTGCTTTGCAATACATGGCGTTACTTTCTTGTGCTACTGTATATGAGCAGTTGTATTGCTTACCATCAGGCGAACGGCATGCTCGTCTCGCAATAAAATAAGTGCTAGAAGCTATTTAGAAGTCCAAATATCTGACCACGTATCTGAAAAGTAACTTATTATAACCGAAGTATCCAAAGGAACAACAAAAGCTAGTCAGAATAAATTAGCAATCTTAGTGCGGCCTTCGAAGGATCGCCTGCTCCTGAATATTGCGCCGCATTCATGAACTAGTCAGTTACTCGCAAACTCCAATTTTGCCACTAAAGCTATCAAGAAGTTTTACTATGTTTACACTCGTAACTATTGGCGTAAGATGTGTTGAGCGAAACTAATTTAATATTCATTCAGATAAAGCTACATGACTGTTATTAAATATTTAAAGGTCATGATTAAATTGTATGAGTAATTTCAACGCAGCCTTTTGCAGTTCCTCTTTTCATATATGATTTTCATGTCAGACCACAATTCCTCACGGTTGAGAATAAGTCTTCAACAATCATGCGTTTCGTTGCATCTGAATAATAATATCGTTATTACTTTACTGGCAGTAGCTCTCTCATGTGCAAGTTGCCGCTTGGGCAGGTACCATTGCAATATCTATGTATTTCCCCCGCCAAACAGTAGTGTAAATTCTCTGATGAGTTTCGGTTTGAAGGAAATCGTAGGCAGAGTAATTACTGGACATATTGAGACTTAACATCGTATGTCTCAGGATCGCAAGCGCAGTGGAATGCCAAGAATTGCTTTGTAATTCAATGTGTTTTTGGTTTTGCTACTGTTCATGAGCGGTCGTATGACTTACCATCAGGCGAACGGCATGCCGGTCTCACCATTCAAAGAAATAAAATAAAATAAATTTAATAGGTGTGTAACCGTGTTCATTGAATTAAAATAAATAAACTAAGAACAATTATGTCTTGTATTTTGAGTATCAGAAACTACAAGAGCCTTTTCTGTCTTATAACCACCCAGACCCGAGACAATTATTTGATAGGCCTATAAATATTTGTCTAGGATCCGAGGTTCGGGGATCGAACCCGCGGAAACTTAATTCACAACTGGTGTCTAACCAACTGCGCCACGAAGATGGTCATGATGATTATTTATTTTATTTATTTATTTATTAATACTCTTTACTGTACATCTCAAGTTACATAGTGCCTCGGTGGCGTAGTTGAACTTGGGTAAGTTTACAAAGCCGAGGTCTCGGGTTCGAATCCCGGGTTGGGCGAAGTGATATTGGATTTTTCTATTCATTATCAGCCCAGAGTCAAAAATTTGTGCCCGATATGGCGTTAGGCTCGCCACCTATCACATCGTGGGACGGAACATACAAGGCGAAATGTGGGTGTCCTGGCATCTCTGCTAACCTCTTCTGGGAAAAAGGCGTAAGTTTATGTATGTATGTAAGTTACATAGTGATTAAATATGTATAACAAATAAAAATATAGTACAATGGGTGACTTTATTGCATTGAGCGATTTCTTCCTGGCAATCTTTAGAGGAACAGGAATTGTTAGATTGACAAATAAAGGTAATTGTCTATATCTGCTGTTCTATTTAACTTCAATAAACAATAGCAGCAACTTAGGACACAAATCGTCACAAGACAAGCAACACCAATAATTACAGAATGCAAAACCAATTTAAGCTACGACCCGTTCCATCGAGACTACTTGCTATGCAACACTATCGATCTTTGTTAGAAGTTCGACGCTGAATTCAACTTTCGGTTAATTTTCATCGTCTACAAAGTTATAAAGGAGGAGAGAGAAAAATTATCGTGAGGTATTTAAAAAATATGAGTTATTATTTTTAATAAATGTATGTGAAATAATGGCTTCTTAGATTTACGCGAATGCACACTAAAAAAATTTAAAATCAAACTAAATCCGCGATAAAATATTTCCAAATGTATGTGAAATTTGATAGTTTTTAGCACTACACGAATTATGACAGTAAATCCGTTTGTTTTCTATAAGTTTTCGTTTTAGTAACCTTGCTAAATTCAGATAATTTCTATAAAAGTCCAAAGTGACAGTTTCCGTGGCGCAGTTGGTTGGACGCCGGCTATGAAATGTGGGGTCGGGGGTTCGATCTCTTCACCTTGACAAACATTGGTGTGATTCCCAGATATTTGTTAGTGAGATCGGAACTCTCTCGTAGCTTCTGATACCCACGACACAAGACTCGATCTTAGTGTGGGGTCAGGACTGTATATGACTACTCGTATTGGGTATTTATTTATTTATTTAATCCTTTTTTGCACTGTACAGAAATACTAAAAAGATATTACACAATAAAAATATTAGTACAAGTGGCGGCCTTATCACACTAGGTAATAGGGTATATTTATTTATTGATATTAATAGCCCACTGAGTTTGTTTCGCCGGGTCTTCTCGTGTTGAATCCGGTAGTAAAATTAAATCACTACGTGTCGCGATCGTTTTAGTTATTATACTCATGGTCCACTACAATATGGATTGGCGTCAATAATGTATTTCCTTGAATATCATTTTGTTTACTATAAATAGTTATAAATAATAAATAAGACGACTACCAAAAACTAAAAGTAAATAAATTTAATCCATATAATAATATAATCAATTATTTTCTAAATATAGAATAAGTACTATGTATTTACTTGTCATAAGAGCTATTGAATTGCCGAAATGATCAATAAACCAATTTCATTTCATGTCAATATATTGTCAGGAAAACATATTATATTAATAACCATCTATTCACATATTTTATACAGAGTCAATAGGTCACGAACATGATTAATATAAAACCTTAATTTATAATTATAACTGGTCCAATTGTGATTCCCAGCGGTACATAAAACACAATCGGGCTAATAAATCAAATTAAAATTAGAGCAATGATAATATTTTGCTGTAAATCCCAATTTTCACGTCCGTAAAGCTGTTAGGAACATAATTCAAGCTAAAAGCCAACTAACATTTTAATGGATTGTAACGTGTTAACCAAATGTAGTATTAAAACAATGCTTTTGTTGGGGAAAAGGATTTAATTAATTAAAGTTTTGGTAACGGTATGTTTTTAGCATATGGGATTCTCATATAGTTTCATTTGTTTAATTTACAATAATTATAAGAATAAAGTTACTATGGAAAGCATATTTCCTTGCACTTGAACCTAGGGGTAATTTATAGCATGCTTATATAAATATGTATATTTTTGTATAGAAGTATTTATAAGTGTATTTATATTAGGTGTATATAATTATGTATCATATATTGTGTATATATTAATTATAAATCATTAGTCTATTATATTATGTCTACTTGGGGTAAATAGTGACCCTAGATAAGAACGGCCAGGAGAAAGAAATCCAACGCCGTTTTCGGTTAGGATGGGGCGCGTTCAAGGAGACATACCCATGAACCTGAAGCTAAGAATATTCAACCAATATGTCTTCCCAGTAATTGTATATGGGGCCGAGACCTGGACGCTCACACAACAACTGATCCACAAATAGCAAGTCACTCAGAGAGCCATGGAGCAGGCCATGTTAGGTGTTTGTCTCCGAGACAGAGTCCGTACCACGGAAATACGGAGACGAACCGGTCTCATAAACATTGGCCTGGCTATAGATCGACGAAAGTGGAAATGGGCGGGCAATATATGCCGCAGGAATGATGGCAGATGGGATAAATCAGTGCTTGAATGGAGACCAAGAACCGGTTATAGAAACCGGGGCAGACCTTTGATGAGGTTGACCGACGACCTAGTCCACGTGGCGGGACGAAGCTGGATGAGGACTGCCCTGGGCAAACCAACCTGGCGTGCATTACAAGAGGACTACACTCAGCATTGGGTGGATATACAGGCTGAAGAAGAAGAAGAAGACTATTATAATTTCACTAGAGCTTGTATTCTTTATTTTATAGAATACACTCTCTTATTTTCTTTTTCTCATATCTTATTCTCATATCCATCCAAAGGCTGACTGTAAGAAATCGCCTAGAGCGATAAAACCGACATCTGTACTTTTTTAAATTTTGTTTTATCTTTAATTGTTTTTCCGTTTTATGTGCGGTTGAGAATAAATAAATAAATAAAGATACAAATTCTGTAGATATTATTAAGATTAAAAAAAAACACAATGTTATGATAGGCGATGGTAGATACCCTTCACAGTGATACTTAAAAGTACTTCGTTTCGAATTTGAACAGCGTCTTGGGCATTCAGTTTTGGTCAGCATAATTATATCGATTAGAAAGAGATGGTCATCTCGCTCCGATGAATAGAGTTTGTGAACTGTACCGTGGTTACCGTAATGGCCATAGTAATCCTTTTGTGGTATAGCCCATTCCATAGATGTCCCGCTGCAGGGCATGGGCCTTGATAATCGAGATTTCGATTGAGCGGGGTTAGGTTGTCGTGCCAGTATAAAGAGCATACAACAAAACATGCGGATGCTCAATACTCCTATCCAATTCTCATACTTTTTCCATCGAGCTCCCTTCCAAATCTGATTGACAGGCAACACATCCATGATCCAAACATTATGGATGTTCATGAGCGGCAGTGATCACATACAATCAAGTAGCCTGTTTGCTCGTTTGCCCGACCTATACAAAAAAAAATAAACCTTCATGGGTTTAGCACAAAACCTCCTTTTTCAAAACTCCTTTTGTGAATAACTCTAACCCAGTGGAATCATCCAGCATCCCTTACAATTCTAATCAGGTTAGTGCAGTATTTTGACATAGTACAGGACGCTTACACTGAGATAGTATTTCCGGCGCTGTGCCCCCAAAATTTATAGTTGTGTACTCACCGCCCTTAATGCCGGCAAACCTAGTTTTGATATATGGAGGAGTTTAATCCTAACTGGTGCTAGTTTGTGCAAAGTTTTTTTATTTAGTCGTGGCGTTTTTGGTTTAAACATTAATGTTTGTTATATTTATGGAATATGTACTAGGCTTTGAAACGACAGGTCGTGGGTTCGATCCCCGCGTCGAGATAAATGTTTGTTAGGCCCACAGGTACTTTTATCGAGTCTGGGCATTAGTAAGACCGGAAAGTCTCTCGTCATTTCTGATAGCCATGACACAAGACCTAATCGATCTTAATGACGGATCAGGACTATGTATGTGACTGTTGGATGTATTATTTTTTATTTATTGTTTATATATAAAACACGGTAATTACAGGACTTAGGATCGAATTGAATAATAATAATTAGCGTTGTATAGTCCATTTATCGATTTTATACTTTATATACCAGCAAAATTTATGGTCGTCCCACTAAATATTTTAATAGCGAAATATAATCGTATTATATATTTAATGGTAGTATGAAAAGTATGATCCGTCAGGTTTTACTTTCGTTTTCTCGGTTGGTCCAGTGGGGTCAATCAAAACTCTACAATAATAATTAGACAGGCGTTGCGTGACTTCGATATAATATATTTATCAACACTGTCAAAGCCTTTAGCCTTAGAAAGTCAACCACTGAATACCTATCCCAATGTATATTGTTTGAAAACACTTATTTTGGTTACTTTTTATACTATTTCCTTCCTTCCTTCCTTTATTGTACTATTTCCAGTATGAAAAAACTGCGCGTGCAATTTCAATAACTAAAACACAATCCATCAATAAACTCGTTAACCTTCTTGCCCGGGCATTTTTCTCTACAATTAATCAAGGAATAAAGGCATACAGGTTTATTCAGCCGGTGTTAGCTAGTAAACAATCGATGAGTTATTATCATTCGTTCGCAGGCGCCCATTCACTGACGCACCTCGTACGAAAAATGAAAAAAAAAAAAACTCACCTGTACGTTATTATTGCTCGGGTGAATTATGAATTATTCAAAAGGCACTCGCGGCCGCCCGCAAGCGTCGTGATTTGTTCCACCGTGTTTTGTTTCTTTAGAAGAAAAAGCAGCGTTTTTGAATTTAGAATGTCCGCCATTGTTTTCTCCCTCGGAATTTCCGAACGTGACGTGTTTAAAGAGGTTTTGAGTGAATGTTTTTGCAGTTAGCGTATCTCGTTCTGCCTTAAATAAGTTGTTTCTGGATGAGTTATGTGCTTTTTATTTTGTGCGCGGGAAATGTTTGTACGGAACTGTGAGTTATTTTTGCTGGAATTGGTTGGTTTTTTGCGGTCTGCCAGCTTAATACATTCTATGTAAACCTGCTCTATGATTGTGAGGGATTATACCTTAATCACTGTCCTAATTAACTTGGTTTTTTGATACGCCCTCCACCGCTACCTAGTGTGATGTCACATATTTTGCAATATTAGACAGACAGTTTACAACTATTTTTATGTAATTTAAACTTATTATTGTAATACTTAGATTTTAAATAATATATTTTCAAAAATATCACAATGTCACTTGGTCGACCCCCTCCTCCCCTTGACATGTGACGTAATTTATGGATGGCCCCTTATTAAAATGGTGGCGAGATAAATCCTTTATTAATTTTCATATTAAGACGGCCTTCCAACCTCTATCTTACACAGTCCAGTGTCCAGTCCAGTCCACCCTAGGTTGAATTTTTATCCAGTTTATGTTTTCCTTACCGATAACTACTAAGTCATTAAATAAGAGCAGATGCCGCAAAAAAATATGTGTTACCGAAACGGCGGACCACAGCCCATATTCGATATGTGCGCAAAGATATTGTTCACATTATCAGCTCTAACATACCTTGGATCAAAGAATAAAATAAAGTTTTAATAGGTTTATTAAATAAAACATCGAATGCAATTATTATCTCTTTATTTTAATTTTTCCGTTTACCAATACATTACACACTAAAATCACTCTCGATTTAATGCACAATTAGGCAAATATTTTATCTAACAGTAGAAAATCTTCATTTACATTAACGATGAAAAACCGAAAATAACAATTGGATTACATTTGTCAACAGTGTAAAATCAATAAATTAACAATTTAAAATTGCACAAATATTTTGTTTTTCGAATAACAATATCGCTTACATTATTTGCCGTAAGAATATTCTAGTGTTTTCCTTCACAAATTAAGTATCGTTGAAGATCGACACATCACTGGAAAACGTCTGAGGCGCATCTTATTAACAGCGGCTTAAAATATTTAGTGCCAAGGCAAAATGGGTCTTAAACCAAATAGATGAATGCTAGGAATCATGTAATTCATAAAATCTGATAAAGGCCTTTTAACCCTTAAAGCAATGAATTCAGTGGTTAAAATATCCTTGGCACGTAAAATAACATAGCGTAAAACATGTAATATATGTCAATTTCAAGACAATGAAACCAAAAGACATAATCAGCTACATAATAAATTTTCTGATGTACAAAAGACTCAACAAAGATGACGGTTGAGTCTATTTCTAAACTACTTTCATTCGTTGAGTTACTTTTAGAGGCACAAACAAATCATAATAAAGAAACGAATAGTTCCTGTCTTGAACAGTCCAACAACATCTTTCACTTATTTAAATTACACGTTAAATTACTTACACTTAAAACCTTTTAACATACATATATACAATTATAATATACTAATAGTTACAACTTTATAACATGTAACATTATTATCGATTATACTCATAAATGCACCATCATTTTTTAATAATTATTGTAGCTAAAAGGGCTTAGATTAGCTAAAGTTTAGGTATATTTTACTAACATAACAAAATATAAGTATTTAGAGAGAGAAAGTATAGCCCACATACACAACTATTAATCGATTGATTGTTTACTTCTGCGACTGTTTGTCGTATGGTATAACAACAATTTTTGAAATTCCGAGTGGTATTTTAAGCGCACATAGAAAAAAACTGAGCAATTTATAAATTTAAAATTGTTTTGTATCCTGGATCAACGTCAATCTGTGTACCTGGATCGTCGATCAAGTCAATATTACTGGTGAAAATTATAGAGTGGACAGAGTATTGAAATTGTAACTGATACACATAAAAATTGCGCTTCTTCGAACTTAGCATCTGAATCTAAAAATCTATCTGAATAAAAAAAAATTGAACCCATAATAAAAAATATCCCTTGTAATATTTCATCACAATTGTAAATTTAATGCGTGAAATTCATTGTAAATGCCACCGCATTTCTGAAAGGATGTCTTATTGTTTTTTCTATTTCCAGAACCATTGTAGTTAATAAATTTCACAGAAATTACGATAAACTACAAAATAAAAATAAAATATGGTAAATTAACATGCTATATATTTATTTCAATCTTTATTGTACAAACTTAAATCACTATAAAGTGGTGTGATAAGTGAACAAATCATACTTTGTTAGTATATGAAGTGAAATAACGCATCTGATGAATATGAATATCTGATTCTGGACGTAGTAATCTACATCAATTTTCGGGTAGGCATGAAGAAATCATTAGAGTGGCATGAGATAAATTCACCTTAAAACGGTTTGCAGACTTTGGAGAACCCGTTTTTATTTATACAAAGAAATGTGTCATACTAGTTCTAGCATGTACATCTAGTTTTGACCTAGCCAGCATAATCGTCTTGACCAACGGCAATAAATCGCCATTTACACGGAGAAAGTTTCTCGCGGCGAGAATATTATGCCATTATTACATAACCGCTATTAGATTATCGAGTTGTTTACACGATGCATGTTTTTTATATCGGTACGATGTAAGGATGTAATTTTTTATCTCGAGGTGCTTAACACCTAGCTTCTCCAGTTGTATATATTTATATCGGAGGATAATACTCAATATTTTGTCACCCGCTTTGCTGCCGAGGGAAGTGGACAACTCCTCCTATTTGTTTTTCTTCCTGCATCATTTCGATGCGGGTTAAAGACAAGCTAGTGTCCCTGAGAGACTCGCCGAGCTCCGGAGCTCGCTGTCTTTCTGAGCCACTGTTGATACTAGCTGACAGGAGTTACAGTGGTGTGTGTGTGTGCTTGAAAGTATCTCAATATCCGTACAATAATCGTATCTTCGAGGCGAGAATCTCTCCCCGTGGAAATAGGGCTTAACCATAAACTATCTGTTGAATTACTCTATTTGGATAGTAATCAATTTAAAACTAGTAGCAATGCAATCATTTTTGAGTGGCGGCATTTAAAAAAACTTGTTTCACTAATTGATACTTATTCTGAGCTGTAGTTACCATCAGTAATTATGCAGTGATTTTGCTGTTTTTATAAAAATAATTAAAATAAAGTCCGAACGAAAATATAGTACAATTGAAGTGAAAACATGGGTTTCACATCTAACACACAGTACAGCTGTGGGTGTCCAAATAAATAGCTTGTTTAAAGGCGATTCTTTGAATGATTTAACGTTAAATATATTACAGAAGGCTTTTGTTTCACCTTCTGTAGCAACAAAGAAGTGTAAACTTCGAATATTCTCTCAATTTAAAAGACAGAAAAATAATGTATTTATTTAATGCCTTGATAAAATTCAATGTATGTACCCAATGGTAAAAGCTATGTAGTTTAGGTATCGAGTATCCAGCGAGAGTCTACTGGTGGTAGGTCTCTCATATGTGAGAGGCCATCTGGGTGGGTACCACCGCAGTGTCTATTTCTCCTGTCAAAGAACAGTGTAAATGCACTGTTGTGTTTCGGATTGAAGGGCATTGTAGCCAGAGTAACTTCTGGACATAAAGAGACTTAACATCTTATGTCTCAGGATGGCGAGCGCAGTGGAATACCAAGCATTGCTTTGTAATTCAAAGTGTTGCTTTGTTTTGCTACTGTTTATGAGCGGTCGTATCGCTTACCATCAGGTGAACGGCATGTCCGTCTCGCTATTCATTGCAACGGACATCAACAGTGCATTTACAATACTATTTGGCGGGAGAAATAGAAATATTTGAATTTGATCATACCATAAGTAATAAGAAAGCATTTTTTCAAGTGTTTAGATAATCATCAGAATAAAAAGAATACGGAGTTAATAAGCTTATTGAATTGTTTAACAAGAGCGGATATTGCAAAGAAAATGTTTGCGCACTAAAAATGTACCAATCTAGATAGTGGGAGCCTAATAGAACGAGAGAAAAACTAATATCTGCTTAAGAGTGATAGAGAAAGAAATAGTAGTACGTGTTGCGGAAAGGAAAAGGAAGATAGTATAACTGCCTTTGATTGACAGACACCAATAGTCATAGTGATACGAGGATAACTCATGTTTTTGTTTCGTACATTTTGTTTGCATTGTCCCCTCTGATATACCGGGTATATCCAGACTGCTATAACCGAAAACGAAGCTAGGTTGAAGTTTTAATGACTTCATACACAATGCAGATTTAAAAAAAAACTGTACCACCACTGCCACCCGGATCGGTTTTCGGTCGCAGTCTTGATATACCTTGTAAGTCAAGGGATATATATGCTTATTTTTTTAGCTTTTATACAATGTTTACAAATTAAAAAACTAGAGAACCGACTCCATAACTTAAGTCTAATCGGACTAACACTTTTAATATTAATTATTCTAATACAAAGTTGTTTTTTACAAACACGAATATGTACATCGTAAAACTATATAATCAGTCTATATTAACAATATTTAACCTAGAAAGGGAAGTTTGACGTATTTTTAACATCGTATTATTTACTACGATTTTGAGTTTAGGAATAATCAATATCCACGTCTTTGAAGCGATGAAATGTATGAATTTATTTCTTGATTATTTGTTTGTGAATATAAGATTTAAATACGCTTTGACAACTTTATTGTTTTCATCGGTTTACTATAATACGGCTATATTTATTGTTAGCAAAAACACAGAGAATGAAGAATTTTTATGAAGCCCGAAATAAAAGACAATAGGCACAATATTTTAATGTGTAACATTTTATCATTTTTATGTTCAAAGCAACGAATTTTTGTGCTTATGTTGCTCTTCAATGCCATAACGCAGAATTAAAATATATCATTTAAAAACGACTAAAAAAGTAAAAATATCGCTAATATTTAAACGTTTGATACTTAATAATCGTGAGTAATTTCAAATGCAATCTAGTTTACAAATAGAGAATATTTGTATGTTCCAATGATTGAAATAGCAACAATAAATATGTCAAAATATTATGGTCTAATTTTAGGATGTTCTATTTAGTGACGATCATTGGTATTTTCATTTTGTATGAATTTAGTTTCCAATGATTTAAACACCATTGAATATATCGAAATAATATGGTCTAATTTCGGATGCTTGTTTAGCAACGATTGGTAGAAACATTTTGTATGAGTCATTTATTTGAGGGTTGTTGCACAACTTGCATTATCAAAATAGACCAATACTATTTAATATATTTCCTGCAAAACAGATTTTTTGAGAGATCTATATGTAATTGTTACTGGCAGCTGTTAGAGCGTATCTAAATATTCATATCAAGTTTAGCAGAATATTATATTCGGGAAAGATCGAGACGTGTTAGTGAATTTACAATAAATTGCGAAGTTTATCAACTATCTTATAGAGGTTTCTGTGTAACATTGGAGGAGGAATTGTAAGAAAATCTGCAGTAGAAGAACCATTATTGTTGGCAAACACCTTTCCGTGCCCGCTCCTGAAACAAAATGGATAATGTTATTTTTACCCTTTTAACGATTGCAATGGGAAAGGTAGAAATATTGAGTAATGAAACGAATAATTCATTTATTTGTATCTGTATCTGTGAGGAATTGTAATTTTTCTGAATCACAAATACCCAGACTTAAAACAACTCGTGAATCGCAGTAACATTTGTCTCGATCGAGGATAGAACCCGCGGCCTTTCATTTCATAGCTAAACCTAAACAACTACACCGCACTGCAGTTATATATATTTTTTTTTATTGCAATGAATGGCGAGACGAGCATGCCGTTCGCCTGATGGTAAGCGATACGACCGCTCATAAACAGTAGTAAACCAAAAAACACCTTGAATAACAAAGCAACGCTTGGTATTCCACTGCACTTGCCATTCTGAGACATAAGATGTTAAGTCTCAATATGTCCAATATTTACTCTGGCTACAATGCCCTTCAATCCAAAACAACAGTGCATTTATACTGCTGTTTGACGGGAGAAATATACATTGCGGTGGTACCCACCCAGGCGGGCTCTCACATATGAGACACCTACCACCAGTAATATATATGTATATATATTATACTTAAAAACCATCCTCTTGAATTATCTGTCTATTTAAAAAAACGGCATCAAAATCTGTTGCGTGGTTTTAAAGATTTAAGCATACATAGGGACAGACCGACGAGCAGTGATTTTGTTTTATACGATGTTGTGATTTGTTTACTGCCATCTTCAGTTTTTTTACTCAATCTAATGTTCCTCTTTTATTTCAGAAATTGTGTACGAGGAACCTGTTTGGTAAGTGTTTTTACTTTAAAACCCTATACTATGATATATATACTATGATATTGTGGATGTATTTACATACATCAGTTTCACGTGCAATTCAGAATGCAAACATTCATCTCGGGACAAATGCCTGTAGGCCAAGCGAATGTATCTGTGCGATATAGAATTTCCAACTACCCATACAGAAATCAATCGTATTCTAAGCCTAGTCGTCATTATTATGGTGAAATAATATACTTTGTATACTGACAGGCCAAAGTTCTTACAATAAGTGAAGGGCAGTGGATTAGAGATTTATGTCGGATTTATAAGAAATATATAACGCTGAAGAGTTTTTTTGTTTGTTACCTCTAATCTCAGGAACTACTTGTTCGAATTGAAAATATATTTTTGGATAGGTAATTTATCGAGGAATACTATAGGCTACATATCATCACGCTATGAGCTATAGGACGGAAGCAGTAGTGGAAACTCTAGTAAATACAAGGAAATTTTATTTTTTCGTGGTCAATATTCTAAATTGATAGTCGGATTTGAAGATTTTGGCCGTCATTTTGAAAAATGTATGTGAATCCAGGCGGACCGCTATTATAATATAAAAAACCTATCCATATACGTCCCTCTGCAATGCACGAGCTTCCTTAACTATTGAGAGATCGATTGGGATATTCCACCGAACTGGCCCAGGCCAATCTTTATAATGAGTAGGTTTCCTCACGATGTTTATTGTCGCCGTTAAAATGCGTGGTAATTGACTATAATCGATACAACTACTCCGAAAAGTCAGAGCTTAACCCTGGGAAATGAACCCGCGACTACTGTGTCGGTAGCTGAATTCAGTTTGTACCTACACAGAGTAAATCCGAAACACGACACATTTGCATCATAAAATTGAGTTCCAGCAAATGCCAAAGCGATCAAATAAAATAGAGTGAAATCTCTCTATTATATTGTTCGACGGCACAATGACAACATTCCGACCTTAATCCTAAACAAATGAAATCGAGTGTCAAGTGTAAGCCAGCGGGGGATTTGTACAATTTGTCACATCGCAAAACTCCTATTTGTCCACTTTCAACGCAGTTTATGACAAAGAGTTGGCGCGACTGTACACGACCGTTTAGTACAATCGCGTCGACAATAACAATGGCGTGCAAAAACTGTGAGAAAGGATGCCGCGCGGCCGTTCCGTATCTTTTGTGACCATTATCAACATAATTCAATTTCGCTCACTCCTGGCTAAAAGCCCCTTTATAACAACGGCTATTGTGAGCCAATCTGGGACGATTTATTTACGACCGGCCATGATGTGTTTCAAACAATATTTATTATACGAATATGTTGTGAAAATTTCGCTATGAATATTAAGATACTCGTTGTGGACGCGAAAACATATTTATTTTTCGATACCAAATTCGAGGAAGCGGCTAATAGCCCGCGATTTTATGTAACCTTTATTGTATAAAATTAACTATATTAAATTCAAAACGATACCCATTAAATCTTTTGCGCTAAATTTTATTAAGGCTCAATTAAAATTAGTGTCACTTTGCATGATAAAATTCTACAAAATCATTTTCTGGACCTGTCATATTAGAGCATTTGATAAGATTTCTGATCACAGTTTTTAAATGATATTCGGTCTTATTTCATGATAAAATACGTAACAATATATTTACCTGTAAAACTCCTTCCTAAGGCAGAAGCAGGATTGGCGCTGCGTTCGCGTAATACTAAAGTGTGACTGGTAGCTCTCCAGACATCGAAAATGGACGCTTCGCACCTGTAACAAAATTAATTTTAATTTATCTGCATCAGATCATTCGCTGGTGAACATGGGATTCTACTAAGGCTTTTGTTTATTTGTATTCAAAATTTCCGGCAAACGAGCAAACAGGTCACCTGATGGTAAGTTATCACTGCCGCCCATGCACATACACAACTTTTGTATCATATTTGTATGAGTTGTCGGAGCATCAAATCGGGAAGGGAGCGGGAAGGAAAAGGAACGGGAAGAGGAAAGGGGTATTGGGCACGTGGTAATCCACAGTCTACATTCACCCAATGAAAGCTGTTTATATCCAGTGACCTTCTTTTTAGTGGAATTTCTGTGACTGAAGATGGTAATGAGACGACTTTGTATTCGTCTTTGCTCGAAACAAGGTTCACTCTTCCTCTATTGGGTTTCTGATGGAAAAGTGATCACCTTTAACAAATGTTAAGCCACTTAGTGATCACTGAGTATTAAAAAAAGAAAACAGATGATTAATTTCGTATGGATTTATCTTCGATCAAATATACACTAGATACAACATGAGCGCTTAGAAAATGGCACCAAAAAAGAGTGCTTAATATATTTGGTTAATATATTTGGAATATGTGATCTTTTTGGTTTACTTTTCTTAATGTCATGCATCGGTGCCACTTTTTAACAGAACTTTTACAGGGAACTGTGTATATATTTGATCGAAGGGATTTATCATCAATTTAGTTATCAAGTTTAAGAATATATTTTTTTAACTATTCTATCCCAATGCTGGGTAAAGGTCTCCCTCAACTCCTACCACGTACTTCTATCAGTACCATCCAACTGCTGCATCAGAAAATATTATTATGTCTGTATTATTTCATAACGTTAAAATAATTTGTTTCTTTTTCTTTATTTACACATATTTTCTTTGTTGGCACTTCTGTAAATTTATTACTAATTATTTTCATACATTCTGCATAATCTAGTATTAGGATAACTCCCGATTTTAGGACTACATTCAGTCTTTCCTTCCCTGACGTCAATCTTTTCGATCTACACACTATTAAAACTCTGCGGACTGCATCTAAGTTAGAAGTTTTGAAGTAGAAACTTGATGGCCTTGTTAAAGAGCTGTTCGATCGTTTGGTAAAGTTATTACACCTATTATTGAATACCACCGCTTCACTGTTGGTTTGAATGCATTTGCCATTAATAATAATATATCCATGTTTGATATTTTATTAGTATGCACTTCGATCAAATATACCTACACTACATTTATTAGTTACGGCCTAAAAAACTGCACCAGACATAAGAGCACAAATAAGCGTGGGGTCTTATTTGATTTTTATTTGGACCAACCATAGCAAACAACATTACGGGTTAAATGCCTCAGTGTGTTTTTAAAAACTGTGAAAATAACCGAAACAGTAAGGTTTTAGAAGGAGTGTCTTTCTTTCGGTAAGTACATATCAGTTTCAGTTTTACAGTACTTGCAGTATAGTTTACTCTTGCCATTTTTTTGGGCACTGTTTGTATGCAAAATTGAATCTAGTACTATATTTGATCAGAGAGTGTGCATTTTTAAAATACTGTATTATTGACTCTCATGTTTTTAATTTTATTGACTGCAATATTCTCTAAAATGATGTTGCAATTTTTTGATTAACTTGTGTGGTATTTGTTTGCTGATCTGTTGGAAGTTTCAATTGTGGTAGAGCCACGCTGTTGTCAGTCATTATGGAATAAATGTATGAATGGGCAGGCTTGTCCGGAGCGGTACCACTATCTCACAGGAGATTGACATAAAGTAACAGCTTTGCTAAAGCGTTTAGTTCGGTGAGTGAGATTGGCGGATGTCCAATACCTCTTCCCTCTTTCCATTTGACAGCCTCCGTGGCGCAGTTGGTTAGACGCCGCCTGTGAAACGAGAGGCCGCGGGTTCGATTCCCGCACCGAGAGAAATGTTTGTGCGCCCACAAATATTTCTTCCGGGTCTGGGTGTTTGTGAGACCGAAAAGTCTCTCGTAGTTCCTGATACCCACGACACAAGACTCGATCTTAGTGTGAGGTCAGGACTATGTATGTGACTGTTGGGTGTTATTTATTTATTTATTTATTTATTTATTTATTTGACAGCCTCCGTGGCGCAGTTGGTTAAGACGCCGCCTGTGAAACGAGAGGCCGTGGGTTCGATCCCCGCACCGAGAGAAATGTTTGTGCGGCCCACAAATATTTCTACCGGGTCTGGGTGTTTGTGAGACCGAAAAGTCTCTCGTAGTTCCTGATACCCACGACACAAGACTCAATCTCAGTGTGGGGTCAGTACTATGTATGTGACTGTTGGGTGTCTGTATCAGCCCATATACGTCCCATTGCAGGGCACGGGCCTACTCTACAATCGACAGTACGATTGAGAGTGGTTAGGCCATATAGTCCACTGTTGGGTGTATTTATTATTTATTTATTTTATTTCCTTACCGCTGCCCTCCCTATTTGATGGGGCGGCTACACATTCATGATACTTACCACCATGTGACCTGTTAGCTCGTTTGCCCAACCTATGCAATAAAAAAAGTGAGATGGCCCTATAGTGAAAATGAGAATTTGATCAAAACTATGTGATCAAAGACAAGAATTTAAATAGATGGTGTGAGTTTCAACACTTCAAATGTCCAAACTAAGCTTAGTTTACTAATTTCAACGTCGTTTAATTTAGTTTTTGTTACATTTTTTATTAGACGCCACCGTTTTTGGCATGTTTTATTCAATGGCGATGTGGATATCAGGTGCTTTAAAACATAATTAAACTTTAGATTGGTTTCGAAAATGATCAGGTGAAGTTGAGAAGTCTTATTTCGTAAGGATATTATTTTGTATACATCCAACTGTTGTTTCAAAGAAATTGCCTAGTGTTATAAACCCGCTATTTGTACTATGATTATTATGTAATATATTTATGTAGGACTGAACAAATATCCAAACTAAATTTGTAATTGATTTTGTAAGTGTATTCGAGTGTGAGTGAACGGGGTGAGTGAAAGTGAGTGGGAGAATGAGTTAGATGTTAGATTGGAACGAGGAGTGAGAGGTGTGTGTTACTGAGGTAACGACGGAAGACGAAATAATTAAATATAAGATGTATAGTGTTAGTTATTACAAGAAGAAATAAAATACAAGGAAAATAAGCAGTTTAATTTCACTTAACTTCACCCCCACATTTATTGTAATTATTGCCATATAGTGCGGAAAAGGATTAAATCAATAAATAAGGTGTAATAGTCGTTATAGTTTTTTCTATTGTACAGAAGTGTTTGTAGGTTAAATTTTAATTGCTAGGATATTTAGATATTTCTTTCGGGTCTAGGTGTCTGTGAGACCAAAAACTCTCTTTTAGTTCCTGATAACCTACAAGACACCCTTAGTGTAGGGTCAGGACTTTGTATGTGACTGTTAGTTGTTATTTATTTATATTTACCGTATCATCAGAGTAGGTACTGGCGATAGCACGGCTGCTTCTAGCTCCAACGTGGCCAGGCTTGAAGCATAGCCATTGCTGAAGTTCAGCACGTGGTTTGCTGTGAAACCTGGCACCTGTAACAAAAATATTTGAATAGTATTTTTTAAGTGCGTGGTGGCCTGTTGGTAAACGGACCAGACGCGGCTGCCAACATGTTCACGGTGGTCGCGGGTTCAAATCCCAGGGCACACCTCTGACTTCGGAGTCATGTGTGTATTGATAGTCAATCACCACGCACTAAAACGGCGAAGGAAAACATCGTGAGGAAACCTGCATATCATAGCGGTTTAGAAGAATTTCTATGGTATGTAAGTCCGCCAACCCGCACTAGGCCAGCGTGGTGGACTATATGGCCTAACCACTCTCAATCGTACTGTCGATTGTAGAGTACGCCCGTGCCCTGCAGTGGGACGTATATGGGCTGATACAGACAGATTTTTTATGAACGCGTTTACTACCACGATGTCTTAAAGGGGACAAAAATTAAATAATAGTTCAAAAAAACTAAAAATACACACTTTAATAAAAGTAAAAATAATTGATAATGAGTTTAAGATTAGAAAATAGAGTGAAATACATTCCACTAGAGTTGCCTCGCGGGCACATTGACAAAAGTGCATAGCGTAGCAATACGCGTCAACTTCACATCGGACAAGTTGCTTTGCGTTCACTTTTAACCATTGACATCTAATTCATAATTCAGCCATAAGCTTCAGCTTCAAATCGGACAAGTGACTTTAATTCTAACTAACATACTTACCATTTGTTCGTTGACGTACCACGTGACGTTGGCGGCTGGCAGCGACGGTGGTGAGGTGCAATTCGCCCTGATGTGGTCACCACCCACATACGTCATACGGTCTGACGTCACGTTCGGTCCTGTCAGCGGCGGTTCTGCGGCAAAGGAAGTTTGTTTAGTGCTTGGTGCATTGAGTTCGAGTTGTTGATAGTTTTTATCACTTTTTGTATTAATTTTAAAAAGTTAGCTAATGCGGAATTAGAAAAAGATAGCACGTTAAAGCCAGGCGTAGGCGACAAATGACTTTTATTTGTAGAAAGTAAGTCAACTTTGAATTAACTCAGGTTTGACATGACTTTGTATACTTTTGTTAATATTTAACTTTCTAGTTTGAAAATGCTTCTAGCTTTTCAGTGTTATGTTAGGAAACGTTATCCGAGCGCTAGACTATATATTTTTCGCGTCAGTATTTATTTATCCCAAAGCCTACTTCACATAAATAACCTTCTAACGGTACACACATGTGAAAACATATAAATAAAACTCCAGCCATAAAACTAACAGTAAACCGCTCGTCCAGCAGATTTCAGCGAAAATAACGAGCAACTCCAGCGTTTCTTTTTAAATTTAAAAACATAACAAGGTTGCCAGTTTTGAAAAGTTTTAATTTTCGGAACTGCATACGAACGGTTTGCCTTTAGTAAGTGGCTATTGCTGCCCATAAAAAATATCTGAGATTATAGGTGCGTTGAGTATTTTTATAAGAGTGTGGGTTGATAAGAGAAAAGATGGGGGGAGGAGATTGTTCGGCGATTGACAATTATTTATTATTTATTTATATTCTTTATAGTACTTTATAGTAGTAGTAGTATATTCTTTATAGTAGTCGTCAAGGAAGATATGAGGGTCAATGGCCTGACTATTGAGGATGCCGAAGATCTGGCGAAAATGGAGGAAAATTTGCCGGAAGGCGGACCCTGGCACCGGCCGGGATAGCGCCAGGTAGAAGAAGATCGCGCTATCCACTACGCTGACGCGGTCTCCACTCAAGAACACGTTTATCCCAACGATTATCGGTTCTCCGGTCAGATGTGACCAACCCACTGCCACTTCACCTTGCTAATCCTGTGTGCTTTACTTTTATAACCTTGGTTCCCTCTGGGAAAAGGTCATTTAGAGGAGGCCTATATCCAGCAGTGGACAATAAAATGCTAATAATGATGATAATTTTACATAAGGAAAAAAAATATTAACTAAATTTAATATTAATACAACCTGCGGACTTATTGCACAAAGCAATTTCTTTAGGCAACCATTGGATAGAGCTAAGAGAAAGGAGAGAGAAAGGCCAGTCTAAGATGGATAGAGACAAATATGATACACCAAACGATTCGTCATTAATAAGCTTATACTACACATCAGTTTACTATAAGTGTGGATGGCTCATTAATAATGTAGTCTAAATTTTCAATAGCAAGCACTTTAAGTGCCTTTCCAATTTTAAAATAAAGTGAGACAGGGAAAAACAGAAAACGGAAGACATAATGATTATTGAGCTTGCTGCTATTTCATTTATCAGACGGAACGAGACTTCGAAGCTAATGCTACAGTCTTCTAAGAAATACGGGTACCTACTAATCTTATCGCGCCAGTTAGTTTTCTATTAAATACTTGTATTATGCTTATAGACCTGGTTCTAACTTACCGTCGTATATTTCCAAATACTGCATTTATACAATAGGGTTTTGATTATGATCAATTTTTTGTATCATTTTGCGTACAAACAAAAATACTATTAAAATGAAATATTTCTGTTAAAACAGTATTAAAGTAACTTGTAACATGAGTTAAGTATTAAATTTTAAATTAAAGAGTAGGAGTGTATTGGGAACATCTTACCGTCTCTTTCACACACGCATACTGTAAGGTTTGTGTTGCATCCTTTTTGTTTTACTCCTACTACAAGATTTAAAACTTTTCTTTCTTAGATTTTGGAAATGGATACCTTTTGATAAATATAAAAATTGGAGTCAAATACTAATTTTTTTAAAGTTACTTAATATACTTACTACTATTTACAGGTTGCACATAAAACAGTAGATTAGGACATAATATTACATAACAAAGCGCATATAATACTTCTATAAGTTTCACCATCGACGCGTTTTCTGCGGCTTATTGATGCCGTATCCAGTCAGTTGAGCAACGCGACTCAATAAAACAGACTTTAATCGAACACCACCGACGATAGGACACAACACCCGTTGTTTTTAATAAAAAACTCGCAACCGTGTATCGCGTCAACTGGAACTGTAGACGGCAATTTCAAAATTTCAAAAAATTAGAACAATACCGGCTCGAAAAAAAAAAACGTACACGCGAACCGAATTGAAAACGAACTGTTCGGTTTGTTTTTGCGAGACAAAATGGCGGATGCGTTGTGAATATGCAATATTTCACGGATCCTAATAAAAGATTCCGTGGAAAGGGTGCAAAATATTGGGCGGCAGATGGTGACGGCTCTGTGTGATGAATAGTGCCTGTTTGTTCTATCGAGTCTATTGTAATTTTAATGAACTATGAAGCCATGTTTTATGTCAATATGGGACTCGTTAAATATTCCTCGTAGGTGTGATTTTTGGGAGTAGTTTTACGTTCGTGGATTGTTCTATTTGGTTTACTATTGACTGGTAGTTTTCTATGACAAATGGTAGGTTTGAGTTTACTACGCTGACTAAATTAGATCTCATATTATGTTTCATCAAGGCAAGAATTTCAGTTTTGTCTTCTTCACACAAAGTCAAATTCGAAAGGCGTTAGAAAGGGACAAAACTATCGATAACTGAAATAAGTTTTAAAACTGTTTATGAATTTAATTAAATTGATTTAATTTAATTCTTCGATTTGGTATAATTCAACATGAGTTTTTTTTTATTGCTATGAATGGCGAGACGAGCATGCCGTTCGGCTGATCGTAAGCGATACGATCGCTCATGAACAGTAGCAAAACCAAACAACACCTTGAATTACAAAGCAATGCCTGGCATTCCACTGCGCTTGCTATCCCGAGACGTAAGATGTTAAGTCTCAATATGTCCAGTAGTTACTCTGGCTATAAAGCCCTTCAATCCGAAACACAACAGTGCATTTACACTGCTGTTTGACGGGAGAAATAGGCGGTGGTACTCACCCAGATGGCCTCTTACATATGAGAGACCTACCAGCAGTAAATTATATAGTTTATATAGTATTACTGATACGAGTCTAGTGGTTCTGAGATTGTTAGTATAGAAACAGGTTCCACCAATTTATGAATATCTTCGGATCATAATAAAGGTGTAATATTACAGAAGCTTCTGATTATTATTTCCATGGATCATGTAACTGTTCTATGCATTAATGTACAAACAAAAAGTCGCGACATAAAGCAAATAAAATTACATGCAGCAAATATTTACACAGAAGTTAATTACGTCACAACAAGCGCTTTATGAAACTCCATGAAATATTAAATGTGATACGTATTTAAAATGTAGCCTTTGGGCATTCCATACACAGCGCGAAAATGTACTTGGAAATATATTACTATCTTATTACGCAATATGAATACAGCAATATAATTCAAATAAAACTCTGGATAATGATTAACAAATTGGTAAATTAAATCAAGAAATCAAATCATAAATGTAAAGTTAAAAAACCTAATCGAGCGTTAAAAACACCTGGAACTTTTTAATTATCAGTTTTGTTCCTTATTATCAAAAGTTCTTAACAATGGAATTTCAGAAGTACGAGTAAGTAGTAAAAAAGTAAGCAAGTAAAAAATACTCACCGACTACAACCATCTCTGCTGACTTTATGTCTGTGTGGAAGAGCGGTGCGTCAGCAGATACTTCACACTGGTATTCGCCCGTCAGCGTCCTATCTACTTCTGTCAGCACCACGCGATTCTGATCTGACGCTGCTACCTGGCAGTCAAGATATCATATTACATTAAAACAGATAAAAGACATAGGCAAGTGAAATATTGTCACAGTCAAAACTTTTAGAAAATAATTAGATCTTCGTAAATCCAAAGTAGTTACAAGAAATAATAACACACGCTTAAATTACAAACTAAATTTTCATTATATTTGTTTAAAGTTGTAAACTATAAAACTTCAATTTAATTTTAAAGTTCTTATAACAAATCGAAATACACAAAAATATTATTTGTATATTTTATGAGTACCATCAATTTCATGTGAATATACAAAAAGTAACCATTTTAAATTAATTCAAATGGGAATAAGATTTAAATATCAATACAGTCTACGGACTTAAGATCTCAAAAACATGTTACATAATACAAAATCTTCAAAACACTCACATCTACTTTAATCTCTGCGACTGGAAACACCTTCGTCGCCGGTGATTCCTTCGGCACGTATCGATAAAACTCGATCATGTTCTTGTACCATCGTATGGAGTACAGCTGGGCGCCTTCCAACTCGTAGCTACACATCAGCTCTGCGTCGCGGCCCGTCAGCACCGCTTTCGGCACGTGGATTTGAAGAGACTTTAACGTGTTGACGGTACCTGTGGGAAAGAAATGGGTACATAAGGGTTTTTGGAGTTAAAGAAGCTTGGAAGTATTCTGTCTAAAAATGATTTGATAGGTTTTTCATTTCCACATATTATGCAAAAATGTATGTATGGATTTATTTTTATTTCATTCATTAAGACTACTTATGTCATATACAATCGGACGAGCTTGTTTATTTTTTAAGATGTGAAAGTACGCGAATCTGTCATTATGCAGGGCATTTATCCCAATTCAAGAAAATCTAACTGGGGGTTCCAAACTGAACAAGTATTACTTTTTTATTATCCAGGTTATCATAGTTTATTCTATTTCTCGTAACTCTCTCGTTTATCATCTTGTTTTGGGACACCTGTATATAACACATAGTTGTAATAGCATAAATTTTAAATAATAAATACATGAATGGTTATAACACAAGCGGTTACAATCGTTTATATCACATTAAACTTCACTAAATGGCCGTCTTCCAATGAATATGACCGTGAACCGGGGCAATGCCTCGTTCTGTGTCAGAGTTGAGTAGTAATCGTCGGTCAGTTGATACTATTCACTATATCTTCTCAATTAGAGGGACAATGGACAATGGTTATGTCCTGGTCAGTAATAAGAACTATCATTAACACCTTTTATAGAGCGTCCATGATTTTTGGTGTCCAAATAAGTTGTTGTCATGCTGTTGTCAAAATGTCAGTAATAGTTTTTCACTCTTCACATTTTGTTTGTATTAGACATGTTAATACTATTAGATTGCGAGTATAAACGCTTGTTATTTCCATTATGGAAACATATCTCAAACGTGTGTTAAATAGATATTTATTATATTTTAATTGTAGTTCCGAATTTGACCACACGCCATCAGAAAATAGCTGACTAATAGTGAAGGAAAACATTGTGATGACTTCTATATGCAATAGATATTTTAAAAAAACTATGGTATTTAAAGTTACTATTCACACCCGGCCGGTGTGGTGAACTTTGGTC
This sequence comes from Hyles lineata, assembly GCA_030180105.1. Classification (NCBI taxonomy): domain Eukaryota; kingdom Metazoa; phylum Arthropoda; class Insecta; order Lepidoptera; family Sphingidae; genus Hyles; species Hyles lineata. Next base: position 3,590,845 of record JARJEE010000029.1, read on the forward strand.
GAATCCTCTCTGAATCAAACTCATATTATTTTTGATTTTGTCACTTCAGAAATATTTTGGTACTCGATGAAGACTGCAATGGACTTATCATTAGCTGATATAGCGTATTATACATTTCATTCGGTGAAGTTAATTTCCGGATGCCCAAACCCATTTCCTCTTCACATCCTTTTTACTCCCCGCTCTCCTCCCGATTTGATGGCCCGGCAACACATATTTGATCCAAATGTTATGGATTTTCATGGGCGGCAGCTATCACTTAGCATCAGGTGACCATTTTTGCTCGTTTCCCTGTCGTATGCAATCAAAAATAATGCATTTCACCGAGGTGGTATAAAATGACTTCTTTGCATTTCTCTTTTAAAATAAATATATTTTTAGGTATCCCTAACCATTGCAGGCAGCGGTAATTTGAATACCAATGCTAATGTACTGTTTTCTTCGCGAAAGTGGACGCAGTAAAAATATTCTCATAACTGGAAAGTTTTGCTACTTTAATAAATTTTTACAACGTGCTAGAATCTCTAAAACGATGGTAAATATAACACTTAATATAAAATACTGAGTCTAGTGCACTTTTTTGTGAAAACGTGTATATATTTTAAAAGCATTAAGCATTTTTCTTAAAACTAGGCTTATTCTATTATTTTTTGGATGGTATAAGAAGTTAACAATCTGATCTATTAGTAATATTTTTATAATAATTAAATAAAGATAAAGGTTTTTTATTACAAATATTATTATAATCCATCTTTATAGATATTATCCCGTCCCTATTAATGCACCTTATAACACAAAATGGTACAAAAATTCATTCCCCCATTTTCTTAGTTTTTAAATCCATCCAAAGCCTGCCTGGAAGAAATTACTTAGAGTTATAAGGACGCCTTTTGAACTATAATAATTATTGTTACGATTCTTTACTGTACTTCTTTCCCTTTGTAGCATAATAAAGGATTAAATAAAATAAATTGATTTGATAGTCGTGAATTAAGACAATATAAACAATTATCTAAAAATAATGTACAACTAACATTGCTTTTGAATCATTATACGTATTAATTTTTATAAACAAATTAAAATTTATTCAATAATATCATTTCATTGAAGGTAATACGAGTAATTTTATTAAGTAAATCCATTCGTTAATGAATAATGAAAAATAGCTTATATCAAAGGCTCATTTAATTTATGGAGGAATTATTTCATCGCTTTTGAAAGTGACGTAATAAACTCAGTTTTAAAATATGCTTTACCTTTGCTGTAAAAGGAAGCATCATAAACCCCGACTCAACAATTCTGTATCTGTATTTGTATCAGCCCATATACGTTCCACTGCAGGGCACGGGCCTACTCTACAATCGACAGTACGATTGAGAGTGGTTAGGCCATATAGTCCACCACGCTGGCCTAGTGCGGGTTGGCAGACTTACATACCATAGAAATTCTTATAAACTGCTATTGTATGCAGGTTTCGTCACGATGTTTTTCTTCATCGTTTTAGTGCGTGGTGATTGACTATCAATACACACATGACTCAGAAAAGACAGAGGTGTGCCCTGGGATTTGAACCCGCGACCACCGTGAACATGTGCAATCATGGCAGCCGCGTCTGGTCCGTTTACCAACAGGCCACTACGCACTTATTGCATATTACCGTAACATAAATAAAATGTTTTTGAAATAAAAAACCCTTTATAGATTGTTTACGATCTTTTGACGTCCGAATGCGTAGTTGCCAAGCTATTGTCTAAATATTAAGAACAGATTTTCTCTCTGAACCTTTTATTATATTGGATATGTTAATACTATTTGATTACGAGTATTAATGTTTGTTGTTTATATTGTAATAACATATCTCAAACTAAGCTTGAATATATATTAGATTAGAATAGAGATATTTATTTTATTTTATTATTAGTTCTAAATTTCGCCACATGCCAACAGAATGTAAATGAATATTAGTGTCTAATTTTAAGTTTATGAAGTTGGCGATTTTTTTGTCATTATTTTCTCTTTATCTGTTTAGCCTTGTTAGTTTTCATTTAAATATGTGTCTAAGCAGTTATGTAACATCTTAAAAGTCTTTGATGAGTATGTAATTTACTGGTATGATCTATGTATTTATCTAAATCAGTGGTTTTTAACCCTTTACTCATGAGGGACCATTTGACAAATTTCTGTCTAGCCATTAACCAGCCAGTTAGTTGTCTGGTTTGGTTATATGTTGATACAGTACCGAAATGTTAATAAATAAAGGGATTTTTCTATATAACGATTAATAAAATATGCATAAAATTATCCTTAAGATGGCCTTAGGTTGGCTTCACGGACTACTTGTGATGCTTCCAGGCACCACCGGTTAATAACCACTAACCTAAATGAAGGATCATCCATTGTACACTGTTTATTTTTAAATCTAATTTCATATTCCGGTTTTTCATTAAAACCTTTTAGTATTCATATCCAGTACATTTTCAAGGTAATCATTCCATCTCCTTTTTCCCACATGTTGTAAATTCGTGACATATTCCTATATAAATTGAAACAGATTCATATTCCACGCTTGTGTGATAAAAAACACCCGGGAATTTTGAAACGTACAAACGCGATTCGGAGCAGAGAGCGCTCTACCTTTGGCGTTGAATTTATTGGTGTACATACCTATAGATTTATATGTCATGTAATTTGTTGAAGTATTTTAATCTTTTATTTTAACATTATATGTGGACAATGCAATTGATATAATTAGGTAAAGTACTGTGAAGAAAATGCTAAATATAAATTAATGCCAGGAAGGTAGCTCTTTAAAGCCCGGTGGAAAGACCAAGGCCAATATTGATATCTCAGTAGACATAGGTAAAAGAACATCTAAGAAAATTGATTGTGATTTCACAATAACCATTTTTAGATATGGAATAAAACTGTATCACAAGGAGTTGCAAATAAAAACAGTTCATAGATGAAAATGTAAAACAAATTTGAATTCAATTCAATTACTTTATGACCTTATATCAAACAGATTTGTCCCATTACAATAAAATCTAAAATCCAACGTGTTCAAACGCCGTCTAAGTAAATTCAAACAAACTCACACGTTCGCGTAATAAAAAACACCCGCGAACATTCCGAGCGATCAAAACCGTGACTCGGCATAAAATATTCTCCACCTATCGCATTAAAATAATACTCAACACGAGAACGCTAGGATTTACCGAATAGTATTCCGTTTGCGCAAACAAACCATAAATTTTGAGATTTAAAATGCTTTTATCTCATTGTTTGCCTGGTTGTTTGGCAATATCGGGTGTTGAATATAAAAGTGCCGCTTAAAATCATAGTTCGATGTTTCCTTTTAGTTTCGATTTTGGATGCTATAAATTCGTTAGGGCTGACACGATGTCTGTCATTGTATCGCGTTTGCGTTGATTCATTTATGCATTATCACTGCCATCTTGCCAATTAATTTCGGAGCTATTGTATAGAATAATGTCTAGAATTTGTATGGCCTTAATGTAAGGGTTAGTTACACACAAACGAACGATATTAGCAGTTAATTTAATAGTGGCTAGAAATAGATCAGTAGATCAAAACTTCTAACTAAATGTTATCGAAAGATGAAACAAAAATAATTTAATAAATTCATACAAAATTAAGTAAGATAGAACATTTTTAGACTTTCATAATGGTTTCTTAGATTTACGCGAATGTTATACATTGAAATAAAATTATTATTTACGGATTTTATCGCGGATTAATACCTCAGTCCGCCCCGTGACCACGAAAGCTGTAAAGTAATCGAAACGTCGGGAACTCAAAAAATGTAAAATTAAACCAAATCCGCGATAAAATCCGTAAATAATAATTTTATTTCAATTTTTAGACTTAGTTTTTTTCTTGTCAAGAAGAAAACTAAGTTATACAAATTGTGATGTCGTCGCTAAAACTGTGGTCGAGGAACATTCCCCCTACGTTATTTAGAATATTGTCTAGATCGTTTCCACTTGTTCCAGCTGCTTGTCTCATTTCATTGCATGCAATGTCAAGATTTCTTCCTTCAATTTTACAAGATCTTTTGAATCGGCATGTAATATTACCACCGGTTCGAAACATGCTACAACTATCAAGAAAAAACGACGCGAAACACTCGCTCAAATTGCTTTCTTTTTTACCTTTTCTTGTGTTCTGCATATTATCAATAAACTCGCTCTTTGAAACTCTTTCCTTTTTTCTTTTGTCATGTGTATCTATTTGTTTACTGAGCTTTATCTTTATGGTAATATCAGTAATATCATTTTAACACTCGTGATTTATATCTGATCAATGTACTATCTACAATCACATACATATTATTATCTCTCCTTCTAATTAGTGTTTCGATATGCGTAATTATGTCTTTGTAAAGGGGTTTATATCATTAGCTTGTGTATATTACTGTCTAATTAAACAGAACTGACCTGATCAAACGAATCGTTCTAGAAACAATAGAACAAAGAACATAGAAAACATAGAAACAACTAACAAAAAATTATTATCAAATCTTCGAGTATGTTGCCGTTGTGCTCTTTTTTATGCCGTATCTTCACACTGGTAATTTGTATTAATGTATTCTCTTAAAAACTAGGTTCAATATTCACTTCATTGTCAATATATTTCTCTTACCGGAGTATGTACTTTATCTGCTCTCATAACATATATTTCATCAACATTTTTATACCTTCCAAAATTACTATTCCGAAAGTGGTACTTTTACTTTAAGAGCTTCAAGAGTATCGTCTTAATGAGGACGATTTAAAACCAGAACAAACACTATGGCAACAAATTTTGTGACATTTTGTTTTTTACGACCCTCTTGGGAAAAGTAAATGGAATTAACAGGATTAGTACGCTTTCACGAACTACAAGCTATGAAGTTGCTAAAGTATTGGACTAGATGTTGCGACAGATTTGCTTGTGTCCTGATTCATCGGGTTATTTTCCAGAGGATTATATTCTGGGGAGAAAATAACGAAGCAATGTACTTAAAAATTAAATTACGATCATTAACTTTAATACGATCTTGTTTATTAACTTGTTAAAGCAGTGTAATAAGCTCCAGCAGTGAAATATAATTAAGTTAATATAGCTAATTGCAACGGTAATAAAACAATTAATTTCCAAGCATATTATCTGATTGGATACCTGCATTGATTTTTTAAAACCGTTTAAAAAACTAGTTTTAAACAGTACACTTTCTTCTATTGTCTACAAACGAAATATTATCGATCAAATATTTTAAACAGTGGTCTTCCTATGGCTGAAATGATGATTAGGAGATTTGTTTTTCGTGTATTTGTAAAAAGAAATGTCGAATATTATTTGCGTTTTAGTTTTGGCATAAATAATAGTTGTTTTTACAAAATAAACAATAGTTTACGCATGGGCCTGAAACTACACATTATCTTTTCCCAGAATCGGGTTAGTAGCTCATTTGATAACAAACAGACTGAGCTCCTTTCGTATTTATAATAGGATTTAAGGATGAAAGACATCATTATATGAACGATGAAAATAATCGTGAAAGTTGTAACGAGGTTATAAACCGGTACTTACTCATCCATGGCAGGTATCTGAGGTAAAAATGTTATCGTTAAAACTTATGATACCTCTCGCCTTTGATGTCCTGGTTATAGCTTCGGAGATTATCTTCAAAACAAAAACAAGGTTGAGTCGTGATTATATTTTAATTTTTATTCTATCTAATCTCAATCCAAATAACGTGAGTAATTTTCTTAGGTTTTTCGAGACAAAAAATGTCTATCGTAATTTGTGATGCACGCGGTAAAACAATGTTTGGTATTTTAGTGTGAGGTTAGAACTATATATTTCAATCAAGGTTGTAGAATATTCATACTTATTACTTCAGGCAACTTCCTGACGTCAACCCTGGCTTAATGCTACTCTCATGAAAATTATACAATACGAATATCATACGAGTAACACCAGCTTACGGTTCTACGGCAATTTTATTCATCGAAGGATATATGGCAATAAAGCTGTCTATTCGCGTCTTTTTTTTGGTATTAAACCAGTTGAACCATCACAACATCTCTGCCACGTTTTGATAGACCTATGATTCTTCCACCATTTCTCTGTCTAATTTCAGGAAATACTTAAATTACTGAGCGGTTTTTAAATGTGGTTTCACCGACCAAGGCAATGAACCTAGAACCTCACGAACCTCATTCACGTTCCTGCATCAGTAAAGTAAACATAAATACAATTTTAATCAATTGAACTTTATTTTAATTCGCATATTTTCTCGGAATTCTTATGTCGTCATAAGTTGCAAATTATATTAATTAAATTAATATATGTAATGAGTAAGTAATGTTCTGTAATAAAAGTAATATTCTTATTGTTAAGTTTGCTGTTTGATATTGAAAACATCCGGGGCATAGCAGACGTAAATTTCTGTGAAATAAATTATTGATTAATACTCGTACCTACATATAGATTATTGTATGAATATTTTAATTCAATTTAATTTATTAATGTTTACTTTAAGAACTATATAAAATTAATTTACTTTTTAAGTAATCCGTAAAAATATGACTTTGCTATAATCATATTTGGCTCGGTCATGAATGTTGCTGAAAACTTAATACATATTTTTTCTCCTTTCTTCTTGTTTTTCGTTTTCTCTTCCATCTCATTTAAAAGATCGAGAACGCATCTACGATTGAAGTGTTAGAGATGTTAAAAATGATGTTAGTCGCTGCATGGGACACCTTTATTCAGCAGTGGACTTTCTGTAGCTGAAAATAGAGAGAAGGTGAGATATAGAGAAAGAGAGAGATGTTAAAAAACAGCGGTAAACGCTTACCACCAATCGAAACTTCTCCGTTCGCCCGAAAAAATCTCAAACATCGCACATTCATGTTTACAAATCAACGCGATTTATTCCCCAGCCAACAAACTGAAGGCAACAAACGGAAATGTGATTGAAAACGCAACAGCTTGTTAGTTTTCATTTTAAAAGTTGTGTCTCCAACCGGTTTCGGTCCGCGGATGGCGACGCGAAATTGGTTTCCGCTTTTGAGCCTGTGTGACGTTTACATTTGTTTTGCTTTGATTTGACACGAGGCGGGGAGTCGGCAGCCACCGCGGGAACAGAATTTGATGTACAATATTTCAATATTTAGGAAAGTTATTGGATTTGTGGCAGATTTAGTATTTACTACGTGATAAGAATACAAAGGACAGTTTATGTAACACTGCTTTGTCTATTTCCTCCACCAAGCAGAATTGTTGGAATATTTTTGTGATTTTCAAGGTAGCCGATAGTTACCGGACATCAACTAACTTAATATCTTTTTTTTTTATTGCATAGGTCCAGCAAACGAGCAAATAGGTCACCTGATGGTGAGTGAACATCCATAAAGCTTGGATCATGGATGAATTCGGCACATCAAATAGTAAGGGAATATTGCATTGCATTTTAAATATCTTTGAAGTTTTTTTTCACTGTCTTCCTTCGCCATTAGGCCGAAATCAACCAATACCCTCACCACTGATGAAATTTTATACAGCTCTTATTCAGTATACGAATACAATCAACCTTTTTTGTATCTGTATCGTCCCATATACTTACCACTCGGACTCGGACGTACTTTACAATCGAGAGTTCAATCGGGAAGGGTTAGGCCATACAGTCTACCCCACTTAGTTGGTGAACAACAAACAACATACATCATACATGATATGAACTGGCTCCTAGCTCACAGCTCGTTAAAGCTGATGCGTTGCGAACGTATTGTCAGCGGTGTAGTGGCGACGGCAGATAGATTCGTTTAGAATATTTGTTTTATTTCGTTAGTTTGGCAACACTACAGGAATTCTAGTTTGGATTCGTCGGTGGTTCTGGTCATCTATGTGAGAGGTTTTTTATACGATAAATTCACTATACACCGATGAGTATAGAAATGCCAGTCGAATAAATTTTGCCGGCCTGATGGGAATTGGGTATGGGTGAACTGAAATGACAGCCTCGGTGGCGTAGTTGTGCTAAGGTATGATTACAAAACTGAGATCTCGGTTTCAAATCCCGGGTCGGGCAGTTTTGGATATTTTTATTCAGTAAAAATTCAAAGTCAGGAATTTGTTCCTGATATGGCGATAGGTTTGCTTCCTATGACGGCGTGAGACGGAACACACAAGACACAGCGTGGGTGTAGCAACTCTGCCTACCCTTTCTAGTTAAAAGGCGTGACTTAATATTTGTATGTATTAACTAAAATTCAGCATTACACGGAACGTTATAAAGGAACCTTAAAGTCTGTTGTTGATGGTGCCTACCCATCTATTACAAGGTCTATTTATTCGTGAAGTAAATATTACATATTATTTCTTATCCCAACCCCTTTAAATCTTACTCTGGATTGCAAAAGAGTCCCGTGCCCTGCAGTGGAATGTATAGGTACAGAATACATTTTACCAACTATAGAATTACCTTAAGAAGTATTACAGTTTGTAATACTCTCAAAAAAAGCATCAAGAGAACTAATACATACTAAGTAATAAATATACAATTCATAAGCCAGTAATTTAGTAAAATGTAATACGTTTTGTCTGAAATTACTTTTAAATTGACGGCATTGTGTACGCAATTTTAAGAATGTGCCGGGATCTTTTATGAAAAATTTTACCTATTCAAGTTCAAATAAGCTGTACAATTTACATCGTCGGTATTGTATGGGACTGGAGTGAAATGGAGCGAGAAGAACGCGCAATGCTTATGCTACAGAATATACTATTTTATTCTTTAGTGTTCTGTGACTTTGAACAGAATGTTACAGTTTGTAATTGTGGTCTATTCATTGTTGGTCTTTCAGCTTATACCTGTCTTATCTTGCTAGTTTAATTAGGCGTGATATTATTTTTCAAATTGTAGATGGATTTTAAGTGCGTTATGGCCTGTTGGTAAACGGACCAGAGGCGGCTGCCCACATCCTCACGGTGGTCGTGGGTTCAAATCTTAGAGGATTGTCGTATCAATAAGCGAATCCCTCTCCCTTTACCGGTTAAGTCATAAAACAAGTCACCCACATATTTACTCAGATCTCTAAAAAACGACACAAAACCTCTCGCAAACATCATAAAACAAAGAAGAAAAATAAAATCGAGCGCATACTTCTGACTTTTCGGAGTCATGTGTGTATTGATATTCTATCAACACTCACTATAATGGTGAAGTGCTCGAATGGAGGCCACGTAGCGGAAAGCGCAGCGTGGGACGTCCACCCACAAGATAGTCAGACGACCTAGTAAAGTTCGCGGGACCTCGCTGGATGCAGGCTGCCTCTAACAGGTCTCTGTGGAAATCATTGGGGGAGGCCTATGTTCAGTAGTGGACTTCCTTTGGCTGATGGATGGATGGATGATAACGCTGAAGGAAAACATCGTGAGGAAACTTGCATACCATAGGGATTTGTAAGAATTTCTGTGGTATGTACAGTTACAGTACAGTACATACTAGACCAGCGTGGTGGACTATATGGCGTAAATACTCTCAATCGTACATTCTATTGTGGAAGAGGCCCTTGCCCTGCAGTGAGACGTATATGGGCTCGTCCAGACGGATAGATTTGGGTTTATTCTGGTTATTGTACATTTTATTGGGAATATTTAGCCAGGCTTGAGACTGAAGATTTTTAATAACGGCTGGCAAAGCAGTATAGTTTCTGTTGAGTTTGAGTTGTCAATGTTAGATAGTTAGAAGATGGCGGTGCCAATAGACCCTCAGGTATTTTGTTTGATAGAACGACTCAAAGATATTTGTCTTCGACACAGTCTTTTAAGTAAATAAATACACCCAACAGATATATACATACATGACTGTATATTTATTTTAATTAACCAGCCTTTATTCACATAACTGAACAAATACCTCCTAAATATTACGGAAAACTTAAATGCAAAAATTTTATACGTTCAAACTGGTTACAAACCTTAAGAAATAAACTTTGCGAAATGTCTGGCAAACCGCTGCTTGTCACACATTTCTTCATTAAGGCTCTAAAATGTAATTTTAAATGCAATAAAGGTTTTTTTACGACCTACGTCTAGCGGAGTTTAATCCAAACAGATGAATTCTAGGAAAGCTTGCTTAAATCCGACGATATTGCAATCAAACGTGACTTTAGAAAAATAGTTGTTGCTGATATTGAAAAAAACGGAAATAATACAGACTTCCTCGAATTTTCTAGAATATTGTGTTTTTTATTGCAATGGACAGTGGGACGAGCAAGCCAATTGCCTGATGGTAAGCGATACGACCGCTCATGGACAGTAACAAAACCAAACAACACCATGAATTACAAAGCAATGATTGGCATTACACTCGCCATCTTTAGACATAATATATTAAGTCTCAATATATCCAGTAGTTACTCCATCTACAATGTCCTATAAACCGGCACTCAACAGTGCATTTACGCTGATGTTTGGTGGGAGAAATAGATATTGTAGAAGTGCCTATTATAACGGCCTCCCACATATAGTAACTTCATATCATTTTGAGTCTCGACATCATGTATCAGGATGGCGAGCCCGGTGAAATGCTAAGCATTGCTTAACAAATAAAGGTGTTTTTTGGTTTTGCTACTATCCATGAGTAATCGTATCGTTTGCCATCAGGCGAGGTAGTCTCGCCACTCAGTGAAATGAACCAGTAAAATTATATTGTAGTCACCTTGTCAGTTCAGCATCAAAAGAATCCGGTATTACACCTTCATAATAGTTCCTACCATATATATACTGAACTAAATGTTTCTCAAATAGCATTACGTTCCTTCACCCAACTATAACAGTTTCCATTCAACGGGCAGACGTTAGCAATACGATTGTAATTCCAGCACACAAAGGCAATAGTTTACCCATTACCTTCACGAGGGAATAACGAGTAAAAACTTGCCGTGTTTTGTTTTATTAAGGAAAGTTGGAGTTATTGATGTGTATAATACGTTTTTAGTATTAAGATAAGGGTTTATTGTAGCTTTGAGGTAAATTCATTGTATTTTGTTTATTAATAGCGAGACAAGCATGCCTTTCGCCTGATGGTAAGTGATAAAACCGCATATGGACAGTAGCAATGCTTGGTATTCCATTGAGACATAAGATGTTAAGTCTCAATATGGCGAGTAGTTACTCAGGCCACAACGACTTTTATACTGGAACACAACAGTGTGTTTACACTGCTGTTCGGTGGGAGAAAAAGAATTGTGTAGAATTGTAACTGATTCTTGGGTCACGAAGATCTCATCAAACTATAATAGTATTTTAAGTGTTGTTAGATTTCAATTCTACAATAAAATATTTTTGTGACTATGGTCAGGAACAAAGGTAAAAAATTCAAGTCCCGGTAACAGCAGGCAAATAAGGAGGGATAAGGAAGCGATAAGGAATAAGGAAAATTAGATAAATTAACTCTATGGTATAGTTTTTTATATATGGGCGTAGCTAAATAGGTTGAACACATTTGATGGAGAAATCTCAGGTATATAAGTTTTCTTTAGATAGGTATCAAGCTCAATTTTTAAGATGTTTTAAGGTCACTTATCAGTGAAAATAGGTAATGCTTAACTAATTATACTCATATACCGCAGTGTCTATTCCTCCCGTCAAACAGCAGTGTAAACGCACTGTTGTGTTTCGGGTTGAAGGACATTGTAGCCAGAGTAACTACTGGACATATTGAGACTTAACATCTTATGTCTCAGGATGGCGAGCGCAGTGTAATGCCAAGCATTGCTTTGTAATTCAAGGTGTTGTTTGGTTTTGCTACTGTTCATGAGCGGTCGTATCGCTTACCATCAGGCGAACGGCATGCTCGTCTCGCCATTCATAGCAATAAAAAAAAATATAGCTTCAAAAAAGCGCTTAGAATATTATATTGGATACATGACATTAAGTTTCACCAATTGATTCTTTGCTAACAAGTATATTGCTCACATAACTTATTTTTCAATTCCAACTACCTAAAGCACAAACACTAAGCAATAGATACCGATATATCCCGGTAGTATAATTCGCTTCCATGATCTCCCCGGTCCCAACATTGCGTACGTCACGTTAATTATGAGTCCGGGAAACCTGGATCCCTTTTTCTACAATTTATTTGTTAGTACGCCAACTCATTGTTTGGGTGAACGCAATTCCGGAGCTTAAAGGATAATTCCCGGGTTGTTATATAATCCCGTATCATAACAATTATTAAGGTTCTACTTAGATTTTAAATGGGAAATGTATTTAATTTTGTAATTTTAATTTTGGCATTGTTTGTTCTCGCGATATCGTGTATCGTGAAAGAGAATATGTTTTTGTAATGAATTGTAGAGATAAAATCTACTGGTTGAATTATTATAATTAACGTTTATTTTTAATGATATTTGTATTGTTTTTTTTGCTCGTTTGCAGTGTATACTTGTGTGAACTGAAGCTTCGAGTTCGATTTCCAATTCAGAATTGCTATAGTTGGGCAATTTTTATTGTGAGTGTTGCTATTTGAAACACCTGTTCTAGTTGCATCGATACTAATGTCGATCTATTCCATTTTAAAGCCACCTGAAACGATACTAGCATGGACTCTGTTAGGTTACTTTGGTATTATTAAGTTAAACAAGCTTGCCCCTTCTGAGAATAAGGCGTGAGTTTATGTATGTATTGTAAACAGGTTATTTTTTATGTTTGTAAGTCGAAGTGAATTCAATGTATCCACGATAAGATCAGTTGAAGTCATATTTTACAGTGAGAGATAGTTATCCCCCGCCCCGTCGACATAATAATAAAAATGCAAAGACTAATCTCGAAACGTAACACACATATGAGTCCCTATGACAAGTTTTCCACTGTAATCCGTAACAAACTTGCGAAATATAATAATATACAATACCATAGCGATTTATAAGAATTTCTATGGTATGTAAGTTCGCCAACCCGCACTAGGCCAGCGTGGTGGACTATATGGCCTAACCACTCTCAATCGTACTCTCGATTATAGAGTAGGCCTGTGCCCTGCAGTGGGACGTATATGGGCTGATACAGATACAGATACAATATCGTGACAGATACGAAAAATTTTCTACCAGCAGCCTTAAACCTGTATATACCATAAAGTGAGCCGCAAAAAAAAAACCAAAAACGTCCTTCAAACTCACAGAAACACTACCTACTACGTGTGACAAAAGAGAAATTTCGCAGTGGCGTTGTAACAAACTACCGCGACTCGGACGCGGAAGTTCCGCTGCTGATTAGAAAATAATGTCTGGGCACCCTGTATAATTATTCGCAGTTTAAATTCCGCTATTTTATTTAATGCTCAGTTTCCAGACAGATTAGATAATACCACCACCAGCTTATACCTACACTTAACCTCAAATACAATACAACTTTATAAAAAAAGTCCATAAAACACCCAAAAGCACACCCACCCTACCCACCAAGTGTCACAAAAGAGAAATTTCGCAGTGGAGTTGTGATAAACTGCCCCGACGCGGAAGTTCCGGTGCTGATTAGCTCAGAAAAGAATTTCGGGGCACCCTGTATGCTTTTCGTGCTTGTTTGTATGTTTTTTGCCCTTTTTCGTAAGTGTTGGTGATATCATGCGGGCTTTAATGAACGTTTATTTGTGTTTTTAGCGTGAATTTTTGATGCTTTTAAGCGGCTCGAGAATTTTCGGATGCAATTTTAGGTTTTGCTGAGGTGGTGTGAATTCGAACATCAATAATATATTATTTTGTATTTTTAAATATTCCAATTTAGTTAATACACTTTAAAATCGGAAGGAAACAAAGAAGAAGAAAAAAAAACATTTTAACTCTTTATAAATTAAATATTGTCTTTCATACTCTTGTAAGAATAATAGAAGTATGTGACTAATTTTTAATCGTTTCAATACCTCCATCAAAACGATTAATTAATTATCCCACTAATCACGGTAAATGATAATAAAAAACCTCCATTCATAAAGATTATAAATTGTGATATTTTATACGGGACGCGGCGATGCTTAGATTACTCGGCTCCCCTCCCATTCCCCCGGGGAGGCCAATTTATCTGCCTTCCACTCCGATTACTTAAACACAGATGATCCAGACCATTTACTTCCTGTCTTTACGATTGTGCCGAGTTGTTTCGGTATATTGGTAGAATTTGTGGATGTAAAAAATATATAAATTTATATTATAAAGAGGAAAGATTTGGTAGTTTGCATTGAATAGTGTCTGAAACTATTAGACCGATGGAAAAAATATTCTACCATTAGAATCTTATATTAATATATTTTAAATAAACTAATATTATAAAGAGGAAAGATTTGAATGTTTGCATTAAATAGGATCTAATACTATTGGACCGATGGAAAAATTATTCTACCATTAGAATTCTATATTATTCTTGATGGACATAGGCCGTAGAATATTTACCAAAAAAGTGTACTTGCACCTGGGCAAAGCCGGGGGCGCGCTAGTTTAATTATTTAGTTTACTATATAAAAGTATGTCAGGTATCCGAGTTATTGTAATATTAAGTGAAACCACACAAATAGTATCATGTCAGTAGTTCTAACACCATTACATATTTTTTGCTAGAAATTCTTGTAAAAATCTATTTAGTGAATACGTTTGTCACAATGTTTTTTTTAGGTTCCGTGGAAGATGCCAAGCAATATACACGAGATAAAGAATTAAAACCAATCACTCTCAGTCATACTCTCGATTGTAGAAAAGGCTCCTGCTGTGGGACATATATAGGCTGATACTGAGGCTATATACAGAAGAATTAAAATAACTATACATACATAAACACACGTCTTTTTCGTCTGATTCGTCTTGTGTTTACCATTCCACGATGTCATAGGGTGCGAGCCTATCGCCATATCGGGCAACAATTTCTAACTTCGGGCTGATAATGAATAGAAATTTCATCATCACTTTACCGGACCCGTGATTCAAACTCCAGACCTCTTTATTTTCTAGACTGATTATTATAATTTTGTTTTTATTTCCATTTTCACCAGATCAATGTTTTATACATACCAAGACCTCTAACTAGATTCAAAAAATGCTGCCTTAAAAACCCAGTCTTACAATTATGCTAAAAAATATAATATGGTGTAAAAAATGCTAATCTCATCAGCATGATGAATTAAGGCCGATCACACAAAGCCATGTGTCCCATCACATTAGCGCTCTAAAATATTCGCGCGAACTTTTCCATTGTGCTCCCATCGCTCCAGAAACCAAAACTTCGAGGCACTTAATCACTTAAGTTTTCGATAACGTTTCACAAAGGCCAAGTTACGCTGGATACGTGGCAATTTACTGTTTGCGTGGAAATTATGAAACAAAGAGATATTACGTACGAGTTCGGTATTCGAATTGTTAGATTTAATGAAGCTTTAGTTAAATTGAGGGTCTATTTTATATTTTTTATTGTGATTCGTTTTTTATTAGTACTAAGGTTATATAATATTGCCGTTTTAAGTTACACGCACATTTTTTTATATTATTTTTATTATTTCACGTAACTGCCCACTTTTATTTTCTTCTCTTACGATCCATTCTATTAGTTTTGGTTGTCTGGAAGAGATCATCAAGTTCATTTATTTTTAAGGTTTCTATGTTTTATTTTTTCTGTAATTTGTGGTGTTCAATAAAGTGTTGTGTGTCCTGAATTCGAGGTGGTATTACAGGTGAGTGGAGGCTCCAGAAATAGGAACCTAATTACCAGGGGTCTAGGTCATAAAATTATTAAAAATATACCCATGTTTCAGTAGGAACAATTAGAAATTGAATACCTCAAAAAGGCTGGTTGTTGTGTAATGACGTTAAAAGTTGCCAACGTCAAAGATTATTCTAAGATTGAAAATGCCCTATAAATGTTTTCTGTGAAAGTTATTTCATGTTCCAGTTTTGACCAAATACCTCCTAAAATTTCTTCTGCACCTCTTAGAAACATCCGACAACATCTTAGCCCCGTTTGTAAGCATCCAGTTTATATGTATTCATAACAATACCAAGAAAATCGGTCCTAACACACAACAAATAACTGGTAAGCCGGCAAACATATTTATCACAGGTACGTCCATGATAAATGAGATTTCGACAATAATAATAAATGTAAGAAATTACTCCTCATTCCTCACAGTAAAGTTATGAAAAAAACTGCCGGGAAGTGTCGCGGGATCTTGCTTCCAACATTTTATTATTCAAAAGCTTTGCTCCTGACGTCTTGATGAATGTTGTAAAGAAGTTCAAAAATTTTATTCCCCCAAATGAATGGGAGTTATAAAATTTACGTTTCAACTGTGAGCCTGTTACATAATGTTTTGTTTTGTGTGGTCTTTGTTATTCATACGTATTATTATAATAGTATTGCTCGCGACTGGCTTGACTGCCTCCGTGGCCTTGCCTTGCCTGTGCCTTGTTGCCTCTGTATCGCTGTGGTCTCGGGTTCGAATCTTGGGTCCGGCAGAAGTTATATTGGATTGTTCTATTCATTATCATTTCGGAGTCAGGAATTTGTGCCCGATATGGTGACAAGCTCGCACCCTATCACATCGTGAGATAAAGCATACAAGGGGAAACGTGGGTTTCCTGGTAGCACTTCTGCCTACACCTTCTGGGGAAAAGATGTGAGTTTATTATGTATGTGTAGTATTGTTCGCAACTTAACTTAACTTAACTTTTACTGGTGGTAGATCTCTCATATGTGAGAGGCCATCTGGGTGGGTACCACCGCAGTGTCTATTTCTCCCGTCAAACAGCAGTGTAAACGCACTGTTGTGTTTCGGGTTGAAGGGCATTGTAGCCAGAGTAACTACTGGACATATTGAGACTTAACATCTTATGTCTCAGGATGGCGAGTGCAGTGGAATGCCAAGCATTGCTTTGTAATTCAAGGTATTGTTTGGTTTTGCTGTTGTTCATGAGCGGTCATATCGCTTACCATCAGGCGAACGGCATGCTCGTCTCGCCATTCAAAGCAATAAAAAAAAAAAAAAAAAACTTCACCTGACTGAATTTTTTGCCGGGATAAAAAGTTTTCCTCAATACATGGAATATTTAAAACTGAAGTATTTTTTCTGAGATAAGCACGGTCAAATAAACAAACTCTCCGACTTTATTATATTATTATAAATGAAATGCTTCAATATACATTGCTGGTAGATGGGTTGGTAGGCCGTAACAAATTCTTGGAAGCGGCTTACACGCTTCCAATTCATTGACTTGTGTCCGTGTCAGAAATGCAACAATTCGGCTAACTTCAATTCTAGGAATCTGTATCCTGTATTAGATTCTACCTTCCGAATTGATATAATCTTCGATCAAATATACACTAGATACAACATGAGCGCTTAGAAAATGGCACCAAAAAAGAGTGCTTTAAGCACTTTCGCCTTCAGTCACGCACCGACCGTTGCTTCTAAAACGTCGCATAACTTTAGACAATATTATGTGAAAAGCTACTTTAAGCTCCAGGAATAAAGTGGAATTTGTGTTAATATATTTGGAATATGTGATCTTTTTGTTTACTTTTTTAATATCATGCATCGGTGCCACTTTTGAACAGAACTTTTACAGGGAACTGTGTATCTAGTGTATATTTGATCGAAGGATATAATGAACAACAACTCAATATTGTATCACTGTATCTGTATCAGCCCATATACGTCCCACTGCAGGACATGGGCATACTCTACAATCGAGAATACGATTGAGAGTGGTTAGGCCTTATAGTCCACCACGCTGGCCTAGTGCAGCCTAGTGCGGACTTACATACCATATAAATTCTTATAAATCGCTATTGTATGCAGGTTTCCTCACGATGTTTTCCTTGATTGACTATCAATACACATATGACTCCTTAAAGTCAGAGGTATGCCCTGGGATTTGAACCCGCGACCACCGTGAACATGTTGGCAGCCGCATCTGGTCCGTTTACCAACAGACCACCACGCTCTTTTGA
Source organism: Hyles lineata (assembly GCA_030180105.1). Taxonomy (NCBI): domain Eukaryota; kingdom Metazoa; phylum Arthropoda; class Insecta; order Lepidoptera; family Sphingidae; genus Hyles; species Hyles lineata. Next base: position 3,608,851 of record JARJEE010000029.1, read on the forward strand.
ACTGACACTGAATATTATGAATACATAAATACATACCCAATATTCACATACATCCGGACGCTACACTAAGATCGAATCTTGTATCGTGGGTAATACGATAGACTTATCGGTCTTACAGACACCCGAAACAATTTGCTATGGTTCACACAAATTTCACATTACAATGGCAAAAGATAACAACAAAATCCAATTTGACTTATCAAGCACCCAACCCTGTAAAATTAGGAAGCGATTAGCAAGCCTATCGTTCGTAATCCTGTAATAAGAATCTTACAAGAACGCAAAGCGACAGTGGCTTAGTAGAAAGACAGTGGCAAAGACGTTTTATACGAGACCCGATATCGAGAACAAATACTGTGCGCGCATATTAGGTATTTAGTAAATTCGAACGAAGACCTTATATTTATACGTAATATAAAATATTGTAGCTTTTAAATTTAACTACTGCTTTGAATTAAATTATGTTTGAGTTCGATTATAATCCGTGAATTATAAACTATTTTTAATGAGTAACAATTGTGATAATTATTCGTTGTTCTCAACTGAAAACTGGCAAAAAATAGTGTATCTTAATGGTGTATTTTTATTATTATTTTAATTTCAAATAGTGTGTGTGCGTAAAAGTGAAAGAGACAGAACGAGCAATAACGGTACGGTACCGCAATTTAGTGTTACAAGCGTTTTGATCGCGGTGTCCCGTCTATTTCTCAATGGGTTGAGACCACATTGTTTGAAACATTCAACCAAGCATTTGAGGTTTTACCCCCTTTGTTTCCTTAATAACGAGTGTTAAAGACCCATTCGCACTGTTTTAAACCTGAATAGACTTTAAGGCTTTTGTTTTTGATTGTTTTCGCTTTATTTTGACGATGTTATTAAACTCTCTATAGAGTTTACGGTGTCTTGTTTTAAGTTTGTTTTGGTGGCAAATTGTTTTCTGCAGGGACAGAAAATTATATGTAAACGTTTAATAAATTGTTTAAAAAGCATGAAATAGCATTGGTAGCTAAAGAATTTAGATTTGGGTATTAATTAAAAGGTAAATATGTACCTTTGTCAAACATGCTAATTAAGCATAATAAGTGATTATACATTGCATATTACCCTTTTGGGAATTCGCTTTTAATTATTTTCATAATTTATAAGATTTATCTTATTCAATCCAAAGGTTTATTATTAAATTTCTTGTTTTTTGTTTATAAATATTTTTGTCGACAAAGAATGAAAGAAAGAAATTGTAATGTAACAAATATGTATTAAAACCACTTTACCTAGGATTTTCGGCTCTCAGTTACTGTCGTCGTTTAAGGTCATCGCCCCATTTATCTCGAAGACGCCTCTCATTAATTTTACCTACACTAGATCCAGATCGACCAATCGTTATTGGCTTTCGGTGTATACCGCCCTACACTTTATCATGCTAAGCCACTGACCTGTCCCTGATTCTTTGTTAAAGGTCACAATATATTGGTCAAACCAATTAAGACACTAATTGGGCGTGGTTTCGATGAAAATCTCGTTGTGAAGTGAGATTATACTTGTTATTAATATTTTTATAATTATTTAGAAAAAAGATTCTTCCTTTCTCAAATAATCCTCATAATAATATAGTCGCGAAAGTTTGTGTGTTTGTTATTTCTTCACACTTAAACGTCTGGATTAATTTTGATGAAATTTTATATGAAGGTATCTGATACACACACACTTTTAATCCCGGAAAAAACGTGTTTTCGGGGGATAAGTAAGGACTCTTCTCGCTCCAAAGCCTGAATTAATTTTAATGAAATTTGGTATAGAAGTAGCCGATACCTTGGATTAATACATAAGGTATTTTCTAACCTGGAAATTTATTGTTCCCTCATTCTGATGAGCAAGGAATTCTTACATGTGGCATTACACTTTCAAACTAAACGGGATGGACTGGTATATAATATAGGGCTGATGAAATGGGATATAAGAGTACAGAACTGCATGCCCTGAGTCATGGAATGGAGAAAAGCAGTATGATAGACAGCAATCACGTACATATAGTTCAAATGTAAAACATTTAGTATGCGAAATAACGTGTCTTATGTGGACTGGACTCAAAAAGTGTCTGCACCTGGGCGAAGGCGGATCGGACGGCGGTAATGATTTTTTTATATGTAATGTACTAAATATTTAATACATCGTTTTAATAACGATCTAGTATTATGACTAATTATTAATACTAAGTTATTTAAATTAAACCTAAAATCCCAAAGAGACTATGACTAAGAATATGTCCAATAACACTTTTCTTATTGTCTCTATCAAGGGGAAGACAAAATGATCACGGTTTCTTTTTAGTAATGAATAAAGCTGGAAATAGTGAGTGTACAATCTGTATATACACATACAAAAACATATTATATTTATTTATTTATTCTTAACTGCACAAAAAAGGATAAACACTTAAATATATTACAAATGAAAGAAAAATGTACAGATGGCGGTCTTATCGCTCTAGGCGATTTCTTACAGACAACCTTTGGATGGATAGAAAGAAAAAGGAAAAGATGAGAGGGCAGTCTAGAAAAAAAAAGGATACAAGCTCCAATAAAATAATAATAGACGAATTATTTATAATTAGTATTTACACAATATATGATACATAATTATATTATATTGTAATATATAATTTATTTATATATACATAATTATATTACATTATATTGATATATTGTACTGTATCAAACCCATATAGGGCCCACTGCAGGGCACGAACCTCCTCTACAATCAGGAGTACAATTGCGAGGGGTCAGGGTGTTAGATAAGGGTACGTATCTGTAACAATAGGTTTATTATTGTAAAGATACTTATTCTTTTGTTCGTATTTTTCAGCCAGATGATTTCAGTTAGTTATAAGTTTAATTTAATCTACATACTCATATAACAGTATGATGATATTTTTAATTACTATAGTAATTAAAAATATCATAATCATTGCAACTTACTGTTCAGGAATTTTGTCGTCGTTAACAAAGTTGATTCAAATTATCTTCAGTTAAAGGGAGTCTTATGGTGAACATAACCCTCCCCAAAGGATTTCCATACACATTGTTGAAAATGGCCTGCAACCATCTCCTTTGGCAACTTTTATTATTCCCCACATACTCGTAGTTGAAAATGTTTCACCCGTTAAGGTATTCTTACACAATTCTTTTTCCATATTATCCCAGAATATGATATTTAAATACTAAAAATAACGTTTAAATCACCAGAATAATACGTTAAAGTGCTTCCTTTGAGATGAATAATAGTAGTAAGAGTTAAGCATCCCATTTCTGCAACTGTGAAATAAAATTTCAACTTTGTTTTAAGCATTAATCAAGACGTCACGGTCGTTCATGAATAATGAAAGCCGGAGACGCAAGTTTTATATTCTCAAGTTGAAATGCAATGTTTGCAAATTGTGGTTATAATAGAAGTTTATTTCTCATATTAATCCGTTGGAAATAATCTGCAATTAAAGTTTTTTAAACGGTAATTTTTAAGCTGAGTTGTTTGATTGTACGGTTGTTTTGACTTCGGTAGACGCGAAAGTTTGTAATTTTCTTGTAATTTGTTATGGTTTGTTGTTTTTCAAACTGGCACGGCATAATGACTGCACTACACCTTATTGTAAACGTTGGTGTTATATATATTGTATATAAGTAGTAAGTAAAAATTGTAGCCATAGTAACTGCTGGGCATATTAATACTTAACATCTTATGTCTTTGGATGGAGAACGCAGTGGAAAGCCAACAACAAATGCTTTGTAATTCGAGGTGATGGGTTTTGCTACTGTTTATGAGCAGCCGTATAGCGTACCATCAGGCGAACGGCATGCTCGTCTCGCCATTAATAGTAATAAAAATAATGATCAAAACGTTGTGGATGTTCATGGGTGGCAGTGATCACTTACCAGTGGCAGTGACCATTTTTATTCGTTTGCCTTTTCTATACAATAAAAAATAATGTATTTCACCAAGGCGGTGCAATTAAATAACAAATATGGAGGAAGGAAGTTGTTAAAGCCTGAAGATGGACTTGAAATATACGTGTACAAGATTTTACGCTACTGATGTTTTGTTTGATCACGAATGATTACTGACATGACGAGTATGTCACTCGCCTGTTAATTACTAAGAACTGCATAGCATTGCACTGCGCTCGTCGCATCGAGACATTAGGTGTCAAGTCACTGGCCCAGTAATTTACTAGCTACAGTGTCCTTCAAACTGGAATCCAACAAAGCTAATGGAATACATGCCGTTGTTTGACGACAGAAATAGGCAGTACGGTGTTGGCTATCACATCGGCCTCGGACAGTCTAGGGAACTAATATATGCAGCGTATATCAATACTGTTACTGAAAACGAAGCGGTTATTATTAGTGACTTCAGATAGGTACTATACAAAAATGATTTTGAAAAAAAAACAACTTTTTCCTATCGTCGTATTTGAATGGTAAATACATAGATTATACTAAAATAATAGTGTACACACTTTTATTTTTTATGACGCTATAGTACCTACGCAAGGATTTAAATTATGATATTTAGTCGTATTGTATTTGTAGTCACTAATACTACCAGCCGGCTTCGTTTTCGGTAGTTGTCTTGATATACCCTGGATAATTATTGAGTAAAGATTACGTCTAATTTCATATACTTATTTCATTCTCGTAGCCATAAAATAATGTAATATAGATCGTATAAGCCAAGGCTCATTTTATTTATATTCAAGTGTCTTAAGTCTGGAAAATTCACGCACTCTGAAAAGCCTTTATTAAATCCTCGACCACAATTACCGCTGTGTTAGGCTCCTACTTCACAATTACTAGGGTTATTCAAATAATCCTACAAGAAACTCCTATACAAAAGTATTATTACATGTAAGAAAATGTTGAATCGCAATTACCCAGATAAGCGTTTTCCATCCCACGTATTCCGGTCTAAGTTTGCAAACTTTTCACAGCTCCTTACTGACTTTTTAAAACGGGGAGAAGACACAAAGAAAGGTCGAAATAAGCCGAGAATTGCTGACGTCACGTCTATATTTAGTGGACCGCCTGCCCCCGAATACGCTGGCAATTATCGGACCCGCTGTAATAGGGCTGCGAAAAGTTTTGTCGATTTATCGAAACCCGATTTTTTGTAATTAGAGGTAACGCAATCGAGATCTGGGTAACAAAACCCTGTAATTGGGATACATTAAATTAGGATTATATTAGAAGGCTATTTCGTGCTTTATAATGGAGATTTGGGGTTAAATGTGACTCGAATTTGTATTATATTTGCTTCAACTTGCGGTTTAAATATTTCCAAGGTATACGAAAATCGTATACTAATTAGTATTCAATAAACTAAATTATGATAATATACTTGAGTGGGATTATATAATCGTAAATTTTTAATAATTATTTTTATTCAAGCTGTTATGTGTGTCTGAAATTTATCGTTTATATTTTAGACGTCGGAATTACGAGCGCAAAGCACACACTTTTTAGAAATTATGTTAGAAATTTATTATAACTTACTTTAACTTCGAAGAAAAATACCGTATGAAAATCTGCGTATTATGTTGGAGTTATTCGAAGAAATTCTTAAATGAAGTCTATAAGCTCGCACTATGGCAGCTTGATGGATTAAGACCTGATTCCTTTTCAATTATGAAAATGGCTCATGCTTAGTTGTGGGAATTTGAGTTTAAGAAAAAAAAACACCTTTTTTTTTAAAATAAAGTCATAAAGAGAAAACCTCCACCTCGCCTTTGACTTTTCGGAGTCATGTATGTATTGCTAGTCAATCACCTCGCACTAAAACGGTGAAGGAAAACATGCCCTAGCGATTTATAATAATTTCTATGGTATGTAAGTCCACCAACCCGCATTAGGCCAGCGTGGTGGACTATAATAGTCTAACCACTCTCAATCGTACTCTCGATTGTAGGGGAGGCTCGTATGGGACATACACATATATGGGCTGATACAGAAAGAAAAATCCGAGGAATTATTACGTTTTCTTCTTTTTTATTAAATGCTAAACGTTTGACACTACACTCACTAAAAAATTAAAAAGCCAATATGTATCTTTCATCATGTAAAAGAGGAAAAAATTAAAGACTAAATTACAGATAAAACACGGTAAAAACTATATTTCTTCTTACAAAACGACTTTTAAGATAATGTGAATTTTTCCAAGGAACGAGCGGTCTGAATTTTTTCTTCCAGAGATCAAATTTACAACAGATGACGTCATTTGTTAGCCGCGGTTTGTGCGTGATGATATTTATCGCTCGTATTTTACTTTTTTTCATTTCCTCGAGGTCAACACTAAAATAATTTAATACAAATTAATATAGATTTTTATACAGGTACGACTACTAAGTACATGTATTATTTCAGAGTTCTTACCTATGGGAAAATACTATATATGAAGAGGCATAATAAATACTAAATACACCCAATAGTCACATACATAATCCTGACCTCACACTAAGATCTAGTCTTATGTCATGGGAATCAGGAACTACGAGACAAATACCTGTGGTTCACACAAATATTTGTTTCGGTGCGGGGATCGAACCCGCGCCCTCTCGTTTCACAGCCGGCATTCAACCAACTGCGCCACGGAGGCTGTCAATCTCTATCGATAGGAGTTTTCGTCAATTAATAGTTTATCGATATTAAAAGTAACATTTCTATCGATAAGAGTGTTGGTCTTTATGTATCGCCGCTGGCTGGATCACAGAGCGCAGGTTGGGAACATAATATGATCAAATTAACAATGTCCAGCGAACAGCGCTTATGAAAACCAGCGCTACATATTGTTTCGTAGTTCATCTGAAACACGGAACTAATTTCGGCAGTTATTAGGTCACTTGTATGCACAAGCCAATTACGTAGGTACTAATGGTTTGTCTATTCTGCCACTTAATAATAGTGTGTACTCTATAAGCTTTGTTATTTTTTATATATGTATGGCGAGACGAGCATAAGATGGTAAGCGATACGACCGCTCATGGACAGTAGTATAATCATCAACACCATTAATTATAAAGCAGTGGGATACCACTGTTTTCGCCATCCTGAGACATAAGATGTTAAGTCTTATTATGTCCAGAAATTACTCTAGCTACAATGTCTTTCAAACCAAAACACAACAGTGCATTTAAACTGCTGTTTGGCGGGAGAAGATATTGAGGTAGTACCTACCTAGCCGGCCTCTGACGTATGAGAGACCAGTGAAACAAATATCAGTTTGAAACACAGTAGCCAATGAAATTACTAGACTTTAAGGCAATTAACAGCTAATGTATTAGGATGATGAGCATTGAGCGCAGTGGAATGTGATGCAGTATTTAATAATAATAATCAGACAAGGGACCTATATAAAGCCGACATGTTCGAAACTGGATATTCAATTTGTCAACTCAAAACGCAACACACAATACAATCATTTTTCACTTTTTTTTCATGTACGGTCTTATCTGAGCGGATTGCCAGTATCCTTTCAACATATTTTATAAATTTAGTTTTATTACACTTTATTGTACAACACAAAATGAAAAAAAAGTGCACAACAAAAACATATTTATATATTTACAGTACAATATTGGCTGTCTTATCGCAGTCGGCGATGTCTTCTAGGCAACCTTTATATTTAATCTTTTTTTTTGTACTATACAGAGATACAATTGAAAAATTACACAATCAATATACGTACATAAACATACAAATACTATATATAAATACTTAAATAAATTATAAATAACACCCAACTATCACAAAGATAGTCACGACCCCGCTCTAAGATCGAGTCTTGTGACGCGGGTATCAGGAACTACGAGAGACTTTTCGGTCTTACAAACACCCAGACCCGAAAGAAATATTTGTGGGCCGCACAAACTTTTCGAACCCGTGGCATCTCGTTCAACCTGTCAAAATATATACTCATCCTGACATTTACCAAAAGATGCGAGAGGACAACATTTTTTAGTTAAATTTTTGTTGAGAGATCAAATGGTTTGAAGAATCTACAAATCTTTGGTAATCTAACGTCATTACCATTGGAATGCAACGATTATAACTTAACATGTCATTATTAATTTTCTTCATTATTTATTGCCAAAAAAAAACATATTTTGTGCGTTTAAAATAAAACGTGATTAAATTACACTTGCATGTTAGAGTTTTGTATGATTAGTTAACGAACTGTGGTCACGTACTACTAATCTGTTTATAAAACACCTGTGTTTTATCACAAACTAAAAGTTTCGTTTTATATTGTTGCCAAACTTTGAACACACATTTGTCGATCGCACAAATATTTGAGCCAATTTAAAATATTTATAAAATTCGATGTTTTTGCATGAAACGTTTCATTTTTTTTTGTATCGTATCAGAAACTATGAGACACTTTTTTGTCTCACGCACTCAGGAAAATTGAATACAAATGTGCTTAGAGATTAGTAATTGGTTGCAGAAATAGACAATGCCTACCTAGGACCTACCAGCTAGTCAGTTTCTTAATTCTTTTTATCCATGTCTGTAAAATCAAACCAATCCACACAAAATTAAATGCTGGACTTAAAAATTAATATATATTACTTTATTGTTTGAGCCTCCGTGGCGTAGTTGGTTAAACGCCGACTGTGAAACGAGAGGCCTCGAGTTCGATCCCCACACCGTGACAAATGTTTGTGAGCCCCACAAATATTTGTCTCGAGTATGAGTGTTAGTGAGACTGAAAAGTCTCTCGTAATTTCTGATATTCACGACATGTATGTAACTGTTGGGTATATTTATTTATTTGGGTGTATTGTTTACAGCTCTCACACAAAGTTAATTACACCAAAATATGACCATTATACTCGCATTTACAAAACAAAATCTAGAGCCAATAAGTTAATGAGACCAAAATAGTATTAAAATGAAAATCAACCGCTATGCTATTCCGATTGATTGCAAAATCATTCACGAGAATTCTAAGGAAGTACAAGTTACTCGCAACTTTCCGAAATATCGTCGAGGCTATAAATCCAAGTAAATGGAGGGCTTAAGATGTGATACCGGGGTTAGTGTTGTGTCGAGTACTGTATACGTTTATGTCGAAAATTGCTTGGCTGAAGAGTTGGTATATTGGTAACGGACTAGACGCAGCTGCCTATGTGTTCAAAGTGGTCACGGATTCAAACCCGAGGGCACACTTCTGACTTTTCGGGGTCATGTGTGTATTGATAGTCAATCACCACCTATAACGGTGAAGGAAAACATCGTGAGGAAACCTACCATAGCGATTTGTAAGAATTTCTATTATGAATCTATAGTATGGAAAGTCCGTTAACTCGCACTAGACCAGCGCGTTGGACTATGTACTACTTTATTTTATGAAAAAATTACTACTTTAGAAGCTACATTATAAAAATATGACATAATCTTTATAAAAAAAAAAACATTTTTCCCAAAGAATATTGCAGTTCTAAAATAAGGAAATGCCTGTATGTTGAGAGACCAGTTAAATATATATTTTTATACAAATATTGGGTGTCTGAGTGTAAGAGATACATATAGATGAGAGTGGGCTTATCATGTCACATATTGTATAAAAAATTGGTAGCATCCCTTTCCTATAGGGAATTCAGTAGGGTTCAAACTAAATCGGTCGTGACTGTTCGGAACTGGCTTAGGCCAGTAACACTCACCCATTGACAAGTTAAGTAAAATGTTTTCACTACATTCTACACTTGAGAAAAGGGAATATAAATGGAATTGTTTTTATTTGGAGCGATACCGTCATTGGGGGCAGCGATCGCGGATTTTGACACAGGATAAGCTTGAGTTTTAAATATTGTTTTTGTGTTGAAATTGATGTTCAAGTTAAAGTTAAAGGAATAATGTCGTGAAAATCACCTTGAATTCTTTATAATACGAGCAGACAGTTAATAAAACTATTTTAGACATTGAATATTTTGTCCCTTTTCGACCTATTTCTTCTCTCTCTCTGAATTCTTTGAATTAAAAAGAATAAAAGATTTGATACCTAAATAGGTTTATAAACTGGTTTATAAGGCCGTAAGGATTTAAAAAGTATGTAAAGTTTATCAATAAGCATTAGTCAAGTAAGGTTACTATTGGCAAAAAGACCTGTTTGGTAAATAACGGCGATATGTATAATTTTGTTTTGGTTAAAAGGGGGCTATAGCCAGTACCGTCTGGTTGTATAGATATCCAAATTCGAATGTATTGGGATGCGAACATAGCGCAGTTTTATTCAGAGCATAGTAAAATAGGTTCCGTGAGATGTTACGATTAATGGCCGGTTTCTATAATCTATCTATCTTTAACTAGAGATTTCGTTATATATTTCGATGCATTTTATGTTTCATTTAACAAACATAGAGAGATATAGATATGGTGCATATATTTGTAGATAGCTAGGCAAGATAAATATATAAGTCAATCTTTGTTTATTGAAGCATAGAATTGTATCTACATAGTAATGGTAGTAGTATAGTATAGTAATGAGTAAGCAGTAAAAAATACCGTGTCAATAAACAAAATGATATATTATATTAATACTGATATACGTATAAGTATATATATTAAGAGAAAATAATCAATATCTGGTTCTATTACAAGCTTTTTCAATTTCTTCAACTCTATGGATGAGAAAGAAATGATTTTTTATTAACTTTTCCACTCATATTTTGTGACTTGCGTTAAAAATAAAGCAATTCTTTGAAGTATAAAATATAGACGTTTCATTTTATAAGAACTGTCGGAAGTTCAAAATATCGTTTGTCCCTTCGATAAATACTTGGAGGGTTCTCAAGAGGCTTTCGACGTCGGCTTTGTACGGCTTCCGAAGAGTCTTTGACTTCTTTAGAACGTCATGTTTTTCGGATATAGATTACCGCACGCAAACATGGAAACTAGGATTGATGAGAAAAAATATATATTAAGTTAAGGTTACGAATCCCATTGGGGTAGTCTGATAATCAGGTATAAATTACCGAATACTGTATATAATATACATACTACATACCTATTTAGTTATTTGTTTTAAAAAGTTGTCGAAAGATTTAGTGCTGGAGTGGTTTCAATCTGTGTAATTATTGGGGCTTCATCTTGTCTTAAATGCATGATCTAAACTTGGCGCAATATTATTATTACGTTTGTTTCATAACGATTAGTTACGATAGAACTGAAATATTTAGAGTTATGCATAAATTATTTAAATTACAATGGTTTATCAACCTGAAACACTCAAATAAAGTAAATTGAATACAAAAGGCTTACGGTTCATGGTCCACTATTACCACTTAAACAACCTCGTAACATCAACTTACAAAAAATATCTTTTAAAACTAAGAAAGTCTCGGCGACGTAAATTTTTATCTAAGAAGATATTAGTGAGAAAAATAACAATTCCACCGAGAGATTGGAGCAAAAATGAATTTAAGCGAAGAGGTTCCCGGTTAAATGAACAACGTAATGAATATGCAAAGTAAATGTGCGCGTATGACGTGTTTCGGGCACACCTTCCTCACACCGAGTTTTTACTACGTTTAATTATTTTTATAAAGAAGTTCTTTGATGTATTCTTGAGTTTGTTTTCTGGATTTTCTAATATAAATATGAATTACTAAACGAGTAAGGTAAGTGATTATCGTATATAAACAACACTTGAGGTATTGTACCTAAACTGAATGACCTGCTTGATATGTAGAGGTGTTGTCGTTCCCTCAAAATGGAAGGTGAAAGGGAACAAAAAAGAACTTAGAATTAATAGATTATATACGGTATAGACAGGTACGAGTACCTAATTGATGTAACAAAGGCACTCGTCTCACAAATATACGAGGTGGTCTCAACATGATATTTTATCTTTCTTGTGCTGGGTCCTATAGGTATTCAGGCTCGAACATATTTATAAAACTTTCTCTATAAAGGTAACAAGATTATTTAGCTTTTAATTTTCCACCACTTGCCTGCCTATCAAAAATTTAACGGGAATGCATATTTAGGTCACCACGTCCTAACATAGTTGATACATTGTAATTCTTTAAGAAAACTCAGGTTACCTGAAACCCATTACACCCACAACAAAGGATAACTTCAAAATTCAAAAACATTATTACACCGAACACAAACTAAACATGAAGTATTATTCGCTGGATAATACAAGCTTATAAAAATGAACTTAAATATTCGGTTACGGTGTGACAAAGGCCACGTTTGCCACTTTAAGCCCGGCATTACAATGCTTGCTTTCATCCGATGTAGGTTAAAAGCGACTTGCATTAAGGTGCCTTGATATACCGATACGGTGTAATGTGTTGTGTGAGCTCCGTGTATTATAAACACATTATGTGTCAGCTCATGGACGCTGAACGCGACTCTTCTACAATTGATAGTTCGATTCAGAGACTTTAGGCCGTATACCTTTATGACTCTACAATCGAGAGATTCGTAGAGTAATGGTTTTCTATATTTACGCGAATGTTACTCTATTTTTTACAGATTTTATTGTGAATTTGGTTAAATTTTTACATTGTTTAAATTTCCGACGATTTGATTACATTAGCTTTCGTGAAGAAAAGTATTTCCCGTAAAAATAGTTTTCTTTCGAGATTCGTAGAGCTTATGCCATAATTTATGATGTAGCACTATTTTGGATAAATGGACTATAACTATCAACTAAATTCTTGTAAAGATCTACAAATAAACATACCTAACAGTCATACTCAAAATCCTGACCTCACATTGGGATCTTAAATCTTGAGTTGTGGAAATTAAAAAATATTAGAGACTTTTGTGGCCCTCGCAAACTTCGATCTTCTTGCTAGGATCAAACCTGCGGCCTCTCGTTTCACGGCCGTCTCTTAAACTACTGGGCCATGGTGCTTCTATATTATACAAGGTTCACCATATTTTCCATCACCGTCACAGGGTGTGGTAATTAATAAATACATTCAGTTCCTATGGTTTACTGTCCCATATTCTCGCTATAACTACGTATATGGATATAAAATATTATATTTTTCTGTCTTGTTACAACTCTGTGGGTGATTGACGAATGACAAGCTATGTGATGTGGGCGGAAATCTGATATACAATAACAGGCACCTATTGAAGCAAATGTTTATTTATCTGTATACTTCAGTTCACATTGTGAGGCATACATCAATAATTTTATGACTTTTTAGTAACACATTTCTTAAGATGATTTTTTATCTCAAGTTGTGATATATCATAATCGTATATCTTAATCGTATATCGTTTGACAGCCTCCTTGTCGCAGTTGGTTAGATGCCGCCTGTGAAACGAGAGGTCGTGGGTTCGATCCCCGCAGCGAGAGAAATGTTTGTGCGGCCTACAATTAATATTTCTTCCGGGTGTTTGTGAGACCGAAAAAGTCTCTCGTGGTTCCTGATGCCCACGACACAAGACTCGATCTTAGTGTGGGCAGGACTATGAATGTGACTGTTGGGTGTTATTTATTTATCTAAATCATAAATCCTGAAGAATCATATATTATTTTAAAAATCGAAAACCTAGGACAGATTGTCTTGCCTGACCCAGGTTTTGAATCCAGGACCTCACAATACGTATATTATACTCGCTACCATTAAACCATGAAACCAGTAACCTAATCTTATATGTAGAAATTATCCAAATAATAATATATCTACCAAAAATATAATATATTCTTTGGCACGACTGCCAAGGCCCAACGAATCATTTGTAATAACATTGTATATTAATTCCCACACCCCGCATATACATACATATATGTATGTTTAGCAGAGATAGGCGTATTCTCACTCGGAATAGTGAGAGCTTATTCAAGACAGCTTTATATTGGTGATAAACGAAGCAATTTGTACGCGTTGATTCGAGTGTTCGGACTATAGTCGAGATATCTGAGGGATTTGCGTGGTCCAAGTCTTAAGAGATTAAATGGGAACAAAGATATACGACTTGGAATTTTCTTGCGGATTGGATATTTCATTCATTGAGCGGCTTTTGCCTCGTAACGTTCTATTTTCGAATGTGGTGTGGCGTCATTTTATTGTTATTGTTATTTTTGATATATCCTTGTAATTTTTTTATAATACCATTTTGATATATCAATTTATTTTACCGAAAAGCTGGCAATCCATATGTCAATACCATTAAAATAGACATTGGTAAAAACCCGCCATAGTAACATAAATACAAGATTCAGGTTGTGTGTTCATAGCCCGTGTATACGAGTATTATAATGTAGTTCTGGAGGCCGGCATAACTGTGTCCACTAACGAGATATATCCATTTCTTGTCGATGTTTCATGTATTAAGATTTTTTTTAATTGGCGTTATAGGCAGACGAGCTACCGGCCCACCTGATGGTAAGAGGCTCTCGTTACTCTTGGAGGCAATACCAGAGGACCAGGCCAACAAAGTCACTGCCTACCTTAAGGAGAGTACTTTCTTTAAGCCTCGTTTGAAGAATGACAGGTCTTAACGCTCAGGAAACATCAAAGCAGGGAATCAATCCGCTTACTATCCAATGCATTCACTTTGTCATTCTGTATTCTGTATCAGCCCATATACGTCCCACTGCAGGGCACGGGCCTACTCTACAATCGAAAGTACGATTGAGAGTGTCCACTCTCACCACTCTCACTTTGTCATACCACTATAAAATCATTATAATAATAAAATATTGAAAAATACTAAGCATAAACATCAAATCGCCATAAACTCATAACTTCTCCAATATTTGAAGGAAATAAATGTATGTAGGGATGGCACACTCGAGACTACTGGGAGCTGCTTTTACGTGATTCGTTCTTGTAAATTGGTGAAATAAGTGGTGTTACGTGTGGAAACTGGCGTACTTTATTAGATTATTGATAGTTAGAAAACGCCCTTGTATCGTGAGTGTGTTGGGCTGGTCGGGTTAGGTTTGGTGTGATACTGGGTGTATCTAAATTGAGAACGAAAACGAAGCCTTGCTAGTTTTAGTGACTAAAAACACACTGAACTAAAAATTTCGCGACAATTTTCTTGTGATATTTTATGTATCGTCATGTTTGGGTGGTAAACCAATAGGTTTCACAAATATAATAAGTTAAACCCTTGCGTACGTAGCATCTTTAATAATAAAAGGGTGTTGTACATTATTATTTCAGGAAAAACTTTGTATTTACCATCCAAATACGACGATAGGAAAAAAAAATACAAATAGAATTCGTCGCTTTATTTTGCAAAATTATTAGTTGCACTGTGTCTGTAGTCACGGTTTAACATTATTAATTTAGATAGTGTAGGTGCATTATGAAAGTATTTAAAAATGTTGAATAGTTCCAAGAAATAAATTTATATTATAAAGGCTATGGAGACATGATAACATGAAATGAAAATACGGAGACGGACTTCTTGTCCCGGCACGGATTTTATATAAAAAATATTAAATAATATTTAACGGTAACCATGTATAAAATAAATTAACACATTTTAGTAATTGAAACATACATAATATTATAAACTTAGAACCTTATTGATACATGTTGCCATGGATACAGTAATTCCAATTATTAACCAGAAAGCATCGTACACCAAAATTAGCATTAAACATAATAAATTACTCACAAAACCCAGATCTACTCTACCGAACTTATTAATAAAGTCTTTCCCGAAGATATCGAAGTCCGTGCAGAAATCTCAGGAGCTCTCCAACTCTTCCTTGTTTTTCTTCTGACAACCGCCAACTGTATTTCCTCCAATGTTGCCGGATTCAAATATTCATAACATATAAAATCATGTATAGCAACACAAATACAGTGTTATGAACTTCGGCGACAACACATGGGATATTTTTGTGATTGTCGACTTTTGTTACAATATTTTCTTCGTACAGTTTTAAATATGAAAATACGGATTGAAAAATTTTAATTAACTCACACCGTGGATCGTGGATAATTGAGAAGGTGAGATGTGGCAGAATATATGTATTACTTGTTAAATAAATTATATCACACTTTACACTGAACTGTTTGTCCATATTCATAAATTGATCCAGGTCAAATGTCTGTGGCGGGAAATTTCTGTTAAATCATGCTAAACAATAATACATTCAAACAATGCACTATTTCTATGAATTGTATCTGTTCCCGCACCCGGTATGCTATAGGTTTTACAACCGAGTTTTACCATTGAAAAAGAGCCACAAATAAAATTCTAGAAAATATTCTCCTTATCTATAAATAATAATTCAATTGATCGTATATTATTTAAACATCAATTAAATTAATAAAACATAATTAGTCTCAACATAAATATAGACGAACTCAGCTCTCATCCAGCACAAAACGCTAGCAATTACAGAATTAACATATAACAATAATCTAGTAGGTCCCCGAGAACGTTGCCAAATTAAATATGTGCTTAGTTCTTCGAGGGTGTTGGGTGGGAACGGGAGGGGTAATTCGGTCGGGTAGCTCCGTGATGCCCTAGTGTGCTTTTGTTGAATATTAATTATGACATGTCAGTTTTGGTTAGAGCTGCGATATTGCGAGAATATAAGCGATGAAAATTATTAATTATTTACATTCGGAGATAGTGTCGCGTGTGATTCGGATTCAGATAGGTCGAAAGGGTAAAAGGGAATTTTTAAATAACGTAGGGAGGAATCTTGATTGTTTGAATAAATTTTAACCGTCGAAGAAACGTAGTACTGAGTTGTGCTTTTAACATTATCATTAAGTATTGGACTTTTCAACTATATGTAATTCATTTCAATCTTTTTCTTGTCTGAGCTCTCAGTCACCCATCCCAAAGACAGAGAGTGAAAGACAATGTGAAAGAGGCAGTAGAGCATACTAAAATTGATCTCTCTATTTTTCATCGAGTAGTATACTCGTAGATCGTATTTTAAGATTTATATGACTAATGAATAATCAAGAACCACAAAAGAACAAACTTTTAATAGTAATTATTTAGGAATAACAGTAAACACCTATCATTACTGAAGCACAAAGTCATGTACTTTGAAAATATTTATCTTTCATGCAATATATTTTCCACGCAAAGATGATCAATATTAGCTCAGACACTAGCAGTAATTTCTTCAAAATACACAATAAGTATTAGTATTATTTGGTTTCCATTCTTTATTTTCTTTTTTACACTGCCCTCTCTTTCTCTTTCTTTTAAATCCATCCCATGGTTGCCTGTAAGACATTGCTTTAAGCGATAAGACCGCCATTTGTACTTTTTTTTACATACATACATAAACTCACGCCTTTTTCCCAGAAGGGATAGGCAGAGGTGCCTGGACACCCACATTTTGCCAGTATGTTCCGTCCCACTATGTGATAGGTGGCGAGCCTATCGCCATATCGGGCACAAATTCCTGGCTCCGGGCTGATAATGAATGGGAAAATCCAATATCACTTTGCCCGACTCGGGATTCGAACCCGAGACCTCAGCTTTGCAAGCGTACCTTGGTACAATTACGCCACCGAGGCATTACTTTTTTTGTTTCTGTATATTGTATTATTTATGTGCACACTATGGATTTAAATAAATAATAACGTAACCGACGAACATAAAATTGAAACCAAAACTGTATTTATTCCAAAAGATAGTACGCAATTGCCTATATCGACTTATAACACATTTAGCATATCTTCGTGTATATTGATCAGCATACTGAAACCGTTGTAACTTACCATCGAGTAGCTGCCAAAATCAATAAGCGTGCCTCATGCATCGCAATGTACAGACGTTACGAAGTATAATCGAGTCACAAACTCCACTACATGATACCCAGTAAAGAGTACGTTAGTTAACCAAATTTTGTCGAATTTGGCACTCGCCCCACGATCGTTCGTTTGGAGGCCGATGTGAGCTGCTTTCTAATTTCTTTTTATGTTGCGTAATGCCTTTTAATTATTCTGTTATGTCAGCTCGGCGCGTATCAAACTAAGCTCGTTATTTAAGGATTATGACATTTTTATTCAGGATTTGTATAATGAAGGGAGAGCTAAAACGCTGAGTGCTTTTTACTGGTGCTAGGTCTCTCATATGTGAGAGTCCTCTTGAATAGGTACAACCGCAATGTCTATTTCTCTCGCCAAACAGCAGTGTAAATATACTGTTGTGTTCCGGTTTAAAGGAAATTTCCTTCAGCATCTTAATTAAGCGATACGACCGCTCATGAACAGTGCCAAAACCAAACACCTTGAATTACAAAGCAATACCTGGCATTCCACTGCACTCGCCATCCTATGACATAAGATGTCAAGTATCAATATATCCAATAGTTCCTCTAGCTACAATATCCTTCAAATTGGAACACAAAAGTGCATTTACATATAGACATTGCGGTGGTACCTACACAGGCGGCCTGTCACATATGAGAAACCTACTAATAGTAAACAACTAACTTTAAACGGAATTACTCCAGTTTGTGTTTGACTTTTGAAATTTGATTTGGGATTATAAATACCTGTAAACTTGTTAGTTGTTTAATACTAAAGTAGCCTAACAATTTTCCGCGTATAATATGTATTTTATTTAATGATTTAGTTTAGACTCAACTATGACCGAGTTTTTTAATGGGATAATCTTAGTTACATTGGAAACCTACATTGGAAAGGAGACGGCATTAAAAACAGGCATTAACAAAAAAATAGAAACTTGGCTTCTACAAGAGTAATGTTCTATGTTATATCAGCCTAAATTTGGCCCACTGCAGGAGTTGGGCCTCTTTTGCAACACGAGCACGACTAAGAGGGGTTAGGCCATACAATCTACAAGGCTGACTTGGCTGCAAGTGTATTCTCACCAATAAAGGCTAGTGGCTAGTGTTTCGACATGACTGCGCCCGTGTGCTGATAGATAGCTGATAGAGACAATGAGCCGCATCTCTAGATTTACTCGTAATATAAAATAATCCATAGCTAACATGGTATTTTAAACATAAATAGTTTTAGTTTTAGGTTACACATCAAGATAGAACTTATTCCAAATAAGTTATACCTTCAATAGTATAACTGTGAAGACTATATCAAATTTTGTGCAGCACTTTTAGTGCGATACGCGTACAAACCAACAAATAAAAAATCTATGAAGAAAACAAGCGATGCAAGTTGGTTTTTCTGCATCAAAGTAACAAATATATTCAACAAAATGCTGAATCTGCCAGCTCATCGCAAGAATTTAGCACACTGTTGTGAATAATCCCCTTGAAGAACGCAAAACTGATCCACGATATGCAATTGAATATCAATGAGGTATGAATGCAAGCCGAATGTGGTACGTGCAAGCCAAATGAAAGCAGAGCGCGGCGTCAGAGAGCCGTCATTTGAGTAAATCATTAGTGCATGGATAATCCAACGATTTGCTGCTAGTATCTCCAATGAATATTTGATATTTGTGGCTTTTATAGATTAGATTGCTTTGATGCAGGGACTAACGTAAAATCTCCACCTGCATTTACGTTCGTGGATGATATTCGTGTTTGTAGACCATACTAATTAGATGCATTTGCGTATTGTAATGTCAATTCTGGGCATGATTACGTTTTTGGTTTTGTTACTTTATTGACGACTAGTTTTTAAAAAGGAGTAGTGTCTGGCTGTAGTTTTGTTTAGAGTAAAGTTTCAATAAAATAACTCGATCGAAGTGGTACGTTCTATAAGTAAGGTTACCAGAGAGCGGAAAGTTGGTGGTAGGTTATTTTAAGCGTCCTTACATCGACCACCGTATGTGAGCCAGTCAAGTGTGTCATGTTTCAAGTTTAGTTTGTGCTTTAATGACGGAAATGTGTACGATAAATCTAACAAGCGTGGATACTTTGTTAATTAGATTTCTTTGATTGCGCTGTATGACGAGACGAGCAAGGCATTCGCCTGATGGTAAGCGAGACGATCGCTCATGGACAGTATCAAAGCATTCTACTGCGCACCATCCTGACACAAAAGATGTTGAGTTTTAATATGTCCAATTGTTAGTTTAGCTCCAATGTCTTTCAAACCGGAAACAGTGCATTTACACTGCTGTTCATGTTTTGCTAATTTACACGTGAATTACTTTGGTGTAACAAATTTCCACCATCTTGTACTTTGGTCGTTATTCGTATTATCCTTCCTTGTCAGCCTTCAGCAATTTCACTGACCGAACGAACCGTGACGGCAAAGTCGTCACTCCGCGTCGCTTGTGACGTGCATGTGACGTTTCATTTCCGCCTACGTAACTGGTTAAATTACATATGAGACTTTTGCTTTTCCTTTAGGCTGTATTGATTTTCCTTACGCTAAGTAACATGGTATATAAGTCGGCTAACCCGCATTAGGCCAGCGTGGTGGATTATATGGCCTAACCACTTTCAATCGTATTCTCGATTGTAGAGGAGGCCCTTGCACTGCAGTGGGACGTATAAGGGCTGTTACAGATAAGTAAATTGGAGATTTTGTGAAGCAAATAAATAAAAATAAAATAAATAAATAACACCAAACAGTCACATACATAGTCCTGACCCCACACTAAGATCGAGTCTTGTGTCGTGGGTATCAGGAACTACGAGAGACTTTTTGGTCTCACAAACACCCAGACCCGGAAGAAATATTTATAAATATAAAGACGTAGCCAAATTTCACTTCTTGTTTTTAGTCATTAAGCCCGCCAAACGGGCAAACAGGTCACCTGATGGTAAGTGATCACTACCGCCCGTGAATATGCACAACGCTTAGCTTATTGATGTGCAGGCACATCAATCGGGAGGGAAATAAAAATAATAGGAAAAGGAAAGAGCTATTAGGTATCCAGCGATTTTAATGAATTGGAAATAAATTATTTTTCTTCAGGCTCAAGTGTACATTACTTGTATCGTAGGTCATATCGAAGGATTTCCATAGTATCCTTGCAGGATCTATTTTTTAAAAAATACTCTTATATATACATGTATACAAATCATCATTATCGTCTTAATTAACATACATTTATATATTTGAGCTTGTAAAACAAAGATTTAGCCGAGTTAATAATCTCCTCTCTTCTTAAGTCGGTTCAAAAGTGGCATTTTCCAGAAAATATAAAAAGAATATATTAAGGATTTCATTAATTAGATCCAGAAAAAGTCTGCTTATTTTTTAAGAAATTTCAAATTTAAATTCTTTAGATAAACTAAATAAAACTATTCAAATTAAATTAATGTTCTTCTTCAAGTTACTAAATCCCTGCCAAATTAAATCAAGCGGTATCTTGCAAACTATCTGGCCTGCTTAGCTAAGTTTAGCACATTGTTAAGTTTAAATGCGCCGCAACTTATCTGCAAATCTCAGCGTAACCGCATTTTGGTGACCCGGGAATAAGTTGGGGTAACTTAGAAAATGTTTTTTGTTTAAAAAAAATTTTAACGTTTCACAATTTTTATATTTTTAGATCTAAATAGAACGTCTCATATATACTTATAATTGTCTATCTATATAATACATAAATGTCTCTAGATTAAGTTTCTAATTTAAACGCTGAATTATTCACATTTAGGAAGTTGCTTATAATAGGTCACTGAAAATCTTTTTGGGAGACCTACGTTCAACAGTGGTTTCATTGGCTAAAAAGAAGATGCTCTATAGTCTTTAGGTACACCACATTTTTTTTACAGATTATTTTACAGACATTTTTTCTGTCAAAATTTATTAGAAACACTAATCCTAATAGCAATATTTTTCTAAACACAGTATACAAGACAAATACTTGACTATACTTATAGATAAAGAAAACCCGCAAAAATCAACCGTCACCAGTCACCTACGCTTTATAAAGCACTGAACTAACATGAATTTTAATCGCGTTTCTCACGCGTCGCCGTGCATCCAGGCCGAGGGGATCCTAGGTCCCGCCCTAAAGCCTAGTTATTATATTGCACACTTCCATTCACACCTGACCTAGTACGCAAAAGTTTTCCTTAGTGGGAAGGTTTTTAATGACAGCGAATATTAGTTGCCGGGGTTTTTTAAGGGTAAATAATGATGTAAAAGCATTGCTTCCAATAAGGCTTGCAGTAGATGCATAAGAACAAACAGACAAAACAAAACAAAAACAAAAGAATAAACAGTATATAAAGATGATTATGTCGACTAACAACGAATAGCCTGACTCCAGTGCGTACTTTATATTATGTTAACACCTTCGATCAAATATACCATAGATTATAAGTAATTTAAAGCAATAAGGTTTATTGTTACCTGAAGTTGATTATAATTTAGGTTTTTTTGCTACATCTCGTAGTTCGAAATTCAAATGTACCCTAATGCAACCTCGGCCACTTTTGGCGTGTGATTTTGTTCCGGACCTTGTATCTAGTATAATATATTTGATCGAAGGTTAACACAAACACGTTTCACATCATTTCAGAAATTAGAACAATTGTTTTGTTGACAAAAGCCAGACCTGAATAAAAACATGTATCGGAAGAACGAGCTCGCGAACTCTCGTTGCTCCATTTCTTTTATATATTTAGTGAATTATAGGAGGGTAAAGAATAAAATATGTACAACAAAGCATCTACAAGCAATAATTTAAAAGTAATAACCAACTTTTCATTCCCTCAGAGGTGAGCCACAAAAGTGCATTTCATTTATCGTCAGCCAATAAGCTGAAACCTTTCAGATGAAGGTATTACATTGATGGCTTTCGCGGAATTAGAAAAACTCGCTATGATCGGCAGCCCGCAATCTATGCATTAGTCTGATTGAACCGCAAATGATACGGTTTTATTAATATAAAAGGTATAATGGACGTTTCCGTGTTTACATGCCTTTTTGCGGCTAACTGTGTAATTACCATGTTTGAAGTGGAGTATTAGGATTAACGAAATAATCAATATTCATTACATTTATTTGTTTTTTATTTGATTTTATAATGTTATAAAAGACCGCAATGTAAGGTATACAATAATTGAAGACAGTACTCATTTCGTTAACCACTAACTAGCGTTAGCAAAATTTTAATTTATTTTACATTTTTATTAAAATATTTTTTGTGTCGTTTACATTGTTTTCTTTATTTATTATTTTAAACAGATATACATAATTTACAACAAAGTTGCTAACAAACCCCATAGGTACCCCCAATTTGACTGTAAAAATAGGATAAGATTTTTTGTGTATTTTTTCATTTTGTG
Source organism: Hyles lineata (assembly GCA_030180105.1). NCBI lineage: Eukaryota > Metazoa > Arthropoda > Insecta > Lepidoptera > Sphingidae > Hyles > Hyles lineata. The sequence goes on from JARJEE010000029.1 coordinate 3,632,038, forward strand.
TTGTACAATAAAGATAAAAAAATAAATCAATAAAATAGGTTTATACTAGAGATATCGCGAGTTAACAACAGCATCAAAACGTAACAAAAGATAACTTTATAATATCAACTTGCACTTCATAAAACATGGGAGTTAATTTCAAAATTCCCGATTCAGTAAACAGTGTAGAGACATTAAACAAAAGAAAGTTATTGATTGTTAATAAAAACGTTTTCAATTTATACTTAAAATTAGAAGTAATTTTTTATCAACCAAGTAGTAAGACAAATCGTTAATTATTTATTTATCAAATGTAAAGATTAAAGCACTCGATTATACTTTGATAATGTATTAAAAGCCATCGAAGTTAATAGGGCAAATTAGGAAAATAAACTGGGTAAGAGACTCCACATCACAATACCCTTTTATATGATTAGTTTTAGTATAAAGATTTAACAAGACATTTTCGTTGTAAACATGTACCGTTGTATTGTAGCCATTATGTCGGCTAACAGATGGTGATTCATTGTCAAAGCGACCCTTACATCTATCTGCCGTCAGAGTATTGTACACTTTGAATTATGTTTTCTTTGTTGCGAAGATCGTATGTTATAGCTGGACAATTTACAACGCGTATCTTGATATGTTTTGGGCCAGTTGGTATGTGAGCTGTGAATGTGATATTGTCGTTTCGATTTCCAGGTATGGTGTGTTCTACCGCCTATCATGTTGAATGCTCAGAGGAATTGTATCTAATAGCATGGGATGGTCTGAAGCCATTCGATACTCTGCCTGAATGGCATTTACGCTTACCATCAGGCACAGAGCAGTCATTATGCCTTGCCAGAGTAAAAAACCTCAATTCGTGAGGGTTTAGCTGTGTTACTGATTTTTAAGATACTTCATAGACTACCACAACAAGCATTTAACTTAAGCGGACAATAGATTATCGAATTATAACTCAGGACTCTGCAATATATTAAGATAATTTCAAAAATGCATAATATCTCACCAACCACATGTAATGTTATTGTTTATTTAATGTTACTTGTTACTCTATATATCTAAAAGCTTGTTTAACTTTACAAATGTAGCTTTACTTGTTAATTAATTTTCGGGCTATAATTATTGTCCAGAAATTTGTATTAATTAATGGTTTCTGTATTCATGCATGGTAACCTTTGTTTGATAAATAAATAAATGAATATATTTAAAAATATCGATGAGCTCAAGTAGTCGTCGTTATAATATGCTGTGATGTTATTTTCTCCAGAAAATCAATATTTACTTACAAGCGAATATTGAGTAACACAATTTTTTATTTCACGTCTTTTTCACTCTCCCACCCTCTCATTCTCTCTTATGCACAAAAAGTCTTCGCTCAACAAAGATCTTTCCATTTTTTTTTTTTTCTTGTCTTTCCTTTCTTATCCCACGAACTTCCCTAATCGCCTATTGAAAACCATTTACCGTCACTGATTTTTCCAATCATAACTTTTCAATCCCACATCATGAATATCAATCCAAACAATATGAAGCTGTAATCAATTAGTGCTTACCATCAGGTGTCCGCTTACCGCTAAAGTAAAATAAAGTCTCCATTCTTCTAACTTTACAGACGGATAAAAACACAAAGCATGAAAAATTGCCATCCCCGCGAGACCATTTCATAACTCGCTACAAACAGCGGAGAATCCGTTGGAAAATTTCATTATTAAGAGTAAATTAAGACAAATTAGCTGAAGTAAACAAAGAATATCGAAATGAAGATGGTACTGTTATAGAAATAAACAGTGCTTTTTACCAATGGTATTAAAAATTATGGCATACGATTGAAGTAGCGAAGATTGAGCAGAAAAATTGTATGTAATGTTGTGATAACGCTAGGAAAAACGCAGAAAAATATTATATTTTAAAACTACCGTTCATCAATGAAATTGAAAAAGTTTTCATGTTTTTTTGCAAGCTGCATACTATAGGCTCTGAGTTTGATCTCCATTGAGAAACAAATGTTTGAGTGATTTTGGATTTGTTTTCATATGCGTTTTATGAGGCCGTAAAGTTCCTCGTTGGTTTTTAATATTGACATTTTAAGATTAATATATGTATGTATGCATGATACAAGAAATTTTTGCATGGATTTATAGTACAGTGCCATTTTATTACCTAATTACGGACGTGAATGTAGGACCACACAATTGAAAACCCACCACATCTACTCTAATAGATTGTACAGAACTTGACTTATCGACCAGTTACGCCAAGACACGGTTGTCCACACCATAATATAGCTAAAATCCACTCTCTGGCACATCTGTACAATTTGCTTAAATAGTCTATGTCCAGCGCCGTGCCAAAACAGTGGTACACTTAAAGCCAGGATTAGTCACAATTTATTACTGTCAAGTGCAAAAAGGTGTTAAAGTGGACGGAGGGAGGAAATAATTTAAATTATATCTATATTTATGTTTGGCATAATTTATATTAAAATTTAGAGTGCTGTCAGGTTGGAAGATAGATATCCTTTAGGATCCTTTAGGGTTTTCGAATGTGTAAGTCGTGAATTCACTTTTAAATTATCGAAGAATACAGAGTTGTCACTTGTAAAGACCGCTAACAATTTGCCAAAGTTATATCAGTGCCTAGAAATAAGGGAAGGATTTAGTCACGATGGATAACAATTTCAGTTTCAATAAATACATAAATTATATTTTACGATTCGGGAATTAAATCAACTCTTATAATTGCCATAAGAACAACGGAATAATAACCAATAACTTCCTCGAAAATATAGTGACAAGTTTATGAATATGTCTATGGGTTAGTGGCTGGTTCCGGCTCTGCCTGGGTGCATATATACTTTTATTTTTAAGTATTCTCTAGCCTACATTCATGAGGGATAATCAGGGAAATTTGGATTCTAATATTGTAAAAGAATTTTTTCTCTGTACAATGTTGGTTTAGATTTTTTTTATTGCAGTAGTATGAAGAAACGATTATGCCATCCTCGTGATGGTAAGCGATACAGCCGCTTATGGGCAGTAGTAATGCTTGGTAGTTACTCTGACTACAATATCCTTCACACCGAAACACAACGGTGCATTTACATTGCTGTTTGACGGCAAAAATAGACATTGCTGTGGTACTCACCTAGGCGGCCTCTCACATATGAGAGGTATCTCACCAGTAAGATATAGTATTGATTGTATAGTATTGATTACTTCATACATAATTTTTAAACGGTACGCCTTGTATCCCTATGCTCCCCATAAGGGTGTAAGTTTACTACCGTTTGCCGAGTATAAACACTTAATAGAGATACGTGTGTGCTGGTTTACAGCCGGTGTGATATTTATACGCCACTTGGGAGGACTTGTGACTCCGATGAGGCACTGGTCTTATGTGCGCATGTACTTATATGTTACTAGTCAGTGTTTACGAGATTCTTAGGTAAGATGGTAATTTTATTGTAAAGGAAAGACCTGGGTTCATAAAAAATCATTATTGGTAATACGAGTGGAAGCATCATTTTTCAAATGTCACAGATAAATAAATAATATAATAAATAACTACATCAATTAATTTAGTCTTGTGTCGTGGGTATTAACTACTAGAGCCTTTTCGTTCTCACGAATACCCAGACCCGAGAAAAATACTTGTGGTCATGATGTCATGGTGTGGTCGTGGTACATGGCTAATGAGTACTGTTTAAGATGTATTGAAGGGTTTACGGGTCACTAAGAAAGACACACGCCCACGATTTTTAATGTTAATTTTGTAACCGAAATAGTTGATGATCTAATGATCCCAAATACTAGAAAATGTAACTACCCTAGCCTTCAATAAACAATATACAACTTGGAACTCGGATCTTTACAAGTCTATTACTCCTAATCGATATTTCACATGGACCGTAGTTGACGTCACTTTACCGTATAAAGCAAGCAAATAAAAGTGTCCTTTCCTATCCCACAGGACGCGTTCATGCGTATCGCTTGCCCTGAGCGGACATTCACCTTTATTTATACGTATTTTATTAACATTCCTGTGATATACATACATAGTTTTTTTATATTGACATAATTTTGTCATACATCTGAAGGAAACCAGAATGTGATACAGAGTAACTACCTGTTTTCGACTGATAAAAGATAGAGAAAAATGGCATATAATAGAGGCCTATGCCCAGCAGTGGGACCTTACAGATTGAGGATAATGATGATATTTCACCATCCCGTTTCCTTTTCTTTACCCTTCCGATTTAATGGTCCGGCAACACATCCATGATCCAAGCGTTGTGGATGTTCATGGGCGACAGTGATCATTTACCATCAGGTGACCTGCTTACTCGTTTGTCGGAATACAAAAACAGTGAAAGATGTAATTATTTCAGATTGCTCTAAACTGGATATCTGTATCAGCCCATATACGTCCTACTGCGGGGTACGGGCCTACTCTACAATCGACAGTACGATTGAGAGTGGTTAGGCCATATAGTCCACCACGCTGGCCTAGTGCGTGTTGGCGGACTTACATACCATAGAAATTATTATAAACCGCTATGGTATGCAGGTTTCCTCACGATGTCTTCCTTCACCGTTTTAATGCGTGGTGATTGACTATCAATACCCACATGACTCCTAAAAGTCAGAGGTGTGCCCTGGGATTTGAACCCGCGACCACTGTTAACATGTTGGCAGCCGCGTCTGGTCCGTTTATCAACAGACCACCACGCACTTTAAATAATTAAAATAAAATAAACTGGATATATATTGGCTAAACCCAAATTGTGACGCATTTCCGCGGGTCAATAAGATGGTACGAGTATTTAGTTCTTGCCTATGTTTTATTGAAGTAAAAAAGTATATCGCCAAATGTATTTATTAAATTATATTCTTAAGTTCCTCTACTGTTATTAATCTTTTCATACAAGCTTGTCAAGTACAGAAGGAAATATTACCTTTTTTAATTATCTTTTTAGTAAAAAATTCAACTTTACATTTACTTATACATAAAAAATTGTAGATACTCTAATGGGGCGCCGAAAAACGAAAAGCGATGGTATATTGAATTTGTAATGTAATTGTTCCTACTGTACCTTTGTGAATTACTTCGATTACTTTAAGTAATCCGTGAAAACGTAATGGAGTGTACTCTAATATTTTTTACTTTCAATTTATCTGTACACTTGTTTGAATTCCCAATAAATAATAATAATAAAAAAAACGTAATAACACACTATGAGACAAACACGATGCCTGAGGCATTTTACATGACTACAACACAGAACATAAATAGGTACCTACTTGTATATTAACAGCCTTATACATAGACATTATAAACCTATTTAGGTTATCGAATATTTTTTCCCTTTCAAATGGCTTAATGCGGTTTGACAGACTTTACATGCTTTATAATTTTTTACGAATTGCGTTGGTATGCAATTTTCCTGACGATGTATTCATTCTCCATTATAGTTGAGTGTATTTATATTTACAAAAAGTATAAACTACTAGTAAGAAATTGTAGAAGTTCCTGCATCACATTGCTGATAGTAACTGCCAAGACGATAAAGCACAAGATACACTGCATATTGGATTCTAACTTTGCCAAATTCTTTCCAACAAGGATTTAAATTTCACATGACGTCATACACGCAGAGAAACGCTTCAGCGGAATTCAACCCGCCATCAAAGCGTTCGCCGCAAACCCGTCCAAGATATTATCCTTTAAAATGTCCCGTGCACGTACGTTCTTTATTCCTAAACGTGGAGAGCGCCGCAGTTTTCTCAAGTGGGGTCCTTTTGGCCCTCATTATTTTTTGAGCAAGGTATTCGGCCACCGAGTGGGCACATTTTAGAGGGTTAACGTAACGCAAAGGCCAAATAATGGACACTGATGGCCCGCCCGTTTCAGCTGTTCGTGATAAATGCTGAATTTATTTCCACGTGTTATAAAGTAACAATAACCCTCCATTCGTTTTATGCGCTGTTTGCGCGCGGTGTAATGGTTGTTTACGGGAAACGTTGTCAAAATTATTCGAAATATATTCAAATGTGTGGGAGATGGGGGGTTAAAGGCATTTTTGTGACAGTTTTGCGGTTGTATGGGTTCGAACTCAGAGGTTTTTTGGTAAATATCTTGAATTGCTTGTGTCTCGACTAGCATGATTAATTTTAATCTGTCTGTAAATACAAACTAGTGTATTTTTTATTTTTTTTTATTGCTTTGAATGGCGAGACGAGCATGCCGTTCGCCTGATGGTAAGCGATACGACCGCTCATGAACAGCAGCAAAACCCAAACAACACCTTGAATTACAAAGCAATGCTTGGCATTCCACTGCGCTCGCCATCCTGAGACATAAGATGTTAAGTCTCAATATGTCCAGTGGTTACTCTGGTATTTAAGAGGCACGCCGACTTTTTGTGTTCAATGCTAATTCTTTGCGTTCTCCTATTGGTTATTGCTGAAGTAGCTGCAGTAGTTACCTGAGCAATATTTTATATTAATTTCATGTTGAAAAGAAATCAGTTCAACTGTATATTAGGTGCCAGCAGGACCACGTATATTTTTATTTTAATTTTCTAAGACAATATTTTACGTTACGCATATCGTCTTAAAATAAATACGCCTTTCTTCTAATTCGGACATAGAATCTTATTATAAATAAAAACTGTTTTAGAACGTGGAAGAGGATGTGAAAGTAATATAATCGGCTATTTTAAAGCTACAATTTTCGTTTTGGTTTGATAGATTATTACATTCAGCTTTATAGACAGACCGGTAGGCCTCGATACTATTTACATTAATCACAAACTTAAAGAGGCCTAGACAGTGTTTTAATTAAGCAGGAACTGAGCTGAAGAGATGTAAAAGCAATAAAATTTATGGAAATTCTCATCTTTTATACACTTCAAACATAACATGAACGAAATGAATATTATTTTCCCGGCTAGCAACCACTGCATAGAATGATTAAAATCTTGTCATGTTTCGGGCTTACCTGTATATTCACTTGCCTTCGGGTAATCTGTTCGCTCGTTTGCCAGACTTTTGGAAAATAAAAGATTCCGTACACTTTTCATCAGATGCATTGTAATCTCTTTTAATTTAATTAATTTATTTTTATTAATTTATTTTTATTTTTATTACTTCATATGTAATGATTCCATATCAGCCCATACACGTCCCACTTACTTACTTTTGATACTGGTACTGGTGCTGGTTACTTGTGGTAGGTCTCTCATATATGAGAGGCCATCTGGGTGGGTACTACCGCAGTGTCTATTTCTCCCGTCAAACAGCAATGTAAACGCACTGTTGTGTTTCGGGTTGAAGGGCATTGTAGCCAGAGTAACTACTGGACATATTGAGACTTAACATCTTATGTCTCAGGATGGCGAGCGCAGTGGAATGCCAAGCATTGCTTTGTTATTCAAGGAGTTGTTTGGTTTTGCTACTGTTCATGAGCTGTCGTATAGCTTACCATCAGGCGAACGGCAGGCTCGTCTCGCGATTCAGAGCAATAAAAAAAAACAACAGGCCACCACGCACTTGCATGCATAATTATATAATTATTTGAAAAAAGTAATCATATGTGATGATTCATCATCATCATCATATCAGCCACAGGAAGTCCACTGCTGAACATAGGCCTCCCCCAATGATCTCCACAATGACCTGTTGGAAGCGGCCTGCATCCAGCGACTTCCTGCGACCTTAGTCAGATCGTCCGTCCACCTTGTAGGCGGGCGTCCGACACTTCGCTTGCCTGTACGTGGCCTCCACTCGAGAACCTTTCGGCCCCAACGGCCATCGGTTCTACGAGCTATGTGCCCGGCCCACTGCCACTTCAACTTGCCAATCCTATGGGCTATGTCGGTAACCTTGGTTCTCCTACGGATCTCCTCATTTCTGATTCGATCTCGTAGGGAAACACCGAGCATAGCCCGCTCCATGGCTCGTTGAGTGACTTTGAGCCTTTTAATGAGGCCCACAGTGAGAGGCCACGTCTCGGTGCCGTATGTCATCACTGGTAACACACAACTATCGAAGACTTTCGATTTTAAGCACTGAGGTATTTTGGACGAGAAGACGTCGCGAAGTTTCCCGAACGCTGCCCAACCGAGTTGGATTCGCCGATTGACCTCTCTCTCGAAGTTGGACCTGCCTAACCGGACCACTTGTCCTAAATAGACATATTCGTCTACAACTTCGAGAGTCGAGCCCCCAACTCCAATGGGGGTGGGCACAACATGGATATTCGACATGATCTTCGTTTTATCCATGTTCATTTTAAGACCCACCTGTTGGGAAACTCGATTAAGGTCTTCGAGCATAGTGCTAAGGTCTTCCAGCGATTCTGCCAAGACTACAATATCGTCGGCAAATCGAAGGTGAGTAATATACTCGCCGTTGATGTTGATGCCGAATCTTTTCCACTGCAAGAGCTTGAAGGCATTTTCCAGCGCGGCAGTGAACAGTTTCGGAGATATGACATCTCCCTGTCTCACGCCTCTCCGTAGTGGAATAGCCTTCGTACTCTGATCATGTACTCGGACCGACATGGTGGCGTTGTTGTATATACACCTCAACACTTCGATGTACCGATAGTCTATGTGGCACCGCTGAAGAGACTGTAGCACAGCCCAGGTCTCGATCGAATCAAAGGCTTTCTCATAGTCCACAAACGCTAAACAAAGCGGCAAGTTATACTCCTCGGTTTTTTGTATAACTTGCCGAAGCGTATGGATGTGGTCTATGGTACTAAAGCCTTTTCGGAAACCGGCTTGTTCGGGAGGCTGGAAGTCATCAAACCTGCGTTCGAGACGATTTGTGATGACCCTTGAAAACAACTTATAGACATGGCTCAGGAGCGAGATGGGCCTGTAGTTCTTCAGCAAAGTGTTATCACCTTTTTTGAAGAACAGTACCACCACGCTCCTGCTCCATGCCTCCGGCGTTGAGCCCTCGAGGAGAACGGAATTGAAGAGCCTCTGAAGGACTTTCAGTACCGGCGTTCCGCCCGCTTTCAGAAGCTCTGAAGTGATTCCGTCTTCACCCGGCGCCTTGTTGTTTTTAAGTTGTTTGAGGGCCATCTCAATCTCAAACAGGCTGATGTCCGGGATATCATCGCTAAAGTGTCGGATTAACTCGGCTCTCGGGTCTTCGGCCGAGCTAACAGTAGGTTCGGCAACCGAGGTGTAAAGCTGTCCGTAGAACCTCTCGATCTCTCTTAATACCTCTGCCCCAGTCGATACCACGCGGCCATCATCCGTTTTCAGCCTAGACAACTGGCTTTGCCCAATAGACAAGTCTCTTGCAAACACTTTGGAGCCTCCGTTCCGCTCAATTGTCTCCTTAATGCTCACAATATTGTGAGCACGGACATCGTGTCGCAAGGACTTCCAGATCCGTCTATTGAGCCGCCGATATGCTTCGGCGTCAACGGATGACTGCAGCGTCAAAGATCGACGTTCGGCCATGAGGTCAAGAGTCTGGATCGAGAGTTTTTGTGGTCTATCTCTACGGCGAGGTCTAAAATACTTAGATCCCACCGTATGGACAGCTTCTACCAAACCGCTGTTTAACTCGTCCACTGCAAGGTTTTCTTTTAGACAATCAAAGCGATTTGTCAACTCGAGTTGAAAGCTCTCGGGGTTTTGGATATGGGTGCGAGTAGGTCGGAGCGTAGACTTCATCAAGCGGCACCTTTCTAATTGGACGTTGATATTCAATGTGCCCCTAACCATTCGGTGATCACTACCGGTTTTCACCCTGTTGATCACAGAGACATCACTGAACATCCGTCTATTCGTCGTCAAGATGAAGTCTATCTCATTTCTCGTAGAACCGTCAGGACTCAACCAGGTCCATTTCCTGTGAGGCGGCTTCTGGAAAAAAGAGTTCATCGCGAAGAGTCCCTCTTTTTCCAGAAAGTCGGCCAGCCTCTGACCCCTGAGGTTCCGTTGCCCATGTCCAAATTGCCCCACTTTCAACTCTGCATCGCTTCTCTTGCCCAACTTTGCGTAAAGTTGGGCAATGTGATGATTACTTTTTTAAAATTATTATATGATTTCCAATTTTGATTCCCTACTGGTCTGGATACCCACCCATTACAACGTCAACGTGTACCCAAGTTTGAAGTATCTTGGTGCAAGTATTGTACTACGCTTGTGTTGTCTCTATGGATTACATGGATATTGGGTACCGAAAATTTATGAATATATTTTTCTTTTCTCTTTTTTGTTATTTGCCTTAAGATATAAAGATATATTTTTTGTTTAACGTCCCTAACATCACATCATGGCCACACGGAAGACCAGCGCTGGTAACACCAGCACATGCTGAGTCTGGTCCGTTTTTGTAACGATCACTATTTGTATCTCTGTTTATAACTTTTCGTTATATTACATACATACATACATAAACTCATGCCTTTTTCCCAGAAGGGGTAGGCAGAGGTGCCAGGGCACCCACATTTCGCCAGTAGGTTCCGTCCCACTATGTGATAGGTTTTGGTTATATTAGAGTTACAAATTTTAAAAAACTTTCTTTCTTCGAATAATAGTATTTAAAAGCAATAACTAAGAATTCGAGAGCTTAAAATGGTTCAAGTTGTCGCTATTATATAACGGCTATTGTCAACGACGCGAAATGAATTTTATTACTAATAATTAGTTATAACTTTACTATACAACGACAACGCGGAGAACTGACGGCCGATGGGGCCAAAAAGTTCTCGAATGGAGGCCACGTAGCGGGAAGCGCAGCGTAGAAATTCCACCCACAAGGTGGTCAGAAGACCTGGTAAAGGTCGCGGAACGTCGCGAGATGCAGGCTGCCTCCAACACCTCACTGTGGAAATTATTGGGAGAGGCCTATGTTCAACAATGACTTCCTTTGGCTAATGGATGGATGAATACAACGACAACACTTAATAAATTGAATAAAACCAAACGTCACATTCACAATCTGATTGCCCCAACAACACGACGACAAAATACTTAATTCAATATCTCACCTAAAAGTCGCCGGGACATTCATTTCAATTAAGACTTACCTTTATAATTCATCCAATTTTAAGAAACGGCACAATTTTACGATAAAAATACTCGACTACTGAAGTCAATCAGATAGAAATAATACTGGTAATTCAATGGACTGTCACAGAATTAGCCCTCGGGAAAACGGAGATTTACATTTCGTTTAGAAAAAATGGAGAATTTTTTCGTGAAATAATAAAAACATTAAGACGACGCGATGGAGGGAACGTGCAAATCACATTTGTGAAAACGAATTTGTACGTGTGTATGTTCAAGATGTAGGTGTCTAATGTAATTGAATGAATTTTAAAGTGCTGATAGCTTATTTAATGGATTAATTCATGACCTACTTGTTATTATTGTATGGATTGATATACTTCATATACCTGCAATTATTTTTCAAGAACAATTAGGTATACAAATTGTCTTCCACTTCGTTAGGGCATTATGTAGTAATCGATCAAAAGATTTCAGTGATATTTAGGATGTAGGTAGCTTTTATCCTAATTTACGCTTAGATTTCACACACATTTAAAATACTTTTAGACCTCTCCGGTAACTTGGTGGTAGATCTCTCATAATAATATGTGACAGGGCACCACCGCAATATTCAAACAGCAGTGTAAATGCACTGTTATTTTATTCGGAGCAACTACAGGACATAATGAGACTTAACATCTGACATCTTAGGATGGTTAGCATTGGTTTATTATTCACAGTGTTGTTTGGTTTTGCTACTTTCCATGAGCTGTCGTATCGCTTACCAGGCTTACGCTTATCAGGCGAATAGTATGCGCGTCACATCGATATCAATAAAAAAAACCTTCGATATATTTCTTAGTTGTAGTGCACAAAACCAACACACGTAGCACAAAATGTTAAAGAAACAAATAAAAGTATAAAATCCGTATCTATTTCTGTAGAAACGTTTCCAAAGCGTATATTGAAATGCTTAACTGTACCCACAGTATTGATTCTATTCAGGTATGCTATTCAATAAAGTTTTTCTTAGTGAAACGGAGAATTTCAATCAAGCCACTATCTTTGCGCCCGGTGCAGATTCAACAAAGGAATAAAAATCATCTTTGGATGGAAAAAATGAAGTCCGTGGATTACGTTAAAGGAACGCAATTTGTATTTCAAAGACGAGCTTGGAGCATACCGAGGTATCGGTCTGGCCTTTAATTCATATTAAATCGATATTGCAGTTTTGTTGTTTATTTTTTTTTAATGAATGAAACGGTGGTGGAATATCTTTATTTGTGCTAGTGGGCAGAAGTAATATCTGTCATTAAGTAGTATGTGCGATTATCGCGTTTCGAAACGCGTAAATTTTATATTATAATTTAGTTTGGGCAACGCATGATTTTGGTGATTGGTTGCAATCGTCACAGTCGAGGTCCTATTTTGATTTATCTTTTGACCGTACTCTTGTGATAATAGTAGTTAGCATGTATCATTAGGTTCAATGATTTTTACAAAAAAAAAGAAAATAATTGGACAGTTCGTGTTGCTCAGGGAGTTTCTTGCGCCGTTTCTTCTTCACAGCTACAGCACGTTCCGTAGCGGTGGTAACAGAAATTAACAATTAAGATCTTGTGCAAAACTATTTGAATAAAGAATATTTTAATTTTGTTTTGACTATTTTTTCAAACTAGCTCATAATATACGTTGCAACAGTATCGCAACTCATTAAAAGAAATTAAGTAAACAGTTTTTCTGCCCTTTTCTGCAATAAGGTCGGACTCTCATATGCGTTCGTGAACAATTTTTTTTTAAACTCTCCCACCTTTCCACCTCTGTAACTCCTATGTCACAGGATTAATAGTGACACGCAATGTAATGACACCGACCATTGAAGCTCGGTGAGTCAACGGCGATGTCAAACTTTTTTTTATTGCTATGAATGGCGAGACGAGTATGCCATTCGCTAGATGGTAAGCGATGCGACCGCTCACGAATAGTAGCAAGACCAAAGAACACCTTGAACTACAAAGCAATGCTTGACATTCCACTGCGCTCGCCATCTTGAGACATAAGATGTTAAGGCTCAATATGTCCGGTAGTTACTCTGGCTACAATATCCTTCAAACTGAAACACAACAGTGCATTTGCACTGCTGTTTGACGGGAGAAATTGACACTGCGGTGGTACCTACCCAGGCCACCTCTCACCTATGAGAGACTTACCACCAGTAAACTGCTTGTTCAAAGAGCAAAGATTTATCAGTAAAAACAAAAGCAAATCAAAGTGCGTGCCATGTTTATCTGCGATTGAAAGGGGGCTGCATGCTGAGATCGCTTGCAGTCGCATGGAAAACAGCGGTGTGTGCTTACTCCAGCGTTTCATTTTCAATCCAATATGCAATCAACATGAGACTTTGCGCTGGGTTCTTATTCTAACAGTCTTGACGATTAGTATTTGTTTAAGATTGAAAGGAATGGAATATGTTGGGGTTTTCATTTTTAATGTTGGAGTATTTTACAGAATTTAAGTGTAAGCGATAAATTGGCGTAGGTGGATATTTTCGATCGTTATTTTCTTATATGTATTATGCACGAAAAATAATTACAATTCCTATGATATTAGGTCCAGTTCAGTTTAGATGTTTATCTAGACTGGACTTTTAAGGAAATCACATATATCATTTTACTTTCCATAAGCTATGCGCTAAACATAAATTTTGTACGTCATGACATGCAAAACATGTAATTCCTTTTTAGACTGAATATATTGTAAAAAATTATATCATATCTTTATCATATAAAAAAAAACTAGCTGCAATGATCGTTACTTAAGAATAATAAATAAATGCCTCCAGCAATAAGTCTAAATAAATAAATTTAATAAAGGGAAAAGAAAATTACGCACTAAATTGGACAATGTTGAAACTCCAACATTCCAATTTTAGTGAAGCGAACCAAACAATAGATCAGATCAGACCTACTTTACCGATAGAAATATAACTTACTACAGGAATAGTGTCAGAAAACTACTTATCATTCCAAATGAATAATATTGCGAGCAATTGACTTCTTTCTATTTCTCGAACAAAGGAGAGCCGTGTCTGGGCATTAATGAGGCAATTTGTCTCAAGGTACTGCTACAAAAGATGCATGGCTTTTAAATTGAAAGGAATTCAATTTATCGAACTTGCTACGACGGGTAATAGGGTAACTGAATGTTTATTTGTGTTTTATAGCTTTGCAAATAGCAGTTTGTTATTTGTGATGGTGTTGCGAAATTGTTTCAATCTAGGATTTTTTGTATTAGGACGATTGGATAAAAGATTGGCGTATTGTGGTTGCGTCAAGTAACATCTCTGTCTACCCTTTCAAGGATGAAGGCATCAACGTATTAAGGCATTTGTATACAAGGAAAATAAGACGACTTGATAAAAAAGGAAGTGTCTAGATGAAGACCGCTTCTTATTTATATATTTATATAAGCTTTATTGTACACCATAAACAAAACAAAAGGAAACTTCTTGTAAGTTACTGTGGATATCCTAAGAGAGTCTGTCTTCAGCGGCGGACTTCATATAGCTAGTAATAATGATAATTTCGGGAAGAATAGGGTACAGGGCTAACATTAAATATTTCAAACATAGTTAAAAATTATTTATTAAAATTCAATTATAAAGCCCTTACTCCTTTGCAAAGAGAATAAATAAACATTAGAACATAATTAATTATTTAGTCCAAAGATAGAACCGTCCTATTACATTGGAAATGTCCTCTATTACATATTTAACAACCGTAGCTGACTAAATAGTTTGCGGCCGTAAAGCACAATGTATTTATGTCCATATTTGTATTAATATTCGGAACGGGGTTTACGATTACGATCAGTAATAAACCCACTGTTGGTGGCAATAACCACTCAATTCTATTAAGGGCAAATGTCTTACACAATGCCATTCTTTAGAATAGGGTCGGGGTGCGGACAGCGTAGCCGAATACTGAAATGCTGAGGCCGAAACGCTGCCGAAACACAGTATCAAATAGGAACGCAATTATAACTGACTAAGGTTTGTAACATAGGGAGGTTTTCTTATTTTTTGTATCTAATGAGAAAATTGTGTATGTGTTTAACTCTTTAAGTTTTGTAAATAATTAGGTATATGTTATTGTAGTAAGATTGCAGTTAAATAAATGAATTAGTGATTTTAATATCCGCGCAACCACTGTTGTTATAAAATGTGATCGTAAGTTTAAAAAAATAATTAATCAAAATAGCTATGTCGTAGTCTTTCAATAAATTTCAGTCGCTCTCCAATTTATCTCGCGGTAATTGTATGTTTCCTGGGGTAAAAAGTACTCAGTGTATTTTTTATGCGTATAAACTATGTATTTTATAAAAATATTAATATTTTGCTGAATTAAATGTAGAAAAAATCACTTTATGAATATTATTTACGCCTGCCTTTACAAAACCGAATACATAAATAGATTTACTTTAATCAGAGTGACATATTTTTCACTATTATAACATTCTGAAATTCGGCTTTAGCAATTAAAAACTATTTTGACAGCACTATGTTCTTACAGCTTGATTACTCGTGAACAATGTACATCGTGGAATGAGGTTGTCAACATATTGGTTCATTTCGACTGGCATTAGTCGCATGTTATGTGTGTCAGGTACGAGTATGTGTGTTTAATCGTTACTGGATATAGTCATTAGTGAGTGATGGCCTAAAATGGGATAAATAGGATTGGTCACGATTTATATCTAAATACTATATATGTAGTATATTTATATATGTAAGTATTATATATTTATAGTATGTTACCTAGTAAAGTCTATGTATGTTTAGTTTTGTTTGTGTATGATACGAGTAGATAGATCATTAGATTTTTTGTCATAATTTATTTTCTTGACATGTCTACCCCCGTTTATTTACTTCCATTTTGTACATTCCATTCAAAGGTTCTCTGGAAGACATCCCCAAAGGTAATAAGAACGCTGATTGTACTATACATATAGGTTAAGTTTTTTTTGTGTATTTTGTCACTTTTTTATGTACAATAAAGTGTAATAATAATAATGTTGCTTACACCAGGAAAACAATAATTATAATAGCATATAAAACTGTTCAAATCAATGTTACTTTAGAGTGTAGCCTATAATAGCCCACTGCTGAGTAAGGGGCTCCTCTACAACCAAGTTCTTCACGCCGGCCTACTGCGGGTTAGTACCTGCATAGCGTAGAAAACCATGTTATACTTCAACATGGTTTTCTATGTTGTCTTCCATACCATAGATACCTATAGTATGCTGGTTTCCCTACGATATTTTCACTACACTACTATAAACAAAGGAATTAATGACATGAAGAATTTACAATGAATGAAAGGAGAATAACGAAGCAAATTTACAAGGCGAGTGTGGATGGAAGAGTCGGTAGGGGTCGACCTCACCGAACGTACACAATCCAAATCGGTGATACCCTTAACAAGGGTCAGGTCAAAAGCACCCTAAACCGACGAGAATGCATGAAAAGACTGATGGATGTGGATGAAGCGAAAGTAATATGTCAGGATCGGGCAAAGTGGCGTTCTATAGTCTCTGCCTACCCCTATGGGATACAGGCGTGACGATTATGTATGTATGTATGTAAGTTACAATATCAAAGAATCCATCACAAATACCTTTTTTTATAAACCAATATTTGAAAATCTCAGTGTGTATACTTATTTATAAGTAAATACGTTTATCACATCACCTATATACGAGGGGCGATCAAAAAGTAATGATAATAAGTATAAAAAAACAACGATTGTAGTTTAAATTTAATTTATTTTTCTACATAGTCTCCTAACAAGTCGATACATTTAGTCCAACGTTTCTCCAAACCTAAAATACCCTTTAAAAAAAAATCTGTATCTTGACTATCCCAAAATGCCTCTACAGCATCCATCACCTCGCTATCATCCTCAAATTACTTGCCCCTGAGGTGTTCCTTGAGCCTAGGAAATAAATGAAAATCGCTGGGGGCTAAATCTGGAGAATAGGGCGGGTGTTCGACTAGTTCGAAGCCTGCTTCTCGAATGGCAGCGATCGCAACTTCGGCTCTGTGTGCAGGAGCGTTGTCCTGATGAAACAGGACTTTCGCTCGGAGTTTGCCCCGTCTTTTTTCCTTTATGGCGTCTCGCAGTCGTCTTATTTGATCAGCGTAGTAGGAGCCCGTAATAGTAGCTCCCTTTTCTAGGTAATCAACCATTATGATTCCCTGAGCATCCCAGAAAACGGACGCCATAACCTTGCCCGCCGAGCTCGAGACTTTGAACTTCTTAGGAGTCGGTGAGGATGGCCTTTTCCAAGTCATCGATTGTTGTTTGGTCTCCGGATCAAAATGATGGATCCATGTTTCGTCCATGGTCACAAATCGTGACAAAAATAATTCTTGGTCAGCCTGGAACTTTGCAAGATTGGCTCTTGAAATGTCAACTCGCTTTTTCTTTTGTTCGTCCGTTAACATTCTCGGGACCCAACGCGCGGAGACCTTCTTCATATTCATTTTGCTGGTCAAAATGTTTTGGATGCTGCCATATGAGATCCCTGTGACCTCAGCTAAATGTCTGATGGTTACTCTTCGGTCTGCTATCACGATATCTTCGATTTTTTTCACGTTTTCCTCCGTGAGGGACGAGGTTGGGCGTCCCTCGCGATGTTCATCTTCTGTGGATGTTCTACCCAACTTAAACTCTTTGCACCACCGTGCCACCGTAGAATATGGAGGAGCAGAGTCCCCCAGTGTCTCCACCAAATCGGCGTGTACCTCTTTGGTAGACATTTTTTTCAAACAGAGGTACTTGATGACGCATCTCACTTCGTGTTTCTCCATTTTCGTGTTGTCGCTCCGACTGCTGGTATTCAAATGAATGTAGCTCCTCCAAATGACGTCCTATTTATACAATTTTTTAGCTGGGAAGTGGTGAAGGACTGAAGAAGCGAAATGTTTTTTTTTTAATTTTTATCTTTATTAGAATTACCCGTTTATCATTACTTTTTGATCACCCCTCGTAGAAACAGAAAAAAATATATTTCTAAATAAAAACACAAATACTATCCGATTACAATCGTGAAGTGTAATAAAAAATTCTGTACATTAAGTGGCAAAAAGGCTAGTTGACAACATGTAAAAAACGCTAGTCCATCGAATTACATCATTCGAGGTACACTTGAAAACAAGCGAAATTTTATATTGAATTTGGTTTTGCTGTGAGTGTATTACGTGCAAAAAACATTATTTTCGCATTGCTACATGATAGCGTTCAAGCATTTTGCTTTGGAAAACTAAACATTATAAAAACACTAGGTGGAAGGTCTCTCAATGTGAGAGGCCGTCTGGAGAGGTACTACCGCAATGTTTATTTCTCCCAACAAACAGTAATTTATATGCACTGTTGTGTTTCGGTTCGAAGGATAGATAGATATACGATAGACTTAACTTCTTATGTCTCAGTATGGCGAGCGCAGTCAAATGCCATGCTTTTCTTTGTAATTCATGGTGTTGTTTGATTTCTTGCTGTCCATGAGCGGTCCTATAGCTAACCACTAGGCGAACGGCACGCAAGTCTCGATATTCATTGCAATAAAAAAAAATTAGCAACAAATTATTATTTACCACGATAAGTCAATCATAACCGGAGCTTTGGTTGCACAGACGGGTGTTTCTGCTTTACGCCGTCCAATGAACAACACTCGAGTTCTAAGTGATACACCATAAGTCTATAACACGTACATTTCTCGTACGGAGCGGCTATTGTCGCCTCGCATGCATTTGAAACGCTGCCAATAATTGCAGAAAGCTAAAGCGGTGATTGCTGTTTTGCGGCTATGGTCCGGAGTTGCGGCGATGCATGGATACAGACGCAATGTTGAATGGGTAACTCTTATTGTCTGTCGCCTCTGAGAATCGGTGTTTTGAACACATTTGAACTATTCCGGATAAGTGTTTTCGTGATAGTAGATTGGAGACTTGGATAGGAAGATATTGAGTTCGAATACGGTACATAGAAATTAGGCGTGTTTACGAAAATTTTAAGATAAAAATCACAAACTCGTACTTTTACGTTTTAGGCTTTAGCCTTGCCTTCTTAATCGCAAAAAATCCCCCGTGCTCAGCATTGAGATGTATATAATCGGGCAACCTATTGAGTTAAATATCAATTCCTTTCAGTTATTACAATTACTATTAAAGTAAAAAGTTTAATATTTATTCCTAATAATTTATACATAGTAGTTAAAGAGATTCATAGATTTTTTTTATGTATTCATAATTTTTAACAGTGGCAATTAAAGGTAAAGTATTAAATTTATTTTCGGTGTTATTTGAATTTAATTTACTGTAATTACTGTTGTTAGTCCGTAAAGAATAAAAATAAAGTAAAAAAAAACCTAAAATATTCGTCCAAAATATCCATGTTTATACAAACATTCTGCCGACGCGGACATCATAAGGTCAACAAAACAATTCCCGTTAACAATCTTTTCCCGCTCACAACTTAACTTTTCTATTACACAACCGTTTTATCACCGAGCAAAATGGACGATACGACATCAAAAGCCCTCGACTTTCTCAATCCAATAACAATAAAAACGACTATAAAACGTGTATTATTTATTGGTGTCTTCCTCACTTCGTATAATGGCACCGCGGATGTCACAAATCCGGGGGAACTAACGATTTTCAACCAAACTGATTTATGGAAAGGAGGTGAATTTATTGCTATGCTTGGTCAGCGACATGCTGCTTTTATATCAGCAGTAAATTTCGTCTAATACATTTTTTTCGGCTTTGCCGTGATCCTTTATTGATCCGATGCTTTGTTCTATCGTCTATAGTCGAGTGGACAAAGATTCTTGTTTTTTATTACTAGATATCGGCTATGACGAAATTGGATGTCATGGTGATTCGAATTCGCATGAAAAGCAATTACTCCGATAGTGAAATTTCCAAGAAATAAGTTGTTCGTTGGGGTTCTGTCAAAAGGATATTTTCTTCACTTGGTTGAATATTTTAATAATGCAGCATGGTTGTTCAATTCTCTTCACCTTCCATAAATGCAAACCCAATGTATGTATGTGCATATTTACTAAATATAATAAAATATTGTTACATTGTTCATACACCTGAAGCTGCCCCAACTTTTGTTCTTTAACTTCATGTTTGTCTGGGCGAAATTGCTATTTACTTTGAACCATAAGACAATATATAACATATAATAGAAAAAAAAATCACAAGTGGTGATATTTATTTTCTATAATGTTGTCTACTTATAATTTAATTTGGGTGCAATAAAGTGTTAGTTAAATAAAAAAAATGTTCTAAAGTACGACGACACTTAAGATTATAAATAAATTTACTAATAATATTTATATAATTTTTCGAGATTTTATTAAATCATCTTTACCCGTCATGAAAAATAAATGTTAAATAAATATCATAGAAGAAGTAGCAATTTAATCACACATAACATAATCTAAATAGAATATATATATTACTGGAAGCTTAATAGTCTAGACGGGAATATAATACAATAGTTAATAAAATACATAAAAATGTACGAACAAAAAATACTTTAACCAAGATTGTTTTCTGCTTAACCTAAACCAAGAATTTTCAAATGGAATTTAAAATAAAGCGTGAATAATTAAATAAATAATCTGGACTAATAATGATGGATTATTGACGTAAAAAAGGTAAAGAAAAGAGTTTTTCCCTTGAAAAATCCCTTGCAATTTCTAATTTTCGTTACGTAGTCTTTTTTTCGTTAGTGAGTCTAGACGTATCAGAAAATAAACGTTGAAAGCTTTTTATCGTTGAATAAAGATTGACAAATGACAGAGAAAAAGAGATTTATCGGGGAAAATGTATTAATAAAACGATCTTTAACGTCAAGAAAAGCACGCAAATTCGGGCAGTGAGGGTCACACAGCTGTATTGATTGACGAGCACGTAAATATTTTTTATTTATATTATGCAACTGTCTAATATTACTTTTAATTATAAAAAGAACAATTGGCAAAGAAATACCTATCCCATTGGGTGTCTGGGGACCCAGTGACCCCTCTTACAACAAGCAGTGTCTTAGCATGCTGGTAATGTACACCCCTAAACTTAGTCTGGAAATCTAATTGTCCAACGAACTCTTGGGTAGACTAGGTCTAAAATTCAGGCCTTTGGTTATAACTATCATTCCTAGCCACGGGAAGTCTAAAACTAAACGTTCGAATATAACTCAGAGATACTTGATACCAATATTTTTACAGCACTCCTTATTCTGATAACCCTCAGGGTACCTTTCGTCAGCACGCTGAGTGTGAAACGAGAAGCCCTACATTTATTCACCGTCGAGACATATTTTTTTTTATCTATAAATATTTGAGTCCTTTCAGTTCGGGGTTGTAAGATAAAATTCTCTCATAGTTCTTGCTAAAAAATATTTTATTTAACGGGCTTAGGATTATAAATTATATAATTATTGGATTTACTTATTACTGTTCGCTTAACTCATGTCTGTCCAATTAGTAAGTTCATTTTCAATACTGCCACCTTGCCCAACAAATCTGCTGTTACTCGCTACCCGAAGCGGCAGTGTGTCTCAACCGGTGTCAGATACTGATTGATGGATACATGGACGCCTTTTTAGTTCAGTAGTGGATTAAGGGCTTCACTCAAGAATGTGGAATGAAACGAAGTGATTTTAATGTATTTACGGACTTTTGTTAATCAAAAGGTTTATTGGTGCTGTATATTTTTTCTATTATCGACCCCGTAAAAAATGGTTGAATTGGTCCTTTATCATTTAGAGTTTCAATGAAAGGATTTATGCTACTGGATAAAGTACATAATGTTAGCCTATTAAATAAAAGTAAATAAATACACCCAACAGTAACATACATAGTCCTGACCCCACACTAAGATCTAGTCTTGTCAAGTGGGTGTCAGGAACTATGAGAGACTTTTCGGTCTCACAAACACCCAGAGCCGAAACAAATACCTGTGGTTCACACCAGCGGCGTGCACAGGATTATGACACTGGGTATGCGGCGGAGTACTCGGTCACAAAAACTTTTTCTTTTATAGTTTTAGCATAGCCACGCGACGGATCTCTAAGTCGGAAACCATGACAACATAACAAGTCTTAGATGTACTACTATTCATGTCCATCTTCTACGGCAGACAAAACAGCGATTGATCGTCGCGGCGGAAGAAATTCTTATAAGTAAAATAAAAATCTCACTAGTCAGCTTTAATTTTCACATATTCAAGGTTCCGGTTACTTGAGATTACTATATCCCGATGTAAATAAACGCAAGATTTCGGCCACCTCATTCATTCATTTGATAAACATTCATTTCCAACACAAACCTCACAATCAAATAACATTTAAAAAAATAAACAAACGCACTAGTAATAGCAAATGACTACAATTAATATCTAAACTTAGTAAACTGTTAAATGTACACACTTTCAAATTTTAAAATGAAAATCTTTTAAGAAAACTACAAACATACTACTTAGTATAAAATAGTAAACAATGCAAAAACACACGAAAAAAGCAAAATGGCCCCCGCGAAACACAAAACATTTCTGCTATTTAAACAAATAAAACCTTACTCACCAAAAATGCAGAATGTGCATAGGTGATTTATTAGATTTCCGCCTATTAATTTTACTCGGATTATACGCAACGAACATTTCCGATTACTCTCGACAACTGCCGAACTTTCGAGGCCTGCCGCAGGAGTTGCGGCTTTCGATATTCATGGGTGTGTGCGTTTGCGACTGTGCACGGACACAAAAATTACTACACACATGCAAACAAATGTAATGCGGGACGCGGCGGCAGGAGTTGGTTGATTAGGTACATTATTTTGTTTTGCAGCGCCGCTTGCTTCTCGCGTGGCAAACATAATGTTTCGGTGCTTGCAAGTAAATGCTATTTATAAAATATTAGGCGTTTTTAAGTTATTGTATTTTGTTTATTCATTTATTTACTATAATTTAAAGTCATCTAAACCGTACGAACGTTATAATAAAATATCTGTGAATGGCAAGTAATGCACTGCATTTCTGCCTACAAGGAGCGCACGCCCCTGGTTCACACAAATATTTGTTTCGGTGCGGGGATCGAACTCGTGGCCTCTCGTTTCACAACCGGCGTCTAACCAACTGCGCCATAGACGCTGTCAAAAGTATTTGGAGTTTAATTTATAATATAATCCTTTTTTTATTATGCCGTTATAGTGAGACGAGCATGGGGCCCATCTGACGGTAAGCGGTCATCGCCGCTTATGGACCTTCGCAGTACCAAGGGTCTAGCACAACCACCGCGCTGTCTACCATGCTAAATTGTGTATTGATGCAATTCGATACTCTATCTGGGCGCCATTTGCACTTATCACCAGGTGCAATGTAGTCACTGTCCCGTACTAGAATAAAAAAATATATGGTAAATGTGAAGTCCGCCAACCCGCACTAGACCAGCGTGGTAAACTATATGGCCTGACTCTTTTAAAAATCGTTCTCTTGATTGTAGGGGAGACCTGTGCTCTGCAATGTCGCATCGCCTAAGGTTACATCTGAAATCCAGCGCTGTGTGGTTGCTTCTGTTATCATACAGTATCATGCTGAGATGCTGACCTGTTATCGCGAGTGAGCTGCGCAACATACTTACCTGTTATTTTTTTCTTCTTATTTTTTTATATTTAGTCTGTCTTTGTTTAATTTATTGTACTGTGTTGTATGCGGCTAATTTGCGCGATAATAAAGCATTTTTCTTTCTTTCTTTCAATGAGACGTACATATATGGGCTGATACAAACATACATGATTTGAAATGTTAGCAGTTTCCCGGACATAAGCAACAAAAAGTCACTTGATACGTGACTGGCGTAAAGCTTAAAAAACAATTTCTAATTCTGGGTTGATTTTAATTTATGGGTCTTTAAGTGGCATATTATACAAAATAATTTCCAATATTTTTAATAATTACATTTTTACGCTAATATATTATAAATAATTACACAAGACACTAATAGAACGGGTGTATTATTATGTTTTCAATTTACTAGAAATTGATATTCCTGACAATACTATACGATATAGCCTGGTCAGCCCTTTTAGTCATAGTATGAAATCGTGTGTAGGGGTATAATAATAATCGAAAATCAAACGTGAATATAATTTTTCTCCTGTTTCTTTAACAACTATTATTGCATAATATGTTGAACTGGAAATTAACCCTCAGGTTAACGAGATATTTTTCATCTTAAGATGTTTAATTTTAATTTCAATAAAAATAATGTATGTATGTTGCCATTGTTATTTTAAACAAGTGACTGGCTTAAACCTTTTTAGCACTACGTCCAATTAAAACGGCTATTTGCACTTAGACGCCGGGAGAATACGCAAAGAGTTATCTATGTTTGCCCAGACACTTCGAGTGTTTTTATAGTGGCACCGCAAACTGAATACTCTGCACTTATTTTTTTATTGTGGCTTAAAGAAAATACTACATTACTGGTAGTTTTACTGCAGATCGTAAACCGCTACCAGCGATAAGTGACATTTAGCAATTAGAGTTATACGATTTTTCTTCCTCGAGAATATCACAGATATTTTTTACTTAGGTCTCGTGTTTCAATAAGTAAATAAAATGTATTTATACATAAATAAGTAAAATATAGTTTTATTTATAAAATTGTTCAATTGTCTCAATAATACATACATGGACTTTATGAGACTTAACATCTTATGTTTCAGGTTAGCGAGCGCAGTGGAATATCACGCATTGCTTTGTAATTAATGCTATCGTTTGGTTTTGCTTCCAAGACCGGTCTAATCGCTTACCATCACGCGAATGGTATGCCTTTGGCTTTGCTTTAAAAAAATATATCCATCGTTTACAGTCAGGTTAACAACTGATGTATTAGATATTTTAATCTTTGTCTAAGCTCTTGGTAATAAGAACAAGGAGAATAAACACCTCCGCTGTTCCGATCTAATCTATTCCAAACATCAGAAGTCAATTTTTTTGTTTTTTTAATTTATTTATGACTTTTACAAAATAATCATTTTTAACTTGTCACAATAGTAAGCACAAAGATTTGTCAACAACAATCCGTCATCGAAATTTCAAGAACGCTGGTAATAGGAGTAAGTACTAAAATTATCTTATCTTTAGACAGAAGACAAGAGCTACGTAAGCGTAAAATTATTTAAAATAATAATAATATATGATAAATAAATTAATATTAAATATTACCCTTTCTATTCTCCAGCATTTCTACAGTTTATAATACTAAAAGTTGCTCAAGTATTTACCGTTGTTTAAATATCTATAAGTACCAAAAATCACGATTATCCTGTTATCTATTACTTCCTCCATAATATTATGATAATGTTTATATTCCAGCACGTAAAACGCCCAAACACCTTAATATTGCTAACAGATTTGTTTTTCTCTCAAACCATTAACTGGAATAACAATGTAAAACGAACCGTGGAAGCCACTTCAATCCATTTAATTTAAAATATCTAACGCCAGGGGATTTACAAACTAATTTCACTCGTATTGGAATATATTTACAAGATATCCGGAGACAAAATTATATTTTCGGTAATGGAACCTGAGATTGAATTAGTACCAAGTTAATCCCCACGCTCTTTATAGTACATTGGAGTAGCTTAACGCATCTCTTTGTTTATCCGCTTAAGTAACTACGCAATGGATTTTGAGGTGGTATTTAATCAAGTTTAAGTTATTCTTCCAAGGAATTAATTTGTGATACTGATGGTTTTAGGTCTTACATAGTATATGGATAATAAGAAATGAAATAAGAATAATATCTTTCCTTTTTAATGACTGTGTTCGATTTTCCTTCTCCTATTCATTCCAATCCATCCAAAGGTTGCCTGGAAGAGATCGCCGTTAGCGATAAGGCCGCCGTTTGTACGTACTTATGTTATAAGTCCCTTAATTGTAAAATTATTTTGATATATCTTGTGTACAATAAAGAATTATAAATAAATATATAAAATATTTTTTTTTATTCGGGAGTAAGATGTTAAGTGACAATGTTTTTAGTAGTTACTCCGGCTACAATGTTCTTCAAACCGAAACACAAAAGTGCATTTACACTTCTGTTTGGCGGAAGAAATAGACACTGTAGTGGTACCTACCCAGGCGGCCTAATTTATCTTATAACGCGGAAGCGTTCGAACAAACCACTATTGCGAACAGCAACCTATTATTTCGGGCACACAAAATTGATTACTTAGTATCGTCAATTCGTAGTTTGTATATTTCATAGAAGACTAACAAAGAAACTGACAAAATATTTCTATGTAATCTCAATGGCCGAGATGACGAAATGTTCTAGTATTTTTTTTGTCTATTTCGACCATATTATGTTCATGGTATGGTACGTTACAGTCGGCTGGAACTCTAAAACACTTATTTAAATTATTAATTTGCCGAATATTCTACAGCACATATAAAATGAACCAAGTCTTCCAAATTGAGAGTCAAGGATAAAACGTAATATGTTTTGGAAACTTTCATAGTTCATTTATTATTAACCTCGAAGCGAAATCAGATTAAACTAGACCATTAGGGGTCCATTAGGGATAACACGATAAATTTGTGCACGGTGATAAAATCTCAGATGTGAAAGTGTTTTAGGTTTTTGGCAGTTACGAGTTTTACTTAAAACCTTTGATGAAAATTACATTTGACGTCAGAGAACCCGTTTTTGCAAACCATTTTTCTTTGATGTTTTTATTTCATATTTTTTAATAATTCGTCATCACTCTAAAAACTAAATAAGTGTTTGTTTGTCGTTACAACTGAAAAGAATCTTAAATTGCCTTAGTTTTGCGGCATAGCTGCACGGGGAGGCTCCTTTTTTAGGCATAAATTACCCTCAAGTTACCTTTTCTTTTAAATTACTCTTCTGCATCAATGTTCTCCGTTAACAATTGTTTTTACTTCCTATTACACCTTTTCTTTACTTTTCTCTTTCCTTATAATAATAGTCTATGAGATCAAACATTAATTAAAAAATTCAAA
Source organism: Hyles lineata (assembly GCA_030180105.1). Classification (NCBI taxonomy): domain Eukaryota; kingdom Metazoa; phylum Arthropoda; class Insecta; order Lepidoptera; family Sphingidae; genus Hyles; species Hyles lineata. Next base: position 3,659,151 of record JARJEE010000029.1, read on the forward strand.
ATACATAAAAAAAAATTATAGTACGAATTTTATACTTCCTCAACTCTTCCTTCAATCACAGCTTTTTCGAGTGTTATAAGCATTTTTGCTTGTTTTCTTTTATTTAACGAGGGCAAGGGGAAATAACTAAGATCCTTGTCGACATTGTTAAATTTTATCGCAAGATTGTTCTATCTCATTACGGTTTTTGGTTATTCGTCTGTTGTTTGTTTACGAATTTCCACGTTGTTTTATGAACGAGAACCCCGGGGCTTTGTCTAAATTAAAACGAGTGTCTTTCACAAAAAACATTCTTTATTATGATCGGTATATTCGTGCCAATTATGAGTTTTATTACAAATCCAAATGTCACCGCCTTTTTATCTAATCATAATTATTATTTTTATGAAACTGAAATTGAAACTATTAATTAAAATGTAATTGCTTAATAAAAACAGTTTCACTGTTTTACTATAGTACAAATGCTTCCTCACCGATTTAAAGAGGTTAGGCCTTTGTCCACCTTGCTTGAATATTACGAGTTAGTGGACTGCGCACATCATAATCATAATTATAAAGATCTCTAAAACATGCAAGTTACCTCATTGATACTCGTATAATGTGTGCTAATTGCCTGTATGAGACACGTGACACGTGTGCTCCAAAAATTCAGAGATCTTAGGAATTTAATTCGCGATCACTGCCTCTGCAGATCGTAATTTTATCATTACTAGTAGACCGCCAACCGTCGTTTTACTATTTAGTTCATAGATTTTTATCTGAATCAGCCCATATAATTCCCGCTGCAGGGCATGAGCCTCCTCTACAATCAAGTGTATGATTGAGGACTTAGGCCGTAAAGTCCACCACGTTGGCCAAGTCCGGGTTAGCGAACTTTACATACATACATACATAGACTCACGCCTTTTTTCCAAAAGAGGTAGGCAGAGGTGTAACCAGGACACCCACATTTCGCCTGGTATGTTCCGTGCCATGATGTGATAGGGGGCGATATATGGTCATATTGGAAACAAATTTTTGACAAAAATCCAATATTCTTTTGCCCGACCCGGGATTCGAACCCGAGACCTCAGCTTTGTAACCATACTGTAATACAACTACGCCACCGAGGCAGTCTTTACATACCATACAAATTATTACAAATCGCAATGGAATGCAGGTTTCCTCACGATGTTTTACTTCGCTGTTATAGTGCGTCGAGTCCATATAATCACAGCATATTAATTACATCCAACTACTTTGTAAAATCTGTACAAACATAATTCATGGCGCAGTGCGTCTTTGCTCGCTGTATGAATATTTCAGCGTGTGCATTATTTTACGCTCGAACTCTTCGAAAATACATTTTAATGTAATATAGAATTAAAGAGTTTAGTTTAAGTAAATGTTGAATTCTTACGATGGAATTTGCAACTGTTAGGGCTATATTTCTAACGGCCGGTTTCTATAATCTATCTATCTTTGACAAGAGATTTTTCTCGAAATTTCGATGCACTTTATGCTGCAGTAGAGAAATATATAGATATTTAGATATGGAGCATATATTTATAAATACCTTCGTGAGATAATTGTATATGTAATACCGGTAGTCAGTTATGATAAGCATAAATGACAACTTGTTTTGGGAAATACCAATGTCTTCACAAAAACTCTTTCTTATTGCAAGGAATGGCGAGATGAGCATGCTATTCGACTAGTGGAAAGCGATACGTCCCCTCATATACAGTAGCAAACCAAACAATGTCATGAATTACTAAGCAATGCTTGGTATTCTACTGCGCTCGCCATCCCGAGACATAAGAGGTTATGTAATGTCTCATGATGAACAGTAGATAATCTGGCTACTACGTCCTACATACCAGAACTTAAAAGTGAATTTACATGCGGGAGATATCGACATTGCGGTGGGACCTACCCAGCAGCCTCTCACATATGAGAGAACTACCACCAATAAGAAATACCTTTTTTGAAGAATCGTAGATAGATAACGCTTTATTGTTCACCACGTATTACATACAAGTAAATAATAAAACAAAACAGTGTAACAACTGGCGGCTTTATAGCTATAAGCGATCTCTTCCAGACAACCAAAATCTTATATAATTTAAAAAAGGAAGAACAACAAAAATTACTTTATGAATTACATTATTTAACAGTTTTGCTTACCATAACGTTCCCGAAAGATACAAAGAACCACAAAAACATCTCATGTTAAGTCGATTAACATCAAAAATAAAAGATTTTTCCACACATGTGCGTCTATTTTTCCATTCGCATTTCTACCAAGCTCTTTACTTAATAAGTCTGACAAGGCAATAACAATGTTTATGAAGCACACTAAGCATTCTGTTTGTGTTCCTTATAACACGATGTGGCTTTTTTCATTCCCTAAGAAAATAACGTAATAAGTGAATGGGCTTGTCTGCCATCGGTTTAACATGTGGAAGCAGAAGTTGACGTGTGACCTCGTTTCAAAGTTTCGCTGGTAAAAATGTATGCTCTTTCTTTGTCAGATTGTGAATATAGGTGTTCATTAGCATTTTATTTAGGATGGTTTTTTATCACATTTTTCGTATTTCGACGAACACAAAGCCTTTCAGTCCTTCTATATTTCTGAGTAATTCTTTAGATATTATTCACTAATCTTTTGTGACGATGATCAGGTCAAAGTCTGTCTTTAGATTTAGTTTGAAATTAAGTTCTACGGTTTTATAATAGTACATTAATTGAATTTGAGTAAACGACAGTACAGTTAATCATTGCTTAATTGAATCAATCAGAAACTTTTAGCATTTTGAAATAACCTCAATACATAAATAGATATTGCATGCATTGCTACTGTCCATGAGCGGTCGCATAGCTTACCATCAGGTGAATGGCATGCTTGTCTCGCCATTTATGGCAACAGTCACACTTACTATCTGTCGCCTACTACTTATCGCCAACAGGTGCAGTGCAGTCACTTTATTAAGAACAAAATCCATCCATAAACTCATGCCTGTTTCCCAGAAGAGGTGCCAGGACACCCACATTTCGCCTTGTATGTTTCGTTCTATGACGTGATAGGAGGCGAGCCTATCGCCATATCTTGCACAAATTTTTAATTCAGGGCTAATAATGAATTGAAAAATCCAATATCACTTTACCCAACACAGGATTCTAACCCGAGACCCCAGCTGTCCAACCGTACCGTAGTACAACTACGCCACCGAGGCAGTCGCACAGAATGTCATAATAAAATCCACTTACCAATAAACTGAAGTGCAGCGCACATCAACAGCATCCGAAGAAGCGACATCATGATCATATCTCTTCTGTCTTCTCCCGATACTTCTCTATTTGCAACTCATTGTCCATCTTCAATCTCTTTGTTAACCACTTCATTTAACTTCACTATAGTTCCAATTACGATTTTATTTACATCGTTTTCTTTTTGAAATTTTGGTTAGATTTTTAATTGACTAGAAGTATTTCCAATATTTTTTATTCCCAACATTCGTTATTTGAAAGCTATTTTTTATATTTATAATTGCTTAGTTTGAATAGGATATTTCAAGAGTTTACCATTGAAATGTTGGAATTTTAAACCTTTTGTTACACTGAGTCGCGTTCATATTACATTAGCACCGACTTGAATAGACACTTCTTTTACGTTTTCTTCACTTTTCAAGCCGGCATTATGTTCTTAAGCTACACGACTTTTTAAATTCGTTGATTCACTTTTATTCAGTTTCATGTTTTCAAATTTGAATCGACTTTTGTTAAGACTTTTTTACATTTTTAGTCACTCATAAATGTTTCACTATTTCTGTCTGCTGAAGCATTTCCTGAAACAAAGTAAAATAATTTGATATAACTTTTCATATCGGAAATTTACTATCTTAATATTTTGTACGATTCTTGGATAAAGTCCAGAGTTTAAGATGTTGCATATAGTTGCAGTACACGTGTGTTTGATAAATGTAAGCATTATTACATTTCGTATATCATATGCTTAAGAATATGTTGTGTCTATTTTATTTTTATTTATTTGGTCACCAACAATTGTTTACACTAACTTATCACTAACGCTTTCATACATATTATATAATAACCAAGTAACAAAACAAGTTAAAATACAAAGAAAAAATCAATTTTGTATATAACATAAGATTTATATGAATCTTTTGAATATAGTAGGAAACCATGCCTATACACCCACAATACTAAAGACATTGTCGGTGTGTTGACAGCCTATTGGAAGATAGATGTAAAATGTACTCTGTGAGAAGATGTAAAATCTTTTCTTAAAGGTATCTTCAGGTTATTTTTTGTAGTGACACATGCAAACAGTTAAAGAATGCAACTCAGTAGTCTTAATATTGCAAAATATTCTGACCAATATTTACGTTTGTGTGCACAATCTGAATTTTACATTGCATTAAAGCGCGTTCTCGAAGACTTCGGGTGGAAAATAATGCAACACACTGAAATATTCATAGAACGAGTGGAGACGCACTGCGCCACGTGAATAATGTTCCACAGATTTTATTACAAAGTTTTTAGACTTAATTGAATCATGTAAAATATATTCTTAAGTTGTTCTGCTATTTCAGTCCTATCACAAGTACTTTGGACCGAAAGCAGTTGTTAGAGCACAAGTATTAATTGACGTGTTGGACCACTTATGACTATTTTTAAGCGCCATTTACACGGGGAATAGGGGAATGTTTAAGTGCGTGGTGGCTTGTTGGTAAACAGAGCAGCCGCGGCTGCCAACATGTTCACGGTGGTCGCGGGTTCAAATTCTAGGGCACACTCCGACTTTTCGGAGTCATGTGTGTATTGATAGTCAATTACCACGCACTAAATAGGTAAAGGAAAACATCGTGAGGAAACCTGCATACCATAGCGATTTATAAGAATTTTTATGGGATGTAAGTCCGCCGACCCGCAACAAGGCCAGCGTGGTGGACTATATGCCCTAACCGCTCTCAATCGTACTCCCGATTGTAGAGTAGGCCCGTGCCCTGCAGTGGGACGTATATGGGCTGATACATTACAGATTTACACGGGAGACGTTCTCGCGGCGAGAATCGTGTGTCATTATCGCATGACTTAAGCTCCATAAGATTATCGTTTTTACAGATGCTACTTTTTATATCTTTAAGATAATCTGCTTGTACTATTTAATTGTGTAATGTGTAAAATAAATAAATAAATTATGGCATTTTTAAGGCGAGAAACTCTCGCCGTTTAAAGGGGCTTCATAGTTAAAAATGCAAGACAATAAAATTACTTTTTTAATATTTTTTGTAATATTTTTTACTAAATTATTGTACTTTAACCAGTATACAAGCCGCCAATCTAGAACTGGATTATACAGCAATGATGATGGTACTATAACCAGGGTACTAAAATGATTGAAATCCATAAGTATTGACTGGGGTCAGAAGAGTAACATTAGTACTGGATGAACTTTATTACTATTCTCTTATGTAAATAAAACCTATATGCAAATAAACACGTTTTTACAAGAGGATCCGGATTTAAAAATGCCAGTTAAAAAAAGTACACAGAATATTGTAATACATTGACAATTTAACTCAACCGAAGCATAATTCAAAACAATTCCATAAAAATCACCGACAACGCTCCTGTATCACAAAATCATACGAAAAGGAAATAAAAAGGCAACAATGATTAAGTGAAGCATTATTTCGTGTGTGATAGAGCCCGTCGAATTTTAATTCAGCACTCACCGCCGGGAAAAGATGTTAGCGGCGATAAACTGGGCGGAATTCAATTTTGTACGGGTAAACAGTTTAAAAGCGGAGTTTCGGGTAACGAGTATCGAATGATAATGGAATGAATTGGAGCTAATGTTCGTGCGAGTAAATGGGACGCGGAACGAACGGGTAATCCAGTCTTTTTTTAATATGTTTATCGAGTTTATGGGCGTGTGACGTGCTGTGAAGAATGGGTTTGGTTTATATTATATTTATAGTTACTCTTCTTTTTCTTCTTATTTTATTTTGTTTATTTAAGGACATTTAATTGTAATTCCGTTGTTTTTTTTTTAAATCTAATACACAAAAATTTGGTAACATGTTAAATGCATTACCTGCAGGCGTCATAACATTCAATGAATAACAAATAACTGCTAAGTAACACTAGATTAAAATTAAAATTAAACAAAGTGAAGTTCTTCTTCTACGTAGCGTTATCCCGGCAATGTATATGTATATTTATACATACTAATATATTATATTTTTTATTTATTTCATTAATTAAGTATACCTCAGGTATTAAGTTCACGTACCTACAATTTGTATAAAAGTGTGCAAAAATGTTTTTAAGTTTTATTGTGATGGAAAATAGTAAAAAACTTGTTTAAAAGTATCACAATAATTACGATGGTGTGGGAAATTGACCAACCCGCACTAGGCCAGGGGGGCAGGCTATATGGCCTAACCCGTCTCAATCGTACTCTCGTTTGTAGAAGAGGCTCGTGCCCTACAGTGGGACGTATATGAGCTAACACAGTATAAAGTTGACCAATGTCTCAATGAAGTTTGGTTTACTCCAGCCAAATTTTATTTAATCTCACTTCACCGTGTTTTACCATTTTTATTTAATTGCTTCAGACTTTGAGAAATTTCTTGATCGCACAACCCTTTAATAACACCAAACTTTAAGGCTTATAAAAAAATATAATCCTAAGCCTGAAGAAAACTTAAAATTCTGAGAAATGAAGCACACTAATGGGCTTTCAGGCTTAAAAATATTGAAAAGGCAGACAGAGAAAAACCGTTTCAGAATTTTCAAGACTAATGTATAAAACATACTAAGCTTGGTAAATCATAAATGTTTTTTTTATTGGATAAATATTATTTTACCACGAGAAAAACATTCACATTTACTTTTTGAAGCAAAGAAAAGATACAAAGGTAGGAAAACCAGCCGTAATAATATGCAGTACTACAGTACTTCACATATCCTATGTGTGATTGTTTATACATATTATTGCCACATAATTAAAAACTATCCAGCCTGTCTGCTATTAGAATCTAAATTAATCCGAACCTAAAAAATAATTTTTCAGACAATGAATACTTGTCCACTAATCGATAATGTTAAAATTGTTAGCATCTCCATATTTTTGTTAGATACTAAAATAGTTCTTAAGTTACTTAGTAAAAAATTTGGTTGCGTTGTCTGAAAATAAAATATTTTATTATTATATTATTATTATTATTTTATTATTTATCCCTTATGGGTTCAACCTTATCTCTTTTGAAACGGAACCCTAAAAAATAAAGTTGGCTCAATGTTTCCCCACTCCATATAGACATTAACCCACGTAAACCCCGCACCAGACACTCGTTTTAATGTAAGGCGTGTAGCAGAACATTAAAACCGTGAGCTGTGTTGAGCAGACATTATTTCGTCCAAGCCTTAGGCGTTGCAATACGATTTCATATCACGTCTCCGCACTCAATGCTGGTGCTGCCCGTGCGATGGCTATTTGATACACGTTAAACCTCTTTTATATTTCGCTGTATGAATAATCTCTAATTCTGGTGTGTGGTCTATCGGCTTGCATTAGGCTTTGAATAAATTGTTGTTGAACTGCGTCGGTTTGGCGCATTGGAGGAATTATTTTTATTTGTATATTTATATTTGACTGCTTCGGTGGAGTAGTTGCATTACGGTACGATTGTAAAGCTAAGTTCTTGGGTTCTAAACCCGGGTCGGGCAAAGTGATGTTTTAATTTTCATTATCAGCTTGGAGTCAGGAATTGAGCCCGATATGGCGATACGGGTCTCCCTATCACTTATAGGACGGACGAACCAAGGCAAATCGTGGGTTTCCTGGTAGCACTTCTGCGTACCCCTTCTGGGATAAAGGTGTGAGTTTATGTATGTGGGAATAGTTCCGTAAGGATTTCAATTAAAAAAAGATTTTTGATATTATCTTAAATATAATTTAGTCTTCTATTCACGTCTTCACCAGTCGTCCTCCACGTCTTCCATCGTCTTCCAGACTCTTCTCCCTTATTTCGTTCTTTCTTAGTAAAGATTTTGTTCGCAAAATCTATAATAAGTAACGATTTAACTGACATTAAATGTCTCTGAGTACGGCAGTAACTTTTTCCATGTTAAGTACTTTCATTAGTCATCTCTTTCACACAAACCACGTTCCATATCAGTCATTCGTTTTCATTCTACTCATTTTTCTTCATAATATTTAAATCCTACATGTATGTACTTATATTTTTTGCATCATTAGAATTTTGATTTAGCCAGTTGATAATAGGATAAATTAAATGATGATTTTCATACGGATAACGAGCACCGAATTAATTATGTGAACCTACAACATTGAAAATTGTTAATAACAAATTTTGAAATCATGGCCCATTTCTAATAAATAAATATGAATATATAAATACACCCAAAAGTCATATACATAGTCTTGACCCCACACTAAGATCGAGTCTTGTGTCGTGGGTATCAAAAACTACGATAGACTTTTCAGTCTCTCAAACACCCAGACCCGAAGCAAATACCTGTGGTTCACACAAATATTTGTTTCGCTGCGGGTATCGAACCCGCGGCCTCTCGTTTCGCAGCCAACGTCTAACCATCTGCACAATGGAGACTGTCAAAACTCTGTAATGACCATGATCTTAAATCATGAAGATCAGAATCTTTACATTTTTTAGTGTCACCAACATCGAAACGAATACTTATGGATCACGCAAATATTAGTCTTGATAGGATTCAAACCCGCAATCTTTCGTTTCACAGTCTCAAACCAGCTGCGTCAACGGAGGTTATTTGACCTTCAGGTTGTAAGAGTAATTTCGCTCAGACAATATATAAAATTATAGTCAGGAGAAAGAAAAATATGCTTTTACACGCTCCGTTAGATATCTGATATTGGATTACATTATCTTAATTGAATCTATATATCTAAAAAAATTGTCTTTGGTTCAGTAAGTTCACGGGAAAAGTTTTATTCTAACGTATGCCAGTAGATATCGCTGTGAGAGAACCAAAAATATATTTTCTTTCGACATTTTAGATATGAATCGATGCATTATTTGGCGCACAATTTAGGCTGGAGGGATAAAATATACTTGAAAGTGTTGTGCTTTATTGAAACATTATTTCATGATGATGGGGTTATGCAGTAATCATGAAATAAAAACGATAAATTCCTCTTCCTTTTCTTTGACAGCTTCCTTGGCGCAGTTGGTTAGACGCCGCCTGTGAAACGAGAGGCCACGGGTTCGATCCCCGCACCGAGAGAAATGTTTGTGCAGCCCACAAATATTTCTTCCGGGTCTGGGTGTTTGTGAGACCGAAAAGTCTCTCGTAGTTCCTGATACCCACGACACAAGACTCGATCTTAGTGTGGGGTCAGGACTATGTATATGACTGTTGGGTGTTATTTATTTATTTTACTAGTTAAACCTCCATGATGGATATTGGACAGGAAATCCAACCAGTGTTGTTGCAAGAACACAATTAAAGGTAGGATTTATTTTTAATAACTAGCTTGCACATCTTCCTCTTCTTATCTCTGGTAATGCAGAGATTATTACCTTAAGTTCGACTATTAGAGAATGCCTCAAGCATTAGGTTCACATACACGATTTATGAAGCATAAATAAATAAATTTATCGAGGATCTAGGAAGTCTGTTACTGAATTATGGCCCCTCCTATTGATATCAATTGTGACCTATTAGAAGCAGTCAGTTTAATCAACTTCTTTCAACATAGTCGAATACATTTTCAATTCGAAACAAACGATATTTTACCCTGTTAAATCCTACAAACATTTTTTTATTGTAAACAAATCCCATGCTCGGCAATAGCGAAAATGGCTGATACAGTTTTTTACTGCATTGTATCAGCCCATATGATCCTGCTGTAGGGAACGATCCTCCTCTACAATCGAGAGTACGCTTAAGAGTGGTTAAGCCATATAGTCCACCACGCTGGCGTAGTGCGAGTTTACATACCATTTTTTTTTTAAATCGCTATATTGTACAGCTTTCATTCACCGTTATTGTAAGGATAAGATAAGGAAGATGTAATTCCTACGCATTTGATGAAACTATGTGACATACTAGTCGCTATTGAGTCGCGCAGTCTTTATGCTTAAAAAGTGCTAAACCAACAAACCTGCGGCGTTGGCTGTAAAGTAGGGAATTTGCCGCATATAAAGACCTCTCGCCAGCCCTCCACCATTTTCCATTCATTCGTCGAGGAAATGAGGTGAAATTCGTGCCATGAAAGGTTTCCTTGCGGCCCGCTTAATATTATTCACATTTTCATAAGTCCTATGAAATTGCGGTGACTTTTTATTTTAATGTATTATAGTATTACAATGGTTCTGTTTTAGTATTTGATGATTGAATAAATTAGTTTCTTAGTTTTGAGTGAGGATTTAATTGCGATTTGTTAATAAAACATATGTATTTTTTTATGGTGTCATATTATATTACATATATATTTACATAATTTTACAAGGGGTTTTTATAAACATCTACATTTTGCCAGCGTTATTTTCTTAAGTATGTGATTGATAACACATATGACATTCACAAGCAATTCATACAAAATCTTCCATACAGGAAATATCAAAATAAAGAACCCAGAGACTTACAGCTCACAACCTATACATGCAAACACTCCAGCGACAAAATTATTAATAATGCAAATCATAATATGCTAATAAATGCATATCCACGGTAACTTTGGTCCACAAGTCTCGAAAGCTAATACGTCACGTTCACAATGCAACAATGGCTACTCATCTGGCAACACTGAGGATTTGAAAATGGTAATTTCACGCTAGATTATCCGTCTGGGCGCCATTTTAGAAATCCGTGAGCAGTTGATAACGGACGCATACTAGACCGTGTTTTTAATATAAATTGAGTTTTTTTTAAGCCCGCGAAATTGTATGCGTAATTGTGTATTTTCTTTAATGAAATTAACTAAATACGATAGAAGAAATCGGTTCTAGTGATCCATACGAAATTAATTTTGGGTTCAGCATAAAAAATAAAATTTATTTCTGAACCAACAAAGAATAAAACAATAAAAATGTTGCCTTATCAACTGCATAGTTATAACTGTGTTGCAGATATTAGGTCTTCCGAATTTATTTTATTAGCTTTCATTAGGTTTCTAATAATCTGTATCAGCCCATATACGTCCCACTGCAGGGCACGGGCCTACGATTAAGAGTGGTTAGGCCATATAGTCCACCACGCTGGCCTAGTGCGGGTTAGCGGACTTACATACCATAGAAATTCTTATAAACCGCTATGGTTTGCAGGTTTCCTCGCGATGTTTTCCTTCACCGTTTTAGCCAGTAGTTGTGCCCAGGGCAAACCTCTGACTTTTCGGAGTCATGTGTGTATTGATAGTCAATCACCACGCACTAAAACTGTGAAGGTCTCTAATAATATGACAATTAAATTAACATGATAAAATAATATAAGAAAATCAAAACATGAAATATAAACACACAAGAAAGTATGAGTGTAGGTGTGTGATCCTTTTAAGAAGATTCATATTTAATGAGTTTATCGTACAAGTATACATATAATGCTGACAGTCAACCTTAGTTCCCCGGTTCGTTTTTCACTTCAGGCAAGTCGTCGTCAGAAATATTTTTTGATTGAAAGCTGGTGGATTTCATACAAATAAAAAAATATATAAAGAATATATAATCATAAATAATTAAACTTAAGTAAATCAATTTTGCTACATACTGAAATCTGAAATTATTTTGCACATTATTAAATTCAAGCCTATTATTTTACTACATACTGAAATCTGAAATAATTTTGCAATTACTCCAATACGTACATACATAAGGACAGGTGCCAGGTGCCAGGACACCCACATTTCGCCATGTATGTTCCGTACCACGATGTGAAAGGTGGCGAGCCTATCGCCATATCAGGCACAAACTTCTGACTCCGGGCTGATAATGAATAGAAAAATCCAATATCACTTTGCCCGACTCGGGATTCGAACCTGAGAACTCAGCTTTGCAAGCATACCTTAGTACAACTACGCCACCGAGGCAGTCAATTACTTCAAATATGTAAAATAAAGACAAGTACGAACACCGATTACTTACTATTCAATTTTCTTTAATTAAATTATCCCACTTTTCTAAAATAGCAGTGCTTCAGTGGCTATGAAATTCCTCCCTCGACTTATCCTTTCGTCAATTTCTCCCATTTCTGAATCCAAAACCCTTTTAAATCTATTGGAATTGCATAATCGACTTCGGTGTACAATTCGTATTGACTGTTTATAAACTTGGTTCGCTTGCAGAACTAAATATTATTTTATATCACTTATTTTTCAGTAATGGACCGCCTCGGGTGCATAGTTGCACTATGGTGTGATTATAATACTAAGGTTTCCGTTTGGAATCCCGGGTCGGGTAGAAAGCCCGAAGTCAGTTCAGCCCGAAGTAAAAAAATTGTTTCTGAGATGGCGATAGGCTCGCACCCTTTCACATCTTGGGACAGAATACATACAGGGTTGTACCTCCGTCAATTCATACTGGGAAAAAGTGTATATTTATATATATATATATATATATATATATATATATATATATATATATATATATATATATATATATATATATATATATATATTATATAAATCCCGTGGTTGTCTTTAGAAAATTGCCTAGAGTGATAAGGCCGCGTCTTATACTATTATTTTTAATTTGTTAAATAAATATTTACTCTGTATTGCAAAAAGGGATTAAATAAATAAAAAGGTCTAACGTTTATTTACATATATATGAATGTATTTTTTCTAGACTGGCACGACAGAAGGACAATACAGCTGATGGCGACTGCACAACATTTGAAATATCTACGCAAGGAATATGGAAGGTATGACGTCACATCTTAAAACAATCAATCATAAAAATATTCTAAATGTCTTCCAAAATTGTACACAGAGACAGACATATGGGCAGTCGTTAGTGCATGAGACGTCGGAGTATTTACCACGTGCGGCTCATATTGGATGGCACCCTAAATAATGCACGCTGCAACCATATATAAAAATTTCATATCAGTTCTACGTGTTTGATACTTGTTAAATTTTCATGCAATGTTCTCCGCTCGACGTGTTTATGATTCGTATGCGTACGTATCGCTGGGACATTTCTGTTCTATTTTTAAAATGGCAATTTTTTATTTTCTATTGTCGTGTTGAATTTTTTGCAGCCAGTTACATTTTAGGGATAGATAAAAGTAATTTTTTTATGTTTTCAGGTAATAAAAAGTTTTTTTTTACTTTCTTAATCGTCACACTAATTCTATAGTTAATTATGAATTAGATCCGTTGATAAACGACTAATTACTTAACAAGTTCACCGCCAAAGAGTATGGCCGTATATTTTATTATCGTTGAAATAAAATATCGACGAAATGAAATCCCGTACCATTAAACACAACTATATCAACCCACTCAACAAGAAAAATATCGTAGCACTATTCCTGAACGTTCAAAAAGATTGGCAAAGATAGCATAACAAACAAAAAAGGTTAAAAGAAACAATCAAAACAATGACAATATAACGCCAACATTACCCCATAACAAATGTCCGCGTAACATCCGCAAATAGGAATCTTTTGTTACCTAATACGAACGTTACGGCCAGTAACACAGCTGCGCCCGATTTATTACTTAACCTTTCCTCTACGGATAGAATTGAACACAATAAATTATACTTCAAACCCAAATAAGGCCCGTAAGTTACGAGCACGGTAATACCCGTCTAATCGCCCATCACTCTGTATAGATTAGATCGTGAAGTGTAGAGATATGGGGGGTATAGGTTTGCTTAGCTCCGCGGGCAATGTATTGCCATTGTGTATGCGTTGGCTATTTACTCTTTATTACCTGGAGAATCTACATTTTATTGCAATGAATGGCGAGACGAGCTAGCCGTTCGCCTGATGGTAAACGATCCGACCGCCCATGAACAGTAGCAAAACAAAACACCTTGAATTACAAAGAATGCTTGACATTTCACTGCGCTTGCCATCCTGAGACATAAGGTGTTAAGTCTTAATATGCCCAGTAGTTAGTCTGGCTACAATTTCATTCAAACGGGAATACAACAGTGCATTTATACTGCAGTTTGGCGGGAGAAATAGACATTGCGGTAGTATTTACCCAGGCGGCCTCTCACATATGAGAGACCTACCACCAGCAAAGTACGAGTAGTTCAATTAATCTTAGGGTGATTCCAATTGATCAAAATCCTGTCACAATAACCTTAATAATTTATTTATTTAATACTTTTTTGAACTTTACAAAGAAACAATAAAATAATACATCATAATAATAGTACCCTTGGCAGCCTCATCACACTAGCTAATTTATTACAGGCAACCATGGGATGGATATTTATATAGGAGAAAGAAAGGGCAGTCCACAATTGTATTTCGTTTCGGGTTAATTTCTTTGAATTCGGTTTTAATCAGGAAGAATTGTGATGCCTGATAGATAACCATTTCTACTTGCTATGGAATACTGTATTTGGATTGCACTGAACATATAAACGCATTGCAGTAACTCAATAGTGCTAAAATAAAACAGCGCAATATTTTCATAAAATTTTATTTTTCTCACCAACAGCAGTGCATAACTTTGTAATTCATGGTGTTTTTTGGTTTTGTTATTATCCATGAGCGGTCGTATCGCACACATTCCAGCATGCTCGGATCACAAATACTTGAAAAAAATAAATAAACAAGAGGTAATACGATCCAATACAAGACACAAATTTGATTAGATCACAAACCCAATGTTTTAATCCACGCTCGATTTACAATACATATACGATGTATGATACAATTATCGTAAAGCAATACGTAAATATTTGTTAGTAACATATACCTACTTTTTTCGATCAAGTAGTCAATAAAACAGAGTAACACTATTAGATAAATTCTATCTGTGTACCGTCTACGTAATGGAAAGAAACGTTCAAACGCTCTTCCTATTTTTCTTTCAGCTTTTAGGGATCCTTTATCGGCGTAATAGCAGTTTCACTCTAAGATAAATTCGATTTCAACAATTGAAATTCCTTATTTAATTGGTTTTAGCTGACCTTTTGTCGATCCGATGGTTTTATCAGTCTCTTATATATCAATTGTTGTTGTAATTTTGTTTAGTTGCTGAAGATAACCCTTGCTCTTTTGAGAAATTTATTTTCTGACCTTAGTTAAAACATTTCAAAGAATTGGTACTAGAAAGGGATTTCGAAGTACCAACGAAAAAGACTTATCTTGCATTGCTACATTTCATTACTTTTTCAAAGACTTAATACTAGTAATATTCTTCATGGATCGCTTCAAATAATATACCAGTGTTGGTTCATAAACCGAAACTTTGTTAAATTTAAACGGGAGAAAGCTTTGTTATTGAAATAAAATAAGTTTTTTTTTCATTGCTATGAATAATGAGAGGAGCATGCCATTCGCCTGATGGTGAGCGATATGACCGATCATGAACAGTAGCATAACCAAACAGCACCTTGAATTTCAATGCAATGCTTGGTATTCCACTGCGCTCGCCATCCTGAGATGTTAAGTCTCAATATGTCCAGTAGTTACTCTGGCTACAATATCCTTCAAACCGAAACACAACAGTGCATTTACACTGCTGTTTGATGGAAGAAATAGACATTGCTGTGGTACCTACTCAGACGGCCATTCACATATGAGAGACCAATCACCAGTAAAAAGTTAATTTAAAAGACACACACATAATCGTGACCCGATATGAAGCTACAAGTCTTGGCATAGAACCTGCAAAAGATTTTTCATTGGAAGTAAATCTAACAGTCACACACATAGTCATGCCTCGATATTAAGATACAATTCTTATATCTTAGGCAAAAGACCTGCGAAAGATATTTCGTTGGTTTTCAATGGTAATTATCTTACTGGTGATTGAAATAGCAATTCCAGTACAAAGACGGGCCGCGGGTTCGAGCCTTGCAACTAAACAAATGTTTATGTAGCCCTCTCTCAAGTTTAATGAGTGAAAATGCGACCAAAAATCTCATAGTTTCCGACAGTCATGACAGAAGACTTAGCATCTTACTGTCATTCCCATAAAACTATGTGTATCAGCCCATATAAGTCCCACTGCAGGGCACGAGCCTACTCTACAATCGATAGTACGATTGAGAGTGGTTAGGCCATATAGTCCACCACGCTAGCCTAGTGCGGGTTGGCGGACTTACATACCATAGAAATTCTTATAAACCGCTATGGTATGCAGGTTTCCTTACGATGTTTTCCTTCACCGTTTTAGTGCGTGATGATTGACTCTCAACACACATAAAACAAAACCATTAGTTATATTCATTAATAATCTACTAAATTAACAGTACCACAACCTCTTTCATTAACAAACTCCTTTCCACACCTCATCCAATTACGTCAAAAAAAGCAGTATCAAGAACCCGAGTCGGACTAAACGCTTCATTCACTTTTTTCCTTGCACGAGCGGCTTGGCTAATGAAGTTTGCTTTGTGGGACGCGGGCTGGGGATTTGCTCAGATGAGAACACCAGCTATTCCGTCTTTACTGGAATTATTCTGGCCATTAGTGTGTTAGTAATACCCTGATAATCATTTTATCTCCTCTATTTTGGCTGACACCGTTCTTTGGACTCTGAATGGGTTTCGGTACTGTATTAAAGAGGAGGGTATTTATTTTGTTGGGGAATTGGTTTTTGTGGTAATTGTTTTAGTTATCTGGCATAGGTTTGCTCATTTCATTAATGTCAGATGTTTGACGAATATTCTCGTATTTATAAGTTATTTTTAACACCACAACACAAAATTAATTTGTTTGTTTTATTGTCAATGTCATACGATGCTTCTCGATAAAACCATTTTTTCTATTAGATGTATTTATAATATAAGTTTATGTAACTTAATTGGTAGGTGTAACTTCATTTTCTTGATATTTTATAAAGATTGGCTTTATTTCCAACTAACCATATAACGCGAAATTTTCTTATTTCCTAAATGCCAGAAATGAAATTTTTAATTTGTAATATGATGAAATATAACCGATCATATGACCTATTTTACGTTCCCACGATTCATAACCTGCTACACTTTTACTATGCAAATTAGGAGCTAGCATTAAAACACCAAAAAATATCATCAAACATCCCAAAATGCGACTCACGGGAGTCGCTATGAGTGCTTTTCCCAGTTTATGATAGTGATAAATCCAAGTGCACTAGTTATTCCGGACTAACTTCTTTGTATCCCCGGCGAACGTTTAGCTTCGCTGACAAAGACAAACAGCTCTAATAGATGTTGCTTTGCATTCGGAATAACTCAAACCAGATATTTGAGTAGAACAACTGTTTTCTCTTGGTTTTGTTCGGGATTTTCCATTTTATCTTCGTAAGGAGTAATGGTTTCAGTTTCTTGTACTTTAAGTGGTTTATTGCTAATGGTAGTTTCAATTTCAATGTGTATTGAAGCTGTTTAGTTGTTCGAATTTTTGTGTTATTTCAATCTTTAGAACATGGAAGGTTGAAAAAGTAAAGACTGCGATGTTTTCGCTGCCAAGATAAAAATCTAAATTGCTTCATGAATTTTCAGCCTATGCCATAGTCGGTCCTGTCTCTATTTTAGTTCTACACCAATTTTTTTATCTATCAAATTTTAAACTAATATTTAACTGGAAAAAAATATTTTTATTTCAACATCGGTTCACCTCAATCGAGGTCCGTATACCAACTGTCAAACACATAACGAACTAAATTCGTCTGTATACTAACCGTCGAACACATAACGAACTGAATTCCGATTGGCGGAGTTGCTTAATTCGTACCAGGTATAAGCGAAAACGAATCGTTAGTACTTCAAAAATTCATCATTACCAACTTTTGGCTTGGCAAACCAGCACCCGTAAATGACGGGAGTTGATTACTTCAGATTATCCATACGTTCGACTATCCTTTTTGCGAGTTTTTCGTTTCAATACGATTTGTACGAGATTAAATTGGGTCTCGATAGCGGTAGGTTGCCTCCACATAATCATGGGACGGAAATACCGTTCTCGTAATGTGGGTGCAGTCTTTTTACTTTCTATTTTTTCAGACAAGGTTTTTTATTACTACTGGCAAACGAGAAAACGAATCAAGTGCGGAAAAGTGATTACTGGTAGATGTAAACGGCAACAGAATATAGAGGAGGATATATAATGGAAGTGGTTGAGTTTCACTATTTTCAATAAACGAATAAAAGGTGACAGCATCTTGCGATTTTTTTCGTGTACAGGTTGCATAGCTATTCCTACTTCTAGTCGATATTCTGTGGGATGGTGTACTATATTGATTCAAGGTCTGTACCAGTTTTCCTATTTCAATAAGCATTATTCTTATTCATATTCATTAAGCCTCGTCAAAAACCCAAGAAGTTGCTTAAAACTTCTTGCATAAACTATTCTTTAGTCCAAAAAAATATGCATCAAACTAACATTGGACTAGCGTGGTGACATAAAACTTATATCTTTATTATTGGGTAGAAATGCATTAGTTAGACGAATGTGTATTTTTGGAAACTTACTTGAAGTAAAACTGCACTGCATCTTATCCGCACGATAATAAACAAGGAAACCCAAATACATTTGAAACGTGCGCGGCCAGTGCTAAAATACTTAAAGCAGAGAACAGAGGTATCCGTGGTCAGAAACCACTTTAAAACATACAGCGCCACAGCAACGATTTATGGTCCAACCTTCTTAGTTTAGTGAATGGAGTTGTTTTAGATAAACAGTGATTTTGCCGGCATCGGTTTCCTTCGATTTACTGGCAAATGTACGGTGGGTAATACATTTCGTTCGAGTTAGGGTTGCGTTTGAGTAATGGCTTGTTTACCGGATTTTTATTGCATTCGGCGGCATTTTTGTTAATATATTTTGTTTTAATTTTAAATTGTCGCTAGAAATGTTGAACTTATTTCTTGCTAGTAATGCACTATTTGTTAATATTTTTTGAATGTATTAAAATACGCTATGGTATGCAGGTTTCCTCACGATGGTATGTAAGTCCGCCAACCCGCACTAGGCCAGCGTGGTGGACTATATGGCCTAACCACCCTCAATCGTACTGTCGATTGTAGAGTAGGCCTGTGCCCTGCAGTGGGACGTATATGGGCTGATACAGATACAGATTAAAATACGACTTGTTTTTTTAATCATTTTTGTTTCTCCAGTCCAGTGCAGTGTCTTACTTTTTGTATGTTTACATTAACCAATTTACGTTCTAATAAGATAGCATACTCACGACGCGACAAGCCCGCAAACGTGGCGGCCGCGGATGCAAATCGCAAAAAAAAATCAATGCAAATCCTCTCTTACTCCTCTAAAATCTAAATTACTATTGAAAGGGATTAAGCCATAAGTCCACCACATTGATCTAATGGGGGTTGGGTGGCTTTACATACATATAAATTGTTACAAAACTCTATGGTAGCTTTTGTTACAATGTTTTCCTTCACCGTTATAGTTCGTGGTGATTAACTACCAATATCCACATGACTCCGTAAATAAGAGGTGTGTCCTGGGATATGAACCTTCGACCGTCATAAACAAGTTTATTTAACGTCTTTAATGTTATTGTTAATAAAGTAGTGTTACTTTTTGGCTTGTCATCAAGAAAAAAAAGATTTTTTTTTCTATGAATGGCTAGACAAGCATACCGTTCACCTGATGGTAAGCGATACAATCTTAATTATGTAATATCATTATTTCATTCTTGCAAAAAAAAACATTTACATTTCAGGAACAAATAATATGTGTCACATTCACTACTTTTTCACTTGTTTGATAATAAGTGACTGGAAAAGATCGCTTACTCCAATTGGAGTAAATGTACGTCGAAGTGATACATTTCGATCCACTTAGGGCGGCGTGTTTGAGTAATCACTTGTTTACTCTATTTTTATTGACAGCCTTGTATTTGCAATGTTCAGCATTATTGGATTTCGTTTTAGTAAAATAAAAATAGTAGTGTGTTGGGTTTGGATTCAACTATTATTAAGTAATAAACGAGTAATTATGTATTATCCTTTTGTTTGTACGTATTTACATATTAATTAAGTATGTTTCTTTTTCTATTTTATTTAAAAAAAATAATATTTATACGCCCACTTCATTTCATCTCTGCATCACCAAAAGGAAGATTAGTAGATAATTCCTCTGACATTCAGTCGGCCTTTTATATAAAGTATAAATATAATAATAATAATCGGTGATACTTCTATTTAAAGATGTAATAGATTTTGTAAATTACTAAAATAAAACTAAGATAAAGAATATTTTGAATGCACTTTAGCACTAGTTAATGAGTTAAAGGCACCTTTTTTTTATCTTTTCGAGGTTATACAAACGTAAACTTACCCTTTTTTGCTATGCTTAATAATTATACAACCTGCAGAATAAATGTACCGACCCCAAGTAATGGGCAGGTATACATCTCTAAAGTAATTGTAATTAGGTAAACTTAACTTCCGTGTTTAAGCAAGTTATAAATAAACAAACACTTGACATTCCACAGCCAAAAAAGCATTAACTCTCAAGGTCTCAGTTAAGTGGCTAATTAAAAGTCTGCCTCATAATCAGGAAACGTAATCCTGAAAACCAATCAGTATGTAAATATGTCTCTCGGCTTAGAACGTGGCGTGCATCCATCATTCGCGTCCCCGTTTCATTAATTTAATCAATAGGCACGATTCCATTGTGAATTAATTCAATTCCAGTTTTGTAGACTTTGAGATAAGGGGTATCGATGCAAATACCGCTTCGGTAGACTCAATCGGCCCGCGCTTGTTGGACAAGCTGTGAAGATGAATTAAATGCTTGCGGACAGAGCTTCGGGTGTATTTGAATATCGTTTATTACGTTGAAATACAAGACAATTCAGATCTAGGGCATGAGTCCTTTATTTTTATTCGGGAGACTCCTGGCAGTATCTATGAATGGATTTTAAAGCTTAATTAATATTGATTTTTTTGTAATATATTTAACTTGAATATATTTTGACATTAGGCATAGTACGTACAATACTTCAGGAATTTGCATTCCTTATGATCCGGAGGAGACTTCACACGAGATGTGGAGACTGTCCCGCCCTCACACCCACCACTGCAACTCTTGTAAGCCAGGATCAACAGTGGCACGCATTGTAAAGACACCGAACAGTGAAGCTCGGCTAGTCTCTGGAAATGTCTAATTTCTCTTTAATCCGTAACAAAATCAATCAGAAGGTTAAATTAATAGGAGGAGTTGGAAATAAATTGCCGTAAAAAGTTGTATTTGCCGTACCTCCTAATATCAAAAACACATAATTGATAGCGTATCACGAATGGTCAAATCATTAGGAGAATATTTTAAAGTGGCCAATTTTTATTAAAGTTGAAAAAATTGGAAGGGAGAACAGAAATTGACAGCAAAATTTTACATCGGTTGTGTATGAGGCCATATAACTTTACTGATCAAGTCAATTATATAAAATTCATACTAGTATAGTGAAAAATCATTAATGATTATATACTTATCAACTTTTTTTCATATACACATAATGACACAGTTTGTCAACATTCAAAGCAATCTGTGAAATATCTGGTATTGAAAAAATATTTTTCCATTTAAAAATACAACTCGATTTGCTACGAATCGAGAGCATTTGCCCCGAGTCTCGATAGTGACATACAAACGGCAGCGTCGACCGACCTACATTAAGGAATTCTAATTTAGTATTGGAAGTGAGATAGATACTTTTAGCAAATATTTTGGTAACATTTCTTAGAAACCTCTAAAATGTTTGAAGAAATGTATGTTGCTAGTATGCATCTTTCTACTAGCACGATATATTGGAATATTTTGAATGACGAGACGAGTATGCCATTCGCCGAATGGTAAGCGGAATACCTAGCATTAATACTAGGTATAAACAAAACCGAACCACACCATGAAAGATAAAGCAAGGCTTGGCATTCCACTGCGCTCGCCATCCTGAAACATAAGATGTTAAGGCTCGTAATTACTTTGGTTATAATGTTCTTTTTACCAGAACACAACGGTGCATTTACACACCAGTAAATCATTATAAACATTTTGTCACTGAATTTGATGTTATGAATGTAGAAATTGATAATGGATGGCGATTATATATTTTTTGTTTATTATGATTTTGTTGCTCTACATAATATCTGCACGACTGCGTGTATGAACACTGTCAAATAAATAACTAATCAATTATAAGACAAATAAAATTATTTTTTTATCTTTTCAGTTGTTCAGTGAATTTAATTAAGATAGCAAATATTCGTTTTTTCTAAAACTAAATAATATGGATCTCCTCGTGATGATTAATTGATATTCTCCACTATTTATGTATGTTCTCTTATTGATTTTGAAGAACCAAAGATCCGATGTAAGCTTTAAAGAACAAGAAGAGATAAAGAAAAGGTGTTTGACCTAATAATCCTGAATTTCCCAAGTCAATCGCCAAGATATTTATCATTTGACAACTTAGGCTCCATCGAAAACCGATTGACCCGCGCTTTCCAAAACAGTCCGCTCGTAAAATCTCCGTGAAAAGGTTGTCCTCGTACCTGTCATTTTACATCGGCGCAAAAACTGACGATATTATGTTCCGTGGCACGTTTCAACGCTTTGGTAATGGAGTGTGTGGCCGCACTCTGAGCATTCGTTCACCGATATTAAAACGATTTGAATTGAACGCCCCGGTATATCCAGTTTTACACCTGCATCTAAAGGTATGAGCATGTAGGGTGTCACTTATATTAAAACTATCTGGATTGGACTCGGTTTGGAGATAGGAATGTCCATTTTTCACATTTTTACACCTGCATTCATAAAAACAGAAGATTCTAGAGATTAAAACGGTATGAATTGAATTCTCCAGTATATCCATTTTTACATATGTTCTCACCTGCATCTAAAGGTATATGCGTGTAGTGTGTCACCTATATTAAAACGATTTGGATTGGACTCGGTTTTGGTGATAGGAATGTCCATTTTTTCACATGTTTACACCTGCATCCAAAAATACAGAAGATTCTAGAGATTAAAACAATTTGAATTGAATTCTCCAGTATATCCAGTTTTACACATACTCTCACCTGCATCTAAAGAGGTGCGTGTAAGGTGTCAGAGATATTAAAACAATTTGGATTGGACTCGGTTTTGGAATGTCCATTTTTTCTAAAATTGCATCCAAATGTATACGGTTAATGTTCTACTGATGCTCATATTAATAGATAGAGCTCATTCCATCATTTCAATTCAATGATATAATTTTTTGGTATAACAGTATTTTGAAAATAATTACGGACCGCTGTAGCGTTATCTACAAAAGATATGGGTGGAACTAGTTAGTAATAATAAAAATATAGCATTTTATTTGATTATTAACATAGGTATCTGTATCTGTATCAGCTCTTATACGTCCCACTGCAGGGCACGGGCCTACTCTTCAATCGAGAGTACGATTGAGAGTGGTTAGGCCAGATAGTCCACCACGCAAATCCTAAGACCAAACCTGCGCCAAGGGATCCTCCCCCAGCTACTCACAGTGCCGCGCTGACAAAGATAGCAGAGCGGCTCCAGCACGTTGCTAGGACGGCAAAAAATCTCAAGGGCACATATGTAAAAGAAATTAAAGACAACGTGTTGGAGCTACTTGAAATAGCGCAGGAGCCGCCATCAGCGGAGCTCTCCAGGGTCGAGGCAGAGAAGGCCGAACTCTGTAAAAAAGTGACGGCGCTGGAGGCGGCCCTCACCACCCAGGGCAAAATGATCGCGGAACTGATGGCCACCGTCCGATCGCAGCAGCGGCCGGTGGTTGAGCCGGCATCCGGTGGTGCGGAGGCAGAGGCTGTGAAGGCGCTGCTCGAGGTGCACATGGCGAAGGTGGACGCCAAACTGGAGGCGATCGCCATGCGGCTGCCTCCGGAGCCGATTCTCCGCCCTCCGCTGGCTGCTGACCGGGCCAGAGCCAAGACAGCCCAGAAGTCGCGGCCAGCCGTCGCAGGGATCCCAGCTACACATTGGCCGGCTCTAGAAGTAGGGAAGGCGAAAGTTGCCCCTGCAGCCGTTGGCCGCCCCGCGCCAGCCGTCTCTGCGGCTACTGGCCGCCCAGCAGAAGCCATCCGGCCAACCGCGGTTACATCGGCGCCGCTGCCAGTCACTTCTCGGGAGTCTCGTGGGCGCAAGCGAGGCAATAGGAAGCGTGCGCCGCCCCGGCCGCAGACGCCACACCCGCCCCTTCAACCCACCACATCCACGGAGACTCCGTGGACTGTGGTGGCAAAGAGGGGCAAGAAGAAGTCCCGGGCGGCCCAACAGCCGGCCCAGACCCCAAGCAGGGCTGCTCCCCAGCTCCGCCTCCCGCGTAAAGCCGCCGTGACTCTCACGGTGACGCCGGAGGCGTTGAAGCGGGGTATTACATACGCGCAGGTCCTGCGTGAGGTCCAAACGAAAGTGGACCTAGCCAGCCTCGGCATCACAGCTGGACTGAGGTCGAGGCGGATAGCCACCGGGGCTTTCCTTTTTGAGGTGCCCGGGCCCGAGTCGGAGGCGAGGGCTCACTCCCTCATCGTCAAAATGAGGGAGGCCCTTCGCGGGTCGGAGGAGGACGTGCGCGTCTCCCGGCCCGTGAAGACTGCGGAGCTGCGCGTCTCTGGATTGGACGCGTCAGCCGCCTCCGAAGCAGTCGCAGCGGCCATCGCCCGTCTTGGCGAATGCTCCCCCGACGAAGTCAAGGTCGGGGAGATTCGGGACGAGCGCTCGGGCCTGGGCGCGATGTGGCTCCGCTGTCCAGCTAAGGCAGCGGAGAAGGTGGTGAAGGCGGGGCGTGTCCTGGTGGGCTGGGTGGCGGCGGCAGTGCGGCTGCTTGAGGCCCGGCCCATGCGATGCTTCCGCTGCCTCTATAAGGGGCATGTGAGGAGTCAGTGCACCGGCGAGTGCGACCGCAGCGGGCTCTGCTACCGCTGCGGTCAACCGGGACATAAGTCCCGGGAGTGCACCGCCGACCCGCACTGCGCAATCTGCGCAGATGCCGGGAAACCCGCTGACCACCGGGTGGGCGGCAAGGCCTGCGCTGCCTCCTCGGTCCCGCACCGTCCTCAACGCGGTGTGGGAGCCGAGGTTACGACGCGGCTGCAACCGTCTCGCCCTGAGGCGATGGAGATCGCCCATAACTAAATGGATTTAAATTTCCTCCAGGCGAACATCAACCACTGCCAAGGAGCACAACGGATGCTTGAACAGTCCCTGGCGCAGTGGTTGATTCACGTGGCTGTGGTCGCCGAGCCATACTCTGTCCCTGCCCGCGATGACTGGGCAGGGGACCTTGATGGCTCGGTGGCCGTCTTCACCCAGGGCGCCGCCGGCTCTCCGCCCTTCGAAAAAGTAGCGAAGGGTGCGGGATGCGTGGCGGTCCTGGTGGGAGGGGTGTGGATAGTGGGAGTCTATTTCTCTCCCAACAGGTCCCAGGCGGAATTCGAGAGTTTCCTCGCGCGCCTGGGGGCCCTGGTACAGCATGACAGCCAGCTTCGCTCCGTGCTTGTAGCCGGCGACTTCAACGCCAAATCCTCGGCTTGGGGTTCGTCGGTGACAGACGCGCGGGGCGAGGCCCTGGAGGAATGGGCGATCTCCATCGGGTTGGTCGTCCTGAATCGGGGGTCGGAGAACACGTGCGTGCGGCACAACGGCGGTTCGGTGGTGGACGTCACGTTCGCCACCCCGGCCCTTGCCCGCCGTGTTCGGGACTGGAGGGTTTTGGTTGAGGAGGAGACGCTGTCCGATCATCTCTACATTCGGTTCAGCATCTCATCCTCCCAGGTCTCCACCCGCCAGTCCGGTGGTGGTCCGACTGCCCGATTCACAGGCGGCCGACGTTGGGCCGCGAAGCGCCTCGATGTGGAGGCCGCGAAGGAAGCTGCCATTGTTCAGGCGTGGCTCCCCGTGCCGGACGGGTCGGTGCGGGTCGAGGAAGAGGCGGAATGGTTCGGGGTGGCGATGTCGCGAGTTTGCGACGCGGCCATGCCCCGGGTCACCCGCCTCCCAGCGAAGCGCCAGGTGTACTGGTGGTCGGCCAAGCTCACTGAGCTGCGCGCGGCTTGCCAGGTCGCGCGCCGCCGACTCGCCAGGCACCGTCGTCGTCGGACCCGTAGACCCGGCGACGATGAGCAGGAGCGGCTTCTTCTCGACCTCCACAGAGAGGCGAAGAGAGCGCTGCGGGTGGCGAAGCGAAGCGAAGGCCGCGGCGAACGAGGAGTTCCGGAGGTCTCTGGACAGAGATCCATGGGGGCGTCCGTACCGTGTGGCGATGCGGAAATTCCGCCCATGGGCGCCCCCTCTGACACAGAGTCTCCGGACCGATCTTGTCGGGGAAGTCGTCGCGGCCTTGTTTCCGGCCACCGAGGAGTTCACTCCTCCACCGATGGCGCCATGTCCACCGGCGCCATCGTCGTTGGTTTCGGTAAGGGATATTCCGGAGGTTTCGCCGCAAGAGCTAGAGGCGGCAGTGCTTCGGCTGCGGAGCAAGAACTCGGCCCCGGGTCTCGACGGGGTGCCCGGTCGTGTCTGGGTGCTGGCCGTCGAGTCGCTGGGTACGAGGCTCCGCGGCCTTTTCTCCGCGTGCCTTGAGCAGGGCATCTTCCCGTCGCGGTGGAAGACGGGCAAGCTTGTCCTGCTCCGCAAGGAGGGGCGACCCGCAGATTCGCCCTCGGCCTACCGGCCGATCGTGTTGCTCGACGAGGTGTGCAAGCTCTTCGAGCGCGTAGTCCACGCGCGCCTCGTCGAGCATTTGGAGGGTACGGGCCCGGATTTGGCGGACTGCCAGTTCGGGTTCCGGCGGGGCCGGTCGACGGTCCACGCGATTCTGCGGGTGAAGGCACAAGCGGAGCGTGCGGTGTCCCGGGGTAGGGTCGTGGTGGCGGTGTCTCTAGACATCGCCAACGCGTTCAACACCATGCCCTGGGCCTGCATCGAAGAAGCACTGCGGTACCACGAAGTGCCGCCCTACCTTCGGCGTCTGGTGCACTCGTACCTTTCTGACAGGTACGTTGTGTATCCGGGCGCCGACGGGTGGCACCGTAGGGAAGTGTCGTGCGGTGTTCCACAGGGCTCGGTCCTTGGACCGCTCCTGTGGAACATCGGCTACGACTGGGTGTTGCGTGGTACCAACCTTCGGGGCGTCGCTGTCGTCTGCTATGCAGATGACACGTTGGTGACAGCGACGGCCAGGACGTTCCAGAGGTCCGCCCTGCTCGCCTCGTTCGGTACTGGACTGGTGGTGGGCAGGATTCGGCGACTGGGCCTCACGGTGGCCCTCAACAAGACCGAGGCCGTGTGTTTCCACGGTCCTCGGTGTGGGCCTCCGCCTGGGGCCCACATTACAGTAGAGAGCGTGCGGATTCCCGTCGGCTCGAGGAAGAAATACCTCGGTCTCGTCCTCGACAGTCGATGGGATTTCCGCGCGCATTTTGCGGAGTTGTCGCCGAAGCTGGTGAGGGCGGCGGGCGCACTGGGGCGCCTGCTGCCCAACACTGATGGTCCTGGCATCCCTTGCCGAAACCTGTATGCTGGAGTCGTGCGGTCCATGGCCCTCTACGGGTGTCCCGTTTGGGCCGGGTCCCTGGGCGATCGTTGCGTCCGCCTGCTGCATCGTCCGCAGCGCATGGTGGCGCAGCGAATAATCAGGGGCTACCGCACGGTCTCGCACGAGGCGGCCTGCGTATTGGCGGGAACTCTGCCCTGGGTGCTGGACGCCAAGACCCTCTCGTCAGCTTTCTTCCGGCGAGAGGAGGCGTCCGGGCGTGGGCAGAGGTTGGTCCCCCGAGAGGTCGAGGCCATGTTGGCCTCCCTCCGCAGGTCCGCTGTGGAGGAGTGGCGTTCCAGGCTGGAGAACCCTAGTGCTGGTACGAGGACCGTCGCGGCAGTGCGACCTGTCCTCGAACAGTGGCTGGACAGGCGCCACGGTGCGCCGACATACCGGCTGACGCAGGTGCTCACCGGGCACGGCTGCTTCGGTGCGTACCTGTGTCGCATAGCCGGAGCGGAGGAGTCCGCCGTGTGCCACCATTGTGGCAACTGCCGTGAGGACACGGCCCAGCACACGCTGGAGGAGTGCCCAGCCTGGGACGAGGAGCGCAGCGCTCTCATCGCGGTCGTCGGTAGGGACCTTTCGCTGCCGGCCGTGGTCGCCGCCATGGTCGGCAGCCGGAGCTCGTGGCGAGCCATGCTCTCCTTCTGCGAACGTGTCATGTCGCAGAAGGAGAGCGCCGAGCGGGATCGGGAGCAGACCGATCCCGCCCGTCGCCACAGGAGAAGAAGGAGGCGCCGGGACAACATCTAACCCGGCGCCGCAGAGGCCACATGGGGTCGCCGTCCCTACCTTGGCGGCCCCCGAGACGTGACGCGACACGCGTCGTAAGCCGCGTCGCTAAAGCGGCGGTGCACAAAGAGGCGGTCCTGGCGCGTCCGTTCATCGGTATCCCGGGGCCGTCTCTAAGGTGCACAGATGGTGGCCAACGCGGGGTTTTTAGTCGGTATTTCGGTGCGCAGACTACGATAGGGACCCGACCCAGCTCCACGTTTCGCTGGGCCGGAAGGCGCACCGGTGAGTCCGACACACCCTCGCCGCCTCGGGGGTGGGATGGTCCGTAAAGGGATTTTCCCCGCGAGAAAAAAAAAAAAAAAAAAAAAAGATAGTCGTAAGGATGGTGATGCTGCTTGCCGCATCTACTGTGAGGATGACATACACAGAATATTTGGCTGTCTGGTTAAAAATGTCTAGGAGACTTTTTATTATATTACCTAATCATTTTAAATGGTTTATTTATAGCTATTATTTAACTAAGTTTAAATATATTTCGGTATACAATTTTGTTTTTTGTGTTATAGCGAGACTTAAGGCTTTGAGGTGTGCGTATTGTTTCATAATCCATAAACATTTAATTAATGAGGCTATTTCAGGAATTGCGCCATGTAGTACTGTTCAGTGTATTATTACTGATTCTTATTATATTTCTTTAAATATTTCCACTTTTGATCTATTAACTGCTTGTAAAATATACATTACAACGGTTAATGTAATCATTGTTATGATTCTATCAAAAATGCATTCTGTCTCTACATATTGTGAAGCATACATCATAATTTGTGCAACGATTACTATAATATATTACAATCCGTTTATTATTTACATAATTTCTGTTAGTTATCCATTATTCCTATATGTTAATAAATTAATATTCTTAGACTCACAATACCAATGTCAAACAAAAAACTAATAAAGTTTGGTTTATTTAATGCGGGATCACTGGCCACTGGCCATGATGAGTTCCTTGTTGCCATGAGTAATCATTCGGTTGATATTATGGCGATTAATGAGACATGGTTACGATTGGGTGAGGAAGGGCGAGCACCCGCGGTTCCAGGCTATCGCTTAAGGCATAGTCCTCGACCGGTGACTGTGCGCGGCGGTCGCGGCGGAGGAGTCGGATTTTATTTAAAGTCTGGCATAAACGCGCGCGTTTTACAACATCCGCACCAATCAGAGGTCGAGCAGTTTTGGATGAGCCTTAAAATTAACAAAAAATTACTTCTCTTTGGTACTGCCTATCGTCCGCCCTGGCTGGACCTTGACCTCTTTCTTGACTCGCTTACAGATAGTATTAACGCCCTATCACCATATGATCACCTTATATTGCTTGGCGACTTTAACGTTAATATGTTGGAGTTAGGGAATAGCAAAACTAGCCGTCTTAAAGACTTTGTGCATTATAGTGGACTCACACAAATCATAACCACACCAACACACTTTTTAAATCACAGTAGTTCTCTTATCGATCTTATATGCACCGATGCTCCATACCGAGATGTTTCTGTTCATCACATAAGCCAGTTGGGACACCATTCGTTCATTACGTGTCGTTTGTCTTTAAAAAAAGATAAACCCGTAAAAAAAATTGTAGTATACCGACCATTTCACAACATTGTGCTTGATTTATTTCAAAATGACCTTAAGTCCATTCAATGGGATATAATATGCAACACCCAAGACGTCAATGCAATGTTGTCAATATTTAATACTAATATAATTAATTTATTTGATTCGCATGCCCCGACTAAACGCAAATCTTTTCGAGATGCACCAACACCGTGGATAACCCCAACCATTAAATTGATGTGCAGTCTGCGCGACAAGGCCAAGGATCGATTTAGACGCACCAAAGACCAAACCCACAAAAACTACTACCTTCAATTAAAAAGTTTGGTTTCAAAGTCACTACATTGTGAAAAGGAGGCTTATTTTAACAATCATGTAAATGAGCATATACATAATTCGAAGGTTTTATGGAGGAATCTAAGGTCACGGGTATACCCATCAAACAAGGTAAATGTACTACCAGACCACCTGTGTAAACCAGATGATATTAACAAGGCATTCTTAGATATCCCTGGAAACCACGAGGTGCCCATGTCCCAACTAACTTTTTTCGAGTTCAACAGGCATGGTCCGTCGACTTTTTGTATCAAAGAAGTTGATGAGACCACTGTGCTTGGTATTATAAAGAAAATTTCGACCAATGCTCAGGGAACGGACGGCATTACCAAGGATATGATTCTACTGACACTTCCTGAAACTTTACCCGTTATAACAGCAATTGTTAACACCTCCATTAGAACCAATACTTTTCCCAATCTTTGGCGTTGTGCGATCATTCGACCAATACCTAAAACCAATAATCCTCAAAATTTCAAGGAATTACGCCCCATAAGCATTCTCCCTTGGCTGTCTAAAATACTAGAGCGGGTAGTATACTTGCAAGTTATAGATTACCTTGAAAGTAACAACATTCTCCCGGATCTCCAGTCGGGCTTCAGAAAAGGACGTGGCACTACAACTGCCTTGTTAGATGTAGTGGATAATATACTTGAGGCACGGGATCGGGGGGAAGGAACCATTCTCACTTTGCTGGACTACTCGCGAGCGTTTGATACAATTAATATTAATTTATTAATATGTAAATTACGATATTATGGCTTCGAACAAGAAGCAGCGAGATGGTTTCATAGTTATCTTACCAATCGCTCGCAGTGTGTTGAACTGCGGAGGGAGGATGGGTCCTCGATTTTCTCATCACCCCGACCTGTGACAAGAGGTATACCCCAGGGATCGATTCTTGGTCCGCTATTATTTATTATCTACAGTGCAGACATTTCACAATCTTTTCATGGTTGTAAATACCATATGTATGCCGATGACATACAGTTATACACATCGTTTAAGCATGAGGACATGGCATTATCGGTCAATAAAATGAACGAGGCGCTTCGTGACATAGTGGCGTGGTCTGACCGCAACACTCTTGTTCTGAACCCCACTAAATCAAAATTTATGGTTTTAGGAAGCAAAGCTCAAATACACAACATACTGTCGGCATCGCCGCAGATAACACTCAAGGGGCAAAGTATTGAACGGGTGGAAACAGCACGCAACCTAGGACTAATTATTGACCCAGAGCTACGATTTGAGACCTATATAAATAACATTGTCAAAAACTGTTTTTACAGACTCAAGGTATTATATCGTTTTAAACAATATTTCAATATCAAAGTAAGAAAAATGCTTGTTGACAGTTTAGTTCTCTCAAGGTTGCACTACTGCGATACGGTGTATGGTCCGTGCTTACTGTCCCGCACTGCACGACTAATCCAACGAGTGCAAAACGCATGCGCTAGATTTTGTTTCAACATTCCCAGTCGTAGTCATGTCTCACCGTTTCTAAATGAGGCCAATATTCTTAAAACTAGTGCCCTTCGGGAATTACACATGGCAACCTTACTTTTTGGCGTTATAAAAACAAAAAATCCAAAGTACTTATTTGATAAACTGACGTGGAGACAGGACAGTCACTCGTATGGCATGCGTTCTACCACCAAACCATTAACGATTCCACTACACCGGACTGCGGCATTCAGGGGATCCTTCAAATATGCCGCCACTCGCTGCTGGAACAACATTCCTCCACCGTGTCGTTCTAAAAATAATAAAATTGGATTTAAAAATAGCTATAAACAACATTTAATATGTATCCAAAAGAAAGGTTATTGAACATATTTTACTCACTTACCTTCCTGCTATAGAACGTATCACGATCAGGAATGTGTCCCCTCCTCCCTCCCAGCGTTATTGGCGGCATCCCCGTGTGGGAACATCCACAGTTTACACTTTGCACAACTTTTATCCTTTTAATTTATCCTGTGTAAATCCTCTTGAAACGTGATCAGTTATGGCGGGGTTTGCATGTTATGTATGTTTTGTATTTGTTTGTTATTACTTTTATATTTAAATGACTAAACTCGAGCAACGTGTGCGATATGATTTATGCTATGTGTACGATGATAATGATAGAGTTTGTTAAGCCTTTCAGTGGCTGCGCATTCCAGCCGCACATTGTAAAAAAAAAAAAAAAAAAACTATGCGTACCCACAGAAAAGAATGTAATTATTAGCAGATATTTATGATAATGTTTTGTCAGCCTACCGACTGGATATTCGTGTCTCACCAGGGCACCCCGTTGAAAATCAGCGCTGCAGTTTGCTTTCCCATTCTGCAGCATAAAGCTGAATGGGAGGCCCATTGTCGGCGCAATAGTTTAGCCACGTAATTTTTTTGCATAATTGTATATTTTTTTCATGTTTTTTATTTTTTGTATATTTTGTTATTTTATTACCTACCTATGTATGTTTGCGCCTTCAATAAATGTATTTCTTTCTTTCTTTCTTTCTATAGTCCACCACGCTGGCCTAGTGCGGGTTTGCGGACTAACATAGGCATAAGAAGCTTAATTTATTTGTGTGTGTGTCACTGAAATAAATTATGATTTGGTTCGATTTGATTTCTATGCTAAGATGTAATTTGAAGTACTGTATCAGCCCATATACGTCCCACTGCAGGGCACGGGTCTACTCTACAATCGACAGTACGGTTGAGAGTGGTTTGTGGTGATTTGAAGTACGCCTATTGCGATTTTCCTTTTCTTAATTTCTTTCACTTCAGACGATAGTCCTCTGGGTTTCTATTTGTTCAGCCATTAGAAGTTCACTGCTTCTACTGCTAAATATAAAATTTCACATATTATATTGAAAAATTCATGAAAATTGGATTCGCGATCTAGAAAATGAAAGCAGCCTAGTTCTGGGCCCATGAAGTCCGTAATAAGACCGTTTTTTAAGATTTAATTTGTGATGGCCTATTATGATTTACAAAAAAAAATTGAACTACTAAGAAAATAGCGGTATAAAAGCTTGAATGAAAGCGAAGCAAATAATTAACAAGGTTACCTTATAGTAAAATATTACTACTGTCTATTGATTCAGCATGGAGTGTTGTATTAATTGTATACTGAATTACGGTGGCCTGCTTATAATAAGAAACCGAATAATGAACAACTATACTAAAAAAAACTGGAACATCACGCTAAAAAAGCGAAAATAATAATAATTTAACCATTAAAATTCTTAGTCATGTCCAAATATCAATAAAACGCAAAATAATCACAACGCCTTGTTCCTCAGCGATAAAATAAATAACTTCGCAAATTCAAATTATAATTCAACTTGCAAAACTCCGCGTAGCATTCAATTAACATTTTTTTTATACATTTTAATAATGTACCTTTTTTTCCTGCGTCGTGGAAAAAAAATTCACGAACGTAACTCGCAGAGTCAGGACAAAAGTAATTACAAATGTTAGTTTCGCCGAGCGTTTCGTTCATTAATATGCTAATGCTGTGCCCGGGCTCCATCGAACTCAGAATTGGTGGAAAAAGCAACCAGCCAGTTGAAAAAGGCCACCGAATCTCAAATGCACTGTATTTTGATACGGTGGTTGATTAAACTTGATTTTATTGCGGGCTTAGCTCGGATTTGAGATTTTAAATGAAACGTCGTCATGCCATCTTTATCGGGGTGTACTTAGAGAAATTGAAAATTTTAAATAAGAATTGCTATGGTTTCAGCTCGGTATTTTTGCTGGGAATTTGCTCGTTATACCGAATTTTTACTTCGTTTTATACGGTTTCAGCTACAAGCCCCTCATTTGGAGTTGTTGTTGTTGAGTCCATTGTCAATTCCAATTGTTGAAAAGTTCAAATTATTCCAGTTATTAAGATTTGACTTAACAACTGCCGTTTTAAACATTCTGATAGATAGCAATACCAAATAAAGATAATACAATTAGTAGATCACGATACATATTTTCTTTTATATTTATAACTTTACATACTCATTTAAAATCCCAAATTAATTTCATTGAATAAACTAGAAATTTGCTCTACATTAGCACACAATATAATAAAAATTAAGAACATAACATAAAATCTTTCACTGAATTATAATTTAATCTTCATAAAAAATATACGATGTAAAATGTACACGTATTTATCAAGCTATTTTTTTAAATATATTTTTATAGTGTAGTAGTGTGGTCACTTACTATAAAAACTTTAAAAATATTTTTTTTTATATTTCTTTTTTTAGTTTCTGTAGGAAGTGACCTAAAAAATGATCAGTAGATAAAAATTCAAATACCCTTACATAATATAGAGGTGAGATAAAGTATGTGCTGATATAATATGCTCTCTTAGATTAACTTCTGTTTTATTTAATTGGATAACGCTTGTGTAATCATGATTACTAGACATGCCATACATTTAATATTGTACTTAAAACTTTCCACTTCCTCTATATAAATGTTTCGTAACATCTTTCTTAACAGCTAGACCGATTGTTTAATTATTCTTTGTGAAGCGTTTAAAAACCATAACTATGAGATTTTAGGTAATATTCTTAGGTAGGGCAATCCAATTTATGCAATTTTCAAATTTAAAACACATATTTCTCTTTTTTGACTATTTGAAATAAAATAAGTCTATCAAATTTTAGGTGGCCTTAAAGGCACCTCTGCCTACCTCTTTGAAACTACAAGCCTGACAATACATAGCTAAATTAACCCAACCCACAATAAATACTTAACCAACCTCTAAACCCCATGGTTTTAAATCAACGAGCTTCAGTAGTCCGTTTAGCTAACCGCATATAAATATGTTTTATCTAAACCACTAATTATGTTTTTGAACAGAACACGCTGTTACAACCGAGGACACACAGTTTCCATTAGAGCGGCTCATCGTAGATAATCCTTGTTGAATAATTTATGCCTGTAGTTTGTGTTGGGAAGTTTAGTAAGGGTGTTGAAAATATTCCTGGAGTGGAGTGTCGGTTGGGAACTCAATTTTACGTATAGGTGTATTTAGTTCGATCGGTAGCCCAATCTATAAAGTTTATAAACATTCGAGGGAATCTAAAGAGTTCACGAGTCAAAGTCTAAGTGTGATTTTGGTTACATCATGAATTAGTATCTCTCTCTCTCTTCAGCTACGGAAAGTCCACTTCTGAACATACGTAATGAGTAGGGGAAACCAGGGACGAAGGTAAACGAAAAATCTGGTAAAAAATTAACTTTACATAATATACAAAACACGAATAAATAGACACACTTAAAAGAAAATATATTCAGAGGATAGATTTACGCATATTTAGAGGCAAGATATTTAAAGTGATAAATACTCTACCTCATTTACCATGATGTACCTACAACCACTGCCAAATAGAAGAAGAAGAAATACATTTATTGAAGGCGCAAACATACATAGGTAGGTAATAAAATAACAAAATATACAAAAAATAAAAAACATGAAAAAAATATACAATTATGCAAAAAAAATTACGTGGCTAAACTATTGCGCCGACAATGGGCCTCCCATTCAGCTTTATGCTGCAGAATGGGAAAGCAAACTGCAGCGCTGATTTTCAACGGGGTGCCCTGGTGAGACACGAATATCCAGTCGGTAGGCTGACAAAACATTATCATAAATATCTGCTAATAATTACATTCTTTTCTGTGGGTACGCATAGTTTTTTTTTTTTTTTTTACAATGTGCGGCTGGAATGCGCAGCCACTGAAAGGCTTAACAAACTCTATCATTATCATCGTACACATAGCATAAATCATATCGCACACGTTGCTCGAGTTTAGTCATTTAAATATAAAAGTAATAACAAACAAATACAAAACATACATAACATGCAAACCCCGCCATAACTGATCACGTTTCAAGAGGATTTACACAGGATAAATTAAAAGGATAAAAGTTGTGCAAAGTGTAAACTGTGGATGTTCCCACACGGGGATGCCGCCAATAACGCTGGGAGGGAGGAGGGGACACATTCCTGATCGTGATACGTTCTATAGCAGGAAGGTAAGTGAGTAAAATATGTTCAATAACCTTTCTTTTGGATACATATTAAATGTTGTTTATAGCTATTTTTAAATCCAATTTTATTATTTTTAGAACGACACGGTGGAGGAATGTTGTTCCAGCAGCGAGTGGCGGCATATTTGAAGGATCCCCTGAATGCCGCAGTCCGGTGTAGTGGAATCGTTAATGGTTTGGTGGTAGAACGCATGCCATACGAGTGACTGTCCTGTCTCCACGTCAGTTTATCAAATAAGTACTTTGGTTTTTTTGTTTTTATAACGCCAAAAAGTAAGGTTGCCATGTGTAATTCCCGAAGGGCACTAGTTTTAAGAATATTGGCCTCATTTAGAAACGGTGAGACATGACTACGACTGGGAATGTTGAAACAAAATCTAGCGCATGCGTTTTGCACTCGTTGAATCGAGAAGTTAATTTAAAAAAAATACAAAAACTATCCGAAAAAAGTATACCACTTAAAATAGAACAAATTACTGGCAGCATAACGCTATCTTAATAAAAATATATGTAAAACTCGTATCAAAGTTGATCGCGTTACATTTTTGGCTGGTTGGCTCCGCCCTACATTCGCTTTTGATCGAGTACAGCAGCTGATAACTGTAATTATTCGGGCGGCTTGCCAGCGTGTGGCAACATCATTACTTCGTAACGATATCGCATCGCTCATCGCTGTTTATGTATAGGCTACGCAGTTTGTTAGGGTTAGAGTCTGGATGGTCGACTCGTTTGCGCTTTTTTGTAGTGGTGTGATGAACAGCTATCCTTTTGACAGCCTCCGTGGCGCAGTTGGTTAAATGTCGATTGTGAAACGAGAAGCCACAGGTTCAATCCCCGCACCGAGAGTTGTTTGTGCGGCCCACTAATATTTCTTTCCGATCTGGGTGTTTCTGAGACCGAAAAGTTCCTGATACCCACGACACAAGACTTGATCTTAATGCCAGGATTATGTGTGTGACTCTTGGGTGTTATTTATTTATTTATTCCAGGGGTAAGTGCAGTGCATATAATAATGTATCGTATATACGTCTCACTGCAGGGCACGGACCTCATCTACAATCTAAAGTACAATTATTGAGAGTGGTTTAGGTCGTATAGTAACCGCGCTACAATTGTACTGGTCTGGTTGTAATACACAAAAGATAAAAAAGAAAAATACATTTATAGGCCGTCTGTATTCGAAACATGACTCAATACGGTAGCTACGATAATTTTCTTACGAATTTTCCACTAGGTTTTGTATCTCTGGCAGTCTCACTCAGCAAACGTAGCGTAACAGAAAATATGTAACTCCTCATCTGTTTTTAGTGATATATTGGTACAACCAAGGTCAAGCGCATTCTGGTAGCTCTATTGAAGACCAGCAAGGCTCCCAGAAAAGTCAGTGTTTTGAACATATCCTTCATTTTATCACTGACCAAACATCGCTTGATGAAACCTTGATTTCTTTATTTATTTAACATAAAAAAGTAACAATCATGTCAGCATTAACAAAGTACTCTGTGGTCAGCATCAAACATAATATTATATAATACAAATTACTGGACATTTATTATCAACCAAAACAAGTATTTCAAAAAGTAATCAATAAGTAAAGCAACACACTGCAAAGTTAAATTAGCTTTTAGATAAATAGGGTTACAAGTAACTTTAAATAAACAATAGCATTATACGCGGTTTGTAAGATATTAATCTTTGACGATATGGAGAATTTGTCGTTTGTAAGAGTTGATATTATTATTAAATAAGTCAACATTAGGACATTATATACTGACTTCGTAACACATGATTTCAAAGTAATTGAAAAAAAAGTATTTGGGCAATGGAAATGATTCCACGGTGGTGGATTAAGATACGAACCGTCTATATCTTCAATGCGATTCATAACAATAAGCAGAACTTTAATTACAACACCTATATTCATAATCACCTCAATACATAATAAAATATACCTGAACCACAAAAACCTAGTTATAAATTCCTCATAACTTGAGGAAATGGAGAAAAAAATCTCATTAGCATTCCCGCTAAGCAACACAGTTAAGTACAGGAATACGGATGAGTCCACGAACTCGATTATCGATAAGCGGTGGTAATAACTTTTATCGATATTAAAACACTCGATTCTCGATTCCGTTGCTTGCAATATAATGAATACACAATTATTTTTTATCTAAAATTGTAATCGTAAATGCATCGATGTGTTTACGTTGCGAGCACGTTTTATGAGCTAATGCAGAGCTATTTAGCTTGTTAATATAAGATAGTGCTGTGTTAGAAAGCTTAACTTAATTTTTTAAATCTGAAATTAGGTATTTTTCACCCGTTTCTATCCCAAATTAACCTAGGCAAAAAATTGTGGGTCACACAAAAAAAAACAATCTTCGTGATTCAATCGACCCTATGGACTCTCATTTCTCAGCTGCTGATTTTCAATCGTCTTCTCTATGGATACAGTTTTCATAAAAAAAACATCTTGAAATTTCTTAAACATATAATATATAAATAAAATATTCTTTAAATTCGAAACACAAAAATTACAACGTAATATACGCAAGATAATATTTTCGAAAGAATATTAACAAAATTAAATTTCGCCAGAACTACATGTATAATATTCTACCAAATTATTGGATCAACATCTGGCGTAGTTACAAAAGTTCTAACCGTTTAATAAAAAAATGAATTAATAATAAAATAACTAACACCTGTGATTCTATTTTATGTGCACTAGACATATTGAAACATAAAATCTAATGTGGGGAATAACCTTTAGTAAAAAGGCTTACTATTAGAACAATATAGTTATTTGCTCGTTCTGTTGTGTTTTGGAAATAATATGAATATCGATGGCTTTAGTGTACAGTTTGCACTACGAAAAAATGCAACGCATTCTCAGCTCCAGTTCGAATCCCCGGTTAGGCAACGTGATATTAGATTTTATTTTTCATTATTGTCACGGAGCCAGGAATTTGTGTCTGATATGGCAATAGGCTTGTTATCTATTACATTCTGGGCTGGAAAACAAGACGAAACCTGGGTATCCTGGTAGCACCTCTGGCTAATCTTTCTGGGCAAAGGTGTCATTTTATACATATGTCTATAAAAATATATACATAAACTTACACCTCGTCATCACATCAATAACAATCTATTTATGTATTTATTGAACATGTAACAATACATTAACAATTATAAAATAACATTTGCTAAAGAAATCTGATATACGATTACATGTTACTTATGGAGCGCATAATGTTTCCTTAATAAGTAGCTTGCAAACAAGTATGTATTACAGACTTACAATAATAGTAATTAAACAAGTCTACGATCTAGAATAACTCATGATCCTTATTCAATCAAACAAAGTTTCAAATATCAGATAATATTAATTAATACACTCAACAGTCACATATATAGTCTTGACCCTTTTACTAGACTTTTCCGTCTCACAAATATTCAGACCCGAAACAAATACCTGTGGTTCACTCAAACATGTCTCGGGGATCAAACCTGCGTCCTCTCGTTTCACAGCGGGCATCCAACTACTACGCAACGGAGGCATTCAATTTTTTTTTTATTCCTATGAATGGCGAGACGAGCATGCCGTTCGCCTGATGATACCTAAGCGATAAGACCGCTCATGAACAGTAGTAGTAAAACCAAACAACACCTTGAATTATAAAGCAATGCTTGGCATTCCACTGCGCTCGCTATCCTGAGACATAAGATGTTAAGTCTCAATATGTCCAGTACTCTGGCTACAATGCCCTTCAACCCGAAACACAACAGTCCGTTTACACTGCTGTTTGACGGGAGAAATAGACACTGCGGTGGTACCACCCAGATGGCCTCTCACATATGAGACCTACCACCAGTAAAATGCATTACATTAATTTGGTCTTCCTATAAAACAAGTTCTCTTCAATAATCCGTACTAGCTCCTGACTATCGAATCCTTAATCCGACGCAAAGTTTGAACACAAAGATTCCCTAATTACCACGTAGAAATTTGTGTTCATTAGCAGCACGGATCCCAGAGCAAACTTCTAATCCAGGTTAATATAGATTTACACGACGCAGCTGGTAAATCCAATAATATGGTAATAAAAATATTCCGGACTGTAATTAACATGTGTATTTATATTAATCCGATTGTAATTAAACATTTAATGTTATGTGGTGTATTCGGATACACCCATATTAATGTACACAAGAGTACTATCAACCCTGTTGGGTGATATTTTATTATTAAGATTTTGTAAATTAAGTTTGACAAAATGTTAATATTTTTTCAGGGGTTGAATCGATAGTATTGTAATCACTGACATATCGCACCTTTAGAATTAATGAGACCTAACTAAAAAATCTTATTTTTTGGGAAACGTTCTTTAAATATTTGTAACATAAGAAATTTTGAAAATATGCATCTTTCTGTAAAATAATAAATCAGGATAAATAAATCATGAGAATAGGAGATACATCGATGAGACCGGAATATGCATCTTTCTGTATTTTACGCGTCAATAGGTTCTTCTTTAAGGGTCGATGGAGATGGTCATTCTGAGCGAGTATATGATTAAAGCCACAATCTTTTTTTTTATTACGTCAGTTTAATTCTAAGGCTGATTTTAGAGCCACGCTGACCGCGCGCTGACCGTCAGCGCTGAGAGTTGAAATGTATTAGCTATCAGCGCGCATTCAGCGTGACTCTAAAATCAGCAGAAAGGTGCGATATGTAAAAATGATCTACACACGTAGTAGCGTGTGAAGCCAAGTTCAAGCAAACAGAATTGGCGAGTAGCACCGAGTGTAGTTTTACACGAACCATTACCAACCTAAAAACTGGCCAAGTCAGACCTTAAACTTCATCCTACTTTATATGACGAAGTGATATATTAAATTGTTATAAAATATTTTCTATAAACAAATTTCAAGAGTGACAATTTAATTTGGACCCATTTAGATCTTACTTCTTTGTCGTTGAAGTCATCACCAAGGCATAACATATCTTGATGTTGAACTTCGCTCTCTTTTCACATTAATGTTTTTGATGAGCTAAGCAGCTTTTCTCAATACGATTTCCATATCCATTAAATTACCATCCTATAAATTAAATACAAATATTATATGCACAAAAATCACATCATGTAACCCTTAAATCCCAATAGACGAATAACACAATAATCCTCCCATTTGCAAAAGCTTGTTAAATCTGAGCACTATCTATAGAATTCCTGACATTACAACTCGTACGTGATCGCACTGTCTATGCCGGCATTAATAGTCCCCTCGGAATAGTGGATTATGAACTGTTAGATTCCGCGAAATGATCGATTGGACCGCCGCGCCGCTTAAAAATTTATCATTCGCTGTAATTGTCCGTTTAGGGTTAAATTGTGAATGAAATTATGATTGGTTTGTGAATTGAATTATATTTGTTTTTCTGTCGTCAGTAAAATGTGGAGAGTAAAAACGCCACGAAAGAGCAGAAAAAGCAGGGCACGCCTTTTCTACAATTCACATTACGATTGAGAGGGCAAGGCCACATAGTGGCATTGTGGCACGCTGGCCTAGTGAGGGTTGGCAACCCTGCGTACATACATAAACTCAGACCTTTTTTCCGACAATTCGCCGTGTATTATTATTATAATTCAATAAATGGTAATAAATAGAAAAATCTAATACCACATTGATATACCATAGAAATTCTTAATATCAAAACAGTGATACAAGTCAATACAATAATAGTAAAAAAAAAATCGTATTAAGCCTGTTCTATAGCATTTATTCTTTGCCTCCATGAGTTTCTTCTAAAGATAACATGAACACCATTTAATCAATCGTTTTCAAAATCACTCAACTTAAGTTTTTTGCCGGAATATAAATTAAATTTCCAATTTAAATGCCGAAGTGTGCACATTGCTTGCCAATCAAAATTCTTGTGTCAACCGAACATACATGTCGAACGTAATAAGAAACGACGAAGTCAGTGAAACGTATGAACAAACACAGGGCCCCACGGTTCGTTAAGTGTATAGAAAAAAATATTCCACCCGTTTCGTTGGGTGTAAATATGAAAAAAATACCAACCGTCGCGAGTAAGACTATTTTACGACGCGCGGTCGCACTGCCAACTATAAATATTGTGTTTATTCCATAAAAAAACAGAAAACAGCAGAGTAAATGCACTGTTGTGTTTCGAATTGAAGGGCATTGTAGCCAGAGTAACTACTGGACATATTGAGATTAACACCTTATGTTTCAAGATGGCGAGCGCAGTGGAATGCCAAGCATTGCTTTGTAATTCAAGGTGTTGTTTGGTTTTGCTACTGTTTATGAGCGGTCGTATCGCTTACCATCAAGCGAACCGCATGCTCGTCTCGCTATTCATTGCAATAAAAAAAGTATACGTGAAGAATTTTACTGTGATCCTTTCTACACAGGAAGTGATTATAATGGACTTGAAAATAAAAGTAGGGGGACAACATATCACTTTCTCTCCAGCTAGACTACAATATTGGGATTAAAACATAACATAAGTCTTTTAGCCGGATGTGTTTTGTAAACTGTTTAATATAAAATATGTTATAATTGGTAAAAAATTTGAGTACGTCATACTCACTAAAGAGTCGGTCACTTCCCTGTAACATGTTGTTGTTGTAACAACAACGGGTGCTGCTTGTGTGGACTTATCTCCTCGATTTGCTTATAATGATAACTTTTATTACTCTGAAACTTCTATTAGTATTCATTGCTTCGGCAGAACAGTGTATACCAATTCCGATTTCTGGGCGACTTCACTTAACTCAGCCGTACTAAATCACTTAGCCAATATTATAATTAATGAATTACCAACATATATTGCTAAATGAACTGCTCTAATTTCAACTAAGCTACGACTCCTGAATAATCACTGTATTGTAACGTTGTTTTGAAAACAGCAAAACTAGAGTTTCTTGCCGTTCTTCTCTGGCAAATAATAGCCTTGGTAACCGGGTGGCACTGAGAAAAGAAAAAATTAAAATCTAAATAATGTATGACGTTTTATAGGTTCAATAAGTTTTTCATTTTCATTTTCAGAATTTAGTGTGAACTTTCTTTACAGTGAATTTCACCATGAGTGTTTGAGTTAGACCATTTGTTCGACCACACTATTAAACGCGATTTTTTCAATCTGTATTAAGTTTTTAGTGCAGCTGGTGTACAGTAATCCCTTTTTGTTTTATAATTAATTGTTACTGCCTCGGTGGCGTAGTTGTAGTACGATACGGTTACAAAACTGAGGTCTTGGGTTCGAATCCCGAGTTGGGCAAAGTGATATTGGATTTTTCTATTCAGTATCAGCCTAGAGTCAGGAATTTGTGCCCGATATGACGATAGGCTCGCCATCTATCACATCGTGGGACGGAACATACAAGGCGAAATGTGGGTGTCCTTGACACCTCTGCCTACCCTACCCTTCTGGGAAAAAGGCGTGAGTTTATGAGTTTGTTATAATATATTTTATTTTTCAGTCGGTAACATAAATAAATAAAACCAATGTCTTTCATCACTTTTCTAACTACAAGCCAGAATTTTACCCAACGAAAATTTGAAACTCAAGTTCAAACTTCACACAACTTCTAAACAATTATAACAAAGCGTACGGGTGTAGTTTGATATTTCAAATGCACCAGCCACGCCCCAGCGACTCCATTACAATAACTTTCAGACTATTCGCTAAACAACAGTGTTTCTAATTTTACGGCCAACCTTCCGTCAACGATGCGTGACGAACATAATGCGGAGCCACATACACGTGAAATTAGAGTTGGATTCACAATTTTATAATGGTTTTATGACTATTTCTAGCTTTATAACCGATGCTGGGTATGGACACCTGTTCAAATGAGATGTTGTAGGTATTGATCTACAATGCTAGTTAAATGACTGACTGGCTTGTTTGCGCAGTTGTACTACGGTATGATTGTAAAACTGTGGTCACGTATTCGAATTCCGGGTCAGGCAAAGGGACATTGGATTTTTCTATTGATTATATCAGCCAGGATTCAGGAATTTGTGACCGATATGGCGATAGACTCGCCGTCTATCAAATGGTTGGACGGAAAATACAAGGCAAAAAGTGAGTATCCTAGTTGCACCTCTACCTATCCCTTCTTGGAAAAAAGCTGTGAGTGTATGGATGTATGTATTTATGCTAGTTGAGCAGCAAAAGAATATTTATATAAAAAGTGTGTCCTGA
Organism: Hyles lineata; assembly: GCA_030180105.1. Classification (NCBI taxonomy): domain Eukaryota; kingdom Metazoa; phylum Arthropoda; class Insecta; order Lepidoptera; family Sphingidae; genus Hyles; species Hyles lineata. Next base: position 3,703,863 of record JARJEE010000029.1, read on the forward strand.
TATTCGTCTTTGGTGGTCTGGCAGAGATTACCTTGAGTGATAAAAAGGCTACTGGTACCTTTTCTCCTTAATGTTTACTTTATTTGTCACTGGTGTACAATTTTGTAAATATCATCGTATTTGTATGGTAAATCCATAGTTTTTGCTAAAAACTTGCAGTCCATAGAGCAGCACCTTTACCTATTATTTCCTTGATAATATTTGAGCCTGCTTGCGTGCGTATGCACGTGTGTGTGTTTTGGTACAGGTATACGAGTATACACACATAGGAATATACCTTAATAAAAATGACTAATTACAGCTACAACTACACTACTGAATAACTAAACAAAATCTCATTTAAAAGTTCACATTAACACTGGGACTTGGCCCTTACAGACGGCACCTGAGATACCTGTGACCTAAAAAGCAGCGTGTACCAAGAATTTTATCACATAAAAACAGGAATAAGTGAAAATGTCAACACAAAGACTGCGTGTCATATAAATTACTCAGCAACGACACGGAGAAAATAACTTCTTAGAACTTCGAATGGGTATCCATTTACGCCTTTCTCAATGGATTGTTAATGTAGTATAAACTGTTCGTTTGAGTTTATTGCTACTCAATTTTTATCCATTTATGTTTTTTTCATGTTTGTATTATGAAAATGAAATTAAATTAAAATACCTTTTTGGGATCTTTAGAATGTTATACATTATTTTGATTCAGTCACTTTTTCTGCCACTCGGTTCACAGGCCTGTTTTACCAGAGAAGAACGGGTAAGAAACTCTAGAGTTTCTTTTTTTCAAAAAATAATCATAATACAGTGATTATACACGAGTCTTAGCTTAGTTAAATTCAGAGCAGTTCATTCAATAATTTATGATAGTAATTAATAAATAAAAATATTGCTTAAGTGATTTTGTACGGCTGAGTTAAGTGAAGTCGCCCAGAACGCAGAATCGGTATATAAGTACACTTTTCCGCTAAAGCAATGAATAGTAATTAACGTTTCAGAGTAATTAAAAGTTATCATTATAACCAAATCGAGCAGACAAGTCCACACAAGCAGCACCCGTTCACGAGTATGACTCAACTCAACCATGTTACAGAGAAATGACCGACCCAGCCCAAGACACCGCCGCAAGCACAGACGTTTTAGTGAACAGGACGTATACAAATTGCTTTCTATTATGACTATTATGCTCCTTATGGCAAATGCATATGATATGGCGGTTGCATTCAAGGTTTTATTAAATTCATTTAAAAAATATATTACACCATGCATATAAAAAGTTTATGTAAATAAATAAAGGTCAGGTCGGTACAGAGGCGACAATTTAACCTCTGAATCGCAATCGCGCAATCCACTGATAAAAAAATCTGTGGAAAAGATAAATATTATTCAATTTTGCCTCGAGTTTTCATAACGATGTGGTTGTTTATTTTGATACATTTGTTTTAATTATTTTAAGTGATTATCCGATGAGTGTTGGAATACATTTCCCGGTAATTTTATGGGACGTGGACTTGGGTACCCGTGATAGGATTAGAGATTTGCATGAGTTATTACGTCAAGAATGAATGTATTGTGATTTTCTTCATATATAAAACAAGAAAATTTATTTTCTGTCATACTTGTAGGCAAGTAATGTTCATATACAGGAAAAATTTGATCGTGGAATAAAAAAATAGTGTGAAAATAAAATTAATAATAACTGATTTTTTTTCTGCTTACTAGGATTGTGTTATTAAGTTTTTAGTGCAAGAATCCTACTTAGGCGTGCCAATCACTTGTAAAAAAAATTTTGAAGGTTAGAATGACCCGCCCAGAGTCCGCTGTTGTCACTCCATTATAAGTACCGGATTAAACGCTCTCGACCTGAATTCAAACGAATCTATTTCCACACACTTTCCACGGCAAATACTGCACACACCGAGCCACTTTCTAAATCATATTTCAGATTATTAACTTTAAAACCCGCATATACCTTTAAAAATGCGAAAATTCTGAAATGTTGAATGAAAATCCCATTTTTCACGCTCGGTGCTACAGCACGGAAAATAAATTCTAAGCTATTGTAGGTACGGAGCTCTCCGGAGAATATTATGAATATGAAGGAGTCATCGCATTATCGAAATCTATCTTTTCGCACTGAAAACGTATCTTTGCGAAACTGCGAACTGCGAAATATGCTAAGTTCGAATACTGCGAGTTCATTGTAGCGCACGTTTTAAATTTTCAGTTGTGTGTGATTTATTTTGTCGATGTTATTCGGGAGCGTGGAATTTGTATATTTTTGTATTCCATTCCCATAATGTTGGTATGATTGATAGTATTGCTATTTGTCCACAGAGCGCGAATTGCGTGCGATTTTGGTACAGTATTTATGGACATAGTAAATGCAAAATAAATGTTTACTTTTCTAAATTTGCCAGCCAAATATTTTCAATTTGACTATGTTATTTGTTTTCAATAAATACACCAAACAGTCATGCACAATGTTTGCCCACTAAAATACGCATTTTTCGGTATCAAAATCTGACACATGGTTTGGAGTTTAGACATGAAATCAATCTATATTTACATACATATATAGAGTGCGTGGTGGCCTGTTGGTAAACGGATTGTGAAGGAAAACATCGTGAGAAAAACAGCATACCATGGCGATTTACAAGAATTTAATGATATGTGCGCCAACCTGTCATAGGCCAGCGTGGTGGACTTTATGGCTTAACCACTCTCAATGGTAGGTACTCTCGATTGTACAGGAGACCCATGCCCTGCAATGGGACGTACATATATGCCCACTGCAAGGCACGGCCCACTACTACTATCACGGTCGAAGTGAGAGGGGTTGAGCCACCACACTGGCCTAGTGCGGGTTAGCGGACTTAACTTACCATAGATTCTTTTCAAATCGCCTTGGTATGCAGGTTTCCTCACTTTTGACTTTTGACTGTATTTATTTATTATCGCTTCATTTGAACAAGCTTTAAATCAAATAATATTATTTTATAGTATGTTCCTAAAGAACTGTTCTCAACCAGCTGAAAAGTTTTATATTAAAATGTGGAAACTTCAAATTCCTAAGAAGATGAGGTTCACTGCCGAAAAATGCAATATCCGCCTATCCACCACGAGTGTTTGCGGTGACGTATTATCTCGGCCGGCAATGTAAGACGATGTCTGCACAACTTATATGGCGGATAAAGTCTGATATACCGCCTAATCACACTGCATTTGATGTTTTTTTTATTATGAAAAATGGCGAGATTAGCGTGCCTGTCACCTGATGATAAGTGATATGACCGCTCATAAACAGTAACAAAACCAAACAGCACCTTGAATTACAAAGCAATGCTTGGCATTCCAGTGCGCTCGCCATCCTGAGACATAAGATGTTAAGTCTCAATATGTCCAAACCGGAACACAATTGCATATACACTGCTCTTTGGCGGGAGAAATGGACATAGCGGTGGTACCTACCCCAGCGGCCTCTCACATATGAGAGACCTACCACCTGTGAAATACATGAAATACATTACATACCATATAAATTCTGCCGAATCTCTATGGTAAGCAGGTTTCCTTACGATGTTTTCCTTCACCTTTGAAGTACGTGGTACTTGTCTATCAATACTAACATGACTATAAAAAGTCAGAGGTTACTCTAGGATTTGCCATCTGGTAAACGTTTTGCTCATATACAGGACAAAAAGAAAACAAATGAATCCAATATAAAATTACTTTAAAACCCAGAAAAAAGATGAAAATGTAAACGTTGCTAGCATTTTCTTTGCCCCGTTTAAATTTTCCACTAGGGACGTTTTCCCATATAACCATCTGCCGGTGTTTACCAAAGGTTTTTTGCCTATTTATATTTCAGATAGCTTTCGTACTAAAACCATGTAAGCTTTTATCCGTGCGGTCCTTTAATGTAGTAGGGTTGTTATGAATATGACATTCCAAAATTTGGATGTACTTTAATTCGGATAAATGACTACTGGTGGTATGTCTCTCATATGTGAGAGGTTGGAGCCTTGGTGGATGCTACCGCAATGTCGATTTCTCCCGCCAAATAGCTACGTAAATGCGCTTTTGTGTTTCGGATTGACGGACACTGTAGCCAGAGCAAATACTGGACATATTGAGAGTTAACATATTACGTCTAAGGGTGGAATGCCAAGCATTACTTTGTAACTCAAGGTGTTGTTTGGTTTTGCTACTATTCATGAGCGGTCGTATAATTTACTATCAGGTGAACAGCATGCTTGTCTCGCTATTCAATGCAATAAAAAAACATCCCACAGGAGCAGTATTATTTTCGGGTTAAAAACAGGCTATGTGGTAACCCAGGATGTCATACCGCATTACATAACAAGGAAAATTCCCAGTAAAAAAAAGAGTATGCCTATTTTACTATGAAACTTAGTATCGGTGCAAAAATGTTAGTCTCTCGAAGAAACCTACTTTTTTGGGTGGGGAAAAATATATCATATTTTCAATAAATATAAACATAATTGCGACCCAGGCGCGGAGTTCTTGGAAAAATTAACTTGAAGTCCAATAACAATTTTTCTTTTGGCTTCGGCTCTACGAACAAAATGTAAAATGTGATGATAATTACTTTATTTCATAAAAATCTGTCGCTCGGGATAAAACAGGAAAACGTTTAAGAACAAACTATAAAAATGCCATAATATTTTTAAGCAATATCGGAATCGGGATCTAGGTATTTTTTTACTGATACTATAAATAAGCATGACTGCCTCGGTGGCGTTGTTGTACTAAGGTACGCTTGCAAAGCTGAGGTCTCGGGTTCGAATCCCGAGTCGGGCAAAGTGATATTGGATTTTTCTATTCATTATCAGCCCGGAGTCAGGAATTTGTGCCCGATATGGCGATAGGCTCGCCACTTATCACATCGTGGGACGGAACATACTGGCGAAATGTGGGTGTCCAGGCACCTCTGCCAACCCAAGAAACTTACAAATATTCACCTTTATAGTATTAGTAGGATTATCCGATAGCTTTAATTACGGATTTTATATTTTGCTGTACCTAATTGGTGTGTGCCCTGCAGTGGGACGTATATGGGTTGATACAGAATTGGTGTGTAAGGAAATCTGGTCTATGTTGTTACCAAAAAATATTTTGTAATGCGTAGTCTTTAATAACGATTGCAAAGGTCATACTTCGCAACACATAAAGCTGCCATACCTAATTCTTTATTTACTCCGCGTCTATTCTAAATTATTGACGAAATATTATATCAAATTCGGTTACGGTTACAGATAGGATTTAGATACTTTTACAAATAGATATCCGATATTATCTCTTACGTTTACGAAGCTCCATAACATATACGACAAATTGTACACACGTAACAACTGATTACACGAAAGACATAAAACTAAAACATATTTTGCGTTTCATTACTGCTATCTCGCTCGTTCTGGATTTATTTTATGAAGGAATGGAACGGTTTCGCAGTAATGTAAAGTGTATGTTGGATTATTTCATTCTAGCTGTCGCACGCGGCTTTGCTTGACTGTTTAAAATAACACGAAATCATTTTTTTTGTATTAATTTATTTATTTACTAGCTGTGCCCGCGACTTCGTCCGCGTGGAATTTAACAAAAACTTTATTTTTCTAAAATAAAAGTAGCCTAAGTTACTCCTTATGATATCAGGTACCTGACATTTTTAGAATATTTTTAGACCAAATAAATCAAAGAAACATAATGAGCTCATCCACCTGCGTGTCATAATACCATATTTAAAAAAACAACCTCAAAATTTAAGGGTTTATTTTTTCTCTGCGGAACCCTAATTTGTTTTTCAAAATTAAAGTAGCCTAAGTTACTCCCGCAAAAATTAGCTATCTTTCAGTGAAAGTCCCGTCAAAATCGGTCCAGCCGTTTAAGAGATTAGCCGGAACAGACAGACAGACAGACAAACAGACAAAAATGTTTTAAAGATCATTTTCGGTACAGGTATCGTGTATATAACGATATGTAGTTAGACATCTTTTTTTATGTTCACTTTTAAAACAGATACTTCAATTTTATTTATATGTATAGATGTGCACTATATTGCACACACAAAAAATACAATTAAAAACGAAACTCACAAAATGTAAAAAGTACGATTGGCGGTCTTATCGCACAAAGGCAATGACACCATGGGATGGATTTAAGAAAAGGATTAACAGATATTATAAATATTGATTGATTAGAAATATTTATTCCATGGTATAATAGATTCATTTTTTATACTGTAGACTTCCTATCTCTCTCTCTCTTCAGCTATAGGAAGTCTGCTGCTGCACATGAACACAAATAAGGTTGAAGGAAATTTTTAATTTATGTTTGTATGTTTGAATTATGTCAAAGAAATTTTATACCGGCGTAGTATCATGAAATAGTCTGTAGGGATTTTTTTTTTCATTTTAAGTACCTATATCCTTTTTTGTATCTCTCATCATGTGTTTGCAAAATTTCATGCCAATAAGTGCAATGGTTAAGACGTGGGTTTGTTACATACAAACTCACTTTTATATATTATAGTAACAATGTTGAAGTAATTAAAGTGAAATAGTCAACATTGTATGAACGGGATGTTTGCCAAAAGAAAACCATGTTTTCGAATTATGTAACAACTCACTCATATGAACTAAATTACTTACGGGTATATTACGTTTAAGAAAATTTACTGCTAGAAGTTTAACTTGGTTAATAATGTATTTTTTGTTTGAAAATTTAATGTTTATGGTACTTCATAAGCCTAAGTGGCAATATTTAGATATATTTTTACCAACCCACTGTTCATTGCTTCTTTGTATCGGCTCAACATGATGTTAAGAACATTATCAACTTGTTTACATTATTTTTTTGAATCGCATACGTGATCATTTCAACCAGCGATTATTTCGCCATTTAGCAAAATCTTTACCTAAGCATACTTTTTCTAATCCTAAAATTTAGACTTCATGGAAATCGAACCTTGTTCTTTACGGTAAATACAGACCACCACTAAACACCCAAAGCAAAATTAACCTGAAAACAAAAGAACGTTAAGAGTGAAGAAGACAAATATGGGTTTGAAATGAAGCGATCGTTCAGTAAGGCTTGTAAAAAATATCGCCGCTCCCCGGCCGTCGCTCAGAAACTCCCAAGGGAAATACATTATATGTATTAGCCGTTGCTGTTCCGCGAGATTGAGAAATTAGCTTTATTGGTATCGCTTTTATTTATAGAAAATGTGTAGGTTTAGAAAAAAGACCATTCTACTTGGCAAAATAGAGGCGAGTGGCCACGTGAACATAGACCGCTTCGTTCGACGGACCTCATTGTCCAGTAAACAGAATTGTGAGAGGCCGCCTGGGTAGGTATCACCACCATGTCTATTTCTCTCGCCAAATAGCAATGTAAATGTACTGTTGTGTTTCGGCTTGAAGGACATTGTAGCCAGAGTAATACTGGACATATTGAGACTTAACATCTTATGTCTCAAGATGGCGAGCGCAGTAGAATGCCAAGCATTGCATTGTAATTCAAGGTACTGTTTGGTTTTGCTACTGTTTATGAGTGGTCGTATCGCTTACTATCAGGCGAACGGCATGCTCGTCTCGCCATTCAGTGAAATAAAAAAATGGAGAGGCCACTGCACAGCGCAATTAGGCTGGCACAAAATCGTGATGGTTGACGCAAGAAGATACTTAAAATTTCATACATCTTTACACAACTAAAATACCCAAACTTATATAAACTTCAAATTTAAATTACAACCGTCCATACGATCAAAGAAACCCTTAAGGATAAACACGAATGTCCTAACTAAATATAAACGTATATCCACCCTACACGTGACGGGTAGTCACCCTTACTTATAGCCTTTTATATAAGGGTGACTGTTTTCTATAACTTGAATTACGGTTCGGTATAAAAAATATTTATGTGGACCAAGTATTTAATACGTTTTGATTGTTTTATTCACCAGTGCATCTCATTTTATTTGCCCTATAACTATCCCTATAAGTTTGAAAGAGTAACAAATATATAGGTACATATTTGAATGCCTTTCTCATTCCACGAGAACACTACATTTTTCGTGGGAAAAGAAGCCTACCCCCATACTGAAATTTCATCAAAATTAGTCTAGCCGTTTGAGAGTGAAGAAGTAACATAAAACTTTCGCCTTTGTCATATTAGTTGGCTTTCTGAGTAGTTTAGAATAAAAAAAAATATATAATTAAGAAATAAATATAAAATTAGAGCATCACGTTGCCACAAGCAGTTAATTAGGTAGTGCTGTTCCTGGCGTGCTTAAGAATCTCGCCTAAATACATACCCAACCATATGCAGGGTTACGGAAAAAATATTACATTTAATTCAACATTAATGAATTTGAAATTAGTTATGTTGTACTGTGTAAAGCTATGTTATGTAAAACATTCCCTTAGGCACAACATAGAGAATCAAATCGGAAGGAATGTAATATATTTGATCTTTCATGTTACATTTCTTCCTTATATCTATACATTCAAAGGCTGGGCAAATATTTGGTCCAGAGTATTTGCCAATCCGTGACATTTCTGTCCATTATTCTTTGATATAGTAATGTTCGTAAAATTAGTATATTTCGTGAGCCAAATAGAAATAACTTGTTCCTTATTTGTTTTTTTACCTTAATTCGGGTATTTTGGGAACAGAACATGACATCATTATATGTAATAAGTTTATCACATTATGTGTGGAATTATGTATTATGAATCTAAGAAATTTATGAAATCGAATTCAACATGCATACAAAAAAAACATGCAATTTGATTACCTCCTCTTTTGAAGTCGGGCGAAAAAGAAAATGTAAAACAAGATGGTTGGTATAGCTGAAACAGTTTCTTGCGACGTTTCTGTTTCATAGCTACAACAGTTGATAAGCCATCTTACATACGTTTTATTAATTTTTGGGGCTAATGTAGATGATATCAATATACATATATATCAATACCTATCAATTTACTATAACATTAGCAGCGCATCATATCGTAAACAAATGTTTTATTCTACCCAAACGTTTATCAAAGGAGCATTCATCAAATTGAATAAATATAGCTCAATAAATCGAAAATGAATTGTATATTTATTATATTTGCTGAAATTGAGCGATTATAAATTTACAAATATATTAATTAGTGATATCAATATTGAATAACCGACATTAATTGGTTTTTAAAGCAATGTTTTTAATGTTCTCGTAAAACATTCAGGAAGTTCTGTGTATAATTATAAATGTACAAGTGTATAAATTGTATTGTTTCAGTCCATATACGTCCCACTGCAGGGCACGGGCTTTCGACACAATCAAGAGTACGATTGAGAGTGGTAAGTGCATAAATAGTTACTGTTATTCTCTCTTAAATCATACTATTAAAATAGTCAAGCGTTCGTAATCGCACAAGCCCTATCGATGATATCACAAGATATTTAGTAGTTCGTCTATCCATCTTGAAAAGACCTTTATTTTATTAACTAGAATGACAAGACGGGCAGGTCGCTTGCCTCGTTTTCAATAAGTTAGTAATAATGGTTACTAAGCTTTCTCTGACTTTTGAGAATCAGATTGATAGTCAATCACCACGCAGTATGGCAGTGAAGAAAATCATTGTGAAGAAACCCTGGAGATCCAGTGAGTCGTATATGGGCTAATACAGACAAATCTACCCAAACAGCCATACGAAAAGAACCTTATAGACATGCACCTGTATCTGTATCAACTCATATACGTCCCACTGCAGGGCACGGGCCTCCTCTACAACCGAGAGTACGATTGAAAGGGGTTTGACTACATGAAATACAATATAGGTATTTGAAGCTCGGTACATTTTGTTCCATGGATTACAGAATATTACAATATAGAGAAAGGGTTACAGAACGGTTCGGGTCGGTCTATACAATGCATCTTGTGTTAGATAGATTCAGGTCTATGTATATACATATATCTGTTTATATACATTTTGATAGGAATGTAAGTCAATAGATAGTCTTATACATAATGCCGATGAACTTTAATGTATTGAGATACCTATATCCAAAAAAATAATATATATATCGAATTTAAACACAAGTTTGCCAGAACCAACGAATCTATCAATTTACATGTTTTTGAAAACACAGAAGAAAGCAATTGAAATAATATTGGAATTACCTTAAAGTGGATTCAGATCATACAAAAAACTGTTCCTAATATTTTGACAACATTACAACAACGCATTGGGACGCCAGAAGATCATACACGATCTGTAGACTGTACCCCGTATCAACATACAGCAATAGTACATATACACTTTATTTCAATTGCACTTCATTACTAACAAACGCGCTGTAGTTAATTTGTCAACCTAGTATAAACGACTTGGATAAAGCACAAGAACCCACGACAATTTAAATGATAAACAGTTATTAAGGCGAAAGTCCTTAACAAATTAACTTGACGCGGTCTGTTAGTTGTTAAAGTTGTTAACTAAGTTGCGGTGCAGAGCAACGCTCGCATTCTTTGTGCTGTGAAATAGATTCCTCGGTGTGAACAAATTATGAAAACTTTATTATTGGTTTCATAAGAAAATCTAATACTGGTGGTAGGTCTCTCATATGTGAGAGGCCGCCTGGGTAGGTACCACTGCAATGTATATTTCTCTCGCCAAACATCAGTTTAAATGCACTGTTGTTTTTCGAATTGAAGGACATTGTAGCCAGCATAACTGCTAGACATATTGAGACTTAACATCTTATGTCTAAGGATGGCGAGCGCAGTGGAATGCCAAGCATTAGTTTGTATTTCACATAGTGGCTTGGAGTGTTGGTGGTAATGGACCATCGCGGCTGCTTACATTATTCATGGTGACCATTAGGCGAATGACACATCCTAGTCTCGCCATTCATACCAAAAAAGAAAATGAAATCTGACAGCCTCCGTGGCTCAGTCGGTTAGACGCCGGCTGTGAAACCAGAGGCGCGGCCTCTCGTTTCGATCCCCGCACCGAAACAAATATTTGTGTTTCGGGTCTGAGTGTTTGTGAGACCTAAAAGTCTCTCGTAGTTCCTGATACCCACGACACACGACTCGATATTAGTGTGGAGTCGGGACTATGTATCTGACTGTTGGGTGTATTTATTATTTATTTTTTTATCATAATTTTCACCTACAAGATGGATATGTATTCTACTACCGTGTCATTCTCATCATAATCTTCAACTAAAGAAAGTATACATTATATATCTAGTGAATATAAGCTCCCTCTAAGACTCTAAAGCGATCAGTGAAACCTTCGCTTTACAAAAGTTGCACAGAACAGATTGCACAATGCGGGCTTTAAAATATTGAGAATGCAGCATTTGCTTTAGCATTGGAGCAATTCGGAGTTTACTTGTAGTAAGCAAGAATATATTTTCTTCGTAACTTTATTTAGTAATAGATCATATTAGGCACATTTCTTGTAGGTCGTTATAATTACATTACATATGTGTACTTGCATACAAACGTCCATCAGTCACATACATAGTCCTGACCCCACACTAAGACCGAGCCTTGTATCGTGGGTATCAGAAACGAAGAGATTCTCACATATACCCGGACCGAATAAATAGCTGTGGGTCACACAAATATGTTTTTCAGTGCAGGGATCGAACCCACGGTCTCTCGTTTCACAGTCATCGTCTAACTAATCGCACCACGGAAACTGTCAAATGGATCAACGCGACTAGGCTGATGTAATTATCTTACAGAAAATATTGATGTTGCGTTTCGTCTTATAAGAGAAATTGTCAGGAATCGAAAATGTGGCTGAATATTCATATCAGCCGAATTAAAGATCACTGCTGATTATGGTGGAATCCTGTCTTATTAACCAATGACGTTGTACCTTCAGGCATACATAATTGAGTCCACTAACGAGAAAAACCATCTGTTACTGATGGAGGGTCCATATTTAGGTTCAGGAGGACTTACAATCGCATAGAGCTCGGTAATCACTTGTCATGCAAGTATAAAAATATTTCAGAGTAAGACAATGTCAAGTATGAATAAAAGGATCAAATAACAAAGTTATAAATCTCGAAAACCCAGACACTTAAATCACCACGAATCAAATAAAATCTATCCACTCGACCATTCGCTTAAAGACTGAGTACGTCTTAAAATGTAACCGAGATAAAATTTTGTTGCGGTTCACTTTATGTTTTATGCTTAATCCAATCAGGTCTATAATCATGGATCTTAAATCTTATTCGTGGCCATTTAAAGGGTGCCTGGTAAAAAAGACTCATGCGATATAACTTCTTATTCTTACTAGCACCGACCCCTAATATTACTAGTGGTCCGGGCCGTTTACGCCCGAGTGCAGATACTTTTTGACGGGGAACTGTTTTTGCAACATTGTTCATTAATGCTCTGCTCGTATTATATATAATATGATGTGATGTTGTTTAGACTATATGGGCAGAGTAAGCCAAGAAGAGAGAAGAGAAAGTCACGTGTCAAGGGTAGAGAATAAGACACAGGGTACAATTCGCTACAATTAGTTATTTTCTCCAAGAATAGATCCTTGTAAATAAACTAGAGCATAAAACATCGCCTTCTCAAACAGGCGATGATAAATCGATATCAATATATGTATAAAGCTGAAGAATTTGTTTGTTTGTTACCTCTAATCTCAGAAACTACAAGTTCGAATTGAAAAAAGATATTTGTGTTGAATAGGCCATTTATCGGGGAACGCTATAGGCTATAAATAAATCATCACGCTATGACATAAAGGAGGGAAGAAGTAGTAAAAAGTCCATCAAATACGAGGAAATTTTATTCATTTTTGTGGGCCGATTAGTCGAAATTCTAAATAGATTTTGATAAGTGTATCACCTTTTTACTTAGATACGGAATATGGCTGGAGACCGAATATATTATCAACTCTTCTTCTTCTACCTGGCGTTATCCCGGTCGGTTTTATATTATCAACTATTATATTCCATGATAATACCAGTACCAAAATAAATTGTATATTTTATTATATGTTTAATACAGTATACAAAGTGGAAACAAATGTATGAAAAAAAGTGTTAAAACACAAATTGGGCACGATGTGAATTAACATATTGATAGGGAGCGCGGCGCGGGGGTCGTTAAAGCAATGACATCCAAGGCTTCGTTAACCTATACCCCGCATTGACCCCGCATTTTCCACTCAATGAAGATTTGCTTGGAAATATTTGTAAAATATTTTGCGAGTGTGAAAATGAGATTTAAAAAAATATTTCACATTTTAATGTAAATTATTATTTTGAGATTTAAATAAATAAATCTGGATCTGGATCAGCCCATATACGTCCCACTGCAGGGCACGGGCCTACTCTACAATCGACAGAGAGATCGATTGAAGAAATAAATAAATATAATCAATTTAATTTGTGGATTATAGCACATAGTCGCTTTATAGTCTCCTCTTACCTCAATATGTATAGGCGTGAGTAAATGTGTATATTAAGTACAAAGAAATGTGTGAAAATGAATTAATTAACAATGATTATATAAAATATCCTCTTTGTGTAAAATGCCATTTTATTTTATACAAGTCGTTTTTAAGCGTAGTTATGCTCGACGTTTCAAAACATTCGTGAAGGATTATTGGAAACTAGCAGCTCGGCAAATACACTTTATTGAAAATATTCCATAGCCTATATCAGGAAAAATGTAGGATTCTAATGATAAAAGATTTTTCAAATCGGTCCCGTAGTTTCAGAGCCTATTCAATGCAAACAATCACATCTTTCCTCTTTATAATTTTAGTATGATAAAAAAATCAAATCTAATTTTAATTTACGCAGTGACAATCATATAGATCGATAGTATTTTACGAAAATATAACTAAACCAAACATTTATAACATTGCGATTGGATCGCCCATTCCACGCTTAGTACGAAAATAAGCTTGCGGAAACGCTGGTGACATTACGAGTATAGTATAGAGTATAGTATAGTATAGTAGTACGAGAGTAGCATCTCTGCTTACCTCTTCACGTATGTAGGCATGAGATTATATATAACGAATATATACATATTTCTTACCTATTTAACTAATAATCTGAAAACAGTATGTACGTACATATATTGGGATATGATATTAACCTGCAAATCTAGTAATTTTATAGAATTGTGTAACGAAATTGTTTCTAGACATTTTTATACTAACCACTAGTAATTACATCAACATCTGATGGTAAGTGCTATTCAATCCAAATAGAATACCCATCAGCGAGAAATTATTATATCCCGTCGCCGAAACAATTATTCCAGCTTGCCTAAAACTATTTTAAAGGACACTGTAGTCAAAGTAACTACTAGTCATATTGAGACTTAGCATCTTATGTCTCAGGATGGTGAGCGTTGTGGAATCTCAAACATTGCTTTGTAATTCATTATTTTTGCTTTTGTTACTGCCGATGAGCGGTCCTATCGCTTACCATCAGGAGAATGGCATGCTCGTCTCGCCATTCATCGCAATAAAATAATAAGAAGCCGAAACGCGACATACTTCCGTGCATAATTACGACGGTTTTTTATAATTACTGTTTTATAAGATATATTGTAAATGTCAGTATTTTTTTATATTTTAGTTGGTGTTTAGATTTAGTAAATTATATGTTTTGGATAGATTTACGTGGATTATATTTTATTTCAATTAAATTGCTAGTTTGGTGTTGACCAAAACACAAATCATTCTAATTAATAAGCATAAAAATATTAATAATTGGCAAGGCATTCAAATATTTATTATTAAAATAAAAATATATAGACAAACTTAGATCATCAATATTATTTAGGAAGAACTTTAGGAACAATTTATACTTAGATATAATGTTAAGAGGATGAAATTCCAACTATATAGTTTTAACCGGGGTCTTCAGATAACATTAGAAACTTTCAAGTTTGTGGCTTCAATGTTCTGGAAATTTCTATCAAGTGTCACTTCCCTTTCATTAATCAGGCCGTTTTGAAATCTGTTTAGTCTGTAATTCATCCTTAAAACATATTAAAAAAAATATATTTTATTAAATTGTTTTTATTTTCTCGTAATTTTTGAGTCTATTTTATTTACACCGTAAGTAATCGTAAAATACAAAATGTTATTAATAAAATCCAATTCAACACGAACATTAATCCCATTATGTTTATTTACGCTTATTAACTTACCATTTCACACGAGTGCACACACAACACAACACACACTGAAATCAATTAAATACGCACATATTATAATCGATTAAGATTTATATTATAATCGATTCCGACACAACTTGATTCCAAATTCAAAAACTCGCGTTCGAGAATACCGATTCCAGTGATGTCAGAGACAGTAGCGACACGTGTTTCTTTCCCGGCGTTCGGCGAGCGACTAGAAGGCTCGCCTTGTATCGGCGCGAATAGGTTCTTTTAGCTGTGCATTTTGCAGCTTTTTTCAGATGCCGTGAATCACGTAAGCTGGAATTTGCATTCCTCAAAGTGACAGTGTCGTTGGAAAGAAAGAGGAATTGGAATTCATTGGATTTTCGAGACTGCGTTGTTTAAATTCTGGAAAATTCCAAGATGCAGGTAAGCATTTCTATATTCTTACACTAAAATATATTTAATGAGATTTATAAACAGTGTTCATTTTTGTATAAGTACAAATATATATTTAGGTATGAATTTTGAATTTCATTTAGGAATTTCATTCACCTTGTACAATTTCCATCACAATTTCCAGTTCCGGGTAATTTATACGAGATTTTATAGTATGAAAAATTCACTCAAATTTTTTACACTACCTGGGATTCAAACCTAGGACCTCACGATTCACAGCCTGTATTTGCAGGCACAAATTTTATATGCCATGACTAAATAACTCACAAACAAAACGACTACGACTCGCGTGTCAATTAAATTAACAAATTCATTTCATTAATTTTCATAAGAGCGTCATTTTCAGCGCTGGAATAAATATAATTTGTAACAAGCGGCCATTTGGAACTATTACGAGCTCGTTAAAGCCCATGAGTTTCTGTCAACGTTGCTAATCTAATTGTTGGGTTGGCTGTTTAGGTACCTTCCTTAGTCACAGCTTCAATATAAAAAGTCTGATTGTATTATTCGACTTCAATTTATATAAAGAGATTTAAGTTATAGACCTGGAAGCTGCTGAATGCAGGACGCTTCCAACAGGTCTAGGAGGCGATCTATGGGGGCTAATGTTCAACAGTGGACTTCCTTTGGCTTAAGAGAGAGAGAGAGAAATAAGTCATAGAACATTGCTTTTAAAACGGTAAAGCTATAGAATGAATAGGCTGGACCGACCAGGATGGTACAATGGTCTCAAAAAAATCTTATCGTTACATTGTGAATATTTTTATAGGTTCTGAAAAAGGCCAAAAGGCTCACATGATCAGTAATTACTCATCTATGACATTTCGGTCGTAGAGGAGAGCGAATAAAATTTACGGTTTTTGTTTCAATTTTCTTTAAATGGAAATAAAGAATTATTATAATGAATATGTGCTAATAGTAAAATAAACATTGTAAAATAAAGTAAAACATATAAATTAAATTGTCTTTTGTAATAAAATGAAGATTATCAATGATGAAGACTGTATTGTAATTGTGTACAAAATGAATACCTCTTGCACTTTCATATGGTAAATGATTACTAGAGACATAAAAACTGAAGATAGCGGTTTTATGCACGCAACTAGATAATTTTTTTAGGTATAGCAATTAATGGCGAGACGAGTATGCCATTAGCCTCATGGAAACTGATACGATCGTTCATGGTCAATAGTAAAACCAAACACCATGAATTAAAAATCAATGCTTGGCATTCCACTGGGCTCGCCATTCTAAGAGATAACATGCTAAGTCAGTGGTTACTCTGGCTACAATGCCCTTCAAACCGGAACACAATAGTTCATTTACCTACACTGCTGTTTGGCGGAAGAAATAGACATTGCGTTGGTCACTACGCAGGTGGCATCTCACATATGAGAGACCAGTTTAATATACAATACTGGCAAACCTGCAACACTAATATACTTTATGCTGTGTTTCTGGTACAGCCTGTCTACATCTTATTCCGAGAAGATCGGCAATATTATTTGACATATCGTTGAATATCATATTTAGATTGCATACATATATACATAAACTCACGCCTTTTTCCCAGAAGGGGTAAGCAGAGGTGCTACCAGGACACCCGCATTTTATCTTGTATGTTCAGATCCATAATATGATAGGATAGCCTATCGCCATATCGGGCACAAATTCCTGACTCCGGGTAACTATTTAGATATTTGGATTTTATTAATTTAAATAAAGACAAATACGCGACACATAACCTAGTCCGTTCATTTTTACCATGACACAATTAAATAACCTAATTTTATTTACAATACAATTTTACATATTATATTCCATACAATAACTTACAAATTTAAACAAAAGTCCATAACTAGACGAATATTATAATTTTAAACAAGCTATATTTTCAAATTTATTTTTAATAGCAGTCACCAAATAAAATAGATTAAAAAAAATCCCCTTAATCAAAACAAAAACCGTTCGACATCGTTCCTGGAGCAAAAGAGCCTAATTAATAACCTAATTATGTGGAATTGGTCATTATTTTCTTTGATACGAAACAGCTACGGTCTTAAGAAAATGGCCTTTACATTATGGTAAGCATTCGAGTCATTTGGGTCGCTTAGGTATGCAGACTTTAGGAATTTTAACTAGTGTCTAGCGGCTAAAATCTGGCCTTGTTCTATAATAAGTCTAGAAACTGAATATATTTTCATAAGAGGCAATGTCGTATATGTATGTGAGCTACAATTATTTTATAAAAAGAGACATATCAATATCCATCTATCCCTGTCGCGCGTTTCATCCACTCTCATCATATTTATATCTACATATAATTTATTAGCGGCTCTACGACCTACAGTCAAACCAGCTAGGTGGTTTTGTAGGGTATATGTGTAAGTAGACCTAATTTTTTGTTTAATAAATAAATAATAATAATAACAACCTAGAATCTGATATTTGATATCCAATGTTAAATGATGGTTACTTGGATCTGGCCCGTAACCATCATAAAAACCAGCTATAGCTGAGTTTCTCGAAGGAAAACCAAAAATAATAATAATACATACAATAACTTACGCCTTTTTCCCAGAAGGTGTAGGCAGAGGTGCCAGAACACCCATATTTCGCCATGTATGTGTCGTTCCACGTTGTGATAGGTGGCGAGCCTATCGCCATATTGGACAACCCTTTTAAAAATATGTGACATAAAAAAGTTGGATACAGCGAACAGGTTGATCTGCAAATACTTTGACGTCCTATATTCAGCAATGATCTTTCTATGGCTAATAAAGAAAAATAGCTACGGCTTCAGCCTCTCTTTTTTCAATTTTCGGGTATGCTACGCCCACCAGTGGTACGTAGGTATGGGCTGATAGAGATGGACAGATCAACAAGTTTTGAATACACACATTGCTCCCAAAGAATTACAAGTTCCCTATGATATAAAAGGGGTAATAGTAGAAATCAAGATGATTGTAAAAACATATATTGTAAACATAGTATATCCAGGCTGGTACTGAAAATAAAGCCAGGTGGTAGTTTTAGTGACTTCAAACACAAAACAAGTGAACATTTTGCAAAAAAGGGACCAACTTTTCTTGCAATATTTTTTTTTTGTAGTATGTGGTTGGTAAATTCATAGTTTTTCCTAAAATAATAATAAAAACCTTTTGATTTTTAAATATTATATGGTACGCAAGGGTTTCATTCATTATTTTAGTAAAAACTATGGATTTACCACCGAAACACGATGATGTTTAAAACATTACAAAATAAAGTTGTCACGAAATTTTTAATTGCATTGTGTCTGTAGTCACTAAAACTGCCGGCTTCGTTATCGGTAGCAGTCTGGATATACCATGTATATAAAATATAACATAGCTTGGTAAAAATATCTTCAATCTATTAATATTATTATAATATATTAATATTCCTATCCGCCGAGAGAGCTATCACCATAGACGAAGGTGCAAATCCCATCTTAGTGACACACGCAAATATTTTGATATCGTTGAACTTATGATCAGGGCCATCGTAATCAAATTGTCAATTGCATTTTTACTCTATACTATACTCCTTCTAAACTTAAACAAAGAATTAACTCTTTCACTAAAATATCAATTGTACACCGGGTCTTCACAAAGCCACAATATCAATGTTAGTGCTTCATTAATCCACCTTGCTTGTATGAAAAATGGAAACTTACTTCTCACGCTAAAAGATTATACTCTCACAATTCCTTGAATGGACCGTTTGAAACTGTAAAACTTTTTAAAGTCCTTTTATAATTGATTACTCTAACTCAAAGAATTTCATTAAAATAGTTTAGTTTGAAGTTTCTGGCGCGACGTGGGTTAATGGCGTTTCATTGTTCACCTGGACTTTTGCTGAGTATTTGTTATAAAATTTTCTATGATTATTGCCTTTATGGGGCTGTTGTACGGTGTGATGGCAAAATTGAGGTCTCAGGTTTGAATCCCGGGTCGGGCAAAGTGATATTAGATTTCTCTATTCGTTATCAGCTCAAGAGTCAAAATGTGCTCGATACAGCGATAGGCTCGCCTCCTATCACTTTGTGGGATGGAACGCACAAGACAAAATGTAGGTGTCGTTGTAGCACCTAGGCAGAGGTGCCCTACCCCTTCTTTGAGGTTTGAGTTATATATGTATTTTCTATAATAAGAGACGTAGTTTTGCTACAACTTCTTAAAGATAGTAAAAATTGGTCTGATTAATCGAGCAGTCCCGTTGTGTAAGCAAATTGACGTGACGGGATTAAAGAAGAATCCAAAGTCATTGTTAGGATGGAAAAAAACCGTATCTACCCTTCATATCGTCACATTAAAGTGCGTCATATCTCAGGTTAAGCCTATTAAAATGTAGTTTAAACTAACCGATTATGATATTGTCGACCGGTGATGGTAAATTATCTTTAGTTATTTATGATGATGATGAATGATGTCAATGTCTTTCCGGTATAAAAAATATACGACCTACATATGGGAACGAAACTGTTTTGAAATATAAGAGAGGTTGCCTACCACACTGACCTAATGCTGGTTAATCAAATTTACGTACTTTACATACAAAAAAAAGTATATAAAGCAAAGACACTGAGGCTGGCCGTCAGACGGTAAACAAAAGATGAAAGAAATTAATTTAATAATATTTTTATTATTTATAAAACTTCACTACCTTTAGATTTAATCTTTTTTATTAAATAGCCTGAGATAAATATTTTATACAAATGAATAATTTATTACGAACTATTTTTATATCAAGTCTGAGAAAGTTTTCAGAATTCATAATTTTGCTAATGTAACAATATAATAAAATTGTTAGACATTCATTAATATTATCTGATATTATTATAACAGGCATCTAATTTATGTTTTTTTTTTGTAAAATATATTGGGGTATCTGCTTGGTTTTATTAAGATGAATGGCGAGACGAGCATGCCATTCGCCTGATGATAAGCGATACGAGCGATCGCTCGTGGACAGTCATCATCATCATATCAGCCCACATCTACCCACAGCTGGGACTTCTCTACAAACAGAAGTTCGATTGATAGGTATTCCGTCGTAGTCCACTACACGGGCCTAATGTGGATTGATCGTTACCTACCTTGGTATCTACCAAATTCTTGTCTCTTTAGTATGCAGGTATTATTATAATATTAATTCACTGTGATAGTTGACTATTGATACACAATATGAGTGGGAGATTTGCCTTGATCTTCGAACTCGCGAACACCTTATTGGCAACTACTTTTGCTCTGATACCATCATTCTACCTTGAAGTTTTGTATCCTGTTTTATTATTTTTTTATATTGATAGCCTCTGTGGCGCAGTCGGTTAGACGCTGCCTGTGAAACGAGAGGCCGCGGGTTCGATCGCCGCACCGAGAAAAGAAATATTTATTTCGGGTCTGGAGGTTTGTGAGACCGAAAAATCTCTCGTAGTTCCTGATACCCACGACACAAGACTCGATCTTAGTGTGGGGTCAGGACTATGTATGTGACTGTGGGTGTTATTTATTATAATTATTTATAATTTATTATAGTATCGGTATATGCCTAATAGCGACCAGCTAACATTATAGTGTGAAACTCGTCAGAGCTATCGATGTAAGTATCGGATTTCAGTTATATCAGTTTTATCTTCAGTATAATTGTTTCTCGTTCGGATAACGATCACCAAACTAGTGCTTGAGAACTCGT
This sequence comes from Hyles lineata, assembly GCA_030180105.1. NCBI lineage: Eukaryota > Metazoa > Arthropoda > Insecta > Lepidoptera > Sphingidae > Hyles > Hyles lineata. The sequence continues at coordinate 3,725,241 of JARJEE010000029.1, forward strand.
CATATCGACTTACGCGAGTGTCGCGATTTGGTTATATCCTGTGTATATTCGGATAGTCATACATATTAAAACAACGCCTTTATCTCTTTTGTAAGTAGATGTACTACAGGACACCCACGTTACGTCTTGAATGAAAATGAAAAAAATTTAAAATAATTTATTGAATCCATTACAATGTTGAACATCATTTAGATTTAGTCATTTTTTCATCCACCACCTGGAAAGCGGTTCGAAAAGCGGTTTTCACTAGAGAAGAAATGACAAGAAACCCGTGTGTGTTCCATCCCACGATATGCTAGGATGTGAATCTATTGCCCTATCTGACACAAATTCCTGATAAAGAATAGAAAAAAAAATACATGTAGGTTATGTGTTTTTGCATTTCGCACTTGTATTGTACATGATATGAAGAAATGAAGTTTGATAGTAAATAAATAAATTAAATAAACCTTATATCATCTTGCTTGACCCGTAATTCATACTAAATACCTCACCCTTGTAAGCGTATCGTAGTACAACTAAGCCACCGAGGCAAAGAAAATATTACATCATGTAAATCGTTTGCGTTTCTGTCTCTTCCTTGTGTTTTCAAGGAACTATTTTCCCAAGTCTCATCGGTCCGGAAATATCCTTCTCAGTTCTAAAATATCGCAGACGAAAGCTAATTCCACAAACCGATCGTATGAGAACATTTTTCTAAAAGCGTCCTTTCTAAGAAAATCTCTGAAATTATCATTACAAATTCAATGTTTGTTTTGCACTAGGGCTGTACTTGGCTTTGTTTGGGACCTGCTCGGTAAATAATAGCCTTTGCGTTATCTCAATGTATACTGTAAAGTTGCATCAAAATGCTTTCAGTAGTTTTCGCGTGAGTAACAAACATTGTCACAAAATTTCACACTTATGTAGTAAGATTTTCAATTTTTCATCCATCCATCAGCCAAAGGAAGTCCACTACTGAACATAGGCCTACCCTAATGATTTCCACTGTGACCTGTTGGAGGCAGCCTGCATCCAGCGACGTCGCGCGACCTTTACCAAGTCGTCTGATCACGTTGTGGGTGGACGTCCTACGCTGCGCTTTCCGCTACGTGGCGTCTATTCGAGAACTTTTTGGCCCCATCAGCTATCTGTTCTCCGTGCTAAGTGTCTCAATTATTCGGGTATTCTATATTGAATAGTTTCACCTGATTCTAAGTGCAGCTCCGATAGGGTATTGCTTATTATTTGGACATAATTATAGTGGTTTGTTAATTTTAACAGGCAGGCATTTGCCTGTAATATTTGTTTTAATAATATTTGTGATGATTGGTGGAATAGATTTAACAGTTTGATTATAATTATTACATATTGCGTGACTCAACATTTCTATAAAGTAAACAAAGCAATGAAACCATATTTATATTATACAGTACTGTATCAAAATATAAACCTACAAGCGCTCACTGCTGGGCCTCTTCTACAATCGAGAGAACGATTGAGAGGGGTTAAGCCATATAGTCCACCACACGGGTTGGCGGACTTTACATACCATAGAGACCGCTAAGACATGTAGGTTTCCTCACGATGTTTTCTTTCACCGTTATAGTACGTGGTCATTGACTATCAATAAAAACATGACTCCGACAGACATTCAAAAGATCATGAAAAGGGGTGAAAATCGGAGATAAATTAAGGGTAAAAAATACGGGAAACTCATTTGTCGTCGAAATAAAAACAGCATAAATCTACACAAAGAAAGTCACACATAAAAGCTAGTACTAGCCATATTTCCAGCCAAATAACAATACCATAAAAAAGCAATTTGCATCCAAGGTCTTGTAACAAAACAATCCTACCGATTTGATTGATCGTCCGACAATAAAGAAGCTTACAAAACCCGGTAATCTATAATCGATAATAGCCGACACCTAAGCTGGCGCAAATTTATAAGTACTCGTCACGTAATGAAAATATGAAAACGTCTCCCGGTTTTTGTCGGATAACTTCATTAGGCGACTTTAAAGTACGTAACTTTGAAAACATCGACGTTGATTGATAGGGGACGACCGCGGAGGGATGTTACACGACCAGTTTAAAACCGCACCGTTTATCCGAATGTTAATAGGGAGTATATTGTATTTGATAAAGTGGACGATGGTTTTGAAATGGCTTTTGTTAAGTAAATATTTTATTTGAATGGGCTTTACATATTTATAGGATTAAGGACATAACTGCCTCGACGGTGTTGTTTTATTATTATTATTTATTACTCACAACAATACAACACACATCTCGAACGCCTGTTAGTAACTTCAGAGCAATCCAAATAAAATATTTGTTAGCGAGAGGTCAACATAATTATGGCGGCCCGATCGAAACCATAATATATAGGTAAGAAGAGCTGAGTCAAAGACGTTTTTTTTATTAAATAGATCCAGCATACAAGCAAATAGGTCACCTGATCATAAGTGATCACTACCGCCCATGTACATCCACAATGCTGGTGTGTGGATCATCATCATCCGTGTTACCGGCCCATCAAATTGGGAGAGGAGAGGAAAGGAAAAAGGCTGAGAAAAAGAAAGGGGTATTAGGCATTCAGCACCGAACGAAACGCAATAGCAAAGCTATCTCTTCACGTCGATCAGTGAGATAGTGGTATCGCCCCAGGTGACCTTTCCCATTCATGTCGAAACGTGGCAGATTTGTGTCAATTTAAAAAGTTCTTTTTATACTATTCAACTAGTTGTAACAGTTGCGTCACTTTAAAAAGATTTATGATTATTGATAAATATAATTCGATTGAGGGTAGTTTGTAATGTTTTGTATCCTCGTTGTTAGTTTCGGTCAGTCTCGGTTGCGCTTCAAAGCGCGTGGCGTACGTTCCGTAGATGCGCATTTTTTTCGCATGTAAGTGGTTTTTGTGAGCAATTTAGTGCAAGCGGTGTCTCTTAGTGCCACTAGGTCGTCATCCTTGTTGTTACCTACTATCTAGCTTTGTGGACGAGACTTTGGTAAGTACCTTATAATAATTACCTACAGTTTTGACTAATAGAACATGTCCTTTCGTATTAGGTTAATTATTATTCATTCGTGACATAAGAAAGACATTGTTGTTGTGCAATGTGATTGTATTCTGGTTTGAAACACATTGTACTGAGTTGACTCAAGGTTACAAGTGCAGTCAATTTTTAATAATAAGTTTTGATAGTGATGTTCCCGATTATGAGTAGGCGTGACAGCTTTTACCACGAAAGTGACTTAATTTGACGTTATTCTCGCGAATTATTAATATAAATTCATAATATAATTACTTAACTTCCGTATAGGCTTTAGTTTATATTTGTATTTTTATTTAAAATTAATTCTGGAGGCGATAAAAAAATATATCCGCTGTGAAATATCCGCCATACCCCATCACTGTTTTCAGATGACACTTTGTATTATAAACGAACTTTGTTCGTGGGATTCCCTTGTTTTATGAAATATGAACGTATCCATCGACAGCGATGGTAATTTATCGATATGTCACACCCAGGCCTGCCCGCTTAGCTAACTAAGGCGGATCAATGTTAACAAATCCATTCATACTCGATGTTAACAAATATTTGATGTTTTGTAATAACTTGTATTGGACAGTCGTAGCTATGCGTGAATTTGGACTAGGATAAATGGCAATAGCTTGGGGTGTGCAAAGAAAGACCTAGTTAAGATAAGGTTGCAAGACGTAGCTGGAAGATGGCCGCATTCAACAGGTTAATGTTGAGATCCTTGTGACGAACATGGTTAAGGTTGCAGGAAGTCGCTGGATCGAAGCCGCTTCCAACAGGTTGATGTTGAGATACTTGTAGGAGGCCTATGTTTATAAAGGCGAAGATATCACATTGGTATATAGGGGATATAATATCCACATGATATATATTAAGATATCAGTATATAATTAATACTACTGCTATGTTACTTTTAAAATACATAGTACAAAATACAAGTAGAAAAATAAGCAAAATTTATGGAACAACTGGTTATATTTCGCAGTTTCATGGTTGTCCCCAAAATAAAACTTGTTCATTATTATGAGTGTAGCATACTCCTTTTCAGGGTATATAAAGATATACCCTTTATAACTAGCTTTGTATATAATCAAGTAAAAAATAATTAACCCAATGCATTTACCGCTACATTCACCTATAAAAATAGTACAAAAAAGAAATAAACTTTGAACAAAAAGTTAAATTAGATCCGAGGCGAGAATAAACCGATAGGATATCGTGGGCGTTTACTCCGACACATCGCGTCATTAATCTAGAATGAGATCCTCTCGTCGGCACGCTATAGCAATGGATGGCTACTCGATGTCGTTCTTAATTTAGGAGCATTATAGGGGTTTGATTGCCTCGATGGCGTAGTTGTACTACGGTACGGTTACAAAGCTGAGGTCTCAGGTTCGAATCTCGGATCGGACAAAGTGATATTGGATTTTTGTATCCATTATCGGCCCGGATTCAGAAAGTTTTACCATTATAGAGGTCGCTGAGTTTTCAATTATAGTAAAAATATATTTACTATTTAAATATAAATATATTATCAGTTTGATATTCGCTGCTAAGCACGATATTACTGCGAATTAGAAATATAAGTTTAAACATAGATACCCAACTCGCGCCTTTTCCCCAGAGGGGGTAAGCAGAGGTACAACCAGGACACCTACGTTTCGCCTTGTATTTTCCGTCCCAAGATGTAATACGAGGCAAGCCTATCGCCACATCAGAGACAAATTACTGACTCCCTCCTCTAGCTGATAATTAATAGGAAAAATCCCAGCATAATATAAGTAAAATATAAGTTCATAGTACTATAATTCGCGTAAAAGCGTCCATGATTTTTCACGATGTTTTCCATCACCGTTAAATTGCGTGGTAATTGACATATTACACACACGACTCCAAAAAACCAGACGTGTGTCCTGGAAACCGAACCTGCGACTCATCTCAGCAATTTATGTGCGGGTCGTTACCAAGCCACCATACCTTACAATAAAATTAAAATAAATTAAATTATGAATGACTTGAAGCTAAAACGTAGCATCTTTAATCCCAATGGATAATTGCATGTGTTCTTAAAAAAATCCTCTAACATTTTGATGTTATTTTTATATTTTTGACATGGCATGACATAATCGTAACTATATTCCCGAAGGAATAGAAATGTCATTAGTGCCAAAAAATATCTGGGCTTATTTCCGCTACTAAATTTGATAGGGGTAAGTCTTTCGCTATACTGAAAATCCCAAAAAAAACTCGGATAAAATAGATGTGTCAATTTGAAGCCTAGGGCGTCACGGTTTACTGCTCATACCTGTTACCGGTTGACCAATAAGATCCTTTCATGTTGCATAAAAAAAATCTCCAGACAGTTTCAAATAATATTGAGCTAAAGATATTATAAACAAAAGAATAAAAGTCTTGTGTATTATTGTTGGAATAAATTCGTCTTTCAATATTGCAGGTTAAATATATCTATACTAATATTATAAAGCTGCAGAGTTTGTTTGTTTGTTTGAACGCGCTAATCTCTGGAACTACTGGTCCGATTTGAATGATTCTTTCAGTTTTGGGTAGTCCATTTATCGAGGAAGGCTATATATCATCACGCTATGATCTATAGGAGGAAAGCAGTAGTGATATTTCTAGCAAATACGAGGAAATTTTGTTCGTTTTTCGTGGTCCGATTGGTCGATATTCTAAACTGATAGTCAGAATTAAACATTTTGACCGCCATTTTAAAACGTGTATGCACCCGGGCGGAGCCGGGCCCTACCGCTAGTTTTCAATAAAATGCTACGACTTAAACAATATTAAACTTTGGTAAAGAGTTTAGTTATTTATTTTATGTACATAGCTTTGTTCGGTTTTAAGGTACAGCAGACTAAAGTATTTGAGGTTCATTATAAATAATGGAATATGAATATTATCTATTATTTAATGAAGAAAGTAAATTCTGTGTTTAGTAATAGGTTCATACGATATTTAAAGAGGCATTAAATTATTATAAACCCCTTAATAATAAAACCTTTAGCTAGGAAATTCTGTCTCAGAATTATGTTATTAAAGAAATAAAAATACACCTAACAGTCACATGCATAGTCCAGACCCCACACTAAGATCGAGTCTTGTGTCGTGGGTACGAAGAAGTACGAGAGAGTTTTCGGTGTCACAAACACTCAGACCCGAAACAAATACGTGTGGATCACACAAATATCAAATATTTGCCTCATTACGGGGATCGAACCCGCGGCCTACATTCTGATAACAATGAAGTAACACAATTAAATAATTTTATTAATAGATCTATTTCAATTTTTTAATATTGCGGTTACCACCGCAAAGTCCTTTTATTTTACAACTACACCTACCTTTTACTGTACAAGTTTTTGAAAATATTCACCTATGTTCATCAAGAATAACGCAAGATTCTAATGGTGAAACAATTTTTCAAATCGCCAGAGTTGGTTCAGAGCCTATTCAATGCTAATAATCAAATCTTTACTATTTATAATATTTGATTTAAAATTCACCTCTATTAAATAAAAATATTTTTTACCGTACCGTTCATTATAAGTACCTCACAATAAATTCTATAATGATCATATTGAGAGGTACTCAGGGTTTTCTCAAATATTGACTTATCGGGTCGTAAACAGACACTCGCATTGATGTCTGGCAGAGTATGTCAATCTATTGTTAGGCTAAACGTCTTTAATGGGTGCACTTTATTTGGCAGATGGTCCTCTATCGGTAACCTCCAGACGTTCTGTCGGTATTCAGTAAATTGGATAAAGAACTGTTCATTATCAAACTAAAGTAATAGGTACCGTTTAATAATTCATACTTTTCAACTTTGTATAGGCGTAACTCAGACAATTCCATGCAATACACTATTGTGTTTCGGATTGAAGGACACAATGTCCTTAGCCAGAGTAAGTACTGGACATATTGAGACTTAACATCTTATGTCTAAGGATGGCGAACGCAGTGGCATGCCATGTGTTGCTTTGTAATTCTAGGTGTTGTTTGGTTTTGCCATTGTTCATGAGCAGTCGTATCGCTTACCATCAGATGAACAGCATGCTCGTCTAGCCATTTATTTTATTTATTTTATTTAATACTTCATATACAAATAGTATACAGGCGGAGCTTAATGCCAAAGGCATTCTCTAACAGCCAACCTTCAGGTGGTGCAGAGATAAATTCAGAAGGTGCATAAAAATGGGTTGAGACGTAAATCGAGGATATATACTCAATACATATACTAGTACCTACACAAATATAAAATATGATATACATAAATACAAGATATAATATACATAAATACTAAGCCATAAGCCATTCATAAAAAGAAAAAAAAGATGATTATAAATTAGTATAACCTGTGTATTGTGTAAGTTTTTTGTAGTCGCTAACGACCTTAGATGTTAAAAAGCGACTTCAATAATATATTCTTTTTTATTTCAGTGTAGCTCCACCGTTTTGCACAAAACCGACCTCAAGTCATAAAATAATTTATAATCTTCACTGTTTCATTTCGTTCGATATGTAAGATTGCCAACAACCTAAAGGGGTGAGATGGTAGTAATATACAAAACGTAATTAAAGCATCGCTTTACAAGATTTATTAATTTAACTTAATGTATTTAAAATATAGAGAGAGCGCTGTCATACATTTGCGTCGTCAAAAAAGTAGATATTTTCTTGTTCGTAATTTTGGTAACCCTCCTATAAGAGTGAAAATTGAACGAATTATTTTAGAACAAATTGTTATAAATTCAGTTTCTAACCGAAATTATATTTAGTCATTATCCTTGTAAAACGAGTTTGAGTGGTATTAAATAGTTCTTAACAATTAATTTTTCATTTCCAAATAATTCGTGCAGTTTTTGAAGTACCAGCGCTCCCTCTATATTATAAATACTCTACGTAATTTATACACTATTAATACTTCATTTGTTTCAATAATAATGCAACTAGTCAGAAATGTACTAGTCGTTACACTATCTATTAAGCATTTTAGTTTTGCAATATCAAACAATCCAATGTCAAAGTTTGGCATAATCTTCCACTTTCATAGTAACTCCCGACAAAACGTTGTCATAACACGGAGATTACATTCGGATAACATTTAAGCAAAAGAAACAAAACAGGAAAATAAACACAATATTTATTTGGATAACCGACGTAACGTGTACTCGGCGTCGAAATTTATTCGGTTTTGATGCTCAAATATTGAAAATAAAAATGTTAGCAGACGATTCATAATTTATTGTTATTATTCCCCTCCTTGAGGATGTTTTTTGTATACATATGTCGTGTTTCTGATTTTTAGCAAGGGATACGATAATATTGTTGTACAAAACATGTATATCGGTAATATTGTTCCCGTGTGTTTTTTGAGAGCTTGTATAGCGGTTGGGAAAACGCGTTTTTATTAATGAATATGAATATATCTTAAAATTATTATTATTCTGTGCACTTCATGAGTTGGCGTAAAATACCTGCTAGAGGTAACCTGCACTAAAATTTTAGACCGTCAGTTCTCTGAGCACTTACCCCTGCATTCCTTACATGTAAAGTCACTTTCGGTCCTGGGGTCAAAGCCTTAGTCAGACATTCCATTTTGACATATTTGGTGAGAAAGAAATCTCACATTATTTGCCTCTAATATGTCCCCTTCATAGCGATTGGCTCGCCCGTTAACACTGCTTTTGTTTTTTGCTCTCTCTTTATTAATAATGGATACGCCAACCTGATTGTACCTTATTAACTATACACTAAATAATTCTCATAACAGCTTAATAACATTAGAGGTATATAATAATAATAAAAGGAATAGTATTGTAAATTGAAATAAAGATAGGTAATTTGGAGGTGGGTAATTTAAGGTTCAGACGAAAATAGAGGCAAATTATTTAACTACGAAGGATAACTAGGTTACAGAATTGTTTGGCAAGGTCGGGTGTAAGGTGTTCTACAATATTTTGAACAAGCCCAACATTTAAAATGTTCATATGATATTTTTTAAACAAGGATCACGTTCAATTTTATTCTTAACACACTCCATCAACAGATCACTTCGTTAAAGTTGAAATAAACTCAGTGATCTATGATTGGCACACTTCTACCTATCCCTTCTTGAATAAAGGCGTGAGCTTAACCCCACATTGCAATTCCCACATATACCACCTGGCATTACAACACATTTCTTCAAGCATTACACTCACGACAGCTACATTGTCGTACATAACTTTTCTCAATGGCGCCCATTAAAATAAGCTTTGAAATAATCCGCGTATACGAAGTACGAAAAATTTTGTTCCGATTCGAAGCCAGATGTGCTCCTGCGAGATAAAATCGTTTGTAATGTGTGTTTTTGCACTGCATTATACACACATAACTATCCACATAACACATCACATTTACACTTACACACACAAAACCTACCGTGCGTCTGCATCTTCTACAGTATTAGCAGAATCAAGTTAGTTCAAAATCCGCTTTATTCTTATGTCTTAGACATAAAATTCAATTTTTATTCGATCGTTTTTATTCACTTGTTGACTAATTGCACAAATAATGGATAATAGTTCTACAATATTAAATGACATTGATTGTTTTGAAGTAGCGGAATCTTTTACGTGTGATGTTGAAGATTGTCAAACTATAATGATTGGTTCAGACAAAAGTATCAAAATTTTTCACCAAAATATTAGAAGCCTAAAATGTAATATAAATGGTCTTTTACCTATTCTGGCTAGAACAGGTGTAGATTGGGACTGCATTGCACTAACGGAATGTTGGCTCTCCAATACTGACATTATACCAACCATTGATAACTACAAATGCATAGCCACTACCAATAATCGTACTCAGAATGAGGGTGTAGTTATCTATTACAGGGATGATCTACTTCTTACGGTCACAGAGTTGCCAGTTGAGGAAGCAAATTGTATTTCTATAATGTTAGATAAAATTACTGTAGCTCTAGCAATTTATCGTCCACCTGGTTATAAGGATATAGACACATTTATTCAATCATTAAACTCTTTACTACAGCATAATTATTCAAATAAGAACATAATATTGCTAGGAGACATCAACATCGATATTAGTAAAAACAGTACTGACAAAAACAAATCTATATATTTAGATATGCTGGCTTTTCATGGTATTCTTCCTGCACATACACTGCCAACTCATGGTAAAACCTGCCTAGACCATATTATGATTAAGTCAAATGTACCAGCCCGCTGCGTAGTACTAAATTCGACTTTAACCGATCACAACAGTGTTGTTTTGAATATATGCACTGATCTTAAACGAAAACCTGCAAAACTAATCAATCGATTAAACTACCAGGACTTAGAAAATGATATATTGAAGATCGATTTTACATCAATTTACACGTTGAAAGACCCAAATGAAGCCGCAACTTTTTTTACCAACGCACTTAGTAACGCAATTTCAAACAATACGAAACAAGTTAAAATTTCTAGCCGAAAGAGAATAATAAAGCCATGGATAACGCCAGGTTTTCTAAAATGCACAAAAAATAGAGACAATCTTTTCAAGAAACTAAAAAAAGATCCTAATAATGAAACAATTAAAATAACTTACAAGAGATATAGAAACTTTTGCACTTCTCTATTGAAGAAATTAAAACAAGACTATGATACACAACAAATTCAGGATGCGGGTAAAAATAACAAACGGCTCTGGAAAATTATAAAAGATATAACACTCACAACAAAAGTGAATGAAACACCATCTGAATTATTAGCATCGAATCCATTGCAATCAGTTAATGAAATAAATGATCATTTTGCGAGTGTAGGAAAGATATTAGCAGAAAAAATTATTCATAAACAAACAAACAAGTGTCAATTAAATAACTTAAATCAATGCAAACATTCGTTTGCACTTCTGCCAACTGATAATGATGAAGTAGGTACTCTAATTAGTAATCTAAAACAGGACTGTGCAATAGGCGTTGATATGATCTCAGCAAAAATATTAAAACTATATAAAGCTGTCCTGTTACAACCTATTACCTATATTTGTAATCTAGCACTTTCAACTGGCATATTTCCATCAGTCTTTAAAATGTCTAGAATCACACCCATTTACAAAAGTGGTGATAAATCTGTTGTCAGCAATTATAGGCCAATTTCTATTCTTCCGGCAGTTTCCAAAATTTTAGAGCGAATCTTGAATAACAGACTAATTAAATACCTAGAGAAGAAAAATCTTCTCGCGCCTAACCAATATGGTTTTAGGTCAAAAAAATCTACAGCAGACGCCGTCCACGATGTTACAAACTACTTGGTAACTAAACTGGACAGTAATAAAAAATGTCTCGGTGTGTTTCTGGACCTCGCAAAGGCTTTTGACACAGTATCTCATGACATACTATTAAAAAAAATGGAATACCTAGGGATTCGGGGCTTACAGTTGAAATTGTTTGAAGATTATTTATCCAATAGAACCCAATGTGTCATAATCAATAATTATGTTAGCAATAGTTTACCCATTAGTTATGGAGTTCCACAGGGGAGTATATTAGGCCCAACTCTCTTCCTCATTTATATAAATGATCTGTGTAGGTTAGATTTTCCTCACGGCAAAATAATAACTTTCGCTGATGACACAGTACTGCTATTTAATGGTGATACATGGGACCAAGTATTTCACTACGCTCAATCAGGCTTGAACATAGCAACCCAATGGTTAAAGGACAACATTCTAACACTAAATGTAGATAAGACAAAATACTTAACTTTTTCCATAAGAAACCCCAAAGATCATTTAGCATCGTCTGGCCTAATCTACCATTCATGTAAGAACTTTGCAGATCCGTCTTGCACATGCCAGAGGCTACAGAGGAGCATATTAGTTAAATACCTGGGGGTTTTAATAGATGACAAATTAAATTTCCGATGTCACACTGAATTGATAGCATCCAGAATAAGGAAGTTAATGTTCATATTTAAAACACTGAGAAATGTGGGGGATAAAAAATTAATTAAAACAGTATACTTTGCTCTGGGTCAATCCATACTCTCATACTGTATCACATCGTGGGGCGGTTCATCTAAAACAATTATGTTAAAAATCGAAAGGGCACAAAGAGCCTTATTAAAAGTTAGTTTCCGATTACCATTCTTCTATTCAACAACAAAGTTATACGAGCTATGCAATATTCTTACAGTCCGACAGTTATATATACTAAATACAATACTAAAACAACACACCTTACTAAATTATGACCCAGTAAAAACTAAAAATAGTCGTAGAAAAGACCTGGTTTGCACAACACAACGTTACAATACCAGTTTTTCTCATCGCTTCTTTTGCTATCAAGGCTACAGCCTTTACAACAAAATAAATAGGGCAATTAATATCTACTCATTTACCAGGACCAAATGTAAGAAAACCGTAAACGAATGGTTGCAGAAACTAGATTATACAGATACCGAAAACTTGCTAATACTCTTAAATTAATTTTATACCATCATCCCGCTTAAACACGCTAATACAATTTGTAACATCAAACAGCTGATACAGACGTACCCTCACACAGGCACACAGTGTGTGCCACACTATGGTGCCACACGCATAAATAACACACTCACGCGCGTAAACGCAATTACTCACACTATACACATCCACGACATTACTCATAGACGGACACACACACACACACACACATACACGCACACACACGCACACGTACACACACGCACACACACACATACACACACGCACGCACACACACACATACTCACTCACTCTTATACTGACCACACACATTACTTTTAAGTTACTAGGAGTTGAAGTTTTTGTTAGATGTTTAATTATAATTATAGCTCTTTTAATTTTTGTTTTCAGCTTAAATTCTAACTTCATTTCAAATATTGTTTAGATATGTTTTATTTTATTTTTTTCTTATTTTTTTCTTATTTTAAACATAACACATTATATTTAAACATTACACATATACACATAAAAATTTATGTCTCTCAATTTTATGGATAGGCCCTAATAGGGAAGAGAGCCTGGTGATCTGCACCACAGGTGGAAACCTACAGCAGACACCAGCTTCTCACAAAATAAGCATTTACTTAAAAATAGTTTTAAGGCAACTTATGTACCTATGGTTTTGTGAGGAGAAAATAAATAAAAGTTTATTTATTTATTATTTATTATTTATTATATAATGTATCTTTGATTGAAGATTTTAAATCGACATTAAGGTCTTACCGCTATTTTTAATGCCATTTTTTGATATTATTGACTAATGGGTAGCGCTGAACCTAAATCATGTGATAGCTAAAACCTTCTAGCTATCACAGAATCACATGATGTATTCAGACTAGGGAATTTTGCTTTTAACAGATTTCCGTTTAGGATCTTATGTTTTGCATATTGATAGTTAATTTAATGATCTGTCGGCACATATACTTTTCAATGCGTATTTGAAGAGTCACTTTTTAATTTTTCCTTAATATTCATTTTACTCTTCGATTAATTTTGTTAAAGGTTAAAGACTATATACAGAATCCCAGAAATTCTTTAAACTTCAGTACCAAATCGATTTATAAAAATGCGTGCCGTTGATCGTGGTTTACATACATTTCAGCGAGGGTGTGAGAGCGGGACAATATAAAAAAATATATTTACAAGGTGATTTAAATAGTGAGACTGAAAAGTCTCTAGTAGTTTTTGATATCCACGACACAAGACTCTATCAATGTGTGGGGTCCGTACTATATATGTGAGAATTGGGTGTATTTATTTATTTAAATAATCTGACATAGGTATATAACTTGTTGTTGCTTTGATTAAATCTTAGAAAAACAAAAACGTTTTTCTAGATTCACAGTCTCTAGAGAGAGCACAACGAGTGACACCTGCGTCCCTTGACTTTGTATACATGTTGTTAGGGGCAAAAAATCCGTCGTCGGACTGGTCATTTGCAATTTATTATTGTACAAACTGTATACTTACATACTTCGTTTGTGTTTATAGAATTTAACTATGATGGAAAACTCAAACATTGTTGGTGGTAGGTATCTCATAAGTGAGAGCCATCATGGAAGGTACCACTGTCAGTTCAGTGTCCATTTCTCTCGCCAAAGAACAGTGTAAATACACTGTTGTGTTCCGGTTTGAAGGTAATTATAGCCAGATTAACTAATGGACTTATGGAGACTTAACTTACGTCTCAAGTTGGCGAGTGAAGTAGAATGCTGAGCAATCCATAGTGTTGTTAAGTTTTGCTATTTGATAATCTAATCTATATTTGCAAGTTCTATCCACGCAAACAGACGGTCTCAATAATCCTCCAACATTTATTTGGATTATACTTTTCTATAGTATGGTGGCCGATAAAAGCTGAAAAAAAATATGGTAGTATAAATCTAATATTGCAGATTGAATACCTACGTACTGATTGCTATGCCATCAACAAAACTCCGAGAATATTTACTTAGACAATAAATCTCCGAACTTGTTGCGAAATATGAGTTTATTATCTCGCTTAACTTCCGAAATTGGCTGTCAAGTGGCAGATTAAAACGGTAATTACGAACCAAGATATTCCAATATTAGATTTATTTTGAAAAGCTTTGATCCAAATTCTGCGATGCCTTGATTCGCCGAATCAAGAACAATGTTGTACTTTATAATATATTAATAGCACTTCGTCATATAATTTTGGCTCAAAAACATAATCAAAGTTGGAGTAAAAATCGCACCGAAATATCCCAAAAATCCATACTATTGTAACCAAGTCATACCAAGATTTTTTCTGATACGTTCTTCCCATCGTCGTGCAATACTAAGTTTACTCAGAAAGCATTTCTCCCAATCATATGCCTTAACAATACATGCAAAACATAAACATACATAAAATCACACCTTTTCTTCCTGGAGAGGTAGGCAGAGGTACTGCCAGGACAACCTCATTTCGCCATATATGTTCCGTCCCACGATGTGATAAGAAGGTGAGCTTATCGCCATATCGCACACAAATTCCCGACTCCGGTCCAATAATGAAAAGAAAAAATCAATTTGTCCGACCCGGGATTCGAACCCAATACCTTAGCATTGTAAACGTACTCTAGTACTACACTAGCAGCAAAACAACACATTTAAAATAACATAAGAAAAATCCATTACCGAAGATAAAACAAGACCTGTTCTATCCTGCACAGAAGGTATCGGTTCAACTGGGAGCCAATTTCACGGCGCATTGCCGACACATGTCTATGGCATCGTGTTGCCACCTACGGGTTAATGGGCTAATGATTTCCGTACTGTGGAAATTCAGTTGAATGGACGGTGTTTGTGGAAACGTCTTTAAATTGTTTGACGATTATCACAGTAATTTACGAGTACTTACTGGTGATTTTTAGACATGGTCTAAGAAAACGTAATTAATTTATGTGAAGATGATTACTGTACTAATTTATTTATTCATATATTTATTTATTTTACTTTGACAATGTTATAATATTTATTTATATTACTTAATACTAGTAGTTTAGCAGTCTGTGTGGCGATATTGATTAAGATTTCAAATAAGATGCAATTGATACAATTTTTTGTGGAAATAACTAGTTCCCGTTGGGTATTTTAAAAAGAAGAAATGTAATGTAGTTTCTGATATTCACATAAAAAATATTGGTACCTAAACTAAAAGATCATTATTGAGTGCCTAAATATATGAATGAATATTGTATATTCATATATTCTTAAACTAAAAAACCCAACTAAAAAACAGAAAATAAGTTTTTAAAAATTTGAATTAAGAATATAGTATATAAGAAAAAAAAAATTTATTGTAAAAAAAGCGTGGGGTGCATGTTTTCAATAGATATAATTATTTTATCGACAGATATACGTAGAAGGATTATCATTTTGATAATATCTTAAAAAGCAACCCACGCTTTTTTTACAATAAAAAATATTTTTTTCTTATACCGGGTATCTCAAGACTGCTACCGAAAACGAAGCCGGGTGGTAGTTTTAGTGACTACAAACACAATGTAACTAAAAATTTCGCAAAGAAACGCGACAATTATTTTTTATGATTTTTTAAATATCGTCATTTTTGGGTGGTAAATCCATAGTTTTTGCTAAAATAATAATTTAAACACTTTGATACCCTAGATTATTTATAAATAAAAGGGTAAACACTATTATTTTAGGAAAAAATGTATTTACCACCCAAATATGGTCATAGGAAAAAAATAACAAAAAAAAAATTCACTTTTTTTTTGCAACTTTTTCTGTTGCATTGTGTCTGAAGTCGCTTAAACTACCACCCGGCTTCGTTTTCGGTAGCAGTCTTGATATACCATGTATACAATATTCTTAATTCAAATTTAAAAAAAAATATTTTCTATTTTTTAGTTGGGTTTTCTATATAAAGCGTGTTTTTTTAGTTTTTATAAACTATTATTTATTTTCTACTTTTTAGTAATATAACGCCATTTGTTGGTCAGTAGTAACATTTGACACTTGAAGAATACAATGTTAACGCCATCTAGCGATGAATAGTGAAAAACTTTCATTATTGACGTTATCACGCCATATTTTAATTGAATTATTGAATTGTCATCGGTCTTTGACAGGTGTGCAAAATTTGAATGTAATCTGTCCGTTTAAAGTGGGTCAAAATCGCGTCTTAAGGAGTCGGTTACAAACATACAAACAAACATACAAACATACAAACAAACATACAAACATACAAACAAACATACAAGTGAAGCTAATATAAAGCGTGTAATCACGTCTACAATATCTTCGAAGAGGTAAACGTAGATGTCACAAGTGCCATCTGCAGTTAGACTTATTTCCGTCTAGCTTATTTCCGTCCCTAGATTTTGATACAGCAGTGGGCACACACTACGATCTCAGAAAATTCTATAAGATTTTCAAATAAATAACCTTAAATAAACAAAACAATTTACCGAACCACGAGACCGAATTGACTGAATGACGCAACTCAAACATACTACCAATAAAACAAAGGGGCATCTACAATACTGCATAAACAAATACACAAAAACAATTCTTTACACAACTCAACAAGATTATTCCGCGCTATGCTGTGTAAAACTAGGATTTATTAAAATAATCCGACTGCAGCATCCGGCGCACTTGTTGCCCAACAGCCTCACAGAGAATCTCGCGTTCGCATCTGCGCTTCCTGCAACTGAGTTCTGTGCTCAGTTTACAGTAGTCAGGTTTTTTTAAGTTTACAAAGTTCATTGTTTCGTTTGCCTCGTAAAAAAATGGAAAGACAATTAATCATAATACCCTTCGTTCTCTATATACTATCTATCTTTAACAAGGGGTTAAAATAGCCACCATGACTATGTTGGTACAATTCTGTGCTTTATTAAAAAAATATACATTTAAATATATCTCATCTAGCTATCGATAAATATATGCACCTTATACCTCTCTATCCTTGTTAACTGAAACATGAATTGCATCGAAATAACTAATGAAATCTCTTGTTAAAGATAGATAGATTACAGAGAACGGCTGTTAGTCAGTCATGACTCAGCATGAATGGGCGGACTCGTCCGGGGCAATCTGGGGCACCATTGTTTCACAGGAGATCAACTTGCAGCGACAACTGGGCTTACTTACTGGTGGTAGGTCTCTCATATGTGAGAGGCCATCTGGGTGGGTACCACCGCAGTGTCTATTTCTCCTGTCAAACAGCAGTGTAAACGCACTGTTGTGTTTCGGGTTGAAGGGCATTGTAGCCAGAGTAACTACTGGACATATTGAGACTTAACATCTTATGTCTCAGGATGGCGAGCGCAGTGGAATGCCAAGCATTGCTTTGTAATTTAAGGTGTTGTTTGGTTTTGCTACTGTTCATGAGCGGTCGTATCGCTTACCATCAGGCGAACGGCATGCTCGTCTCGCCATTCATAGCAATAAAAAAAAAACAACTTTGCTGTCACGATTCGTTCGATGAGAGAGATTGCCGGATGCCCAATATCCCTTTCCTTTTCCCATCCTTTTTCCTTTCCGCTCCCTACCCAATTTGTGGGGCTGGGAGCACATTCGTGATCCAAGCGTTGTGAATGTTCATGGGGGACAGTGATCACTTACCATAGGTGGCATGTTTGAATTTCAAGCGCGCTAAGATTCCACGAATAGATCAATATATTTTAATACCTCATTCGGACGGAAATTAATTTTGTATATCAATAGCGAGGAATTGACGACTTTATTAATAGATAAACACTACTTCATATTAAAAATACTAAATCATTTGGTAATTTGTAGTATATTATAATATGTATGTTTATAAATTTTTCCTTGAGGTAAATTTAATTTCCCGCTCATCCGAGTTTATTTAAAAAGGGCCTGGAGGTCCAATCATTAATTTAGGGACCTTTGTCTACCCCTTAGCGGATACACGCTTGAACTTACATTTCCCACGTCAGCTGAAACACTAGACTCCACTCAAACATAAATTCACCCTTTTCTAAGCACTATCCAAATTCTAAACTCTTGTAAACCAAGCATTAAGAATATAATGACGCAGATTACAAAAGCGAAAGGTCTTTGTTCTTCCGTCTCGTTCTAACTGCTTATTAGAGATAAGGAGGTTAAATAAAGGAGTTAATTCGTTTAGTCGACACTCGACGCCCGTATAGTCCGTAACGTAATTATTTTATTTGGAGGCATTTTATTAGTTGGGTCTTGACTTCTTCTTGCGTTAATGTAAGGTTTTTCCTTGTGATATATGCGGTCTGATAAATTTTATGTGACGGAATTATCTTATATAACACAAGGAGTATATTATTATTTATTGCATATTGTAGTGAATGGATTGACCACTCCCTTCAAATGCAAACCTATAACTAAACAAGCAATGAATTTTATTTCCCAAGGAAAGCGTAAGCGTGGCCGCCCCAAACAAACCTGGCGACGCACGATAATCGAAGCCAAAAGTGTCGGATAGTCTTGTAGCAACATCAGCAGGCAGCTCAAGAACGAGCGCTATAGAGAATCATTGTGTATACCCTTTACCCCATCCAGGGGTCCTATGTCCTATATATGAACTGTATCACTAATCACATCGGTATAACTCAAATTCTGGGCACTAGGCAGATACAATTGTAGTCATAAAGCCAACAGCGTTTAACCCTACCTTAAATTATAGTATTGGGTAACTCGTTTTACATTCATACTATTTAAGAACCGAACCTTTCAATAACTAGTGTATTGTGCATGTCGACGTGGGGATCCACCGGGGAGAGGGATGTGTTCAGCAGTAGACTTCCGGTGGCTAAAGAGAGAGAGAGAGAGAGAGATTATCTGTGTGTGTATGTAAGAAAGAGAGAAAGTACTGTACTATACTGAACATCGTTTCGCATCACAGAGTCCCCTGCCTATATTTGCGCACTGATAAGCACATGATTCCTCAATAACCTAGAGTTCGACTGAATAGGCTTATGGTGCAATACACCATCCTAGCATAGTGCGGCTTGGTGGACTTCACATGCCAAAAATATTTAAGTTAACAGTATTTTAAATAGCGGGCAATAGCTATGATCCAACCAAGGTACATAAAAGGCAGCGATAATCACCATAAAGTGGTCATAATTTACTGAAAACACAGAAATATGCATTCTTCACTGACTCTTACATTATTATTTTTTCACTGATTATCCCTATACACTGTGACCACCCATTTCTTCCGTGCTTCCTTTCATTCAAATCCATCTTATTATGATTGTCTGGAAGATATCGCTGACAGCGATAACATCGCCGTTTGTTACACATACATTTAAACGCTTTTCGTTTTATTTTTATGTCTGTTTGTGTAATTTATAATAAATTATTTATAAATAAATAAATAAAAATCGTCAAAACCATAACAATTTTAATACCAAAATAAAAAAAGTATTCAGTAAAACTATTGACGTTTTTCCATATTGTTATAGAAGTTTAGCAATCTCCATCTTCTTTTTCTAATAAGTGCTCCTCGCTTTTCTCTCAAACGGTACCTCGAGGACGTCCTATCTGGACTAGATCTAGGCGAACTTAGGTCTGGACATCTGAAAAACAAAAAATCTTGACAATTTTCATGGCAGTTGGTTAGACGCGGGCTGTGGGACGAGAGGCCGCGGGTTCGACCCCTGCACCGGGACAAATATTTGTGTGATACTTGTTTCTGTTCTGGGTGTTTGTGAGACTGAAAAGTCTCTCGTAGCTTCTGAAATCCATGACTCAAGACCTTAATCTAAGTGTGGCCTCAAGGTCAGGGGATATGTTTACTGTTGGCTGTATTCACTTATTACTCTGAGCAGTATCGATCGTAAAAATTTTGATTAATACGACCTAAGAAAGTCGCTACATTCGAACCCTATGCCAAAAGTGAGTACAAATTATTGAAGAAAAAAAAATACCTCAAACAGATTTCTTTTTTATCGTAAATTGGAACTTATCTTTAGATCACAAAATTGCAACCTAACGTAGTCCCTTTTAATTGCCAATCTTTTCTTCACCCCTTCAACATCCCTTCATTTAAAAACACTTCCTCAAAGTTGTCACTTTGCAAAGTTTTTCAAAACCCTTTTTACACCTTTTGTTTGCACAGTAAAGGATTTAGGATGAACTACATTACCATAAAAGGCCCTTTAGTTGGATAGGCGAACGTGATCCAAAAATCGCCTTTCAGATTACAGATTTTTATATGTAAAGTGCTTTTTGAAAACGCAAGGGTCGTGGTGAGGCTTTTATGTTCAGCGTTCAATTTGTCATATTAGTTTTCTTACTTAATTTAATTTGAGGCTTAGCTAGGGTGGAATGAGTTGAGAAATGAAGTCAGAAGTTAGACTTATGATAAATAAATAACATAAGTAATGAAACAAAAACATCATCGTAATAGCAAGACATCATATAAATATTAAATGTAAGTTAATTCATCAAATCCGCATTAGGAGAGTTTGACTGGCCTGCTCACATCTGACTTCCAGCTACTATAAATTAAAATGCATTTAAATTAGGCATTCACTATGTTTTAAGAGGTGAATACATAAATAAAACTTACTTGTATATTTCCTCTGTAATGAATTTGATTTTGTTTTTACAACGGTCTGTCCATTTCGGCCAATACTTGAAGCCCTCACGGTCCAATATTTTCACTGCGCATTCTGTGTCGTCACGAATGTTGTCATCTAGTAGTACTGTAAAGAAATACAAGCATAAACTCACGCCTTGTTCAAAGAAAGGGTAGGCAGAGGTCCACCAGGACACCCACGTTTCGCCTTGTGTGTTCTGTCTCTCAATGTGATAAGCGGCAAACCTATCGCCATATCGGGTAAAAAATCCTGACTGGCTGATAAATCAATAGAAAAATTCGAACCCAAGTCATAAAAATGTATTGCATCCGAGTAAATTTACATTATTGCTGTCTGTTCTAAATAAATACATAAATATTTTTGAAATTGAAAGCGGCAGAAACCACGCTGATCTTTGCAAACACGCTGCATTCGATATAAATCATAAAATGTCTCGATATTCGCATAAAGCGCAAAAAGCGCTTGTTTTCACCGATAGAATGATTTACAACGGACAGATAAGCGAAACCACTTCTGAGGACTTTATGAGCTCTGCATCGTATATAACGACCAAGTTCGGGAATTGACAGCGGGACAGTTTGAACGTGAATAACTTTGGGATTATGAAAATAAGAAGTATTAATACATACATACGTAATCGCCTGGGATGTATTTTTTTATTTATTGCTATGAATGGCGAGACGAGCATTCCGTTCGCCTGATACGCGATACGTCCGCTCATAAACAGTAGCAAAACCAAACAACACCTTGACTTCCAAAGCAATGCTTGACTCTACTGCGCTCACCATCATGAGACATAAGATGTCAAGTCTCAATATGATCAGTAGTTACTCTGGCTACAACGTACTTCAAACCGAAACACAATAGTGAATATACACTGCTGTTTGGCGGGAGAAGTCGAGGTTGCGGTGGTACCTATTCAGGCGGCCTCTCACATATTAGAGACCTAATACCAGTACATACGCAATCGTCAAACCTGTGGTGCTTTGAGGCAGGCAGAGACTATAATTTGTCACTACTTCAGCCTGATATATCGCTTTCGTTTATCCACTTTCTTTTTAATTTTCTTTTCATACATACATTCCTAAACTTACGCCTTTTTCCCAGACGGGGAAGACAAAGATGCTATCAGGATAAGGTTTCGCCTTATATTTGACGTCCCACGATGTGATACGCGGTGAACTTTTTGTCATATCGAGCACAAATTCTTGACTCTAGGCTGATAATGAATAGAAAAATATAATATCACTTTACCCTAACCGGCATTCGAGCCTGAGACCATTACTTTGCAATCATACCGTAGTACAACTGCGTCAACGAGGCAGACAAATATCTATTATCATTTATTTATTTATTCTAGTATTTTCATTGTATTATTAGCTTGACTCTTGTTTAAGGTGTCACCAACTAAGCTGATGTATATTCGGAAGATCGAACTATTTCATCCAAAAGTATTAATTCTACCAAAATCCTTGTTTTTAACCGACTTCAAAAAAAGGAGGAGGTTCTCAATTCGACTGTATGTTGCGTTTTTTTTGGTAAATCATGAGTTGAGCAATTGCTCGCCTGACGGTAAAGGAGAATGCCCATTCTAGTATGAAACTTAGTATTGGTACGAAGATTTGTATCCCTCAATGTCTCCTACTTTTTTGTGTGTGGAAGAATATATCTTTGCAATAAATATAAACAAAATTGCGACCCAGGCCCGGAGTTCTTGGAGAAATGAACTTGAAATCAAATAAAAAATGTTTTTTTGTCTTCAGCTCTGCGAACACAATGTGCCGATAATTGCTTTATTTTATAAAAATCTGTAACCCGGGATAAAACAGGACAACAAAGCATAAAAAATGCTATAGTGAATTTTAAGCATTATCGGTATCAACGATATTTTTTTCCGATACCTTAAATTAGCATTCTCCTTTCACGCCTGCCCATAAATAGGAGCAATATCGCTTCATTACTAAGCGCTGCTATATCTATCTTTTCGCTGGGTCTCCCTCGAAACGATGTTCATTACCTCGAAACAGTGTTAAATCGTTTGGCTACCATGGTTTTTTATTACCCTATACTGTCCCACTGCTGGGCTGAGTTCTTCATTAACTCCTTCCATATGTTCCATTTTCCGCAGTTACGTTCATACGCAACTGAAGTGATCAAGGTCATCGGGCAATCTCTTGCGAGGTCTGCCTCGTCGGCTCGTGCTATTCGTGAGCGTCCATTGCTTGGCAATTTTCGGCCATCTTTTCGGGCGCATTCGGGTGACGTGTCCCCCCAAATCCCACTTCAATTCAATCGATTTCTTCCCACCATTCCAAATTGCAGTTATGGAGCACAAGATTTTTATGAATTTATAATTAAACAATGGGTGCAGATACTTTTTGAATCCAGTCCACATCAGCAACATAATATTATTTCCCGTACTGTTTTTTAAACTCAATGCCGTCCTCTGTACTGCTTTTCCTGTCCCGTTCCGTTATATCCCGCCCTGTCCCGTCTCATTCACACTTAAGGAATGCAATACAGTTCCATCCCATCTCTTTGAGTACAAGAAAGTAACAAATATATCGAAATTCCTTCCTCGTCCCACAGGAACACTACTTTATACGGGATAAAAAAATATCGAAAAAACTTACATTCACACTTCATATTGCAGTCGCCGCCACGTCTACCCACCTTGCACCATCGGCTTGGTATCTGAAAAGGCATGATTACGTATATATTTTATCTTTTACTTAGCGTTATTCCAGCCGGTGCCTGTATATATGGAACTCACCTACCTGATAGATGCCATAGAACTTCCTTCCGCTGGGCGTCACCGAGTAAGCGCTGGTATTTCTCTTACTCACTTGCTCTATCAGACATACCCCTGTAACAAACATAGACAATATTTACAGCCTCGACAGCCCCCGTGGTGCAATTGGTTAGACGCCGCCTGTGAAACGAGAGGCTGCGGGTACGATCCCCGAAGGAGAGAAATGTTTGTGCAGCCCACAAATATTTCTTTCGGGTCTGGGTGTGTGTGAGACCGAAAAATCTCTCGTAGTTCCTGATACTTGCGACACAAGACCCGATCTTAGTGTGGGGTCAGGAATATGTATGTGACTGTTGGGTGTTATTTATTTATTTATATTTTTGTTTTCATATCAGGCAGATAGATCGTAAAATTAGAAGTCTAAAATTATTAGTCACACAGTAACATATCGTATAAGCTTGGAAATGAGGCAAGTATCTCGCATCGCTGAATTAATAAGCGGTTGGAGACGATGGGTTGTAGATCGAGCCCACGGGCCATAAGAGAGGCCTATGTCCAGCAGTGGACGCGGATGGACTGATGATGATGAAATCAATAATACATAGAATAGAATGGGTGGACCACGTGACCACAAAAGCTATAAATCTTCGAAACGGTAAAATTTTAATAATTATGAACATTAGTTTAATTTAAGTTGAATGAAATAATTTAAAAACATAATAAAAAAAAACCTACATAACTTCTTTAATTACACGAATTTTCGCATGCTTTATTTGCCTATATTTATATTAGTTTTACAACTACAGTATTTTATACTATTTTACAATATTTTATATCATGTGTTAGATTGTTTTATTGTTCAACAGTAACCGACACTGAATAAATAAAATAACTTTATGGTGGTAGGTCTCTCATAACATGTGAGAAGCCGCCAGGGTAATCACCACCTCAATATCTATTTCTCCCGCCAAACAGCAGTGTAAATGCACTGTTTCGTTGTAGTTTGACGAAAATTATAGCTACAATAACTGCTTGATATATTGAAACTTATGTATCAAAATGGCGTGCGAAATGCCGAGCATTGCTTTTGTAATTAATGGCGTGGTTTGGTTTTGCTACTGAACATGAGCTGTCGTAATTCCTACCATCACTTGAATGGCATGATCGTCGCGCCATTAACTGATAAACCAAAATCCTTTAACTCAGTTGATCCTAATCTTATAGTTTTCAAAGCAACAATAACTAAACAAAGTTATACCGTTTTGAGGAAGATGCAATATATGATGTTACCGCTTCGATTCGCTTAGTGGGGCAATTACGACGGGCCCGCCTTGTGGTGCTGTTGTGTACGAGATTCTAATTTAAGACCGCAGTGAGGCGTAGTTGGTTAGGGATGGCTATGAAACGAGAGACCGCGGGTTCGATCCTCAATCGGGACAAATGTAATTCGAAATTAGTGTTTGTGATACCGAAAAATTACAATTATATAGTCCTCACCCAAGATACAAATATATTTTTATCTAGTTGTTTATAAGAAAATTTGATTTTTCTGACTCATAACTTTAAAAATGAAAATGAAAATAATTTGTTGAATCCACTAGAAGGTTCAACATTAGATATGTCATGTTTTTGGGTCTATCACCCTTTGAACCCTTTATTAAAAATATAATAGGATATTCACACTATACTTTAACGGTGAAGAAAAACATTGTAAGGGAACCTTGCATACTATATAAAAATGTCAATAGTATGTAAAGTCTACCAACCCGCACTAGGCCAGTGTGGTGGACTATATGGCCTGACTACTCTCAATCGTATTCTCGATTGTATAGGAGGCCCGTGCTCTGCAGCCGGACGTATATGGGCTGATACAGATTCACACCATACATTTTTTGAAAATATATATATATATAAGATTTGTCTCAACCTACAATCTACCTACAATCAACCTAGGATCGAACCTACGGCTTTACGTTTCCTAACCGGCCTAACCTAACCAACCCTTTTCCCCGAACGGGTAGACAGAGATGATACCAGGACATCCAGGTTTCGCCTTGTGTATTCCGTCTCATTATGTAATAAGGAGCGAGCCTATAGCCATATCGGGCATAAATTCCTGACTCCGGGCTAATAATGAATACAAAAATCTAATATTACTTTACCCAACCTGGGATTCGAACCCAAGACCTCAGCTTTGTAATCATACTGTAATACAACTGCACCACCAAGGAAGTAGGCCAGTACCTAATAGTGAAATATTATCGTCATAAATAGATATATCATCACCAAAGCAGTAAAATTCAATGCCGTATGCAAATGATGAAATAACTCTCGAGACACAACCATTTCATTATCCGTATAGTAAATCCATTTTATCTGTTCCCTTGTAATCCCGTAAAGTGTTGCACATATTCTTAATTCCGAACACGTAGGACCTTGGACTAGTTCAATCAAATTTTACTCCGATACTAGAAATGGTTCAGTAATCTTGTCCCAAGGTTTGTTGGTTACTGAAATATAAGGTATATTGGTTGCAATGAAGCCAGTTATCTAGCTCTTACGCACTTTGATAACGGGCGGTGTAAATAGTATCTAGATATAGGACATAGATAATTAATAGTATCCCACACAGGACAGGATGGGTTTTTTTATCGCTATGAATGGTGAGACGAGCATGTCATGCCCCTGATGGTAAGCTATAGGACGGCTCATGAACAGTAGCAAAACCAAACAGCACCTTGAATTACAAAGCAATGCTGCAGTCTACAGTCAATGGCCTGTTGGTAAACGAACCAGACGCGGCTACCAATATATTTAAGGAGGTCGCGGGTTCGAATCCCAAGGCACACATCTGACTTTTCAGTGTCATGGTGTATTAATAGCCCATCACCACGCACTAAAAGGGAGAAGGAAAACATCGTGAGGAAACCTGCTTGCCGTAGCGATTTATAAGATTTTCTATGGTATGTAAAGTCCGCCAACCTGCATTAGACCAGCGTGGTGGACTATATGGCCTAACCACTCTCAATCGTACTCTCGATTGTGGCGGAGACACGTGCCCTGCAGTGGGACGTTTATGGGCTGATACAGACACTGGTGAATCCGAAGCACGACACCCGTGGGTTACTATGCTGGGTCCATACCCATTGTATCTCGTGAACTCTCTCAATCGAACTATCATGTCGGTTGTATTATCTCGCGCTCAATAGTGGGCAATAATTTTGCATACAACCACGGTGTACCGCACATAAATATGGACTATGGGTGGTTAGGGTTAATTTAATTACAATATTCAAATGTTGACAGGAGGTTAAAAATCATGAACATAGTCCACTCATAACAACAATAAACCGCTACGCACCGTTGTAATAATATTCATGGTCCACTAATAATTTAATCATTTAATTTGACTAACATAAATAATGTATTTCTTTGAAAAATAAATTACCAGAAAGTAATAACGAGTACTTTAAATAAAATATGAATAAAATCTAAATAAATCAATAAAACTAATTATAAATAAAAATAAAATTAATTTAAAAATAAATTAATTAATTAAAGCAAGAAGTTAAATTAAGTAAAACTAAGTATAGAAAATATATTGCATATAAAGATTAAGTTCTATGTGTATTGACTTGTCATTAGAGCTCTTAAATTGCCTACGTTACCAATAAATACATTTCATTTCATAAAATATTCGTTCAAATTGATCCTAACAAAACATAATACTTAGATAACACGCGTGACCATAATAAGACCATTCATAAACTACACACACAAACAAGCGCTCGCGCATCTTTGTATGAAATTGACCGGCAAATGTACTTTTAGCAGACGTTGACTATAATTTTACCATTGATGAGGATATTTTGTTATGGAAATAGCCTGCATGCCATAGTGATTTAAAGGAATTTCTATGGTATGTAAGTCCGGCAAGCCGCACTAGGCCAGCGTGGTGGACTATATGGCCTAACCAATCTCAATCGTATTCTCGATTGCAGACGAGGCCCTAGCGCTAGAGTGGGAAGTATAGGCTGATACAGATATGGAAATAAGTTACCTTATTATGTGTAAGGTTGAATATTATACACCATGCGTTAATCATTATTAGTATTATGATTTTTTTGAGTTCAATATTCTCATTCATTTAAAAATAATCCTTCAAATAAAATCAAATCGAAATAATCTTTATCCAAATAGTCTTTCACAAGATCTTTTGAATCGTTTGTTACGTGCTGTAGCTGTGAAGAAGAAACGGCGCAAGAAACTCCCTCAGCACCACGAACTGTCTTCTTTTTTCTTTCTTTTATATATATTATGACTGTGGTACATGGTGGTCACCATCCAGCCATACACAGCTACAATTTACCAACTTATCCAAGTTATAACTTTGTACTGCGTGTAAAATCCCGGCTTTCGTGCAATCACATCTCATTTGAAATGCAAATCGTATAAGCGACTTTAACATCGGGGTTAGTGAATTATAATCGTTTCTACGGAACATAATGTTGATTAGTTGGATTATTTCGTGTATATTAGTTTTAATTTCGGACCCTTTTTAATTTAATGAATTGTGTTATATTAATTGTGCCTAGACGAACAAAGCTTTGGTTTGATTAATTGTTTAGTTTGTGATCCAATTATGTTCCATAATTGTTAAGAGTTGATTTTGATAGCCCGTTATACACATAATATATTTTCAATTAGATACTTTCTTATCAAGATGTTGTGATCAAAAGTATCGTCAACCTGTAAGATGTCAGTGGTATAGGCAACCTCCGTGGCGCAGTTGATTAGATGCCGGATGGCGCCTATAAAACGAGAGGCCGCAGGTTCGATCCCCGGCATCGGCATCACACGGCAGTCCCATGCCTTTCGATACAATTATGCCGGCCTGCTAAGATGGCTCTTAATACTACACACATTGATAACGTGGGGTCAGGATAGTATCGCCTAAGCCTGGTAAATCAAACTCACGATTTTAGGGTGACTTTTCCTTAGCAGAAAATATTTATTATTATTGTACCGATCTACGATTTGTATATATAATTACAGCTTTAAATAATAAAAGGTAAGGGAGCGATAGCCTAGTTGATATCAGGCTGATTCGTCCAGAAAAGGTCAAAGGTTCAACCCCTACGCACATATCTCTGAGTTTTCCAAGCTACGTGCGTAATCGTTGCTAATGTTGTATACCTAGAGTAGAGTTATATTGTCTTTAATTACTTGTGATAAGTAATATTTTATTGCCCATAATTATGATTTCTAAACGAAATTAATAATTGGCATTGTAATGTTAGGAAAAAAGACTCTTAATAGAAAAACATTTTTAATATTTTATTATATTACCCGTATGTTAATCGTACCTCATTTTGGCATAAAAGGGAAACATATTAATGTTAATATAAACACAACCTTGTGCCTCTCAGTTATTTTCCTCTAGTAGCAAATAAAAAATAAACACTATAGTAAAACATTGTTTAACAAAAACATAAACAAGATCAACCAATTTGGCTGTCATCCAATTATCGTTCATTAGTAAAAAAACAAACATATCAAATCCATTACCGCTCAACTCAAACACACACAATTACAATTACATAAAAATCCCGCAATGTACGCCAAACACTTCCGCATCACCACTAATGATGTAACACTCACAAAAAATAAAAACTTACAATTTCCAAGGAACATGTCATTTGGCGACCCCACTTTTATCAATTCTCGTACTAATTTGCATCTCGTGTTGAATATTTTCGTGTTAACTACAGTAATACCGAGGATAAATATAAACAAACGTGTAGTGCACATGGCGTTAAGAATAGTATTGCGTATGCATAATGGACTCGTCCATAGTGGACTCGCCCGTTTTTGTATTGGCAGCGCCCACGGCATGAATGACGGCATCAGCTGTAGTGATTTTATTACCGTTTTTACGTTCATTGTTGTAGTAAGGCATTGGTTTAGTGGCATGGTTTTACTTGCGGCAGGTCGCTCATTTGTGAGAAGCCGCCTGGGTAGGTACTACCGTACTGTTTAAATCTCCCGCCAAACAGCAGCGAAAATGCACTGCTGTGTTTCGGTTTGAAGGATATTGTAGGCTAGGAGTAACTAACTAGACTTAACATCTTATGTCTCAGGATGGCGAGTGCAGTGGAATACCAAGCATTGCATTGTATTTTATAGTGTTGGTTTTTTTACTGTCCATGAGTGGTCGTGTCGCTTACCACCAGGCGAATAGCATGGTCGACTCGCCATTCATATCAATAAAAAAAATGGGAATGGGAATTTTGGACTGTGGAGTCGTGGTTTAAATTCCCAGGAGAAGATTAAATTCTAATGGTTGGTGCGAGTTTTTACTGCGGAAAATCTAGCCCAATTTATCAAAATACGATATCGTTTTCGGTTTCCTAACACTTTTCCCAAACCAAAATATACTTGTAAGGCTTACGTTTATTTTAGTACGGAAATCGAACCAGCGGGCCTTTTTTATACATAGTTGATTTTGCCAACTGCGCTTCAGACGTTTATAGAAATAATGAAGAAGAAAACAGAATGCATAAGCAGTGACAGAAAGAAAATTCCGCATAAAATGTACCGTTTTCAGTGCAATTCATCCATTTATTAAAAATAGTTTTTATCGGCATCTTTCTTTGGTTTAATTTAAATATTACACATAAATTGAGGGATTTAGTCGACACACGACGCAAGAAATTAAACCTCATTTTTTGGATGTATAATAATAATAATATTTTTTGAATGAAATGTTTACTATTTTCTTTTCTGTATTTCTGACTATAAGTATGCTAAATTTTATCATAATCAGTTGAGTAGTTACAACCTTAAAGCTTAACAAACATACATACATTCGCATTTACAATAGTTAAAGTATATAATATATAAATACATCCAACAGTCGCATGAACATTGCTAACCCTACGCTAAGATTAGTCTTAAAAAATATTTCCTAGCTGCCTAAAGTAGCTGCAATGTAATTACAACTCATTTTTATTTGTCGCATGATTAATTTTTAAACGAGGCAAATTGCAAGCGTGCCTTACATTGCCGTTGTTACAAATAACTTTCGCGTGTTCTAAAAAATCTATAGTATTTTAACTGCTTGTTCGGTATGCCCACAATTTGGTTCAAATACTTGCGGCGTAGACTAATAAAATGGTTTATTAGCCATTTTTAAATATACGAATAGTCTTTTCAATAGGTTTGTGTCCAAGGTTTATTTTGAGCAATATGTAATGGTTCCCAAAATTATCGCTTATAAAAAGACATGAATTTGAAAACAGCAGCAATTTGAAAAGTGTTTCGATTTATTTGATGAGAAGTATATTTCAAATAATGCTTTGGGGACATTCAGTTTCTCTTTCACATGCGTGCATTTTATGAAAGATGACGTCACGTCGTGCATGTTGCATCCTTATCTATAACTCCTCCCACCAACTTTTATATAGTTGTAACTTTCTTATACAATACGGATTTTAAAAATATTTCTAATTATGATTATGCATAACGTAACATTTCGATATTAATAATAATTAAGAATTGATGATACTGTCCTCTATATTAAATAAGCTAGAATCTACATGATTACTGTCAGAGTTCACCTGTGCATACCCGAAACAATAATCGGATCATGATAGCGTCGACCACTGATAGCTAGCCTTCTCGCGGTGGACACTATATTTGTAATTTATTGTTTCTGAATAGTGGCTTACTTTAAGTTTGTGTACAATAAAGATTTAAATAAATAGTAGTACTTGAAACTTCACAAAAAATCTTCCCTTTTTTGCCAAATTTTTTGTCGCATCGTGTCTGAAATCACTAAAACTACCACCTGACGTCACAGTCTGGATAAACCAGATTACAGTAGTATAAAATACAAAATCCCCCCTCATTCAGAGAATTTTTATTATAAAACGGATGTTTGCTCATTATATCGCACGTTATAAGATATTATCTCGCACTCGTTAAAGTAATTACTTCGGTGTTCAACATACTATTAGCGGGAAAACCAACATGTGTCTTAATGTGTTATTCATTTTTAATTCTATTAATACATGGTTATTTTTAAAAGACTGCATATTTTTGTATCGAATTCAAGAGCATAATACTGATTAAGGCATAGTGGACAATATTAAAAAAACGATAAGCATTGAAGTTATATTTAAATTCTATTTCAAAATATTCTAATTAACGTTCAAATTATATTCAAAATACATCTCGCTCGTGTGTGTGTGTGTGTGTGTGTGTGTGTGTGTGTGTTTGTGTCAAAATTTGAATACTCTAAAAATAACCCTGGACATTAGTGTGCGTTTCTCATGGGTTCAATGATCAGGTAAGGGTTGTGATCCATGAGAGAATCCGAATTCCAATTACGGGCTTTGTATTTTTTGGCTTTCTATCGCAGACATAGGTCAATTAGGCATTATCTGACACTTGTTTTCATTAAAATATGTGCCACTGCAGATCCTGAATTCTAGGAGTTTCAAAGATTTGTGCGGAGGCAAGATAGTGTTTACTGTCTTTTTTTCTTTTAGTGTCGACTTTGCCGTCCCTTTCAATACAGGCGTGAACCTATGTATTAGGTACTCGGAAATATTCAATGAGTTTATGGTCGCATTATTTACTTCAATAACTTAGTATGTTTTAACAAATATGTAAATTATAAAAAATATGTGTCTGAATCATCGATGAGATAAGCAGATATTATAGTAATGACATCTACAGATCGAAAAAAAATCATAATTATTATAATATGATAGAAGCGAGTCTCTCGCTATACTAAGCAACAACTACGGCCCTTAGCAACACACTGAGATTTTCCGAAATCTCTACATGACGTTTTCCTAGAATCAAACTCGGGTCTTCACGGTCCACAGACGCTTCTACAGACAAATGAGGCGAATGGCTGATATTCAAAACCATACCTAGATATTTTAATGTCAATTGAAGGTTACTCAACGTAAATTCCCGCATTTAAAAATATTTTTACATTTATTTTATTTTTCCTTGTGATGTGCGATGTAGGTTTCCTCCTGTATCGTTGTAATTCATTTGTACTTAATTTTACACCATTATTATTCTTTAATTTTATACAATTACTCTACTTTGGACAGATCTTATGACTCAGAATGGCGAGAGTAGTGGAATGCCAAGCATTAGTTTGTAATTCAAGGTGTTGTTTAGTTTTGCTACTGTTCATAAGCGATCGTATCGCTTACCATCAGACGAACGACAAGCTAGTCTCGCCATACATTTCATTAAAAAATACCACATTTCTTGCCTTTTTGCCAAACTGCACAAAACTACTCCCGCCATACTGACCCACCGTCGTCATCGTTTAAATGAAACCATGAAAATTCCATTGCGAATGAATTAATTACATATATCCAACAGCTAGTGATAGACACACATATCTTATTAACGAGTCTATCTGACTGCCTCAGTGGCGCACTTGTACTATGGTATGATTGCAAAGCAAAGGTTTCGGGAAAGTGGAACACTTTGGAAACTGTACCACCCTCACTCTCACCACTGCAACTCCTGTAAACCAGGATCAACAGTGGCACGCATTGTGATATCGAGCAATGAAACTCGGCGAGTTTCGCAAAAGTCTAACTTATCTTAGGCCCGCAACGAAAACAATCACAAAGTTAAATTAATAGAAGTTGGAAATAAATGATTGTCCACTTTCCTCCGTGATACAGAGGAATTTAATATTCATTATCAGCCTTGAGTGAAAAATTTGTGCCCGATAAGGCCATAGGCTCTGGTTCCCTATCACATCATGTGACATAACCCACAAGGCGAAACGTGGGTGTCTATCCGATCGCTCACAGTACAGTCCAGACTTCAAATGCTTTTTAATCATGTGTCGTCTAGTACATCAGACTATGAAGAGAGACTAACAAAAATGATGTGGTAGATTCGAGACCAATAATGTTTCGGTCTTGTGAGGCCTATATATTATTCCACCGTTTTATTCCGACATTTTTAAAATGCATAACAAAGTAAGTACAATGCAACTAATTGCAAGTACACTGCAATCTACATATACAGTGTAAGATTGAAACGTGACACACGTGCACCGTTCTAAACACTGGTCTTTTATGTGAGAGGCTGTCTGGGTAGTTACTACCGCAATGTGTACTTCTCCCGTCAAATAGCAATGTAAATGCACTGTTATGTATGCTGGATGTTTGACACTTACACATTTTTTAAACCCATGTCAATGTTTCTTATAAGAAATAAGACTGTGTTTTTCACTTTCTTATGCATATTTTTAGTCTTGTTTTCATTGTATCTATGTTGAATAAAAAGTTTAAAAATATATTCCTATCTAATACTAAATAATAATAAATAACACCCAAAATATATAGTCCTGACCCCACACTAAGGTCGAGTCTTGTGTCGTGGGTATCAGGAACTACGAGAGACTTTTCGGTCCCATAAACACCCAGACGCGAAAGATATATTTGTGGGCCGCACAAACATTTCTCTCGGTGTGGGCCACTCGTTTCACAGGTGGCGTCTAACCAACTACGCTGCGAAGACTGTCAAACTAGGCTATATACTAGGTTAAATCTAACTGTTGATTGTACAGAAAGTGTCCTTCAATGGGATGTTTATGAGCTACATTATTACACATATTATTATTAAATAAATACTCACAACTGCCCAGCCATTCCTTTTTAATTTTATATTTTAACAATTCAGATGCCAAGCTGCATCTCGTGAATATCTTAGAACCTTCATATTGAGTTATGAACAGCACCAAAATGCACACAAACACTCTCATTGCCCTTGGTATAACGACTACAAAGAAAATAACTTGGCTACGTGAAGGAAAACAATCGATAATAAAGGCAGTTTATCTGTGAGATGTTAACCCGTCAATAAAGGCTTTAACTTACTGATAGTGAAAGGACAGGCAATTGGTCTTGATTTTCCCATTAGTTCTTAGTTTTTTAGTTCTCACCGACTTTTGAACAGGGAGGTTTTATTTTACCGATAACTCATTTGTTTTTTGATAGATGTTAATATTTATTTTTAGGCGTGGTTCAGTATAGTTAAGACCAAGACACTCATCATAATTACATTTGTATTTAATCTTGGATTTAAATGATGCTCAAAAGTATAAGACAGCCTCCGTGGCGCAGTTGGTTAGATGCCGCCTGTGAAACGAGAGGCCGAGGGTTCGATCCCCGCACCGAGAGAAATGTTTGTGCGGCCCACAAATATTTCTTCCGGGTCTGGGTGTTTGTGAGACCGAAAAGTCTCTCATAGTTCCTGATACCCACGACACAAGACTCGATCTTAGTGTGGGGTCAGGACTATGTATGTGACTGTTGGGTGTTATTTATCTTTTATTTATTTATTTATTTATAAGTTAAATATCAGTAATGCTCAAAATGTTTTTTTTTTAATCAATTCACTGAATATAACGACGCTAGTTATATCAATTCGCTGATCGGAGAGTAAGCGACGTGCTTGTCCAAAAATGGTAATGAATCACAAAAATAATAATTACTAATTTGCACTACTTAACACTGTATTTTAATATACAGCGATAACTGACTACATTTTCATTCACAACGGAACGCTACGATGGTAAAGCATAACTGATTGACAGAAAAAGACAGAACAGTGCTACTTCCACCGACAGCTTTATGTAAACAAGAGATCTATCACCTAGTAAAATAATAAATGCACCCAAGAGCCACATATGTAGCCCTGATCTCCACTAAGATACTAATCTTGTTGTGGCAATCAGAAATTACGAGAGATTTTTGGAGCTCACAACACCCAGACCTGAAACATATTGTATGTGAGGCATCAGACACTTCTGTTAATTTGGGTATTACGCCTTATTCCACCACGCCAAGTGTGATATTATCATTGCCATTCAAGTGAGTGATAATGGATCATTACACAGAAGACTCCTTAAAGACAGAGGTATGCTGAGATATTTAAATCCTCGATCACGTCTCAGCAATCGCATCTAGTCCGTAAAATATGTACCTATATATATTATATACAGGTTTTGTTTTAAATTGAACTTTAGAGAATAATACCGACTAACGCGCCCCGGAAAACATTAAAATATACTCAAAATAAGTCATTTATTTCCGTTTCAAAATATCCTAATCAATGTTCTAATTATACTTAATATCTACTAGAAGCACAGTCGCCGTCGTTTTTATACACATACGTGCGCGCACGCACGTTTGTAACTATACTTTATGAATGGGCTTCTTATTGTGTAAGCATTTTGTTTTGAGCGGATCATCATTATCGAATATTTTGAAAAAATAACATTTCTTAACTTTATTTTACTAACAGAATATATTCATGATTATGAATGTCCTGTCAAATTTTGAATAATCGAATAATAATAACCTTGAATAACTACACCATTATGTAGTCTACGTATAAATGAATGACTCCCATGTCCCAGGTTTGTATTGCGTCGAACGTATTTCTCCGAAGGTAGTGTATTCCCTAGAGTTTCACTATTATTGCTTCGCACGATGGCGTCTGTGTACAAAGAACGGTCATAAGACTTCATTACGCCTGCGAATGAGTTGTATTGTCTGTTTGGTTGCTTTTACCATGTTTTAGTGCCTGCGTAGTGAGACGCGATATTTGGGGTTAGGTACGTTTATAAAACTGTTTTATTTGATATTAAAAGGTCGAATTTTAGTCCAATTCTTTGAGATTTTGTGATTAAATTACGTCGCAAAGTTTTACCAATTTCAATTTCAGCGAATATACGTCATCATATTTGTTGAAATTCTCGTATGAAAGCTTATTTTCTTTATGAGCCTATCAGTAGCTTAAATTAGATTACTTTTAAGACGTCTACTATGTCAGATAATATGAAAGGTCATAAAGGTTAAGGAACCAAAATGAATTTATTTTAAGAATGTATTAATGGACTGATCTGACAAAAAGGAGAACATTAATTGTAAGAATATACATGGTATATCAAGACTGCTACCGAAAACGAAGCCGGGTAGTAGTTTAAGCGACTTCAGACAAAATACAACAGAAAATGTTGGAAAAAAAGCTGCAATATTTTTTAGCTATTTTTTTTGCCTATGGTCATATTTGGGTGGTAAATACATTTTTCCCCTAAAATAATAGTGTGGATCCTTTAATTTATAAAGACTCTAAGGTATATAGGTTTTAAAATTATTATTTTAGCAAAAACTATGACAAAAATGACGATATTTAAAAAATCATTTAAAAAAATGGTCGCGTTTCTTAGCGAAAATTTTAGTTGCATTGTGTTTGTAATCACTAAAACTACCACCCGGCTTCGTTTTCGGTAGCAGTCTTGATATACCCTGTATATTCTTACAATTATTGTCTTGATATACCTGGTATTAATGTAAAATAAATTCTTTGATTCATAGCTATCACGTTATAAAAGGCTATCGTAACCTAAACAAATATTGTAATTAACATTACAATTCAGTTGAAACAAATAGCTTAAATGTGTACAAATATTTGCGTCCAATTCATAATTACAGATCTAGTTGTGTGCCTACTGTCAGGAAACTCTAATTTGTAGTCCGGCGCTCTAATTAACGGGACTAATATCCGATATTGTATTATTATTGGAATTTATATATCTACATATGTAGTTTGACTTCTGAACCTTTGATCCAATGTATTGTTGCTTCGTCAAAGAACAATGGAATCGTGATATAGGCAACTAGAATTTGTCCGCGCCTTCGTCTGCATGATTAAGTATATTTGTTTTATATATAAATATAAATACACCCAACAGTCACATAGTCTTCATCCCACATTAAGATCAATTAAATCTTGTGTTATGAGTATTAGAAACTACGAGGGACTTTTTGGTCTCACAAACACCCATACCCGAAACGAATACTTGTGGATATTCTCTGGCCTCACAGACATTTATCTCGGAGCAGGAATCGAACCCACAGTCTCTCGTTTCAGTCGGCGTCAAACCAACTGCGCCACGGAGGCTATCCATAGCTAAAGGCTAAAGGCTATCTATATCTGTAACTAAAGTATACGTAATTTAGTCCATCTTATTTCATCCCCTCAAAATTAGAAAAACCTAAAAACACGAATGACAACATTATTTATTTGTGATTATCCCGTTCGCCAACTTATGTGATTTATTAATTACTTTATGTACAACTAATTATCTGTAATAAACGAAAACTAATCCTTATAATTTGTCATTATTTATCTAAGATAAGTAGATACGTATTAATTTTCATAATTTCATCTTAATAACTCGACAATACTGACAAATAAGAGAGTACTCTTTTCTCACATGTAAAATTTCAAAACCCTGACCCAAATTTTTTTTTAACATTAGTTGCTTATGTACAGGTACCTGTTACTACGAAAAACATCGGTATTAAAATGTATATAAAAACTAATATATTATTTGAAGCATTAAATAATCCATCTAAACATATAAATAAAATTGAAGTGTCTGTTTGTAAAGGGAAAATAAAAAAAATGTACAACTAAAGAACTAGAAAAATAAAGTTTTTCTTGAATTCCACGCGGACGAAGTCGCGGGTACAGCTAGTACCTAATAAATATAGGTACCTCAAACAATGAGTTATACTGCGTATATCAAGACTGCTACCGAAAACGAAGCCGGATGGTAGTTTTAGTGGCTACAAATACAATGCAACAAAAAATTTCGTTTGTAGTGGTTAAAACAAGTAGCTGGCTTTTTCCGGTAGCAGTTTCTTGATATACCATGTATATGTAGATATTTTTTTAATTTTATTTGATTTCCAAATTTCACCAATACAATATAAGTAAGATGGCTTATATAATACAATAGTCATCATATAATTAAAGGGTTAATCTGAGTCTGCTTTAAACACTTTATATGAATATAGATACGTCTACGTTCTTTTAGCATGCGAATGGGTGGTGGTTGTCATGCTTTTGTCTAAATATTAGGAACATTTCTTCTCTCTTCATATTTTATTAAATTGGATATGTTAATACTATTAGATTACGACTTGTGCATTAAATATATATTTTTCAAAACGTATATGTCGATGACTTATTTAATACAAAAGTCATGATAATATTAAAGGGTTAAACTGAGACTGCTTTAATGGTGAGACGACCATGCCGTTCGCCTGGTGGTATGTGATACGACCGCTCAAGATCAGTAGCAAAACCAAACAACACCTTGAATTACAAAGCAATGCTTGGCATTCCACTGTGCTCGCCATCCTAAGACATAAGATGTAAAGTCTCAATATGTCCAGTAGTTAATCAGGCTACAATTTCCATCAATCCGTAACACAAAAGTGCATTTAAACTGCTGGATGGTGGGTGAAATAGATATTACGGTGGTATCCACACAGGTGGTTTCTCACATATGAGAGACCTACCACTAGTAATAATACCAGTATATGAAACATTATTTATTACATTTATACATACAAAACTTAAATTTAGTGAGGAATTATCATTCTATTCAATTGGAAATAGTATAATGATAAAATGAATATATTTTCTGTAATAAACTCTGATATAAAATGAAAATTCAATTTCAAATATTGTGAAATCTATTTTATTGTAAGTGCTATTGAAACGGATTATTTGTTCGTAAGTACCTACTCAATTAGAAATGCTTCTATAAATGGAATATTTTGATAAAGTAACTACTTAACCAGTAATCTTTAGATAACATTCAATTGATAATAGAATAGAAATAGTCAGATCCAAGTATCTATTACTTACCTACATAAGTTGGTACCTGTATCTCCGATATGGTACTTTTTTATACTGGCCCGGCATGATGACCACACTGCGCCTCATGGTAAGCCCAAATGCCGTCCAGGCAGAGATGGTATGGGACTGCCGTCTGATGCCATTCGATACAATCATGCCAGCCTGCCAAGATGCCTCTTCAAAATTGCAATTTCAAAGGGTATTATAATTAATATATATTTAAACCCAAGTGCGGCGGGTTAGGCCGCCCGCAGGTAGGGGTAGGTAGAAAAATAACTACTCAGGGTAATCACGAGGTTCGGGCTTTAATATATTCGCATCACTATTTACACCCGGCACTGTTGCTGGTGGTATGCAACAGGAGTCACTGGCCTTCGTTGGACACTGATCCGGGTCTTCGGCACGTGGCGGAACCCGGCGACAGCTCGACGGCGAAGTTTGCTGCCACGTGGCCGGACACGGTGCGCAGGTCAGCGGCGCGGCGCAGGCTTGGTTGTAGTCGGCTGGAAGCGGTGCGGAGCGAAGCGGGCAGTAAGCACGGAGTCAGCTCTCCGTGGCGGAAGCAAGCGGAACGCCAAGTAGAAGAAGAACGCCAAGAAGAAGAGAAGAACCTGGAATCAGCGTCCAAGAAATCGGAATGCAAACTAGGCTTGCATTCCGTGCCAGCGACTCGTGATAGCTCACAAGCCCGGCAGACAGAATACACTGACAAACAAGCAGTTAAAAGCGGTTAGCAAAAAAGAACACTCACCCCAGCGGGTTCAGAAAGACGCGTGGTAGCACGCGGCTTTTAGGTTAAAGAAAGGAGGACGCGAGCGACGTTACACGCGTATTTAAGCGAGCGCCGATGACAGTTCGCACGTCACGTTTGACAGATGTCAGAAATTGAATCAACCAATCAGCGCAACGGAGGCGTTGATTGGCATAGACAATAGGATTTATGCCGACTATTGAACCATAGATCGAAAATATAACAGGTGACATTCTACAACGTCACACAAGGATATTATAAGGTTATTTGCCATTTTATGACGTGATAGTAATTAGAAAGGCCAAACACACCACGCAGATACAATTCAACCTATTGTGTTATATTAGTTATTAAGTTATATACATACATAAACTCACGCCATTTTCCCAGAAGGGGTAAAAATTTCTGTCTCTAGGCTGATAGCTAATTAATAGAAGCATAACATTTTCACTTTGCCCAAATAACTAATAAAATTCTACTATATAATGTCTAATTTAATTATACTATTCTAGAGTCTGTAACTGTATCAGCCCATATACATATACAGTCTTACTGCAGTTCACGAGCCTCCTCTACAATTGAGGGTATGATTGTCACTGGTTAGGCCATACAGTCCACCACGCTAGCCTAATGCGGATTGGCGGACTTTTTATATTGTAGACATTCTTGCATATCGCCTTCCTTCCTCATTATGTTTTCCGTCACCATTACAGTGTGTGATGATCGACTATCAATGCATACGTAACTTAGAAAAGTCTGAGGTGTGCCCTGGAATATGAACCCGCGACCACCGTGAGCATGTTGGTAGCCGCGTCAGAACCTTAAACCAACAAGCCACCACTCAGTTCTACTATTGTAGGGCAGTATATGATTATCAGATATAATTTAGTCATACTGTCTTTAGTAAAAAAAAAAACCTTTAAATACGCTGTTTATACGTTAAGCTAAATAATGTTTTTTTAAGATAACCATCACTATGTAAGGTTTGTGATGAGCATAAGTTACCTAATAAGGTTCGTGGATTTTTCAATATTGATGATATTATTTTTATTCATTTTCCTTAATGTAAATCGAGGTACAGTACATCACATTGTTTATACAGAATGAAGTTATGAAGCGGGACAAAATAGAAATTATGTGGAATAGCAAAAAATAATGAAAGAAATCACGAACTCGAATTTGGTGAGAAATAAAACTGCATACTTGGATTTTTGGTAAATTAAAAGTTCTAGCGAGGATTCACAAACAATTTTGAAAAAATGACTCAGCCTGCATTATTATGCAATTTCATAATGTTGTGTGTTTAATAATGATCAAATTCTGGAAAAAATTGCAATATGAGAAACTAAATAAAAGAGGTCATTTAATAAGTGGGTATCACTGCTTTGCCTATTTGTGCTTTCAAAAAATACTATAGTAACGCTGATTTCTAGTTTCAAGAAAATTAAAGCTAGTAATTACTCAATGTTAAGAGACTTAACACCTTATATGTTATGTATTAGGACAGTACAGTCAGTATTTGTCCTTAGCACTTTGGACTAGGAATGACGTCATTACAGGGTGGTAGATAAATAAAAATGACTGAATCTAAATAATACAGAACATTTGAATGGATTCAACAAATTATTTTCATTTCATTATCATCAAGTTACATTACTATCTCATAATTCTGAATAAATAATCTAGATCGAAAATACCAAGGCAATTAAATTGATTAAATACACTGAAAGTATAAGTGCATGGAGCTTGAAAAGTGGTCGTCTAGTGGTTAGTTGTGTTAAAACAATATCCCTTCGTTACAATGTAAAAGGATCTACTTATCAAAACGTCCAACGAAGAATGTGAAATTTGTTGGAAAATTCTGACAAAATTGCATAGGGCTGCCACTAGTAGCATTTGTAGTAAGACGAGTTTTATTAAAATTAATATATTTTTTACATAAGATTCTTGGATGGTAAATGTTTTGGTTCAAACGACCGTTCTTCGTTGCAAGAGCAATACTTCACTACATAGTATAAAACAAAGTCGCTTTCTCTGTCCCTATGTCCCTTTGTATGTTTAAATCTTGAAAACTACGCAACGGATTTTGATGCGTTTTTTTTAATAGATAGAGTGATTGAAGAGGAAGGTTTATGTAAATAAATAAATAAATAACACCCAACAGTCACATACATAGTCCTGACCCCACACTAAGATCGAGTCTTGTGTCGTGGGTATCAGGAACTACGAGAGACTTTTCGGTCTCACAAACACCCAGACCCGGAAGAAATATTTGTGGGCCACACAAACATTTCTCTCGGTGCGGGGATCGAACCCGCGGCCTCTCGTTTCACAGGCGGCGTCTAACCAACTGCGCCACGGAGGCTGTCAAAATGTGTATAATAAGTGCATATTATTGTAGATAAATCTATATGCACCCGGGCGAAGCTGGGCCGGGCCGCCAGTATCTACATAAAACAATGAACCGGGTGGTCCTAAGTAAAAGAAAGACCTATATCACTGGTTGAAAAACATAGAGGACTATCCTCAGTTATTAATACAAGAAATAATGTAATCCATTAATATGATTCAATTTGTGCAGACTATGTTAATCATCGCTGTCATCATTCCCTATCACCACTCGACGATTTTCGCAATAGCCCGTATTGCATATTGCAAGCTTAGTACGTTTATCAGTATTTTGTAATGTTTTTTACTTCTTGACGTTAGGATTACTTACTTTAGAGTTGATGTGGTCACGAGGCGGTCTTAAATTTGTAAAGTAATCGAAACATCAGGAAGTTACCAAATGTAAAAAATAAACCAAATCCGCGATAAAATCCGTAAATATAATTTCGTTTTGATGTGTAACATTCGCATAAATCTAAGAAACCATTATGATATCGAAGTATTTATAGAAACAAAAAAATTACATTCCCAATGTATTACCAGGCGACAGCCCTACAGACCTGGGCGCTAAAGTCAAAGAGATAAGTTTTAAGCTGCGAGCTGTCGATGTTTCGAAATAGGGTTTTAGCTTCAAGTTGATCAGGGCTTGCTTACCGCTTGATTTATTAGATCGCCACCCTTCTCGTACTTGCGCTCAAATATTTGCCTAATCCGATATAAATCTTATTTGCGAGTTGAATAAATTCGCATCAATACCGTCTACATAAATTAAGTTGTAATAGATAATGATAAATCCACGCAACAGCCATTTATAATTCTTGTGTCGTGTATATCAGAAACT
The DNA here is from genome assembly GCA_030180105.1 of Hyles lineata. Classification (NCBI taxonomy): domain Eukaryota; kingdom Metazoa; phylum Arthropoda; class Insecta; order Lepidoptera; family Sphingidae; genus Hyles; species Hyles lineata. The sequence goes on from JARJEE010000029.1 coordinate 3,768,898, forward strand.
ATGGCGACTATTCGGCCTCACAAATGGCCGAATGACAGAAAATATATGTGCGAATGCCATGAATAATCATTCCGGTGCAGGAATCCAATCCGTGGCTACTCGTTTAACTCGACGAAATAAACACATGCAATAATAGAGCCTTAGTTTAATTATGTAATTTTTCAGCATTGCCTTTTGGATATCTATTCATGTTTTATAAGTAAAGTTAGTCCTATCTACCCAGGAAATATACCTGCATACAAAAAAGTCTACGCATCCAATTTCAAAAAGAATGTTTGAGACGTAATGCATAGTTTTTTGTCTCTAAGACAAAATAATAAAATAAGTGTTGTAATTAAAGTGTCAACATTTCCACAATAAGAATGAAATCTTAATATTTATTTATTTATGCCAAACAGCAGTGTAAATGCACTGTTTTTTTCAGTTTGAAGAACATTGTAGCCAGAGTAACTACTGGACATATTAAGACGCAGTAGAATGCGAAGCATTGCTTTGTAATTCATGGTGTCGTTACTCTCCATGAGCGGTCGTAACGCTTACCATCGGGCGAATCGCATTATCGGCTCGCCATTCATTGCAATAAAATATATGTCTATGGACATTACATTATTTCTTATACCTAATACACTAACAGTTTGACTACGTGCTAAATGCACTACCTACATGCATCATGTATTAAATAAATAAATAAATAACACCCAACAGTCACATACATAGTCCTGACCCCACACTAAGATCTAGTCTTGTGTCGTGGATATCAGAAACTACAAGAGACTTTTCGGTCTCACAAACACCCAGATCCGGAAGAAATATTTGTGGACCGCACAAACATTTCTCTCGGTGCATGAAAATTGTGCGGGGATCGAACCAGCGGCCTCTCGTTTCACAGGTTGTATCTAACCAACTGCGCCACGGAGGTTGTCTAAAATGACAACTAACTGCTAAGTAATACTAGAATTAAACATAACATTAATCCACAATATATCAAACGTTTAATTATATTTTTGTTTGATCAAGTTCGAAACCCAATTTCACCACTCATAAATCTAATGCAATTTCCCGACCTGCATCACCATTTACGACACTACAGTACTATTCTAAGTTTTGTAACAAGCAAACGGACAGACAGATGCCGTCTCTGTGCCGTGTTCCAATGGCCGTAACTCGGTTACCGCAATTCTATTTGAATCTCTCAACGGGGCTCACGGAATTACCCATTACGCAGCTGTGTTGTGTAAAGGGGCGGAATGTGTTTAAACTCTTGTGTTAGATGAGTGTGATAAAGGATCTAATCTCCCATAGACCTAAGCCTGAAAACCAACAGACTCATATGAATACTTTTTGATAATTAAAATCTATAAGGTCGATTTAATTGAAATAAATTCCACCGACTATTCCGAGAATTCCACAATACCTAATACATTGCAATATTAACCTCAATGTGGGTATTTTGAGTTTATGATGTTATGGTTTTATTACTTCAAAATTTATTTGTTTCATACTGTAAACTGTACAAGCCCGTATACGCCTTCAAAATCGAGAGCCCGAATGAGAGAGCTTATACCAGAGGTTACAATGCTGCCCTAGTTGGTTTGACGGTCTTCGAATACCTTCAAAATATTGTTACTATCTCAATGGTGGGCAGGTTTCTTCACGATTTTTTTCCTTTAATGTTATAGTGCTCAATATCTTACTACTACTTATACAGGCTTACGTAGCGATCAATGGAGCCTATGTTGCCGCAGCAACGCCTTGAATTACAAAGCAATGCTTGGCATTCTACTACGCTCGACATCCTGAGACATAAGATGTTAAGTCTTAATAAGTCCAGTAGTTCATCTGGCTACGATGTCCTTCAATCCGAAACAGAACAGTGCATTTACACTGCTGTTTTGCGGGCTAAATAGAATTGCAGTGGTATCCACTCAGGCGGCCTCTCACATATGAGAAACCTACAACCAGTAAAATGCCAGTAGGCCTAGTAGATGTATTTATTATTTTATACAAACAATCGAAGCACCCTTCGCAAAGTCAATGTCAACAGTTCAATCGCAAAGTATATTTACAAAACCTTACATTCTTATTTCAAAACGAAACCAATGCAAACATCAAACAATCCTGAATTTAACTCGCAAATCAAATTTAATTATAAACAGTATCCAAGTCAAATACGAAGTGAAATCCAATTCTCTCCTTAATTTTAAAACAATACCTACGCGTGTAAACAAGGGCTTTGAAGGGTTGCCAGACGAAGCCCTTAAGCTTACATGACCCCTAAAATCAATCGAAGTGTGATTTCTGCCCTGAGGACATTACCATGTGAATGACCGAGAGTTTCTTCTTAAACCTAGCTTAGTATTAGATTATGCCTAATTTAGCTACGTAATTACTTATCTATTATTTTTAAACTCGTATAAAGAGCTCCAACGGATATTTACGGGACTCTAAATCATTGATAGGTGCTTAGTGCAAATCTTTTTATAACCTGACACCACTAGCTACAAAAAATAAAGACATAAAAATAGCGTTCAGTTACTTCATCCTTTAAAACTTAGTCATAATAAATAAATATTAGGTACTATTTTTGTAGTGCGTGGTGGCCTGTTGGTAAACGGACCAGACGTGACTGCCAACATGTTCACGGTGATCGCGGGTTGAATCCCAGGGCACACCTCTGACTTTTCGTATTCATGTGTATATTGATAGTCATTCACCACGCACTTTAACGGTGAAGGAAAACATCGTGAGAAAACCTGCATACTATAGTGATTTGTAAGAATTTCTATAGCATATAAAGGCCGCCCACCCGCATTAGGCTAGCGTGGTGGACTATATGGCCTAACCACTCTCAATAATACTCTTGATTGAAGAGGAGGGCCGTTTCCTGCAGTATATGGGCTGATACGGACTATTTTTGTGTTGATAAATCAATTACCAAGCTTTTGTAAGCTGAAGGAAAACATCTTGAGGAACCTGCATGCCAGAATGATCTTACCAAGATTTTTTATGGTATACGAAGTCGGACAACCCGCAGTAGTCCATTATCTACGGCCTATCCACGCTACATCGTACTCTCGTTAGTAGAAGAGTCCATTTTCCGCAATGAGTTATACATATACAGATACATATACATTAATTAGACATCTTCTCAGAATGTCAGTTTCATCACTGACTAACATGAATGATGCATGCAGTCTGGAGTCACAATTATTTTTATTGCTTTCATAATCGTGTCTCCTTGAGCGACCAAACAAATTCTAAAATTATTATAGACACGTATTTTATGACATATCAACAGGCTTTACAAAACAGCTTTTAAAACCTTCAAAAGGCACAGATAAAATATCTGTAAGATCAAGAAAAACACTTGAAATATTCGGAGTAACCACTTCGAATAACGAAGTTAAATATAAATCAGCTCTCGGCCATCGTCGTGATAGAAATTCGAATTACATTATAATTAGATTCCTTTACAAACAATTTAGCCGTGCGATTGTAGAACATCCTCTTTAAGAGCTATAGGCGGAGTGTGGAAGAGGGACTGGTTTGGGAATGTGATCCAGTGGTATCAGAACGCTATGCTGCGCTATTTTATCTATTATGTTGCTAAAGTATACTGTATCTATATCTGTATCTGTACCAGCCCATATACGTCCCACCGAAGAGCACGGGCCTTTTCTACAATCGACAGTACGATTTAGAGTGGTTAGGCCAAGTATTCCACAACTAGCATAATGCGGAAACTAAACTAAAATACTGATAAAAATTTGTACCGTCTTACGTGTACTATTTAAAAATTGAACAAAAATTAATAGAATATGTAATGAGAAGCGTTCCGAAGCGTCGGTGTTTCTGCATGTTTTGTTGGGTAGTAAGATTATCGAAGGAATTATTTTGTCCTACATACTTTTTCCTTTAGTATCCCCCAGTTTAAAGCTGGTTACACACCTACGTGCAAACTATAGCAGATATTAACGTAAGATGTTTCTTTTACCAAACCTACACAATAAACTCATACGAAGAATACAAAGCTATAATAGATTTATAGCATAGCATCACCACTGGATATCCGTCCGAATAACGTCACCAAATAAATAGTGCGACAGACTCAGATTCTAATTACGCGAAAACATTGAGCCGGGTTAACGGGCACAGACAAGCATTTTGAATTTTGCTATATTACATTTCCAACGAAGGAATGTTAGTTTCGTATTGGAAATGATTTCGGTTTATTACTCGTTCGACGTGATATTAAATTGGGCCTGGTTTTGTAATGCAAAAGTCTGGGTGGCAACTAAATAGGTATAAAATATAGGTACAAAATGTATACTGCCTAAATGGTTTTCGCCAGTGTCAATATCAGATTGACCTCTGACTTTTCAAAGTTCGTTCATTCGTTTCAGCCACACGAAACCCATTGCTGAACATAGGCCTCCCCCTATAATCTCTACATCGATTTGTTGGAAGCTGCCTGCATCCAGCGACTTTCTGCTACCTTAACTAAGTCATCCATCTACCTCGTCAGCGGGCGTCCAACACTTACTTTTTAAAATTATGTGTGTCAGTTCGATATCTGTATCAGCACAAATACATACGTCCCCTTTACAATCAAGAGCACGGTCGAGAGAGGTTAGGCCATATAGTCCATCGCACTAACCTAGTGCAGGTTGGCATATATAGAAGATGATGTTTCGGTATGTCAATTGCCACGCACTTAAATGTGAAGGAAAACATCGTAATTCGTTAGGAAACCTGCTTTTATAGTGGGCTTACCAATTATTATTTATAAGTTATCTATGTGAAGTCCATCAAAACGTAGTGTATGAGAGTAATTGACTGAATTGTATATATTTTTTCAAACTGTAATTGTTTGACTGGTATATAATGCCTTATTCATTAAGTCCACCTTTATATATAACTGTACTGTACTGAACTATACTGCATAAGCCCATATAAGACCTATTGCAGGGCATAGGCCTCCTCTTCAATCGAGAGGACTATTGAGAGACGTTAGGCTATATTATAGTCAGTTCACCAGACTAGCCGGTTTTGCGGGTTGGCGGAGTTTACATACCATAGAAATTCTAACAAATGGCTATGATTTGTAGGTTTCCTCCCGAAGTATCCTTCGCCATTATAGTGCATGGTGATTGATTATCAATACACAAATTACTTTGAAAAGTCGGAAAGGTGTGCCTTTAAACAACATATATATAATTTTAAAATAAATAAATAATTACATAACTTGTGGTCTTCTGCCTCGATGGTAGTTGTATTACGGTATGGTTACAAAGCTTAAATCTCGGGTTCGAATCCCGGGTCGCGCAAAGTGATATTGCATTTTACTATTTATTATTGTCAACCCGGAGTGAGAAATTTTTGCCCGATATGGCGGTAGGCTCGCCCCCTATCACATCGTGGGACGGAACATACAAGGCAAAATGTGGGTTCCTGAAAGAAAGAAAAAGAAAGAAATAAATATTTATTGCTAGCACAATAACAAAAAAAAAACGAATTACACTAAGAAAAGATAAGTATAATAAAATTATAAATATTGCGCCAGCAATAGAACTTCTCATTCAGCTGTTCCTGGCAGCACCTCTACCTGCCCCTCCTGGGAAAAGGCGTGAAATTATGTACCTGTGTATGTTTATGGTTTTCTGCCTACCTCTAACGACATACAAGCTTTATTACCCCACATTTATCTATAAAAAATCAGATGCGCACCTTACAGCTCTAATGACGATTACAAGGGATCGGCGACAGAACTAATGGTTGGCGTCAGGCGTGGTATTCAATTCCGGCCGCGATTTGCATATTCAATGAGATTCGGAGCCTTGATGAGACTGCCACAGCTATATATTTACATTAAACTGGGAAAAATGGTATGGTTTGTTGTAAAATCACTTTTGATTACGTTCAGTGTTGCTGAGTGTAACGTAGCTATTATTTTTATATACTAACACGATACATATGTACATCTTATAACATTCATTTTTCATATATTCATGAATAAACACACGCTTTTTTCCCAGAAGCGGTAAGCAGAGGTGCTACCAAGTTTCGCCTTGTCTTTTACGGCCCATGATTTGGTAGGGACGAGCGTATTGTCATATCAATCACAATTTCCTCATATTGAAGAGATAAATCCAATATCACTTTGCCCGACCCGGGATTCGAACCCAAGACTTCAGCTTTAATATTATAGTAAAACCATAGTACAACTGCGCCAAAGAGCTAGACCAAAAGAATAAAACAGACAATAAGAACCTAGCATATTTTGGCCATGATATGAACCACAGAACAGTTGAATATGGTTAGAAAGGCAATGGCCGTCAAATTCTACGAAAACCAGCGTCGTCGTTTTCGGAACACAAAACCTCAACAAATCCAATACATAAAGCTTGCAACAGTCGATTTAAAGTATCGATAAAATTATGGGAATATGTCTTTGTTATAAGATCGGAATTTATTTTATCGATATGCTTAATCGTTTTTTCTGATACTGTTATTGAATTAGTATTATGTCAGTAGACGGAAAATAAATGAGACTACAGTGTATAAAATTGAAAATTAATTTTAATTTTTATTCTATTACAAATCTATATGTACAGGGTTTTTAAGATTTTCGGCTGTGTGTGAGGCATTAACTTTTTTATTATTGAAAAGGCATATATACGCAATGATTATAAAAAAAAATACGATTTTTTTGCGTTATTGACGTTAAAAAATTCAGTGGTTTTTGATTTTTAGTACAAAATTTAATTATTTCATCGCCATGATACAATTTTTCCATAAGCATTGCACGTAATTATTATTGGTTTGTATATTACTTATGATTCAGATTATTTATTGTCCTATATTTCACGAAAATGAATACTAAAAACAAATCGTACTGGATTTAGTGGGAATCCAGTTGTCTCTACCTATTGCCTTTATCGACTCACTCTTGGAAACGTATACATGAATAAGTTACTATATTATAAAGTATATTTAGACACAAAAATATGTTGTTCTCAAGTTGGCAGAGGTATGAAATTAGAACATAAGGATAGGTCGTCAACGTTATCAAACGTTACTACAATTTAAAATGACTAAAAACTAGTTTACGAGTATACAAGACTACAACACTACATGACATGTGCCAGTTTCGCTGTTGACATAACAAAAATGAGTCGTATACATTGCTTAGGAACTTGACATTCGCGAGCATTGTATGTACGCGTAATCAGCAATGTATATTTTTGATTTGTAGTCTATCATATTATGGTGTAATAATAAAAGAAATGTGAAAAATAAATGTGAAAATCAATAAAATTGGGTTGGATATTGGTATGAAATTCCTCCTCTATTAATATTTGATGCTTAATTATTGGAACTGCAATATAAAATAGCACAAATCTACATTTTTACTCTATTTAGCCGGAGTACCTCTCTCCAAGGCATTTCGAGAGCGACTAATTTGACAAATCATCCGTTCCGCGGCAGTGATCATTTTTATGCACCACCTTGCGACGCGTCAAACGCTTTTATTTCCCTTCTAACTATATTCATCTGTTCTGTGGTATAAACGTACCAGACTAAAAATATTTTTATCAAAATTAGTAGGAAAACTTGCTCATAAAACGTTATATTATAAGAAATTTATTTTATCTAATAGACTCATAGCACTGCCGTAGACGCTAAAGCCCTTAAATGATATTTTAGTAATTGCTTTGTTTATCACGTAGGCAATTAAATAACACTTATATGTCACTACAAAAACGAACATTATAAATAAACTTTACCTGCGTATTATCATCAGTAAGATTGGATTTAAATTTATTTATTTATTTATTTAAATCTTTATTGCACACAAACTTAACAATACAAACAAACAGAAATAATTATAATAAAGAGTACAAATGGCGGTCTTATCGCTCAACAGCAATATCTTACAGACAACCATGGGATGGATTTAAATGAAGGAGAGGGAGAGAGGGCAGTATAACAAATAAAGAATTACTTAAAGCTAAATAATACTAATTAAACATAACTATTAATATACATATACATATCTATAAATATATATATATATATATATACATACATAAAAATAAATAATACAAAATCATATATAAATTATAATATACTACAGTTTCCAAATGATTGAATGAAAATAAGTAATAGTGAAGACTGCTTTAAAGGGAAAGGTAGTGCTCTTTAATCTGTTTTTTAAATGACGACAGCGTTTGCGCCTGCCTCACCACAACAGGAAGCGCGTTCCACAACCGAACTGTTTTGACAGTAAAAGAATTATCCATTGCTGTCGTGGTATGCACAGGCATTCTCAGCTTAAGATTCTCAGACGACCTCAAGGATCTCGAATGGGAGTCATGAAGAAAAATGAATCGTTCTTTAAGATAAGATGGGGTGAGAGGATTAAACAAAATATTATAAAGAAGAGAGAGAATGTGAGTATTCCGACGAAGCCGAATAGGTAACCACTTGAGCTTAGCACGAAACTCAGAAACATGGTCATATTTGCGAAGACCAAATATGAACCTTATGCAGAAATTTTGAAGACGCTCAAGTTTATTTAGTTGGTCTTCGGTGAGATCTAGATAGCTGACATCGGCATAATCAAGGATGGGGAGAAGGAGGGTTTGCGCAAGCGTAATCTTCGTGGTAACGGGTAAAAAGTTGCGTAGCCTTCGCAAGGACCTAGCGGAAGCAAACACCTTCCGGCTAATATCCGAGAGCTGTGGACCCCAGGTGAAAGATTTGTCTATGTGTATGCCCAGATTGCGGACGGAGTCACTAAAAGGAATTTTGACACCTTCACAATAGACACCAGGTAATTGGGACAAGTCAAGCCTCGAGATCATCCTGGGGCTGCCGACAACAATGACTTGGGTTTTAGCGGGGTTAATCTTTAGACCATGAGCTATACTCCAATTACAGATGTGTTGAATGTCTGTATTGATTTTAGCAATTGCATCAGTCATCTTGTCTAACGGAGCTTGAGTATAGATCTGGAGATCATCAGCGTAGAGGTGGTAGGAAGAACGAATGAGATGTAAAGTACTTTTTGTTTTTTTCTTATTAAAACAACATAATTAATACATTGAATAATGATTACTTTTCCATTTTTATTCATCTTCAACCTCGTATATCTGGTAATATAATAAAACATTGTTAAAATCCCAAAAGTAATTAACTTTATAACACAAAGAGATTTCGTCCGCAGCGTATTTAGTGTCACGTTAGAATTAATTTTTGTTGTTTAAAACGAAATAAAACGAGTTGACAAGTTTGCATTTTTATTACTCGCTGTGAATGTTACCGCGCGGCGCACCAAGAGTACTTACTGAGACATAGACACTCTAGATAAGATATAATATTCATAAGGCATACATTGATGAAAAGATATTAGATAGATAGATTGATGAAAAGTATGTCTATGGTATGTAAGTGTGCCAACCCGCACTAGGCCAGCGTGGTATATGACCTAACCACTCTCAATCGTACCCTCGATTGTAGAGTAGGCCCGTGCCCTGCAGTGGGACGTATATGGGTTGATACAGATACATTGATAGCCTCCGTGGCGCAGTTGGTTAGACGCGGGCTGTGAAACGAGAGACTATGAATCTATCTCTCTGCCACTCTCTTTCTCTTCAGCCACAGTAAGTCCACTGCTGTACCTATATACAGTGTATATATGAAAAGGGCCTATGCCTTCTTCATCCCCATATCAACCTGTTGGAAAGAGAAAAATATTTATGTGAACTTCAAGGATTTGTTCCGCGTCTGAGTGTTTCATCATCATTTTTATTTATTTTATTTATACTCTTTATTGTACATCTTAAATTACATAATAAATAAATATATCAGGCAAAATTAAGTACAATGGGTGACCATATCGCATTGAGCGATCTCTTCCTGGCAACCTTTGGATGAACAGGAATTGTTGGAGTAATAACTAGGGCTTGACGTGCAAAAAGAGTACATTAAGAAAAGATACCAAATAATAAATAAATAATATATATATATATACATACATATACACACATATAAATATACATATATACATACACATATACATATATAATTATATACATAAATAAATACTATAAAATTACACATAGGCTAATATACAATATTACATAAATAAAACATAAGTTTATAAACAAAAACAATTTTAATGCAGAAGGGATAGGTAGTGATCTTTGACTAGTGATTTAAAAGTTGTACGAGACTTAGCAAGTCTAATATTTAAAGGTAATGCATTCCATAACCGAGCTGCTTGAACAGTGAAAGATTTGTCAAAAAACACTGTAGTATGGATTGGTATATGCAACTTCAGATTTTCTGATGACCTCAGGGATCTCGCATGTCTTTCACTGAGGAATTGGAATCTTTCTTTAAGATATAATGGAGAAGAAGGACAGAATAATACATTATAAAGTAAAGAAAGTATGTGAGCATTCCGACGAAAGCGAATTGGTAACCACTTGAGCTTAGCGCGAAATTTTGAAACGTGATCATATTTACGAAGTCCAAATATAAATCTTATACAGAAGTTTTGAAGCCGCTCAAGTTTGTCTAGTTGGTCTTCTCTGAGGTCAAGATAGCTGGTATCGGCATAGTCAAGAATTGGTAGAAGAAGAGACTGTGCAAGCGCAATTTTAGTGGTAAACGGCAAGAAGTTCCGGAGTCGTCGCAAAGACCCCGCAGCAGCAAAAATCTTGCGACTTACGGACTGTACTTGAGAATTCCAGGACATTTTAGGGTCCATTAATATCCCCAGGTTTTTAACATATGTCTCACTAAAAGGAACGATTGTTCCATCGAGAGACACTTGAGGAAGTCGAGTCCAGTCCAATCTTGAAATCATTCTGGGGCTACCAATAATAATGACCTGGGTTTTTATGGGATTTACTTTAACACCATACGATTTACTCCATTTGCAAATTTCCGATAGGTCAGCATTGATTCTCGCTATCGTTTCCGGCAACCCTGCTAAGGGTCCCTGCGAATAGATTTGGAGATCATCTGCATAAAGATGGTAGGATGAAGTAAGTTTTTGAGAAATTGAATTTATAAAAATAGCGAAAAGTAAAGGAGACAAAACGCCACCCTGAGGAACACCAACTGTAGTATCGCACCATGATGAAAAGGTGTTCTCGATACATATACGTTGTCGGCGACCAAACAGGTAAGTATGAAACCAGTCAATTACCGTTGGAGATATGTTAAGAGAGCGCATAATACCAAGGAGAATATCAAAATCTACAGTATTGAAGGCGTTACTAAAGTCTAATAGAGTAAGTACCGTAAGATTTCCATTCTCCATGGCAGCCCTAATATCATCTGTAACATTGATCAGAGCAGTGACGGTACTGTGGCCAGGACGGAAACCGGATTGCATGGGATTAAGGAGATTGTTTTTACAGAGGAAAGAATTGATTTGATTATAGGTAAGTCGTTCAAGGACTTTGGATAGGAATGGAAGTATGGATATAGGGCGATAATCGGAAAAGGACACGGGATTAATCTTTTTTGGCAAAGGAATGACTTGGGCTTCTTTCCACGAATGTGGAAATTCGCCGCAGGTTACAGAAAAATTAAAAATATGACAAATAATGGGTAGGATTTCATCAAGGATAGGAGTTATCATTTTACGACTAAGACCGTCACTCCCAACCGCGCTAGACGATATGGACAGGATGCACTTCTTAACATCACAATCGGAAAATTTACTGAAGATAAAAGGTGGATATTTAGGAGTTGGAAGAGAGGAAAGATTTTTCAAAGTCATGTCTTTAGCTGTCCCGTCACAATGGGGCGAATTGGAGAAATACTGGATAAGCGACTCGATGTCTAAATCATTAGGACAAGAACTCTGACGTGTCTTCCCAACCCCTATAGAGCGGAGAAATTTCCATACCTTTGATGGATCTCCATTTTCAATGGACTGATGGATATTTTGGCGTTGTGCATTCCTACACATCTTGTTGCAGTGATTCCTTATAGTAACGTACTTGTCTCTATTGACAGCTGTTGGTTGATATTTTAACCTAGCTTTGGCTTTAGCTTTAAGATTTATCATTTTCTTTATTTCTTTTGTAAGCCAAGGAGCCGGAAAATGCTTTACTTTTATGGCGCGAACAGGAGCATAAAGGTCGTAAAGTTGCAGCAATTGAGACGTAAAAATGTTAACCTTATCATTAATTGATGAAGACGCAATAAGGGAACTCCAGTCAATACTACTAGCAGCCCCACAAAGATCTGTTAAGTTCATTCCACTAAAATTGCGTTGCAGAAGAATTTTTGACTTTACCTTGGGGGGACGAATTTTGTAAGAAGTGAAGATCAAGTCATGGTGAGAAAACATTGATGCTGAGCATTGACCATGCTTAGCAACATATTCGCAAGAAGAAACGAGAATAAGGTCAAGTAAAGACGGGGTACAGTTAGGAAGGTGGTGAGTAGAGCCTAAAGGAAGGATAGAGAGATTAGTCGATTCTACAATCGAAAGAAGAGACTTAGCACGTGAATCATTTTTTAAGAGGCATGTATTAAAGTCACCCATAATAATTGTATGATTGTATGCGGGGACTAAATCTTCCAAAAGTTTTTCGAAAGAACTGAAATAGTTGATGCGAAGAGAAGGACAGTAATAGACACCTACCAGGACTTTGCTATGACGCATTTCTGCCTCAACGAATAAATGTTCGCCAGCGTTTGGTGGTGGGGGTTGTGGTGACATGTCTATTATCCGAAATTGGATATAATTGCGAAGATATATGGCAACTCCACCTCCACCGCCAACAGCTCGATCGTTTCTAATTAGGTTAAATCCTGGTAGGGTGTATGAAATGGAAGGGAGACAAGGTTTTAGCCATGACTCGGAAACAAGAATGGCGTGAATATTATTGCAGTCAAAGCTAGCCAGCATATCTGGGAAATGAGCCGGAATACTTTGGGCATTTATGTGAACGACATTAAAGGTCTCGAGAACATCAGAAAATTGGTTGTCAAGCATGTTTGCCAAAGATGGAATACTTTTAAAACTACTATCACTGCATGCACTGTGAAAGCTATCATTGTCACTATCACTATCAAAAGATAACATAATATTTAAATAAAAATAATAATACTAATAGTAAAAATATATATAAAATCCTATAAATATAAATCAATATAGAATTATAAATAATATTTATTATAGTTTTCTCTTCAATTTATAAGTTCATCTGCCAGTGCCAACAACATATAAAATAACAAGGAAAGTAGTAACTTTCATTAGAAACAAATAAAAATAACAAAGACTGCTATCAACATCAAGTTGCATACAAAATAGTAATAAATAATGATCAAACAATAAAGGAGGAAAAAAACAGAATTCATAAAATAAAAAAGAATAAAAACTAAAACAATTAAAAACTAATTAGCAAAGTATCATGGAGCCATTAAAAATAATTGAATAGATCTAATTTAGTTATTGAATACAATGCCATCTATGCGGTGAAGTTGGAACTAAATTGAATGCAACAATACTAACTAATAAACAAGGTGTAAAAATATAGATAAAAAAGGAAATAACTATTAAATTGACAGCTGTCGTCTGCTTCCCAATTCACAAGTAGTGATTAGTTACTCTGTGATTCACAATAACAAAACGGTGACAACGACACGAGTGTTAAGGTTATTAAAGTGTTTAATATTTAAAAGTAATGTTGACCAAAAACAAGTTACTTCTTGCTAACTACGTTTCTTCTGGTTCTAGGCGCAGAGGTACCTTTTGCGATGGATGTTGGTTTTGGACTACTCGCCTCAAGAGACTTAACCTCTGCATGAGAAGTTATGCGGTGTCGAGTGCCATCCGGTCCTATAGCAAATATGAAACCATCTCTGGTCCAACATTTTGTGACGCCGAACTTTTGACGTGCAGCCATGAATACACTGTGACGCGATTTGGTTAAGAATTCCGAAAGTGTGACTCCAGAACCTTTCAAGTGCTTCTTTGACGACCAGGCCTTATCACGGACAACAGCTCGTTCAAACTTGCAAAGGATTGGTCGGGGCTTATTGGCATTGCTCTGGCGACCCATCCTGTGACATCGCCTGACATCACTGGCACTGAAATCATCCAACTTGAGCTGCGTGCGGATCACTTTGACGACGGTTTGCGCCACATCTTCCTCCTTAGCCTCGTCGATACCGTGTAGGAGCAGGATCTTCCGACGACCACTCATCTCCAAGTTGTCTACAGTCTGGGCCAGTGAATCAACTTGGCTCTGCAGCACATTCAACGTGTTGACGATGAAGGTCCTAAACGAGTGAAAGTCGGAGGCAAGAGTTGTGATGGTGGTTGTGGCTACAGCAGGCGTTTTTTTAAGTTCCGCTTCGAAATTGGCCATCCTGGCATGAAATTCTTCCCTCAGTATGGACACGGTGTCTTGGACTGCCTCAGTCATAGTGTTGCGTATTGTGATCGTAAGTAATTTACACTGGCAGGTGACTTGTAAAATTACACTAGCACATATAAGTATTGATAAATACTGTTTATATTACTATAAAACTAATTTTTAAATAAAGAGCTAATCCGTTACGTGTTTAATTGTCAAAGTCCCAAAAAAAAAAAAAAAAAAAAAAAAAAAAAAAAAAAAAAAAAAAAAAAAAAAAAAAAAAAAAAAAAAAAAATCATCATCATCATCATTGAGTGTTTGCAAGACCGAAACGTCTATCATAGTTCCTGATACCCACAATAAGATTAGATCTCAGTATCAAGACTATGTATGTGACTTTTAGGTGTATTTATTAATTTGTAAGAACTGTCTGCCTCAGTTTTCTCTCAACATTATGAGTTGTTCTTGTCTTATCAAGGATTATATTATTGCCATGAATGGCAAGATGAGCACACCATTCACCTTATGGTTAGGGAGACGACCGCTCATGGACAGTACAAAACCAAACAACACCATAAATTACAAGGCAATGCTTAGCATTCCGCTTTGTAACCTTTGTAGCCTTACAGTAATACAACTATACTACCAAGGTATTCGTACATATAATACCTTGTTCTTATAATACCTTGGATGAAAATAAACTTGGCAATCGGCGTGTGTATATCACACAAACTGAAACCTAAACACAATATTCTTATAATCATTACTATGACGAATTTACCGCCTTTAGTTATGAAGCTATTTGCCAAAGAATAAATAGTCTGCCACCAGATTTACCAGGCAAGATAATTTCATGACAAATTTAACTTATTCAAAGTAAATTACCTGACGCGATGTCAAACAATTCAGGACTCGATATCACAACGTATACATTATACACACTACCATTTACCAATATATTTACAATCATACAAAAAAAAATGTAATTATGAAGGTGCCTGGGTAAGGTGTATGTTTTATATTGGACATCCGAATGTTTAGTACTGGATATCCAGTGGCTGAAGTTAATATAAAACTACTAGTCGCATCCAGCCGCACTACATGCATATGAAGTCATCAAGTGGAAATAATTAGAGCGGGCACAAAAACAATTTGTGACCCGTAACGGAAACTCGGTGAAATTGCGCCGCCACAACGCGCTTGTATTGTGCCCGAGCCACTTCGCCCATTTGGACGCGTCCCCATGCTAACTATTCAAAATTAATTGCTACCAAGGAAAAATCACTGCAATATTCGGTAAAAATGTACAAGGCATGTAAAAGGCTGCCTAACTAAAGCGAATCTATGATTTTGATGTTGAAATTTCTCTGCAAACAATTAGCAATATCGATTTAAGGTATTTATTATTTAAGGTATTAATTATTTCAATTGTTTATTGGCTACTGTAAATGTTTATTATATAGTAAATAATAAAACTACAAGAACTAAATATACAACTATGCCTCTGTAAGCCATATAAGTATGGTGAGCATAGACCTCCTTCACAGGTTTTCACAGCAACCTGCTGGAAACAATCTGCATTTAATTACTCTACAATACATTTACACTTTTTTATTATCCATATTAGACACTTTTTAGTCTAACAAATACCTGAGCTCATAACTAATTAATAAATAAATAAGCCCAATGGTCACGTGCAGAGTCATGTACTCATATTCAGATCAATTAAGTCTTGTATCGTGGATACAAGAACTAAGAGAGACTTTTCGGTCTCACAGACATCCAGACCTGAGACAAATACTTATGGGCCTTAAAAGTAATTCCTGATCCCCACAACCGAAGACTCGATCTTAGTGTGGGGTCAGGACTAACTATATGACTGTTGGGGGTATTATTTGGTTATTTATTATTATGTCAACCAGCTGAATAATGCGATTATCTCTCGATTGCACTCCATCAACCATTAGGTGGTTCTTTGTCGCGCTAATATTACGAACAATTATTTAAATAATCTATAGGCTTCGAAAAATCTTTATCAAACGCGTTCGATAAGCCACACAGATATCCTTTGACTTTTTTTAATACCGATGATAGTAAACCTTCGCGTTATAGAGAAAAGGGACTGCTCAATTTCCGCCCGTTTTTGCAGACACATATAACCCATCTCTTTCTAGCCTACTTATTTACTATTACGTTAGAAAGAGACAGATGAAGTATAGTTTCAAACAAGATAGGCCACGTCAGAAACATTCCCCATTAAAATAGTTCTGAATTTAGTTGCGCAAAATTTTGAAGTTGGCTGAAAATTTACTTTGTGTCGCGTAGGCTTTAGCGGTATTCAGACTAGACGAGATAGGAATAAGAGAACTAAGTATTAGAATTGAAGTATTTCAATTAAGTTTCATTTTGATGACCAGAATTCGGCCAAATAGGCAATAGGCTATTATATACATGACGAAATTAATAAAGAACATTCTATACAGCAGTCCCAAAGGAATAAGATTTCTATCAATGGACGGAGAATTGTGGCACTTCGGTAAAATTATTTAATATCTTTGTAGAATTATTCAAAATACAATACGACGAAAAAAACCTCTTCGATCCAAGAGGCGCATTTGGATATCTCATTGTTGTATTAAAAAATACGAATTTTATATTACTTATTTTAGTATCAAACATACATACATAAACTCACACCTTTTTCCCAAAAGGGGTAGGCAGAGGTGCCAGGACACCCACACTTTGCCTTGTATGTCTCGTCCTATGATGTGATAGGTGGCGAGCCTATCGCCATATCGGGCACAAATACCTGACTCTGGGCTGATGATGAATAGAAAAATCCAATATCACTTCGCCCAACCCGGGATTCGAACCCGAGACCTCAGCTTTGTAATCGTACTCTAGTACAACTACGCCACCGAGGCAGTCAGTTATTTTAGTATCAACATTACCTAAATTTTAAGCAAAAAGTTTTAGGTAATTTTGATACTAAAATGAGTATAATAACTTAAAATAATGATTTTACCCTTTTAGTTATAAATTTTACATACATACATGCCTAAACTCACGCCTTTTTCCCAGAAGGGGTAGGTAGAGGTGCCTGGACACCCACATTTCGCCCTGTATGTTCCGTCCCACGATGTGATAGGTGGAGAGCCTATCGCCATATATAGTTATTAATTCTGACAAAAACAACATACATTCTGACAATTCTGAAACATTGCGCCGCACGATGCTTGTTACAAACGCGGTTGTTAGCAGTGTAATGTGAGTTTCCCTATTTTTAATGAATTTTACTAACTTGTACACTGACTACAATATCCTGCAAACCAGAACACAACAGTGCATTTACACTGCTATTGGGAGGAAGATATAGACATTGCGTTGGTACCTACCCAGGCGGTATTAAACGATATTTTAGGTTGAGAACAAGAATATGTGCGGCCGTTGAGCGTATTTCATTATTTGTCATCGCACCCACTTAATAAACTTCAGGTGTTTCCAAAGAAACTGGCAAAGTTTACTGATTAAATAAAAATACAGTAACTTTTCAAAGTATGAATTTTATTTGAGCGTAAATAGCCGAGTGCTAACAATCGTATAATGTTCGATCTGGAGTCGTCTCGAGACCAATAGAGCACTAGTTAAGAGTTGCGTCGAGAGAACTTATTGGAAAAAGTTGCGGACCTTTCTCATACTTTTATTTTTCGAATGAAAATATGCGTCGGGCCAAAGTGTTTTGAATTGATAAAAGTTGTATTAATAGGCTATAGGCTTTGTGGCACACTAAACGGACGGACTGTAGTCTGCTCCAAAAAAACAATTGTTAATAAAAAAAAACTGACGTAAAATACCCCTTATATTACAGTTACACGAAGGAAGTTTCTCGCGGCGAGAATCGTATGCCATTCGCATGATATAGCCGCCACGCATTATCGTTTTTAACAAAATATGTGTACATACTGGTGGTATGTCTCTCATATGTCTTATATCCCGTTAAACAGCAGTGTAAATGCACTGTTGTGTTTCGGTTTAAAAGACATTATAGACAGAGTAAATACTGGACATATTGAGACTTACATCTTATGTCTCGGGATGGCGAGCGCAGGAGAATGCCAAGCATTGCTTATGATACATGGTGTTTTTTTGGCTTTGCTACTGTTCATGGCCTATCGTATCGCTTACCATCAGGCGAACGGCATGCGTAACTGGCCATTCATTGCAATAAAAAAGCAACTTTTTACATACTTAAGATAATCGTATGTACGAGGCGAGAAACTCTCCCCGAGTAAATGAGGATTTAAATGTTCGTCCTGTAACGTTCAAACCAGTAGTTTTATCTAATACGCGACCTCCGACATCCACGATTTACGGTATGTTTAAATCAGTATTTGCTTCCATTCCTCGCGGATCACTGGCATGGCTAATTCGTAATTACAATTCATAGGGGCAAGGGGGAGGGGAGGGGGGATATAAACCGTACATTTGCAATCAGAACGCGCCCTGACTCGTGCAAAACTCAATTAAGTTAATTGGGAACGGCTCAATTTGGATTTTATGACTTTTTTGTCTGCCTTTTTCCGTTGACGTCGGCTGAAAGGCATTGCAATTTGTTAAAGGGCGCGGATTTGGACCGCGCGGTTTCAATTTACAAATGCATTGTTTGTTTTGAAGTAGAGCAATGCTGGAATTCGATAGCAAATTCAAAGTGAAAATTGTTTTGAAGAACATTGTGGAATTGTGACGGCTCTTACATTTGATTAACTTTACACTTTTTTTAATACTGGCACGGCAATATGACTGCACTGCACCTGATGGTAAGCGCAAATGCCATCCAACCAGAGTATTGAATTGCGTCAGAAGGCAGTTCCTTGCCATTCGATACCACTATGCCGGCCTGCTAGGATGCCTGTTCACACTATGGTGGAAGGCCCCAGGATAATAGGAATGAGGGAATATGCGTGACGGCAAACAATTCCACAGCTTGACGGTGCGGCACAAAATAGAATTAAAAATTACAGCTATTTGGAAAAATAATGTCTTTTTTATAAACCTTTTTATGAAAACATCTACAATGTTAAAAAAAATGGTATTAAAAATAAAAATATCCAACAATATTGATGACGTCAAAAAATACTTTAAAGGCGTAACAGCGAAACACACCAGAATATTTTATTTCACCAGAATATTTTTGGAAATATGCGTTTATTAAAAATTTTAACGCTTCAATTTACTGCCGAAGCCGTACAATACACGCGCAAAGCGATGTTCTACACATGCTCTGTTGGATTTTTTTATAAATGTTCATATTGTTTGCAATACTAGCCACTTGAACGTCAACCAAATGTTTTTTTTTTTTTAATATACCCTTTTTCTAATTAACATTAAGGCTGCTATTATATTGACATTGTCAGTTAAAATACACCTTATTAAAACGGGCGTTCAGTTGAAATTACATTAGTGCATTGATAAGCCTCTAAAGGTTCGGGCCGTTAGAGCATCTGTATCAGCCCATATACGTCCCACTGCAGGGCACGGGCCTTATTAGCTTAGCCTTACGTTAGAGTACCTAAACTTAAAAAACTACAAAACAAAAACACATACACACAGGTGTGACGACGCACTAAGATTCACCCAGATGTCTTCGAATCCCTGGTCGGGCTAAACAGTATCGGATTTTTTCATTAATTATCAGCCCGGACACGAATTTTACCCGATATAGTAATAGTGTCACCGTCTATCACACAGTGGGACAGAACACATGAAGGCGAAACGTGGGTATCCTAGTAGCACCTCAGCCCATCCCTTCTGGGAAAAAGGCGTGTGTTTATGCATGTATCTAATGTATCAAAAGTAAATATTTTGCCTTTGTAATGTATGTTTTATAAATGCGAAATAGCGTCGCTTTCCCCGGTAAGTCAGAGGACAGTTGACTAACAAAGCCATGATAAATTATATTACAGCGTGACAAGTTGAGCGAACAAGGCCAGGACACAGACTTGTTGTGCGCTGAATGGGTGACCTGTTTTACAGCACCGCCTATCAAGTGTTGAAGCTTTCGCGCGTTTTCAGAACTGGGGTAACTTTGACCCAGTAATTTATGTACTTTCATGATATGTATAATGTTTGTAGTACCTTTTAAAATGTTTTTAATTGGCATAAGCAATAAGACAATTTTACTAATGGTTTTTGGTTAGTTACTTGCATTCGAAATTCCGTGTTGAAACTTAAATCCAAGTTTTATTATTTACATAAACATAAGTATAGTAGTGATACTCGAAAGGGTTTTTTTCTACATTTTTAATTAAAGAATTCACAGCACATCAATAAGCATAAAACGGTGAAGGAAAACATCGTGAGGAAACCTGCATACCGTAGCGATTTATAAGAATTTCTATGGTATGTAAGTCAGCCAACCCCACTAGGCCAGCGTGGTGGACTATATGGCCTAACCACTCTCAATCGTACTCTCGATTGTAGAGTAGGCCCGTGCCCTGCAGTGGGACGTATATGAAATAAGCATAGTCAGTAAAAGCGCATTGTGTTGGTTTACATTATTTAACATAGTTCGTAAAATATTTATAAAAAGAATATGCTTGGAAATAGAATATGGCTGAGTTGAGGCCCTATTTGATAGTCTGTGCCACCGATATTCATATTTACAAAATCAACTGATTACATAAAACTAAATAAATGCTATATATATTTGTTTGTATTTTAAAAAACCTTCACTCAATAAACCAGCGAACTGGACACACAATCTAATATATTTTATACTACACCAAAAACAACAACAAAAACCACACACAATTCATAACCCCGACGATCAACTTTCAAACGCAGTCTCATTTAATGCTGGCCGCAAATTATATTTGAATAGAAACTCTAGCAATAAGTAGGTTTCCACTTTTTTGTTGTGAGCCCAAGAGTGCAATATGGCAGCGGAGTGGTTTTCAAGTACTCTCAGCTTTTTTGCTCGAGTTTCAGTGAGGCTCGACCACGTCACGAGCTCTAAACAACTAAGTCCTCTCGTGCTTATGAGCATCGCACCTTATACGAGGGGCGATCAAAAAGTAATGATAATAAGTATAAAAAAACAACGATTGTAGTTTAAATTTAATTTATTTTTCTACATAGTCTCCTAACAAGTCGATACATTTAGTCCAACGTTTCTCCAAACCTAAAATACCCTTTAAAAAAAAATCTGTATCTTGACTATCCCAAAATGCCTCTACAGCATCCATCACCTCGCTATCATCCTCAAATTTCTTGCCCCTGAGGTGTTCCTTGAGCCTAGGAAATAAATGAAAATCGCTGGGGGCTAAATCTGGAGAATAGGGCGGGTGTTCGACCAGTTCGAAGCCTGCTTCTCGAATGGCAGCGATCGCAACTTCGGCTCTGTGTGCAGGAGCGTTGTCCTGATGAAACAGGACTTTCGCTCGGAGTTTGCCCCGTCTTTTTTCCTTTATGGCGTCTCGCAGTCGTCTTATTTGATCAGCGTAGTAGGAGCCCGTAATAGTAGCTCCCTTTTCTAGGTAATCAACCATTATGATTCCCTGAGCATCCCAGAAAACGGACGCCATAACCTTGCCCGCCGAGCTCGAGACTTTGAACTTCTTAGGAGTCGGTGAGGATGGCCTTTTCCAAGTCATCGATTGTTGTTTGGTCTCCGGATCAAAATGATAGATCCATGTTTCGTCCATGGTCACAAATCGTGACAAAAATAATTCTTGGTCAGCCTGGAACTTTGCAAGATTGGCTCTTGAAATGTCAACTCGCTTTTTCTTTTGTTCGTCCGTTAACATTCTCGGGACCCAACGCGCGGAGACCTTCTTCATATTCATTTTGCTGGTCAAAATGTTTTGGATGCTGCCATATGAGATCCCTGTGACCTCAGCTAAATGTCTGATGGTTACTCTTCGGTCTGCTAACACGATATCTTCGATTTTTTTCACGTTTTCCTCCGTGAGGGACGAGGTTGGGCGTCCCTCGCGATGTTCATCTTCTGTGGATGTTCTACCCAACTTAAACTCTTTGCACCACCGTGCCACCGTAGAATATGGAGGAGCAGAGTCCCCCAGTGTCTCCACCAAATCGGCGTGTACCTCTTTGGTAGACATTTTTTTCAAACAGAGGTACTTGATGACGCATCTCACTTCGTGTTTCTCCATTTTCGTGTTGTCGCTCCGACTGCTGGTATTCAAATGAATGTAGCTCCTCCAAATGACGTCCTATTTATACAATTTTTTAGCTGGGAAGTGGTGAAGGACTGAAGAAGCGAAATGTTTTTTTTTTAAATTTTTATCTTTATTAGAATTACCCGTTTATCATTACTTTTTGATCACCCCTCGTATTTTAGCCTGTCAGTTACATTTCGGACGGGTTTTGTTAATTACTACTCTTCACAAATAAATTGCCTAATGCCCTTTATAATTTGTCTTTTTTTTAGTGTCCAATTATTACTTTTTATTTCTTTTGTGTTTTAATTTTGATTTTAATACTATCGACGTGTTTGGATGGCAAATACGTAGTTAAGTATTAAAATAATAATGTACATTCATTTATTTTTCAAGACACAATGGTACGCAAGGTTATACATTATTTTTTAGTAAATACAATTTATTTATCACCAAAATACGACGACACTAAAAAAACATAATAAACCTTTTCGCCTTTTTTAGGGAAATGTTTAGTTTCATACTGTCCATATAGTCACTAAAACTACCACCTGGTTTCATTTTCAGTTGCAAGCTGAATTATATAATACAGGTCGTATTTATTAATAGATTTCGTTTAAAGTATTACACTCAAACTTTTGTAGCTGACTCGTCTACTTCGCCGTGGTATATTTTCTACACAGCATATTAATTATAATCTTTCCGCTTTTATGAGACTACCGTACTTTTTAGGGTATCGTATGAATTTTAATACATATTTTTAAAAACTACTTTTGATAGTATTGTTTAGTTAACTTAATTACATAAACATCTAAACCAAATATTCGTTTTTATTACTATTTTATTCAAAATATGTCGATATTTAATATTAACAAACAAATAATAAGGAAACATATTTGAGGAAAAATAATTCATGGAAATTAATATTATTGCCGAATGTAATACCAGTATTATATATATAAATACTGGTATATAAATAACTGTTGAAATTATATTGCCGCAATGCACAATAATATTAAAAGCTTACAATATTATGATTTATTTATTGTAAGAAATCCTTGCATTGTTGGTCCTATTCACACTTAGCCATTTTTTATACAATAATATAGAGATCGTTCGTCTTCGAAGCTGCTGGGCCGAGCAAACTTCCTTGATTTTGCACCGTTAATTATCTGCTAGTGAATTTTCAATAACACTCAAGACGAACAGATTTTAAAAGTTAATTTTTATTAAAAAAACTGTTGTTTAACCTTGTTTCTATTGTTTACTTTAGCAATTAGCTGTCTAACTAAAAATTATCCAATCAGAAGCATATCGTTCAAAATAAATTTCTAAATTAAGGAAATATTTTTTCCTATTTCGTATCTTCTTGCAGAAATGTATTAATTAATGGCTGTGTATTTTCGACCTATTTTGGAAGCGATGATTTGTCAATTATGTGTTACTTAATATCACTGAAATTCTTCAATAATTACTTCAAGTGTAGAATTAGAGAACTTTTCATCATAGATAGTTCACTCCAAGACCTACAGATATCGAATGCTGCCTCTTACTGCCACTTTAATAAACGATACTGCGTTTTACTTCGTTTTTGTGTCTATATCAGCCCGTATGTATATGTACATCCCACTGCAAGGTACGGGCCTACTCTACAATTGAGAGTACCATTGAGAGTGGCTAGACCATATGTACAGTCCACCACGCTTACGCTCACGAATTAGTGCCTTTTTGCGGACTTTATATATTCTTACAAATCGCTATAGTATGTTGGTTTCTTCACGATGCTTCCTTCATTATTATAATTACGTGGTGCGTCCGTAGTTATGACTCCAAAAAGTCAAAGGAAAAGCCCCGTGATCTGATCCCGCGACCACCGTGAACGTGTAGGCAGTCGCGTATGATTCATTACTAACATACCACCACGCACTTTTTTTTTTCAAACCTTTATAATGAAAAGAAATGAAACTAGTTTTATTACTAGTGCAGGTTAAATTATAATCACAATTCCAATGCATGTAACTTCCTATTATTCTACCATAACCAGTAAAACATACGGCAAACGGCCAAACTTCGCATTCAGTGACGATATAGAGGTAATTCCCTAACCTACTCTAGAGATAGCGATGTAAAACTTGCACAGGTGCTCATTTTCTTTAATCTTAAGTAACTTCGAGATTAAACTCAAGCAGGATTAAATACTGTCGGACTCAATTAGCTCAGTTGACCTTTGATAGGATTTCAGTGTGGACTTAGCCAAACTTTCAACTTTAGGAAAACTTGTTTCCTTGACAAATTATACTGAGAATCTTGTTATTTTTCTTACTACAATAATGATCTGTAGTCATTTTGTTCTTTTTTGTTTATAATGTAGTTTAGGGTTTCGGTTTTTAAAGGTTTTGTTTTTATGGGACAATACATTTTGTTACAGGTTGAAAGACATTAGTTTACCTGAGCTGAGCGTTGTTAACAACTAGGCGGGAATTTCGCTGCCAAAAGATAAGGTGCAGTTTTAATATTTGCATCTAGAATAATATTTGTTAATTTTTTCAATATTTTGTAAAAATCAATATTTATAATTTTTGCTATGATACCTTTTTATTTTGGTTATTATTCAATCTAAGAATAGCACTTGTTATGCGTCTACATATGCAACCAGATGATTCATTACTTCCTTATCATATTAGTATATCATACATATGTTACCGCAGTGCGAATTAAAATCAGTTATTTCAATATCACAAGTTTGACTAAAGACTTTTTTTTCGGCATATATAACGACAGATATTTGAAAAGATGTAAGTAGATGTAGGCGCGGTTAAACTGCATTATGATTGCAAAACCGTAGTTTCGAGTTCGAATCAAGGGTCGGGCAAAGTGATTTTGGATTTTTCTTTTCATTATCAGCCCGGAGTTAAGAATTGCCCAATATAAGCCCAATATATAAGCTCACCCCTATCACACAGTGAGCAGGAAAATACACGGCGAAACGAGGGTGTTATGGTTGCTTCCCTGTCTACCCCTTCTGGGAAGAAGGCGTGAGTTTTCATACGTATATATGTAGGTAATTTTATCCTGAACATAAATAACATTGTCCAGTTAAATCTAGCTTCATTTTTCGCAAAATGGCCCTGGAGCGGTGTACTAGACGCTGTATTTAACAATTTGCTGAATCCTTGGAGCAAACGATATTGCTTTTAGCGCACTCGTATAGAAAAAGACACTTCAACCACGGGCCGGAGGTTCGTTGCACTTCTAGACTAAGTGGGGGTGAATAGGGATATTATATACAGCATGTATTTTTCAACAATGCGTGCATGGCCATATACAAAATTATGAAGAATAAACAAAGATTCTTAGAGGAAACAAGATCCCTATTTTGGTAAAAGTAAAACTGCAAGGACTGTTGTCTTAAAAAATCAATATTTCTGGCTGGGAATCGAACTCGTTTGTTTCCTAATTTTCAATTGTTATACAGTTGTCAATTGTATTTAACAAAATATTGATGTAATCAAATTCCCCGCCTCTAAACAATACCCTATCTGTTCACAGTTGATTTTCCACTCAAGACATCTATTCCGGCATGATTGAGGAACTAAAAACTTAATATTAATAGATAATTATTCATCCATTAAAGCTAATTTGTCTATGATGTGTAGATTTTGTAGCAGGATTTTTTTTAATGCGATGAATGGCGGACGATCATGCGATTCGCCTGATGGTAATACGATACTACCGCTTGTGCGCAATAACAATACGAAACAATACTATGAATTACTAAGCAATTCTTTACATTCCACTGCGCTAGCAATCTTGAGGATAAGTCTCATTATGTCCAGTAGTTACTCTGGCTACAATCTCCTTCGAACCGAAACATAACCGTGCAGTTACACTGCTGTTTGGCGGGAGAAATAGACATTGCAGTAGTACCAGCGGCTTCTTACCTATGAGAGACCGACTACCAGTAAATGCATAAACTGAGTTGCAATCACTGATCAATGTTAGTAATAAAAGAGCATATCTACACACAATTTCACGTCACTTAGGCCTTTTCTAGCCTAGGTAAGCCTCCTCTATAGTGATTAGGTGCCTTGTGAGCCAACTGTAAAGTGCGTCGACACGCCTTGCCCTTTCAAAACCCGTCTCAAGTGTGGCTTAACTTCTGCAGTTCAAATGATTCCTTGACGACGTAAATGCTGATTTTTGAGGACTTTTATTCAAGGTATCAACGTGGTATAATCTAAATATTATATTCATATATAATGCCAATATTATGTTCATCCATCATCAAGATTACAATTTGTATCAGATACGGGAATTATTTGTGATGGAATTAACCTGATAGAACTGTGTGCTTTACTAATAAAATCTCTGAGTAACTTTACAGGGAAAAAGTCATGAAATAGCCCTGCAAATATAAATTAAGACGCTTTTAATGATACCTCATTTGTCGAATTATAATTAGTAGTTAAGAAATTATGCGGTAAAAGACAAACTTATGAACTTATATCATTACATTTCTTTAACGTTCGCCGTAGTCACATAAAAAGATGTAATCCTACAACACTTAGTATCATTAATTAATAGTATTCCTTTTGGCATCTTCAAAGTCGAGTAGAAATAATTTGCACTCCTTCATCTGCGTTTAAAAGTTTATATATTCGAGTTCTTTCACCCTACCATGCTGCATCCACCGCATTGCAAGCGTCTTTTGTTCTTGTATCCATCCCAGTATGTCTTCATTAGAACAATTGTCGCGTGGCAGCGCAACACCAGACTTTCATAAATTGTATCGCTGAGCCGCGCGACAGAGTATTTCATACAATTTTTATAGCGTGGCAATTGCACGAGAAAACGGTTAAATGCTATGAGTTGTTTCTTTATGTAAAAGATATTTGCTTACTTGATAATAAGATACGATGCCATCCTATAATGATGGCCGTTAAATATCCATTCGATTTCTACTATTAATTTAGGTGATTCGAACAAAGGGTGCCTCAGATATCGATTTGAAAATCAATCGGATCAATAACTACATACATAAACTCACGCCTTTTTCCCAGAAGGGGTAGGCAGAGATGCCTGGACACCCACATTTCGCCTTATATGTTCCGTTCCACGATGTGATAGGTGGCGAGCCTATCGGGCACAGATTCCTGACTCCGGGTGGATAATGAATAGAAAAATCCAATATCACTTTGCCCGACCGAGATTCGAACCCGAGACCTCAGCTTTACAAGCGTACTTTAGTATAACTACGCTACCGAGGCAGACAAATTCAATTCGAGGTTCAATAACAAAAAAGGTCAAAATGGCAGCTAAAAATTTCTAATCCGACTCCGAATGTAGGTTATTTGACCACAGGTGCCTCAGTTATCGATTTCAAGACCAATTAGATCAATAATAAAAAAGTTCAAAATGGTGGCCAACATTTCCAAATTTTGAATATGAACTTGAATTTTTGAAATATAGAAATGTATAAAAAATTTTACACTTCATGTATTTTTTAAATTTATACAATCAATATAAACCTGAAAAGTTTTTTCCTATCCTAATGCTTTTTATCATTTTACTCCTACCCTAAATGGCATTAAGAAACTTCCTTAAAAAAAAACAACCCTTTGTCACTCCTTCGGAGCGAATAAAGAAATCTATGCGAGACATTATTTTTCGTTAGTAAATTATTTAGGTATTTAACCAAATTATTATTTTTTCACATTCATAGCTTCGGCGCTTTTGATTTTCAATACATTTCACCTCTCATTAAGCCAGTTTTCCAAAATAGTTCCAAGCCATTATTTTGCATTTCTTTTAAGGAGCTAAAATATAAATTTTCAAAATAAGTCAATAGTTTTTATTTCCCATTTCCATTTCAATCCTTATTTTAACCCCTTTAGGCAAATATATGCCTTGTTACTCCAGGATAATTTACCATTCTAATGGTGAAAAAATTCTAGAATCGGTCCAGCAATTTTTAAGTTTATCCATTATAAACAAGAATCCAACAATACAATTATACAAATATTTCCTCTTTCCTCTTAATAATATTAGTATAGATAGCCATCCCCGCGTGTATTATTATTCTATCATTAAGAGATTCCATCATATTTTTTTTACTATTTTTGGAAATGACTGATTTATATCAATAATATTGTACGAAACGTACCAAAATAAAATAAGAAACATCAAAATATAAAACAAAAATTCCGAGCCTTTTATTTTTTAACAAGTGCCGAAACCTGGATTTGAACCAGGGACCGCAAGATCACAAGGATCTTATGCTCTACCAAACTGAGCTATTTCGGCTGTAGTGAATAAATCGAATTTATCCTACTACTGCATAATTGGCTGTAATAAATCATACTTACTAATACCATATTAGTATTTCGATCTTAGGAAATAGTTTTGATAAAAATGTACGAAATAAGGTTTTAATATATAACATTCATAGATAGTACTAGCAGCCCGGCCCAACTTCGCCTGGGTGGAGATATTCTTTCACTCCACTTCACACCTGAAGGCAGCCTTTATGATATTGATTCGTTGGTGGGAGAAGTGGTGGGAGGCGTCTGACGTGACGGCCCAGTGGTGGCATGCGCGTGATCTGCGCGCGGTACTGGACAGTACTTGGGCATTGCAACATTACTTTATTATTATAAAATAAAAGTTTTTTTTCTAAAATGAATGTAGCCTAAGTTACTCCTTATTATATCTGACAATAAAAGTCCCGTCAAAATCGATCCAGCCATTTCAGAGATTAACCGGAATAAACAGACAGACAAAAATTCTAAGGTCATTTTCGTTAAAGGTATCGTGTATATAACGATATGTAGTTGGATTTTTTTTTTTCACTTTACAAACAGACACTTCAATTTTATTTATATGTATAGATTATTAGCCCATTAGTAAAACAAAAGCATTTGACCGCCATCTGGCTGATATAAAGTGATGCACGTGGCGTAGTTATTTAGACGCCGGTTGCAATTGGAGAGGGCACGGGTTCGATCCCCGCACCGAGTTAAATGTTGGTGAGGCCCACAAGTATACGTTTCAGGTCTGGGTGTTTGTGAGACGGAAAAGTTTCTAATACCTACGACACATAACTTAATTAACATTAATGTAGGGCCGGACTATGTATGTGAATTTATTGTTTATTTAAGTTTTAAGATAAATCATGCATGCCCTGAAGAAACTGATTCGCTCGCGATTTAAAAACTTCCACTACCATAGTAAATTGTTAACAAACTGAGCGATGTCGGGCTTAGGGATCTTCTAATTATTGATCTCATCTCTTAGGGAAGTATTAAAGCTATACCACTTGCGAATTCCGTCAAAGTCACATACAATTGCCATAAATTTAATCTTTCATCGGCCGATATCTTTAATCGGCATCGTAACAGCGTTTTTATTGCGTTATTACATTTGGATAAACCTTCCGAGTGTTGTAATCTTAACAACGCTACTAAAATATTTATAGGCTTTTGATAAATCAAATAAAATTCGCGTTGAGTTTAATGCTAATCACTTTGACGAAACTGCTCCATTATTTAAGTTATTGGTGATTGTAGCTTATTGTATGTTAAAGGCAATTGTAGCTAACACGTTAGTTGCGGGGCCATTTTCAGAGTACTTGCTGCCACTGGATTTGAGACCTGTAAGAACTCGTAATTGTACTTTACCGCAGTGCGCATGAGGCCTAAAAATTCTCCTAGAAAGTTTTTCTTTGTAAATGCATAACTTGATTAAAAATAAAAACTCATTCAAATATTTTTGTATCTGTCATATTTATAGAAATAAAGAAATGAAGGTGTCCCGCACAGAGGGAGAGAAGCTGATGTTAAGCGCCGCACTGACTAAAAGGCTCGTAAGAGATATTTTAGGCCCCTAACGCACTAAACGTGCTAATAACTAAGACTGTTTAGAAATGTAACAGGAATACAGAACAAAAAGAAAGTAAATATATTTTGTTACTAAGAGGTTTATTGTACGTTCCTTATTCACACTCGCACAAGTTCCGAAGCAGTTTTAAACGATTCAAAAATCTTGTGAATTTTGAATGAATCTTGCGAATTATAATTAGAATAAAAAATTTATTTTTTATATTTTATTTAAGATGGCATTTATGTCTAAAGCAACTGCACTCATAATTGCAAAACATTTTTCTGTTATAGCAGAAACACTAGTGTTTGAATTCGTCCGATTTATCACTAAGCGTGCGATTCATTTTAACCTTTCATACTTATTCCCACAAATTATACAAATTGGTGGTCTATTTGTGGTCCGCATTGAAACCCCGAACCCTTGTACAAATGATTGATAAAATTAACACTGGGTACTACATGCATTTGTATATTCCAAATAATCGCTGTTGTCCGATCATCACGTAAAATTATTGAATGGTTGTAATTTTTGAATGGCGCAGTTAGACGGAAGGGCGGCGGGTTCGATCCCTGCACGAAGACAATTGTTTGACCTACAAGTGTTGGCTTCAGGTCTCGGCGTTTAAGAGAAAAGTCCCTCGTAGTGTCCGATACCCACGACACAAGACTCGATATTAGGGAGGTCAGAACTATGTATATGATTGCTGGGTGTATTTATTTTACCAACTTTGCTTTGGCGGTAGAAAAAGCAAGTTATCAGATTATAAATCTGTATCATCCCATATACGTACGTCCCACTGCAGGGCACGGGCCTCCGCTACAATCTGTAGTACGATTGGGAGTTTGGCTATATAGTTCACCACACTGGCCTAATGCGGGTTAACCGAGTATAAATAAGCTTTTTAAATATAATATGCACTATGTCATATCTAAAAAATACACAGCGTAATAGCAGTATCATAAATTTCACAGATACGTGTTCGCCGAAATGCGTTAATTTGCTTAAAGGAAGATGCTCGGTTTTCCTTGTAAAACTTTTAAGAATATTGCAGCTTGAGTGAAATTTGGCATGGTTAAACTTTATGCAGAGTTTTAAAGTAAAATTTATGTAATTTTTACTCAGAATATAAAAATAAGAAAGTATCTTTTTTTTAAGGTAAAAAAAGTGACCTCTGCCGCCCATGAACGTCTCTTACCATTGGATCATAGATGTGTTGCCAGCTAATCAAATCGAGAGGAGTGCGGAAAGGAAAAAAATATAGAAAGATAAAAGGGGTAGTGGGCATCGGGCAATCTCACTCACCGACCGTTTTCGTTCAAGAGTTAATTTTAAACGTGACGTCGATGCTACAAGCGACCACACACTTGATATAACTGTGGCTTATAAGGAAATTCTGTACATTACCAGCAAATATAGATCGCAAACATGGTGTGGCGCCGAATTTACTCTAATACGTTTTAAATGGACATCATCGCCGTGCTTTATAATTCGACTAGAACACCTAATTTTTTATAGAATTTGTTGCCACCGACCAAAAAAGTCCATAAAACCTGCACTATGGTATGTAGCTGAATTTTGAAAATAGAAAATAAGTAAATATTCTCAACAATAACACACATAGTCCCAATCCCACATTAAGACAAATCAAGTGTGTAATGAGTATCAAAAACTATAAGAAACTTTTTGGTCTCTTGTAATCCCTGAACTGAAACAAATTTTTGGGGATCACACAATCATATTTTGCCTCGATGCTCGATGTAGCGCAGTTTTCCGTTTCCTTTGTCGTTATGGAAATACTTTTGGAAGGATTAATTTCAGTAGATGTCTTATGGCTGACATATAGAAGTTTTTCCCAGTATATAATTATTATAAATAATACCATTAATCGACCCACGAAAACAACGTAATCCAACTCATCTGTGCCAATCCGAAAAACAAACGAACGCCAAACGGGACTAGTTGGAAAAGAAAATATAATAACAATAGTTTCCCTTATGACGAAATAAAGGAAATTTCATCTTTTCGCTTGGGATTATTTTCTTTGCTTGATGCCTGCCATTTCTGTTAATGGAATGAGCTCGTAAATATCCCCTCCGTTGAATAAAGCCAGATCGAATGATGTTTATTTATTAGCTGGATGTTTTGCAATCTACGCGTTGATCGGAATAATTCGTGTGTGTCAATTTGTAGGGGCGTTTATAGAAAATGTTTGCTAAGCTTCCGTCTTAGTGTGTTAAATCTTTGGGAGTTACTCTTTATACAGAAATAAATACTGATGCCAAATTTTGTGTTTGTCCAAATAAAACTTAATAATTTATTTATAGAGTTTTATTAGGTAAGTGAAATATTTGTTACTCTCTCTTTCTCTCTTCAGCCTCAGGTAGTCCACTGCTGAACAAAAACCAAGCAAACTATACGTCAATCTGTTAGAAGCGGCTTGCATCTAGCAACTTCCTGCAACCTAAACCAAATATTTTTTTTTTACTTAAATGAATTATCTCAGTATTTTGAATGAAAATTCTAGCATAATTATTTTGTAAAAAGTGAATAAGAGATTCATATTTTAGCCAGCATAGTGGAAAATCATTTTTTCTTCACCACATACATGCACTATAATGAAAATGATATGTGTTGGTTGAATCCTTTTTCTATATCTTAATACTAAACCAGAACCTTTATTATTTTAGTTTTTGATTATCGTCACCATTTTGATGGAAATTATGATATTTTAAATTCCTAAACAACTTGAAAATAAAATGACAAATCCAAAAGAAATTAAAAAAGTATATAACAGTTTGCACCGGTAGCAACGACAAAAACATCATTATCTAATGCATTGGAGCTTAAAATAAAATTGACTGGCGCACCGCTCGAAACACTTCGCAACACTCCAGCGTTGAGGTACTCGCCGATGGAAATTTGTTTTTATTTAACAAATGAGCGTGTTCTTTGTCGAGTTCTGTTGGTAGCCTATTTTATGAACGTTGTATGCTGGGCGAAAACACAAGATGTTTTAGGGTGAATGAGTCGGTAATGAGGTTTGTGAATTATTGTATTCATAAATACATATAACTTTGAAACTCTTGCGTTGAGATACAAGTCTTCTGTTGTGGGAATTAGAATGTATCAGAAAGTGTTAAGTCTTTTAACATCCAAACCTAGAATTAATATTTGTGGGCTACACAAACATTTGTTTGCCTCTCGTTCCACTTATGATTTCCAACTATCTGCGCCATGTACACAGTACTTATTTTCTAGTAAAACACCCTATGTCCTTCTCTGAATCCCTCAAAATGTATATACAAAAATTCATAATCCTTAGTTTAATGGTTCAGCCTTGAAAGCGGAACAAACAAACACAATCGCTTTACACCTAATACACGCTATTCAGATACGAATATCCTCAATACAATATACTAAGGTCCGAGTATGGTGTCGTCAATGCATTGCATGTTTGCACAATTAGACTAGATTATAGTCTGCGAGATGAAGTAGTCTAAGCTTTTTCTAGGTAATACAGGTATACTCTATCCTTCTTTGAATCTCTGAGAATGTATATACAAAGCTTTATAACCATTGATTAAATGGTTTAGCTCTCAAACTGTAACAAACATACACAAAATTCGGATAAAAATGTCCTCAATCACAAATACTAAGGTGCGAGTATGACACAATTTGGTCATGTCAAACACGTCTTCAGATCGATTGTTTGCATGATTGGATTCGACTCATGTCTGGAAAATGAAGTAGTCTAAGCTTTTTCTTGGTTGTAGGTATCCTATATCCTTCTTTGAATCCCTGAGAATTTATATACAAAGCAAAGCTTTTATTGGTTGTAGGTACCCTATGTTCTTTTTTAAACCCCTAAGAATATACAAACACAATTTCATAATCATCAATTGAATAGTTTAGCCGGCAAACTATAACAAACATACACGTCATTCGAGTACAAATGTTCTCAATCAAACATACTAAGGTGACAAGTGTGACACAGTTTGGTAATGTCAAACACGTTGTCCGTGGATCGCATGTTTGGCCGATTGGATTAGATTATTGTCTGCGAGATGAAGTGGTCTCAATGCATTCGCACCTGGAGGGCAAAGCTATTTACATTTTCCAATTGGATTGACGCTCCGATTGGACAGTAATCGGCTACGGTGTTTGTACGCTACCTATCGGGAATTATGCTTTTCAAATGCTATGATAGTGTCTTATATTTGATTTCGTGTGAGAAAGAATATATTATCAATCAAGTAACACTTCTTTCATTTCTCTATTCATTATCAGCCCAGAGTCAGGAATTTGTGCCCGATGTGGCGATAGGGTCACCACCTATCACATTGTGGGACGGAACATACTGGCGAAATGTGGGTGCCCTGGCACCTCTGCCTACCCCGTCTGGGAAAAAGGCTTGAGTTTATGTATGTATGTAAGTAACACTTCTATGTGAAAATAGTTACTAAACGAGTCAGCTTATATTATTTTATAGAAAATTATCCTTCTTCATGCTTATATTATAAATGCGAAAGTTTGTGTGTTTGTTACCTCTTCACGCACAAACCCCTAAAATATTTTTAACAAAATTTGGTATGGAGTTAGTTGACACCATAGATTGAAATATAAGCTACTTTATATCCCAACAAAAGTTAGCAATCCCGTTGGATGTGCAAGGAGTTGAAACAGATTCAATACTCTTTCACACTCAAAGGAATAGGATTTGAAGTTTAAACAACGGCAGTAACGGTAAGTTTAAATATTTAAAACAGTTATCACGAAATAGTTCCTATGTTTCTAAAGTGGACTGGACTCAAAAAGTATCTGCACCCGGGTGAAATCGGGCCGGCCCGCTAGTGTTAAATAAAAGTGGCACTTTAATATAAATATTGTCGATTTGTATTTTAAATTGTCTTTGATATTGTTTTATTGTGTCCTATTTTAGGCTACGTTTTTTAATTAAGATAGAGAGAGCGGCTTAGAAAGATGTGTAGGCATAGATTATTCAAATATTTTTAATGATGCAAGATGCATGCTCGTTTTAACAATTTGCTGTGGGGCTTATAATTATAATATCTTTCCAAGAGAAAAACCCACGTAAGGTATTCGACCCGGGGCTTTAAACCTTAGTTTACATTGTCACCCCGTCTAAAAATACATGAAATACATCTCTAGTCTGAAACAAATTTAAATTAAAATTTTCTTTTGATACAATAGACGAAGCAATTTTACAGGACTAAACCTTTGAGTTCTTTGTACTATTCAGACGTTTGTGCTATGGCAAGATTTTCCAAACCATTGTATCTAAAAAGCCGTGTATTAAACTCTCTTATAAATTGTAGCCTTGCTGTAGGACGTTAGAGTGTCAAAGGATCAGCGTTTTTGGAACTGTACCACAGTCCTAAAGAAAACCGTATTTTTAAGCAATGAATGGTAATGCGAGTACTCGTGGACAGTAGCAAAACCAAAGAACACCGGGAATTAGAATACTTTGCATTCTACTGCGCTCCACATCCTGAGACCTAAGATCTGTATCAGCCCATATACGTCCCACTGCAGGGCATGAGCCTACTCCACAATCGGGAATACGATTGAGAGTGGTTAGGCCATAAGACCTAGATGACCTAGAGACCTAAGATACTAAGTCTCGATATGTCTAGTCGTTACTCTGGCTACAATTTTCTTCAATCCCAAACACAACAGTGCCTTAACATTGCTGTTTGGTGGGAGTAACAGACATAGCGGTGGTACCTCCCCAGGCGGCCTTTCACAATATGAGAGACCTACCACCAGTAGGCTTAGAAAATAAATAAAATAAATAAATAAACCCAACAGTCACATACATAGTCCTGACCCCACACTAAGATCGAGTCTTGTGTCGTGGCTATCAGGAACTACGAGAGACTTTTCGCTCTCACAAACACCCAGACCCGGAAGAAATATTTGTGGGCCGCACAAACATTTCTTTCGGTGCGGGGATCGAACCCGCGGCCTCTCGTTTCACAGGCGGCGTCTAACCAACTGCGCCACGGAGGCTGAAATGTAATGTATTTACTACCTTAATAAAAAAGATAAAGACAATAAAGATAAAGATTATTTAATTTAATAAAGATTTGTTATACCAAAACCTCTATTTCTACAGATTTATACGGGAAGGAAGCGGTCTCACATTAAGAGAATGTCTCGTTAAGCCATTGCCTTAGGGAAGCCTATTCGGATGTTTTTGTTTCGAGTAATTTTGATTCGGTATATATACATTTATAGTATATACTCATATTTACGAGTGGGACAATTATGAGACACGTGTACCTTGTTGGTGTAAAAATAAGAAAAAATCTATTGGACAAGTGACCGAAGTTTCTTCGTTCTTTTTATTATTTGTCACTGCTGACTTTTTTCGAAATATTAATAATTTATTAAATTCTTTATTGTTTACAAAAATAATAAATATGGATTTCAAACAATTTCAATAATGCCTACTAATCTTTCTGAGCCGCTCTCTCTCTCTCTCTCTCTCTCTCTCTCTCTATCTATCTCAATAAAACGTAAACGTAGCCTAAAATACGTCAAAATTCAAAAATATCAAAGACAATTTGAAATAGAACTCGACAATGATTGTTTTTAAAGAGTTCTGCAATTTCACTATTAAAATTACAGCCGAAAAAGCTCAGACTGAAAGAGTATTAGATCCTCGTGACCTAGCGGCCCTGGTACAAATCCTGGTCTTCTGTATAGATGCAGGTTTCCTCACGATGTTTCCCTTCACCCCTTTAAATCAAGTACTATATATTTTAAAATATCTTTAAAATCCTCTCAGGCATACAGGTCTCCTCACTATATTTCCTTCATCGTTAAAGTGATATCAATATTACACTAGAGACGGATGCATTTAATCCCACGGGGACTATCAAAATATTCCCGCAGGAAACAATGACAAAATACCGTAGCGAAATAAAAAACCGGCCAAGTGCGACTCGGACTCGCGCACGAAGTGTTCCGTACCATTTTCTATAAAAGAAACACAAAAAACCACCTTTATTCGAGTTTATTAAGATCGAGTTTAAAATTGCTTAAAAAAATACGTTTGTTGTATGGGAGGTCCCCCTTTAATATTTACTTTATTTTTATTTAATTATTTATTTTGAAAGGTAACATATAACTGATTAATATTCTGTGAAAATGTTAAGCGTCTACCCGTTACCGTTATTAATACTGAGCAAAATAAAACACGTTTAATGTACGGGGACCCTCTTTTATTTTTTATTTTTAGTATCTGTTGTTATAGCGGCAACGGAAATACAAAATTTGTAAAATTTTCAGCTTTCTATCTATCACGATTTTTGGTTAATAAGATAAAGCCTGGTGACAGACAGACGGACAGACATACAACGGCAGCATGTAATAGGGTTCCGTTTTTACCGTTTAGGTATGGAACCCCAAAAAATGCCATCATGAAATCAGATTTTATCGAAACAACGAACCCGGTCCTTGTGCGTGTTTTTTACATACGCATTAATTATGCATTCACGTGACAACGTCATTTCGATATTATTATGTGTCGACTCTATTATATATTATTAATGGAAAATAAAGTTAACGTAGTTGAACGTTGTACTGATAGATGTCGTCATATATATATTTTTAGACTTAAACTAAAGCATAGTGTTGTGTATGAATTTATAAATTTATTCTGTATCATCAATCTTTTGTTAATAAAACCTTATCAAATATCATAGATAATATATATATATCTGTAGTCTGTACCAACAAAGTTACGTCCCACTGCTTCTTCAAAAACCAAGAGTACGCTTTAATGGGGCTAAGTCATGTAGTCTACCAAGTTGGCCTAAAAATTCTATCAATTCGCTATAGTACTCGTATTTTCATCGTTCTGTTATGTTCTTATTGTGATTTATTATGGCGAGACGAGTATGCCGTTCATCTGATGGTAAGCGATATGACTGCTCTTAAAAAGTAGAAAAACCAAACAGCACCTTGAATTACAAATCAATGCTTGGCAGTCTACTGAGCTCGCCATCCTGAGACATAAGATGTTAAGTCTCAATATATCCAGTAGTATCTGTAGCTATAATGTCCTTCACACCGAAACGCAATAGTGCATTTACACTGCCGTATGGCGGGAAAAACAAAGATTGCGATGGTACCTATCCAGGTGGCCTCTCGCATATGAGAGACTTACCTACCACCGATACAAAATTGTGCAAGGCGTTTTCTAATAATTTTATAAATTAATATCGCTGCATTGATGGTGGAGTTTTACTACTGTATCTCAGCTTAGGTCTCGGATCGTCTTGGGTCGGACAAGATTTTTTGTCATAAAAAATATCAATATCATTTTTGCAATTATCTCTTGCAAATAAAAGATATTTAATATACACCTTTTGTTGCTACTAAGTTTAGTTTACAGCGGAAGTGTTCCGAAACATTTACCTTAGTAAATTGTAAACAGTTTGAAACATTCTCAGCGGAAACTTGGAGTTCTTCGAGCTAAAGGCTACATAATGCACGCTTACTATTACTACCACAAACCAGCATTTCTTGCCCAGTGAATTAGAAACTATTTGAGAAATATTTTTACCGGTGGCAGGTCTCTCATATGTTAGAGGCCGCCTGGGTAGGTACCGCCGCAATTTCTATTTCTCCCACCAAAACATAATGTAAATGTATTGTTCTATTCCGCTTTGAAGGATATTATAGCTAAAGTGACTACTGGACACATTAAGACTTAACATCTTACGACTCAGGATGGTGAGCGCAGTGGAATACAAAACATTGCTTAGTAATTTATCTTGTTCTTTGGTTTGCTACTATCTGTGACCGGTCATAACGCTACCATCAGACGAATGAGGATTATTGCGGATATCAATAGTTTTAAAAGTGAAAGAAAATTCCACGATAAAGAGCAATTGGCCTGAGAGTTCTAAACATATTTTTATTGCATTTAGTTGTGAGACGAACATGCCATTCGCCTGATGTTAAGCGATGCAAGCGGTCAGTCTCTGATTACTTATTTAAAACTGTGTGCCCTCCATTAAGTTAAAAACTATTCTGAATAACAAAGTAATACCCGTGGCCTGCAATGTAATGAGCAAATTGGTACCGAATTCTCGTCTGAGATGCACCGCGATCACCGTAAACTTTACAGAAACTATCACTGGAAGCTTCATTTGTTATGCTAGTCTTTGTTTTAACAAATCAGCATATAAGAAAGTTTTAGTAATAAGAATCCAAAGGCGACAAACGTTTTCGTGTATGAAACTTTAACAAAAGATTAGAAGCGTCTGACCAAACCATTGATTCTTCTTTTTTTCCCGAGATAAAACAATTTATACCTACCGCTGTCTAGGAAGGGGAAGTGGGGTGGGGGGCGTCGGTGATGTTAGTTTTACGGTCTTATGAGTCAACGCTGAGGCACCCGGGAAAGATGTTACCATCCGGGCAACCGTTGAATCGAATCCCTACCAAAACTTCTACACCAACTAACCAACTTAAAACCCTACGATAGTCCTCTTCAGCGCATTGGCTCCACTAGCTCTAGCTCTAGCATTAGCTCCACAGGGCAGAACCAAACCATTGATCCTAATATACCTTTTCAGCCCAGTCAAATAACTGAGATATCGAAGCTATAATAAAATAAATATAAAATCGTATTAATAAGTTAAATAAAATTACAAATGAAGGTACATGTAAAATAATTAACATGCATAATTTTCTGTATTTTAATCAACGTATTGTTAATGGAGCCGAACTGATTAAAATTTAAATCCTCACAACATTTACCACTCATTTCATATTGCTGCAATTAAAGACTTAATAGTATTCGGATACGCGATCAGAATGTTGCTTGTGGGAACTTGTAACTCTTGCTTGTTTTTTGTTTTAATAACTTAAATTGGCAGTCTGCATTGGCGCGGCAGTATAATCAGCAATAATATGCATATGGAATTTCTCTGATAGTAAACAGTGACAATATTTTTATATTAAATTTTTAAATATATAGTCCTGACCCCACACTTAGATCGAGTCTTGTGTCATGAGTATCAAAAACTGCGAGAACAAACAAAAACCCAAACCAACCCGAAACATATACCTGTGGATGACATTAATATTTGTCTCGGTAGTGATCGAATCCGCGGCTTTCCGTTCCACAGCTAGCGTCTAAACAACTGCGCCACAAAGGCTCTCAAAACTCAAACAGATGTAAACATCTA
Organism: Hyles lineata; assembly: GCA_030180105.1. Classification (NCBI taxonomy): domain Eukaryota; kingdom Metazoa; phylum Arthropoda; class Insecta; order Lepidoptera; family Sphingidae; genus Hyles; species Hyles lineata. The sequence continues at coordinate 3,809,572 of JARJEE010000029.1, forward strand.
TCAACGCCACGAAACACAATTGGGTATTTCTTATGAAATCTCGAAAGAACATTGGTAAAATTATTGTTAATGCAATTCTTAAGCGTCTATAAATTTCATGTATAAAAAGATTAATAATTAATTTTCTAAGTAATTTTGGTGCCTAGCTCACGGCGAATCTAAGCCTGAATTACGAAAACACATTTTTCGTAAAACTCTATTGATACTTGCTTTATTTTTATTGGAGAGGCGTTATGTCGCTTCAATGTTGCTATTTTTTAAATATAAGCTTGACTGGCTTTCTTGCATTATCTTTCTCAGATAATTAATGTAAAAAAATAGTGCAGAGAACTGAGAATAGCAAAATAATCACTGATTAATCAATAAAGGAATAACAAATTGCTTTTGTCACCCGAAAGCGCTATTATGCAAATAATAATAAATAGTTGTCCCCTCTTTCCTTTTTATTTCATTGCACATGATATTACTATTAGATTAATAAAATAAATAATTACTCGATGTTTAAATTGCGTGTAAAATATATTTCTTAACTTTTATTTGTGGGTCATAACTTTGCCTCACGCTAATTAAATAGAACAAAATAACATTAACTACCCGCAGAGTTTGACAAGATATAGAAAATCTGTAAAACTTTAAAGTGAAATATTTTTTTTCCTAGGCTTGCTACAATAGTAAATCTTAAGAAATAATTGTTAAGGAATTTGAAATCTATATTTTAAAATATTTTTCATCTAAATACACACAAAAAAAATTACAACAAAAAAATGTATGGAGGATTATCATTGTTCTTTGGGGTTTTCTTGTTTTTTTTTTTATAAACTTAGATATTTTTTCGCGGAGATCAGAAAAGTTGCTTTTAGAGATCTGTCCAGGGGTATTGGTCTTCCATATTTTTGTATATAGCCTATATAAAATGATGTTTAAAAAAGTAAAGAAATGAGGGAATGATTAACGGAGTGAGGGAATGATTTATTATTATAATATAGTAAAAAAACAACATGTACAAATGAAAGAAATTATATATTTTTTATGAATATACATCAAACAATGAAATATCATATTCTAAAGAAAATCAACTCAAAACTTTGTACTTATAGAACATAAACAATATTTTGTACTTATACAAAATGACCAACATAAATATAATATAAACCCAAAAAAATAACAAATATACGAGTACTACTTACTATAGAGGTAACAAATGTTTTTAACTTTTAAATACTTATTACTATTTATTTTTAAACTTTGTACTTAGCACTTCTCCAAAACTTAAATTAAAACATCTTCATATTTATTTATTAAGCATTAATTATTATTAATATTAACCTAAATAAGTCTTTTCATAGAGTTTTTTGGTCTTTGAGATCAATGAGTTATTCAATCTTAATTTTAACATCGCTTGTACTGATAGCGCGCGAGTTGAATGCAGAGCTTAGGAATGCGGGTAGTGCTGTGATCTAATTATTGATGGCCATAATGGGTATATCGATATTTTTAACATTGTTTTCAGTTTGTCACTTGTCACTAGGTAAACATAATATAAAAATTAAACAAGATAATAAATATCACACATTTTTTTCACATTCTTATCACTGTCGGAGACAACAGTAGATCCCTCATTTTCTAAATCAATTGTATCATTTTCTTTTAACATTTTAGTATGATCTTGTATGCGCGAAGACGACGCTGAAGACAGTTGGTAATTATCCTTCATTATATCCAATTCCATATACTTTTGAGGGGATTTGCTAAGCCTCTTAGTAAATCGATTACTGCGCTGTTGTTGAAAATACCCCAAATGATAGTGGGTACAAACTTTCTTTCCAAGATCTTTGTAACTAGTCTCTAGATCTCTTGTTAACGCTTCTCCAAACAGTAAATTCTTCTTCACACTCTCAGGAACGTTTACATTCTTTAGAAGCGCATCTACTTTAGTTCCAGGCGATTCGGGGTCAGTTTTTTTTGTTTTCATTCTCAAATATCTCTTCTTATATTTTTCGCTTAACTTCACTGCATTCTTCAATTTTTTTTCCAAATTGCAATCTTTGCATACAAAATAGCTCGTCGCCTTCGCATCTGTCGTCTATTTCGAGCAGCTACATCTTCTCTAATTTGCTGCACAACTGATACTGGACTTGGCGGAGGTGTATCATCAATTATTCTTTGTAAATTTTGGTGTGCTATAGCTTTATTAATCCTATACACTTTACTATTTTCTTTCCATTGTTTTCGCTTTCGTCTAAGTTCTCTAGCATTCATATTAATAACTGGTTTAACTTGACCTTTCTCTTTTTTCTTTAAATATTTAATCTTTCTTTTTCCCGCAGTTTTTCTAAAGATTCAGTATTATTTTTCATTTTTTCTCGCCTTTTTCTATCATACTCTTTCTTTTTTATTTTTTTTCTGCATCACTCAACTTCTTTTGTCGTGCCATTTTGCTCCCACATACATGCACCTGTTTTAAATTAAATACCGTGGAATACTAGTTGCAAGAAATAAATAAAAAATCTACAAAAACCGCAAAATACTGGATAAATCATTTCCTCACACGGCTGTTATTCCCTCACTCCTAAATTCAGTGAGGGAATAACTGTGAGGGAATGACGAATTTTAACTTAAGCTACCAAAAAACCGACAAATAACCTCAATTTGCTTGTTACATTTCGAATATGTATTTTACTCCCAAAAACGCATAAAATTTTAATGATAGATATTAAAATGCTTAATACATTCATATAACGTGAGGTAATGATCGTCATAAATTTAACTTTTAACAATTTTTCACAAAATATTTTTTTACACGAACTCACCTGCGGTTAAGAAGAAATCGCCATCTTGAATCATTTAAGAGTGTTGCCAGGTACTAAACTTAAGGTTGCGTTCCTAAATATCGTTTGACACGTTCAGAAATCGAATATTCGTAATAGGATGAGGGAATGATTTTAATTGGCGGGACATATTTAAAATCGAATTATTGTTTTTATAAATTCGTTGTTGTAAGATGGAAACTTTTATAGACAATAACAAACATATATCTAATATATTTGCATAATTTTATTATTAAGAATATTGATATATTTCAGATAAAAAGGCATTTTAGTAATATTTTTGAACTAAGGGACAAGGTGAGGGAATGATTTGCACGGTAACAAAGGAGCCATATCTTTTTTTTTCTTTAGAGGAAAGACGTTTTCTTTTTAAACAATAGCGGTATAGACAGCGTACATTCAAATAAAAAAAGACTTATGTAGTTAATGCATATCACTCGGCACTAATGGCTCGGGAATCAAATTTCGAAATTTGATGAGAATTACCCAATTATGTCGGCGTGGTAGACACTGGGTAATGGGTTACTAAATAAAGCAAGATGATTTTTTCTCATATATTTATTAAAAGCATATTGCTTTGGTTTCTAAGCTGTATCTTCTTCTAGAACAGACATAACAAGCGTGAAGAAAGACATTCCCGTCTTTATGAACTGTAAAAGAAATATATAACTTAATGTGTCTCTTCGGTTAAAAATCAAGTTGAGGAAACTTTGACGAATTTGATAACCGATACCACTACGCCAGTACAATAGACTATACTCAAAAGGATTGAAATCTGGCAAGCTAATGTCTACAAATTAATAATAAAAACAATAAATAAAAATAATAAATTAACAAACAATTAAATCATTGAAAAATATTGTTTATTAATTTTAATTTTATCTGTCAGTATGTGTAATAATGGTGTGGGCTGTATGTTTGTTTATTTTTATTGTTATGTTAATATTTTTCTTTTATTGTTTTATCATACCACTGTTTTTTGTCCCTTATAAACAAAATATAATAAATAAATAAATAACACACCCAAGGCACTGATGCAACCGGGACACCCACGTTTCCCCTGACATCTTCATTGCCACGATGTGATAGGAGGCGAGCCTATCGCCATATCGGGCTATATTTAGATATCCCTGACTCCGGGCTGATAATGAATAAAAAAATCTAATATCACTTTGCTTGACCCGGGAATCGGACCTAAGCCTTCAACTTTGCAATCATACCGTAATACAATTGCGCCCCAGAGGCATTTTATTTTATTTTATTCAAACTGTATGGGTATTATATCGTGATTATTTTTGTCCTAAATAGTAGAGAGAGTAATCCGTCGACTCACCCAAGTAAAAGTAGGTAGAGACAAAGTAATAGTGCCGAATATGTAAATGGGCATTCGCTGACTCAGCGCCATTTTGAATATGCGCACGTTCGCCCTGTGTTGCTTGTTGAATATGTACCACTTTTCTAGTACCGCCACCTCGAGCTTTTCGCACTGAAATAATCAAAAGTCAGTTTGAACGTTGAATATCATGAATTGTTATTTAGCAGAACTATAATCCTTGAAGCTGTGCTGAGTGTAAGCTAGATGGAAACAAGAATACGAGTATAACCGCAAAACAAGCGATTTGAAAAACTCTTCCTTTTTTAAACATTAACAATGTGAGCAAATTGGAGCTGTATTTGTTTATTTAAGCTCATGGCTGTATATCTTCGAAAGGACAGGTAAATACATCACTGTTACCAAGATATGATAACACATTTTTCACCACGGCAAAACACTTACGGGGGATTTTTTCTGGATAGCCAGAAATAGAAATAAAATTTAGAACCTTATTTTTACTTGTAATGTATTACAGGACCAATAACGAAGTACATAAAATATTATATACATCTACCTAAATCCTAACATAAAATATTATAACAATAAAACTTCACAACATAACTGATTTGGATGTACAATCATTCATATTAATGTTAGATTATTGGAAGATACAGTCGCTGCGTTGATATATTAATCACTAACATAGATTACATGCAGTAGCAGGGCACGCAAACATTTGGCACGGATTTCGTATCACTGGTGGTAGATATCATATGTGAGAGGCTGGCTGGGTAGGTACCTGGGTAGGGCAAATAGCAGTGAAAATGCACAATGCATTTTGAGTGAAAATGCATTGTTGTGTTTCGGATTGAAGGACATTGTAACCAAAGTAACTTATATGTGACTTATATCTTATGTCTCAGCATGACGAGCGCTGTGGAGTGCCAACAATTGCTTTGTGATTCAAGGTGTAGTTTGGTTTTGCTACTGTTCATGAGCGGTCGTCTTGCTTGCCATCAGGCGAACGGCCTGCTCGTCTTGTCATCCATTGCAATAAAAAAAGCTTCCACAAAAAATATCCTTTCATAAAAATGTTGGCAACCCCTGCACAATACTCGGATGTTCATAAGCGCAAGCGTGTTTCTGACCAATAAACGTCACAGTGTCACTGTGCAGTTAGTTTAATATACTGCATAAACTATTTAGTAATAACCTATATTCGTCGCGGCTCGCTGGCTTCCGCACAGGATAATTTAGGTCAACTAGTGACGGATTTTTTGGCAACATTCTTGTGCATTCTTATTTACGACTTTAATTGTAGCCATGGTAACCCATACGGTTGGGTTGGGAGGTACAATTTTCATTTGGATAATTGAACATGATATTTTTAATCCGTGATTTTTGTTAACTTTTAAAACATTCGTACATTGTGTAGGTACTAGTATATGTATTGAGTATATATCCTCGATTTACGTCTCAACCCATTTTTATGCACCTTCTGAATATATCTCTGCACCACCTGAAGGTAGGCTGTTGGATATAGCCTTTTACATTAAGCCGCGCCTGTATACTGTATAAATAAATAAATAAATAACACCCAACAGTCACATACATAGTCCTGACCCCACACTAAGATCGAGTCTTGTGTCGTGGGTATCAGGAACTACGAGAGACTTTTCGGTCTCACAAACACCCAGACCCGGAAGAAATATTTGTGGGCCGCACAAACATTTCTCTCGTTGCGGGGATCGAACCCGCGGCCTCTCGTTTCACAGGCGGCGTCTAACCAACTGCGCCACGGAGGCTGTCATATTTGTATATGAAGTATTAAATAAATAAATAAATAAAATACATAAACTCACGCCTTTTTTTCCAGAAAGGGTAGGCAGAGGTGCTAATAATAACAAGGACACCGACGTTTCGCCGTATATCTTCTGTCCCACGTTGTAATAGGGAGCGAGCCTATCACCATATCAGGCACAAATTCCTGACTCCGGGAAGATAGCGAATTCGAAAAATCCCCTATCATTTAAACTTGTAAAACACTTTAATTATTTTGTTTCAGGCTCGGCAGTGACTGCATTGCTTCTAGCGGTATGTGCTTTATTGCTAAAAAAATAAATCACCCATGAAAGGCTCTCACTTCTTGCCAGTCGGCATATAATGATGCCACCCTGGTCAAAACAGGATGTACATCGGCCCTATCTAAACGCCACACGCATTTTTGTGTCAAGAGGAAAGCTCCCCTTTCAATACCCCGGGAAGCCCGATAGAGGTATGTCAATGTCATTGGCCTACCAGCCCGGCACGTTGCAGATGTTGCGGCCAAGCCGGGAGCTTAACAAAAACTCATGCCAGCATACCTCAAACCTCTCAGTAACTGACGCTCAAATTTCGGGCGGCACGGCATATTTCAGGCCGAGTGCGCCGTTTCTCCACGCTTGTTTGAGTCACTATGGCGAGTTTTACACTGCAGTATATTGTGATTGCTATTTATATCAATAGGAATAATAATATCCTACAACTAGTTGCACCAACAATTTACAAAAACGTTCAACAAGTTTCACTAAATTGCCTCGTTAAAAACCACCAATGAAAAGGAACCTATAAGAAATATCGAATAGAAAATAAAAACCAGTTCATTGTTAGGGTGCAGACGCAGCCAGCAATATGAACTTAATTTACAACTAAGCATAACAAAACAGTCCAACGGTAGGAAAGTTCTCGAACAAAACACTTTTGTATATACCAATAACCTGCGCAAATCCTTTCTTTATTAAAATTTAAGTGGATTTGTTGGGCGGAATAATTAAAAAAATACGGTGGATGCAATTAGCTCCACGGTTAGGTTTCTAAAAGGAATTATAGTGCACATATTGGAATAAATATCAATTACTTAAGTTTGGTAGTATTATGCAACCCGGGCAGTGCCCGATAGGGCGATAGACTAGTCACCTATCATATTATGAGACGGAACATACAAGGCGAAACATGGCTGCCCTGGTAGCGTTGTGCTACCATTCCATTTTTTATTGTCGCGAGGAAATCGAATTACTGACACCGATTGTCTCAAGATGCACAACAAGGCGTGCATGGATAATACGCTCAAAGAATTATAGAACCACTGCCTGTCCCTTTTTTGAAGAAAAAATGAGTTTATGTAAATATGTGTGTATGTAAATAGGCTGTAGTATCCAAAATACCTACTTCATTCTCAGCTTGTTGACCCAACAGACAGAACATCAGCACGACGAGTATAAAACAGAATTCGTGCACGTAATATTTCATAGTGTCGGGTGATAATTTGTCCTGAAACATAAAACATTTTAGCTAACGGAGCTAGATAAAGCCCAGCATTTGTTCTTCCCCCGTTTTATACTTTATTTGCGCCTCCGTTCCTGTTATGTAAACGTGTTTAACTTTGTGTATTTGTAAAATGCTTGAATTTAATTTGTATATTTTTGTTTATAAGTTACCGACAAGCGCTTTGTATTTCTACCTACGAGGGCTGACTTTGTTAATTTTGTTACCACTGTCTCCGAAAAAAAACTTGAAGGTATAGTTTTACATTAGTTATATTTGATCATATAAAAAAACCTTTCTGAAAACCATCCTGTTTTATGCGTGATATTTTGAGATATTTTTTATGGTGGTCTCTCATATGTGAGGGGCCGCCCGCCTAGGACTACCACCGCAATATCTGTTTCTCCCGCCAAACAGCAGTGTTAATGCACTGTTGTGTTCCGGGTTGAAATATATTGTAGCTAGAATGACTGGACATAATGAGACTTAACATCTTACGTCTTAGAATGGCGAGCGCAAAATCATGAATTACACAGCATTGCTTTGTAATTCAAGATCTTTTTTGGCATGACTACTGTCCATAAGCGGTCGTATTGCTTACCATCAGGCGATTAGCATTTTTGTCTCGCATTCATTGCAAAAAAAGATAGAGGCCTAGACTTTCTGTAGAGTAAGAATCATGCAATGTAATCGTTTAATATTAGATAAGGACTTGTTAAAGACAATTCATGTAACAATATACTTACAGAAATGGCAATTTTGACAGAGCACATACAAACCAGCATTATGGCTACCAGTATAAGCGTCAAGTAAAACGGCCGACAAATTACATTTAGGCGATTACTGAACCTGAAAAATCATAACTAATAAATATAATTATATAAATAAACCCAACAGTCACATAATCTTGAACCCACACCAAGGTCGAGCCATGTGTCGTTGATATCTGGAACTATAAAACACTTCTCAATCTGAGACCTAGACCCGAAATAAATATCTGTAGATCACACAAATGTTTGATCAGTACGGGAATCGAACCCGAGGCCTCTTGTTTTACTGCGGATATCTAACCAACTACGCCAAGTACAAATCTTAATAAAATTAGTTTGATTTAATCTTGAAATCATTATTACACTGTATAATATTATTTAAATTGATATCTTTAGCATCTCCTTTTCTATTTAGCTATATTATAAAAGAACTCATAATTTCTATTATAAACTTTGTTTTCTAATCTTCATCTTCAAATACTATGTCAATATGTATCACGTACTATGAGTTATACATTAAAAATAGATTAACTCAAGTTTGAAAAATTTACCTACAAAATAAAATGTTATCTTCCTGATTCCAGGCTGGTAATGAATAAATCGAATATCATCTTGCCCAACCTGGGATTCGAACCCGAGACCATCCCGTAGTACAATAACGCCATAAATGCAGTCTCGTAGTCTGCTAGGACAGTATTATAATAACTCACCTTTTAAGCTTAACATAATGTTCAACACATTGCGACAATACCAAAGTGCAGGTCGTTTGCCACTTCTGTCCCTTGCTTCCAACAACTTCTGTGACTAGCTCATCCATATGCAGTAGAATGAATGTCAGGATCCTTAGCTGACGTATGCACTGACCAATGAGAAGTATTATCGTTGACTGAAAACCTGGGTACGCTGGCAACAAAGAAAAATATTGTAACACACGGTCCGGCCAGGCTTCGCCCGGGTGCAGATACTTTTTAAGTCCGGTCCTCAAAAAGAACATGTTATTTCGCGTATTAATGTGACCGTCGTCGACTATATTATTGTTTTAACGTCCCATCCCGTTATATCCCTTTCTGTCCCGCCTCATTCCGTCCCACGACGAAAAACATACAATTCTATCCTTTCCTGACCCGTAGCACCCATTCAAATTCGAAAGAGTAGCAAACATGTACATGTGAGTTTCAGTTAGTTCCATGTCATATTTCATCATAATTGGTCAAGTGGTTTGAACGTGAAGAGGTAACAAACACACAAACTTTCACATTTATAATATTAGTAGGATAGGGTAAACTTAAAGGTAAAACCGAAAGGTTCTTGAGTGGAGGCCACGTACAGGCAAGCGAAATGTCGGACGCCCGCCTACAAGGTGGACGGACGATCTGGCTAAGGTTGCAGGAAGTCGCTGGATGCAGGCCGCTTCCAACAGGTCATTGTGGAGATCCTTGGGGGAGGCCTATGCTCAGCAGTGGACTTCCTGTGGCTGATATGATGATGATGATGATGAGGGTAAACTTAAAATGACCTATAGGTTACAGTAATAATATTTTGGAGTCATTGAAAGAATGTGACCTAAGGTATGTTTTAGAATAATTGATGCAACACACGTAATGGTACAACTGCGCAAGTCTAAGTTTGCTCCAGTATACTTGAACGTGGGTGGACAAATAACTGCGCTAATTTCAAATAAGTACGCTCTCTATGACAGAAATGATGTTTGCGCAAACCAGACTTGCGCAGTTGTATCGTGAAAAATGTGGGGGGCATGAGGCTAGATATACGTATACCTTATAAATGGGATTGCCAGCACAAAGGCCTGTAGTGGGATTTTAAGCGTTTCACTTCCTTTACCAACGTTTAATAATGATTATATTCATATATTTTACTAGCGGCCTGGCCGGCTTTGTCAGTGTGCTGATACACTTTTTTGAAAATATACTATAACCTATGTTCATCAGGGATAATGTAGAAATCTAATGATGATATAATTTTATCAAATTGGTCAGTAGTTCCAAAGCGTATTCATTGCAAACAATCAAATATTTCCTCTTTATAATATTTGTATGGAAAAATGGGTAAAATATTACACAAAATAATTTATAATTAAATATTTTTCAATGTACCCAAGTAACTATCCTTTACTAAATTTTGAACAGTTATATTTCACTCAAACTAAAGTAAATACTCCAAAACAAAGGCAAATGAAGCCAAAACACACACAAAAACTTTAGCACACCACTCCGGAACTGAATGCAACAAAGCACTCAGTGTCTCAATGGACATACTCATAATAATAAAGTCGCAAATGTGCAAGGTAGCTGCATCTAGGTAATTGACTCATTTTAGGACTCTAGATTCTAGAGTAAATAATATATTTTATATAATAAAGTTAACAGTAAGTAGACACAGTTGTGAAACGAGAGGCCACGGGTTCAATCTCCTTACCTAAAAATTTTTTTGTGTAATCCAGAGGTATTTGTTTCGGTTCTGGGTGTTTGTAATACCTAAAAGTCTCTCATAGTTCCTGATAACCACGACACAAGACTCGATCTTAGTGTGGGGTCAGGACTATGTATGTGACTGTTGGGTGTATTTATTATTTAATGCTGTGCAGTGGATTCTACAATCGACAGTTCGAGTGAACGTAATTCGGATTTATTCCAAGCTAGCCAATTGCGGATTGTCAGACTTTTAATGCCTTAGATCTTTTTCTATTGATGTCTTTGGTTTGCTGGATTTCCTACGATGTGTTCCTTCACTGATAAAGTTCTAAGCAAATCAGTAAAAATCTCATGACTTCAAAAAGTCAGAGGCGTGTTGCCTCCAACTCCCGGCTCCGATTCAGCAATCAGTCAGATCAGCTAACAGGCCACCTCGCACATAAATTTAGCTGGTTTAATTATGTAAATACTTTTTTTTTTTATTATAAGTTTGCTTACAAACAGAAATACTATTAAAGTAATATTTATACCCAAATTGTATTAAAGTAGCTGGTAAAATGATGCGGATGCGAAAATTCAAATCCTAAAGGCGAAGGAAGAATGGAAGCGTAATGGTGCCATCTCACCATCTCTTTCTCACATGCTTACTATGTTGTATACTAGGACTAGTGAAGTCACTAGTTTTCTTATGTACCTCTTTTCTTTAACTCACACTGAACGATTTAAAATGTTTCTAACTAGTTAAATATTGCTTACCTTTTGATAAAATACAATTAAAAATGGTGTCAGAGCCTATTAAAAATATTTCCACAGTACTAAATTGTAACAGATTCACGAATTAAATATGGACCTGTTTATGATACTATTTACTTAAATATACAGTGTATCTGTACTTCAAATTTAATCATAATTACGTACATATACAGCAAAGATTAGCTCCGTAAGCGTGGAAAATGAAGGATGCAATGTACACATTGAAATTCTCCAGACTCCAAGGAAACCAGATGTCGAATGCTGTAACAAATCACCATAATATTAATAATAGACGCCCCTAATAATTAGACATATGGGGTATATCCAGACTGTGACCGAAAATGAAGCCAAGCGGTAGTTTTAGTGACTTCAAACACAATGTAGGTAAATATTACGCAAAAATAGCGACGATTTTTTAACGTAGTAGTAAAATAACAATGTACATCAATTTATTTTTAAAAACATAACATGTATTCAAGGGCTTAAATTATTATTTTAGCAAAGGCTATGTATTTATCAAACAAACGCAACGTAGTTTAAAATTTTTACAAAAATCGTCTCTTTATTTTTCGATTTTTTTAATTGCATTGTGTCGGCAGACACTCAAACTACCACCTACCACCGTTTTCGGTCAGAGTCTGAATACACTCGGTATAGCCTTGAATCCACATTAAGGAACAATTTTATTGGATATCTTAAGTCGCGAATATACTCACCCAAAAGCCTAAGAGATTTATCATCAGTCTTAATCATACGATAAACAGGCGTGCAGAGATACAACGTAGCACACAGCCAAACAATAGCAATATACGTCTTCAGTAAAATCCTTGTGTAGTTAAACAATTTGCTATGACTATCAAGCACCAAATTCTTCAATTCCGACATCTTTTTCCCACTTTCTACAGCCAAAGCGTGTTTTATCAACGGCATATCTAATAGGGCATCGGTAAAAACCATTTCATCAAGGAAATTGCGAAAGTCATTCCTGAAGATCAAGCAGATACCCAAGGAGATAGACATGATGACTCCAGTAGTCCAAATACAAGCACCTTGGATGAACAGGAACAAATCAGACACATTGGTGATCACAAAGCCGCTGGTGAACACAAAGGTGATGATACCGTTGATAAAGGTGAAGATTTGCAACGCCAGCCATTTTTTGGAGTTCCAACTCTCTCTCTTGAATATAGCGAATCCGATGAAAGAGAGAATTCTATGAAACGTTCTAAGGGTTTCTTCCATGTTGGAGGTTGAAACGCGAATTAAAGAAGGTGTACTGTGTAAACAATTTTTTCCCGTTCTTATTAGAAGTGGTACAGGTGAGAACATAATTACTTTAATATTGGGCTTCAAAATAAATCAAGAAGAATTCGTAACGAGTTGATGAAACGAAAATTTGAATTATGTCAGGATCTAAAACAAAAGGGAGATCCATAGAATTTACGTATGCATGTCTACTATATGTGTAGATACGTGATGGTTTTGTAATTAACAGGGACCCTAATACCACTTGTTCGAAGTTCGATAGTTTTTGCCGAGGCTTTAATAAAAAGCAACAACTGGCGAGCAACGATTATTTCACCATTACAAAAAGACTTAATGACATTCATCATTTAAGTTCCAACACGGTTGAAATACGTATACAATATAAAACTAATAACTATCAAAAGTAATAAATTAACAGTTTGAATTTATAAAACTTTTTATATTGTACCAAACACTTGTTAAAGTTAATTCATTCATTCTATGGACGAAAATATAAAATAACTTTTTTAGAATAGTATTTTGTTTCAAGTATGCCACCCATTGTAAATTACAATAAAGCGATAGACTAACATTTAATTGTATTTATCAAAAGATCTATCCATTTCCAAATAACAATTTATGTTGTTAATACATTTAGAATAAGACAACTTAGAATCATTTTAAATCTTGTACTAGGAGTAAAAAAAGGGATCTAAAATAAAACTTGTGTCATTAGTTTTATATGCATAATAGTTTGCGCGTGTGAAAGAGACGGTAAGATGTCCCCACTATACTTCCACTCTTTCAGTTAAAATACTATTTATTTGCCTCATGTTATTTTAATACTGCTTTGCCAACTTTTTAATTTTATTATTTATGTTTGTATGCAAAATAATACAAACATCGATCATATATAGTTAAGTATCCTCTTTATACGACGATGTTATCTCAAAGGCGCAACCTACGTATTGTAGCAATTTTATCCCAACTAAAAAATAAGGAAAATATAAAAATAATAACAATAGCTCGTTATACACAAAATGTCTTGTAATTTGCCTCAGAAAAATCATTATTTACTAGGCACCGGCTCATCCTTTTTGTTGTACTCATTAGGGCTTACAATGTCATCATTGTATTTTTACATGAATTATCGTGTCTTTTTTCCTTCTCATGATACAGTGAGCGAAGATGGGCTGTGAAATGGGATATGTTTTTTTTTTCAACACAAATATTTCAGAGGAGGTTCAGGGTTAGGCCGTTAGACCACCACGCTGGCCTAGTGCGGGTTGACGTACTTTATACCATAAAAAATCATACAAATCGCTATGGTATGCAAGTTTCCACAGATTTTTCCTTCGTCGTTGTTGTGCGTGGTGATTGACTATCAAGATATACATGACTCAGAAAAGTCAGAGATGTGCACAGGGATTTGATCCCACGACTACCGTACTCTCGATTGTAAAGGGAACTCGTACGCTGTGGGAGGCATAAGGGCTGAAACAATACAATACAAATATTTGAATATTTCTATCCAAAACATATTTGGTTGGTTTTAAGTGCTTGTTTTGTACTCAATCTCCGACATTTCACCTGATGTTTGGCATTCTCGAATGTTAAGAGCCTTGAATTTAATATTTTCTTCGACATGACCAAACCACTATTCTTTAGCGGTTACCCTGTCATATTTAAATTACTTTGTAAGTGCAGATTTATTATAATATCTTTGTCATGAAAATAAAATACATTTACGCTCACAACCTTTGCGCAACCTTGTTTTGCTCCGCTGTACCACAACTCAGACATACGTGACAAATTAAAAGTGACAACTAAACTTGTGCACACGACTGTACCTCGCAGACGTGGTTAAAAAAATAACGAAATATAGTGTGGGAAAACGTCAAGTGTCGTATTTTTTATAAATACTTGAGTGACAATCCTTTGATACTGAAATGTCGAGATATTATTCTCTTTGATGTTGTATTTCGTGTAAGGTATTCGCGAAATAAATTATATTGTGCCTTTAATATACCGCTTTGGCTCGGTGTTTATTGCGTCTCACCTGTCAAGTTTGTTACTTTTTAATACAAGGGTCTCATATCAAGAAAATATAATCATATGCGTAAGGTTTTGTGTGCGTAGAGGGCCTTTGCTCAAAATGAGGTTCGATTTAAGTTGGATATTTCACATTATGTATTCTGATTCCAAGAAGTTTGAATATCAGTTGTCTGTACCTGGCCCTTATTCTATAAAACCTACAGACATCGATGTATTATATTTATTAAAATTCGCTAAGAGACTGAGCAATTATCACCAGCAAGGTTAGCTAAGTTGACTTTCTACAATCTTAATCGCCAGTAGAAAACTAAAACAATGTTTGCTAATGACATTTAACATCGATAATCATGTGTTCAGAGAAAACAAATAGAAAAATCGTATCCAATATAAAACATTTATATTCTCCCGTTATGAAAAAGTGTGAGCTGTCACACTCTCAAATATTTTTTTTTTAATTTTAATAATCTTCATATAGAGAAAAGTCACAAACAAGGCGAACTTAATGCCAGTAACATAATCTTCCAGTCGACCTTTAAGTGATTAAGAGATGATGATTTTAGCACTATAATAAATATATGCATAAAATTCCCATAGAGAACAATACACCCATCCAATTCCCAATGATGCGAGCACAGCTTATCATACTGTATAATTTAATTTTGATTGAATACTGTTTTGCATACAGGCCTCGGTTAAGCTTTTATGTTACAGTAATTGATATGTTTCAATCACATAATATTTCACATTATATTGAATGCATAATATATTGAATCTGCTTTTCCTTTTGTAAAATCCATCCCATGGTTGTCTGTAAGACATTGCTTTTGAGCGATAAGACCGCCTGATGATACTGTTGGGTAAAAATGGTAATGTATGGCGAGAATAGGCAGATTACATAAAGGAACATACATAAAAGTAGACAGAAAGAAATAAAAAATGCACTAGTGTCGGTCTAATAGCAATTTCTGCAAACAACCATGGGATGAATAAACGAGAACGAACGAAATTGGGCAGCTTCAGGTGTACGAATAACATAATTTATTATATTATTAAAATGCTCATGAACAGTAATAAAACCAAACAACACATTGAATTACAAAGCCATGCTTGGCATTCCACTGTACTCGCCATTCTGAGACATAAGATGTTAAGTCTCAAAATGTCCAATAGTTTATCAGGCTATCTGCTAATAAATAAAATCAGGATGACATCATATGCCCGAGACATGCCGATTTAAAAGCCGGCAACATGGTATGCGCTATACGAGTAGTGTTGCACATATCACACATCATGGACGGCGATGATCACTTGCCATCAGGTGAATCGTATGCCCTATTTATAAAGACCTAAGATGCGTCCGATGAGTAAACCAGTACATATACAGGGTATATCAAGACTGCTACCGAAAACGAAGCCGGGTGGTAGTTTTAGTGGCTTCAGATACAATGCAATTAAATTTTTTGCAAAAAAGGCGGCCATTTTTTTTTATTTTTTTCTATCGTCGTGTTTGAGTGGAAATGCATAGCTTTTTCTAAAATAATAGTGTACACCCTTTTCTTTTTAAAGACACCATATCACGCAAGGGTTTAAATTATTATTTTAGAAAAAACTATGGACTTACCACCCAAATAGGATGATTTAAAAAAAATTACAAACATAAGATGTCGCGTTTCTTTGCGAAATTTTTAGTTGCATTGTGTTTGTAATCACTAAAACTACCAACAGGCTTCGTTTTCGGTAGCAATCTTGATATACCCTGAATCAACGTTTGAAAGATAGACGATAGAAAAAATATATTTTGTACAATCTTACATTAATAACGTTTACACTCAATGAGTAGGCAAACAAAAAATACAAAAATCAATAAACTCAACATGAGAAATAAGAAGAATAATTATATACATAATAGTAATAAAATACTCAGCTCTATATTAAAATTACAAATTAAAAATTCGTTACAAAAAACGGACTACACTCAACATGTGCTGGTAACACCAACTTTTCTGGTAATCCTTATAGAAATTGAAAAGCCATGTCTTAAAAGAAGAGGGATACTTTTCTCTGTAGCTAACAAAATTTTAGGAATGGAAGTTGCAAGATTTCTACTCATTCGCGTTGAGCCATCGTTGTGACCTAAGCCGTCTTATATAATCTTTATAATAATAATTTTATAGTAATAACTTCACAAAAAAAAACATTCCATAGTACTATTAATATTCTCACTACTTGTACACACAAAAGCTAACGAAATCCACCTCCGAAAATATCGAATAAAACATAATTAAGGCCCTAGGGCAGGACCATTCTTTAATTATCAGAATTCCTACAACGTATAAATTTCTTTTATCTTTTTATTTAACGGATAAAGAGATCCCTATGAAGCCTTAATTGGTTTTCTTATGAATTTTCCTTTATGAAAACGCTTCAAGTTGTAAAGTACACTTTCCGTTTTATAATTGCATTAAGATTTCGTTTGAAATAATAAATTCTGTTCATTATTTTCAACGGTATCGTTTGTTTAATTTCAAATATATGTTTATTTTTTTCTGTTTATGTATTACAGTTGTGGGTTTATAAAAGAAAACACCGCAGGTTCGAATCCTGCACGAAATAAACTTTGTGTATTCGCACTTAACTATTCGAATTTGTATATTGTTAGTATAAAAAGTCTCTACGTTTCTAATACCCACGAAACCATTTTTTGTAGAGTAGACCTTCCGGCGCGCCAATACATATCATATTATTTTGTAGTATCATACAAATTTTGTGTATGACTATTGAATGTTTTTTTGAAATAATAATTATCAATATAATTGTGAACGATTTGTATGCTTCAGATAAATAAACTTCAGAGTGTCGCAGGAGCGTATTTTATACGTAGATTGAATAGATTGACTAAACCAAGATGTCTCTTCTATTCCATTATAAAACGAATGATGACGGCCTTTATACTTTTAATTACATCTAGAGACTTTCTAATGCGTATTCTACATTGAATGTGATTCCCGGTCGCTGAACATGTATTAGATGGCATCATAGACTCAACTTCTAAAGTAGTAATGAATTCTAAACTAGGCAAACGACATTTTAGATTAGACTCCAAAAATAATTATAGGATATTTTTGTGTTGCCCACAAATATGTTCTTCGGGTCTGGGTATTTGTGAGGCCGAAAAGTCTCTTGTAGTTCGTAATACCTACGACACAAGACTCAATCTTAGTATGGGGCCAGGACTTTATATGTGACTGTTGGGTGTTATTATTACTATTATTGATTAACGGATTAAACTCGATTGGTACCACAATTTTATAGAATACATGTTGAATGAATGATTTTACGTCATTTTTCCTCCCCTACCTCCCATCATGGCAGCTGGCCTCTGTGGCCCAAATATTGTAGATGTCCATAGGTGGCAGTACTTTTTTTATTGCGATGAATGGCCAGGCGATCATGCCATTCGCCTGATGTTAAGTGTTCCTAAACAGCAACAAAACCAAACATAACCATGAATACAAAGCAATGCTTAGCTTTCTACTGCACTTATATGAGAGACCTACCATCAGACGAGTTTTTTATCGTTTACTAGACCTATTATATAGAAATATTGCTACAAGTAAATAATATTATAATATTATATATATATTTTACTGGTGGTAGGTCTCTCATATGTGAGAGGCCATCTGGGTGGGTACCACCGCAGTGTCTATTTCTCCCGTCAAACAGCAGTGTAAACGCACTGTTGTGTTTCGGGTTGAAGGGCATTGTAGCCAGAGTAACTACTGGACATATTGAGACTTAACATCTTATGTCTCAGGATGGCGAGCGCAGTGAAGTGCCAAGCATTGCTTTGTAATTCAAGGTGTTGTTTGGTTTTGCTACTGTTCATGAGCGGTCGTATCGCTTACCATCAGGCGAACGGCATGCTCGTCTCGCCATTCACGGCAATAAAAAAAAAAAAAAAATGGTTTACCCATACCAACTCACGCTAGCAAGATATACTGAATCAAATCATGTCAATTCTTGAACCAAAACAAACACATCAATCCAATACAACCAAAGACTGGTAAAAGTAACACAATTAAGCTAATAAACCATAGACAAGGGGAAATAAATCATACTATAGCAAAGAATAACGCAGCGAGAGTGAAAAATAACAGTAACACAAAGGCAGTAGATTTATGATGTTTGTATATGAATGACGAATAGTGTCGGCGCGGCGACCGGTCGATTACTCATTGCAATCACGCCTGTAGCTTTAGGGATGGCAACCCCTAGGTCAGTATCAATGTATTGGCAGCCATAAATAAATAAATACGCCCAACAGTCACATACATAGTAATGACCCCACACTAAGATCGAGTCTTGTGTCGTGGGTATCAGGAACTACGAGAGACTATTCAGTCTCACAAACATCCAGACCCGAAACAAGTACCTGTAGTTTACACAAATATTTGTTTCGGTGCGAGGATGGAACCCGCGGCCTCTCGTTTCATGGCCGGCGTCTGACCAACTGCGCCACGGAGGCTGTCAAAAAGTGCGAACATAAACTATTACGCCAGCTTCTTGTAGGTGTAGCCAGCGACAGGTCTCTTCTTTGCTCGATCTTGATATACTTTAAGAACCAATATGAAAGGCCTACCACCAGTAAAACTGCTATCATTGTCAACATTATCTTAAATCATAGGAACTCTGCCTCCACTAAGGTTTTTCACAGTAACCTGTTTGAAGACGCTTATATCCAACGAATTCCTGTTACCATTATTAGGTCTTCTTGTTGGTTATATCTATTTTAAATCCAAAAAATAATCTATACTAACTCTTTAGAAAAGAAATGGGGTGCCTTCAGTTTTTCTTATTGCTTAGATTAAATTATTATAGTATATGACATTCTTATGACATTGCTCGTCACTCAAAATCTATTCCTTCCAAGTATATATTTGTCATAATAATAAAATAGAGAAATATTTGATTTCTAAATGTGTTTTCCATTGATCCATAATCCAATATATTACAACACTTCTGTCCACCTTTTCGTAAAACATCTGATGATGAGCTTACCACTTCATAGCTTTCCTTAGACTCAACCAATACTTGCCTCATAAACTCTCATGACAGAACAAAACACTTCACACAAGGACGCTATACGAATACAAGAATGATTTATACACAGCCGATATAAAGATTTGGATCAGACCCAAAGGGGACGGGAACATCCGAAAAACGAATTAACATCAAAACATAGCGCGGTAGTGGAATATTTTTATATTTGATTCGCCCCCCGGAGAGTTGCAATAACAAACGCTTGGCAATCCTCAACACAATGGGAATATCTCGAAAATTCCGGGTTGGAATTTTCTTCTTAGTATTGTAAAGCTGATATGACAAGTTCCTGGCTTTTTCGCGAATAATTCTGAAAAACTGTATTAGCCTATAGTCGCATGAGAAATTTCTGCAGCTGAAAGTTCGAGTGAAGGGGGATAGGTCATATAATAATAGTAGTAACATAATTAAACTTCAAAGCAATGCTTGACTTGCTGAGGCAAAACATGTTAGGTCTCAATATACCCAGTAGTTACTCTATCTACAATATTCTTGAAACGCGAATACTACAGTGCATTTACACTGCTATTTGGCGGGAGAAATAGACATTGTGCAGGTAGGTACCTAAGCGATCTCTTACACGTACCACGTCTCCTTTAATTTAAAGGAGAGTTAGGTTCTTCTTTTTCTTTTAAAAATAGTATGGCTCCATCGACATTCGATGATTTTGCCAATGTCGGAGTAGGGCAAGAAATGGGAATAGAAATGGCGTGGTGATCAGTATTTACTACTATTGCCCAATGTTTATAGTGGAGAGTTAGGTTATCACGTATCTAGTCTCTTTTGACACGTGTTTCTCGTTTTATTAAGATTTCTACCCTCCAATATAAAAAAAAGCTTCAATTACTTGCTTAAAACACATTACTTTTAAAGGAATAAAAACAAAACCCACTTCCACGTGAGAATAACAGGCTATTTTCATTGCGGTGGAATAATAATTAATACAGTAATATGCTTCCAAGTACATTTTCCTGTAAAGGTATGAGGTAATGTTGTTCGTAAGCTTTGAAATTAATTAGCAAAATCTCTGGAACATTTTCTTTGGTAACAATGGTTTGTGTGTATTATAAACAAAAAAAGAATGTTTGACCCAATTTTGGTCAATATAAATGTAGTTTTTTTTTTATTAACACCCCTAATTTATTGTCTTTTAGAAATCACCTAGAGCAATAAGACTATTATGTATATTATTGTTTTTTTGTTTGTGTACCTACAGTATAAATATTGGAATAAGCCTATTCTATATGGATTTGGTTTAATTTTTTCTTCTCGACGTTTTGATTACTTTACAACTCTTGTGGTCACGCCGTGGTCATATAAATAACTAAATTACTAGAATACTCTTGATACTAACAAAGCATCTGCTCATCAAGTTACACTAAAATTAAAAACGAACATAATTTGTTGGAATATTCAAGTAATTAACACTACTGATATACAATTATTGGGAACATTCCTTATTACTAACCAAGTCAAGATCAGAACGAACACTGAAGGTCAGCCCCAAGGTGCTCAACTCTTACTTTTTAATCTACATGCATATTAAAGTTTATATTAATGTAAATCATCGTAAGGGTTTCTGCGCACCAGATCTCTTCACATAAAACGGCTTATTTCGTCTACCAACTCGCAAAATACACACGCGTGGTTCACAAAATCATTCATATCTGTCTTTAGTAGAACTACTTATAATCCCTTTCAGTCGAAATAGAAACCAGTACTTTATAGTGGAACATATTAGCATATTTATATTAACATAATTATATATTATGTAGGTTTACTAGTGGCACGTCTCTCATATCTGAGAGTAGGTATGGTTGGTACCATCGCGATTTCTCCCGCCAAACAGCAGTATAAATGCACTATTGTGTTCCGGTTTGAAAAACATTGTAGCCAGAGTAACTACTAGACTTGGGACTTAACGTTTTGTCTCAGTATGACAATGCTTTGTTCATGGTGCTGTTTAGTTTTGCTACAGTCCATGAGCCGTCTTATTTCTTACCATCAGATTATTGGCATGCTCGTCTCGCCAGTCATTGCATATTTTTTTGGATAAATCCAATTAATGACTGCCTCGGTGGCGTAGTTGTACTAAGGTACGCTTGCAAAGCTGAGGTCTCGGGTTCGAATCCCGAGTCGGGCAAAGTGATATTGAATTTTTCTATTCATTATCAGTCCGGAGTCCGGAATTTGGGCCCGATATGGCGATAGGCTCGCCACCTATCACATCGTGGGACGGAACATACAAGGCGAAATGTGGGTGTCCAGGTACCTCTGCCTACCTCTTCTGGGAAAAAGGCGTGAGTTTATGTATGTATGTAAATCCAATTAATATTAATAATATTAACTACAAACCTTGGTAACGTCCCTTGATCTTCAATTATAATTCTTAACGTATAATAAGGTTTATACAAAAATGTTTACTCCTTTCTTACATCGAAACATGACAAAACAAGACAGCTCGACAGGCACGTAATCAGGTCTCGGGGGCCAAAAGACGAAATTTAGATTTTCGAGTACAACAATTTATGTAAGAAATTGTGTAATTTTATTAGTGTCACTGTCTAAGTCTTGGAGAATGCTTCTTTATCTATTAAGTTTTTTTCGTGGTAATGTAAAACGTGTTTTAGAAATTTTATACTAGTTATTTGTAACATCACGTCAAGTGTAATAAACATAAGATGAGTGATAATTTATCTTTTAGTTTCTTTGTCTTTTCGACTATGTATATAATTTTATGTGCATAACAATACACTCGTACGTATTAACTATTACCAACGCTTTGTCCGTATCTTCCGCCAAACAACGGCGTAAATGCACTGTTGTGTTTAGGTTTGAAAGAAATTCTATCCGGAGTGACAACTGGACACATTGAGACTTAGCATATTATGTCTCAAGATGGCAAGCGCAGTGGAATGCCACGCATTGCTTTGTAATTTAAGGTGTTGTTTATTTTTGCTACTGTTTATGACTGATCGTATAGCATGCAATCAGGGGAATGCAAGCTAATATCTCCATTCATTGTAATAAAAAAATACATGTGCAGTAAAAAGGTAAACTTAGTTTATTCATGTTTTACAACTAGTTTTCCTAGGTGATAATTCTGTCTCGCTTAGCTACGGAGGGAAGTGGACAATAATTTACTTCCAGCTCTTATTAATTGTACTATTTGATTAATACTCTTGCGGTAAAAACGACTTAGGCATCCCAAGAGAATCGTCGAGATTCAGCGCTCGGTGTATTTAAAATGTGTGCTGTCGTTCCTAGCTTACAGGAGTTGCAGTGGCGGGTGTGAGGGTCAAATAGCCTCTATTGTACTAAAGTATACAATAGCTTGGCTGATAGAAGTGGTGGTACATCTCTCATATGTGAGGAGCCATCTGGGTAGGTACTACCACAATGTCTATTTCTTCCAGCAAACTGCAGTTTAAATGCAATTGCACTATTGTGTTCCGGTTTGAAGAACATTGTAGCCAGAGTAACTACTGGATATAATAAAAGTCTCAGGATGGCGCAGTGGAATGCCAAGCATTGCTTTATAATTCATAGTGTTGTTTGTTTTTGCTACTGTATTAGCGGTCGTTCGCTTAACATCAGATGAATTGAAATTTTGCCATTCAAGGAAATAAAAAAGGCTTCATTCATCTTTAAAATTTGTAGGACGAAGTGACTACAATTCACCTTATACTAAGTATAATGTGGTCTAAACAGAGTATGACCTAGCAAAATATTATCTTTAGCTGGTCCATACAATTATTATATTGTGGCAAATTGCAATGCTCGAAGCCGGTTATATAGCGGAACCCAAATTGAAACACACTTATTTAGATTACCAAATTAGGTTTTCCACGATCCTGGATCACGATCACTAGTCGCTATCTGGGCTTTCTATTAGATAAATAAAACCAAAAATAAATACATCCAACCAATAATCCTAACACCACACAAGATACTTTTCGGTCTCACAAACACCTAGACTCGGAACAAATACTCGTGGTTTGAACATAATATATTTATTTTGGCGCGGGGACCGAAACCGCTATCTTTCGCTTCACAGTAGGCATCTAACCAACTGCTCCACAGAGGCTGTCAATCACATAAATATTTAAATAATTGTCGTATAAAAATCTTCACAGAAATACATCCCTGTCCCAGTATATTTATTTAATGGTTGCCAAGCAAACAACCGGGCTTATGTATCCATAATACGCCCCCACAACGCGTCTATATTTCTGAAGAAATCTCGATCAACAAGAGAAACACAACGTGAACATAAATCATTTGTCGAGTGGTCTATTATGAATGTTCTTATTCAAACCATTCCAGGAGACGGCTTTTTCAATACCATAAATATGAAATAATTCATTTATTATATTCATTTAATCCTCGATAAATACGTAAAATATATTTCCGAAAAAAATAGTTTTGTTTCAATTTATCAGATTCTTTAAACTCATAGAATGCAAAATGTAATTCCAAAATAGTGACATACAGGGAATCACATTGTACCGTATCTACATATTAGAGCATTGTACTGTACTGTACTGTATCAGACTAAAGTTGCTCAATGCTCAAAGGACTCCTCTACAATCGAGAGTTTGATTGAAAGAGCTTAGGCTATAGTGTATAGACCAACAGAATATAATATCCGTCCTTTGCGAATCTGACACATTACTAAATCGCAAAAATTGCTACAGAATTTCTATGTATAATGTCTATGCTAGACTATTTTATATAAAAAGCAGAATTTAATATTCTGATCATAATATTTCAAAGTAAAAATATCTCAACTAAATTCCCAATACAAAAACATTTTTCTCTGGAGTAATATCTAAACTGCAACATTTAATTACAAAACTGGGATTTTATATTCTAAACTCTTTACACCGTAGAAATATCCACAAAAATACATTTCGCTGCAAAATCAAGCTACAAACTTACAAATCTCTTTATAATATACAGTGTTTTAACTACAAAACTGACATAACTTTCTGCTCCCATTACACCATACAAATATCCCCACAAAAAATTACACGTCGCGTCGCTAAAAAATCCCAATAAAAAAACATTCTTAAATCATAATGTCTAAACTACAAAATTTAATTAAAAATCCGGGATATAACATTCTGCTCACATTACACCGTACAAATATCCGTACAAAAAAAATCACGTTCGTTCCATCCACAATGTCTATAGGAGAAAATCGTTTTAATTTGCCGACGGTGTTTGTCAGCGCGGGTAAATATTGACTCACAGTATTGGAACCTGGCGGGAGCCGGAACAATCGCACTTAAGGGGCTGACTTAAACGATTCGCTTCGTGTGATATCGAAGCTTATAAATCAGTGTGCCTTGTAATTACTTTCGGTTTGTGTTAGATACGGTTTTTAATGTTTGCAAGGAGGATTTATGGATTGGTTTGATTGAGGCGTTCTTTAAGATGTTTAAGGGAATTTAGACATAAGCAACGGTTTTCATGAATCGATCAATTCATTTCATTTTCATGAAATTATTGATGTGGGCAGAAATGTGGTAAATATGTCAGGCATAGTCAAAATGCAGGCTAATTTTTACAGGACTTAGTCAAAATAATTTTGTAAGGTTCTGTGTATCTTTCGACTTTTTGTCTGATGATTATGATGAAGATATAAAAATGTGCAATTTTAAATTCATATACATATTGTCGTAACATCAACCCCGTCCATTGCCCATCAACATGTGGAAACACAATACACAATGAACTGTCTGTCATTCTCATGATGACGATATTAAACTCAATTTCCAGTTCGAAACGAAATTCAAGCACCTTCTAACACGGATATTTAATTTCAGCACACATATAACATTCTTCACCTCTTTACCTGGGATATAAATTCTTTCCCCTTCTCCCCCAAACTATATGACCTCATTAATATAACCTAATCCGCCATCCCAAAAACAAGTATGTAAAAGCGATTCCGTAACAAAACACATAATTTTCTCACGGAAACTTCCTGCCTTTGTTCGGAAGGTAGCGTTCCCCCTACAAAGTTATATCTAGCTGATTGACTCAGCAATAGATAAATTCGCTGGCTCACGAAAAACCGTCTTAGAACTATGAACAAGATTACGTATGGGAAAATTCACATAGAATATTTCTGGGAGGAATATTTATTAATCCTTATTTAGTTGGATGTACCAGCAATTCAGGATTCGGAAGGTGCAGACAAACAGTAAATTAAAGGAAATATGTATACATATACTAGCAGTTTGAAGTAGCAACTTTGCACTCGCATTTCGTGTAGTAAGTGAGATTGCTGGAGGCCCAGAAATTTTCATCTCCATCATCTTCTTCTTGTTGTACCTGGCGTTATTCTAGCCAGTGCCAGAGCCCGCTTTCTGGCTAATTCTCCTCCATTTCGTCCGACTTACAGCATCCTCAATAGTTATGCTATTGACCCTCATAGCTTCGTTGAAGACATCTAGCCAGCTTTTCTTAGGTCTACTCCTCGGTCGAGGTCCAGGAATATAAAGGCTCAGGCATACATTGGCGACATACTCGTGTGGTTTTCTTAGGACGTGAGCATACCGTAATTTAACTTATTCTTGTCCTTTATTTTAAATTTCTTTTTTTTACATTTTTATATATATAATATTAATACAAAAATACATATAAAAATATAAAAAGTTATCCAACGGTGGCGAGGCTTGAGACCCAAGCCACCGGTGGTTAGGAGCTCAAAGTGAGGAACCGCCTCACAATACGTGCCGTGTCAAGCAATACTGCCTTCTGAATCTGACTCTTGACCCAACAGCCGATTGAGAGCCTCTGTAGATGTTGGTCGAGGCTCTTTGGTATCAACCCATGAGCAGAAACAACAATCGGGACAATAATTGTTGAGTCGACATCCCACATGTCGGTAACCTCGTGTGCCAAATCTAAATATTTAGACATTTTGTCTTTTTCAGCTTTGACAAGGTTACCGTCATGCGGAATGGTGACGTCAACAAGTATAGCCCGGCGCGCCAATCGATCTATTATCACAATGTCAGGCTTATTGGCTAGAATAGTCCTGTCTGTGATAATAGATCGATCCCAATACAGCGTCGCATGACCATTTTCGAGAACTGGTTGGGGCACATACTGGTAATATGGCACTTCAGGAGTCACAAGTCCATATCGAAGGGCAATTTGCTGGTGTATGATCTTGGCTACTAGGTTATGTCTATGCAAATACTCGCCGTTAGCAAGATACGAACAACCGGAAATAACATGCCTGATAGACTCGCCAGGACGGTGGCATGCCCGACAGATGTCGACCGTACCGTCCTTCAGGATGTATTTCCTATAGTTGTTTGTCTTAATAACTTCGTCCATAATTGCAAAGACAAAACCCTCGGTCTCCCCAAAGAGGTTACCGAAGCGTAGCCAAGACACAGACGCTAGTCGGTCCACATCAGGCCCATGAAGGGCTCGATAGAACCGACCGTGCAGCTCTTTGCTCTTCCATATGTCCTCGCGATCCTTAATGCCTACCACTAGAGGTTTCCGCCAGTTCTCAATCGCCAAAGAGAGCAGGGTAAATCCTTTATCCACCATAACTACAACCCTATGCATATCCATGTTACTGTGAAGGAAATAATCCCTGAGATTGCACACCTCGCGATTATGCAAGTCCTTAGCATTAAGAATGCCTCGGCCCCCACATCTCCGCGGGATGTATAATCTCATCACTGATGAACGTGGATGATGCATACGATGTGCAGTCAGGAGAGTTCGGACTTTACGATCCAGGGCGTCCAATTCGGTCTGAGTCCATTTGAGTATGCCGAAAGAGTACATGAGTACAGGCATAACCCAACCGTTAAAAGCACGAATCTTGTTTCCACCTGACAAAAAACTGTTAAGTACTTTTGCCAGGCGGTTAAAGAAACGCTCTTTCAACGATTGTTTTACATCTGCACCCATGATACCTAGAGCCTCAGGCATACCCAAATATTTGTATGTTTCCGTCACAGAGAGGGGTCTGAGTCTTACAGTCTCTGAGACTTGTATGTCATCAGAGACCGCAACCTCTCCTCGCTTCACATGGATAACCGCACATTTATCTACACCAAACTCCATATTGATTGAATTGCTAAATCTTTCAGTTATTTTTAACAATTCAACCAATTCGGTTTGCTTTGATGCAAATAACTTGAGGTCATCCATGTAGAGCAAGTGAGAAATAGGCTCAGACCCTCTCCGCAGACGGTAGCCTAACCCTGAATCCAACAACAGAGTGCTGAGGGGATTCAGGGCCATGCAAAACCACAGTGGACTCAGACTGTCGCCCTGGAATATACCCCGCTTAATTCTAATCGGCTCATCACAATCAGGAGGAACCGTACCACCTGGATATCTCAGGACAGTGGTCCACTGCCCCATACAAGACCCAAGGAAGTTGCATAAATTTGTATTAATTTTATACAAATTCAACACCCTCATGAGCCATGTATGGGGCACCGAATCATAGGCCTTTTTATAGTCTATCCAGGCAGCCGATAAATTCCTCCGGTTGTGACGAGCCTGTTGGCAAATGGTCATGTTAATGAGAAGGAGCTCCTTAGTACCACGGGACCCATTCATGCAACCTGTTTGGCCGGGAAAAAGAATTTGGTTAGAGGTGATGTGGTCTGTAATTTTGGATCTAATTATGGAGGTTAAAATTTTATAAATAGTTGGAAGGCATGTAATGGGTCTATAATTTTTTGGTTCCGTGGTACAACCGGACTTAAAGAGGAGGTGAGTGACACCTGTTGTCATAAATGCTGGGAGGGATTCCGCCTCAAGCGCATCCTGGAATTGCGCTGCCAATCGAGCATGCGAACTTGGAAACCATTTTAACCAGAAGTTGTGCAAACCGTCCGGACCCGGCGACTTCCAGTTTTGGGTCCGTCGAATTGCAGTTTGCACATCTTCTAGACTGATTAAAATGGTCTCCATAGCCGGTATTGCCTTGCAAGCTCGATCTACAACACTAAACCAGGAGGCTTCAGTGTGAGAGACAGGCGACGACCAGATATTCGTCCAGTACTCACGCATTTCGTGAGTGCCAGGCAGCCGCCCATCCACCACACTTTGAGAAGAATTCTCCCAACATCTATAGACTCTCTTTCGGTCACTTTGGAACATACGATTTTGCTGGAAACGATCCCATCGCCTCCTGTAGCGACGAATGCGGTTTGCCCACGCATAGACTTTTTGTTTATAGAAGTCTATGCGTTCTGTGACGCAAAGCCTATAATTCTGAGGACTTATATTGGTCCCCAAAAAAGCCTGCGTCACAAAACGCATAATCCTCGGTCTGCTATTTCCTTCTGAGAAGGAAATCAGCTTGCCGATGAGAGTTCGGGCCCTGTTGATACGGTCCTCGATCCTAAGCTGCCAGGCAGGCACAGTCACAACACCTCGAGTAGCTCTATATTCTTTTGGGAATTGAATATTAGCCACTCGACATGCTGCGACGGCCGCGCAGTAAAGGATCGAGTGCGTATCAACAAGATCCCGACTGGACTCCAAGTATGTAGGTAACATGGAGTCCAAAGCTCCCATCAGCGCCAAATTTCTTCTATGCGTTGGCAAACGCGGCAGACGCGGTCTACAAGACGCCGATAAGGACACAAACTCCGAAATCGCACGCTCCAAAGCCCCTCTCAGATGCTGTTTATCTTGGGGACTTACATTGTCATCCAGATTGTCCGTCAGCTCGAAATCAGCAGCAGGTGTTGGTGTTGGGCCTACTGCTTGATCTCCACTGACGGGCGAGATATTGTCGTCTTGGACATGACGCAAGTCTGTGCGCAACCGCTCAAGTGTGTCATCATCCAACAACTTACGCCGCTGAATAAATCGCACTTGATCCGACAGTCGTTGGGACGATACATCAACCGTTGGTTCTAAAGCCTGAAACAGAGACAGCATTTTAACACGATACGCAGTGAGTCTAGTTCCTCCCTTTGTTGCCCCAAAGTAGGCCCGCATGACATTCTTATTCATTTCTGGGGTCCATCTCATGCGGCGCACTACTCCACCGGTAGCGGGGACCGTAGGCGGGACACTCGGCCCCACAGGTCCCAAGCCCACCGCTGGAGGGGGTCGTCCTCTTCGCCGCGCAGGTCTTGGTGGCGGCGGGGACGACTGCAGCTCGTCGCGTTGGCTCGACACATCGTTGTCCGGCGTCACCTCGAACACGTCCGAAGCCGACGCCCACGACGCGGAGCTCGACGAGCTGGGAGATCTTATTCGTGCGTTTCGTTTGCTGGCGCGTGATGTCATCGTGTGATCATTTTTTACGATTTTATTGTAGTTTTGTATTATTTGACACTGTCATGTTTGTCAATTAAATTTCTTTCTAATTTTTTCAATAAATAGTGGCAAATACCAAAATATTCTTAAAAAATACATAATTTTAGATAGAACTTGATATTTTCTTTAGAAAAGCGAAAAATATATGTTATAGAGTAAATATATAATTATAAATCAAATTTTCACAATTTTGCACACGATGCGTCTTGGTGTTGCCAGGTTTAGATTATTATTTAACTTATTCTCTTTATTATAGTTTACATTAATTGCGCATTACACGTAGACAGAAATTTGGAAGATGAACTAATATTTCATCATGATTTGGGTGTCGTTGTGCCAAAGAATCTCATTGATCCTGAATTACGATCCAAGCCATAATTTTACCTTCGATATGACGATATGTTTATGGATACCGTTTCTTATCACCCTGTTCAGATTACCAAATAATAGTAGTTCAATCACAATTTTTGTCGTGTCTTTTACCGTGTGCGTCTGCATATCATAGTCAACCATCTTTAAACATTATTTTAACTTCGTTAATTTACTCGTCCTCTTCAAATTATGTTCCATCAATATTTATATGAAAGGCAAAGGCCATCGACTGATGATCATTACGAGACTAATTTAGTTTGACAAAAGTTCCAAAAGATAAGTTATGCTCAAATTATTGGGACTTCTGTCTTTTGAATAAATTTTCAATAAACTTCCGTCAAAATGAGTTTGATAAGTTTTGATTGGTGCGAATACTTAAAGATATTCCGCTGTGATTTCGCCGCTCTCGCTTCTATTACTTCTCGAGTTTATTAATGTTTCCATACTTTAACCAATGTTTAAAGGGCCTCTCAGCTCTCGTTAATATAATAACCTCTGCTCTAGTAAGATTATCTATGGTATGTGAAATCCGCCTACCCTACGACGCCAGCGTGGTGGATCTAAGCCTTATAACTAACGGTTGTGATGATTCCCATACTTAGCAATACGCAATTATGGGTTAATATAGTACCATACACTACCGTTGCATTAACATTATTAGCGTTACTAAGACACGTATGTCAAAATGTTAGTAAAATGGAAGTTTGGATGCATGTTGTTCCGCTGAGAATAATTCGCAACTCTAAGTTAAGCGGAGATGAGTTTCGGCGCAGTGACGGCGGATGTTCAACGATTCTGTTGTTCCCAAATGCAAGCGACGCTTTTACGTATGTTGTGATTGTTGTTGCATACTTGCAGAAGCTATTGTAACTATTAATATGTAGTTAGGTACTACAGGACATATAGAGAGTTAACATCTTATGTCTCAGGATGGCGAGCGTAGTGGAATGCAGTGTTTTATAATTCATGTTGTTATTTGGTCTTCCTACAGTCTATTTTTTCATTATTTCGTATGTCATTTCCAACGATTCTTCGGGTTTCCTAATGTTGAGAAAAAAGGAAAAATTATAAAAACAAATCAATTCGCTGATTATAATTTTTAACATACGAAAGGATACAACACGTTTCTAAGAAAATATTACAATTTAAACAAATTCATAATAACAAAGAAATAGTATCCATTACACCATTTCAATACTTCGCCGCAAGAAAAAAGAATATTAGACTTAAAGAGTCCAACCTGCGTCAGAACTGCAAACATAATTTTATTAGACTGTATATATGTAATAGTTCCATAAAAGTTAACTGCTAGTATTTGCTTAAGCACCGGCAACAAGAGAATTTTGTCGTCCGATTTACTGAGACCTTTGATATCTGCCTGAAACCAACCACTTTCTTACCAAAAACGGCGAGCAGAGAGGTCGCCGTAAATTAGACTCTCGATTCCCAAGGCGACACGCTTCTAGTCTTAGAACAAAAGCTGACGACAATCTGGACTTATAAAAGGCTTTGTGAGCTAAAGAATAAGGACCGTAATCGTTTGACAAAGCCTTTGACCTTACAGGAATATTGGGTGACGAAAGGCTTACAGAAAGCAGTGGAGCTGATTCTTATTGGGATTTACATATAATTGTATTGATTACCAGTCTCCTTTTAGATGTAGACAAGAAAATTAAATCCGAGACATTACAAGTTTATTTTATTTTTTATGCAATAATACGTTTAAGAGTACTCAATAAATTTTAATTGGGTTTATGAAATCCGATCTAACTCAATTAGACAATATTTTATCTTCTTTGTGTCTATTATTCTTTTTCTTATCTTCTCTTCAGCCACAGGAAAATCTCCACATTGACCTGCTAGAAGTGGCCTGCATCCAGCGACTTCCTGTAAACTTAACCTTACGTGCTATTCATATCCACCTATTTTTATTAGCCCCATAAGTTCTTAGAAACGTAAAAAGTTCGTAGAATCTAATGCTAGGTTATTACCTTTACGAACCGGCTAGATTAAATAAATAAATGTAGACTATAGAAGAATAAAATCAATATTAATTCGACTCCTCCCCACCTGTGTGACAGCTCGCGAAGTTTTATCACGCGTTTGGCATTCGGCACCGCACTTACATTTGCCATGGTGCAAGCCAGCTTCTGAAATATGAAAATTGAATCTTGTTACCCATGTTTTCGGGCGTCTGCAGACATTGGATATATTTACCGCGGCGATACGTTCCAGAATCACGATTGAGCTCAAAGTTTTAGCAATCTCCCGATTGCCGCTGAGTTGGAGCTGAAAGTAACGTGAAGTTAGGTTGAAAGTAGTTAAGGTTTGTTTGTGTTCGATATTTAAATTGTATAAATTAAGTTTAAGACTGTCTTTGTGGTACAGTTATTCTACAGTACGATTACAAAGCTGAGGTCTTAGGTTTGAATTGTGGGTCAGGTCATATTGGATTTGTCTTTTATTCAGCCCGGAGTCACGGAAGTAGTACACTTCCTTTAAAGGCCACCTCTGCCTACCCCTTCCGGGAAAAGACATGAGTTTATGTATGTATCTTTATTAAGTAAACTTTTATTAGGGAAAAATGACAAAGCACCTGATGATATGTGTAATTCAAATAGAGATTCCCATAGTTAGAGATGGCTATCTATCGGAAGTAAGCACAATCAAGTCGACTATATACCTAAAGAGGCTGAACCCGAAGCGCGATACATTTTGTATGGCTTACTATGGCGGGTCTGTTACTAGATTAAGTTTCAAATGTACTTATTATAATTTAATGACTTACATTTAACTTAATCCGAAAGTTATTAGTTTATAATAAAAAATAAAGTCACGTAAATAAATCGACCTTTGCGGTTGCGAGTTTATAATTTCAGCAGCCGTCTACTACACAACATCTCATTAGTCTAATTATAGTTTTTACTAGATCTTTTCAAATAATATTTAAATTATATAGTATGTATAATTGGTATGTATATTTATTTGTTACATATGCCTATTTAATTATTGTTATTTAGCTTTTTTGTTACACTGTCCTTTATTTCTCCTTCTTTTAACTTTATCCCATTGTAGTCTGTAAGACATTGCCTTGAGTGGTAAGACCATTTGTACTTTGTTTATTGTTTCTATATCTTATTGTTATATTTTTTATGTAAAATAAAGACTTATTAAAGAAAATGAACGAGGAAACATTGCATACTTTAGCGAATTTGTAAGAATTTCTATGGTATAAAGTCCGTCAACCCGCACTAGGCTAGTGCGGCGTGCTGAATTGTATGGCCTAACCACTCTCAATCGTACTCTCGATTGTAGAGGAGGTTCGTGTCCTGCAGTGGGACGTGTATGGGTTGGTATAGTAAAGAAAATGAATTCAGCCTTATGGCGTTTGTAAATTCCTACCTATATTTAAATAAGTGCGAAGCGTCTAATATCATTTCTATTCCATAACATCGGCGAGATTAAATTTTGATGACGTCAGTATATTGAAATTCTGTCTCGATATAACTGACGTAATTCATTACAAGCTTCGTCAGTTATTGTCTTTAACCCAATTAAAATAACGAAGATTATTTTGATGGTAGAGAACTAAGAAATATGGAAATTAACATACATAATAGTACAGGGTGACAGTGACATAATAAGGTGATGACCGCAGATGACATTGCACAAAAATTAAAAAAAAAACTAGATGATATTGTGTAAAGATCATGATTTTAGTTTTCAAGATATTTGGCCATCCCATTTAAAAGTAAAGTAGGCAAAAATTATGTTTTAAATATGAGCAACAAACTAGTGGAGGACTATAATGTCTTTCAACATCTGCGTCCCTAGAAGTATAGGTGTATTGCCTCTCAAAATAAAATGAGAAATTAAAATATAAGAATAGGAATTGAAAAGAGGTATTGGCAATCCGACAATCTCACTCACTGAATGAAGCATCGTAACTTCAGGTTGTGGAAGAGATGTAGATGCGGTGTAGTGGGCGTATCGCGATGTGTCGGATACGCGGGTAGTGTGATATCGACACCACTACGTGTCGACGTCGGCGTGTGTGGTAGGCAGAGCCTATGCAGGAACGTGGCGAAAATAAAACGTCCCACACATTGCGTACACAAGGTTTAATGTGGTACACAAAAGTCACACGAAATGAACAGTACAAAGTCACTATCTTAAAGTCTTACACACTACACTTATACTAAAAGGAGTCTTAACACTACACACTAAATCAGTCCACTAAAAAACTAAGAAGGAGAGGAAAGCGACAGTCTATTAACAGCTAATTAAAACTAAAATATGCAAAGGCGCACAGTTTGCAAGGCGGAAGCAAAAGCGATAAGGACCGTGTGAAGCGCGCATCGAGCAAAAGCCGACTGGAGCTGCGATGCGGCAAATGGCTGCGCCGGCGCGGGTCCGGTGACGTCACGGCCACCTGAGCGCCGGCGGTCAGCTGGTGTGCTTTGTGTGATGTGTAGGTGTGTAACTGTGAAGTGAGTGAATGTGGTGTGTGTATCTGATGTGTGTGTTTGTGTGTAATGTGGAGGATCGCCACAAGGTCAATTTTCTGTGAGGCAGTGGTACTACCACGGTTCAGTCATGACAGTATCATGTCATGTCATCACAGTATGATGTAAGGTTTAAATTAATAAATTATATGTATATTTTATTTGCGCGATTGCTAACATGTTCGCAGTGGTCGCGTGTTCGAATCCCAGGACACAACTCTAACTTTTCAGAGTGTGTGTATTGACAGTCAATCACCACGCCTATAACGGCGAAGGAAAACGTCGTGAGGAAACTTGTATACCATATAGATTTGTATGAATTTCTATGGTGTGTAAAGTCCCCCAACCCGCACTAGGCCAGCTTTGTGGACTATACGGCCTAACCAATCTTAATCCTACTCTCAATTATAGAGGAGGCCCGTGCCCTGCCGCATATGGGCTGATTTTGTACCGTACAGATATTTAATAATTTTTTTGGACGTATACACACGTTAGCTGAGAGAATTTATCGCACAAG
The DNA here is from genome assembly GCA_030180105.1 of Hyles lineata. Classification (NCBI taxonomy): domain Eukaryota; kingdom Metazoa; phylum Arthropoda; class Insecta; order Lepidoptera; family Sphingidae; genus Hyles; species Hyles lineata. Next base: position 3,845,093 of record JARJEE010000029.1, read on the forward strand.
GAATAGGTTTTGCTATACAAACTTATTCACTTCGAACCCAAGATTCTCAAGAGCAAAAAGGTACTTATTAATTTAACACTAAAACAGTTCTAGTCCCCGGACAAAAAGCCGGTCGGAAAGTTTTCCAATAACAGTTCTTCTGGGAGATAGCAGAAACTATCTAGTGACCGAAAAAGATCCGTAGTGCTAAGTAATCAGACTTCTAAAGGCCTGTGTAGCGGGCCTTCAGAAAACTGAACAATACGTCAAATAAGTCGATGGCCACTGGAAACCGGCGCTGTGTTTGCGGTTACTCAGTAGAAAATGAGTTGTTTTTTGGCAGGCAAGATTTGCAGTTTTGTTTCTGTTCATTTTTCTGGGACGTGTATTGTGTTTATTATGCATGTTTCGAATGTTAAATTTTAAATAGTATGTAATGTTCACGAAAAAAATATCCTTGACAAAAACAATAATTCAAAACTGCACCAAATTTAGTCGCGAAATTACTTAAATATTACTTTTTTATATTTTTGAATAATGCAATGGGGACACTCGCTTTTTTTCACACACTTGCGCCTTATGAAATATGACATCATAGCACAATAATTGCATCCCTTTCTGTTCCGCATACTATCGTATTAGAATAATTGTATCTCGTTCATAAGTAAAAGGATGTTAAAAATTATTTCTGTGTGCAATTTTGCATCAGACTGCCTTTAGATACTCGTACTAATAATAACGAAAATTGAGTGAATATAGGAGTATAAATCACTTTAAAAATCTGCAACACTAATATTAAAACATTATTGCAATAGAAATTACTTTGAAGGCTTAATTCTCAATTGTGGTACGTACGAGTATATTCAAATAGGATTCAGGTTGCAGGACACAATAGTCACTTCTCAACGTCGCCGCTTTAGGAATAGCTGTATGCTATATGATTCTGTCTCTGGCTAACAAGACCGCACAGAGTAGTGCAAATTTTTAGAATGTACCGATATTATTACTGAATAATCGCACCCAAAAGATATACATCTAATATATAGTTTTAAAATGTTGCGTTGTGTGTCGTGAGTAACAAAAACTACAAGAACCTTATTGGTTGCATAACGTTTTTGCTGTTCGTTTATTTCAATTATTTTAATTGCCGGATTCATTCCAGGTTGTGATTGAGAGCACGCTTATCGCCATACCTGTTTTCAAACCAAATAACTTGTAATGAAGTAAATCTAATACAGAAAACTACTGTTCACAGCCCAGTATGTAAGTATTGCCAAAACACTTTTTAATTTCCGTGTCTTCTAACCAGCCATTTCATTTAAGTTTATATTAAAATTTGTCTGAAATAAATCGCCGATAGCGATGAGACCGTTCATTTTCACTTTCTTTTTTACTGGTAATTTAAAGTCACCGCCAAATTATAAATAATACAAAAAAGTCGCGATACTCACGATACGGGCGACACAATTTTGGCATGCTCATGGTACTTAAAGCCCATAAGTTTTCTTTTTCATTTACTGTTCAATAATAAGTAACTAAATAATCAAGACGGCTCTGCAATTTCACCTTCCTCTGTCCTTCCCCGTAAGCTGGTAGACATAACTAGGTGCAATATTCCCACTCCATCGGACGCTAGAGGTGGCCCTCAATAACACTTTCCAATATATTGTTGCGGATCACTCTTCACACGCCATATGTATAGCGCTCCTTTGTTAGCCCGCCGTCGAGTGTGGTGAGTTCCTAACGTCTTGTGGACTTGGAAATTAATTTTAAATTGATTTTGTGGAATATTTATTAGGATTTAAATTTATAGAAATGAAAAGGCATATGTATAGCGCTCCTTTGTTAGCCCGCCGTCGAGTGTGGTGAGTTCCTAACGTCTTGTGGACTTGGAAATTAATTTTAAATTGATTTTGTGGAATATTTATTAAGATTTAAATTTATGAAATGAAAAGGCATATGTATAGCGCTCCTTTGTTAGCCCGCCGTCGAGTGTGGTGAGTTCCTAACGTCTTGTGGACTTGGAAATTAATTTTAAATTGATTTTGTGGAATATTTATTAAGATTTAAATTTATAGAAATTAAAAGGCATATGTATAGCGCTCCTTTGTTAGCCCGCCTTCGAGTGTGGTGAGTTCCTAACGTCTTGTGGACTTGGAAATTAATTTTAAATTGACTTTGTGGAATATTTATTAAGATTTAAATTTATAGAAATGAAAAGGCATATGTTTAGCGCTCCTTTGTTAGCCCGCCGTCGACTGTGGTGAGTCCTTAACGTCTTGTGGACTTGAAAAATATTTTAAGATTGATTTTGTGAATATTTATTTAGAGTTAAGTTTATTGAATTACAGAGATATTACAGATTTTTGAAATATATATTTACGACACCACTCACCGTTCTCAATTTTGGATTATAATATGTTAGTATTAAATTTATTTACTAGCTTTTGCTGGCAACTTGGTCTGCGTGATTGACTATACTTTATAATATATTTTATTTACTTAGAAATCGATCAACGCACAAATCAACCGCACAAACAAACAGACAGAGAAATATTCTACAAAACATTATTTCGAGTTCTATTACATTTACTGGTGGTAGGTCTCTCATATGTGAGAGGCCGTCTGGGTGGGTACCACCGCAGTGTCTATTTCTCCCGTCAAACAGCAGTGTAAACGCACTGTTGTATTTCGGGTTGAAGGGCATTGTAGCTAGAGTAACTACTAGACATATTGAGACTTAACATCTTATGTCTCAGGATAGCGAGCGCAGTGGAATGCCAAGCATTGCTTTGTAATTCAAGGTTTTGTTTGGTTTTCCTACTGTTCATGAGCGGTCGTATCGCTTACCATCAGGCGAACGGCATGCTCGTCTCGTCATTCATAGCAATTAAAAAAAAAAACTTTAATATAGCCTCCCCATATTACTACTCTCACCGTACATATTCAGTTAACATAACAAAGAACACAGTATTTTTTACAAAAAATGAAATCAGTTACAAGATTAACTTAGAAATCCGAAATTGTAAGCAAAAATGTAAATATTAATTGCACCTCATATATCCAAACGAAGATTTTTCTAGAAATAGCCACCTGACACACAACCGCAGCGAGCATACAACTTGACAATTAACTTGTGATTCACTTGGCCAACAATACAGTAATTAGATCAGGGAGGGGAGATGGGGGTAAATTGCGTTTTAATTAACGAGTGTGGAGTTGAAATTGATTAGATTCGGTTAATGCTACGCAATTTGGAGACCACATGTTATGCTACACACGGGCGTGGTGCATGACGAGTTGAGAAGTTACCGAATTGTGACGTCACCGTCGTGTGATTTTTAATAGATTTTATTCTCACATTGAATATTACGATATTTTAAAGAATTAGTATCTATCATATCAGGACATCCATCATCCATCATCCATCTACTGTTGCTAGCTAGTCAACTAGCTTGCTGTACCACCGAAAGGTTTTAAATTGTCGTTTTGAAGGTTTTTAGTGTCATATAAATATAAATAATGACAAAATTTTCTTTGTGTTCTTTTTAAGATTATTTCAAAACTTACTATTTTGATTTAGAAACATAATCTTCTAATGCATTTTTTCTTCAGTATAAAGAAACAATAAATATAATTGCTAGAGTTTTCATATCACATCATCCACAAACCATGGAAAAATTACCTAATGCCTACATAATTATCCGCTACCGTCAATTATAATCATTTCCACTGTATACTTATCTGAGAACGTTCGATTCTGGCACAAATACCGCTCATTGAGAAACATTTAATCTTTCGCCACAAAGAAACCTAAAATATTTTTAAGCTGTCTATCCGCAACAGCCCTGTGTATCAGCCTAATAACAGCTAATTGCTGAAGTCGGCAATTAACATCTGTACTGGGAACGTAAACGGGAGTTTTTCACATAGCACCTTGTTCTTATTCTAATTGTAATGTACTAATTGGAAACGAGAATGTATGGAGTAGCAGCCTTGTACTAGTAGATTAAGCTTCTAGAATGTGCTACTTTGAGTTCTAGGATTCACAGATTTAGTATTTTTTATTTTTATTTTTAGATTTATTTCAGCCTTAGTTTTTTATTATTATAAGGATACATGTTGTAATAGTATGAGGATACTATTATTATAAGAAGAGCGAGCTAGGAGTTGGAGAAGCTAGGGAGCTATACAGGAGTAAGCGGGTTCTGGATTGAGGACCGTGTCTTGGCAAACGTAGCGCGGGATGTCCTCTGGCCAGATGGCGGGACAACTTGCATAGAAGGGATGGCAGCAACTGGATACACAAAGCAGCAAACCGGGTTCTGTGACATACCTTGGGAGAGGTCTTTGTCCAGCAGTGAACTGCAACGGGCTTATGATGATGATGATATTATAGTAATTGAGAATGCAACGAACAAAATATATGTATTAGTCCATTATGGCATCATACGACTTTGTTCGCCGTGTCTGCTCTAGAAAAATACCTGAACGTATTTAATATATTTTTTCTTTTTTTACAGGAAAGACAATCGAGTCAGCTAATGGTAAGTGAATTGTTTTATTTATAAACTGAAAAAAATTGTCTAAATCTTACCATGGGCCACTTTTTTTTGGTACTCACATTTAATAGTCGGCCAAACAACAAACTGCCTCAAAAAGACCTGCTAAATTAAATTAAATATAACTTCACCGTTAATTTTTAAATTTCCATATAACAATACAACCAGAAAATACTGCCTTTATAACCAAAATACATGTAGCACATCATACACATTCAACACACAGTGCTGCGTAAGGGATTACGTTAAATAAATAATTCTAGGGTAGCTCGGGGAACTTTCCATATTAATCCTTTGCGTTAAGCTTTGTGTTAGGACGCTGGGTGAAAGGGGAGATTGGGGATAACACCCGTTTTTGAGTAAATATGAGCAGCTGAATGAAGATATCTTTGTGTACAGACGATTTTTTATTAAAACTTAAAAAAAAAAAAATCTTTTTAAACAAAAACTTTAATTGATGTTCCCTATCTCATAAATAAACATTTGAACTAAAACAAAGCTTAGAAGGATTCGCAGATTTTTTTGAAAAAAGTTTTCACATCAGCAAACCAGATTGTGTGATGCCTATGTCAGAGGCACGCATGCCATTACAGCTTTTATAAAATGACGAATTTGGCGGCCATAGACTCTTGTTCTATTTACAATTAGTGGTTTGGGCACAGATAACTTAAAACATTAAATACGGAGAGTAGGGGAAGGCCGGGTAAAGTGAATACCCCAGGCAAAGCGAATACTCCCCACTATTCCTAAATTATTATTTTTTCATTCAACACGCCACCACTGTTACGTTTGGCCATCTTGGTTTAATACGCGGCAAACATAGAAGCGAGGGTCCGCGTCGTGTCCCATCCGCAGAGTGGAGATTTGTGTTTTCGTAAATAAAAGATTGATTTTACGCAGTAAGTACATTGATCAATTCTCCTTTATTACTAGTTTTTGATTTATAGGAATGTCTTGATTTGGTAGCATATCAAAGTAGTTTTTTATGGTATATTTAACAGAAAGGCAGAATTATTAGTTTCTGTATAAATAGTGTTAACCTCAAAACTTACCTAGTCGGGCAAAGTGAATAGGGCAAAGTGGATATGGTCCACTTTGCCCTATTTACTTTGACTGCCATTTCTCATTGGTGACTTATTATCTAAACATGTATTTTATTTGTTTCAGATGGTGAATAAATATAAAAAAAATCTTAGCAAGGGACGTGGGATGAAAATGCTATGCAAACGGCTATTGATTTATGCAGAATTGGAAAATCAATAAAAAGCACAGCTAAAAAGTATGGTTTGGCTTATGCAACCTTGTATAGGCAAACCTTGTATAAATAAAGTTTTTTTTTTTTCAGTTTATCAAAGTTATTTTTATGTTATCAGAGATTTAATATGGGTATTCACTTTGCCCAAGTACTGTATCCGCTTTACCCGGGGTATCGGGCAAAGCGAATACTTTCGTACTTTTTTAAATTTTAATTGTAGTTGATTATTGCTTAAATATTAATGGTAACTGATGTCCGTATTTGTACGAGCAATAAATAAAGACTGGTTTCTGATAATTATTTTGATTTTGTATTATATACCTTTTCTGCTATAACCTTACAAACCTTAAGGTATCCACTTTGCCCGGCCTTCCCCTACATCGATTTTTCACCACTTACAAGTGTTCTTGAACTAATGAAACTATTACCCATTGGTCCGTTATTTCTGACCTAAATTTATAGTATATGAATGTATATAGTATAAGAAATGGATGTTTGAATCAACCCATATACGTCCCACTGTAGGGCACGGCCCTCCTCCACCATCGAGAATACAATTATAAGGGGATACCTACCACAATCGGTTCTGACCCAAGCTTAATGTTCTACCTACTGTCTACAATTAATATTGTGGCTTTAAACATATGTATATACCTAAGTGAATTTTCCTTGAATAACAAAATATGTGATACGAATAATTTATTATATTAAATAAGTTTTGGTCTCATCGAAAAACAGGAAAATGTATTTGAAATGTATTTATGGAAAACACAAGTGCATAGGAGAATTTTAAATTAAATACATGAATTCTGTATTAAATAACTACATATTGTTTAATATATTTATTTTCACTATGTGGTTTACTAAGCTTATTCGCTCTGAATATCATATACTTTTGTCCCACTGCAGGGCATGGGCCTTCCCCACAACCTAACCGAACCTAATTTCTCGTAATTAGGTCATAGGTATTTATTTGTTTTTAAAACCTAGTAAGTTTAGAGAGAAAATATTTTAATTATTACAATGGTATAGCCTGATATCCAGAATACTTGCGGCGTTGCCGCCGCTGAGGTACCCAGAAGGGTCACTGGCCCACAAGCCGCAAGAGAAGGCTGCCTTACTGGCAAATCTCTTTGCGGCTAATTCCCGCCTCGAGGACCGTGGTTCCCAGTCGCTGCCTACACTGCCTGATTGCGGTTTCTCAATGGCAGATATTCGCATCAGGCGGTGTGATGTGCGGCGTGAGTTACGGTCTCTCGATGTGCGGAAAGCCAGTGGTCCGGATGGAATACCAGTGATAGTTTTAAGGGCTTGTGCAGCCGAGTTATCTCCAGCACTGACTCGCCTCTACCGCGCGTCCTACCGCACAGGTGTTGTGCCGGAATCTTGGAGGGAGGCCAATGTGCAACCGATCCCCAAAAAGGGTGATCGATCGGACCCTACCAATTACCGCCCTATCGCTATCACGTCAGTGATGTGTAAGGTCATGGAGCGGATCATAAACGCTCAATTGGTCCGCTACCTGGAGGATCACTCATTGATCAGTGACCGACAATACGGATTCCGTCATAATCGATCGACGGGTGATCTTCTAGCGTTTGTCTTGCATCGCTGGGGTGAGGCGATTGACCGGCGTGGCGAGGCTCTTGCTGTGAGCCTCGACATTGCCAAGGCGTTTGATAGGGTCTGGCACCGTGGTCTTCTGTCCAAGCTTCCGGCATACGGTCTGCCCGGCAACCTGTGTTCGTGGATTTCCGGCTTTCTGCATGGGCGTAGAATACGTGTAGTCGTTGACGGACACGCTTCGGCGCTCATGTCTGTAAATGCCGGAGTTCCTCAGGGCTCGGTGCTGTCGCCCACCTTGTTTATTCTGCATATCAATGACATGTTGTCGCTTGGCAGCATTCATTGCTATGCAGATGACAGCACGGTTCATGGGCGATACCACTGCGGGCCTCCAGGTTGCCGTGTCGAAACTGTGAAGGGACGCGAAGATCTTGTCATTGAAGTCAACCGGACCTTGGATTTCATTTCTACATGGGGTTCCAGGAATATGGTTGAGTTCAATGCCAAGAAAACCCAGGTGTGTGCGATCACGTGCAAAAAATCCCCGTTCTCTCCCCTCCCCATTCTTCAGGGTACTCCCCTCTCAGTGCGGAATGACCTGAGTATCTTTGGTGTGGATATCCGCTGTGATCTCAATCCAAGGAATCACATCGAGGGCGTAATATATGCCACATCACGCAGGGTTGGAGTCCTGAACAGGGTGCGTCGGTTTTTCACGCCCGGTCAGCTTTGTCGCTTATATAAAGCGCAGGTCCGGCCGGGTATGGAGTACTGCTCGCACCTCTGGGATGGATCCGCCTAGTACCTGCTCAATGCCTTGGATGGATTGCAGCGGCGGGCCATCCGCATTTTGAATGATGCAGACGTTACGAGCAACTTGGAGTCGCTACAACTCTGGAGAGATGTCGCCTCTCTAAGCGTGTTCTACCGCCTGTATCACGGTGAGTGCTCTGAAGAATTGTTCAACTTGATCCCCTACTCTCCATTCCTAACCAGAACCACGCGTGCTGGCTTGCGAAGCCATAGCTTGACGGTCCACACCATCCCGGCGCGAACCAAACGGTTCTCGAATTCGTTTTTGTGCCGCACCGTCAGGCTGTGGAATTGTTTGCCGGCGCACGTGCTCCCTCCTTCCTACAATCCTGGGTCCTTCCGCCGCGGTGTGAAGAGGCACCTTAGCAGGCCGGCATAATTGTTTCCATTGGCATGGGACTGCCGTCCGATACCAATGGATACTCTGCCTGGGCGGCATTGGCACTTTCCATCAGGTGCAATGCCGCCACTATGCCAGGCCAGTTTAAAAAAAAATACTAGCTTAATTTATTAGACATTTTATGTCGGCATAGAAATAAGCTTGTGACAAAAATAAGTTTGGCAATGCATTTGTTGTTGACTACGTTCACCAGTGAACTTCGTTAAGACAAATAACAAGAAAAATAACATTGGTTGGCGTTAATGTTATCTCTCCGGGATATAAGCATATATTGTTGTAAGCATTACATATGTAATTAATAATCTGTATCAGCAAAACACGTCCCACTGCAGGGCACGGCCCTTCTCTACAATCGAGAACATGATTGAGATAAGGCCATATTATAGTGCACCACGCTGGCCTAGTGCAGGTTGGAGGACATTACATACGATAAAAATAGTTACAAATCGCAATGGTATGCAGGTTCCCTAAAGATTTTTTCTTCACTGTTATAATGCGTGGTGATTAACTATCAACACACACATGACTCCGAAAATTCAGAGGTGGTTGACCCGCGACCACCGTGAACATTTTGGTAGCCGCATCTGGTCCATTTACCAACAGGCCACCACGCAATGAGCTTTTTATAATATATAATTGTAATCGATTTACAAATTATTCCTTAACTCAAGTAAATAAACCACAAGGATATATTATGTAATTTAAATTCATCTCACGATTTGTGTAGATTACGCATAGATCTTGTACTTTAAGATTTTTAAATACATTAAGGTCAAACGATGTTTATTTTAAAGCGGAATGGTAATTATCTGATGTTAATTTAATTGGTATAGTACGAGTATAGATATCTGAATAAAATGACCTAATTTTTAACGAAAATATATTTAAAGTACGCAATTATGTTCTGAGACTTTTGCTTATGATACAGCCGAGGTTTGGACCTCGGTTATGTATTATGGAACAAAATAGGGCCACATTGTTGTCAATTGGTCGCGATTTCGATCCCCGCATGGAGACTGTTTGTGTGAACCCCAAGCATTTGTTTCGAGTCCAGGTGCTTGTGAGACCAAAAAGTCTCTCGTAGTTTCTGATACACACGACACAAGACTCGATCTTATTGTGGTGTCAGGACTATTTATGTGACTGTTGGGTGTATTTAATTTAAATAAATACTTATTTTTAATATTTCAATAAAACAGTTCATTTTCAAGTAACTTAAATAAGTTTTTATTTTCTGAAGAAATTTTATATATTACACATGTTAGGCCTACTGAAAGTATATAGTACTATAAGATATTTAAGTATTATGTCGAGATCACAATAATGTAGAAATAATTTCAAACGTTAATTATAAAACGATACAAATATTATAATTAAGGCAAATGTTCTTAAAATATTTCTTCTATACGACAGCCTCCGTGGCGCAGTTGGTTAGACGCCGCCTGTGAAACGAGAGGCCGCGGGTTCGATCCCTGCACCGAGAGAAATGTTTGTGCGGCCCACAAATATTTCTTCCGGGTCTGGGTGTTTGTGAGACCGAAAAGTCTCTCGTAGTTCCTGATACCCGCGATACAAGACTCGATCTTAGTGTGGGGTCAGGACTATGTATGTGACTGTTGGGTGTTATTTATTTATAGGTGGTTTGCTCAATCAACATTCAAACTTGGTACCATACATTTTAAAGGGTTATATGACATTAAAATACACTGATCTTACTCGTTTCTTATTAATCATCAAATAATAGGACCCATTCACATGTAATTATGATTTGATTTGTGGTGCTTTACAACTGCTTCTCCGGCTGTAAAAGTCTTTTTGCGAGTATATTTACTTCTTTAGTTCATCGTTTTGTCACTCGCTTTATCAGGGAGAGAAGTGGTCAATAAATAATTTACTACCATCTCTTCCTATTAATTTAACTTTCTGATTGATTTCGTTGCGGGTTAAAGACAAGTTAGACATTCACGGAGATTCGCCGAGCTTCAATGCTCGGTGTCATTACAATGCGCGCCACTGTTGATCCTGCGACACAGGAGTTACAGTGGCGGGTGTGAGGGCAAATCATTAATTAGTATAATTCATTAATTAATTAATCGACAGCCTACGTGGCGCAGTTGGTTAGACGCCGGCTGTAAAACGAGAGGCCGCGGGTTCGGTCCCCGCACCGAAACAAATATTTGTGTGGACCACAAGTATTTGTTTTGTGTCTGGGTGTTTGTGAAACCGAAAAAGTCTCTCGTAGTTCCTGATACCCACGACACCAGACTTGATCTTAGTGTGGGGTCAGGACTATGTATGTGACTGTTGGGTGTATTTATTATCATTTTATTTTGGGAAGACAATCCATACTAAGGAACAATTTCAATTTACATTAAACTACTTTAAGCGCGGCCGCTAAGTCGGTAACACTAATGGTAACATGAGTTTAAGGCCCAATTGCATAAACTAACTTTGCTCATAACTTTGACTTTAAAATTTTATATACGTGTCAAAAATATGGCGATGACTTTGTCAAAGTTATCGTCAGTCAGTCCAAGTAACTGGGCCTTGATCCATAAACAGCAGACAATTCGAATTTTATCTTATTTTTCTACCTTCCTTTATTCGGTAAATGATTTTGGATAACACATTATAATCATTTTTTATAAAAATATCTTGCTTATAGTTTTACATTTCTACCCTGATATTTTGGAACAATATCCCTTCAGATAAATTAAATTACAAATTATTAAGTGCACAAAATGTATCACTAAATTATGCATAGTCTTCGAATAAGTATATCCTCAATTCTATGATTTTAGACCATAATATATTAAACAGTTATTATTTTAAACTATAACTAATAATCGCCTCGTACTGGCCGAACTGATTAGTCGAGATTTAATGACGCCTGTGTTTTATAAGTCTTAAAGCACGCTTTCCTCTTTTGTAAGTCGCTTGCCGTTTTCCTCTCAAATTCCTCTTGTCTCTGGGAGGGCTTGCGCGATTAGGAGGTGGGTGCTGCCAATCGGGGCATCTGTAATAAAAATAGTCGTTATCGTTATTTATTTCTCAAACACGTTAAATAGCTAGAATAATATGTTTGAAGTACAGGCTGTATTAAATAAATAAATACTAATGAATGTATTGATACTAATGTACGATGTGGCAAGCCTGTTTCAGGAAAAATATAAAAACAATGATGCTGGTGTGACCATTTTAACTAATATAAGGATTTACAATTAGAAAAAAACAATATTTAGCCAGTTTGGGATTCAAACCTAAGACTTCACGGTTCACAGCCTCTACAATCCACCACTAGAACAAAAGCAATTGATTTATAAAAAGCTACTCACTACATTTTTTGTTCACAAAAACGCTCTGTAGGTATGACTACGCATATTCTTTGATTGAATTAGCAGAATATAAATTAAAAAATCATCTTTAGATTACATAACAACATTTCTTATCATAATTATAGTGGCAGCATGCGTAACAATGAGGAAAAATCCATTCCAGTGTAGCAGTTGAACTTTGCATCTAAGATTTCGTACTATAAAACAACATTTTCGGGAGTGTTGAGATAAAAAAATGATATATAATTAAATGTACTGTTTAATAATAATTGTGAAATAAGGATAGTTCAATTGTAAAAATCACTGAGCGGATGACTAATGCTTTAGTCCGCCCCGTGACCACAAAAGCTGTAAAGTAATCGAAACGTCGGGAAGTTAAAAAATTTTAAAATTAAACCAAATCCGCAATAAAATCCATAAAATATAGTTTTATTTCGATGTTTAATATTCGCATACATATAAGCAACCATTACTTTTTGGAAATAAATATGATTTAAGATTGATTTGCTGATCCGCTGGGCTATGTCGGTCACCTTTGTTCTCTGTCGGATAACCTCATTCCTGATTCTATCCTTCAGGGAAACACCGAGCATAGCCCGCTCCATTGCTCGTTGAGCGACTTTGAATTGGTGAAACAGTCCCACCGTCAGTGTCCACGTCTCGGCACCGTATGTCATTACGGGTAGGACGCACTCATTGAAGACTTTCGTCTTCAGGCTTTGCGGTATTGGCAAGTTGAAGTGGCAGTGGGCTGGTCACATTTGTCGGAGAACCGACAACCGTTGGGGTAGACGTGTTCTCGAGTGGAGACCGCGCCTCGGCAAGCGTAGTGTAGGACGCCCTCCAACGAGGTGGAGTGATGATATCCGAAGGATGGCTGGTAGCGGTTGGAGACGTTGGGCTGAAGATCGAGCCCAGTGGCGTGCCATAGGAGAGGCCTATGTCCAGCAGTGGACGCGAATAGGCTGATGATGAAGATTGATTTCCATTATTATGCTATGAGTGTTAGTTTTTGCTAAAATTAATGATTCTTTGTTAATGTTGAGTCAAAACTCCAAAGACTTTCCGAATAAACGGACAATGTATTTTTTGTTCGTGGAACCCTAGCACTCATATTATTCTTTTCCTCCTGTTATGAATCAGGCAAAATCACGTAACATCCTGACCACAACAAAAATACGCAACATGTACGCACCTATACTACAATTATATTTCATTTACTACTGAATCATTTACAATTAATTGTAGATATTTTTGTTTCCTCTTCAATAATATTTAAATATTCATTAACCAATGGTCAAACCCACGGGGAAGTTACTCAATAATGTATTAGTTAGGTTTTTCCTTGTATATGTAAAGAAAATTTAAAATTCATGAGAATTTTTTTAAAGTGCCGACTGCCTCTGTAGCGCGGTTGTCTATTAAAACGCTAAAGCTTCGGGTTCGAAAAAAGGATCGGGCAAAGTGATATAAGATTATTCTATTCTTTATCAGCTTGGAGTTAGAAATATGTGCCCGATAAGGCGATAGACTCGCCCTTTCCCATCATGGGACGGAACACAAAATGCAAAACATAGGTGCCTTTTTAGCCCCTCTACCCACCCCTTCTGTGAAGAGGGCGTGAGTTTACGTATGAATGTTTAAATAAACGTGTCCGAAAATTCCTCTTAAATTGTTCCACGAACCAAAGATTTTATTTCTCATATAATATTTAACGGTAATAAATTTGAAATATATTCCCGTAATTCACATGAAATATATTTCTTTGTGTAATCAGTTGTACATTTTCCGTGACGGAAAATAATACAATAATTTCCTTCCATAAGAATTTATTTCACTGGAACTTATTATATCAATATTGAATGTAAATTTAATTAATAATAATGTATCAGCCCATATACGTACGTTCCACTGCAGGGCACAGGCCTCCTCTACAATCAAGAGTACGATTGAAAGTGATTAGGCCATATAGTCTGGCCACGCTTCGCTATTGTATGCAGGTTTCCTCACGATGTTTTCCTTCACCGTTAAAGTGCGTGGTGATTATCAATACACTATTTCAAATTATTATTAAACTTCTATCTTTCAACTACATTGGTATCATGGTTGACATTAATCACTTTTTAGCCTAATTCCTCGATGATATAAGTTACTTCATAATATTAAGTATTCTATTATTTGAAATTCTTTTTCGATTTATATTTATTTTAATCAACGGATTTTACTATTTTCTTTATTAAATTCATAGCATTTTCTAATCGCCACTATAACTAAAATCCGCTCTAATATTGTAAAGGCGAGAGTGAATTTGTTTGTTATACATTAAAGACTAAAACTATAAACCAATCGTAATGAAATTTGGCATAAGACTAGCCTGTGAGCTAGCAAAGGACATAAGCTTCTTTTCATTATAGAATTCAATACCAAGTCAAGATAGGGCATGATAAAATTTAAATGGAAATAATATTATATTTGAAGTACAATTTATTTCAATCGAAGTGTAAATTTATTAGTGATTTGTTTATTCTTCTTTCACCTCTAAATGAAGTATGAAATCGACAGATTGTGGCAAATAAAAATAGTTAAATTATACCATTGAGGACTAAAAAATTCTGGCGAGACGACCTGGATGAAATTTCTTTCGAGCGTGAGTTGTAGAAGGACAGCAGAGAGAACTTTGCCCAGCAGGGAGATTAAATAGATTCACAAAGAAATAGTTATGGAACAAGGAAAATATAAAATATAAAACAAGGAAGTTTTATATCAGAAAATTGATTTTTTTTTATTGGGATGTATATTTTGTAATATTGATGCTATTGCATGTGTCCTTTCATTCTTTGGGAAATTTCTGTGGGGTTTATAGTATTGATACAATATTTCAGAAGTTTTCTACAATTTTATTTGTGAATAGGAAACGTGGCGTTTAGTTTTTGAATGACTTTATACAAACACATTTGTCAACGTCTGTTAGACCAGTGTATATTTACACAAATGATAACTTTCACGCGTTGTTGCGTAATTATTTGTTATTTGGGTATCTTACTTTCTTCCATCATGTGATGTAAAAATATAATATGAATTCCTCTTTTTTTTGCTCAATCAGACGAGTTTGCAGTCGCCTTAAAAGTAACTCCTACTTATGGATTTTAGCACTGCCAGCTACACAAGCAAATCTCTGCCTCTTTTTCTCCTCTCTCTCTCTCTCTCTCTTTAGGCACTGGAAAACTACTGCTGAAAATGGGCGTTTACCAAAGATTCCATAGATACCAGTCAAAAACTGCCTACATGTAACGACTTCTTGCAAATTTAGGTCACCTGCCCAACTTAAAGTCACCCTTCAAAAAACTCTCAAAGTCCCTATATTAGGGTTTCCCTATGAGATCGAATCTGGAATGAAAAGATCCGTAGGAGAACTAAAGTAACCTACATAGCCCAGCGGATTAGCAAGTTGAAGTGGCAATGGGTGGGGCTCATAGCGCGGAAAAGTGACGGTCGATGAGGCCAAAAAGTTCTCGAATGGAGGCCACGCAGCGCAGCGCAACGCAGCGCAGCGCAGTGTAGGACGTCCACCTACAAGGTGGTCAAATGACCTGGTAAAAGTCGCGGGACGTTATAGGGTGCAGGCTGCCTCCAACAGGTCACCGTGGAAATCATTGAGAGAGGCCTATGTTCAGCAGTGGACTTCCTTTGGCTGATGGATGGATGGCCCACCTTATCCCTACTAATATTACTATAGTATACTATATTATAATTACTCACTTCTCAACATCGGGCAGAGATTGTCCCTTGCACCGAGCTTCCCATTTGGACCAGTATTTGAATCCTTCCTGCTCGAATACTTTCAACGCGCAGTTGCCATCGTCTCGGATATCTTCATCTAGTAGCGCTGTAAGGAAAATACATATTTGGATAACCTCACTTAGTACTAGGAGACTTTATAGTTTCCATGGTGGTATTAAATAGCAAAATGCTCCGTTACATTAGACCTGGCCTATTTTCAGCATTTCACTTTTCGGCAGAGAAGAACGTTTAAGAAGTTCTAGTATTTCTCTTTCCAAACCCAATTTACAACAGAGTGACTAGCTATAATAGAAATTGCAGCTTGCTTTCATTAAAAGCAATTCATTAATCATTTACAATATATCAATTGATTTTTCCTAATTATTTTTATTCAACAGTAAACAAAACCCCGAAACAAATTCAAAAAATCTTGTCATTTTTTCTATATGACTTTTACTGAAGTAAAATTCTAGGTAAGCTACTAACATTTGTGACGCTGTTTGGCCTTTGTTTCTTACTTAATCTAAATTGGTTTTGCATACGTGGGCCCCATAGATACCTTATACAGATTATGATAATAGATTACCTTCGCACGAAATGTCACACTTGCCACCTTTACGACCTTCCTTGCACCATTCACTTCCTATCTGAAACGAAAATATACATAGAATCTTTTGGATATTTGGTTTTACTAATATCAATATGTGTAAGTTATCTGCAATTTCGCGATTGTCTTATTATTGCAGTAACTTACTAAGTATATATAATATTGCAAAAAAATACAATATCGCCTAATTTCTTGTACTTCTGTTACATCTACGAAGACATCCATCACACATTTTTTCTAAAGCGCGATGTCAATCCATTTATTTGCTGTTGGGCGAATCTACATCGTCATAATAATTATATTGATTATTAGACGGGAGTTCATAATTTTTAATAATAAAAACTTTACAACTTTCATAGAGTTGATTGATTGTTTTTCATTAGAAGTTTGTGTTAATGAATAATGTTTTTTTTTATAATTTTAATGAATGGCGAGACGAGCATGCCGTTTACCTGATAGTAAGCGTTATGACTGATCTTGAACAATAGCTTTAATTACAAAGCAATGCTTGGCATTACACAGCGCTCGCCATTCTGACAAATAAGATGTTAAGTCTCAATACGCCTAGTCGTTACTCTGACTACATCCATCCATACATCCGCGATTCTTTCCATAACGAGTTATAAGCCTCGTAACTCTGTAAAAAATATATCCTTACCTGGAATATTCCATAATACTTTCTTCTAGGAGACTTCACCACGTGTGCTGATGTGTTCCTATCGCTCTCCTGCTCTATGAGGCACACCCCTGTAAAATACACAATAATTAGCACCACAATAAGGAGAAACTTTATTAACCATCATTCATCTATCAAGTATCAACTTGTGTCTTTTTTAATTGCTAAGAATGACGAGACGAGACGAGCAAGCCGTTCGCCTGATGGTAAGCAATTCGACTGCTCATGAACAGAAGTAAAACTAAACACATTGAATTACAAAGCAATGCTTGGCATTCCTGAGACATAAGATATTAATTCTCAATATGTTCAGTAGTTACTCTAGCTACTATATCCTTCAAACAGAAAACAACAGTGCATTTACACTGCTGTTTGACGGGAAAAATAAATCAACCAGACATACTACATATACTTACATATATCGGACCTATAGAATTAAAGTGACCTAATAAAAAAATGGCTTCAAATCATATATTGGCTCAAAATGACTATCTCCATCGACCCTTAAAGAAGGACCTATTGACGCGTGAAAGACAGAAAGATGTATACTTTGGTCTTCTCGATGTATCTTCCATAAGTACAAAATTTCTTATGTTACAAATCTTTAATGAACGTTTCAAAAACAATGTTTTCTAGTCAGGTCTCTATAATTATGAAGGTGCAATATGTCTACTAACGGCTTTTAAGACGAAATCTATATAATCTCTCATCATCCAATATTTGTCCACTACAGTGCCTCGGTATTTTCAAGATAACATTATTATTTTCATTATTAAATTCTAAAACGGTGAAGGAAAACATCGTAAGGAAACCTGCATACCATAGCGATTTATAAGAATTTCTATGGTATGTAAGTCCGCCGACCCGCACTAGGTCAGCGTGGTGGACTATATGGCCTAACCACTCTCAATCGTATTCTCGATTATAGAGGTGGTCCGTGCCCTGCAGTGGGACGTATATGGGCTGGTACAGATGCAGATTATTAATTTCAATCTTTAATGTACACATAAAAAATACAATATACAGAAACTAAAATAAAAAATAAATAAAAAGTGCAAATGGCGTCTTATCGCTTAAAGCAAAAATGGGTTGGAAACAAACAACCATGGGATGGATTTAAAAAAAGGAGAAAGAGAGGGTAGTGTAAAAAACTACTAATTAAGAAAAACATGACCAATTACCAATGACGTTTTACAAATAGACGCGTCATACACTAACATAATGGCACAAAAAAATGCGATGAAACGCGATGAATAGACATCGCTAGTTACGTAACAATAAGTGCCGCACTGTTATTGGCTAAAGCGCGTGTGACGTAGCAGTATGGGATCACGTGGGGAGAGTTGTCAAACGTCGCCATGAGAGCGAATTTAATATAATTTTATTTCATAAAAAAATAAATTTGTGTGTACTTGCGCACTAAATAAAATATCAATCAATCAATCAATCATTTATTTACTTGTGATACATAGGTATTACATAGTTGGAATAATATTAAATTAAGTGCTCTATGCTCCGCCTTAATTGGCATACAAGTATGATTATAAAAATATATATTTTTTTTTTACAATTAAATATTCAACAATCTGACAGTGACAAAAATAAAATGGTCAATAATTATTCAAAATAACAGTTCCATATACTATAAATTACATTACAAGTTATTCGTCAGGTAATTGTATATATGTATATAGGTATTGTAATTGTATAACATCATCAAAAACATTCACTACTTAGAAATTCATTTAAAGAGTAATAACACTTATCTATTAAGAATGCTGTTAGTTTGTTTTTGAACAACTTTGTAGGGAGGCTTTTGAAGCTATGTGGTATTTTATTGTATATTTTCGGCCCCATTATTAAGATGCTTTTTCTTA
The DNA here is from genome assembly GCA_030180105.1 of Hyles lineata. Taxonomy (NCBI): domain Eukaryota; kingdom Metazoa; phylum Arthropoda; class Insecta; order Lepidoptera; family Sphingidae; genus Hyles; species Hyles lineata. Next base: position 3,863,943 of record JARJEE010000029.1, read on the forward strand.
ATAATGCAGTGTTATACCTATTTACGTGTAATAGATTCTGATATTGTGTTCTTATCTGATGTGGGCGCGTTGTTGTATCAGCCAACGTATTAAATAAATGTGGGTTAGATTTAACAAACATAGCAACTTCCAATATGTATAACGATGGGTATGTTAATAATTTATATGATTTGAATATATGTGAGCAGGTTTCTGTTGCTTTGAGGGCAAATATGGACCGAATACAACGTTTTTGGGCCCTGAATATCCTCTCCCTGTCACAACAATTTCCCCAGAATATAATTCCAAATCTCAATACTGACGCGACTATACCATGATAAGCAATTATGAGAGTTTGTTTATTAACCTTTTTCGACAGATTGAAAAGTATAAATGAAGCTCTACTTAATCTAGTACAAACGTCATCTGAGTGATATTTCCATGATAGCTGATTATCTATTAATATTCCCAAAAATCTAGTTACATAATATTTATTTTGTTTCACAGTTTCAGAATAATTTGTACGTTATTTTAAATCAGTCTAATCTATTTTTCCGCAATTGGTTTTGAGAATACAAATAGTCAGAGAAGCGTGTATCCGCGCCACTGGTTGAAGCGTGACTGATTGCACGTGAGGCAATTACCTTCAAAACGTCTTGCCATTATAAAGCTCGGACAACGCATCTATGCTTTATAAACATCTTAGCCAATTACACACCAAGCAAATAGAAGTCAGGCTGACTGATCTGATAGTTCCGTATCGCATACATTTATTGCATGTCCATTATATTGAATATAGCACTTTTTCAACAGATTTACAAGTAAAAACATATAATATGGGGCTTAGACCAATATCTTAAATAGGTATAACAAATTAACTTTAATAATCACAACTACAATGTTAAAAAAAGTAACCTATTCAAAGTTCACCGAATATTTTGAAAGATAATATAATTTGAATAGCGTTTATTATCCTTTAGTGAGCGGGGTGAACTAAACGACAATAGTTTCTGCAGTGTGCCATAAAAATATCAAATAAGATTCTTAAAAGTGCATAAATTGCAGTTACGACTCGCGTGGGATTTAAGTTTTTTTTTTTTATGATACAGAAGTGAGTCCAAAACCTTGGCCTTTAGAAAGAAAATTTATCTTAAAGATAATTGAATACCGCTGTTTTTGAAAATCAAATACTGAATTGTCAGCAAAACGAATAAAGACATTATTATATCTGAATTTTACATTATATCGGAATTTATTTTAGACCACTTTTATATATATTTATATTTTTTATATAATAATTTTTGTAATTTGTTGCCCTTAGTAACTGAAGTGAGTAAGCTGTGAATTCAGGTATTCGAATTAACTAACAGTTTACTGACTTTGGTATAATTTTACACTGGCATAACAAGTGCGATCTAAATAAAATTCCCTTCGACGAAAGATTATTTATTTCTAGTGTACAAAATAATGCCGCTCTACTCTAATCTGGACAAACACGGATTGGAATGGCCAAGCATTACTACCCGTAATGAGTACCGTATGAGCGGTGGTATCGCTTACCATCAGGCGAATGGCATGCACGCCTCGCCAATCGCAGCAAAAAAAATGTCACACCAACTTTTTTAACTAGACTAACCAACTCTCTCTCTCTCTCTCTCTCTCTCTCTCTCTCTCTCTCTCTCTCTCTCTCTCTCTCTCTCTCTCTCTCTCTCTCTCTATCTATCTCTCCCCCTCCCTCCCTCCCCCCCTCTCTCTCTCTCTCTCTCTACGTGTGTGTGTGTGTCTCTGTCTCTCTCTTCGGACATAGGAAGTCTTCCGCTAAATGTAGGCCTCCTCTAAAGATTCCTATAGCAACCTATCTGAAACTACTAAGCTAAAATTAATGACATACACACCATCAACAATCTATTGTCGTCAAAAGCGCCAGTGTGCAAAGTAATTAGAATGTTTTTATCTCTTCACATTTAATTACATCGGACATTACATTACCATTAGATTACGAGTAGAATGATTGTTCTTTATATTATACGATTAAAACATATCTCAAACAATAAGTTGAATAGATATTTTTAAAATGTTGTTTTTATTTCTAAGTTTCCCCATATTATGCCAACTCTGGGTTATACGAGTACGTTTAAAAAGTAAATTATAATTTTGAAAACTAAACGTTCTATTGACATATGGCCTGAGACAAATATTTATAATCACTAGTTGCGATAAATGATAACTCATGCAAACATAGCTGCTTCTATTGTGTCGAGAGTGTGTCTAATTAGGCTAATGTAACAATGGACACAAAATAATTCTCAAAATCCTTGGATATTTAAAATACAAGGACGAAAGACTTTTATAAAAAAAATTCTTTTCGTTTATTATCTTTAGTAAAGGTTTTCCTTTCTTTTGAAATATGTTAATTATATTGAAAGACAATGGAAGTAAAAAATCAGTTCAAGGTTTGTTTAATAATCAATCCGTAGTAAGAATTTAATCGCGAAAGTCAATGCCAGTATCCTTTGTACAAAAATAATCTAAATTTAATAAGATTTGGTGCAGCGGAATTTTGGATCCTAAAAGATATATTTTTATATAGATACTTAAATACATTCCTAAAGCGAAAAGTGTGCATTAACCACGGAAATATAGTGTGGTTAGGTAAGGTTAGTGTGGTAACGTCAATGTTAGGTGTGTAATAAAGTTTTAAATAAATAAATATGATCAACAAAAAATAATATGTTCCTAATTTTAAGATAGAGTAAGTTAGTTAAAATCAAAAGATATTGATTTTTTTCTATTCATTATCAGCTTAAAGTCAGGAATTTATGACCGATATTGCGGTAGTCTTGCCCCTTATCACCACGAGAGACGGAACACACCAAGGCGAAATGTGAGTAGTTGCACCTCTGTCCACCCTGTCTGGGAATAGGCGTGAGTTTATATATGTATGCAAGTGGGAAAAATTGTAATCTAGAGCACCCGAGTCCCAATCGAATTCAGTGAAAATTGGATAAAAAAGTAAAACGTTTTTCCTGGTAGGTCTCTCATACGTGAGAGGCCGCCCAGGTAGGTACCGCCGCACTGCCTATTTCTTGAGACTTAACATCTTATGTCTCAGGATGGCGAGTGCAGTGGAATGCCAAGCATTGATTTGTAATTCATGGTTGGTTTTGCTACTGTTCATGAGCGGTCGTATCGCTTAACATTAGGCTAATGGCATAAGCGTCTCACCATTCACTGCGATAAAAAAGGAAACAAAGTGTTGGCCTGAGAGTTAGAAAAAATACTACTGGAGAAGCCAGATTCTATAATAATGCAATATATTACATTATTATGTAAGGAATAAGTCGCTAATTGCATGATTTAATGGCTGTGATACTTGCTGACCCCAATTGACCCTAATATTCGCGACGATAGTAATCATTAAAATAATCATTGCATAACAAACACCGGAATCTGGAGTAATGAATATATATAATACGTATAAGTCATACATAAATACATATACTGTGAAATAATCGTACCGAATTTAATAATTTTAACTCCTCATAAAATATTAGATTACGCATTAATTATTGAGCAGATCATATCTATGATCTCAAAATGGAAATGAACGCAAAATTCTTAACAATAGTAGTAATAGTTTTCTATGTAAGGGGAACCTAGACTGTGAGAAACTAGACATGACTAAACAATACTAGCTCATATACGTCCTTGCGTAACGGCTTAGAATATAATTATACTGTACGGACGTCCGCTACAATTAAGAGGAATTCTGGGCTTACTCCACGTTAGCCTAGCACAGGCTCTTTGATATTCTTGGAAGTATTCATATAATAGTTAAATATTATTACTAAGACCGCTATTGTGCCCTTTCTTTGCAAATACTTATCACTGACGTTTATGAAAAACATGGAAAAAGCAGAAAAAGATTTTCAGGTATATGACGTATTATGATGTTTACGAAGGGAAGTGACTCCCTCATAATTCACTTTTTTGAATACGCATTCATCGTTACGCACCGGAATAGACCCTCTGGCAGTTTTGATGTTTGCTTTGAATCACTGTCACTGTACTCGACTGTACTTAGAATCATACAGTTGTGTACAAAAGTGTGACATTTGAACCACTGTCAATGTACGCGACTGTACTTACTCACTATCATACAGATGTGTAAAAAAGTGTGATATTTGAATTACTGTCACTGTACTCGACTGTAGTTAGTATACAGATGCGTAGAAAAGTGTTAGCAATTCGCTGTTTTGGTGAATATGTCGTTGAATGGTAAAAGTCATTGCGATGCATAAACAGAAAAAACACAACCCAGAATTTATTATTGTTAAGCTTTGCAAGGCAATTGCCACTCCTACACAGCCGTCATATTCATAAAACCTATTTGAGTTAACGAATGTTTTGTCCCTTTCGAACGACTTTGGAATTCAGTTTGAGCGAAGAAGACAAAATATTCTATTACCAAAATAGGTTTATAACTGTCTATACATAAGGCAGTGATTGTTAAGAGAAGTAATCTTTTAATACCTAATTGTCAAAGATACATTATCTTTCAAACCGAAATACAACGATGCTTGCATACGCATGAAGAAGCAGTTTACCGAGCCGGCATAATTGTGTCGATGGCATGAGACATCTGATGCCATTTGATGCCGTATCTGGAAGGAATTCCGCTTGCCATCAGGTGCAATGCAATCTCTTTTCCACGACAACATAAAAAAACTGCTATTTGGAGGCAGTAATAAAGAAACCAGTTCATTTGAAGCCATTGTATGCACTTTTAATCATACTCTCCATCTAAACTAATATTATACAGAAGAAAGATTTGATTGTTTGTTGGCATCGAATAGGCTCAGAAATGACTGGATCTATTTAAAATATTCTTTCACCATTAGAATTCTACATTATCCCTGATGAACAAAGGCGATAGAATACTCTCAATAAAGTTTATCTGCATCCGAACCAGACCCGTGCCGCTAGTTGTAAATATAAGAATTAAATATACTATTTTCATTATTGCGCTTTCAACGTCGATCGTCGTATAGAACAGTAGTAAAGCGATTATTTCACGTCACGGTTCGAGTCACGGTCATGGTCAAGGTCATACTAATTGCAAAACACCTCATACTATGTATCATTATATTAGGACTTCCCCGAATCGATCTAGTAATATGTGCTGTGAATTAAGAGGTCTTCATTTCGTTTCTCAGGTCACGGTCGGCACTACGAGTATATTTCTGTTTTTTATTGCATTTGTCCAACACAAGAGCAAACAGGTCACCTGATGAACATCAACTGCGCTTGGACTATTAATATATTGCCGGCTCATCAAATTGGGAGGGCAGCGGGAAGAAAAAAAAATTGGAAGAGGGAAGGGTTACTGCCACGTATCTCCAATAAGCTGGGTAGGCAACCCTCTAGGCCAGTTTGGTGGATTTTATGGCTTAACCGTTCTCAATCAAACTGATTGTTAATGCCAATGGGCTGCAGTGGGTCGTATATGGGCTGATGCAGATATATAGCTACAATGGCTCAATGGAAAGTGTAGTCCTAATCAAATAAAGCAATCACATGTTATGGGTTGTTTCTCTCGCCGGTTGCAACAATTATGGGGTATCCGAACCGGCTTATAGATAAAAAAAATTACTGAATCTCAATGATGTACACACATTCTAGAAATGGTATGACTTTCATGCTTCCAAGTATATTTAACATACGGGATCGAACTACAATACCCTAAAAATACTTTGTCTTAGAAAAACATTTGACGACCTTGAATCTTTGTTAAGGGCAGAGATAAGCATCATGCAGTATCATATTTATTTATATCTGGTCTTTAATTTTAAATACAATGCTAATTAATTCTCAAACTGGTATTCTTAAGACGACCATTTAAATAATCATTCATATTACGGGTACGAATTGACACAGGAATAAGTCTCGGGTCTGGGTGTTTGTGATACCAAAAAGTATCTCGCAGTTTCCGATACCCACGACACCAGACTTAAATAATCTTTATGTGGGATTAGGACTATGTATATTGACTATTGGGTTGAATTATTTATTATTTATTTATTTACTTTTGTTTACGAATTATAATTAAAAAAACTCAATGGTCGTACATGTTCCGAATTTGACCGTAAGTTGAACTGAATTTGTAATCTGCGAACGAGAAGTGATAACTTTCTCAAGGGTGTGGATGGTGGAAGTTGTTTCACTCATTTGTCATCAGATACAATCAATCATTTTACCATATCAAAAAAAGTGACTAGTATCTTGGGTATTAAGGACTGTAAGGGATTTTTGGTACCACAATAACCTTCGATAAAATAACACTAGATTATAAGTAACGGCCTAAAAAACAACAAGAGAATAAGAGCACAAATAAGCGCATTCCTTTATTTGATTTTAGTATGGTCCAAAACAATAAAAATCTTAATATAAAGAAATAAGGTTGTTACCTGAAGTTAATTAAAATTTAAGACTTTGCTACATCTCGTAGTTCGAAATTCAAATGTATAAGTATATCCAACCTCGGCTACTTTTGGCGAGTAATTTTGTTCCGGACCCTGTATCTAGTATGTATTTGATCGAAGACAATACCGAAGGGCTATGGGAAGAAGCTGGATAAGGACTGTTCTGGACAGAACTACCTGGCGTGCATTACAAGAGGCTTACACTGGTCAGTAGACGACTACGAAATAGTGCAAGTAGGTCACACAAATATTTATCTTTAGAGAGATCACTCACCTGACCTCTCGTTTTCCAATTGGTTTTTCCCAGTGTGCTAACGTCTGTTTATCTTCTTATCTTCATGATAATATAGATAAATGCAATTTGTTATTCACCTTTGTAGAAATTCAGAAAATCAACCACTTGAGAAATATTCAGACAAGAAATATGTTTATGACAAATCAACACAACTTTTTGAAATCGTACCTACATCCTCACGAAGTTAAGGTCATATTTAGTAGCAAGATGTTTTATAATTACGATACTTTATCATCAATAACATTGTGTGGCATTTACATAATTGTATTAAAAAATACCTAAATATGTGTTTACAACCGGCCTTTAAGCACTAGTTTGATCTTACGAAACATCGATAAATTCTAATACTTGCAATTGAAAATCTCCAATAGATTTTGGTTGCTTGAAATCATACCCAAGAAATCACATTGCACTACACATATTGACAAACGCTGCCACTACATCAACACGATATTTCATTCAATAAAAACTCTGAATGGCGCGAGGAAAACCCATGACAATTGTATACAAAAACGTCGAACAATAGACACTTAAAATACATAATATAAAATCAACTTACAGTTACTTATAAACGTCTTTGGGAAATTATTCTTCAATAATTCACGTGTCAATTGACATCGGGTATAAACTTTTGCGTGTATTGTGTTAATTATTACAATGACAAACAGAGCGAACAAAACACGTCTGACCTCCATGGCGACTCAAACGCTACTGATATTAAAACAATGTTTTCTGTTTAAATTATGCGCCCGCGCATCGTGTTTACACTACACTATCGTTTTGAGGAAATATGGTATTAAGATATTATGTAAGTTTTTGTAAACAATTGTGAATAATTATATATTTGGATAAAGGTATATTTATTTATGAGTGACGTACGTTAGTTTTTGACTGTAATGCACTTAATGGTTATTGAAATGAGATTTAAATAGATTATAATTATCGGTGAGGAATACTATTTTTTGTATAGTTAATTAGATGCCAAAACAGGTCAAAATATATTATGGACTTCCATGGTGCAGTTGATCGAGAGTCGGCTGTGGGACAAGAGTTTGCGGGTTCGATCCGTGCAGCGAAACAAATCTTTGTATGACCGACATATTTGTTACGAGTCAAATTGTCACTTAGTGCTGAGGTAGTACCATTTAACTTTGGCGTTTGGTATTTTGGCACGTAGCTTAAGTATATAAAAATGATACTGCGTCAGACTTGCATAAATTCGGGAAACTTATATTAGAAAAATAATTACAATTTATTGCATTTTTTATGCATTTTAGTTCAAAATATCGGACGTCCCCATACAGATTGGACGAGTAGTAAAGCTAGAAGTCGCTGGATGCAGGCCGCTTCCAATAGGTCATAGTTAAAATTCTCGTAGAAAGCTTGCTCAGTTGAAACTTCCTGGAGCTAAAAGCAGTTAAAATAAAACAAAAAGAAATGTTAATATTTTTTTATTCCAGAATATAAATTGCGAATCATAAATTATTATGTACATTTTATTTATACTAATTAAAGCAGAACCAAAGTTCTCTGATACATTTACATAATGGAGTTTCCAGCGCGTATTATATACGAAAATGTAAAGCTGAGTTACCGTCCGTATCGAAATGTTAGATATACATTTTCTCTTAATTACACTGACGTTGTCGGTTGTGTGCACAAATTTTACAAATAACTTCAAATAGCAGTTTAATTACACATGCTATAACTACGAATGAAAAAAAAGGAAAAGAATCAGATTTCTAAAACTTGATCGCGACTTTTAGAAGTATTACAACATCCAGAGTATACAATAGCCGGAGAAAATTTGTTTGCTAAAACTGAGATTGCGATTTTCCCAATTTAATATAAAAATCTAGTTGCATTGACCCAGCGTGGGATTGGCATATTTTTTTTACTCTTTAAATATTGGGTATATCAAGACTGCTACAGTAAACGCAGCCGGGTGGTTAGTTTTAGTGACTTCGGACACAATGTATGCATGTATGTACTCGTATGTGGCTATTGGGTGTATTCATTTTATTATTTAATGCACTAAAAACAAGACACACAACAAAACATTTTGCAAAAACAACAACAATTTTATTTTGTTATTTTTTTCCTATCGTCACATTTGGGTGGTATATAAATCGTTTTTTTGTAAAATAATAGTGTACCCCCTTTTATTTTAAAAGTCGCTATGATACGGTAGGGTTCCAATTATTATTTTAGCAAAGACTATGGATTTACCTCCCAAACAAATATCATTAATATTTGAAAAATCACAAAAAAAATCATTCTTTGCGTAATTCTTAGTTGCATTATGGTTGTAGTCACAAAAACTACCACCCGGCTTCGTTTTGGGTAACAGTATTGTTATACGCTGTATGATAAATAAAATTTTAAATATGGGTGGCTATATCGTATTGAGCGATTTCTTCCTGGTAATCTTTGGACTGCCTTGGTGGGCCACTTGTACCACGGTATTATTACAACGCTGAGGTCTAGGGTTTGAATCCCGGAGCGGGCAAAGTGATATTTGGTTTTTCTATTCGTTATTAGCGTGAAGACAGTCAGCGTCAATAACGGCCTGTGTCTGACTTCTGAACTGTGGGAGGGAACTTACAAGGCGAAACGTGGTTTTTCTGGTCCTTAGCCTACCCAGTATGGGAAAAGGCGTGATGTGTGTAAGTTTTGAAATTACGTTTGCAAAATTTAATTTTTTATACCGCTATCAACTAATTAATCCTTTCAAAATTACGCAGGTCGCTATACAAACTATCACGGGACACAAAGAATACACATTCATGAAGACTTGGCATACCGAATTTAAATATTTGCTAAACATTCTAAATGTTTATCGTACAAACCACGCGACATCTACAGGAAGTTGTTTTCCGAGAAACATAGATAGTTTTTATTGTTTAATGCTTTTAGATTTACAACTAAATTATCCTTATTGTGGCAAGAATTTTTATGACACTGTCAAGGGAAAATTACCTGAGCACAACAGTGGCTTATTTTTTATTGCAATGAATCGGGAGGCTAGCATGCCGTTCGCCTAATGGTAAGCGATGCGACCGCTCATGAACAGTAGCACAAAACGAAACAGATTGAATTAAAAAGCAATGCTTGGTATTCCACTGTGCTTGCCATCCTGAGACATAAGATGTTATGTCTCAATATGTCCAGTAGTTACTCTGGCTACAACATCTATCAAACCGAAACACAACAGTGCGTTCCAACTGTTGTTTGGCAGGAGAAATACAAGTTGCGGTAATACCCACCCAGGCAGCCTCTCACATATGAATGATCTCATAGAGAGATATGGATTTATTTCAATTTTTTTATCTCTATATTCAAATTTTGCTATTTTTTGTAGTGACAATAACCTGCGATCTTTATTTTCTTTCGTATAATTTTGAAAAAAAAAGGTGACGGAGAAATGCCTACTTTATTCTAATACAGATATACTTTATTGAATGAAATAATACATAAAATGTAGCAGTACCGAGAATTAATAATCCGTTTTTTTAATCCGCTCTATTTATTCCTATCGGACATTATTCTTTGAGGCTTCGTTGCAGTTTTTTTCTGGTAACAGATCCACCTAAAATAGACCCGCGTGAAGGAATACATAAATATATAATCCCCTTTTAGTTGTAAAGGAGATATGTAGCCAGAAATAAATACACCCAACAGTCACATACATAGTCCTTATCTCACATTATGATCAATTAAGTCTTGCGTCGTGTGTCTTTCTGGTCTCACAAACACCCAGACTCGAGTCAAATACTTGTGGGCCGCACAAACATTTCACTTGGTGCGGGGATCGAACCCGTGGCCTCTCGTTTCACAGCCAGCGTCTAATAACACGGAGGCTGTTGAAATAGTTCATAGATTGTTGTTTTTTATTAATATATAAATCCCGCAGATAAACAATTCGGTCGCCCAATGACAGTGTGATTTCAACCACTCGTAAACTTTTACATCAAGCGATCATATATACTCTGACGGATTCTCAAAATACAAGGGTAAAGGGAAGGCAAAACCGTTGGAGGAGGGAAGGGGTTTAAGGCCTTTGCAAAGAGTGTAAGTACCAGATTATTGTATATGAATTGATATGATGATGGAGAAACAGACATTAAAACAGCCGCCGCGGTACAGTTGCTTAGACGCCGAATGTGAAACGAGAGGGCGCGGCTTCGATTCCCGCATTAACAAGAATGTTTGTGTGATCCACAAATATTTGGGTCGGGTTTGGGTGTTTGTGAGACCGAAAGTCTCTCGTAGTCCTATATATCCAATGTGATACCCAAGACACGAGACTAATTGGATCTAATGTGGTGTCAGAAGTATGTGACTGTATGTGTTGGGTGTGTTTATAATAATAAATTATATATATATATATATATATATTCTGGCACGGTATGGTGTCTGCATTGAACCTAGTGGTAAATGCAAATGCCGTCAAGATAGAGTATCTAATTGTATCAAACGGCGATCACATGCTGTAGCAGAAGGACCCAGGGGAGGTTACTCTATACTCCGACACGAAATTCGAACGTTCGGACGTTGAATGTCAACATATAAGAAGTTTTCTCCTTCTAAAAATCAAAACTTTTCTCCATGAAACTTATCATTTACTTCGTACAATACATGTTTCAATCATTTAGTAAAGTATTTAGACATATTCGTACAGTTTTACATGTGATGTTCGAATATTAATTTTCGTGTCGTAGTACACAATAACACCCCAGGATCATAGAAGTTATTTATCTATATAAATTATACATGGCCCAAAACTTCAGAATCATATTTTCAGCTGTGAAGGAGTCCTGTGATTAGCCTCCAGCGAATATGGGCACACGGTAGTACGGTCGGTAGTACGGACTGCCTCGGTGGTGTAGTTGTACTAGGGTACGATTACAAAGCTGAGGTCTCGGGTTCGAATCCCGGGTTGGATAAGTCCCGGCAACATGATATTGGATTTTTCTATTCATTATTAGCCTAGATTCAGGAATTTGTGCCCGATATGGCGATAGCTTTGGCACCTATCACATCGTAGGACGGAACATACAGGGCGAAACGTGGGTGTCCTGGCACCTCTACCTACCCTTTCTGGAAAAAAGGCGTGAGTTTATGTATGTATGTGGTAGTACGGTAAAGTAAAATTTGAACACACAACCGAACCGCATCAAACACATAATTTATTACTACACAGAGCCTCGTGTTAATATATTAGTTAAATAATAGCTCTTAAAATAAATCTTCACAGAAGATATGTTTTAGTAAATTAATTAGAAGCCGAACAATTAGTACAATGTATACTCAGTCGTTTTTAGAACATTAGTTGTGATGGGTTTTGGAACATCGTCAAAAGAGTGAAATCTTATTGTATTTTTTATTAATCATTTAAATACAAAAAATAGGCCAAAACAAAACAGTTTGCTAACATATTCCCCTCTGTTTAACAAATATTGCGCACTGTATAATGCACGACTGGTTTTCGAGACATCGGCGAATATATCAAGATATATAAGTGGGACGAAATTATATTTTCTAGTCGGTAGAAACTTATTAAGTTATTTATAATAATTAATTAATAGAAGATGAAATTAATCAAGGCTTCAGTTTGTTGAACCATGGAGTAGTTGGTTAATATGCCTGGTGAGAAAAGAGATGCCGCATTATCGACGCATCAAGAAAACTTTGCATGATCCATATCTACGACATCGAAAACTGAAAAGTATCTAGTTTCTCATAACCACCCAAGAATTATATATTTCTGAGGTCAGTACTGTGGCTATTGAGAATATTTAATAATGATTCTTTCAACTTTAAGTCTTATATTTGTCAAAAGACTGCAAAGTCCGAGAAACATCAATAAATACACATTTATCTTGTAAGTTTGACCTCGTCAAGTCAGTTTAATAACTTGCGCGGAATTTCCACGGTCAAGTAATCGAAAATTTTGATAACATTTCTATAGATAGCACTGCAAAAGAGGATTATGTTGTGGGTCAGAGGTCACTTCGGATCTATTATTTAGGTATTGAGGTTCCTAAGCAAATATATTCACTTATATTATCATGATAAAATACGGAACCAGTAGACATTGTATGTATCAGTATCAGCCCATATACGTCCCACTGCAGAGCAAGGGCCTCCCCTTCAACCGAGAGTACGATTGAGAGTGGTTAAGCCGTATAGTCCAGCATGGTGGCCTAGTGCTGGTAATATAAATTCTTCCAAATCGCTATGGTTTTCATACATGATATGATGGGCTGTCTCCAAAGATATTTTTACCGTAAAATAAATAATCAAATCAAATATCTAGTATAGTACTTCACGATTGACAACAGACGCCCGCTGCCAATCCTAGAAGTATTTATGTCACTGACGATGTTCCAAAAAACCGATTCATGTTATTCACACTTATCAACTTATTATTAATATAATTACAACAATAAAATTTATTGACACAATTAAATATCTTATCACAAGAATATTTATAAATAGGTCTCATTCTAAGAAAACTGTTTCACAGTACAGTTCACTTGATACACATTTCATACGAAATTCTTAATGTTCAACAATTCTTATTAAAATGTTTTATTTCTGCTGCCTTTATCAAGTCGTGCACTTCCAACAATGCTTGAGTCGGAAAACATTGTTCTTTAAGAAAGTAAATTAATAACAATTTAGTTGCAAAAAATCAGAAGTTGCTGTGTCTATTTTATCAGAGGCGATAGCAAAGTTTTATTTTTTGTTCCTTTCGAGAGATTATATCACTTAACACTATAAATACAACAAACAAAAATGTATAAATATCACTAAAATTATATTACGTTTTTCTTACGAAAAACATATTAATTTTTAATGATTCAAATGAAAATTTTACCATCGCCCACCGATACCAGGACACAGTTCAAAGATTTTAAAATAATTAACGCAACTTCTAGATTTGAGCTCCACACGTATTTCTAAATATTGCATTGCAACAGATAATTAGTTCAATTTTTTAAAACGTCAGTTTTGTCTACACTTGTAAGACTCATCATAAAACAGTAGTTCATTTTAAACTATTGACGGACGATTTATACACAAAATATCCTTAACACTTTCTATAGCACCTTGCAACCAATTAATATTCGCACATTTCAACACTTATTATATCTTGCAACGATATCGTCACTTAATCAACACCTCTAACCGTATGAAATAGCAAAATCTATGCTAAACTTTGGAGGTAGCAGTCAACATAACGTAACTCGCTCTAGGGTTCTCTTCCTGCGCCGGTTCTTGTCTGAAACATCTATGACCTTCAAAATCCGGCGGTTTCTTCAGCATTCTCCTCACAAACCACACCAATCCGACAATAATTACCATCAGACCCAAAGCAACTCCTACCAATGCTGTATTTAGTGATTTAAATCCCGCTTTCATCTGCGAACCAAGAGGTTCTAGAAGTTGAGGAACCACGCAAATTAGACGCGTTTCATCGACCTTAAACTTCGACAATTTCGCGCAGACTTCGTAAGGTCCTCGTATAAAGCCCTCCATGGTTATCTGCAGACTCGATTGGCACGGCGTGTCCTTCTGCGCGACTAAAGACCCGTGCGACAGTACGGCCAGTACCACATAACAGTTATGGGTAATTTGGTTTTTGGTGTCGATGGAAAGTCTTTGTGATCGTGGTACAGGGTTTTGCGGGCGAGGGAACCCCATTATGGATATGAGGACTGTGAGAACTCCGTCACTCGTCACGTTTGAACGTACTTCTGAGACCCTGGAACAAAAATTATGATGAAATATATTTATAGCTAAAAAACATACAGTCGAATTGAGAACCTCCTTCTTTTTTTGAAGTCAGTTAAAAATCTTGTTTGATTTTCGTTGATCTGGCATATCCTACATTTAATTGTAAATATTCGTACTGTTCATTGAATATAAAACCTAATAAAGCATGCCCTTAAAGTGTAAAAGTATAGATTATATATTTCTCTATAAACGATATTCAAATAAAATATATTGCGAAACCACCGAAATTAGTTGCAAAATTGAATCATCAATTTATTATAATATTCATTGAAACTACTACCATAAGAAGTGGATATAAACATTGGTTTTTTGAATGTTTACCTCGGGTCAGTGATACATGATCTTGTTAGTGACTGCAATAATGTGAATAACTTATTCTTATTCCCAACACACCCGAGATATCTTTTACTATTTAAAGCCATTTGTTTATTCACACTGAACTATAACAATGAGTGAAAACATCGTACAATAACCCGCAAAATACAGAAAAAAATATATCTTTCGAAAAAATATCTATATTAATTGAAATCCACGAATTTCTAGTCCCAAACTTAACTAGACTTATATGATGAAATATTGCCTAAAGCTTCTTAATCATAGTCAAAACCCAGTCCTTGTATTAATTAAGTAATATCTTCGTCCAGATGAAAACGACTTCCAAGATAAAAATTCCGGTATAAAAAGTAAATATAGCCTATAGCCTTCTCTAATCATTGGAATATCCAACACAAAAACAATTTTTCAATTCAAGTCAGTATTTCCTGAGATTAGCACGTCCGAATAAACAAAATCTTCAGCTTTATTTATTAATAGCGCTCCGGCCGGACTCTGCCCGGTTGCAGATACACTTTTCAAAATTGCAGCCAAAATGTTCAATTACGACCAATCGCGCCATAAAAAACGAATATAATTTCCTCATATTTGGTAGATTGTTCACTACTGCCTCCTATAGGTCATAGCGTAATGATAAATATAGTCTATAGCATTCCTCGATAAATGACCTATCTAACTCATAATTTTACAACTCGAACCAGTACTTCCTGAGATAAGCACGCCCAAACAAACTCTTCAGCTATAGATTTTAATGTTTTATAATTCTCTCCACCATTCACCCACTCATCCATCGCTTTACCGTAATGTGTCCACGACTGGCGCTGTAGTGACGAGTACCGGGACAGCCGTCGCGAAGGGAGCCCGCTGCCGCACGATCTGAGGACTGCCACAACCAAGCACGAGGGATAGAAGCGCCTCGGAGCTGTCCATCTCTTCCAGAGCTATGCAGAACCTGATGAGAGATACCTGGGGTTATTTCTAGAATACGAATCTCCCGAACAATTAAACACATAACAGGCAAACAGTTTTTTTTTTTGTGACGTCGGCAATTTTAAAATTTATCTAAATATTACAAAATGCGCAATAGAATTCGAGAGTTATTTCAAAATGTCTGTAGTCGGATCTGACACGATATAATATTATGGGTAATAAGATATTGTATCGTAGACTAATAAAAACGATGTATACGACTATGTGTGTGACAACTGGGTGTATTTATTTGTGTGTATTATTTGTTTTATTCTTTTTTTTTACACCAAATAAATCCTAAACTAAAGATTAATTAACATAAGAGTACAAATGGTGGTTGTATCGCTCGAGGCAATATCGTACCGACTACCATGGGAGGACATAAATAAGGAAAAAAAAGAGAAAGTAGTCAAGAGTGAACTTTAAGGATAAATGCTTGAATGATAGAAATAATAAAAATAATTTGTTCCGTTATTAGTTCATTACTACTTATTTTTACTGGAGACTATAATAAAATTCTTCAAATAAGTATAAGAACGCAATCACTAATTAATTCGTGTATAAAATAAAACTATTATCATACTATTTACACGTGATAACATTCCATAATAATGAAAGAACAAAACTACATTGGGAATGAAAGCCGGGTCTGGCCGCAAAACGTGCTCTTCCTGTCATTAAAGGAATTAAGAATTTAGCCGCTAGAGGAATGTTTATCAATGTCCAAGTAAATTGTCCTTAGCGTATTTTACGAGCATTGTTCAAAGGATAGAAAGTTTTTAATTTCTATTCAAATGGCTTAACTTTAAAAAGTACATCATCGTCATTACACAAAAATGCCATTACATATTTAAATTAAAATGTCGTTCAAATTTAGGTTTTCAGTTTCTATTTAACATAAAACAGCCATGATTATCAATGGTAGATATAGATTATAAGCACACTACACACCAAAGTCGCCTACCCGACGACACAGCCCGCCGTCATAACACATTGACCTGTAAAAAAATCATTATGTCGGCGACAAGCGCCGGATGTGTTGCTCGCCGACAAGTTGGCGGCTTGTGCTCAGTTGCCCAACGACACTAAACAACGTCATAAAAATGTACACGTAATATCATGCCTATTGTCTTGGGAGTTGTATGGGGCTGCCGTCTGATGCCGTCTGAGGCATTTGCGGTTATCATCAGATGCAGTGCAGTCATTATGCCGTGCCAATATAAACAATATAGATATAAATTAATTTTTCATCTTTTTAAATTCCCGACGTTTAGATTAATTTGCAGCTTATTAAATATTATCAACTCACGTATACTGATCCGTGGGGTCAATCTTCAGTCCTCTAAGCACTACATTGGCAGGCGCGGCTCGATGACAGGCCACGTGCTTGGCTATACCGCCGGCTCGCGAGACAGTCACTCCCGTACATCTGTGGCGATGAGTCGATGGCGGCTCCACGACCCAGGATAGGTGGACTTCTTCGTCATCAAACCAGGCGTCTAGGAGACGGACCTGGGAAGATTACTTTGATGAGTAACTGAGTTCGTCGAAGTCTGAGGCTGTCAGTAAGGTGATAAAAAAATCGCTTAGTTAATTTTTCGGTATAAACAAAAAAGTTAAGAAACAATGTTATACATATAACGTACCAATGCGTATAGGAAGAATATATTCTAAATCATACCCTTTATAACTAAACTTATACGTCTCATAAGATATTATTTTAATTACTGTATTTTCATTGATTGTAAAAAGGTGTAAAAAACCCTGACAAAGCTAATACGTTTTAAATGGACGTATCTCATCTATGAATTAACTGATTTTATTACAAAACAATCTCTTTTGTCAAAATTTCATTGTAGTTTGGAAGAGGTTAGCAACTGCCACAGACTATAGGCCTTATTCATACACTTTATAAACCTATTTTAGCTGTGGTTTTTTTGTCCCTTTTGAACAACTTTCAAAATCAAGTTGAGCGAAGAAAACAAAATATTCGAAAGCTTAAACAGGTTTATAAACTATCTACAACCAAGGCTGTTAATCTATCCCAGCAAATATATATTTTTATGAACAATTGTAATAAAGTGTCGATGTAAGCATAAAAAACAACATGATTATCCTTGTCGAAATTCTTGGCATACATTGGTATGTCGTAATAAACAAAACGCTTCGTTTATTTTTTCCAAGTGCCGATGCTTATGAGACAAATTGATTGCTCAGACAATAGTATTTTCAGCTAGTTTAGTGCCGATATACAGCGATTTCTCGGTTTCTTATGATACAATTGGATTTCTTAACCGCCTCTTCAGTATAGACTGTCTACTCATCTTACTTTAGTTTTGGATCCAACATTCGGAGTATGTTGGCTGATTTGTATTGTAGTTTATGAAGTATATTGGGTTAAATAATTACACGTTTGGTTGTAACCTTCAAATAAAATCGATAAACCCTTGGATGATCACCATTTTTGTATTGCCACATGAAATGATAAAAGCGGAACAGAACAATGCATTTATACTGCTGTTTGGGAAAATAGACATTGCGATAGTTTCTATCCAGGCAGACTCTCACTTATGTGAGACCTACCCACAGCCAAATTCACATTAGATACAAAAAAATACAATAAACCTCATATTTTACAGTCCAAAAAATATCGGATGTGCGATTAATAAAAATAAATTAGAAAACAAAACTATATAGGTAATTTTGCCGGTGGATTAGCTTTTATACATAAATCTAGTGCTAATTTCATCTACAAAAACCTGAAAATTTAATAATTCTGATCTAATCATTTTGCTCCGTAATATTTTCCCAAATGCCAAACAAAAAACGTATTTCAATAATACTCATCACGTATTATACTACAGGAGGATACAAAAACATATTTAAAAAATAATAAAATTAACTTTAACCTTACCTTAGAACTAGAAATCGGCAAATCCTCCTCCGAAGGCATTTCCAGTTCCTCATCATACATATCATCATCCAATCCATCAGGTTTCTCCACATACGTTTCATCATTACCATCAACGGCATTCTCTCTAGCATAATCATTGATTTTGACATCAGTATGCTCGTATTCATCGCACAGTTTGCTCTTAGACAATCTGGATATAAGGGCCCCTTCTAAATGAGGTGGTGTGGTGCATACAGCAGCAGACTTATCTATTTGAGATAAGTTGTTCGCTTCTCGGAGCCAGCGCGCGAAACCGGCCATTAGGCAGTCGCAATTAAGTGGATTATCTGCGAAAGAGGATATATCGTTTGGTAATTATGGACGGTTAGTGCGTTTTGCTTTTGTTCAGATTGTTGTTTTGTGTGTGATAAGAAGTTTATTGATTTATTGATATTATTATATTTTTTAAATAGTTATTGGTATATAGGTCGAGTCTAGTAAAAATAACTTTATATTTATTTATTTACTTCTTATTGTATACAAAAAAAATGTCATAATAATATACAGAAATAGCATAAAACATTACATGCGTAATATACATAAATACACATGTATATTATAACTAATAACTATAATATAACTATAGACTATGAAATTGTCATCTTTAATCATCAGTGATCCATTTCTGCGTAATGCCTCGTCAAATTATCTTCATACATGTCGGTTTTGTGCGAATGATGTAAAAGTTATAAATGTACACCCTGTCCAATACAAAATCGACTAAAATACGCACAGCTTATACAACTTTCATAACAATTCTCGGAAATAGATAATCCCCCGAAAATATTGAATTTATTTACGTTGCTATCGGTTTTGGAATATTTTGAACAAGTATAAAAACCGCCAATGTTAAATAAAAGGATCAAGGCTGTTCTAAAAACAAACAATTCGTACAAAATATTCAATCATTCTAGAACATGAAACAAAACGATAAACTTATTATTATAACACTAAGGCCCAAATTTTCAAGCGTCTGATAAAATATATCTATCGAGTTATTTGTAAAACGATATATAACTGACAAAATTAGACAGTATATTAACACAAGCATATTTTCTGATTTGCTCATGTTGTTTAATATTCGACTAACAAATATCATGATCATCTCAGCCACAGGAATTCCACTGCTGAACATAGGCCTCCCCGAGGATCTCCACATCGACTTGTTGGAAGCGGTAATAAATATACCAATTGAAAAATTGGCCCTAAAAGTAACAACAATTAGACGTGTGAAAAATATCAAAAAAATACTTGTAAAAGGAAAATTCGTACTGAATAGTAATAAAAGGTGTCAGGGGCCTGTACCGTGAATATTTCACACAAAACCCCCCATAAAATAGGCGCACAATGGCAGAAATAGTTAAAAGTCATGCAACAATAACGGGCTGCCGTTTGGGCGGCCGAACAAAGAGGCCACAACGTCACCCCGGTGAAAATGTCGAGCATCGACAAATATCTTGCGGGGACACACTGCTATATAGAATGGACAGCAAGGAATAACATATTTACTTTTACATACAAAATGACAAAATATAATATAAAAGAAAGTTGGGAATTACAAGCTTCCATATATAACAGCCTCCGTGGCGCAGATGGTTAGACGCCGCCTGTGAAACGAGAGGCCGCGGGTTCGATCCCCGCACCGAGAGAAATGTTTGTGTGGCCCACAAATATTTCTTCCGGGTCTGGGTGTTTGTGAGACCGAAAAGTCTCTCGTAGTTCCTGATACCCACGACACAAGACTTAGTGTGGGGTCAGGACTATGTATGTGACTGTTGGGTGTTATTTATTTATTTATTTATTTATAAGTTAACATTAACGATGAACGCAATTCCTTGACTGAAACAAAAAAATCAAAAGAAACAATAAAAATTAAACAAATATATAATGCCAAGGATTCGATCAGGAAAGGATCTTGACTCTATAGTATTAAAAAAAGAGAAACAACAAAATTTACAATCAAAAATACTAATAATATACCCACAAAAGTCACACACATATTCCTGTTCTCTCTCCTGATCCCACACCATGATAAGAGTCTTGTGTCGTGGTTTTTAGAAACAATGAGATATTTTTTGGTCTTGTAAATTATTCAAACATTTACCTCTGTGCGGGAATCGAACCCGCAGTCTTAACTTTCATAACCGATGACAATCCAATTGCATTTTGGGGGCTGTCAAGATTTTAAAAAAATCTTCTAAATCTGCACAGCATCAATCTGTCTTCTACAGTCAGCAGGGTATTTTTACTTATCATCAGATATAGTGCTGTCAATATGCCTTATAATTTTAAACAAAATCTTCGTAGTATGTAACCCTCCTCATTATGTTTTCCTTCTCCATAAAAGGGAATGACAATTGACTATCAACCCACGTTCACTGGTAAAATTAGAATTGTGCCTACGGTTTTAAAACCGCGAGTATTACTGTAAATATTTTTTATTGTTTGGGCGCTGGCCGTGAAACGATAGGCCGTGGGTTCGAGCCCCGCACCGAGAGAAAATATTGTGTGATTCAAATGTATTAGTTCTGCGTTCGTGAGACCAAAAGGACTCCCTTAGTTCCTGATACCCACGACTCAAGACTATATGTTAGTGTGGGGTCAGGATTATCTATGTGACCGTTGGGTGTATTCATTTACTATCAATACATTTATATCAATTTTAAATTTAGGACTCAACTAGAAAATATATGACTTTTTTACTGGTTGTAGGTCTCTCATATGTGAGAGGCCATCTGGGTGGGTACCACCGCAGTGTCTATTTCTCCCGTCAAACAGCAGTGTAAACGCACTGTTGTGTTTCGGGTTGAAGGGCATTGTAGCCAGAGTAACTACTGGACATATTGAGACTTAACATCTTATGTCTCAGGATGGCGAGCGCAGTGGAATGCCAAGCATTGCTTTATAATTCAAGGTGTTGTTTGGTTTTGCTACTGTTCATGAGCGGTTGTATCGCTTACCATCAGGCGAACGGCATGCTCGTCTCGCCATTCATAGCAATAAAAAAAAAAAAAAAAAAACTTCACATCCTCCCCATCCGTATGTGCGCACAAAGCGCGTATCATCGTATCGCTATTACCTTCAATAGTGAATCGTCCAAGGTTCTTGTGCTGTGCGAGGGCGCCGTCATCGATCATCGACACGTCGTTATCGTGAAGAAACAACTCTGTCAGACTCCGCAGTGATTTCAGAGGCTCCGCCGATAGAGATCGCAGGAAATTGTGCGATAGATCTAAATGTATTAGGTTTGTGAGTTGGGCTAATGACGCTCCTGAAATTAAAGAGTAATTTTAGTGATATTCTTGATTCAGAAAACAAATGAATAAAAGTGTCTGCTTCGGTTGTCTACCCACTACAATACTGCATACCAAAACGGTGGTATTAACATAAGTATCACAAAAAGGATTCTTTGCATCGATTTATTGAAAGTCGACGACCAATTCAATAGTCCATGAATATATATTTTTTACCATTACATTCACTGCACGCTCATTGTAGTTAGTAAACAGAGCACCGAATTTAATGGATACTTTTACTAATGGTGATAGGTGTCTCACGAGTTAGATGCCGCCTGGGTAGTTGCCGCCACAGTGTCTATTTCTTACACCAAACAGCAGTGTAAATGCACTGTTGCGTTTCGGTTTGAAGAACATTGTAACCAGAGTAACTACTAGACATATTGACACGTCTTAAGATCTTACGCCTCGGGATTGCGAGCGAAGTGGAATGCCAAGCTTTGCTTTGTGATTCAAGGCGTTGTTTAGTTTTCCTACTGTTCATGAGCAATTGTATTACTTACCATCAGGCGAACGGCATGCTCATCTCGCCACTCATTCCAATAAGAAAAACTCTTTTCATCATTTGCGTAGCTATTTTAATGTTCTAACAAAATAGGACTATAAAATGATTACTTAAGATCGACTTTCAGAACAGCAAAGTCCGCATAACCCATCATACAGCAGCCCCACTAACTACAACCTATTTGTTATAGCTTGTAGTCTACTTACCAGATACAGCGACTATCTCGTTGTGTGATAAGTCCAAACTCGTCAGATTAGCTAAATGCTTGAATGCATAATCTTCGAGTACATCGATTTGGTTGTTGTGAAGATTTAGGTTCGTCAAGTTTGTTAAGCCTGCAATGGATGTTGAAATTAATTTATATATCCAAAGAGTCAGCGAATATCGTACTACGTTGTATTTTATCTGTTTAAGCAATACATATTTGATCATTAAAATTTAGCTCCAATTTTTTTTTGATGTAATTATTTTATTTTAAAAAAAATATATTTTAAACTTTTTGTGTAATAATTACGAATTTTATAACAAGGCTTGTGGATACCTGTGTTTATACTAAAACACACAATGCTAAACGCTCAAGGCCGTATCTGTATCAGCCCATATACGTCCCACTGCAGGGCACGGGCCTACTCTACAATCGAGAGTACGATTGAGAGTGGTTAGGCCATATAGTCCACCACGCTGGCCTAGTGCGGGTTGGCCTTATACAACCAAATTAATAAAATAAATAGGTTTATAAATGGTCTTTGAATAAGCCCATCAGTACCTAGTAACTGCCTTAATCTATCTTCTAAGTTTTTGGAACTATGTATAACGCACCTGATAAAGCCCCCCGTCGTATGCTGGCAAAAGTATTATCAGATAGCTGCAGAGTTGACAGATGAATCAATGTCGGTACTGTTGTCGGTCCCAGAGGCCCTTCAAGGGCATTACTAGACAGATCTAAATCCCTTAACATGTGGGCTTCCTGCGAAATGAAAATTGATTAGAGCTAATGAATAATTAAAATTAATACATCCAACAGTCACATACATAGTCATAGTCGAACAAATAGTAATGAACTAATTACAGATTAAATAAATAAATAATATACCTAAATAAATACACCTAACAGTCACATACATATTCCTGACCCCACACTACGATCGAGTCTTGTGTCGTGGATATCAAGAACTACGAGAGACTTTTCGGTCTCATAAACACCCAGACCCGAAACAAGGCTTGTGGTTCACACCAATATTTGTCTCGGTGCGGGGATCGAACCCGCGGCCTCTCGTTTTACAGCTGGCGTCTAACCAACTGCGCCACGGAGACGGTCAAATCAATCATATCAAAATATTCTTTATTCAAATAGTCTTTCACAAGATCTTTTGAATCGTTAATTTCTGTTACCACCGCTTCGGAATGTGTTAGAGCTGTGAAGAAAAACTGCGCAAGAAACTCCCTCAGCAACACGAACTGTCTTTTTTTATAGCCATTTCAAATATTATACCTCTTTGTTCCACAAAAATACAATTAAGCTTATACAGGTGATTTACATATGGTATTTCATTTAACGCACATGCTTCTCATCACCCCTATTGATAATGTTATAAAGAAAGAAAAAACATGGTTAAAGGTCGTCTGGTAGATAATGCCTAGAGCATTAACTTTTATGAAACAAATATGAAAATTTCAAATAAATAAATAAATTTTACACAACAACAGCATTGAAATTTTACAAAACATTAGTAAAGTAATTTTAACACAAACTATACAATAATCCATGTACACACAATATGAATAAATACACGAACACCAAACAAAATAATCATCAAAGTTTTAATAAAGTTATACACACATAGTAATAACACAAATATAATCTCAGTTACAGCACCAATCTAAAATGTTCGAAGACTCAAATTTTGCCTGAAGATCGGTTCGCTTAATGAAAAGATATTCAAGGTTGTCTCGACGTGTTACTTGGAAAAGGGATAACTTTCATACAGTATCAATTAGTAGACAAGTGTAGGGTTTTGAGTTAATGACCGATTTTAAAGGTATTGTTAACGAAAATGTGTTGTAAAGTTAAACTAAATTACGTGTTTGACTTTGAAAATCTTAACGACCGACTGGACTTTTAGCTTATGAAAGAACATAATATTTTTTGTGTTTATAAGTGTATGTATATGTATAGATAATATTATTTATGATTTTCTATTTTGTGACATTTTATATCTTTGTTTTTACACTGCCCTTTCTTTCTCCTTTTTTTTTGTATCGATTCAAAGGTTATTTAATAGAGATTGCTTAATAAGGGATAACACTGCCCTTTTGTATTTTTATGATTTACATTGCATTGTTTTTTTTTATTTGTTTTTTTTTTGTTTGACAGCCTCCGTGGCGCAGTTGGTTAGACGCCGCCTGTGAAACGAGAGGCCGCGGGTTCGATCCCCGCACCGAGAGAAATGTTTGTGCGGACCACAAATATTTCTTCCGGGTCTGGGTGTTTGTGAGACCGAAAAGTCTCTCGTAGTTTCCTGATACCCACGACACAAGACTCGATCTTAGTGTGGGGTCAGGACTAAGTATGTGACTGTTGGGTGTTATTTATTTATTTATTTATTTATTTTTTCGCTTGTGTACAATAAAGATTTAATAAATGAAATAAATAAATTGTTATGATAAAGCAATATTATGAATTATTAGGCTTTGGCCTCGAAAAATGTCGGTAGGATCCCCCTAACGGACACTACACTTAATATGCAATGAATCTGTAATTTTATTTTATATGGCAACTGTCTTGAACTCGCTTAGTATTCTAAACCGAATGTCAATTGTCAAACTAAACTTCCCTCTTATCGAAAACGATTGAGTTTTAGTTTATTTCCTGTATATAAATTCAATAAGAATGTTAATCTATTTTACCTACGTAGGGCTGAACAAAAGAACACGTTGCGTGGTAAAAAAATAAAAAATATAGGACACAAGGAAGCTCTAAAATGGTCGTGATCTGCCCTGTAAAGACATTCCAGGAACTTGCCTTCCACCTAACCAGCAGAATCCTGATAAACGTCATAATCTAACTATTCATTCATAAAATTCTAATTACAACCACCTACGTTCATTCATGCCAATATAAAGACTGCAAAAATAAGTGTAAGATTAATTAAAATATCCGTAGGGCTTCGAAGCTTACCTTCAGTGAAGCCAAAGCAGGCACCTTCAATAAATTGCCTCGGAGCCTCAGTACAGCTAATTTAACTAAAGGTTTGAAGGCGTCCGGTGATATTTCCGTTAACTGGTTGTCACTTATGTCCAAGTATGTTAGGTTTCGTATGCCCTGCAATAGAAATTAATATTATCACTTCGAAATAAAAAGACTCACTCTGTCCTTTTCCTTTATGGCCTCTCTCGGTTTCCTTCTTAAAAGAAGTCCTCTGCTGAACATAAACCTCTAGCAAGGATGTCCATAGAGACTTGTCAAAAACGGAGATCAGGCACACCAAATTCAATGTTGAATATAAAGTCTCTCAAACATCACAACCTGTTGAAATAGACAAATCAACGACATTACGAAGCTTATCTCTCAAGTCATCCATCCACGTTGGAATTCAACTGTGCCAACAAGCACATGGACTCAACTTAATGACATTTCTACCCATAGGACATCAGATTTTGCACATTATGTCTATCAATTGCTACTGCAACTTCAGTAATTATTTTTGATACATTTTGTTACAGATGAAACACAACCTAGTTTAACTAAGAGACATTCCAATTATCGATTTTTGAATGATAGGATTTGGACTTTTACGGGTGGTATAATCTTAGACTTTTCTATTTGTTACATCTTGCCATCATCAATCACTTTAAATACAATGCTTCAGTAGAATGCCTAGCACTGCTTTGTAATTCAAGGTGTTCTTTGATTTTCCTACTGTTCATGAGCGGTCGTATCGCTTACTTTCAGGCAAACGGTATGCTCCACTTGCCATACTGTATCAGCCCATATACGTCCCACTGCAGGGCACGGGCCTACTCTACAATCAAAGGTACGATCGAGAGTGGTTAGGCCATATAGTCCACCACGCTGGCCTAGTGCGGGTTGGCGGACTTACATACCATAGAAACTCTTATGAACCGCTATGGTATGCAGGTTTCCTCACGATGTTTTCCTTCACCGTTTTAGTGCGTGGTGATTGACTATCAATACACACATGACTCCGAAAAGTCAGAGGTGTGCCCTGGGATTTGAACCCGCGACTACCGTGAACATGTTGGCAGCCGCGTCTGGTCCGTTTACCAACAGGCCACCACGCACTTATTAAAAACATGCTAAATATAGGCCCTGCCCAAGGATTTCTAGGTTGACTTGTTGTAGGTCCTCACGATTATTAGATGGTCAGTTCACTTTTTTATCTGTATCTGTATCAGCCCATATACGTCCCACTGTAGGACACGGGCCTCCTCTTCAATCGAGAATACTATTGAGAGTGGTTAGGCCATATAGGCCATATAGTCACTTTTTTATAGCAGTCAAATACCTAAGTATGTAGTCTGTATCTAGCGGATTTTAACAATCTGTATCTATGATTTTTCACATCACCTTAAATGAATTAGGATCCAAAGTATGAATCTTGTTGTTTGACAAGTCGAGGCGGTCGAGGTTCCAGAGGCGTGTTAGAGCTTCCGTCGGCACTGACGGCAATTGATTATTCGGCAGCCCTGCGAGAGACAGATGAAATATCAAATAACCTTAAACCCCTGTTTAAGGATATTTGATATATACAATTTTTGATGTATACTTGAAACGATAAATATTTTATTTTATTTTAAATAAGGCACATCATCAGTACACAGATCAAATACATATAACAAAAAATTATCTTCATAGGGGGTTAGTTCCAATAT
The DNA here is from genome assembly GCA_030180105.1 of Hyles lineata. Classification (NCBI taxonomy): domain Eukaryota; kingdom Metazoa; phylum Arthropoda; class Insecta; order Lepidoptera; family Sphingidae; genus Hyles; species Hyles lineata. Next base: position 3,891,451 of record JARJEE010000029.1, read on the forward strand.
GTAAACAAAATATATAAGAAAAGAAATAAGCAAGCAAGAGATGACCATAATTCGGTGAGTAATTTATTTCGATTCCACTGCTCTCATCATCAGACTGAATTTTAGTCACACTACTTATATATAAAATAAAACACAAATTAATATTCCATCTAAAACTCCAGTAACATAATCTCTTCGCCACCCTTATATTAGCGTTTAGCAATTATTAAAACAGCATTTAAAACTTCCAACATTTGCTTTGTAAGAAAATATCCTGTATTTAATTTGAAGACAGCTATGTTGACAAATAAACAGTTTGCAGTAATTAACAGAATGCGGTGAACTGGAGTCGCCAAACCGCACTGTCGCTTCGTTATGAAAGTCGGTCCGTCTTTGGGGAAATTATTTAATGCTTCAAAATGTAATTATTAGAACCGCAATTTATTGCATTGTAAAATTCATTTAATTATTTAGATCGTATTGGATTTTCTTTATCCGGTTTATTTCTGGTGTAGTCAGCTTTGAAGCTGCATTAATACAGATACAATAAAATACTTTAAGCGCAAAATTCTAGCTTTTGTCACTCAATGAAACAGTTTTTTTTTAACAATATCTTCCCGTTTTGTTAATATCCCCGATGTAGCATGATAGAATGCATGGAAACGTCTACGGGACTTTTGGCGTTAGGGTATTTTTTACGTGAGAAAACTTCTTACACACTGACGTCCTCAATTCTTCCAGTGTTACTCATCTATGTCACCTCCTTAAAAGAGTATCAAGACAGAGGTCTGAACAAAATTATATGATCCAATTCCATGCCAGAGGTCTAAATAACCCTATAAATCTATCTGTCTATGTCTGTCTATATCTATGCCAGCTTGACTGTAAAATGTGATAAAACTATAAAATGAAATATCTTCTAGTATTGCTCACCTAAAGCCATCAGTGTAGGCGAAAGGCTGTTAAAAGCTCCTTGCTGGACCCTCCTGATATCCCCTGAGGATACCACTAGCCCATGCAGCGCAACTCCAGCCAGCTCCTGCACAGACCCTGCCGATAGCACGGACACTCCTCGCAGTGAGCAGTCTAGAAGTGATACTGCTGTATTCTTATTCCTAGCTCTTTGTTCCCGAAGGTGGCGGCCGATTATCTGAAAAGAGAGGAGAGATTAGTTCTGATGAATAGTTTGCTAAGATTCTGGACTCGTGCGGACAAGTATAGCTGGTACTGGATTTAATGCAAACTGGTGGTAGGTCTAGCACAATGTCATGCTGGACTGACGGCCGGTGAAACTGGCATAAACCTGCTAGTACCAGAAGTGGTATGCCACGGCTGGGGCATTATTCTAAAGACCCCTCTCCACGAACCTGGAGTAGATAAACCAGCCTTTATCTATCCAAAAAAGTAAAAAGATTGCAAGCTCCTCGTGTATGAGATGCAGTGAGGATTTTCATCGCTTTACCTATTTCTACCAACAGGCAGCAAACTAAGTGCTGGTGGATTTTTGTTAGAAGGACGTCATAGCCAGTTATAACTGGACATTAGGTGACTTACGAGTACTAACGAACGCCTTTTGGTAGCAAGTGCTTTGCAATACCATGCGGAGTTGTTTAGCTTGGAAAAAAGAGTCTGTTTTAGTGGGGGCGCTAAGATCGAATTTAGTGTTAATATGGCAACCCGGTATACAATGACGGAAAATGTTTGAATAATTGTTATTTTAATTAATTGTTGTAAATAGTGTCTTTGTTTATTTGAAATCACAAAACAACCAAAAACGTACAAAAATATATAGAAATACTTAGATATAAAGTTATTCAACGAACCCAATGACATTTTTTATAGTGTTGCCATAATTTTTTTTTTTATGCCAATCGTCACCATATTGCACTCTTTTTTGTCAAGTTACATATGGTATGTGTGTTTTATATATATATTTCTATGGTCGTGAGTGATATTGCTGTTGTTTCTAGGCAGGCGCTTACTATCACGCGAATAAAATACTCATCTCGTCACTTTATTATGAAACATAATTTATTGTATGATATATTGAACTACCAAGACAATTTTTGAAAATATCTTCTCACCTTGCTGTCTTCCAAATACAGGCCAAGTTAGAGGAAGCGTTTATTTAGAATTCGTATGACTACAGATAATAATGAAAAATATTAACTTTATAGATCTATTTTCTTACTTTCTTTCTTCTAATATCAAATTATATATTTATTTATTTTTATTGCTGAGAATGGCAAGACGAACATACCTTTCGCCTGATGGTAAGCATAACGACCGGTCATGAAAAGTGGCAAAACCACCTTGAATTGGCACCTTATATTACAAAGCAATGATCGTGAGACATAAGATATTAAGTCTCAATATGTCCAATAGTTGTCCTGGCTACAATGTCCGTCACACTGAAACACAACAGTGCATTCACACTGCTGTTTGGCGGGAGAAATAGACATTGCGGTGGCACCTACAGGCGGCCTCTCACAAACTAGAGACCTGCCACCAGTAAAATTACAACTACTATGCTTAACTAAAACTATTGACGCCCTCAACTGCCCTCAAAGCTACAACAAACTTTAACCTCTATACAGATTGACAGTCAATTTGTAGAATAACAATAGGAAACTGAACAATGTTGTTACGTTTGATCGCCAGTTAAAATCTGATTTCAAGTTTAGTTTCAATTGCAATAGTTTGCGAGCTAAATATTCCGTTGAATTGTGTTAAACTTAATTATTTGATAAGATTTCTGAGATGGTCTGGGATTTATAAAGTCAAATACGTTTTAGTGAATAGGCTATTATTTTCTTTTATTGTACTTTATGTATAGCTGAAATATTGGTAAAACTTTAGTTTATCTGTCCAAGATATCAGGGTTGGAAGGGGTGGGGGTGGAGGGGGAAGGTGTCCCATGTCCCCTGGTACCATTCCCATGAAAAGGTGACGCACCATTCCCGAGAAAAACCAATTTAAGTAACCTAACCTCAAAACACTTGTTTTCAAAACAAACTTGCTTCTGCAACGTCTCCGGCGCTGCGGGAAGTGCAGCCCCTTCGCCCTGCGTAACAAAGGATAGGCATCCACGCTCGCCTCCGCAGCTTCGGCTTGCTGGTCGCCTCCGGCGACCAGCCTCAGCCGCTACGGCTCGCACGGTTGCCTATCCTTCGTTACAGCGGGCGGGGGCTGCTCTCCCTCCGCGCCTCCGGCTTTTTATAAACACTCTAGGGGTGGTATCCAAAAGTCTACGTGAAGTCGGGGTGCCCTAAGCCGGTTTTGAGACAAAGTCGACCTATTTTTCCCACAAAGTGGGTACACTAACTACCATCGGAACATGATTTCCAAGTTGTTTAAAAAACAAATAAAACAACAAACATCCGTTTTACCTAATGTGATTTGAGGTTAGAAAATATTTTCATTAATTTCTCGAAAATTATACACCACCTTTTAATAAGAGTGGTACTGTTGTAATCAGGGACTCAATCCCTACCACCTGTGATCACTTTCGCCGCTCTTTTCGTGGCCAAATAAACTAAAGTCTAAACTAAAGTTAGGTTACATTAATTGGTTTTTCTCCGGAATGGTGCGTCACCTTTTCATGGGAGTGGTACCAGGGGACATGGGACACCTTCCCCCTCCCCCCCCCCACTCCCTCCCAACCCTGATATCTTGGACAGATAAACTAAAGTCCATCCGAAATATTTTTAATTTAATGCAACAAAATGTGTTTTGCAAAGACTTTTATGTACCTTGGAAGATATATTACATTAACTTTGTGATTCATTTTGCTAGGGGTTAAAGACAAGTTAGACATTCCCGGAGACTTGCCGAGCTTCAATGCTCGGTGTCATTACATTGCGTACCACTGTTGATCCTGGCTTACAGGAAGTGTAGTGGTGGGTGTGAGGGCGGGACAGTCCCTATCAATGAACACATTTTTAATTGTATATTTGCAATTTTACGCAATAAAGGAATTTAATCCAGAACCCCACAGTCCACAATACCCCATTTCACTAGACGTTGCCTATCAAACAGCTCACTGTTTTAAAAGTTAATTACAGTTTTTACGTAGCGTTGTGAATATTAATGTTGCTTCTAAGTGATGTTCTAAGTAGAAAGAAAATGTTTTAATTACACGGTAATTAAAATATGCTTTATGCATTATTAATAACGTTATTAAGTTAAGGCGACGCAAGTCCGTTGCATGTTTTAAATAAATACACATGTAGACCTGACCCCATACTATGCATGTCTTGTATCGCAAATGTCAGAAAACAGGACATTTTTCTGTCACAATACTCAGGCGCGACCAATTTAAATAAAATCATACTTGTAGTGTTTGTATCAATCAAAGATAGGAATGCTTGTAGAAGTCATCTCTATTTCTGCCGCAGAATAGTGTAAATGCACTATTGTGTTTCGGTTTGAGGGATATTGCAGCCAGAGTAACTATTGGACTTATTGAGACTTAACATCTTATGTCTGAGGATGGCAAGCGCAGTAGAATGCCAAGCGATTCTTTATAATTTAAGGTATTGTTTGATTTAATTATTGGTTCGGTGGTATCGCTTATCATCAGGCGTAGTGCATGATCGTCTCGCCAGTCATTGCAAAAAAATGTATATATTATTGTCTCATGTACACCGTCACTAGTTGACGGTAACAACACTAGTACAAAGACGTAGCAAGTCGGATGTTCGCCCACTGTAGAAGTCGATGTAGTGGTAAGCAGGGTTATACTAAATTCGTATTAGTATCCTCCCATTCTACTCCTCCGTGGTTATAGGGATCACTACAATAGGCACTTGTTTTTCAAACCCCCACACAACGCATTATTTGTTTGATTAACTTCCATTCTAGGAACTAAGGACTCAATAAAATTATCTGGAAAATGTATTTTAATATTTCAGACATTTATTCTGTGAACCCGTTGACCGTTGCTCCTTATACATAACATAACACGCCTACACGGTCATTATCCGCTGCTTAAAATAAATACGAAATATTTCACATGTACCAAATATTATCTGATCCTTAACCCAAATTACTTGTATAACTATCTTAATTAAATTACTGTTGTAATTGAATTACAAAGATCATTAATATTGTATTTGATCGCATTGAGTTGGATAGTATTATCTATTGATACAGGCTGATATTGACGTATAATATTTAATTCTACCCACATGAAGTGCGTGGTGGCCTGTTGGTAAACGGACAAGACCCGACTGCCAGCATGTTTACGGTGGTGGCGAGTTCGAATTGCAGGAGACGCCACTGATTTTTCGGAGTCATGTGTGCATTGATATTCAATCACCAAATACTTTAATGGTGAAGGAAATCGTGAGAAAAACCATAGCAATTTTCAAAGAATTTCTATGGTATGTTAGGCTAGCTAGGCGCTAGGCCAGCGTGGTCGACTATATGACCTAACTACTCTCAATTGTAGAAAGAGATCTTGCCAGGTATTGGGACGTTTATGGGCTGATATACCTAAATGTATACACGTTTGACCATTGTCCCATAAAATTGCGTTCGATTCGTCGAAAAACACCACCACATATTTATAAACAAACTCAACTGCAGCACTTAAAATGGATTTCAGTACTTATGAAAACCGTCTCCCCAACTCATTGTTTAAATATCGGATAGGCCAAAAGCCTCGCTATTAAACGGATCGTATTTGTACTGGCCCGATGGACATTGATTTCTGAACAATACCTTTTTGATGGACCTTACTAATTGTTCTCGAATACAAAAGATTTGCGTGGGTTTTGTTCAAGTTTTTTTAACTATTCCACTTTTATCGTCTACGTATATAGTGCGCTATATGTTCAAAATAACTATGTACAGTAATAAAAGATTTTTTTGCATAAATCTATGTTTTGCTTTATTTTACTTTATCGCATAGCTTAAAAAATAAACAACGAACGCACTTAAAACTATACATATAATCTTTTTTTTCTACATAAAAATGCCTATTTTTAGTTCAATAAAAACTTACTAGTTTGACTGCATTTTGAACTATAATCTAGCCACCCTTAATTTTACCTCACTGATGAGTTTGATAGCTAATTCGGGCCTGCAAATCTGCTATAGTATAGTGAAAATAAGCACAGATGGGTCTGTCTGCTATCCATGCTCAAAACCAACAGATTATGTTAAAATAACGATACGTGATGCCCGACACCACTCTCTTCTAGTTAGGTGTTATTCTGGCCGGTGTCTGAATCAGCCTTCCATGAGCTTCTTATATTCCGTCCAGTCTTCGGCATCCTCAATAGTAAAATCATTGTCTCAAATATCTCCCGCTTCCTCCATTTCGCTCGGTCTTCGGCATCCTCAGTGGTGGCCATTGACTCTCATATTTCGCTTGACGACATCAAGCCAGGGCTTTTTTGGTCTACTCCTCGTTTGAGGTCTGGGAATGATGAGACTTAGGCGCAAATTAATGTAACGGCTATCTTAGGACATGGCCATACCATCTCAAGCGATATTCTTGAATTTAATCTGCGATTCACCTACAATAATACATATTAAGTGAATTGGGGATACTCAAGGATAAACAACGCATTAATGACTATAAATTGAAAGTTTTATCACTCTCGCTATAAAATTAGTACTTTACTGATTGCTTCGGGATTTACCAATGAATAACGCTCTTTAAAGATATATAAAATAGGTATTTATCACTTTGTTTATTAGTACCTCTTGAATTAATTTACGATTGTAATTTTCGTTTAATGTATTTTGTAGCTATTTTTTATCATACTTTACTGACCTACGATATCAACATCGAAGTTTTAAACATAGGATTATGGATAATTTTCGTGTAATTTATATGATATTTTTTATATGTTTGTTTGCGTGTAAGTTACCGTGGAAGATACACAATATATCGAGACTGCGATCGAAAACGAAGCCGGGTGATACTTTTAGTGACTACAGACACAATGCAATGAATAGTTTCGTTTATTTTTGTTTATTTTTTTTCCATTTAAATATCCTATTTGAGTGGTAAATCTATAGTTTTTGCTAAAATGATAATTTCAACTCTCAATCGTATTCTCGATTGTAGAGGAGGCCCGTGCCCGGCAGTGGGACGTATATGGGCTGATACAGATACAGAATAATTTAAACCCTTGCGTATCATAGCGTCCTCGAAAATAAAAGGGTGTACATTATTATTTTAGGAAAAACAACGTATTTGCCATAAAAAGACGACGATAGGAAAAAATATCCAAAAAGAAACCTACGCTTTTATTTGCAATTTTTTTTGTTGCATTTTGTCTGAAGTCACTAAAACTACCACCCTTCGATTTCGGTTGCAATCTGTTTTTCAGTGCAGCGATAATTTGTTTCACTTAATTAGTAATCCTATTCTTCTTTAGTCATTTGAAATCGAGAACCCCTAGTACTGGTTCAGAAACTAACCACAATTCGGCTAAGGCCGTGTAAACAATAGCCCATCTATTGGCACCTGGGTGAGTTGGCAAGACTTTGAGAAGGGTCTGATACCAACGTCAATACGTCCCGGTCGTGCTAAGTGCCTTTGAAAGATTATGGGTACATTCCGATGTATCATGTGAGTGGCCGGTTAACAGTGATATGTCTATTTTACCTATTAATAGACGGCTTGAGGTTGTTTTGTTATGTTTATATTTAACTTTTCGGTTACATACATTCATAGAGGTACGCCTTTTTTCTACAAGAGGTAGGCAAAGACGCTACCAGGTCCTACAATGTGATAGGGGGCGTACCAGTCACAATATCGAACATAAATTACTGACTCCGGAATAATAATGAATAGCGGGCTAATAATTAACCATAAAATCCACTACCACTGCTCGACCCCGACTTGAACCCGAGACTTTTTAACGTTTTGTTATTCGTAGATTTTTCATATTATAATGGGCAGAGACACAAATATTATTTATCTAAAGACCAACTTCGGGAAACTTAGCCATAAGGTAAAAATAAAATAGTTCTCAAGACTGTAAAGAATATAATGGTTTCTTAGATTTTTACACATTGAAATAATGTGTCGGACAGTCCGCCTCGTGACCATGAAAGCTGTAAACAAAACGATTCGTCGGAAAGCTTAAAAATAAAAATACAGCTAAACCCGGGATAAAATAAGTTTTATTTCAACTGTAGGGAGTAGTTACTAAAGTCACCTATGTTCTGTATTTATCCGTTGGGATACGGTAGAATGTCCATATATGGTGCATTTTTCTTGAAAATGGTTTTTGCAGATAAATAAGTAAACAATCAATTAGACGAGTATAATCGCTCAAATTACGAGAGACTAATATCCATTGCCGTTCCGCACTGTGCCTGGACTGCACTGCACCTGCTACCAGGAGCAATGGACTCACTATATCGTATACAACAACAGTACAGTAAAGCACGTCTGGAAGAGATCGCTTTAAGCGGTAAGGCCGCCCATTGTAATACCATAAGTCTTATATTGAATTTGTCTGATTTTGTGTTTGTTCTTGTATTTGGTTTACATTAAAGAGTATTGTATTGTACGCGCTGGACTGCACTGCACCTGCCATCAGGTGCAGTAGACTCACCGTGTACACAACAACAGTACAGCTCACCTGTAGCGCGGTGTGGTCTCCGGCGCAGCGCAGTGTGTGCGGCAGGTCGCAGGCGCAGTCTGCACCCGGCCGCGCGCTCAGCGCAGGGCAGCGCCACTGCGCGCTCGCCGACGCGAACACAGCGCACAACGCCGCTGCACCCAGCAACCACATGCTGGACAAGAGAAAAAATATGGTAAAGAATAGTACTAAAAAAAACCCAACAGTCACATACAAAGTCCTGAGTCCACATTAAGATCAAGTGTTGCGCCGTGGGTATCAGCTACAGGTATTAACTACAAGAACTAATTTCTATGATCAGAACAACACTCCAAACACGCCACGCAACGCAGCATCACGTGTTCGTAGTGTGGTTCTAGTCATAGAATTCGATTCAATACGTGTCGCGTCGGGTCGGGACGCGCGGCGTTTCAGTAGTATGTTTTCGGCCTAAAGTCATTCTCACGTAGGAGGATTCTTTATCTGAACTCCACTGTAAGTTTATCATCAAATGCATAATAGTCATATGCTTTATATAACTTATAGGCGGCAAACGAGCATACGATTCACGTGATGTTGGGTGATGACCGCCATGAAAATCTGCAACTCGATAGAGCATGTATAGTGTGGGTTGGCGGACCTTACATACCTACCATAGAAATGCTCACAAATCGAAATAGTATTCAAGTTCTCTCATAATGTTTTACTGCACCGTTATATTGCATGGTGATTGATTATCAATTTACACATGACTTCAAAAGTCTGAGGTGTACCCAGGTTTCGAACCCGCGAACACTGCGAACGTGTTGCCAGCCGCATCTCGTTCGTTTACCAACATGCCACCGCGCACTGTCAACAAGTTTACAACTAAAAAAGGAACAGCGTGGATTCTGTTCCAAAACCAGTATTATCGATCTGACACCCTCTTGGGACCAAAAAACTTCCAACTAAATGTCACAAGTAAAAAACAACCGCTCTCTTTCGTAACAAGTTTTCTCGTAGTTTTTCATACTACGGAACCCTAGATGTGCGATTCAGATTCGCACTTGACCTATTTTCCCCCCTATTCCACACAAAGCATTGAATAGGCATCAATCATTATCTACACAAACTAACAATTAGCTTCGGCGTAGTTTCCAATTGAGAGTGGCTGGGTTTTTACATTCATTATTATTTGGATAAAAATGTGGATGCAGAGAAACATGATTGAATATTTTTTGCAATTGAATAAATACCATATAACATAGTGACGGAAAAGAACAATATTTTTTCGTTTTCGAATGATGTAGTATTGAATTTATTTTTACTCATTTCCACAATTAAATTATATTTTTTACTTTTTCAGTATTTTGAATCGAATAAAACCAAAATTTTACTACAAAAATATTTCTTCAACTAAAACTACACCTGCAATCCAGATGGCAGCGTAAACATTAACAATAAACATACCAATCTGTTAACAATAACAAAGAATAAATACAATAAAGTTGTGTAAGTAACAGTGCGGAATGGAATAAGTACCGTATAAGAGGCAATTCCGGTCGTAATCCACGCCGCTCGTAGAAGAATTGCTTTTGCAGTGCGTGTGCTTGCGACATAATGGGGTATTTCCACTGACTGACGGCCGGACGGCCGTGTCGCGAACATAGATAAGTGACATGCGATCGCGATTATGGAATATATTTGACTAATAATCTTATACATAAAAATATTCCTTAAATATTACATTAATAACCCAGCGATTTGTATGAATTTCTATGGTATGTAAAATCCGCCAAATCGCATTAGGCCAGCGCGGTGGACTATATGGCCTAACCACTCTCAATCGTACTTTCGATTATAGAGGAGGTTCGTGCCCTGCAGTGGGAGGTATATCTGCTGATACAAATCTACAGATTACCTTTATAAGAAGCGATATGTCACTAACTCATATGAGTTGCTTTCTCACTTTTCAATGATTTTACATAAAAGGACAAATATGAGTTGGACTCACATGTCTTGGGTTCTATAACTTACAATAGACTTATAATGATAAACTCCATTATAAAAAAATCGTTATAACCTAATTTTTTCGGATTTATTTAAATACGCAAAATAGACTTTGCTTTTTACCAAACAGAATTCTGAATCAATTAAAAATAACACGTAACTTTCTTGACACACAGACGGAAAACTGAGAGATCCCATAAGGGTTTCATTTTAAAAAGGATAAATATTTGCTCAATTGCAAGGATCGACTTGTACTCTCAAAGTTAAGCTTACTTTTTACTAACTGTGCTAGAGATGTGCTTCTACAATTGAGAGCACGATTGAGAGATGTTACGTAATATAGTCCAACATACTAGCCTAGTGCGTAGAACATTAAATAGATAAATCGCTCTCCTCTTAAGACTTGTAAACAGCCAAGCAAACGTTGGGAATAAGAGTGAATTACGCTGCTATTGATAGCACTGGGTGAGGGACGGCCGATGACCCGCGAGGGGACGTCTCAACGTATATCTTCTCTATTTACACACCTAGGCTCTAATGTCTTCATTATTACTGCTGGTAGGATATAGAAATACGCATTACGGATAGCTATCTCTGTACACAGAGAACTTATGATATCACTATCATGAGCGTGAGTTATCGCCCGAATAAATTAAATAGGCTTAGATTTTAGTCCACCATGTTAATATAGGAAATTTCGTAAAGAACCGAAAATGTCGGAAAGTAATCATATTGACTACGGCGGAAGATACAGCTTTAAGCTTACACAATTATTCATTGCGTTGACAAAGCAGAGGATACTGATTCTTCATTCATTCGACTTCGCTTCACTCAGCCATATTAAGTATAACATAAACATGTTCGTATTTAAATTTTATAACAAATTAATTATCAATGAACTGGTCTGATTTAAACCACTTGTAATTTTTGTCATAATCGCTAAATTGTAAATTGGTTTTGAAAAGTAACACTAGAGCTTCTTGCCCGTTCTTCTCTAGAGAAAATCGCTTTCCGAACTGAGTGGTAGATAAAACAATAACTGAATCTAAATGATGTAGAACATCTTAATGTATTCAATAAATTATTTTCAGTTCATTACATCAATTTAAACAGTTTTTTCTTTGCAACATATTTCATTTGACTACTCATAAAGTAAGTAAGTAAAATACATATTTTCATACTTAAAATATTTGAGTGATTGACACAAATAATTCTAAAGCTATATACGCACAAATAAATCTATGCTACATATGTACAAATACAAAATGTAATATCAAATCGGAATTGTTGCACAAACAAGCGAAATATCAAAGGGAACTAACCAATTATAGCATAAGAGAATTAACTATTCCGATTGAAAACCAAAGGTGTGTAGCGCCTTAAGACAAGACCAATATTACAAGACCCACAATGTTAGCTCGAGCTGTAAATGTTATTTGAGACGGCTGGGGTGGAAGAGGCCAACGTATTCTGGTCTTCTACCCCACAATATATCAAGGGAGTGTTAATGCTTCTGACACGGGACACTGGAATACACTGGCGAACTAATAAACCGTGTTGCTTTGGAATACCATATTGTGTTAATAATGTAACGGGATATTTTTATGAGGCTCGCCACCTATCACATTGTGGGACGGAACATACAAGGCGAAATGTGGGTGTCTTGGCACCTCTGCCTACCCCTTCTGGGAAAAAGGCGTGAGTTTATGTATGTATGTATTTTTATGACCGTTGAGTAAAGCAACCTATTCTAGTATGAAGATGGTGCTGGCAGTTATATTGAGAAGAATAGAATAAGGATTTGAATACATAACTGAGTTGTTGGCGGGGAAAAGAATTACGCTGCGACTGTTCAAGAGTAGACATTGTAGGCATTTAAATATGCGAATAGTATGTTGTAGAGAGCCTTGTGATAATGAACATGATGTTAGAAAAGGATAAAGGAAATATGACTGCACAACCGGCGTATTATTTGGAGTGTTTTATGATAAGTGTTTTTTGTCTTCTTTTTCTTCGTATAGAGGAAGTAAAAAAAGCGTATTCCCACCTTAAAGGCAAAGCATATCTCTATGCCCTACGGTGTCCTTGTAGATGTTAACCCTATGCTCGTTCGCCTCCTATAATATATAAAAAGTCTACTGCTAAACATAAGCCTCCCCCAAGTAGTGACATGTTGAAAGCCAACTTCAGCAAACCTTCTGAAAACTTTTTAATGTCTATCGTATCTGTTACTGTCTATCCTTATTTCACTTTATTTAGCCTCGATGCTAGATTTTTCATACACATTGCATTTGGTTGTTATGACCTTTACCTGCCTGACAATGAACTCTTCCGGAAAATACTTTATAATCTATTAGACTAGACTCTAAAATAGAATTGACACCAATCCTTTAGAGACTGCTTTACCTTCGAAACTCTTTTGGAAAACTCACGTGTTTGGTTATGTTTAGCTTTACTGTAAAACAATATATCACTACATAGTATAAAACAAAGTCGCTTTCTCTCTCCCTATGTCCCTTTGTATGCTTAAATCTTTAAAACTACGCAACGGATTTTGATGCGGTTTTTTTAATAGATAGAGTGATTCAATAGAAAGGTTTACGTGTATAATACGTACATATTATTGTACAGAAATCTATTTGTACCCGGGCGAAGCTGGGCCGGGCCGCTAGTAAACTATATAATCAGACTTACAACATTTAATTTTTTCATTTATTTATTGAATGTCATCATGTCATTGGCCTGATAGTAAGCGATACGACCGCTCATAGACAGTAGCAAAACAAAACAAACACCATGATTAAAAAGCAATGCTTGACATTTTAATCCGATCGCCACCCTAAGACATAAGATGTTAAGTCTCAATATATCCAGTAGTTACTCTAGCTTCAATGTTCTTCAAACCGGACCACAACAAAGCATTTACACTGATTTTTTGGGATATATAGATATTGTGATGCTACAACCTACGCGGCCTCTTACATATCAGAGACCTACCACCAGTAATACAAATGAATTTTAGTACCAGAAAAACACTGAATGACCATTTTATCAGACTTGCATTGTATAGATCATAACACGAAAGGTTCATTTGCATTGTGATTTTTGAATATAAAAGAGGATTTTGAAACGGTGCCGTGGTTTTTGTAGGGTTTACGCAGACCGTAGAGCTTATTGTGTTTTATGAATGATAAATATTGTCCGTGTTTACGTGCATTGTTTTGTTATATTGATGAGGGTTTGAATCGTAAATTAAGTCTATTGAAATTGTATCTTAATTTACGAGGACTTTCAACAGATTTTTTTTTTCAATTTTGAATTTTACGCAACTTACTATAGTTCATTTTAAATATTGTTTAAATTATTTTTATTAACATTATGTACCTTAAGTAAAAATAGTTATTAGGCAATTTATGTTCCTATGATTTTTGTGGGGAGAAATAAAGTTTATTATTATTTCTAATGTTTTGCAATGAATTTCATTAATTGCTCATGTATGCAATTAAAAAACTCTTATGACAAGTCAATACACATAGTACTTATAGTTTTTTCTCTCCCTAATTAGTGGCAATTTTTTTTTGCTTTGTTTTCATATACTAGAGTAGAAATGGGCTAATATGACCAGGGTGGAACAACTGACGCCCAAAAATCCGATGTAAACAGATGTTTTTGCTGTCGTGTTATGTTCGGTGAGTGAAATTGCCGCGGATCCAAAATTATACCGAACAGAATATTTATATCCGTCCGCACTTATTACAGATAAGTTTAAGTCACTGTGTCATTGAAATAAAACTTTTTTTTTATGGATTTTATTGTGGTCAGTCCGTCCCGTGAAGAAGAAAGCCGTAGCCGTAAAGTAAACGAAACATTGGGAAGTTAAAAAGGCAAAAACTAAATAATAGATTTAATTCAATGTGTAACATTTACGGGAATCTAAGCAACCATCACCTTATAATGTCAGGATAAATATATACTAAAGAAATCAGGTATAGTATACGTAATTAATTTGCAGTTCGAGAGAAAAAAAAGAAAAATTTAAACTTCAAGTGAAGATATTATCAAGGGAATAGTTGTTTTAAAGAGAAAATTCTTTTTAATATTCATCAGCTATCTAAGTAGCTCTAATGAACTGAGACTATAGAAAAATCCTTCGTGATTACTTAAGAACAATCTACAAAGAATAATATTTAATATCTACTGATATTAAATTTCTCTGTGCTCTTTTTTGTTACTTGGCCTCGAGAAAATTACTTTTTTTTTACCATTTTTTCAGTGCAATAAATGGCAAGTCAAGCATTCTATTCGTCAGATAGAGAGCGATACGATCGATCATGGATAGTAGCAAAACCAAACAACACCAAAATGAATTGCCAAGCAATGCTTGACATTCCACTGTGTTCGATTTTCTTCATTGCATAAATACGGCAAATGATTAAAAAGTGATAATGATTACTACCACCCATTATCTACAATATCTACAAAAATTAAGTGGAACATAGACGTTATTTACTTCTTAAACTGGAATAGGAAAATAAAAAGATGTTAGGTGGAAAGTAGTATTGAGCCTTTAAGTTAGATTATCAAATGTAGTTTCTGAATGGTTTATAATATGTAAATTCATGTGTAGATTTTTTAAACTAGCAACAAAAATCATAAAATGCACATCATAATCTGTTAATGGAACTAGAATAATAAAATTTCATACAAAATTTTAGGGCACATATTTAAAAATGCTCCGAAAATGTAAAACTAGTGATTTACTAAAAACATAGGCAAACCTACGGATAAAATATTAGTATACTATCATCTCTTGAGACTTCATTAACTAAGTTAAGAATATTTCTTGAACAAATCCCTATTTTCATGAAATAAATTAGTTTCACTAAAATACGAGTATAGGTATTTGTATTACCAGATTTTTGTACGACTTTGCAGTCTGTGGAAAGAATTAAATTTAATGCAATTTGAAATTATTAAATATAGCTCATAACCGTTGAATACGATCACTTAATTTAGAGATAAGTAGATTACTATACTGTACATTATGGGATCAAATCTCGAAGCAGCCTGTCTAAATCATCTATTTAATATGATGTTTGTAGTAGTAGTTTAATTATGGTCAAAATCAAACGAAGTCGGGCTAAAATTTCTTCAATACCCTTGATTCTTATATTACGTATTTTGTTACATCTTTACATCGTGTGTCTTTCTCGTCTTCCATTCCATCCTTCCCTAATTGGAACTTAATCATACATTCTCTTAATCCGTCTATCTTTAGCACTTTCTTTCGTAATCTCTTTTACGCAACCACGTTCCTTATCATTCATGTGTCTCACATATCATTCTACTCATTTCATTCATCATAATATTCCATTCCAACATTTATAAATATTAGATAATAACTACATACATAGAAAATTCCAACTAGAACTACAAGAGCTTAAAATTCTGACGACATTTTTCAATAATATAGATTTCTGTGACTGGTCTTGGTGACGACTGCAACTTACATTGTGATGACGTTTCTCAAATCACATACTTTTAATAATATTACCGTGTACCTATCAATGTGCGAGAGAATCGTACAACGGAATCATGGCGTGATATTACAAGTAGCAGTATATCGAACGCAATATTTATTGAGAAAATCCTTCGTTTAAGGGCTCTTAAGTAAGATTTCTCGCACTACGCCTTAAAAGTAACATCTTCCCCTTAATAATAGCGTATCAGAGTGGTATAAGTGAATAATTGGGCCTCAGTACGCCACTTACACAAAGGGCTGGCCGCTGGCGACCGGGACACATGTGTACACGCGCCCAGACGAATATATTAAGGTAATTTTATTTTATTTAAATACACCATTATTTATTTATTCCCATTTGTATAAGTCTTGTATCGTGGAATCTTACCATTGGGACGTTAGACTTAAGCCTAGAACCGTAACAAATTAAGATAATACAGCTATTTGCCTTGGTCAGGATCAAACACCTGGACTCTTTTTCCAGAGCCTGTTTTCAACTGTACCACAAAGGTTCTCAATAAGGCGCAAAACATAATCATAATATATACACCAAAAAAAACATCCCTGAAAAAAATTCCGTATAATAAAAGGAAATTATAAGAAAAAAAAATGGTTGCCTGTAAAGTCGGTTTTACGGGCGAAGATTTTACGTGACAACGTCTTTTTCTCGGTAGAATATTTATTGATATGAATATAATTAAATTAATCACTCAACTATAATTAGATCATAGTTGAGTGGGAGAGAGACGCAAGGCATTCGGCGGGCCTCTCTCTCGTTCGGTGACTCATCGTAACGTTACCGGGCGTTACACTTTTTCATAAGTGACTCCCAGCCGCAACCTAATTTAAGACGTTGTCACGTCAAAATATATTTCACATTCTATTTTTTACCATTATTATTTTTCTGAAAATATTAATTCCCAAAATGTATTCCGCTCAAGAATGTACGTTTCCCGAAAATATTCACACAAATAATTTCGCACGACCGCATCTCAGAGAAATGTGAGCGTTTTACAATGCGCGGCTTTCAATTATTACGCAATTTTAATAACCGCTTTCCGTGAACTGAAATTCCAATTAAAGAATCGCATGTTATAGGATATTCGTGTTCGAGCAGCGACCGTACACAATGAATGAAAATAGTTTAATTGATTTAAATGAGCAGGATATTAACTACCCATACACGGAAATTAATTTGATCCGTGTGTACTCGCTTTTCGCCGTTAAAAATCATTTTATCTTGGTTATTACATTTCTAGTTCATAATTTTGTCTCCCGCTGTGCTACGGAGGGAAGATGACAAAAGTTATTTCTAACTCCTAATATTTGATTAATTTCGTTGGTAAAGACAATTTAAACATTGCCAAAGACGCGCTAAGCTTAGATGTCCAGTGACATTAAATTTTGTGTATTCGATCCTGGCTTACAGGACTGGCAGTGGTGGGTGTGAGGGCAAGACAGACAATAAATTTATATTTTTTGATAGCAATGACTAGTGAGACGAGCATGCTATTCTCCTAAGTGATACGACCGCTCATAGAAGTAGCAAAAACAAATAACACAATGAATTACAGCAACGCCTAGCATTTCACTGCGCTCGCCACCCTGAGACATAAGATGTTAAGTCTCAATATGTCGAGTATTTACTGTAGCTACAATTTCCTTTAAACGGGAATACAACAGTGCATTTACACTGCTATTCGACCTACCTATTTATATAGGTCGAATATCCCATCCACCTACCTCAATATTTGTAGTCACTAGGTACAGGATTACTAGCCGCAAGGATTCATGATTTTACACACAGTGTCGGGTATCATTTATCATCCTTATTTAATCATTCTTTGGTTCAGAATACGAGTAGCAACTATCTTTTTTCCTTTTAACGCCATTGGCACATTTGTCTGCTACGTATTAGCTTAATTTCGGTTCGTTTTGCGCACTTACCTTAGCGGTAAAGATTCGTACCTATACGATTTAATCAAAGCCTTGAAGACTAAAATCGCTATTTTTGGAAAAAAAAAACAACCTTATTTTACAAGTTTTATACTTGGGTTAATAAGAAACATAAATACATACATTAACTCACGCCTTTTTTGAGATGCCAGGACACCCACATTTCGCCTTGTATGTTCCGTCCCACGATGTGATAGGGATAGCCTATCACCATACATGAGCTTTAATGAGAAATATGTAGAATTAAATTAATGCTAATATTTGAATATCATCCTCTACCCAGTATAATCGTTCTTTCCACTCATGTATAACATAAAATAATAAACCGTTTAAGAGTTGAATATAAATTTCTGCAAATTAATAATTACGTGAGGAAATTTCTGGAACAGTAATTGATTGCATTTCGTTGCCAATGAACAACGTAATTTTCATATAGAATCAACTTTTACTTGGGAGTTATTCTCGGGAGGTTTGTTGATTGCTTTCGATGTATTTTAACTGACTTTTACTCGCGTCTTTGTGTGTGATTTTTGCTTACTATTTATTTCTATAGAAGTCTACGTTTGGTATTTTCGAGACAGAAAAGTCTCTCGTAGTTTCTGTTTGGGTCAGGGCTATATGTGATTGTCTGGTGTATTGTATCAATTTTCTTTAAATTACTACTCATGTTGCGTTCCATTATGCACTATTTAACATCTAAGCTGTTTAAATACTATTACAACTGGCATCTGCACAGAAATCCATTATCGCCATCACTACACATATTTTATTCGCTTCAGAACAAGTAAAACTTATTATATTTAAAGTCATACTATATTTCACAAGGAAACGCTTATTTAAACATCCAACTCAAATTACCTCTGAAATTCTACCAAAATACAGCTGCAAAGTTAACTAAATCCGCCATAAATCGGTGCACAGTTCCCGGGAATTTCTCCAATGTTAGTTAGCCATTAAAAGACAATTTCTCCATACAACACCCAAAATTATATCATTTCTAACAACAATGAAGTGGTCCGGAACGCGACTTCAAAACTTGGAACTCAATTAAAACGATGAGCGGGTAGGTGCGTCTGTGCTTTGTACCCCTCCCGTCCACCCCCTTCCCCTTTCACCCCCGCACTATACCGCGTCCACAAACACTAGTTGGTAGCTTTATTAATATGCAATGAGTTTTATATTTTGTTCGGAAATATTGTATTTGAAAGGGTGTGTACTATTAATACATACTTAAAAGACAACGGTGTATCAATTTGAAATTATCTTTTAATTCCGTGACAGGCTCCGTGGCGCAGTCGATTAGACGCCGCCTGTGAAACGAGAAGCCGCGGGTTCGATCCCCGCACCGATAGAAATGTTTGTGCGGCCCACAAATATTTCATTCGGGTCTGGATGTTTGTGCGACCGTAAAGTCTCTCGTAGTTCTTCATACACACGGCACAAGACTCAATCTTAGTGTGGGGTTCAGGACTATGTGTGTGACGTGGTGGGTGTATTTATTTAATTTCGAAGGTATGTGAAGATTACCAACTAATTATTATAGGACAACATAAGTGGTAAATCCTTAAGATACGCCGTTAAAACCTATTATCATGTTAAAAAATAGTTTTTTTTCTTTGTGGTTAAAGAGTAATGATTATCTTTACAAATTACTCATTTCACCCTAAATAATTTATTCATTGGTGAAATTTTTCAATCTGCAAATAATAATTGTAAATTAAAGTTCTAAATTATTTTAAAGTTGTCATATAGTCAAGTTCACACCAGTATACACCAGATATTAAAAAGGATACCACTGCTCTTTTACCTACATAATCCTTACAAATCAATTACATTGTCAAAACATTATCATCCAAATACAAAATCAACCAATTTGACAGGGATGTTTTCGTCTAAGCAGATAGATTGAACGTGGATGAACTCAATTCTCTGATTGATTAACAGCTCTGAATTGGGGCATGGAATGTGACCTATTCGTATGGACCTATTTACAGTCGAGCTGTGCGAATACATATCGATATGCTGACTGCACAAAATCAGCGAATATTTGTGAGTGATGGAACAAATTGTTACATTTCTACATGACCGCTTCGATTCAGTAAAAATACTTTTTTTTGAGATAGGTATTCTTATATTCAGATGTATAGGTATCTATTAATAGTTTAAACGAAACACAGTGTTTGATTTCCAGGGTCTGAGACCCGTCCACACTGTATGACTTTTGTCAGTGTAATAATAGTAAGGGTAGGGTAACTCGCACTTTTATATTTAACTAACTCTCCTTCATTTAAATCCATCCCATGGTTGTCTGTAAGATATTGCTGTTGAGCGATAAGACCGCCATTTGTACTCTTTGTTATAATTATTTCTGTTTGTTTGTATTGTTAAGTTTGTGTGCAATAAAGATTTAAATAAATAAATAAATAAATAATATGTTTGATCTACATCCACCTACAAGCTTATTAGTCTGTATACCACAGATTTCATGACGAATGTTGTATATAAAACGGATGCATGTTATAGAAAAAAAATCATGTAAAAAGTACTGTAAAAACCTACTTCGAAAAGGGTTTTATATCAGAGAGGTAGCTAGTAATACAATTATAAGGCAAATCACAATGCAATACGGCTAAAAACTCATTGTGATGCTGAGTAGATTTTTTTAAATTATTTATTAGGATAAAAAATAGATGAATAATGACGATAACTTCAAATTAAAACATAACGTATACAGTACATTGTTGAAATAAAATAATTCTGCATCATGGCTAAACTTTCAAACCAATCAATCTGCAATATAGCAGAAAATTTCGCCCCGTCCCCATCTAAGTAAGGACCAGGGGCGAACATAACACAGTTGGACTAAAATCTCAAATTCGGTTAAAATAGTGGTCACAATTCAGACAAAAGTACCTTGAAGAATACAATATAGTACATTTATAGCTCATAAAACGCAATGTGGGGTAGGTCATGAATAATAACCGGTGTTCATGTAATGCAGTTTTGTCTCGACTCGTAAAGTTTCGGTAATAAAGGCGGTACCATTTGCTTATAGATGTGTACGTGCGCGCAACTTTATAACATTGTTTGTTACAATTCTGCGAGAGCTATTATAAGTTGATACCTTTTGGGAGCCAATTTGTTGTGAAACGTGTCTAATAAGGTATATTATAAAATGCTGTAGATATACAGGAATTGCAGATATCGTGAAAAAAGCTGCTTGAGCATTGAGATATGCTAGAGGGGACACTGCAAACAAAAATGAACGGTACCGCACCACTCCATCTGTTTCTGTCTCTGTCACGCCTACACAGTAACATCATCTTCTCTCTCGCTTCACTGGGTTTTCGTGTGACTAACACAAGGAACCAATTGAAATTACAAGCAACTAATTTTTTTTTCTCGATGTCCGATCTAGTATAATAACTCTCTATGTGTGACTAAAGCCAGAGGAAAGATAATAATATGAGACGCATGAGATGAGAGTTATAGTAAAGAAAAACAAAAAATATAAGGATTATAGAAGATAGAAGGATAAATAAGGATAGGCCCTTCAGTACATGTGGACTTTCAAAAAGATCACTGTGAAAATCACGCTTAAATAAATATTTAATTAATTAAATTTAATAGATTACGTGTAAGCGGTGAAAAAAAAATGTCTTCTGTCATAATAAAATGTCATTTTCGAAATCGTAGCGAGCGATTATTTTATTATTTCAGTAAAGCTCCACTAGAAATGTATACCTAGTCTTGCCATAAATATTGTAATAAAGAAAAAAGAAAATTGTTAACTGCAAATAACATTTATTACTTTTACAGTGTGTCAGTTTAATACATAAATATAAAACAATTAAAAATATAAAAAGCTTATTCGAAGTGGTCTCCATTGGCTGCAATACAGTCCTTTAAACGATGAGGCCAGTTATCAATAGAAGCACGCACTCTTTCCATGGGAAAATTCTTCACTGCCAATCGTATAGATTGTTTTAGGGACTCCAAATTATCATGGCGTTTAGAGCAAGCTGTACTCTCTAAAACTGACCACAAATCATAATCCAGCGGATTAAGATCGGGACTAGACGACGGCCAGTCTTCAGCTCTGATGAAGTCCGAAACGTTCGATTCCAACCAAGACTGCGTGGACCGAGCTTTATGACCCGGCGCCGAGTCTTGCTGGAAGGACCATACTTGGTTATTGAACATGGTGATGTTAAGGGGCTTAACTACCTTCTCAAGAATGGTATCTTGATACACTTGTGCCGATGTTTTGATACCTTTTTCACAAAAATATGGCTCAGTCACTCCTTCATAGCTAACACCCCACCAAACCATCACTGAAGTCGGATAATGTCCACGTTGCACTCTGTCGACTAATTGGGAAGCTTCCTTAGAGCTTTGAGCATAAATACGGTCATTTTGTTTGTTAAAATGTTGCTCAATTGTAAAAATTTTCTCATCCGTAAACAAAATTTTTCTGTGACCTCCCTTTGCGTACCGCTTCAGTAGTTGTTTCGATTTTACCACCCTATTCTTCTTTAAATTATCAGTTAAGAAATGGCCAGTGCGTCTCTTATAGGCTGCAAGTCCTAAGTCATCTTTTAAAATACGCGACATGGTTCTAGGTGCTATCTTCATTTCCCGAGATAAAATCTTTTGCTTTCGGACAGGATTTCTTCGAATTCTTTCCCTTACTGCTTTGACCACCTTTTTCGTACGAACACTACGTGGACGGCCAGATCTTTTTCTGTCACAAACAGAGGAGGTCTCATTGTACCTATTAATAGCCCGGTACACAAACATTTTACTAATACCAAGTGTATGGAGAGTTTTAAAAATTGCATTTGGCTCCATACCTACTTTGTGTAATGCTATCACAGCGATTCGGTTCTCTTTATCACCCCACACCATTTTAATATCGCAAAATATTTTACAATGTATTGGCGCCAAAATGAGAAAACACAATGAACAATCGTATAAAAATGACAGATTCGAAATTCAAATGTAATATTTTTTTATAATTAAGTGTAACAGTATTTATGGCCAGACTAAGTAGTAGCGAGCGCACCACTTACGTCGGAACACTAAGCGCTTTACGCCCTTGCCATCTACTTATATCAATGATAGTGGTACCGATTTACCACTCTTTTTCGTACTACACATTTTGTGTGGGGTATCCCGTCTAGTATATTATTACCACTACCACGCTGCTTTAATGTAGGGTAGAGTTCATAACAAACCTTCAATATTCCTATGAAAAAAAAATACCCACATAGTTTCTCTCACTGTCTTTCTTACAATATTAAATTAAGCTATAAATTAAGTAATAGGATCGTAACTTCAAAAAGTTTTTAGTATATTATTTTTGCACCAATAATTGCCCGTTTAGCAGTTTGCAGTAAAATTTAAATTTCATTATAACTATTAACCAACTACTAACTAAACATATATGTAAAACGTCGACCTAAATCGGGGAAATAAACGACTGATTAACATACGATCGCCGAGATTTCCAGGAAAGCGTCGGCATCAGAGAACTTTACTCTGTGCTAATTAGCCAGAAGATATAGCCATGTTAATGCGATGAAGCTCATCCATAATGCGTACGATATTCATATTAAACTATTTTATATACTAGCGGTCCAGCCCGGCTTCGCCCGAGTCCACATACTTTTTGAGTCCAGTTCACTTTAGAAACACGGGAACTATTTCGGGTGAAAAATGTTTTAAATATTCAAACTCATTACCGCCGCACTTTAAACTTACCATGCCATTCATTTGAGATCGAAAAAATATCGAATATATTTCAATTCCGTGCTCATCCCACAGGAACATTATATTTTGTTGGGAAAAAAAGTAGCCTATGTGTTATTCCAGGATATGAGTTATCTTCTTACCAAATTTCATTAAAATTGGTCCAGTGGTTTGAGCGTTAAGAGGTAACAAACACACAACTTTCGTATTTATAATATTAGTAGGATAAATCACCCAACAGTCACATACATCTAAACCCGAAACAAATACCCGTGTATTACACAAATATTTGTCTCGGTGCAGGAATCGAACCCGTGTTTCTCGTGTGTCTAACCAACTGCGCTACGAAAACTGTCGAGCAAGATAATTTTTTAGGACCAACAATTAAGCCCTCTTAAGACACTCGATTGTTGGCTGCCTTGATCTGCTACAGGCGAATTGTAGTAATTAAATGGTACATCCGTATCGAAAAGTCGAGTACAATTGTTATGAAGAAGCTGGAGTTGTTGTGTTGAATAGCAGGTTACTATCTGCTAACAATATAAACTTTGGACTGTATTGCATTCATCAAAGAAAGAAATAAAGAAAGAATGAAACTATTTTATTCATGACAGCACAGTTTACAACATGGTGTAGAACAGAACACATAATAGAATAAAACTATTCTACCAGCAGTTTTAGTTGTCACTTTGCGGGCTCTAGCTGTGATTAACAGCTGGTCCCTATATCCTATCTATCTTTAACAAGAGTTCAAAATACCTGCCATAATTATGTCGATAAAATTATATACTTCAATAAACAAAGAAAGGTATCAAGATATGATATTATAGCTCTATCTTTCGTTACTAAAACATGTTAAAAAATCGCTAAAGGTTACAGAGACCAGCTGTGGGATTAACTATTGACTACAGTAAATAATATGAAATTGACTGTTTACTATCAGACAAGCGAATTGCTAGCCTCGTCGTTCACGCTACTGAAAAGTAAATGAAAACAATTTTGTCCCATAATACAAACAGCAATGCCCAATCTTACATAATACCCTAGGATCGTCCAAAACGCAAATACGTCTCCGATTAATTAACAAGTCGTACACAATTCAGTCCCGACCGGTCCTAACAGAATTCAATCCGATGGAGCCCCTCATTCCGTTCGTCTAGCCGCAGTTATTATTCCCATATTTATACAGACCGGCTTTTGTTTGCCTCCACGTGAAATAACCAACGCTGAAGTCTCTCCAAAATAAACATTTGAGACGCAGCGACGGAATAAATCTTCGCCGTGTTTTGAAAAAATATTTTCGGCGATGCCCGTGTTTGCGTAAGCTGTGTTGATTACGATTTTTGTTAGAAGCGTAGACGGTGGTGGATATATATTTTTTGAGTCTCATACTGTTATTGGCTGCTTGGGAAATTCATTAGTGTAGTGGTCAAGTAATTGAAAGTGCTGGTTTAAATTATGTTTTTCTTTTATTACTACTTTGGTTCGGCTTATGATAATCTCGTTACTCCATAAGATACAAACATCAATGACTATGTGGCTACAAAACATCTGATGATAAGCAGGGCAATTACAATATCAGATTCCATGACTCATTTGGTCTGAGGCCGGTTACAAAACAAGACGCCGCGGGTTCTGGGTGTATGAGACCGAAAAGTCTCTCGTAGTTTCTGACACCCACGACACATCTAATTTCGATCTTATTGTGGGATCAGAACTCTTTTAGGTGTATTTATTTGATTCAAGTTTCAAATAGAGTACCAATAGAAATATTACCACCTCGCGGCAATGGACACATTAAATTGTTTTATTATTGCATGTAGAATAAGCTTGATGGTAAGCGCAGTGCTGACTTTATTACGGTTTTTCCACGAATTTGGTTAAATTTTAACTTTTTCTAACTTCCTGACGTTTTGATTACATCATACGTGGTCAGGGCGGAGGGGTCAAATTCGCTATAATATCTGTAAAAAGTAAATCGCGTTCGCGTAAATCTAAGGAATCATTATACAAATATCAATAGTATGTGAAGTCTGCAACCCGCACTAAGCTAAGTGTTACACAATGGCCTAACTCCTTTCAATCGTACTCTCGATTATAGAGCGCAGTAGGATGTATAAAAGCTGATACAGAATCAGATACAGATTGTATCTTATACCTTCAGAAACTAAAAGGTAAAGTCACACCTTATTCTGCTTTCATAAATCCATTATCCAAACTCAGAAGCAGAGTAAACGGATAATTTAAGATGCAAATGTTAAATAGTGGATGCTTGCAGCACTGGTACAAAGTTTACCCCAGTCGCTACTAGCAAATGATACTGAAATTATATTCTGGAGTTGAAATAGTATCGTGTACTTGATAAGTTATAGTAGGGTAGGTAGGGTATTCCTAACCTTCTCGACTGCAACTGTCGAGTTAGATGGTGAAAAACTTGCCAAGACCCAGTTAAGATTATCACATTTCGGATTCCTCAACTGCCTCTCCACGTTTCGGACTGCCTCCGTGGCGTAGTTGTACTATGGGATGATTTCAAAGCAGAGGTGCGTGTTAAATCCCGGGTCTGGTGCGGTGATAGTCAATTCATTATCAGCCTGGAGTTAGGAATTTGTGCCCGATATGGCGATAGGGAGATCACATTGTGGGACGGAACATACAAGTCAAAACGTGGGAGTACTAGTTGTTACCAGCTCCTTTGCCTACCCCTTCCGGGAAAAAGGCGTGAGTTTATATTTTATTTTTAAACTGTTCCGGCATAATGACTGCATTGCACTTGATGGTAAGCGCAAATGCCGCCCAGGCAGAGTATCGAGTGGCATCAGACGGCAGTCCCATGCCATTCGATACAATTATGCCGGCCTGCTAAGATGCCTCTTCACACTACGGCAGAAGGACTCAGGATTATAGGAAGGAGGAAACACACGTGACGGCATATATTCCCACAGCATGTATGTGTTATGGGCCAAGTGATTAATTGCGCATTATTCATAATGCCCGGGCAATATGAATAATGCCCAATAAGAGCGGGCAATGTGATTATAAACATTAAATTTATCACATTGCCCGGGCATTATGAATAATGCTAAGTGCCTATTGGGCACAGTGATGTAAATGCGAGTCGAAATCAAAACAATGAGCCGAAGTGGCATCGTGGGGCTATTGCAAGGTACACACACACCTCCCCTGGTACCACTGTCATGAAAAGGTAACGCAACATTCCTGAAAAATATAAATTATAGTAACTTAACCTCAAAACACTTGTTGTCAATACAAATTTGCTTCTGCAACGTCTCCGGCGCTACGGGAAGTTCAGCCCCTTCGCCCTTGCGTAACAAAAGATAGGCACCCATGCTCACCTCCGCAGCTTCGGCTTGCTGGTCGCCTCGGGTGACCAGCCTCAGCCGCTGCGGCTCGCACGGGTGCCTATCCTTCGTTACAGCGGGCGGGGCCTGCTCTCCCTCCGCGCCTCCGGGTTTTTATATACACTCTAGGGTCGGTAGCCAAAAGACTACGTGAAGTCGCGGTGTCCCGAGTCGGTTTTGGGGCACAGTCGACCTAACTGATCCATAAAGTGGGTACACTAATTTCCTTCTGAAGATAATGTTTCGGACGTTAAAAAACAACTAAACATAAGGAGATCAATTCAACCTTTCTAATTCATGGGTCTATCGCAGTTGTGACAATGGGACAGCGCACCAGGTAAAAATTTACCTATTAATCACATTGCCTGATCATCATGTAGCCATATTCATAATGCCTGGGCAATGTGATAAATAGATGAGTTTAGATTGTAATTAATCACTTGGCCCGATATGGCTGGGCATTATTCATACTGCCCGGGCATTATGAATACTGCCTGCATTAATCACTTGGCCCATAACATATGTATTTAAATATATCGGAATACCCATCTCTCGCAACTTCAACAAATCTTAGTTTTATTTATTTGTTTGAATCTTTATTTTACACATTAAAAAATACAATATACAGAAACTAAAAAAAAAGTTCAAATGGCGGTCCTATCGCTTAAAGAAATGTCTTACAGACAACCATGGTATGGACGAATCGATTTAGAAAGCGCGTATCTAAAAGTTCCGTCCTTCGCCATTACCAGATTGTTCTGTTTATCCGACAAAGACAAGTCCATTTAACCTCGTAACTGTTAGCAGAAGGTCATGCGCGGTTATAAGCTTGTTCGGAGTCGTAACGCGTTGGGGTAATGTCTTGAATGCGAAGTAAATTGCTTCATACGACAGACGCGTGTGCTTGCACGGTTTTCTAATGCCTTTATCTTGAGATCTTTGGTTTCATTATTTCAATTAACATTTAGGCTTGTCCACGGGAAGGTTTCATAACATGAAAAAAAATTTCAAAACAAAATTAAGAATTGAAATCAAAATATGACGGATTTAGTAAGCCTGATGTACCAACCAGAACCATAATATGAGTGAGGTATTATAACCAATATGTAATTGATTCGCTCGAAATCACAAATGTTTGTATCATATCACTTGAAACCGGTAAGTCTCTCGGAATTTGTGATTCCCACGATGCAAGACTCTCTAAGATCTTAGTATGGAGTCAGGACTATAGATGTTTTTATTTTTTATACAGGGTGTAACTAACGTGTGACTGAAAACAAAGCCGGTATTAGCGAATGTTTTAATTGCGCTAATACCAAACACACACCCTGTATAAGTTATATATGTTTCGTGCAGGATGCCGCAGCCAGCACACCTGATGCTTCTACTGCTGTCCATCAACCTCATCCCGATCTCGGAGGGCCACGCCAAGACCTACGACCGATGCTCCCTGTCCAAGGAGCTCGCCAGATACAACTTCCCCAGGAGTCTTATACCTAACTGTAAGTACAACACATACTACGGATTTTATACTACTCATCATACAAGTATGATTTTTATACTGGTAGGATGTAAATAAAAGTTTTATATCAATCTAGATAAGGTGCAATCAAGATAAGGTATCCGCCGATGATAAACGGCGATATCTTAACAAGATACACACACCCACTGCATAAAAATTAACTTATTTCTTTAAATTTTCTTAATGACATTCATGTGGATTCATCTAATATGTTTTTGCATGTTAGTGCGGCAATGCCCGTGCTGAAATCTTGAAATAAAAACGTGTTTACATTTACTACAAGATTTACTTATCTCCTAGTACTAGTAGTAGAAATCATTACAGCGGCCTTCTACACAATTGAAATTAGTCTAAAACCTAGATATCCCTATTTCATAAAATTTGTCTAACTATTCAACTTATAGGAAGATTTTGCAAGATGGTGTTTGATTTGAACCAAATTGCCGAAACCGAAGGATTATATTCTCCCGAGTTATAGCACATTTTGGTGAACAATAGTGACGATATCAAAGCCACCGCGTTAATATTCGAACACACGTCCCCTCCCGGGATCGAACTCAAGACTATTAACTCTCGCTCGGTAATGCCTCGAATGCATTCGCAAAGCAAATCCCTCGAGACTTCGCACCACTCCATGCATTAAATTCTGAGCCGAGAACTGTTTTCGTATTAATTACTTGAGTTCGAACATTGCTTAAAATTTTCGGTTTACTTAGCCTTGTGTTTTAATGAGGCGAGTGAAGACAGCAGTTAAATTGAGTATATTTTTAATACGGTTAAAGATTCGTATATTTTTACGATGTAGGATTTTGCAATCGTCAGATAAAGGATGTTAATATAATAGGTATAACATGACTTAATTTAAAAGACATATGATTGCATGATGGTTTCTTATATTTACGCGAATGTACACATTGAAAGAAAACTATTATCTACGGATCTTATCGCGAATTCGGTTTAATTTTTTCATTATTAACTTCCCGATAAAAATAGTTTTATTTCAAGGGATAAAATTGTTCAAGACATAACATTTTCGTGTTGTATTTCAAATACACATAATATGCTATTTCATCGATATAATATACATATTTAAAAGATTTAGTTAGTAGTTAAATGCCTCCATACAGCAGAAGTTACTTCTTCTCATATTATTATGAAATGCAAAAATACATTTCTCCGATGTTACAAAGCCGATGTCAAATAATTGAGAGACGAGTAATCGGCTTACAAACAATGGCCCGCTGGTTCCATTCATACGTCTGAACGTACTCGCACAAATATTTGTTTCCAATACCATAATAACACGCTAGAATACTTTTTTCATTTGTAACATAACCTTAAATCAAACATTGCAAGACTATTATTTCATCATAAGCCACAAACAGTCTATTGTTGAACTTAAGTCTTTCCTATTTCGACTACCTCGGTGGCTATTGTACTTCCGTACGATTACAACGCGGAGGTCTTCGGTTCGAATCCCGGATTGGGTAAAGTGATAGTGGATTCATTATTACCCTGGAGTTAGAAATCTGTAGCGATAGACGTGCCCTCTATGTCATCAGGAGACAGAACACATATGGCGAAGTGTGTCCTGATAACACATGTGCCTACCCTTTCTGAAAAAGAGGCGTGAGTTTATGTATGTATATAAGTCTTCCTTAAGAATTTCCAACACGAGCTATGATCAGTGAATTCCTGCAATCATCAATAGTTATTCATCCAGCTTTGATTCAACATAAAATTATACAAAAATGTAGTAAAGTTACATATTTTGATTACACATACTGAAAGCTTCAGGTTATAAAAAAAAAAAATACTACAGCACGCCAAGTAGATTTTATTGCCATAATGGTCATTCTGTGTCCTGTAAAACAAAAACCATAAACGTACAGAAAGCATATTTCCGATCTAATTTAAATCCACAGCAGAATATATATTTTTACATATTATTAAGCCAAATAAATTTTAATGAATATTAGATACATCTTACGTCGATCTGACATGGACGTTTGCATAATGAAATCCGTACACGGACGACAGGCCAGTAACACGGTATTGTTTTCCTATTGGAAATGAACGTACGAACCCATTCGTAATATTACACCAGCCTTCATTTCGGAAAACATTCGTATCTTATGTAATTGGATTGGAAGTTTCCAAGATACCCGAGCAAATGATGTTGCTTGAAATATTTCGCTGGGACATGATTGGCATTCGGTAGAGTTAATTCTGGATGTAAAATGCTGTCTCTATTGCGAATGCCTTGGTGGCATAGTTATACTATGGTTAGATTGAATAGCTGTGGTCTCGGGCTCGAATCCCGGATTGGGCAGTGATATTGGATTAATCGATTAATTATCAGCCTAGAGTCAGAAATTTGTGCCGGATATGGCTCGCTCCCTATCACATTTTGTGACGGAAAATACTAGGCGAAATATGGTTGCAACGCTGCCTACCAGTTCTGGGAAAAAGACGTGAGTTTATGTATATATGTAAACAAACATATGTAAAATGCTATTTTTGGCTCATATAATCATCACGCCTACAACCATAGAGATAGGCTGAGACTATCTGATCTCTATTTTTCTCGATCTTGATGTTACTTTCGCTTCGACCAGTTTCATTAATCTCGTCATGCATTCTCGACGATTTAGGTTACTTTTGACCTGGCCCTTGTTTAGAATGTCATCAGTTTAGTTGGTATAGGTTCAATGCAATCGACCTCTGTCGCCGCTTTAATTTTTTAATATATGTTTTTTTTATTTATATAAGCTGTTTTTAAAGCGTATTGAAGGTATTCGACCAAAGATTTTTTTAAAGTAGACCGGTATACTATATCAGTTTATTAGATTAATTTGCATCTGAATATTATGTCTAACGCACAAGACCCAATTTAATTTTCATCCTACTGCTTAACCAACTGTAACCAATTTAACCAATTAATGGGTTTATTCTTTACAAAGTGAACCCAAATTGTATGTAATCCTTTGCTAATCGGTATGTCAAAGTGTCGAACTATTATGAGGGCAACTCTTCACCACATTGCGACGGGTCCATTAATCGTAGTAAAACGCCCACCCTTTTTGATTTAAGTCGTCCGCAAACGTATTAATTTGAATTAATTCGGTGAGGTGACATCGCTTTCTGCGTAGTATGACAGCGCTGTGTTGTAAATGTATAGTATGTTAAGTGAGACTAATATTTTTTTATTTTAATGAATGAATGAGCTTGCCATTATTATTATTATGCCATTGCCTAATGGTAAGCAATACGGCAGCTGGTGATAGTAGCACAACCAAACAACACCATGAATTACAAAGCAATACTTAGTAGTCCACTGCGCTCGTCATCCTGAGACATAAGATGTTAAGTCTCGATATGTCCGGTAGTTCCCAGGCTACAGTGTATTTCAATCTGGAAAACAACAGTGCATTTACACTTCTGTTTGATGGGAATAACACATATGAGAAACTTACCAAATATGAAATAACCACAAGTAAGTATTTATCTGGATACAAAAAAATCGATGAAGATTTTATCAGTAGGTATTTATACTACAAATTGCAGACATTTAGAGTGTTTAATATAACATATTTGTATATCAAGGTTTTTTCTGTCATAAATATACATTTACAATAGACCGTGTGACGTCATAGTTCCAGTTAAAATTGAAAAAGCTTTATCGAATTTTTTAATTGGTTTAATATTATATCGATGTTGCTTTTGTTTTACAACAAATACCGCATAAAGGATTTCTTATTTATTTTTCCCTTTAAGCGTAATAAAAACAGAATGATATGTTCTGAAATTTAAATTACCCATGCAAGCAAATACATTTAAAAATATTCAACTTATGTTTAAATGTTATCTCACAAAGCTAGACTCGCGAACAAAAGAACTTAGCCACCTATTTAAAATCCTGCTCACAATCCCCCAACTCTACATAGGAAGTCGACTATCCATCCAAATGAAGTTCAGAAACTAGTCCGACTAAAAGAATAATATGATAATGAGCTAGAGAAGTCCTCCCTAATACTTTAGTTACAGATCACGATGAACTTTTATTCACGTTCGATGCACTAATGATATGAAAAATCTGAAATTTTGTTGCCATAGGATTTACATGATTTTTAGTGCCAATTTTTATTGTATTCGCAGTTATTAATGATGACTTACAAATGAAAAAACATTAAACAGAACTAAAAATTATTATACAATAACGCGTACAATAAAGACGCAGGAACGAGATCGTAAATATCTAATAAAAAAAAAGGATTTACAACATGTATTACTTTTAAAATGGACCTCGACCTCGACCGCGGGGTAGACCATAGAAGCGCTGGCTAGATGTCGTCAAGGAAGATATGAGGGTCAATGGCCTTACTATTGAGGATGCCGAAGATCGGAAGAAATGGAGAAGAATTTGTAGGAAGGCAGACCCTGGCACCGACCGGGATAACGCCAGGTAGAAGAAGAAGAAGAAGATTGTTTTAAATAATGTTATTATTGCAAATTAAACAACTGAAAGGTAAATATTAAATATTATAGAAGTAGATCATGCCCAACAGGGTGAACCAGAAGTGTCATTAGTTTCATCTACAATTCCACGATCTTAAATCCTTCCAAGATGACATTAGGGCCCAACTTATCAGACTAAGCTGGACACAAACTTCACTGTCTGGCAACTCAGGAGATTTTCAAACTGAGAATCTTACACAACGTGCTACCAGGAAATCGAACCAAAAACAATTTGTTTCTATGATAGTCCATATACATCCAACTGCAGGCCACGGGCCTCCTCTACTATTGAAGGTGCGATTGAGAGGTTAGGCCATATAATGAACCACGCTGGCCTAGTGCTAATTGGCGTATTTTAAACACCATAAGAAATAAGCGAACGAACTATTGCTATAAAATTTCCTATTTTTATAGAATAGTATTTATTTTAAAGTAATATACATACCGGGTATCTCAAGACTGCTACCGAAAACGAAGCCGGGTGGTAGTTTTAGTGACTACAAACACAATGCAACTAAAAATTTTGCTAAGAAACGCGACAATTTTTTTTATCAATTTTTAAATATCGTCATTTTTGGGTGGTAAATCCATAGTTTTTGCTAAAATAATAATTTAAACTCTTTTATACCTTAGAGTCTTTATAAATAAAAGGGTATACACTATTATTTTACGAAAAAAAATATTTACCACCCAAATACGAGCATATAAAAAAAATAACAAAAAAAAAATTGTCGCTTTTTTTCCAACATTTTCTGTTGCATTGTGTCTGAAGTCGCTTAAACTACCACCCGACTTCGTTTTCGGTAGCAGTCCTGATATACCCTGTATATTAGTGTAATCTACTGATAGGTATACTTGTATTAGACAAATTGTTACATTCAATTAAAGAATTATAAGTATACTGCGTGATATGTGTGCTATCATATATAAAGGCAAAATACAATTAAAAATATATGCCTAAAAATGTCACCCTACTGTCTCACCAGCGCACTGCCAATGTACTGTGTCAATTAAAGCGGCTCTCTAACAAATTTTAAACTTAAATGAAAGGGGATTTGGAAATGTTTTGTCGTCTGAATGATGTCCCCTTTTTATGCAAATGGAGATCTCGGCGCGAGTGAAGTTTCGCGTGAACCCTTATTAAGGTCAGAGGAGGCAATTCATTTAGTTTCCGCTACAAGTTAAGGCTTCGCTCGGCACGGGGCGGACGCGGCAAATTGATTTGTTCTAGATATTTCGATAAATAAGCATTAACTGCTGAAACGTAACTACCTTTCCACGATTCTCAGCATCTTTTATCCTTGTTAACGAGGCACCTACTGTTGGCTAAAGATAATTACGGGCAGAGACTAAGACCTTAGATGACTCTCTTAAAAATATATTAGTTCTGTGGTGCTTTGCGACCTATTTGTAACAAACCCAACATTGCTAAGACGGTGGTTCAGGGTTCTACATCTCGGGCTCCCACTGGTATAACTTTTGATACATTCTCAGGCAATTATAAACGAAGAAAAACATCATGAGAAACCTGCATACCAGAGATCGTTGTAGAATTGACTATGGTATTTCTAACTGGCCAAACCACACTAGACAAGCGTGATAGCATTACTTAAAACCTCTCAGTCGACCTCTGGATTATAAAGGATTTCCATGCTCAGAAATTAGTGTTACGGCTGATAAATTATTTTATTACCATCTAGTTCATTACTGAAATTTTGTCGTGTATCTGCCAAAAATCAGATATACACAATACTATTGGGTTGATGTCTTTGTTCATTCTTTATAAAATTCCGCCATCGCCATCTCCCAAGGTTCTCCTCAAATCCTGGTCCGAAACTCCACAATCGTCACAAAGCAATGTTATTATTCGTATTTGGATTTTAAGTGGCTTAGCATAACAACCGGCGCTGTTTTTACTTTTTCACGGATCCAAGTTTAAATCCTTTTGGAATTATTCGCCATCAAATTTGGCGCAATAGGAAAGTTGAGGTTAATATTACGGCTTCATTCCCCCGGGTTTTATGCTGCTTAGAAATAATTTTCGTTGGGATATACCTTACTTTTATTTTGAGACGTTTCTTATTGTCACTGACTTATTAAGAGCGTGGGAAAAAAATACTCATCAAAATTGGTTAAAGTTAGGAAGTGTGTAGGCTCATTCAGACAGGTAGGTAGCGCAGTTGGTAAGACGTCGCGTCGGTTGTGAAACATGAGACCGCGGGTTCGATCCCCGCATCGAGACAAATATTTGTGTTCTACAAGTAATTTGTTTCGGGTCTGGGTGTTTGTGAGGCCGTAGTTTCTGATACCCACGACACAAGACTTGATCTTAGTGTCGGGTCAGGACTATGTATGTGACTGTTGGGTGTATTTATTTATTTATCAGACGGGTTAAGTAATTATAATTTGATAATATCCATGTTAGATTATGGATATAAATGACAGACGACTTTTGGTAGCATTTGTTAAAATATGGTTTCTGTAACACAGTTAATACTAGAACAGAAGCCATGGCTTTCATTCAATAATGTATTTAAACTTTTCTGCCGAGAAAGATATTTATGACTTTTTTATTTTGTAAGTTCTTTTTTTTTTCATTTTGCACATACACACATTGTTTAAAAAACATAAGTATAAAATGTTTAAAATAATTGGCTCTTCGGTGGCGATGCTCAATATTTATTATTACAAAATATTATTTTTTTTATTTGTCTCTGTGGAAAACAAGACACTGAACATAGTCAACCCCCAATAATATTCAAAGCAATCTTTTATACAGTCTTAGTTCAACGTGTAAAGGTCATAAGTACACAGAAGTGGGCAAGCAACAATAATCTCAATGTTTTGACTGATAAAATTCTATTTTATTTGACAGGGATCTGCCTCATAGAGCACGCCAGTGGGAGAACAACGGAGAAAGTCACGAATCACAACAATTCCTATACTAGCTTCGGATTATTTCAGGTAAGACTTTTATATATACATGCATATATACATACAAGCATGCATTCATAATACGTCCACATACACATGTATCATATACAAGTGTTTATGCAATATGTACACATACGTATATTCATATAATATTTTCAGCAGTCAATATATACTCACCTATTAAAAAGCTTTGCATAACCATCAAATTAAGCAACTATTTAATATTTTTTTCGTCCTTAACTGAATTTCATAGTTTTCAACTCTAATGCCTATATTAGCTATGCAAAAGACATCAACGCGTTACTAAAGTTTGTATTATATTATATTGTATTATAATAAGCATCTATACTGTGTTTCTTAATTGGTTGAGGTGTGCGTAAAAAGTCTTTGTCACCAACCTTAAATTCGAATTCACATTACACCTGCCTTCTATTTTACCATCCCTCCATCAATAATTAAGTTTTAAAGTAACGGATCCTAAACAATAATCAGCGAACCCGCTGATTAAAATTCAACGTGGCCAAATGGTGCATACGTCAGCAAATTAAACGTAAAACTATGTAGCTAATAAATGTTGTTAATTAAACTGGCGATTGGTGATAAATTATTGATTGAGTTTGTATACCGTATCCAGTTAATTAGCGAACGGCCAACATGACGTATGGTTTGCGTCGCTATGCCGGTGGAACTTGGTAATGAAGTTTTTGATTATGCACTGCTGAGTTTCTCTATAAATAAATACATTCAACAGTATACAGGGTATATCAAGACTGCTACCGAAAATGAAGCCGGGTGGTAGTTTTAGTGACTACAAACACAATGCAACTCAAATTTTTGCAAAGAAACGCGACATTTTTTGAGATTTTTTAAATATCTTCGTGTTTGGGTGGTAAATCCGTATTTTTGCCAAAATAATAATTTAAACCATCGGGTAACATGGCGTCTTTAAAAATAAAAATATTTACCAACCAAATACGATAGGAAAAAAACGAAGTATTTTTTTCAAAATCGTTAGTTGCATTGTGTCAAGAGTCACTCAAACTACCACTCGGCTAAGTTTTCGGTAGCAGTCTTGTTATACCATGTATATATGTATTTTTTACCCAAGAATAAGATGTTATGGTTATATATTATGGCTATCAAAAACTACGACTACATAATCCTACACATTAGTTAAGTCTTATATCGTGAGTGTCTGAAACTACTAGATATTTTTCAGTCTCGAAGCAAATATTTGTAGACCGGACAAATATTTAACTCA
Source organism: Hyles lineata (assembly GCA_030180105.1). Taxonomy (NCBI): domain Eukaryota; kingdom Metazoa; phylum Arthropoda; class Insecta; order Lepidoptera; family Sphingidae; genus Hyles; species Hyles lineata. The sequence goes on from JARJEE010000029.1 coordinate 3,928,832, forward strand.
GAACGGAGATCTATTAATTTGTAATTCATTGTGTTGTTTGGTTTTGCTACTGTTCACGAGCGGCTGTATCGCTTACCATCAGACAAACGGCATGCTCGTCTCGCTATTCATTTCAATAAAAAAGCACTTAAGAATACATGAAGCCTGTATCTGAAAATGTATAGCTGAAGAAGCCGCTATAGGAACTATTTCACTTCAACATTTTGGTCCGATGACTTGATAAAAGCGACCCTATAATCATGCCTGGCATAAATTCGATTCCTAGGCAATTTAGAATATGACATTTTTTTAAACTGAAAACTGTATTGTATGTCACACATGTATAATAAAGTTTTACATAAATAAATATGATTAACCGCAGCTCATATCGCGTAACACCACACGCGATACGTTTGAAAAGCTCGCAAACTGAGCCCGTTCATTACACAATAATGCCGGCCGTCGCGGCAGAGTGATTAGTGCACCTAATCATGCAAATTTAACGCGGATCGGTAATTGTCATGTAAATTTATGGACGGACGTACCGATATGGCAATATCTGCTTTAATTACTGCAAACCCTTGTTCGGTGGTGGCTTCGTTGTACTAGGGGTATAAACTATAGTATTAGAATTTATTTGTTAGGAGGGCGGTCATACTCGTAAACATAGAAGGAAAATTTATTTAGACACGTTTACAAAACTATAACAACCAACAAATGGAATAAATACAATATTAAAGTAAAATTGTGAATTACTATCCATTGTGAGGTTGTCTGGCAGAAATCGCTTAAAGTGATAAGATCGCCGATTGTACGTACATACATTATTTTAGTCATAAGTGTAAGTTTGTAGTGTCCAGTAAATAATATTGTATTATATGTTTGCCCTGCAGTAGGATGTATATGGGCTGATACAGTTTCAGTTATATGTTGTATTGTAAATGGTACAAAATACTTACAGAAATTAATTTAAATAATATAAAAAAACAAAGCGTCTAAGTGGCATCACAACAGTGGCTTATTGCTTAAATTTGACATTTGCGAAACCGATTTAAAGTTTTACTATGTTTTGAATAACACAATAGTATTGTAATCTAATCAATTATTTTCAAAAAACAACGTACTGGAACTAAATTAAACATTGACAAATGAAGTATATTCCTAAGGTATACAAATATTTATAACGGTGAAGGAAAACATCGTGAGCAGACCTGCATACCATAGCGATTCCGAAGAAGTTCTATGGTATTTAAAATTCCGCCAACCCGCACTAGGCTAGCGTGTTAGACTATAGTCTCTCGATCGGACTCTCAATTGTAAAGGAGACCCGTGCCCTGCAGTAGAACGTACATCGACTGAAATAGGATATTGTATCTGCTCTACACTTCCTATCACATTGTGCAATGTAGCCACATAATCCCCAATGCAATGCGTAATGTATCTGTCAATATACAATCAGTTTCCACCATTACCTCGTACATAATCGACAATGATTTAATAAGCCCAATACGTAATATGAGCACATCTCCAAAGACTCACTCAACTAAACCAATTTGATTCAAAGGTACTGTGAGTCCTTTGTGGCGGGGCTTTGTGCAACGGGACGAGGGGCGAAGGGGAGGGGGGAGGGTAAAGGGAGGGGGGTACACAGGCCCGGTGCTAAATTAACAGCGTATTCACATAACGCATCTCGTCCGGTCCGATGCAGATTAGCTGTAATTGAGTTAGGAGATATGAAAATAGATGCACAATTGATTGATTGGCTGCGAGCTGGGAATGGGTTCATGGACTAGGCTCTTGGGAGTGTGAGAATTGAGAGGAATCCTTGTAGGGTTGGCAAGGTTGTTTTGTTTGTTAGTTGTACACTGTGTTATGCGTTTGTTAATTATTAATTCGGTGTGTGAAACATTGCGGAAAAAGGTATCACTGAAAGAAAATAAGAAAACATAAAGCTTAGACTCTTTAATACAATATACTATTGCAGAAATTCGTAACTCTGAAATATATAAAAAGCCTCGGCAAAATCAATTTAATTCGATTGTTGTAATCTACAATTTAAGAAAATATATTTATTTGATACCCAAAAAAAGATTTAAAAAATTAACTAAGAAAGTAATGATCTAGATATTATATTACTTGTCAAACACACTATAAGACTTCGAAACAACAACTTTGAAAAGTCAGTGGTATGACTTGACAAATCTCAAGTCATGCCACTGACTCCATCGCCACCTCTGTTCTTTTGGCAGATTGCTTCCAAATTAACACCATTGGAAGACCACCACGTATTTAGGATTTTTATGTCCTCCTTTCATCTCAAATTACTGTGAACTATCTATTGAATATTTTTAGTTCCACTATAATATCGGCAATACAACTGATAGTATTGACGTGTGCAGCGCCGTGTTTGCAAGGTGTGATTTGCATTGTCGCGAGTAGCGGCTCGTTAAAGGCAGCGTGCAGGCGCGGGGCACGACCAGATCTATTCAGATCCATTCGCATTGAGGAACACGACGCTCTGTGCGGCGGTTACATATCTCGGATACTGTCGATATCGATGCTTAGTAACTGTGTATTACAATAATCGAATGATAGTCGATGAGTGATTTATTCGTTTAATACCTCATAAAATAAAATTAAAATATGTTAAACAAAGAAATACCTTTATATAATGTTCCTATTACTAAACTGATTTTCTTACATTTACATATCAATTATCAAGCTTACAATTTTATATTTGTTACAAAGAACTACTGGACATATTAAGACTTAACAACTTATGTCTCAGGATGGTAAGTGCAATGCAATACCAAGCATTGCTACCAACAGGAGAATGGCATGCTTGTCTCGCCATTCACAGCCATAAAAAAAAGAAATATAATAATATCGACACCCTCCCAACCGAATCACTACAAGGAGCGTTCCACTCTGCAAATCGAAGTCCCGATTGAAATCAGCCTGGCGGTCGGTAAATAACGTCTTGCGAGTTAATACTTTCCCAGGAGATTGCTAATCTCGACTTTGTATGTCTGATGAACGTACCAAAACGCGACTGTTTGCCCCGGGCAAATGATCCGTGTGTGGTTTCTTTATACGCTGTGCTCGTGTCAATGTTGATCCGGTCGATGGATGCAGTATTCGGATAGATTGAAACGCAATTGCAGTGTCTTTCTATTGTAACTTTATAGAGAAACATAAATACATACATAAACTCACTCCTTTTACCTTGAAGAGGTAGGCAGAGGTACCAATACAACCACATTTTACCTAGTGTGTTCTGTCCCACGATGTGATATGTGAGACAGCCTATCGCCATATCGGGCACAAATCCGTAACTCTGAGCTGATATGATAAATTATGAATATCAAAATCTAATACCACCTTGCCCGCCCCGGGACTCGAACCCGAGACGGCAGCTTAGTAGTACAACTACGGCACCGAGCTAGTCGTATAGAAAAACAACTGAGGAATATTCTAAAAAAATTAACTAGTATGAAAAATTTTAATGGCCGATAGTTACGAGACTTACATAACTTAACCAGCTGAACATTAGCTTTTGTTGATGTACAGATCTGAAATAGTTTACGACTGAAATCGTACAATAATTGACATTTCATATCTATTTTGTATACAAGCCAGTAAGGTCGCTTCAAAACGCCTATTACGGAAATGTTTAATGTCTCTTTGCTAATAGTAATATACGTCCATCATTATTAAACATGGAATAAAATAATTTTAGGATCCTCATTAAGTATTTTGAGGGGTAAGAAGCCAGAAGATATAATAGAGTATTTCAATAAGATCAATTTTTGTATTATATAGCATACAAAACAAAAACCATTAAAATAAAACATGTCTGTCGAAACAGTATTAAAGTAGCTTGTAATATGAAGCTAAGTATTTTTAATGAAAGAGTGTGGTGGGAACATCATACTGCCTCTTTCACACGCGCACGCTATAATATATGTTAAACTTGGTGACGTCACTAGTTTTGTTTTGGATCGCTTTCTGACTTGTTTCATTCTGAATAATGTGACAAAATTCTTTGTTTGCTAGATATATGCTATTAATACCTTTTGGTAAATACAATAAAAGATGAAATCAAATACCATATTCATTCATAGTTTTAAACACCCGCATATTACAATTCCACACATATGATTGGATTGAAGTGGCGCCGAGTTGGCGACAGTTATTGGACGGCCGAGGTCTGTCACCGCTGTCAGGCTGTGCCGCTGTATCAATGGAATTACATACATTTGCACATCATTTAAATAAGAATCGGATGGATTTGGCGATTGGTGACGTCGGGAATATTTGTTTATTGAGTTGTACTACTTAAGAAGATATTGATAAAAATTTAAATAAGGATATTGGTATAATTAAAGACTGTATGTTATTCTGATATGTAGGCTATAATACTGTAATGTTTCGTCAATATTTGTTCAATGGTTATTGCGCGAACGAGTCACAAACATTCATAAAACCATTCCCACATGTTTGTCCTATAAATAAAATACAGAACCTCTCATTGTTTATCATATTACCTATACCAATAACAGTGTTCCAAAGAATTATTTAGACTAATAATTACTATAAATTCCATATGAGCAGAATAATTTCAAACAGTAAAGGACATAATTCATTATTCGAAAAATATAGAGGTTACTTTAAGATACATAAAACATCCCACAATGTACAATAACAACCAATTAAACAAACATTTGCACACACGATCCAGGTCGAAAGTTATGTGCACGCGGGAGGTATAAATTTTAAATATGGCCGTGTCGGGAAACAACGCGTTTCGATAATAATTAATCGTCAACGGGCGGCTTAAAATTATGTGGTAGCCGCACAACACTGTCATTGGTAATTTAATATCGCTAAATTAACGCGTGCAGTGCCGGACAATCATTCTGCGGTAATTATTACTTGTATTTGTTTAATGCGACACGAGCGCCGCTTATTTATTTATGGTCTTCGGCAGGTGGGTTACGTTTTACATATATATTGCTATGAATGGCGACACGAGCATGCCGATCACCTGATGGTAAGCGATACGACCGCTCATAAAAGTATAAAAACCAAATAACATCTTGAATTACAAAGCATTACGTGGCATTCCATTGCGCTTGCCATCATGAGACATAAGATGTTAAATCTCAACATGTCCCGTAGTTACTCTATATACAATGTCCTTCAATCTGAAACACAACAGCGCACTTAAACTGCTATTTGGCGGGAGAAATAAACACAGCGAAGGTATCTAGGTAGAGACCTACCACCATTAAAGCATTTATTGGCAAAATTGTAATGTACATCATGATGGCTACGTCTCTTCACCCCAGAAAAATACTTGCGGACCTCACAAACATTTTTCTCGGTGCCGGAATCGAACCTGCAACCCCACATTACGGAGCCGGTATCTAACCTGCGCAACGGAGCCTGTCAAACTGTATAGTACACCATTTCCATGCCAGGCATAGTTTAAAACCACGGGACATTTGGAACGCCGCAAAAATTCCTCGCGCTACGGCCGACGTAATATTAATAAAATCCGCGCATTGTTGTATTTTAATTTCATTACACGTCTGAATGTAATTAACTGTTCGAGTGGGTTTTGTTGTAATTAATGTCATTGTGCGAGTGTTCTGTTAACACGCATGACGTCATCGGTTCCATTTGTTTGTATTCACCTTGATCCATATACCGATGTTCCCAATTACGTGCGAACATCACGTCGACACAATTTCTTTTTGCTATTGTGACTTTCATTTAGTTATGACGTACTCGTAGATGTGAATGTTTTTAGCTGGATAAAGAAACTACAATAACAGGGGTCCAGACTGCGACCGAAAACGAAGTCAGGTGGTGGTTTTACAGCCGTTTTCTATCTATATATCATTAACAACAGATTTCATTAGATATTTGAATGCGATTTATGATTCATTAAAAAAAGATAGAGAGGTAGGGATGTGATGTATATTTATAGATAGCTAGATTAGATAAATAAAATAATGAACCGTAGAATTGTACCAACATAGCTAGCTATTTTAACCAATGTTTAAAGATGGATATGATATAGAGAACGACTGTTAGTGACTACAGACACAGACTACAAATAGTGGTTCCCTACCTGATGTTTAAATGTCTGTATAGTTTTTGAGCGTTTCATGGCAGTGTAAATACGTAGCTATACATAAAATAATCATATACACCCTTGTATTTTTAAACACGCAATGACACGTGAGGGTATTAAATTATTATTTTAGCAAAAATTAATTGATTACTACATAAACCAAATGATATTTTAAAAAAACAGTAAAAAATCGTCGTTTTCCATGTCATATTCAGGTCTTATTGATTTTTCAATACAAATGGGAGTGAACAGTACGGAATACGTTTTGTGTGTTGGCAAACATGCTTTTAATTAATTCGCTTATCTGTTCGTCATATTGGCAATATTGCATTTACAGCTCACTTGTGTGTTCAATATTCAACTTAAATTGCAAGAATATAGTCTGTTTTATATTCATATTTTATTAGGCCAATGGTAGATTCTGGTCCTTCACCATCTGAGTAATATTTGAGTGCTAATAAAAATTGAGATGTCTCCTGGATACATTGCAAGACTAAGATGAAAGTAATTCGGTCAGTCAAAGGATTTGGTCCTCGCATCGATAAAAATGATTGTTTCGGTTCTAAATGTTATCACACTGAATCTATTTTCTGATGCACTTTTGTCTCGATTTGAGCCCAGGATTACATGACTTTTGGGGGTCCTTTGTTTACTTGTCATTGACTATTTTGAAAATATTCTATCGCCTATGCTCAACAAGGACAATGTAGGATTCTCATAGTGAAATATTTTTTCAAATCGGTCTGTAAGTTTCAGAGTCCATTCAATGCACACATACAACAAAATTTTTCCTCTTTATATTAGTTGAGGTTTATAAATGAATTTTGTTGCAGATCAATAATAAGGAATGGTGCAAGAAAGGTCGGAAGGGCGGTCACTGCAGTATGAAGTGTGAAGGTAATACATAAACCAATTTTGCTTGTTATTAGTTTTACTGATAGCATGTATCATAAGTAATAGAGCCTACCCCTGCCTGCGGGAACTCTTCGAAATATGAATCGTACACGCTTGACTCTTAATTTAATTTAGGTCCATTGCATACAACAGCGGACACATAAAATTTTGATTAATTTTTAATCCTAACAACGTTTACACGGAGTTTCCCACCTTATTAGACAATATGTATTGTATGTTATTGTCGTATGTGATAATTGCTATAAAATTATGAATATTTATGTTTATGACAAATTACACCATACAACTTTTTTGTATATTTACGATAATTGTGTCTTCGAGGCGAGAAACATACACCATGTAATACTAAGCAAGTTAAATCGAGTATGAAGACTAACCTGAACAATCTAGACTCCAGACTAATGATTTGCTTTCAGATCTCCTAAACGTAGACTTGGCTGACGACGTCAGATGCGCCAAACGCATCTACGACCGCGTCGGGTTCAAAGCCTGGCCGGCCTCGTACGCCTACTGCAAGGAGAAGAGCCTGCCCGACATCTCCCGCTGCTAAGCCGGCATAGCAATGACGACTGGCGACTCGCCTGGCGTCACCCTCTTTCGACTACACTTTGAAGGCAAAGTGTAGTGCAAAAGAAATTATGTAATTTCATAAGCTTTAATTTGATGTGTTCATTGTGGTGTAGCGGAATGTGTTCTGAAAATAGCTATGAATCGCTTTTTGTGCACCGCTGTATAAGTAAATATTTTAATATTTCAAAGCAATTTAAGTGGTCGTTTCAGAATATAAAATATTGTACTTTTTTAAACTATAACCAATAATTTACAAAAACCTACGTTAATGCATACATTTTAACAATATGTTTTCTTCAATGTTATCTTTTTCCTTTGCCTTTATTTGGCTATGACTTAATCGTTATGGGTAAAATAAAATTGAATTTTGGTTAAATAATATGTTCTTCTATTCGCGGATATCAATGCCTATTATGCATTAGTATATGCGAATGTTATACCTTCGCTACACCACTATATCTAGAATTAAAAATTAAAAACTATTATTTTCTAGACAATATATAGATCATAATGTGGAAATATGCATACAAAAAGTGTGTTAATATGATGACGTCATGACATTACAAATGATGTGACTATTTACCACCGGTGTATGTGTTCACTTCAATATTATTTTGTTTAAAAAAAACTTGATGATGATTTTAGAATATTGTATGCATTTTTCACTATTCCTTTATACGATAAATTTTCTATAATATAGTTTTTTTTTAGTTTCCTATTGTTTTATTTTACCCAAATTCTAAATCCAGGAGCTTTCTATCTCATCGCATCTTTTTATTTAAACTGAATTATCCAAGTATACTTAATAATTTCCAGTCAGTCTACACTAGAATAAAAATATGGAAGCTCTCAATTTTTGTTGTTGTAAACAAAGGGTCCTCTGATCATAATGAGGGCTTAAAACTATTGGACTAGATTATACCTTCTTTCGGCTTTCGGCCCATAGAGCGTTTTTTTTATGTTGCATAGAAAGGCGAGACGAGCTTTTCGTCCGATGGTAGGTGATACGACCGCAAATAAACAGCAGCAACACCAAACAACACCATGAATTACAAAGCAATGCTTGGCATTCCACTATAGCGTATTAAAAAAAAATTTTTAACAAATATATTTTTATAAGTACAATAAAATAACTTGGACCCGTCGGTTTCTATACGCGTTCCCGTCCGTTCCTCCTTTTTACCTTGCGATAAGGAAATGGCTTTCCGATATGATCTTCCTAAGCCGACTCCGTTATATTTGGCTTAGAAATATTATTTAGGTGGCTTCCCAGAATATGCAGTCTCAAGATATTATTTTTTTGTAGTTTAAATACAATGTTGCGGTATAAGGAACGATTTGTAAGCCTCCATTTTGATGACGTAGGAATTTAAAGTTGTTAATGGTAATATGAATGTGTAATATTATTTCTTTTTGTTATGATAACTTCGTACGGCAAACAGACGATCAAAAGAAAATTCGTAATTTTTGAACTGAAGAACTCTAAAAATATTAAGCCTACGAGTACTAGATTACTAATCATTTCACCCAGGAATTGAAAATCCACACGCTGTGACTAAACCAATGGGCTAATTTATTTTGATCTTATACATTTAAATCTCAAAGCTAAATTCACAGTCATAAAATATTCAAATGACATTCACAGCTCTTAATATGGGAACTGGAAGGTAGTTTAAATAAATATGTTCGCGGTGTCACAAAAATTACTCATTATAAAACAGTGAAATATTGCGGCCGAGGACATCTCAGGCGTTCAAAATACATTTTAATTTAAAATTAGTGTATATTAAAAGGAACAATATAAGTATAATATTATTGTAACCGTAGAGCAACTATTAGATTGAATAATTTAAAAAAGTGATAAGTTTGTTCCTGAATAAAAAATCTTGTGATAAGTTTTTTTCGATTTGGTGTTTAAAATTTCATACCTACTACAACAGAGTGCCGGCGTCAGCATATACTCAGGTTACCAGGTATGTATGAAGACGAAAAGTATAGAATCTTTTTACAAAAACCTCATTGATTAACTTTATTCAATCCAACACCTTGAATTACAAAGCAATGCTTGTCCAGTAGTCGCTCTGGCTACAATATACTTCAAACTGAAACACAGCAGTGCATTTACTTTACTGTTTGACGGGTGAAATAGACATTGCGGTGGTACCTAGGCGGCTATTCACATACGAGCGACCTACCACCAGTAAATGTTTTGTATAAAGCACGTGTTGTCATCCAGATTAGTATCTAATCAGAGTCCATGTTACCAATAGTTAATGAGCGGATAATTAGCCCATACATGCCATTATAAACATGCATAGTTTCGCTAATATTCTATACAATTCTATACTTACACTTACAATAAAGCATTTGATAAATCCTTGTTTAACTAGCTTTAAGATTTGGGTATAGTATGCATACAATAATAGGTATTTCATTTTTTCTAATATATTATGCTAATTTGGATATTAGTCACTAATACAAGTCTAATAAATGCCATCCACCGAAAATCATAGCTTAAATACAAACTTTTAAAAATGGTTTATAAAGTAACGGTGCTGTAAAATATGTCGTTCCATATACATATATCAAACTCAATTGTAATAAACCTAAGAGGAGGTACACTAAAAGTGGGGTTGGTTCCAGCCCAATTGCAACCGTGATCACGTGATTTATGTACGTACTAACTTTGTGTAGCCTGAAAGTATTTATGCCGCAATACCCGATGTGCGTTATTGCTATAACTTAGTCTGCAGGCGCTTCGTCTAACTCAAAAATGTTTGTAAACTACTGAATAAAACTACTAACACGGAGGAAATTACTTTTAACTTGTACGATTTAAGATTTATTTAAATTGAAATAAAATGTTTGAAGAACTTTCTTTGTATGACTAGAAATTTCAGTAAGTTTAGTTTTCAGACGGAAATGTTAAATACTTGTACAAATTATAGTAAGTAGCCGTGGTTAATAAGTGATACAAATACATACTAAATTGGGATAAAAACAAGGTAGATTTTATTTACTATACATCGCTTTTCTTCAAAATGTTCCGTATTAATTATTTTAAAAAATAACAAACGAATCTAAATTCGATCCAAAACATCATTTGCAACTTATTCAAATAACCAACAATTACTTTCGATCTAAGTCCCAAGACATTTTATATTCTTGTTAACTAACTAATAAATATTCTATCAAAGATTTCTAGAAGCTACATTATACATAATATGTAAAACTGCATAAGTTCTGTAAGTGACCCAGTTTCAAAGTAGCTAGATTTATTTACTTCCTAAGATGTAGATCTTGCAATAAAGCATAATGTATGTAAATCATAAAATTATTCGAATGTCATAGAAATATCGAGTCTGGTGTCATGAAGTCGATTCTGAAAGTGTTGGAGATGTCGTTAGTAAAATGATTTTTTGAATGAATTATTTAGACATATAATCCTACTGCAGGACACTCGTTTTCTTTTAGAATCACCTAGGATCCGGTTAGTTTTGAACCTGCGACAATAATATTAATTGCCACATCCGATCCGATACGAACATGCCACTGCTCACACGAAGAAATTAACTAATTATTCAAAACCATAAACAAAGTATGACATTTTTTTTATTGAAATTAATGGCAAGGCGAGCTTGCCGTTTGCCTGATGGTAATTGTTACGACTGCTCACTAACAGTAGCAAAACCAAACACCTTGAATTACAAAGCAATGCTTGGCATTCCACTGCGCTCGCCACCCTGAGACATAAGATGTTAAATCTCAATATATCTAGTAGTTACTCTGGCTACAAAGTCCTTCATACCGAAACACAACAATGAATTTACACTGCTGTTTGGCGGAAGAATAACAATTGCGGTGGCCCCTACCCAGGCGGTTTCTTACATATGAGATACCTACCACAACTAAATTTCCAATTTGTCCACCAAAAAATATTAAATCGCATTCAATGGTGTAGCCCATGGAAATTATTTTAATAGATACATTTCTATAGAACATATTATTTTCCCATTTGGCTTGTTATCACCATGTAAGGTATAATACAAAGTTTCTTCCATTTTAATGCAATGATAAAATCCTGAAAATTCAACTGTAACACAAAGAACTGTTATATGTATACGAAATTGAAATATTAGTTATACAAAATTACAAAAATGAACAAAATATGACTAATTTAAATTTATTAGTGATACAGTAATACATTTTAAATTTTGTCAGTACCGTGATTTATTTTTTGTAATACATTTTTTTAAATTCATGCAACCGAATTCATTACATAATTTTTTGTTTGTTTGTCAATTTATCTTCATTAAATATTTTTAATAAGTGGCAATAATCCAAGCTTTGTTGATATTTATGGTATAAATACTAATCGAGTTGTGCGACTCAGAACTATTTAAGAACTTAATTATTAAAGGAACTGTACCCAACTTTATTATGATCGAAAACCTCTGAAAGGTTAACTCAAAATCAGTAATCCTTTAGTTGAACGCAGTATTTTAGTGGGCCCGACAGAACTCCGCCCGCACTCGTTACAAATTTCAAAGCACCGGATATTACTTACGTACTTGCATGCGGTTATTTTCAGTTTTATTTCCATAACAGTTTAGGGCTGCCATTGATTTTGACTTCATATTTGGCTTGGAAAACTATCATCAAAGTTGAATATTTCTCTGTCTGACAATTTGACTTCTTGGAAGGATTTGTGTTGAGCATAAACGTGGTCGTAAATATTTTTTACTTTATTCGGAGAAAAGAACCCTACCATAGTTATTAAATTTGTCTCTTTCGATTCACGATTTTTAGTTCAGTTTGAGCGGAGAAGACAAAACGTTCGATAGCTAAATAGGTTTTAAAACCACATATGAATATGGCCATTTATGTATAAGTTTCAGATAAAGACAAATCTTAAATGGGGATGAGTATGACAAACTTATTAAAAACATTGACCGCACACAAGCCCCAGGGCTTGAACAAAAAAGCCCCAGGACTTGAAAAAACAAATTCAAATACCAGCATATGATTTTTTTTAATTGGTAAAAATTTCTTTGGTATGTAAAGTCCACCAACCCACACTAGACCAGCGTGGTGGACTATATGGCTAACCACACCCAAACGTACTCTCCATTGTAGTGGAGGCCCTTCTCTGCAGTGGGACGGTTATGGACTTATACAGTAAGTCCTGGTAGTTTGGAATAAAGACAGGAAAATCACATGTGTTGCACTTTTAAAACATGAAGGGAATGGGGGAAAGACCCCTGCGTTTGTTTAGAAAGGGGAAGAAATGATATCTCACTAATTAAACAAAAGAGGAAGGCACTGTGCATGACACGCTTTGTGCGTTACAATAGTAACACCCTAGTCGACCTACTGTGACTGTAATTGTGACGTCACGATTCGTGTTACACATTCTTTTTCTCTGGATAAAAAAATGGTATCTGAGGCCTGTTAGTTAAGAGCTGACTCTGCAATGAGAGACCGCATGGTTCCCCGCACCGAAACAAATATTTGTAAGTTTGTGAGACCGCAAAAGTCCCCCGTAGATTTGATACCTACAACGTAGTATTTCATCTTTTTCCACGCTAAAAGGAGTCAGGTCTATGTATATGACTGTTGGGTCAAACTACAAGACATGGGCCTCCTTTAACTTCAAGAGGTGTTAGGCCATAGTTCAGTTATTAAAATTTTAGTATAGATTATTGTTGCGTGGACTGATGTAATTCCACCCGAGTTAAGCAGGGTGGTTTACTCAATACTCTGACACGAAGTTCGAATGTTCGCACGATGAACGCCAACATATAACATATTTTATACCATTCTCTTCTTCTTAAAATCAATACGAAACTTATTTACTTTGAGCTTACTCTACGATAAGGTTACGACGTACGATATATGAAATGAAATTAAATGAAAATATTTATTGAATCTATAAAATGTCATACACTATGATTCAGTCACTTTTTTTTTCCACTACCACCCGGTTCACAAGGCTGTTTTCGCCAAAGAAGGGCAAGAAAGTCTAGCGTTGCTCTTTTCAAAATAAGTTTACAATACAGTGATCATACAGGAGTTGAAATTCAGAGCAGTTCATATATTATTCATAATAATAATTATATTGTACGGCTGAGTTAAGTGTGGTCGCCCAGATCGCGGAATATAGCATTCGAACATTTTGTATTGTATTTAGGCATAGTCGTACAGTTTTACGGGCGATATTCGAACATTCGTTGTTGTGTCTGAGTACAAAGTAACCCTTTTCCGCCCTTTAGTAACTAGTTAGTAATTAAATTATAATTAATTTAAAATTTAATATTTCAAAGTCACAACCCTAAGAGAAGGCCTCGCCGATAGAATGCTCGAATATGGACCCGTTACATACACAGGCCGCGTACCGCCTTATAGTTTCATACGAGAAAATCCAGCTTTGGCCAGACTAATCCCGCAAAATCTCGTGTTTGCCTCACAAAAACCCTTGAATATTGCATTTGATCTAATTGAAATCACTTTGTATGTACACTTAAGCCCACTTTGTGGTATGGCGGATTACTACATAGTATTTCTAAATTATTTTGCGTATTTATCGGGTTGTATGGGATGGGGATTATGGATATGCTGGCTTAACAGGCTTTGCATGGACGGGTTTTAGAATTTTTAAGCTATCAAAGGCATATTTTGCAAAAACTGAAGTATTCTGCCCGTGAGCTAGCTACTACATTTAGTTTTTTCACTCGGTGTTGTGATTTTAATGTCATATTTGTTTCTTTGAATCGAACTGTCTATCACTGAATTTTCAATCCGTTCTGCTACTAACAGTACAATCGTAAGAAATAATATACCGTTACCCAAACGCCGGATGCGGCGAGAAAAAATATTCCAATCATTATTATTCATAAAATATCATAAATATTTCGTATAACTTACGAAAACAAGCAATCGAAGTAAATATTTTGATTGGTAATATCCATATATACAATGGTTTTATCAAATATTAACGTTTAAATGGAGATTTTTCTTGCTTTCCCACGAAGAAGCTCGTAAAAATTACGACACATAATGAACGTTTATTTAAACGACTACGGCCCACTCATTCGAAACTGCCATCTTCGATACAAACACGAGTAAATAGCAATATATTTGTATACCTGTTTGAAGACCAATATCATAAGACCCCTGTATAACCTTACTTGGAAATGTAGAGGAAAATGTAGGCAGTGCGACATTTCTTGGTTAATGTAGAATTTTGGAATTCTTCTGAGCAATTTGGTGACAGAGCATTTGCTGGGAACGTTGTAACATAATAAAATAGTGTTGTTTGATTTATACTGCAAAATATATTTCTGGAACAAAAACTATTGTCTCAGTTTTTTATACAATCGTATCAGTTTTCCTTAATAATTTATTGTTTATAAATTATTACATAACACACAATTCATGGTACTTATTCCTTCGCATAAGGTCATAGGTTTAAATCCCGGGTTGGACAAAGTGATATTGGGCTTTTGTAATCATTGTCAGTCCGAAGTCAAGAGTTCGTGCCCTATATTGCGATAGGCCCGCCCCCTATCACATCGTAGTATGGAACAAACAAGGTGGCTGTCCTAGTTGCTACCAGGAGAACTTCTGCCTACCCCTTCTAGGCAAGTTTGTGTATATATAATTTTATTTGTACTTTCACATAAAAACTTAACTAAAATGAATATCGAAAATTGGATTTGATAATTGGCACCCAGTCCTGGTAGCAATTGATGGATGAAAGGAGTTTAAGTATGTACATATTTATGTATGTACCATCAAGTGAATTGCGATTGTCGTGCCAGTATGCAAAATGTATCCAATCCATTAATAAAGTTATCAATATTCTAAATCAGTATAATTTATAGCTGACTTTGAGCTACTGAATTCCGGTTCTGAACGGAATGAAGTACGTCTCAAGACTTAGCGTTTAGTATTGAGACAGTGTGGAGCCTTGGCTAACTTAAATATTCAAATATGTTTTGCATTTAAATAGAATATATTGATGAGTTCCTGGTTATGCTTCTGTCTGATTTATTAACATACGGCAAACGGAGCTGTCCACCTCATTGTTGGTAATGATTGCAAATTATAACTTTGTAAATTACTAGAAAGCGTAGTGACCCTGGAAGTTCTTCCTTCTGAAAGTGATTTTATTGGTCCAATGATGAATACAAATGTGTTGCTTCCTACTTCTCACTCCCCACTTTATACATATATATATAGGGTATATCAAGACTGCTACCGAAAACGAAGCCCGGGGGTAGTCTTAAAGACCGCAGATACGATACAATTAAAATTTTGCAAAAATATTCTTTAAAAAGCGTCGTATTTCATGTGGTATTGATAGTTCTTCCTAAAATAAAAATTTAAACACTTGCATACCATAGCGTATTTTAAAATAAAAAATCGGCACTTTTTATGCAACATTATAAGTTGCATTGTTTTCGTAGTCACTAAAACTACCGCCTGGCTTCGTTTTCGGTCGCAGTCTTGATATACCCTTTATAAGATTTCGGTTCGCGAATTATTTGCTTGGGTCTGGAATCTGCACATGGGTTGACGATATTCTCAACCCCTGTCGCATATAGAGGCGTAAATAAGCTCAGCTTAATATAAATAACACTAGTGGTGTTTTTCTTTACCCTCTCTCCGATTCAGATTTCGAATTTCTTTTACATTGTATAATATTTTTTGTAATTTTCTCATTCAAGGTTCCAACTACGTTAGCCAACAACACAGTCAATTGACACGTTATCTCCAGTTTCTATAAATATTTCCACCCTCAGTTCACGGAACCTATTTCCATTTAAAGAAGTACCTTCCGCCGTAGCGTAAAGAAGCAACCGTTTCTATATCATAAAATAAACCGAAATAATTGCCAGAGTCAATGGCGCGGTTGATTCTACGCCGGATTTATAATGGAAGACCACGGGTTCGAACCCCGCACAGACAATTTTAATCTACGGGTATCTATGAGACCGAAATGTTTCTCGTAATTTTTGATGTCATGTCATACGATTTGTATCTTAGCATGTGGTGTCTAATTTTGAGGTCAAGACTATAGGTGGAATGTTTTAAATCGGTTCACTAGGTTCAGAGCCTATTCCATTCAAACAAACAATGAAATCTTTATAATATTAATTTAGATAGTTGTGTCTACTGACAACAAATAACTGTCTATTACCATTTGAAACTCG
This sequence comes from Hyles lineata, assembly GCA_030180105.1. NCBI lineage: Eukaryota > Metazoa > Arthropoda > Insecta > Lepidoptera > Sphingidae > Hyles > Hyles lineata. Next base: position 3,945,653 of record JARJEE010000029.1, read on the forward strand.
TTGCAGAGGTCTTAGCACTACCTATCACTAATTTACCCATCTATATATCCAATTATAGAATAAGTTAAATGCGACAGGCTCCGAACTTGTTAATGCATTGTCCAATTAATTATTACAACTTCAAATACAAGCAAAGCAGACGCAAGTTGTATCAAAAGCCTGTTGGATAACAGGTCGCGTAGTGTTTATAATTCCATAGTAGCATGTAAAGTGGGTCGACAAAACATGCACTGCTTACTAGCATGGGCGGATCCAGGTGGGGTGTCATGGGGGTCATGACCCCCCTGAGCTGGCTCCAGATTGACAGACTTTATTTATTATCTCGTTGATAAAATGTATAAGTGAAATAAATTCTTTGTGTGTCGATAAATAAAGTAAAAAATTATAGTTTAAAAAACTAAAAACACACGCTTTCATAAACGCTCTAACTAAAAAGTAAAAAATAATTGATAATGAGTTTAAGATTAAAAAATGGAGTAAAATACAGATATTTTCTTGCTATAAAATGGTAGAAAAACGCTGTTGTTAATCATGACTCGCATGGATGGTTGTCAAATACAAAGAACAAAAATCAGAAAATACGTAAATCGCACAACATAATTATATATTTCTACTTCTATAAAGGTTCACTTGACGCCTAAAACATTATCTACCAGTCAACTTTTTGGTGACAACACATTATAATCAATATAAATCTTTTTTTCATTCAAATAATGTCTCCCATTGATATTCAAAAATTAATTTATTTCTTTGAATAACCATATCGAACACATGTTCAAGTTATGCGTATAATTTATGAGTACTTTTAAATGCCACTATTTATTGTTAACCACAGAATAGTTCAAGTTATACTGGTCGCACACCTACATAGCAACTTAACTTATAAAAGAATTAAAGGTAAAGAACGAATAAATTCGGCATTTTTGCCGCCCGGTCCTAAATTGTATTAATACAAGTAGTCCACTCCCCTTAACCCTTAGTAACTTGTGTTTTAAATAAATCTGACTTAACGTATCTCTTTGCATACACCTAAGATTAATACAATACTCCTCCAGCAATCTAACAAGAAGCACCTTCCCTTATAAGTTCAAAAACTTTTTTCTTTTTGCTGACTTCCTAGGACTAATGTCTAAATGATTCCTCAAGAATAGGGTTGAAGAAGAATAGAATCGCTCTGTCGGCTACGGGACTCCTCTTTAATAAAAAGATCAGTTGAAAGAGCTTAGGCTACATCCACCATGCTGGCGTATTACAGGGTGGTGGATTAATGCTAATAGCAATTCTTATAAAGATCTTTGTAGTTCAGGTTTCTTCACGATATTTCCCTCCATCGTTAAAGTAATAATTGACTAGCAATACCTTAAGCCAATCACAAAAATATTTTGCTAACCGATCATATCATGAGCACATCTATGTCGGGAATGACGTAATGATCTATCATATGTTGGGAATGATATAAGTAGCAGGGGTCAAGTAACACTGGTCGGTGTAACAATAAAAAGAAATGCGTCGGTAATGTCATCCGAGGCAGGATTCTCACGTCTCTCGATGGGTCGTTGACGTGCGATCGATTGAAGGGTGTTTTTTTGTGTTCCGTGGCTGGCCGGTAAAATGCCTCCACTAACGAGCCACCGAGATAAAAGATCGATACATCTGAAGATATACTGATATGATCTTTGCCAAGTTTTTTGGTTTGGTGCTTTACCTGTCCTAAGGTATTTACGTATCTAAGGTTCTAAGATACAACTACATGTAGATGCAGTTATCGTTTTGTAGGTATTGCATTTTGCTTTTTCAAGACGAAACATTTAACAAGCGTAATTTTTAAAAATATATCACAATGAGCTTTAATTCAATGTAAGGAAGTGGCAACATACACGCATAATCTCACGCCTTTTTCCCAGAAGGGGTAGACAGAGGTGTCAAAAGTACACTCAAGTTTCGCCTTATGTGTTCCGTCCCACGATGAGATAGGGGCGAGCCTATCGCCATAATGGGCACTAATACCTGACTCTGGGCTAGTAATGAATAGAAAATTCCAGTATCAATTTGCCCGACCCGGGTTTTAAACCCGAAACCTCAGATTTGTAGTCATGCCGTAGTGCAACTAAGCCGAGGCGGTGGCAACATAATGCATACTTATTTCCAATGTGGTACAACCATTTTATATTAATTAAATTGGAATTTATAGTAATCGGTGAACTAAACCGTGGTAGTAACACTACCTCACAGAAAAATACGTGAATATGGCGAAGACATACACTTACAGCGACAGCACATCTGAAAAGGTAGGTAGAAGTGCCTCTTGAGACATTTCTCGCTAAGTTTATTTCTATCCAAGACGTATGGGTCAAAATCATAGCCACGCCGAGCATAAATCTAATCCTGTGTAACTCATACGGTGTTTTTCAAAACGTTAACCTCGCTCAAAACAGACAGTCCGACCTATGAATTGAACCCACCACCTAATGTATCACAACGTATAGACGTAGCCAATAGATCTATATAAGTCCCACTGCAGGGCACCAGCCTCCCCTACAATTGTGAATCTAATTGAGAGCGGTTAGGCCATATAGTTCACCACGATGGCCTAGTGCGGTTCGGTGGTATAGATCCATAAGGTCATTTAATCTACAACATCATATGAATCATAATACGAATAGTATTAAATTACAGCTAATTTATATAATATACATTATACAATTAATTTCAAAACTAACCATAATACACCGTTTTTACCAAGCAATAACTAGTTAATTAATTTAATAAATATTATAAAGCTACCAAATAGTTTAACAAATTAAATTATCAAATACTTACGACAAAATGGTTGAGCTATTATTTTTTTATCCAAGTAGGTAATCATTGCTTTGTATCCGTAGTATCAAATAATAATATTTAACTGCAATACATAGAACCGTTAAACCTATTTTAGACTGGCCACTCATATGTGGGAGGCTGCCTGGGTAGGTACCACCGTCATCGTCGGTACACATGTCTATTTCTACCGCCAATCAGTAGTGTAAATGCACTGTTGTGTTCCTATTTGAAGGACATGGTAGCCACAGTAAATACTGGACATAATGAGATTTAACATCTTAAGTCTCAGGATAGCGAGCGCAGTGTAATGCCATTGCATTGCTTTGTAATTCATGGTGTTTGGTTTTGCTGCTGTTCATGAACGGTTGTACCACTTAGCATCAGGCGAATGGCGAGCTCGTCTCCACATTCATTTCTATCAAAATCAATAATAGAATTGAATTAAAACATCGTGAGGAAACCTTCATACCATAGTGATTGGTGGGAATTTCATGATATGTAAAGTCCGTCAACCCGCACTAGGCCAGCGTGGTAAACTATGGCCTAACAACTCTCAATCGTACTTTCGATATTAGAGGAGGTTCGTGCCCTGCAGTGGTTCGTATATTGCCAGATACAGTATAGTAGTGATAACCATTCTAGACAGTCGGCAAAGTTATGCCACTTGGTACAAAACGAGGGATATACCCAGGCTTGACCAGACGCAATATAAATATGAGTGTCACATTCACTATGCTAGGTTTTCCCCGGGACAAAAATCCATTCACATATAGAGCTATAAATGTGTAGATGTTTCAATCTATATTCGTCCCAATGAAGGGCATCTGCCCCTCTGCAATTAAAGTAAGAATAAGAGGGATTAGGGTAATCCAACACGGTTGCCTAGTTTGGTTGACAGACTTTAACTTTTTTTAATTTTCTTTGCATGGCGAGACAAGCATGACATTCGCTTCATGATAGGCGATACGACAGCTCATAACAAAACTAAATAGCACCATGAATTACAAAGCAATACTTGGCATTCCACTGCGTCCGCCTCCTGAAATATAAGTTGTATGTTAATTCCTAATATGTCCAGTAGTTACTCTAGCCACATGCCTTAAATGAAATAAATGTCAATGGCAGATTCAATCCCTATAGTTCACATCCATTTCTACTATTAATGTCCATAGCAATGCTTTCAATAAATCTAAATAACTCAACAAGACAAATATATTCAAAGCGAAATACCAAAGGCAATGTTAAGAATCGATGTAGAATCGATTGCGTTGACGGACCCTCGGATTGTATGGTGATCGATTTGCCCGTCACATTGTATGGGTTCTTCTGCGTGTTCCCATAATGGGAGGAATGCGGTCCCGGCTCGGCTTCTCAAGCCCTTTTTACTTCACTTCAAATTGATATTTCGTACTGAATTTGCGGCTTAAAATTGCTAACAATTCTAGTGATTTTTGGAGTCTGATTTGTTTTACTGGGGAAATAGTTAAGCAAATATATTTAAAACATTCTGTTGAGTTTATAACCACCTCGTTTTTACGGTTGATGAACAAAATAAACTCTCAACAATATTCTTAAGATTCGCGGGATTTTTAGTGCATGGTGGTCTGTTGGTGCACGGACCAGACGTGGCTGCCAACATATTCGCGTGTTCGAATTCAGGGCACATCTTTGACTTTTCGTAGTCATGTGTGTATCGATAGTCAATCACCTAACCTTATAACGGTGAAAGTGACGACATCGTGAGGAAATCTACTATAGCAATTAACAAAAATTCTATGGTGTATAAAGTCCGCTAACCCGCACTAGGCCAACGTGGTGGAATATATGGCCTAACCACTCTCGATCGTACTTTCGATTATAGAGGGCTTCCTCTGGGCCCTATAGTAGGAGGTATATGAGCTGATAGAGTTGCATGATTTTATTCTTATCTCGATAAAAAATGTTAGCTCAGAATTTATAATATTATTTTCATCTTTAGTCTCATGTTACCTTTCCTATTTTCATTTAAATTTAATTATCAACTTTTGATCCATGTTTCTCTATTATTTAATTTCGCTTTAAATAGAATATCATAATATCCGTAACTTGAATATTCATTTTTATATCAATTCATTTTCCTAGGTTTTCAGTTCCAATTAGTTGCTTCCTAGAAACGCCACGTATATGTTTACAGCACACTTCTTATACGTTATTTTTCTTTTACACGTGTCGAATATACAATCCTTTCTTTAATTCGGTTAAAAATTAACTAACAGTGTACCAACATAACGTAGGCGGGTCGTAGAACAGCTATTATGTAAAGAGGCTATCCGGTTTTGCCACACTACTACTAATTAATCATTCAACATAGTGGCTATTAATTAGAAGCTGATTTTTATAATTTAAATGAGACTGGTAGACGGGTTGAATGCGTTTTCGTAATGTTATGGAATGGAGCTCGATAGCATTTTTTTATTCCCTGCGTAGGCAGACAATCTGGTGCTCTGCTTGATAAGTGGTCACCGTTGGGGACTTTGGCAATACTGGAAGTATGGTCAAACCACGGTCTCTCGTATGATGATTTCTCTGTAGGTGGAAAGATGTTGCCTATTTGATGACATCCAGTCTTCAATTCTATTTGAAAGCCTCCATGGCGCAGTTGTTTAGAGCCGACTGTAAAACGAGAGGCCGCAGGTTCGATCGACTCTCTTGGCCTGGATGTTTGTGAGACAGAAAAGTCTCGTAGTTTCTGATATCCACGACACAAGGCTTGATCTTAGTGCGGGGTCAGTACTATGTTTGTGACTGTAGAGTGTATTTATTTACTTATAATAGCCATGGCAGTCAGATCGGCTTTCACATCTGTAGTTTATAATCTCCTGGTATACAATGAACGGAAATGGACTCAGTCGTCTCGGTATTAAAACGTTGAGTAATTGACTGATTGACCAGCGACAGCCTCGGGGGTCGCTTGCATTTATGTAGATATGGTCGATCAATGCAGGTTTTAATAAATACAGAACGTATGAGTGTCGCATACATCGTCAATTTGCTATCCCTTGAAAATATTATTTTTTTTAATTACTTTTATTTACTTCTGACTACATGTATGCCAAATTTAATGATAATTGGTTGAAGAGAAGTACCGTGAAAGCCTGACAACTCAAATTCATGTTTATTGTTATAAACATTAGTAATTATGAAATACCATCATTTCATAGGATCATCGAACATTAAAGACCTCATTTATAACAATTTATAAACGTATTTTAGTTATCGAATGTTTTATCCCTTTCGAATGAATCTTGAATTCAGTTGGAGCGAAAAAGACAAAACATTTGACAACCAAACTAGGTTTACTATCTATGAATATAGCCGTAAGATTCCGCCCCGTGACCACGAAAGCCGTAAAGCAATCGAAAGGTCGGAAAGCAAAAAATTAAAAATTCAACCAAATCCGCAACAAAATCTGTAAATAATAATTTTATTTCAATAGCAGTAAGATATCATAAATTCTCAGGCCACGACATATAGATACACGGAACCGCAAACCGTTCAATTCGATTTTCAAAGTCAAATTAACACCTATATATGGAACGGTATCTGTGGACATAATAAATCACTCCCACGAGATAACCTCAAATTCTACATTTTGGCCGCCAATAACTTACGTATCTGATTCACACTTGCAAATAAAAAATAATTTACTGTTCTAGTACTTTTACTGAAGCTTAAGGAGTTTGAAACATAAGTATAAATACTCCATACTATGCTGACAAAGGAAAATTACCTGGCTGCCAGAGTTCATATTAATTTTACAACAAAGACAAAGTTGGTCGAAGATCTATCAGCGTTTGAGGCAATTATGAACATATTATGATAAAATCGTCATACTACTCTTAAATGAAGAGAATATAACGCAAATATTATATTTAACAAAACTACACATTAATCTCCTCGTATTTTATATTTTCCAAATCACAAAAGCGCTACAATCATATCATTAAATCCAAATACTAAGGTTATAATTTAATTATTTTGCGCAGATACAAATAGAAAGGCCCGTAATACATTAGCGTTGTTAATTAATTTAGTTTACAACCGGGCTAAAGTTCTATGAGACTATCTTTAATGGACACGAATACTAATATTAATCAATATAAAACTCAGCACGTCATGTCACGGTGTGAATAGCTCAATAATATGAAAGGGGTATTATTAATATTTTTTAAGCAGTGTTACTCCTATTTACAGGCAAGGATAGCTTACAATCAGGCAAGCGTCATACTCGTTCGTCATTCCCAAAAACACAAGAAAAAATATAAAACCTCATAAGCCATATTGGCAATCTTTACAAAACCTTCCCATCATAAATACCTAATAATCTGTGCGTAGTATGCGAGTGGCTTTATACATGGTATCTAAAATTGGAAAGTAAAGGCGACGCCCACCAGGTGCGTGGGCCCGCGACCATATCACAATGACACTCTTCACTGTGTTCTACGGTTAGACCACACGCTGTGATGCGCGAAGCGGGTTGATTTTTATTATTATTTTTTTTTAATTGTATAGTAATTCTTTTTTGTCAAAGATGTGGATACAAAACAGATGGGGAATCGTGTAATCATGAACCAAGTTATACTTCAACAAATGAATTAAAAGTACCTACCACAGATAAAAGAATAATAAATATAATAACCTTCTCACATCTCTTATTTAAATAATATCTATACAATTTGAAAAGAAACTAAATGATTGACTCAATAATACATACTTATCTCAGCCATTAAATAAGTAAAGAACACAGTATATTTCTGTCAGCCACAGATTTTGTAAATAATTTTATAACCGATTAATCAACAAAATATAATTTTATTCAACTCGTCCTTAAAGATATATTGAATACCAAAATTAATCTCAGGAATTATTCCGCAGGAATTCAAATTCAGAACCAAACCAATCGTTACACTTCGATACGAATAAACAAAGCTAAACGCAATATAGTGTGTATGAAATATGCAGATGGCCAGTACAGATTTGAAATACATTTGCAATGTTGATCAATTCCAATAATTGCTACATCAGGCAAGCTACGTCGCAGATGCTATATGCACATACATTAAATAGGATTTGTATGCATCTAAGCTCGATTAATTTTCACAGGGTTAATATTCTAAATCTGTGTCATGTACGTCATATTGCAGTAGCTTTCAAGTTAGGATACTTTAGTTAGTTTACTGGTGGTAGGTCTGTCTTATGTGAGAGGCCGCCTGGTTAGGTACCACGGCAATATTTGTTTCTCCCGCCAAACAGCAGTCTAGATACACTGTTGTGTTTCGGATTGAAGGACATTGTAGCCAGAGTAACTACTGTACATATTGAGACTTAACATCTCATGTCTCAGGATGGCGAGCGCAGTAGAATGCTTTGTCATTCAAGGTGTTGTTTGGTTTTGCTACTGTTCATGAGCGGTCGTATCACTTACCATCGGATGAGCGGCATGCTCGTCGCGCTATACATAGCTATAAAAAAATTCACGATAGTTACATCTTAGTTCAAAATGACGAATAAATTATAAGTTAATTCTAATCGGTCTGTTTTAAAAAAATCGAGATACTCAAAGAACCTGTAACTAAAATTTTCTGATTTCTATTGCTACTTTTTCCTTTTTTTATATTAAAGTGAAAAATGTGAGTTATTATGCTACTGTCTGAGATCAATGGAAAGTTTATTGTTGCCATTAAAATAACGTTTATATTAGCATAACGTTATTAGCATCATCAATTTCTAAGCAAGCTAAAACACTGTTATTTGGTAACAATTAAGAGCCACAACGTACGAGACCCCTCGAGCTTTTAGAGAGACGGCAGGACATGAATATATAGCTACTTAATGTTACCCCAGCGTAATGAATTTCAAGTGAGGAATGACCACGTTTAGCTGTTGAAATCTTAAATGGCAAGCGAGAGTTGTAAAGTTGTAATTGACATTATGCGGTATGTAAACAGGATAAATAAAATAAATATATTACTAATATATAACACGTAATAAAAATAACTTCTTTTAAGAAGCAGCAAAAACACATTAGGTCATATTTATGATAATTTTGTTTACTGTATCAATCAATATACGTCCCACTGTAGGGCACGGGCCTCCTCTTCAAACAAATGTACGATAGAGTGGGGTTAGGCCATAGTATCCACTTCACTGGCATCGCGCGGTTTAGATTTTGTTTACTATTTCATTAAAAATACATATCCGATCAAATCCAATTCTAAATGATATAATTATCAAGGTCTTAAAAGTCGAAAAAAATAGTAGCCTGCAATCGACCATAAATTTTCTATTATGGATGGTATAATATTAATTATCTTTTCAGGATAAATAAGCTATCACCGCAGCGACTGACTTGATCATCAGAGCAACAACACATACATGAAAAATACGCCCCTGGAATAAAAAAGCTATCGTGGCAAAAACTAAAAAAAGAATAAAAAGGTAAGTGGATTTTAAGTCTCTGACAATATGTAACTGATTAAAAATATTTTTTTTACTCTCAACCGCTCCGCTCATCACCATAACGCCATTCCACAAGAGTACATAATCACCACGATGGCAACGCATTTTTTATTTAAATAACACGTGAAATATATAATTCCCAATCGGAACTCGATGACCATGTATGGAGATGGAGGTTTTGCATAGAACAGCGTTGAAACCGGTTGATTTTCTATGCATAGTAATTTGGTTTTCACGATTATTCGAAAGTCGCCAGATGCCTTAACATAGGGCTCATAAAATAGATAGCGATAGATTTAGTGGACGGATATACCTCTGTAGATAAATATGATTGAATTTTCGCTTTGGGAATAGTATATGACCGTATCATATTTTGGACGGAAATGAACTTCGTAATTGTGGGTGATAATAGTGACAACTCTGAGCCTTGCCAACACGTAGGCGTGAGTACATATACGAATTAATTTTCATACATGAAATCCACCAACCTAATGAGCTAAATATATGTACATTTTGTATTTTGTGAGTATAATGCATGTGGTTTTTTGTAAGTAAAATTCAAACATAAAATTTAAACAATACCACACATTAAATTATTTAACAACCATTTATTTAACACACCAAAATATAACATTATCAAGCCACAATAAAATAAAATAGGACACAAATAATATTCCACAAATAAATCCATAAAAAGCTAGACGCAAACGATCAAATGTAAATGTTAAGTTTCATTGATATTCGGTTCCATTCACATCGCGTGGGTCCCGCCCGCGGCGCCATTGTCTGACCGTGTGTGGGCGGCCTATAATCGTTCGCATAATTACGCACCCGGTGACAAGTAAATTGAAGCCTACGGTTTTGTGGAAACTAAACGAGGGCCGATTGATTGTTTCATTCATCGGCAGTCAGTTGTCATTAGGCGGTTAGGCTGTTTGTAAAGTAAACGTTTGCGGTTCATTCATAACTGTCAAAACAATGTACATATTATAGTAATATTATCAGCTGAGAGTAGTCTTAAGATTTTATTTTGATAATCCGCATGCGCATCACTTACAACAAAGCTTTTTCTATGATTTTTTAGTAATGCATCTGATGTTAAATGCAATCTACTTAGACAATACACCGACGGGTGCTAAGCATTGCAATTCATGGTGTTGTTTGACTTTACTACTGTCCGTGAGCGGTCGTATCGCTTACCATCAGGAGGATGGCATGCTCGTCTCGCCATTCACGGAAATAAAAAAACAAAAATAATTATCTCACTCCGGTGTACAAAATTAAACCGGACTTCAATTAAATTACTGTGCATTCTAATTTTTGTCTCCAGCCTCTTTATTTACCGACCGATTCACATAGTGCCTACACCTATATCCCTAAACAAAACTGCTCAGCCACTACAAAAAGTTCTCAGATAAAAATAAATAAATTTAAAACGTTATCCTATTATCGCGAGCAGTGGAGTGAAGTTTCTAAGTCCTAACAAGCATTGTACAACTGAATCTCGATTTACTCCGACCTGTTCCGTTTCACTGCTTATTTCGTTAGTTAGCTCTTCAGTTCAACCTGAGCGAAAAGATCAATGAACATCGATATTTTTTAGCCTTGTTTAAAGTGCAGTGAACCTTTGGAATGCATTTGAGTTATTTCTATAATGTTAGTTTTCAAATTATATAAAACCTAACCTAAAACCCTAACACTTATTGCCTACTTACCGCAATGACTAGTTCTTCCGCCAAAGAGCAGTGTAAATGCACTGCTGTGTTAACTATTTGTGAGGCGTATAAATATTAATCGTTGCAATGGTTGACCCTCAACGGTAATTTTCATTATAAGAAATTCTTCCTATAAAAGTCTTCATGATCTTTTTCAGAATAATCCCATATTATTTCGATTCTTACAAATTCTGTTTATGAAATCAAAAAACTGAAACATTCTCATTCAAGTTACCCAAGATTTGCCTTACCTTTGTGGTTCAAATCTAATGAATAATTAACTGTTGACACATTTATAACAACATGAATTTCCAATGTCCCTTCACATCTAACCCATTAGCATATAACGTTAGTAACTGTCTCCGAAATGATTTATGTGTAATTTTTTACAAGTTTCGTAAAATACTCGGCGCATGTCGAAATGAAGATTAAGTACCCAAACGAGATTGGAACCACGCACCGGAAGATGTTGTGTGGGCTGCGCTACTTGATAAACTAGAAACGTAAAGGTTGCAGTAATGATAATACAGGGAATTAAATCTCTCATATTTATACTAATATTATAAATCTTAAAATCCAGGTTATGTAGGATATTCGACTTTGAGACATCTCTTTTTAACAGCCTTCGTGACGCAGTCTGAAATAAATTGTTTTGTACTTTTTATGTTATTTCTTCATTGTAATAGGTTCATTGTGTAGTACAAAAGGATGAATACGAGTATATAAATAAATAAGTAGTAGCGTGACTACAATTTAAATAACATTGTATTTCTAGTGATTTCTAGGCATTTAGAGACTTACACCTGTCTCACAAAGAGCTCAGCGCAGTGCCGTGCAGTATTTAATAGTATTATAAAAGCCTGGAATATTGTTAGTCTTTTTAAGAAGCAAGTTTGACACTTGTTTGCTCGCTTGACCAAGCAAATGATCTAGTTCTTGTGTCTTTCTTGTTACTAACGAAAATTCTTATACATAAAGTCACGTAAAATTATTATTTTTTTCCTCCATCATGACTTCGCTCGGTTTGTACATATAGACTGTCCTCAAGTAATATTTTTGTCAAATTTACCCAATTTGAGCGAAAGTGATCAAGTATAGACCATGGTGTGTCATTGTCCGTCAGTCCGTTGAGGCCCCCATGTCATGTTTTAGTAAAGCAAGGGCAACTTTACCAAAACTTTTGATAAAGCTCAACGATAAATTCGATGTAATAAGTAATAATATTCTTGCCTAGCCTCCACTTCAATTGTACACCTTAACAGAACTATATGGAATAAAATTCCTTCTACTTTGTGCAACAAAACTCTAAAATGCAGCAAATTAATGAAAAGATAATAGGAGTATATTTAATTCCAACGATTTTACCGCCAAAACTAACCCTAGTATTGGTGATTGAAGAGTTCCACGACGTAAATAATTGACATTACTACATCGAATTCAATCGACTTTTAATCTACAGTTTTGAATATTGAAACAGTAGCTGTTATATCAGTGGATCAAACAATTACGAAGTCACTTCTGACAAATTTGATGGATGACCGATGGATCCAATAACGGAAAAATATTGGGGCCAAACTATTCCTGAACTTGCAACTCAATTTATAGGATAAAATTTCTTCATGATTTTGATACTACAAAACTTCGATCAAATATACACTAGATACACAGTTCCCTGTAAAAGTTCTGTTAAAAAGTGGCACCGATGCATACATTAAAAAGAGTAAACAAAAAGATCACATATTCCAAATATATTAACACAAATTCCACCTTATTCCTGGAACTTAAAGTAGCTTTTCACATAATATTATCTAAAGTTCTGCGACGTTTCGGAAGCAAGGTCGGTGCGTGACTGAAGGCGAAAGAGTGCTTAAAGCACTCTTTTTTGGTGCCATTTTCTAAGCACTCATGTTGTATCTAGTGTATATTTGATCGAAGCTACAAAAGACTAGAGCAATGGTTTCATAACAAATTCCAAGTCAAAAATCAATATGACAAACAATTTTAAAGATACAGAAGTACAGGAATTCACATTACACCGACTTTAAGATGTATTTTAAATTTATTTATTCTTTCTTCGGATACGTTTTATAGTAAGATGTGTTAGAGCAGCACCGTAATACAAGGAGAAAATAAACAATAAGTGATGAACATTTAAACCTATATATAAATTAAATAGATAACTGATTATGTCACAGATTAATTGCGCAATACGGTAGTATTTTTAAAAGTACAAATTACGCTTTTATAAAACAAAGCAAAGTCTGTCTCGATATCAATTTGGCCATGGCAAGCCTCCAGTCTGCATTCCAATGTAATGTCTATTAATTATTTAAATATTCAGATACATAACTATTAGTTTAAATGTATACATTATCTACGATGAGTGCGTTTTAATTGTTAAATTATGTGGTAAATATTATAATGCGGCAGGTAGTGTGTTATTAAAGTAATTTTACTGTAGTGAATTATAAATACAAGATTTGATTGAATATTTTGGTCTTTCGATAGACATGGGATAAACATCTAACAGTTTTAAAAAGAAAAGGCGTGTTTAATAAAAGCAGATAACATTTAAATTTAAATTTAAAGTATTTATTATATGTATCGAGTTAGCATTGGTAAAACGTAAACACGTAAACGTAACTTCAGAAACGTAGGTAAAACTGGTGGGGCGGTGCATTTTTCCGCCCTAATTATATTACAGGCCTCTGGTAACCATATTCCCCCAAAGAAAAACATCAAGATTACTATCACACTTTGTCAGTTATAAAGCGAGGCAGTGATCACATCGACATACAGTCTAAACGAGTTACACTAGACCACTTTAAAAAAAGCGAAATTCAAATTGATCGGCCTAAACGTACTACAGTTCACGAACTCTATTCCACCACTTAAAACAATTCGAATTCCGAACACGTAGAACACTGGTGGATAAAAATAAGAATAAAAATTATTCAGTAACCGTTCCGTAACACCTGCTCCTAACAAATGTTCACCTCACACGTTTTTTTTTTCTTTTATTCCCGATGTAGCTCGCACCGTGACGGATTTCCAGCCAACATCAAAGAATTGGCGCCATCGCTTGCCGTCCACACACACGTTCTGCGATAGTCAGTTCAGTTTTGCGCGCTTTTGAAAACCATTTCTACGTCCATTGGTAAAAAAATATAACTATTTCGCTATACAGGCCTCTTATACTTATTGAGATATTATACTACTCGTAGTAGTACAGTGTCCCCTACACTGCAAAAAAAATGTTTCCTGATGTCCGCTCTAATATAATACCTCAATGCTTAGACTGTTGAACATTTTACTAGTATACTTATTTTTTTATTTTATTTATTATACTTATATTCTACACATAAAAAAAAAGATATTTAATCAAAAATAAAAACTACATAGCTTAATTCTTCATATTAATAGTGTCTGTCAACTAAAACATAGCATATTACAACTACGTAGTTTCCAATAGATGCAACAGATAATAATTATTCTTTGAATTAATTCATACGAAAATTCATACGACGGCGAGCAAAGATCCTAAATAGAAAAGACTGACATTTTTATTTATATTTTTTCCTAGAGTATATTTCATTTACTTATCAAAGCTCTGACGACTTCTGTCCAAAGGAGTGGCACAACATAATTAATAAAATAACATATGCCAGCATCAAATACCAAAATCTCAGTGGGTTAATTTACACATACTAATTGTGATGGAGTTGCGTGGGTGACGCACATTCATCATTGAGAGCGGTAACTCTTCAATCGACATCAGTTTGGTAACATTTTGTTGCTTAATTTCAACTACCTTTATGTAGTAGAATACACATATAAATTCAGGTCTTTTTCCCAGAAAGGGTAGGCAGAGGTGCTGCCGGGACACCCACCTTTCGCTTTATGCATTCCGTCCCGCCATGATAGGGGACGAGCCTTTCTCCGATTCCTGGCTCCGGGCTTATTATAATTAATAGAAAAATTCTCTTTTCCGACCTGGGACACTCACTTTGAAGGCTTTAGAGTAGAACAGACAACATGAACATTATCTGTGCGCTCATGTCAGGCACGTAGGAAAGCAAGAGGAAAAATAGTATGACTGCGTAAGAGGGATAGGAATAGATATAGAAATTGCGGTACAGTACCGATCTATACTTTTTGAAAAATATGCGATAATGTTACTCTCAAATATTACAGGTCAATTTCACTATCTTTACATGACTTAAAATTGCCACAAAATATCCTAAAAATAATCAAAACCAGGCTCTATTGACTTAGATCATACGTCTGATTTATTTTGTTTATTAGCGAAAATGACGTCGACGGTAGCGTCACGCGGCCCATAAACTGGAGCAGCACGATTCAGAAGTTATTATTATTAGCCTCATGACACAGCATTGTACTCGTCATCCTGAGACAGGTGTTAAGTAGCTTAATGTCCAGTATCCACCGGTGCAGTGTCGTTTATACTGGGATACAACTGCTGCAAAAAAATTGCTCAATACAATAGGACAATTACAATTAGTTATAATATTCATTTTATTTTAACTGCCCTGCGCTAAGCTAGGCTTTTACTCGTATTGCAGAGCCATAATTTTCTAAGTTTTTATATTAAACAACACTTGTTAATAAGCAGACAGGAAAATGGAATAAAGTAATTTATTAAATCTAATTAAAATATATAGAAGTAACAGTAACTAACACCATTTCAATTAATGTATATAATTATATTTTAGAAAAGTATGTGTGCTTGTTAATACTTCACGCTCAAACTGCTGGACTGATTTAAAGGATTTTTGGCTATTTAAAGGACTTTTGGCTCGGAGGTAGCTCATACCAGGGTATAAGTATTCATGGCTGTCTGACAGAGATTGCTTCAAGCAATAAGACCGCCACTTGTGCATATATCTAATTTCATTTAGTTTTGTCTTTATTATGTATATGGTGTACAATAAAGTGTTAAATAAATATATTTGCTACTCTTTTAAACTCAAAGGGATATTATGGGCTAGAATACAGGGTGAATTAAATGGGATATAAGGTGACAGGATAGAATGACTTGAGTCATTCAATGGGACGGTACGGGAAAATCAGTATAAAGGTAAATAATATGATGTGCCTGATGTAGACTAGACTTGAAAAATATCTGTACCCGGGCAAAGCCGGGTCGAACCGCTAGTATAGTATAAAGCGGATAAAAGGTACCTACCAAGGTACCTTTTATCAAAGGGATTGGTCCTTCCATGTAAATTGAGAATGGCACAAATGATTCCTCTAGCTCCTTAATCATTTATATGTTGTCGTGAGTTTATACATGGTATCCAGACTGCGACCGTAGACGAAGTCAGGTGGTAGTTTTAGTAAGTTCAGATACAATGCAACTAAGTGTCGTAAAAAAGTCACAACTTTTTGTATTCTTTACCTTTTCTCATCTTTGGTTGGTATAGACGTGATATTGACATAATAATGTATGAGTACATTATACACCTTTTTGTTTTTAAAGATGCAATGGTTCGGTAGGGCTTAAAACAATTATTTTAGTAAAATTTGTATTTACCACATAAACACGAAAGTTATAGTTGCATTATGTCTGTAGTCAATAAAACTCCCACCTGGCTTCGTTTTCGATCGTAATCTGGAAATACCCCTTGTATTATCACAACAACAACAGCAAATATTCCTTAGAACAATACACTTGTACATCCACCTATTCAAACGAGTTGAATACCTTTTGATCGTAACAAGTTCAAAGCAAATACACTTTACCGTTAAATGAATGCTGAAGCTAAACAAAACCAAAAAGATATCCGGCCGGACTATTCCGATAAAACATCTATCGGGGAACAAAGCGATCCCATTCACCCGTTAGAAACAATCCCTTGTGCCGACTATTAAAACGGTATTTTTTTTCTAATCCCACGCCCCAGCAGTGGGATCCGTATTTATCGCGCAAATCGTGTTCCGTTTCAGCTTTAATGGAAAAGAACAGTGAAAATATAGAATCGCAAGTTGTTAAAAACACTGGCTGATTCAATTATGTTTTGAAATTACTTTCAACTTTTGAAATCAAATTTTGTTTGATTGTTTGTAGTTTTACCGGCGGTGAGGTAGTTTTTGTCAATTTAGATTGTCTGTTGACATGGAAAGTACGTAATTATATACATACATAAACTCACGCCTTTTTCTCAGAAGGGGTAGGTAAAAGTGCCAGGACACCCACAATTCGCCAAGCATGTTTCGCCTCACAATGTGACAAGGGGCGAGCCTATCACCATATCGGTCACTAATTCCCGACTCTGGGCTGATCATGAATAGAAAAATCTAGTACCAACTATCCCGACCCGGGATTCGAACCCGAGACCTCAGCTTTGTAAACGTACCGTAGTACAACTACACCATCGAGACTGTCGACACAAAAAGTATTCTCGTACAAATCGAAATTTAGTTTATTTCTCGGAAACAAAGACACCGTCGACTGCCCTTTCTCTCTCCTGTCTCTTATCTCCATCTAAAGGTTGCCTGGAAGAGATTGCCTAGTGCAATAAGGCCGCCGATTGTACTTATTTTAAATATTGCTTTAATTTCTGTTATTTTATTTTTTCTGGTGTACAATAAAGTTCATAAATTACTTAATATAATATTTTCTGAAACAAAGGTATAAGATATTATTTTCTGTTCCCATGATAATATGTTTGCAAAGTTTAACGAAGATTGATTGGGAAGCTAAGGTGTAAAAGCGTAACAAAAAAACATTCGCATTCACTAATAATATTCACACTAATATCAAAACTAAAGAAAATAACTGAAATTGACGGGTTGATTGGTCTCTCATATATGAAAGTCCGCCTGGGTATATACTACCGCAAAGTCTATTTCCCCCGCTGAATCTCAGGAATCCTAAGCGTAATGCTTAGAATTTGTAAATCTTGGTATTGTGTGGTTTTACTGTCCACGAGCGGTTGTATAATTTACCATCAGGCGAATGGCATGCTCATCTCCCCATTCATCGCAATAAAAAAACTGATGTTACCTTGTCTACTAAACAACTAATCTTCCATTTTGTCATACGAGACCAATCTTTCGAAAACTCCGTAGCACATTGAACAAATGCTTTAGTATTATACAACAAGCGTACGGACAATAGAGAGGTCGGGACGCGTTTGTTTATAACCGGCCTATTCTGCACACAATGGCCCCGGCTCTGAACACGGTTATTATATTTTTGTATCACCAGGGACCTCGGTTGATTGGATGCAACGCAGCGTGAGAGAGATAAAATTAACGGTGTGTGGACATGGAATAAGGGTCCACGAGTTAGAAATACAAATCTTTAGATTGTTTAGGAAAAAATTGATAGGTTTAACAAATAAATACACCCCACAGTCATATACATAGTCCTGACCCCAAATATTGAGTGGGTATTGTACTTATCATGGGTATGAGAAACTACAAGGGACTTTTCAGTCTCACAAAAACTCATACCCGAAACAAATACCTGTGGATCATACGAAAATGTATCTGAGTGAGGGGATCAAGCCCGCAGCCTCTCGTTGATGTCACTTCGTCTTGTTTTTCGTCAATACTGTCCCATGGGATGAAAAGAAAGCGAAGAGCAGATTGATGTGAGCAATGTGTGACCAACATTTCGTTCTTAAGATATAAGAGTTTACTTTACCGTATTTATTTATTTATTGAAGTAAGATTCTCCAACAGTATACGCATAATTAAAATTAACACTATTCTTTCATTTTTTCACTACACTCACACTAAAACAAGGAAAATTTATACATAAAGAAACAAAATTAATCAAGAAAGTAATAGTAAGCCTCGATGCGAAAAATTAATAAGTGAAGTTAAAGATCGTTTACAACGGTGAGCAATTGCAGACTCCTATGTAAAACAATGGACTCTTTTATGTACTGTTATGTATATTACGTACAATAAAGTGTACATGGAATAAATATTATTGTGTGTCCTAAAATAATTATAAATTCCTCTAATACATAAGAAGCATCTTCTCATTAAGTTACGTGGAAGAACTCTTTCTACACTGTTATTCTAACCAACGAGGTAACATTATATTACGTCACTCTACTCAACAATAAGTTTACGTCGGAAATTCTTAATCAACTCACAATATACCGTGTTTTCCGTCCACATTTTGCTACGTAAAATTAATTTTCTTCGTAGTAGAATGTGTCGAACACGTAGGTCCGCGGTATTAGCGATTCCCTGTGTGTTGCCGTTTCCTTCATTACGATCCCGTCGCGCATGTTAAGTGTGTTCATTAACAGATTAAGCCACACAATTGATTTAAAAACGAGTGTACTGCCTGTTTAGCCGGTATCTACGGAGGATAATATGCTAATCTCTGGTTTCTGCGCGTCATCACGATTGTTCTGTTAATTAGCTTGTTGTTGGGACGTGTCTTGTCCTGTCTTTATTGTATACATTTGCGAAACAAGTCTGTAGTTTGAATATGAGTGATAATTTACAATTCTGAGAGATTATATATTTTTAAAATAAAATACAAAAGGTACAGACTAGGTAAAAAATTACTAATATACGGCACATTTCCTCTCCTTTTCTTAGTAGAATCACGCGTGCTGCTTTACGAAGCCACATCTTGGTGATACACCATCGAAACCCACAATTTCTCTAAATCATTTTGCCGCAATGGATGATCTGGATGCATGAAGCAGCAGACCGGGCTCTGTGGCGTACCTTGGGAGAAGCCAACGTCCAGTTGTGGACTGCAACAGGCTGATTATGATTTTGCCAGAATATTCAGCTATAGGACAGTCAGCCAGCTCACATTTTCCAACCTTCTTACAAACATGGGCTAATTGAATTTGTCTTTAAAATAAAATTACTCACTGTTGTCAATTTACATTGGCATTTACCACCTGGTGCAGTGCCGTCAATTCACTAAGCCCGGAATAAAAACAACACACAATTGCAACATAGTAATAATATTTCGTTTAAGTTTACCCATGCGTGTGTCAGTAATCTACCGCATTTAATTCTACACCCGGCTTGTAAATTCTAATTCTAAACTGACCACAAATAACTATATTAATTGCAATTAAAATGTACAACGGTGCGCGAAAAGCCCGAGCGATAATTAGCGATAGCGCGTAAACAAATGCCATAATAGAGAAAACATAATGTGTGCATATGCGAAGTTCCGTAACGGTGTTCGAGCTAAAAAGCTTTTGCGGATAATCGCGCCGTTAATTATATGGTGTAAGCCGTTATAGTCTAATGAAACTCTATTAGGTGCGCGTGGTGAAATATTGGCACTGTTACCCTGTTCCGCTTTTATAAGTGCATGCTTTATTGAGGGGTGTTCGTCCCACTTAGTAGCCTCATCCTACCTCCTTATATTTTTGGGTCAAGGATTAGCATACTCTATCCTAATTAAGAAAGAAAGAAAAAGATTTACATTTAATTACACTTCAAGTTATCGAAAAGAACTTGAGTATGTTGTCTGGTGTTATTGTTTTTACAGCCGTAGCGTAGTTGTCGTGAAACTTGAGGCCGAGGTTCCCATTCCCCCGAAAACAAATGTGTAAACTACAAATATTTGTCCAAATTGAGATGTTAAGAAATAAAAAATGACATCGTACCTTCCTGTGGAGTCAGGAAGATGTGTCAGAGTGCTAGGTGTATTCTTGAAAGTGATAGAGCCGTGCTGTTGTCAATTATAAATCAGCATGAATAGGAAGCCTCGTCCTGGGCGGCGTCGCGATCGACATGAAGCAATAATCTACTGATAATAGGTCTCTCATATGCGAAAGGCCGCCTGGGTAGGTATCTACCACCGCACTGTCTATTTCTCCCGCCAAACAGCAGTGTAAACTGTTGTGTTTCGTATTGAAGGACATTGTAGCCAGAGTAACTACTGGACATATTGAGACTTAACTTCTTATTTCTGAGGAAGGCGAGCGAAGAGGAATTTCAAGCATGGCTTTGTAATTCAAGGTGTTGTTTGGTTTTGTTACTATTTATGAGCGGTCGCATCGCTTACCATCAGGCAAATGGTATGATTGTCTAGTCATTCAGTACAATAAAAAAAAACTTTGCTGTTGCGTTTCGTTCAATATATCACTTTGCGGGAGGCCCAATACCTCTTCCGTTTTCCGATCCTATTTTCTTCCCGCTCCCCTTCTGATTTGATTCGACAACGATTTAAGCGTAATGGCTGTTCATGGGCGACAGTGATCACTTACTATAAGATGACTTGTTTGATGGTATGCCGGAACTATGCAATAAAAAAAAAATTAATAAGCATACCAACTACATTATGCTTAATATAAAATACAATAACTTAGAGTAAGAGTAATTAAACAATTGACACATTATACAGCATAATGTATTTTATAAGCATGCATAACATTATAATGTAGTGATTAGACGAATAGAATAATATTTAATTAAAATAAAAAGTTGCCTTGGACTAATGTTACAGATATGAATTGTGTCGATTATCCGACGCAATATAAATGAACGTAACTGCCTAAAGTCCGCCTTTTTGGAGAGCCAAAAAACTTATTTTTTTCATAAAACGCAGCTTGCAACACAAAACCGGGTTCGATATGAAAAAATGCTCTTTTTTTTAATATACTCGGAATTTTCCAACACATCGAATTTTTAGAGAAACCATTCGACAGCGGAATATTACAGTCGAACAGTATAGGTACATATAACATGTCTTTATTATTTTTTCAATTGATTTAATTCATATTACTACAACTGAGTAAATGGCCGTCAATTTATTAACGATGATCATCAACAATGTTTAACGTCAATATTTAAATTATTTACAATCTTTATGATCCAACTCAATTTACATAGTAATTAAATTTAAAAAAATAAAATGGTACAATGGGTGGCCATATCGCAATAATTTAATTTTACCAACAATGCGATGATCCTAACGCCATATCGGGCACAAATTCCTGACTCCTACATACATACATAAACTCACGCCTTTTTCCCAGAAGGGGTAGGCAGAGGTGCCAGGATACCCACATTTCGCCTTGTATATTCCGTCCCACGATGTGATAGGTGGCGAGAGCCTGCCGCCATATCGGGCAGAAATTCCTGTCTCCGAGCTGATAATGAATCGAAAAATCCAATATCACTTTGCCCAACTCGGGATTCGAACCCGAGACCTCAGCTTTGTAACCGTACCCTAGTACAATTACGCCACCGAGGCAGTCCAGTTCCTAACTCCTAGTCGATAATAAATAAAAAAATCCTATAACAAATGAAATGAAATGTATTTGAAATGAAATAGAGTAGAGATGTAGCTTCGCTCTGCATTCTCTATCGCATTTACCACGGGGAGTGTTCTCGAGAATTGTTCGGACTTATCCCTGCTACTGAGTTCCGCCACCGTACAACACGTCAAACCTCCAAATACCACCCACATCACCTTGGAGGTTGGAAATCCACCACAGTACGTTTTTCCCGGCACTTTCTCCCGCGTACTACAAATCTGTGGAACCAATTGCCAGCGGCATCATTCCCGGACAGATACGACCTGGCGTCCTTCAAAAAACGAGCGTATTCCTACCTTAAAGGCCGGCAACGCATCTCTATGCCCTTTGGCGTTGCAGATGTCCATGGGCAGCGGTGTTCACTTACCATCAGGTAAACCGCGTGATCGTTTGCCCCCTATAACATAAAAAAAAAAATAGATTTGCCCGACCCAGGATTCGAATCCGGGACCTCAGCGTTGTATAGTTGCTTGATTACTAGTTAACTAGAAAACCGGGAAAAATCAAAGTTTCCTGTGAAGCCGATTTGGTTGCCGAAGCATCGTATCAATGTTTTAAACTTCTTAGGTTTGTATATTACATGGGCTGAAAAGTCCCGGGCCTAACACATATATGGTGCTAGTTTTATTGCAGTCACCTTTTTTTCAGTTAATACTATCCTTCAAAAGACAGCTGTTAAAATTTCATGATATTCTATTCATTAGTTTGTGAGTTATTGTGCTAAGAGTGACGCTACTTTTGTTATTTTCAAAACAATGGATCAAAATCAATTTCGTGTTTTAATTTTACACTGCTTTTTGATGGGAAAAAATACCGTTCAAGCGAAGCAATGGCTTGAAAAGTGTTATAGGGACTCCGCTCCATCAGAAACAACAATAAAACGTTGGTTTGCTGACTTCAAACGTGGCCGTAGAGACACCGATGATGCAGAACGCAGTGGACATCCATATGAGGCGGTAATACCAGAAAACGTAAAAAAAAACACAACATCGGTTTGAATGATCGAAAAGTGAAGTTGCATGAGTTAGCTGACATCGTAAAGATATCATAAGAACGAGTTGGCTTTATATTGTACGAACATTTGACTATGAGAGAACTCTGTTCAAAGTGGGTGCCGCGTTTGCTCACTGTTGACCAAAAACGAGAACGTGTTGATGATTCTGAGCAGTGTTTGGCCATGTTTAAACGTTACAAACCGGAATTTTTGCGTCGATATGTGACAATGTATGAGACATGGATCCATCACTTCACTCCGGAATCAAAACGATCGTCATCTGAGTGGACAGCAACTGGTGAACCTCGTCCAAAGCGCCCGAAAGCACAACAATCGGCTGGAAAGGTTATGGCCTCAGTATTCTGGGATGTGCGTGGTGTAATATTCATCGACTATCTTGAAAAAGGAAATACCATTAACAGTGAATATTATATAGCGTTATTGGAGCGTTTTAAGGCCGAAATTGCAAAGAAACGATCGCATATGGCAAAGAACAAAATTTTGTTTCATCAAGACAACGCACCGTGTCACAAGTCAATCAAAACAATGGCAAAACTACATGAATTGAACTTCCAATTGCTCCCACATCCACCGTATTCGCCAGATTTGGCTCCCAGTGACTACTGGCTGTTCGCAGACCTGAAAAAAATGCTCACTGGTAAGAAATTTCGCACGAATGAAGAGGTTATCGCTGAAACTGAGGCCTATTTTGAGGCAAAAGATAAATCGTTCTACAAAAGTGGTATTGAAATGTTAGAGGCGCTGGAATGATTGCGTTGCTCTTGATGGAGATTACGTTGATGAATAAAGCTAATTTTGAACCAAAAAATCTGTGTTTTCTTTGTTAGGCCCGGGACTTTTCATGTTATATCATAGACGGTTGATGATACATGGACATACAGGACTCACTTATACGACCCACTGCAGGACGTCCTCCTTCACAGTCTAGAGTACGATTGAGAGGGGTTTGCGGACTCCGAAATATCAGAGGTGTGCTCTGAGATTTGAGCTGTTGTGACTGTTGAGTATTGGATGTATTTTATTATTCTTTCTACCAAAGACTAGGCTCTCAAACTATACGAGTGAAATTTTTGTATCCAATAATTGCTGTATTCCAAATGCTATCGTATATGCTAATAGCGCCTGAACAAAGTTTAGCATTAATTTGCATTCTATGTGTTAATTTGGGATTTCGGCTTAAACTGTGCGAAGTTACGCCTAGACGTAATCTAAACATATTTGCAGCTTTATAGCTTTGTGAGTGTTATTTAATTTCTGGTTTGAAAGTATTCATTTGCAGTCGCTAATGATATGGAATGTTCGCATCACTATATTCATAGTTTTACTTGGGGGCAAACACTAAGAAAAAACGGTGAAGGAAAACATCGTGAGGACACCTGTATACAGTAGTGATTTTTATGAATTTCTATGGTATGTATTATATAAAATACGCCAACCCACACTAGCCAAGTGTAGTGGACTATATGATCTTAAGCCCTCTCAGTCCAACTCTTCATTGCAGAGGAAGCCCATACCATCCAGCAGGACGTATAGGGGCTGATACAAACTTTGATTGCAATGCTGACAAAATGACTATTTTGTCCTACTAGTATGTCCATATATAATATTGTATAACAACACCAGTGGCTTTACACAGTATCCCATTATAACAAAATTAGTAGCGTGTAAGCAACAGCAAGGCAACTCGCTGCAAACTATCCATGTGATATATTGTGAAGATTGTTCGCTCGTAAACTGTGTAACGTGTAGGTTTGTAGACAGTGTGACGAAACCACTGTTGAAAGGGCTTAATACTTACCCGTACATATGACATATGTATACATGCCATCACACTATCAAGCCATTACAGTAGATGAACAGCGATAAGCTACGATTTCAGCAAAACGTCTTCACTTCTTTCACATGATTTATTTAAATCTTTATCGTACACAAACTTAACTAATATACAGAAACAAAAATAAAAAATACAAATGGCGGTCTTTTCGCTCTACAGCAATATGTTACAGACAACCATGGGATGGATTTAAAAAAAGAAGAAAGAAAGGGCAGTAAAAATTAAAGAATTACTTAAAGCTAAATAATATTAATTATACATATGCATACAAAAACATTACTACATTAATACATCTTTTATGTATGTTCGGTAAAGTTTTCACTATTATGTTTCTTTTGTACGTTTCGTTTCTTTGGTGAGTCAGATTACGGAAGAGCTAAAAGCTAAAAAGTTTGCTCTGATTGCTAGCCTAATACAAAGTCGTCTATTATCTATTACAGTAGTATTAATTGACAACAGACAGAAATATGAATCTAGGTGCATAGTAGTGCCCCCGCCAAAACGAGAGAAACGAAGCTCAGGTGCACTTAATATCTTTTCTCGAAGCGCTATGTTATTTTTTGAACCCTAATAACTTGGGTTTAGATTATACAAGATAAACAAAATTCTCATGATACGTTATATGTATCCCAATAAAAAACTAATTAAACATATCAAATTTAAATTGCATAACTCTTATACTTTTAGTATCTTATACTCTTATACTTATAGTCTTTAATTATTATAACTACTTTAAATAACCCTAAAAATGTTACAAATCTAAAAGACCTGTTACCACCCACTTCAACTAGGCCCTGCGACATACGGATGGCAGCTGGTGCTTATAGTACAGGGCTATCCAAGATTAAGCGTCAGCAGTATCTCAATACGCCTGTTACCTAGCCTAAGCACATAGACTAAGTAAACTTATGTTTGTTAATTTAGGTTAAGGAAGGAATTTAATAAATGTTTTTATTATTATTATTACTTTTGATGTTATGGAGGGTACTTCCATATGTTCTAGAAAGCTGAAATTTTATTGTCAGCTGGTATTAATACACAAACAACAAGAAAAATCTTAAAAGTCAGGCCTTCTAGAGTTAGGGTCGAGGGTAAGAAGCTTGGTTCTATAGGAGATCTGAAAACTTTTTTACAGCGCAAGTCACATTATTATGGTCTTGTCTTGGCAAAACTTTACATGATGATGACTTTACATGTTTTTGGTGGGATATAATATATACCTACGGGATTGCACCTACTATCAGGTGCAGTGCAGCCCACTACACTACCATTCCACTAATCCCCAGGTGTTTGGTGGGCGGTATACATACGGATATAAAAATCATGCTCATTATTAGTAAATCATAAAATTATACCGATTACGACATGCTGCCTACGCTTCATCGGCGTCTCACAGATGCCTCTTAAGTGACTCATTGAAGCTTAAATATCACATTTGAAGGCATTTAATGTAATTAGCGTATGGAGTATTTGTTCCGCTTCGCAAAGGGAATTCTTTGATTTTAGTACTCGAGTACAAAATGCATCCAAATTTGGTAAAAAGAAATGGTATGGAAGGAATTTTGTCAAAACTATACGCGTGCACGAAGAATGTACTAGCATTTGTTAAACTGAGATTAAACTCATTACCTTGTTACAAAATAGGGTATTTAACTTATTTTGTACATCCATTGACAATTAAATAAGCTAGAAACGTTTGAAATCTTATAGTGGCGTGAAATAAAAGAGATGCTAAACAAAACTAGTGACGTCACTAGCCTTGATAGGCGTTAAAGTGTGCGGATGTGAAAGAGACGGTGAGATGCCCCCGCTACGGTCCCACTTTTATTTAAAATACTAATATTTGCATCATGATAAAAGCAACTTAAATACTGTTTTGACGAAATGTTTTATTTAATGGTAAATGCAAAAAATCGATCATACTCAAATACCCAATTCTATTAGTCAAAGTTACTACAATGCACTTGACGTCGAGTGTAGCGCGAAGGCGAACGAGTCTTAGAAGATTTTTCATCGAGGAGTTGTGGCTATACGGCATAAACACAGACTGAACCTGAAATGCTAAGCTATTGCGTAGGTCACTATGACAGATTTCCCAGCCTCTTGCACAATGGTCGCTATCTCGGCGATACGAATATTCTATCTCCAGTGAACTCGCCGACCAGCTGTTCAAAGAACAGTGAATATTGATGTTACGACTAATCACCTATCTTATGTCAATTTTCCGATAAATATTTCTCAATCAAGTAAACTGAAAACCCGCACAGAAGACCAACTAATTTACAACACTACGATGAACCTTTTGGTTCTACTTGGATGCTACCATATAAATAATAACGTCTACTTAATTTACTATTTTTAGTTCATTCATACAGTACTTTAAGTCTGAACCAAGTCTGTACACTTGAATGCGTAAATACTCGAACCTGCTTACAGATGCAAAACTATTATCGCTAGATTACATCTAGTTTAAAAGTGAACGCCTCTCCTACCTATACATCACGATGCGATAATTGTTAACACAAACGGTATAATACGAATCCATTACCGTCTTATTAGCGTTAAATTAGCAAGGCATCCTCACTGCGCGCTCATTGTATTTAAACTTTAATCTGAACGTCGCGGTCGACTTTTCCACGGTGCATGCAACGTATGACGGCAACAATGAATGTGTTTTATAATTCCGACCTTGATTACAGGTAGCAGAGTTGTTTTTTGATTGTGAATGAATAGGAAAGGATAAGCTGTAGTGCTGAGCGCGCAATTTCGAAATGTCACGAGATTCGGTTTATTATTTTCACCCACGCGCCCATTCAAATGTTCTGTGTATGCAGGTAAACCGGTTTTGTATTTCGTACTATGGGAAACGGATCGGATGGGTGTTTGTGGAATTGTTTTACTTTTTGTGTTTACTCAGTTGCAGATATCATCGATTGACGATTGGTGTTAATGTTTATGGTTATGATGAAAATAGTTTAATGACAATAGTAATATAGTAAAAACAAATCATTGTAGAATAAAATTATTGTTGTGCAATAGAGTTTACAAATAAATAAATATTCCATATGGCAAGGTGTTAACGAAGTTAAACATTGCTGCCAAATAATCCAAATTGAATTACTATAAGATGAGCACGGAAGTGTGAGTGGGACAAGGCGAATGTGCGGCCAGTACTAATTTCACGATATGGACAGTAAAATATTTTTGTCACTATCTAGGGAAGACAATTTTGTGAGTTTTTGTCTGTAGATGTATAAACGCAACCCTTATAATCTGTACTATACTTAAGAAAAAAACAATTATTTTTTCGAAAAATTTTTTTTATAAAATCCGCCTACTCGCCGCCACGTGTTTGCATGTCGTGTGAATGAAGTAGTATATTCGAGAAACATTCTTATTGGCAGATGCGTTAAGAAATGTGCCATCCACACGCTTACAGCTGCTTTCTTTGGTTCATTTTGCTTGACGTTTTAAACTGATAATGTCGTCACAACACAGTTCAAAACGCTTCGAAGGTGGAACCTTAATTTAGTTGTTTACTAATGTTTTTAACAATAACAAAACAAATGTCGTCTTACATTACCTGTGAAATGGAATTATTTACCTTTTTTATTTCTTTCGTAATTTTAATTAGTTAATTAGTAACTAGTATAGTATCCAATTAACAAATTGAAAGGTCATTAATAAGGAAACAAAAACACAAACATTGTGGATTGTAACAAAATAATTAGATGCCCGAAATCTGGCAAATAAAAACAAATGACTTCCGATGTTAATAAACATCGACCTAATTGAAAAATCCACAAAGTAGCAGCTGATTAATGGCCCGGTCGCCGTACCCAAAACATTTTCTAAGCCTTAATGAGTCAATCGTTAGTTCATTACACTCACCTTTCCGCTCTAATGATCGCTCATTGTCAACAAATCGGCGCGCCGCGGCGGCGCTGGCGCGGGCACAACACTATGCATGACGTCACTTCCTATTACACTCCATTCATGAAAGTAAATCGAGCGTTTTACATGACATCGGGGCACTAATTTCGGTTCGCGGCCAATCACTATCACTGATTTAAATTTCGAACGGGTCGATTTCTTTTTTTCTTGTTTTTTTTCGTACAAGCGTGTGTGTCAGGCGGAGCGCGCGCGCGTTTAAGCACGCGCCGGAGCCTCTGCGTCGCCCCCGCGATTTTTGACGCGTGGGCGCCCTACCGGCTCCCAAACCGAATTTGCGTAATAAGCGACAAAACAAAAACTACAATACGGACGACCATCAACGGCGGGGTATCGCATGAAAATGGCGAGCTTTCTTTATAAGCGGTATGTTAGAATTTTAAATGAGTATCGAATAATGCATTCGACATAAAAAGCTATCGGCGTCCACTAACAATATTATGTGAGCCGGTGCGTTGGGCCCTCGTTGAGGTGCACCATGTATGGTGAAACGGGTTCGTCTGCGCTGCCACACGTTTCGACTTTTTGCCGAGCGGTTACAGGAAAGAGCTTCGCAGTTGTCCAATATAGCAAGAGCTGTTTCATGCCTCGCATCCCTTTTGGTTTTTGTTGGGTGCAAAGGGGTATTGCGTGTCACGTTGTGTTGGTCGGCTTGTGCCGAGGAAGGAGCATTGTGCAGATCGTCTGCTTGCAAGCCACGTCTTGGCGCTGGCTTCATACATTGGTAATGAAATCGTCGCTGCAATGGCACGTAATTAGACATCTCTGAGTGCAGGCCGCATGTGCCTTGTTGTTGGACGTTTTGTGGCCGGGTTATTCAATTGTGCAGAGGTGTTCAGTAAACACGGTCATTCAATCATTAATAACAAATATCGCAGCTTGGGCTGAAAAATAAGCAAAACTCTTAACAAAAATTAAATATTCTGTTATGTAATAATAACATGAAACTTAACTATAAATTATTACAGCCTATTGCTGAAGCGCAGTACAATTTGAAGGTTAAGTATTATTCCATCATGATAGCACGCACACACAATCTCACCAGAGACGCACAATAGCAAAAAACTCCAAACACATTCAAAAAGTACTTACATACCTATTATAATATGTCACAGTCAGCCATGCTTTCCTCTCGATGTTTTCTTTCACCATTAACATTCAAAATCTGCAAGACATTTAACTTCAAAAAAATTGTTCCGTGAAATTGAACCTAAGACCTCCATTCCGACATTCCGTCTCATCCCAACAAGCTTTCGGCGAAGCCATGTTCATACAAGGTATAAATTCATTGCTATGCGCGGTGCACGCTCCCAACCAACTCGTGAAGAATTGGTGCTGTGAGATTGAAACAGGAATGACTCGGCTTATAACTTGGACGAAAGATGCATCTTTTTGCATTTTGTTTCGTATTTCTATATACGGAATGAATGTTTTGTTGTATATTTAAGTATGCATCTCTGAAAGTAGAATGGAATGACGTATCTGATTGTTGGGAGTATTTGTTTGTATCCAAAAAGTGAATTATATACTGTATGTCTTATTTTTAATGGTCCCAAACTAAGTGTGCCTTGGAAGCAGTTTCATGTAAGGTTAAATAACATGGAAAGCCTTGGTATAACGTAAAAACTGAACTGAAGTTATTTTTCTAAAAGATGAAACAAAAATAGCTCTGGCTTTTCGGAGTAATGTGTGTATTGATAGTCAATCACCACGCACTAAAACGGTGAAGGAAATCATCGTGAGGAAACCTGCATACCATAGCGGTTTATAAGAATTTCTATGGTATGTAAGTCCGCCAACCCGCACTAGGCCAGCGTGGTGGACTATATGGCCTAACCACTCTCAACCGTACTGTCAAAAATCAAAAAAATCAAAATCAAAATATTCTTTATTCAAATAGTCTTTCACAAGATCTTTTGAATCGTCCTTTTCTGCTACCACCGCTTCGGAACGTGTTGTAGCTGTGAAGAAGAAGCGGCGCAAGAAACTCCCTCAGCAACACGAACTGTCTTCTTTTTTCTTTCTTTTTCTTTTGTTTTTTTTTTATATTGCCAATTACAATTACAATAACAATGGTTCATGTCATAGGTAACAATAATGTCAATTTGATGCAAAACATGATAAATTTAATAAATTTATTCCCAAGCAGTTTTGTCTTCCACATAATCTGTGATTCTATAATATGCCTTTTTACACAGCTTAACTTTTATCACTTTTTTAAACTTATTAATTGGAAGTTCTCTTAAACTGTTGGGAAGCTTGTTATAGAAGTGTATACTTTGACCCATAAAAGAATTATTTATCTTGTGGAGACGAGTAATGTGTGAGACAAGATTATGTTTGTTCCTAGTGTTCTTACTATGTATGTCACAATTACGCTTAAATTGAGTTATATTTTTACGAACATATAATAAATTTTCATAAATATATTGAGATGCAACAGTAAGAATATCTACTTCTTTAAACTTTTCTCTCAATGAAACTCTTGGACCAAGTTGATAAATGGCCCTAATAGCTCTTTTTTGTAAAATAAAAATGCTATTTATATCCGCAGCATTTCCCCAGAGAAGAATTCCATAAGATATTATACTATGAAAATAGCTGAAATAGAGCTGTCTATTGTAGAGTAGGCCCGTGCCCTGCAGTGGGACGTATATGGGCTGATACAGATACAGTTAAGGAACGTGTCCGAAAAAGGAAACTTCCAAATACTTTTCTGTCTCGCAACATAGTGTCCTAAAATAAATACATGGATTTTCATAATTATTATGCAGGATAAGAATCACACCCAAAGCTTAAAGTTTTACAGACGGCGTATTTAGAAAAAATGGTGTTGCTTGATACAAACTATTAATTGATCCCATATTGAAATATTGTTGAACAACACACTCTTAATTCTCACGTTTATTACTATTTCACGCTGGTAGATATTTCCCTCAATAAATTGTATATCCTACAAATAATTTGTTTTTTATCATCACTAAAACCACTGAAATTCGAATATGACAAATGACTGGCTATCCTATTTATCAACGATTGTTCGATTTGAGAATTCTCATTGGAGACTAGAATTTCTGGATTTCATTGTATGATGATCACCATGGGTTTTAAACTGAAGGAAATTCTGCAGAATCTATCTACCATCTCCAGGATAAAGGATCCCTGATCCAAAACGATTTTACTCATGGTCAAAAAAACTTTTCATTGCAAATATTGACACTAAGAAATGACATTGTCCAACGGTTTTTATTAAGCTGCCTTTAATCGGAATGATTGATGTGGCAAGGTGCGTTTGTAATCTAGATTGCCTTGTTGAATATAATTGTGTGTTTCTATCCATAACAAGACAAGTTTTAGAGCGAATTATATTAAGAGCTGTCGTTGAAACAAAAATATGAAATTGCTTGATGAATACTAATACTGGAAAAAATATACTATTTCACTGCCTTGGTGGCGTAGTTGTACTACGGTATGCTTACAAAGCGGAGGTTTCAGGTTCGAATCACTGGTCAGGCAAAGGTTTATTGGATTTTTATTCATTGTGTGCCCGATATGGGAAAACGTTTTGCACCCTATCACATCGTGGGATGTAAAATACAAGGCGAAGCATAAGTTTCCTGGTTGCACCTCTCCCTACCCATTCTGGGAATAAGGCATGAGTTTACGTATGTATTAACTAAAACCTCGAAAGGCTTAGTAATAACTGATAACATTTAAAAGGAAGAAATAAACAAAATGTTTTCTAAAATAATGTAGCATTTAGTTTTTACACAAAAACATTTTCTACATTATTTTTTCTTTTAACCCTTTAAGTACCTTTTCGTTTACAAGGTCGTCTTAAAAAATACCACACATCTATTAATATGTTAATTTAAAAATATTTTTTTTTTCAACCATGATTTGTATTTTGTTTTAATAATTTCATGATTTATGATACAACGCCTGCAGCAAAGTTAACAGCAATATTCCTATTGCGTTTATTGCAAAAAATGCCTGTACATTTTTGTCAGGCGCTCATGTAAATGTATGACAATTTGTCGTCATTTATCTCGCAGCAGATTTACCACAGTTTATCGGTTCTATCGGGTGGTCAACTAATTGGACTAGTATTCATATGTTAAAAGCTAATTGGTTTGCCAGTAAATCTATTGGTTTACACACAGATGTAGTTAGGATTAGATTCTGGTTTGAGAATTGACACATCAGCAGTCTGGCTGAATCAAATTTTAGACACTATTTTTTCATTTATTATTTTAGTCAAAGGTACAATATAAGGTTTTGATCATTGGTTCTTAGCCGGTGATCCACAGACCACTGGTGATCCCAGGAAGCATCCCAAGTGGTCCGCAGAGCCATCCCAAGATTATGCATTTTTTTTTTATTGCTATGAATGGCGAGACGAGCTTGCCGTTCGCCTGATGGTAAGCGATACGACCGCTCATGAACAGTAGCAAAACCAAACAATACCTTTAATTACAAAGCAATGCTTGGCATTCCACTGCGCTCGCCATCCTGAGACATAAGATGTTAAGTCTCAATATGTCCAGTAGTTACTCTGGCTACAATGCCCTTCAACCCGAAACACAACAGTGCGTTTACACTGCTGTTTGACGGGAGAAATAGACACTGCGGTGGTAACCACCCAGATGGCCTCTCACATATGAGAGACCTACCACCAGTAAATAGACACTGTGGTGGTACCCAAGTTTTGTTTATGAATAGATAGAAAAACTTTTTATTAATTTGCATTTCGTTACTGTATAAACATGCAACCAAACCAGTGAATCAACTTGGTGGCTAGACAGAAATTTTATCGAAAGGTTAACCTTTTAAAGGTGAACCACTGGTTTAGATAAATCAAAATTATTATTCAAAATAAATGCACTCAACAGTCACATACATAGCCCTGACTCCACGCTAAGATCGAGTCTTGTGTCGTAGGTGTCAGGAACTACGAGACTTCTCGGTCTTACAAACACCCAGACCCGAAACAAACACCTGTGGTTCACACAAATATTTGTTTCGGTGCGAGGATCGAACCCACGGCCTCCCGTTTCACAGCCGGAGTTTAACCAACTGCGCCACGGAGGCTGTTTAGCCTTATTATTTAGCTAAAATTGAAATTCGGCGAACTGTGCATGCTTGAATTTATGTAGGTACAGTAAAATAGGCAATAATTGATCAAAATTGTATTGTATGTACAATTCAAAAAATGTAGGTATGCTCATTAAAAAAACATTATTTATGGATAGTATTAGCCCGGTCAATTCTGCATTTTCATATTCATACTCCAAACAATACTAACTGCAACTTGGCTATTCTCTACCACCATTTTATTGATACCGTATATTTCCGGCAAATTAGGAAACTCCTGAATATCAATAATACTTTGATCGTATGTGCATTGCTGACTTCTCAAAATTGGAGCGGAAAAGGAAGAAACTACAACGGAAAGAGAGAATATTGGGCCATCGGCAATCTCACTTACCTAATAAAACGAGACAATAAAACTTTTGCTACATGTCTCTTTTACAATAAGACAATAGTTTAACTAATTCCTACAATTATTAGTCCAGTAGTTCCTTAAAACTTCTAACTAGAGTATCCCAAGTCCCAATTCTAACCTGTCAAACATTCAATCAAAAATAAACACAATTTTACTTAAAAACAATAGAACGCAGCTGTTACCCAAGGCGATACAGAAAGCGGCCCAACAGCGCCTTCCGATTATGATGAATCAATTGAAAGTTTGAAAACAATACGTAGCTATTAAACATTGTGTGTAGCGCTCTTGTGACTCACAATCGCGTTTATTGACAAAGCCCCGACATCTGGCTCCCGTCGGATCAGTCCAATTAAGTATAGGAAGGGACGTACTGCGGATGGTTGTGTGGGTGGATAGACTCCCGTAGTAAATTAAGCTATTTAATAAAATCACTTCTCTACAGATTTTATCGCAAATTTAGTTTAATTTTTAAATGTTTAACTTCCTTACTCGACTTTTCGAATACTTTACAACATTCGTGGTCACGGGGCAAAAAATGCCGTCGGGTCGAGAATTTAAAAATTGAAAAAAATTAAACTATGTCCGTGATATAATCTGAGTAAAGCAGTTTTATCATTAATTAAACCTTTATAAATTAAACTGACTTGAGTGTGCAGATGTTATTGTAACTGTATTTAGCATTCACTTATAGGTTATAATTTTATTTTCTTTTGATCACGTGGAAAGGCCGTTGTGGAGTGAAAATCCATTGTTCAACTTAGAAATGTCGGTTATACAAGTTCTTAGAAGAACCCGAGGATCTCATAGAAAACAGTTAGCAGAATTTATCCAGCAACTTACCGCAACATAATATATATTATTATCATAGCATATTATGCATAAAGAGCATGGTGGCCTGTTGGCAAACAGACCAAACGCGGCTGCCTACACGTTCAGGGTGGTCGCGGGTTCGGATTCCAGGGCACACCTCCGACTTTTCAGAGTCATGTATGTATTGATATTTAATCACCACGCACTATAACGGTGAAGGAAAACATCATAAGGAAACCTGCATATCATAGCGATTTGTAAGAATTTCTATGTTATGTAAAGTCCGCCAACCTGCACTAGGCCAACGTGGTAGACGATAAGACCTCACCATTCTCAATCGTAGCCTCGATTGTTGAGGAGGCCTGTGCCCTGCAGTGGGACGTGTATGGGCTGTTATAGATATTGGGTATAGTGCGTCTTCGTTTATCTTTAAAACCACACTAACAAGTCGATATCCCCTATTCTGCAGATATTTTCAGACAATGTTAGTCACTTAAATATTTAACATTATACGAAAACGAGAATTTAAGGGAAATTACATAGCGAGCTTTACAAGGAACAGTAATGCACAATGTTTTAATGAAATACAATCTGAATGCAGACGTTCCCAGGGATTTGTCTCGCTAAGCCCCGGATTACCTAGTTGTTTTTATAAGAACTGGATAGCATGCGGAATGCTTTGCACTCGGATTACATTATTGGGAACAACGTAGCAACTGCGATTTGTGCTGATAAAACAATCATAGAATATTAAGTTTTTTATTGCAAAATATTGTCAACATTAATTATTTCATGCTATAGTTTATCTGAATTGAGTGAGATAACATAGGCTTGCAATATACTGCGGTAAAGACAATGTATTATCCCTCAAATAAACATACAAAAAAAATAAATAAATAAATAAAATACAATGCCAT
Organism: Hyles lineata; assembly: GCA_030180105.1. Lineage (NCBI taxonomy): Eukaryota > Metazoa > Arthropoda > Insecta > Lepidoptera > Sphingidae > Hyles > Hyles lineata. The sequence continues at coordinate 3,982,001 of JARJEE010000029.1, forward strand.
AAAAAGACCCTGTTGTACATCGACCCGCCGAAAGTAAATCGGTTGTGGTTCACTTTAAACAATCACAGCTAACTTTATATCGCATAAAGCAAATTACTCGTAAAGAACTAAACTGACTATTGGTTAAAAATTCCTTGCACCGTTCCATAGAAACAACAAGAGAGACAAAACGTCATCAAAGTCGACGAAGACGCAACGATCAGTTGCCTCACATAAACTAATAGCCATGCTAAATACTATTTATAATTTATTCTTTTTTTGAGCACCTACTGCATGCTGACCATTCCAGATTTACGCACAATTCACTAGTCTCTCTAAACGTCCGCCGCGACTTACAGTTTATTTCCCGTATGCTCCGGTTTACCTCATATCTTACTCCAATATTAACCTTATTACGTTCCTGCGTTTATTGACAATATTAAACCACCACCCGGTTGTACAAAAATGCACTTTAATGTATCGTAATAAGAGCGAGCGCAGCTGCATTCAGCTCGGAAGTATGGAACCCTCTTCCCCCATTTTAATGCCAATTTGCAATATGAAAATGTTACAGCTACAAGTTTGCTTGTTTTCTTTTTAAAATTAAAACAGGTATGTAGGAACTAATTAGGTCCGGAGTAATATTTAAAATATTGAAGTATAAAATTAACGAGATGGACTTGTAAAGAGGCTAAGGAAGGCTTTCCATACAGCTTGGATTTATTATGCATAAAATGTGAAAGCACCAACTTATTTAAGTAAATTAATACAAGCGTAACTAATAATTTGTGAGTGGTGGCCTGTAGGTAAACGGACCATATGCCGCTGCCAACATGTTCACGGTGGTCACGTGCGAATCCCAAGGCACACCTCTGACTTTTCGGAGCCAATGTATCTATCAGTATTGATAGTCAATCACCACGCGCTACACGCACACCCGCATACCACAGCGATTTGTTTGAATTTCTATGGTATGTAAAGTCTGCCAACCCGCACTAGGACATCGTGGTCGACTATATGGACTAACCACTCTCAATGGTACTCTTGATTGTTGGTCCATGCCCTGCAGTGCGCCGCCACGCAGCCCTGGTGCGGGTTGGCGAACTTCAAATGTCACAAAACATCTTATAAATCTGTATGCCTTATGGTATGCAGTTTCTTTACAACGAACTAATTCATCCCGAAAACTATTGAGGACATTAAATTAGAGCGGACATCGGGAACAAAATTCCTGCGCATTGTGCTGGTACAGGCAACCAGTAAAGCGAGAGCGAAGATGATGTTACTGCGAGAGACAGAAACAGAAGGAGTGGTACGGTACCGTTCATTTTTGTTACAAACATTTTGATTGTAGTGTCCCTTCTAGTATCTAATATCTCAATACCGAAAACACTATTACTAAACACATGTTTTCCTCTAATAACATGATTTTTATCACACAGATAATATTTATATATTCATATACTACAGTTTCTTGAACTTGCCACATCTTTATCAATCACACACTTAGTTAACAACGAGGTCATCGATTCAATGTGTTCTTTGATGATGAAATTTAATAAAATCGTTTTTGATAACTAGTATACTATATGCATATATTTTTTTTATTAAATGAATTGTGGGACTATCATTCCATTCGCCTGATGGTAAGCGATACGTAGAAAATATATCATACTTTAGAGGACCTACTGCTAAATTTGGTATCTATTAGTTATCAGGTACAACTAATTAATTTAATTACATTGGATGAAGTCTGAAATAGAATATTCATACACCAATTTCTTTCTTAATTTTACCTGACCTGAAGGCAGTATTTTTCAAAGTGGATGGAAATATAAGCCTTAAAAATAAACCAGTTCATGAACGGTCTTATGCTATATAAACTACGCAGCAGAAAATCCGATTAAAACTTAAGCTGTTTCAATAACAGTAATAATTAAGTGTGCAAAATAAAACAAACACTATGAATAACATGGAAAATATAATATGGTAGAAAACAGAATAAATATAGGGTGATGATGCAAATAAGAAAAAACTAATTTAAGCTAGATACAAACATAGCGTGCCCAATTCATTATCAAAATTATGAGGTAACAAACAAAAAATACAGCTGAATTGAATCCTCCTTCATCCTTGACCTTCATCCTTTTTTTGAAGTCGGTTAATAAACGATGTGTCCACTACATATTTTTCTACCAGATATATGTATTTCTACAGGATTTTATTTTTACATACATGCATACATTCACGCCTTTTTCCCAGAAGGGTAAGCAGAGGTGCTACCGGGACATCCACATTTCGCCTTGTATGTTTTGTCCCACGATGTGATAGGGGATGATCCTATCGCCATATCGAGCACAAATTCCTGACTCCGGGCTGGTAAATTGAAAAATCCACTATCATTTCGCACGACCCGGGATTTGAACTCGAGACCTCAGCTTTATAATCATGGCGTAGTATAACTGCGCTGCCGACGCAGTCAGTCAGACAGGCAGTCGATATTATTTATAGTTGATAGTCAATCACCACGCACTTAAAACGGTGAAGGAAAACATCGTGAGGAAACCTGCATACCATAGCGATTTATAAGAATTTCTATGGTATGTAAGTCCGCCAACCCGCACTAGGCCAGCGTGGTGGACTATATGGTCTAACCACTCTCAATCGTACTCTCGATTGTAGAGTAGGCCCGTGCTCTGCAGTGGGACGTATATGGGCTGATATATATAATTGTATAAAAATAAGATTTTTAGAACTTTGAAGGATATATTTTAGATCTTCACGATCATGATGTCTTTAACTAACATGTTTTCACCACTTAATCTTAGTAGGGTGCTCTAATTATTTCCCTAATTAATTCGAAAAAAGAGCTGTTAAAAAATAAAATATTCTTTGGCAATATCTAAAAACTCATAAAAGCCTGCTATAATAAAATAGTCGCAACAATTGTTTTGTAACGTGCGCATACTATACATCAATTTGAAAATTGAAGTGCAGAAAAATAACACGCTGCGGCATCATATTTCAGTTTATTTTTATAATAATAACAACTTAACAAGTAAGTATTGTAAGTAACAGTTGGTGTATTTTAAAAGTTTGAAAGTAGACTATATAGTCTGTATCAGTCTATTGTCCATCAGGCATGACTATCAAGTAAATGAGCGCTAAGCTTATTTTGCGACGCGTGAAATATGAAATTATGTACATACAGATTTTTATATTTTAACATTCTTATATATTATATTCAGTAGAACTGTATTGTTTTTTATTCACTTTGTTTTGTTTTATGCCATTTTTAAGGATTTTATAATTTTGAATTAATATTTATACTTATCATATATTTTTTTTTTATTTTAACTAAAATCATACTGAAAAAAAATTAAACTACTTTTAGAGCATTTTTTTAATTGATCCTTTAGGACTATTCTATTTTTAGGACCTCAATCACTAAATAATTAAAAGGATAAACGAAAAAACAGAAAACAGTATAGCTACTTCATAATGACTACATAATTAGTCATAAAGTACTAATTAGTGATAAAGACTAATAATCTCTATTAATTAACACGTTGAAAACAACTCCTAATGGCTCAGAACCCAATAGTATCGAACATTTAAATATTTATACCTATACATCTCCCCTATTTCGTCGACGATACGTACCTCACACGGAACGCTTGGATCGGGCCCAGTAATATATCCGCTGACTGCTCGACAACGTGGCATCCTAACGATGTTTGGACTTCAATAATCACCAATAATTTAATGAGAGACTCGTAACTCGGTTCCTCTGATAATACACTTGATAATATTGTTTACTCTGACCCCAACGCGGCCCAGTCGATAAAACATCTCGGAATTGGTCGTCATTTGATGTTTAGTGAGCGAAACGACACGATGGTCCGTTGAGTGGAGGAAAAATGTATTTGTGTGTGTTAATATTGTGTGTGTGTGCCGGCGCCGTCCATGCTTCAAGTATGTATTGTATTATTCTATTATGTAGTTGAAAGGACGTGTGATACAAACATTTCATTTGCAGATGCGTCCTTTTAGCAATTGACCGTGTTATATTTTGTCTTGGTTTAATACCACGGCGAAGCTCGACCAATCTTCTTTGAAAATATTGCACGTGATTTTCAAAGGAAATAATATAGCTACCAAGTGAAAATAGTTCCTTTTTATTCATTAATAAAATTAGAACTTATGTTGCTTGTCGTGAGACATAAACACGCGTGGTATTTAAAATTAAAATATTTTTTTAGGTAGACATTTCAAATTTTAATTAAATTAGTATTTTAAAATTGAATACATATCGTATTTTATTTAAATTCAATATTTTAAATATTACTTATTTCAAGTTTCTACGTAAATCATTGCCTATGAATTTCAACACTCGAAATTAGCATGTGCAATTTTGGTAAGCTTATTACCACGTGTGAAATTTGAAACTATTACAATATTGTGTATTAAGTACTCTTCTTCCTCGATATTCAAAAGTCTTATGTATTATTTTCTATTTATACAATAAACGTCCTTTAGAATACCTAACAGACTATTGACAAGGTTGAAATTTAAATGACGAAATGCAAACACTTCCTCTGCGATTATGATTCCTTTGCTTCCCGCCGGAAACATTTGTCTGTGTTGTATCAGGAGTTGATTGTGACCGTAGATATTTGATGTTGGGTTCCGTTTAGAATGAGATTACCAGAGTTTTAAGAACTCGTGGTAGAGTATTCATATTCGCTTGGAATGTGACGACCGTATTTCAAAAAACCCATAGCCACCAAGGCAAGTGTATCGCATTTTGGGTTCAGCTAGCAATCTGTTTATACGCATCTAGTGAACATAATTGTATAATTCTACTGTACCTTTGAGAGATGAAGATCTCTCGCCAATTTATCCTTTATATACAGAGAATGTCTCTCTAACGTCTAATAAACAATCTCGGTCGCTATCTAAGGATCTGTCCCGAGGATAAACCGATCCTGATCGGTTCTTCGGTCGGTCTTGACCTGTCAAGAATTTATCGACAAGTCCACATTTGACGCATTTTGATTGGTCTATTTTCAAGATTGATCTTTAGATAGAAATAAGGATCACTTATTAATGTCAGCACTACAACACTGCACTTAAGACATGTTGCAATGTAGTCTGTAGTCACGACGTGCCAGTACTAATAGAAATGTAATCCTGGGTTAGATTTCCAGTCCCAGTTATTTAGCTAATGTGAAGTCCGCCAACCCGGTCTAGTCCAGCATGGTGGACTATGCCATAACATAGAATACATTAAAATCATTTTAGTTTTGATATTTTGGGGTAGTAAAGTGCGTGGCAACGTGGTAAAGGACTAGGTGGAACTTAGGCAATCGCGTCAGGTCTCCTGTTCTTCGAATCTCGAGACACCCCCTTGTGCTTTTCTCAATCATGTGTGTATTGATAGCCAATCACCACGCACTATAACGGTGAAGGAAACATAGTGATAAAACCTGCATACCATAGCGATTTGTATGGTGTGTAAAGTCCGCCAACCAGCAAAAAGCCGACGTCGTGGACTATATAACCCCTATCAATTGTGTTCTCGATTCATAGAGGTAGCTCATGCCCTGCAATGGGACATATATGGGCTCATACAAATGGATGGTAGAAAAGTTTGACTGTAGGCATAGAGTGACTAATCAGAATATCGCACGATGTGGTCATAAAAATGAATGATAAAGCCTAAAACTACCTATTTGTTCATTTTGTTCAGTAAGCTTAAGTTATTTATAACATCTGTGTTTAACGCACTGTAGCTTAAAGTATATTGACATCTTATGTCACAGGTTGGGGAGCACAGTGGAATGCCAAGCATCGCTTTGTAATTCATGGTGTTTTTTGGTTTTATTACTGTCCATGAGTGGCCATATCGCTTGCCATCTGGTGAATGGCATGGTCGATTTCATGTCATGTTTCACCGTTAATGACAGACTATTTACATCTGCTAATTGCAAAACAAATAAAAGGGAATTCAAGCACTTAAAATATTTCCAAGGAGGCTAACATTCAGCAGAGGACTTTTTATTACTAATGATAATGACTTATGAGTAATATTAAATATCTATATTTGTAACTTCCTCGGGGTCTTTATAGTTAGTGTCGAAATTTCATAAATGCCTTCAATTGCCAAATGTTCAATACCAAAAAATCAAATTAGAAAAAAATACGCAAAATGTTAATTTCGGGTTTGTCCGCTCACTTTATTTACTTTTTGATACATTTCACCAATAGTGCAATACCATTGCGATCTACAAGAGACAAATAAAAATATGTTTTTTAAAACCAGAGTTGCAATCATTTTTAACAGGGTTCCCCAAACTATGATAGGCTTATACATTGGGGTACCAATACAAACTTTAAACCTGCAGAATTTCTATATAAAAAAACATGAAATTAAACAAGGAAAGAGAAAATGGACAAGGAACACTTATTGCTATTATAATTATGTATATTACAAAAAGTAAATAAAATTCTAAAAACTATGCCCGTCCTTACTAGACAGGTAGTACAAATATACTCTAAAAAACTATTTAAAAAATTAAATAACAACAAAAAAACAAAATTATGTCCCTGAAAGATTAATTATTCAATTAAATTTTATATAAGAAAAAAACATAACCTAATCAGTGGCCTTAATTTGAGACTAATAGTATGTTTACTAGTCACTTCCTTTTTATCATGGCACACGACATATTATGTACTTATTAGTAATCAACAAATGAATCCATATTATAAATAAAGTATACTGATGGGAAAGAGTTGGCGTTTGTCGGTCGACAAAATAATGCCACCTTACTCGAAACCAGATACATAACCGACATGCGATACACTCACATGTTTTACTATCACGAGATTTCCACCTTTACTTAATGCTGATATTAACAAGCGATCCTAATTAATATCTAAAGATCGATCTTGAAAATAGACCAATCAAAATTCGTCAAAGTGAAAGTGTCGATAAATCCATGTCCTGATTGGTCTATTTTCGGGATTGATCATATAACGATCAAGATTATTTATTAATATCGGCCGTTGCTTTCATTATTATGGATATTAAGATCACTCGATTACGTTTTAGATCTTCGGTAATCTCTCTCATAGATTGAAACGCAACACCAAAGTTAATTCCTAACGTTGGTTTTCACAATTTTTATCTCTGGTTCCTTTTTTTTGTATTTATAGCCACAGGCAAGTATAAAAATACAATCCAACATAGTTATAACATACTAGAATTGCTCGTGCCTTCGCCTGCGTGATAAAGGTTTCCGGTATTAAAGTCCCACTTGGACCACTGGGTCCTGGGACACAAAGTACCCTGCAACCTTCCGTGATAACTGGACTATCCAATACTAAAATATTTTTTCTTTTCGAACCTTTTATACCTGAGATTAGCGCATTCAAACAAACTAACTCTTTAGTTTTATATATTAGTATTATTTACATAAGCTGAATAGTACTTCCTCGGTAGCTTAGTTGTACGATAGTACGATTACAATGCTAAGGTCTTGGATTTGAATCCCGGGTCAAGCAAAGTGATATTAGATTTTTTATTCATTATTAGCCCGGAGTCAAGAGTTTGGGCCCGATATGGCGATAGGTTCGCCCCCGGTCACATCGTGGGACCTCCTCCACCTCTACCCACCCCTTCTAGAAAAAAGGCGTCAATTTATATATGAATCCAAGCTATAGTGTATTTACTTTGCCGTGTCGTCATCGTTATATTTTCATCCAATTAAGCCCGGTAGTATTTCAGCATTCAAAACATGTTTAGTCTGAATGCATGAATCAATTGCGATTGGAATTCGATCTAGATCCGAGATCCGTTCGACCTTTGCGGTTGTGGTCACTGCATTATCAGTCCGTATATTACTTGTTATTTATGAATGTTAAGATTGTTAAGATTTGTACAAGTCGCTGAAATATTGACCGTAGTGAAGATATTAGACGATGTGATGGATCAGCAGCAGAGCTTTGTTTACTAAAATATTGTTTACCGTTAAATATATTATGTAATTCAGAAGTGACTGCCTCGGTGGCGTAGTTGTACTAAGGTACGCTTGCAAAGCTGAGGTCTCGGGTTCGAATCCCGAGTCGGGCAAAGTGATATTGGATTTTTCTATTCATTATCAGCCCGGAGTCAGGAATTTGTGCCCGATATGGCGATAGGCTCGCCACCTATCACATAGTGGGACCGAACATACTAGCGAAATGTGGGTGTCCAGGCACCTCTGCCTACCCCTTCTGGGAAAAAGGCGTGAGTTTATGTATGTAATTCAGAAGTTTTACTAGCACATGGTTGAACATGGGTTGACCGTAAAATATATAATTAATTGTTTAAGACTAGAAGTTTGATATTTTGTTATTCAGGGAAACTATAACGTTTTTCCTTGTCAGCTAAAAAATATTAAATAATTGAAAATTAATTTTATACATAATTACAAATTATTTTTGTCTTGATTCAAAGACCACACTGGCATACTTATAGCTAATAGAAGGCTAATAGCTATTCTCAAGACCGCACATACTAAAGTTACCACTATTATCCATTTTAAATTATGAATAAATTAAAATTAATAAAACACAAATTATTAACTGTAATAGAGCTTATTTATTAATTTCGATTTTCTGTTTTATTTATCTTTACTGTCCATCTATTTGACAAACAAACTTGACTGTAAAGGCGTGTATAAAGCCAGCCAGTCCTCGGCGAAGAGGTTTATGTGCACGAAACAAACAATTCGCTGAAGAGAAAATTAAATATCCTTGCAAATAATATTTCTCAAAAGGTACAGGCAAGAAACAAAAAAATCGTTCTTATTTTAAACTCTTTTAGGAGGTTGGTTCTTAATTCGACCGTAGGTTTTTTTTTTTTGTGTTTGTTACCTCACCATTAAAATTTATGCTTGAGTAAAGCCTTATTTGTCTTCTGGTGGAGTATAGATTATAGTATGTAACTCTAGAAATCCTAGGTTCCATTCCGAGGTAAGGAAATGATGTTTAAAATATCGCTGAGTGACGGTCTCGGGATTATTTTTTCCGGGATTTTTTTGCCCGGAATAACTAACTTAAAGCTCAAGGCTCGCTCCATCCCCAAATAGTGCGATATAGGCTCCGCCAACTATGAATACCATTTGTGACACCTCTGCTTACCTCATTAAAGATGCATCAATATGTAATAACAATAATTTTATATAAGCGGAATGCACATAGCCACACACTGCAACATGTTTCCGCGAATGCTGATAGGGTTTCGGGGCATAGTCCATTTAGCAAAACAAACAGCGCAGGTTTGTTTACAATATCGTATTTGTTTGCGTAGTAAATAACATTGAATTTAGATCTACATTTTTTAAACTTTTCATGGGCTACAATATGTAAATCGTGTAAACAATTTGTTTTAATGTGGCATGCAGAAAAGTACATGGTATTATAATTATTACCTATATTTGTTCATCGTTTAGGTAATTCTGATGACCTATTGGTAACGAACCAGAAGGATACTGCTAAACTAATGGCCGCGGGTTAAATACCCAGGCTATACCTTTGTCCCTTTAACGGCACAGGATTCGATAACTAATATACAAGGATTTTGTGATAAGTCGAATAAAAAAAATATATTATTTTCTTCCCAGTTACGTAAAAGCCGACCAAACCAATTACCCCTTTTAAAAAAAAGAAGGTACAATGCCACCAAAGAATATTTAGAACAAAAGCTGACTGTTGCCGTTTTCGGTAACATCAATAAAAAATCCTCTAGCTTTCCTGCTTTTAAAATTGAAATGTTTGTGCTAGGATTTGAATGCGCAACCACCGTCTCAGCAAAGCGATATTACTTCGGCTACGAACAGACTACGAAGCTTTTGTAAAAATAAGGATAATCACGTGTCACTGCAGGGCACGGATCTCCTCTACAATCAAGATTTCGATTGGAAAAATATAGGTACTACCACCAAACCGCGAAAAATATGTCAAACAAACACGCAAAATAGGCAAAGCGTAACAATGTTATCAATAATACCTAACCCTAACAATGACTTTAGCTTTGTTTACTAAAAACTAGAACGGTCGTTGCGGACCGGGCGCGCGACGCTTGAGTAAGTCGCCGATGCCGTGACCCTCAAGACGAGGGTTAGATAAGGATCGGTGAAATATCTCGCTGAACAAGCTAATCTACTGCCGTGATGCTGTGATTTATATCTCGCCTAATCCCTATTTAAATGTTAATTTTCTTGTTAATAATTCTATAGGTGCGTTTGTTTGAAGACTTGTTAAGTGTAGTCTGGTAACTGGTTATGAAAGATGTCTTAGGTATTAGACATATTGATCGATGCTTTGATATCCTGATAATTGTTTCTAATTACTTTTAGAGAAGAGTATGTTGAGTACATATCTACTTTTTTTTATAGATTTAGGTATTAGTACCATACAAAAGTAGGTGATATAAGATTATGAGAACAATTTAGCTTAAACACCAAATTATTTTAATTTATAAACATTATCCTGTACGAATTCTTATAAGTCAGAATTTATCACGGTTCTTAGCAATCGGACTCGCCTGAAGACTATTTTGAACGCAAACACCACAGAGCGAAACATACATACAATGTAATACGTTCCGTTTCACGATACATTTATTTTTTTACTCTATGCCAGATACGTCAAAAATAGAAACAGAAGTCCGGAAGTCGGAAACGTCATATTTTGCCGCCCGCCGGTGTGTGATTTGTTTGTAGACAATAACTTCTGTTAACCAAATATTATTACGTTATTAAGGATAAAAACACAAATAACACATTTTTTTCCCACCTACCAACAGATAATAGATTGAAGTTATAAAAACTTGTGTGTCGTGTGGGTAAATAATATTATCTTTCTTTTTTCCAGATTCATTGAAAGACCCGTACATTTGCGGACCACCGACATGTTCGCGTAAGTATTATCTTTTTAATGCATTTGATTACCTATTATTTTTTATAAAAATCAAATAATTATAATACAATTGTAAAATGTAAGCTTACTACTGTATTTTTAATACTATATTTGTATTCAATAGCTTTCAAGTGAAGAACACTTTCTTACTTATTATCAAACTAACAAATATTCTAGATAAAAATACCTTAATGAAAGATTTTCATTATTATACATTTTTATTTTTAAATCCTTAATTTTAATATAACACTTATTTGTGTATCAATCTAACTTCACAAGTATTTAAACATTATTAATATTTCCAGCATCACACAAATTCAAGTATTCGCCAGATGTGATATACCATTATGAATATAAAGTAAATGTGGAGACTTATTTTGCCGGCTCAAGTAACAATCGCTCCACATTGGATGTTAGAGCTGAGGTGAGTAATATATATTTTATACCATTTACTAACTCACTCAAGCTTAAGTAGCCGATTTGACCATGTTCAAAGTGAATGCAACTCATGTACACTTTAAGGGCCTCAAACTCTGATGAATTAGGGATTAACTTTAGCCCAAGGCTTAAGAATAGACTTGATTATTTTGTCCATTATTTTAATTTTAAAATCAATGGCTTGCCATACCTGAATTTTCATCTGAAGTACAACCAGGTTTTTTAAGAAAATTGTGAATACCTCGCCATGCAAAATAATTGATTCCATTTTAGAGCCTTAGTTTCAATTTTTAACTTGCTCATCTGAATTTATTAATATCTCTCCAGGTTCTATAAGTCACCACACATATTTAAAAATGCATTTTTCAGTAATTATATCCAAGCCGCATCCATGTATGCATTGTTGTAACAATGCAGTTAAACTAAAAGATAACATTGTTAGAATGACTTGAGCCCACTCAATCAAACTCAGGGCCTAAAAGGATTCCACACTCAGTGGTAATCTATAGTCCAATATGCATTTATAGTATCCAATTATTTTTGCAGGTAATAGTACATTTCATCACTCCATGTGAAGGGTTACTGCTGTTAACCGACGTCACTTTAGTAGACCAAAGTGAGAACTACCCAGTGGAGAGAGCTGAGAAATTCATACATGCAGTATCTTTATATGATCTTAGGTGAGTATTTTGAACTAGATCATTTTTTTATTCAATTTTTTTTGTCCCTTTCGAATCACTATTGATTTCAATTTGAGTGAAAAAGACAAAGGGTGAGGTCTAGAATACGTTGGCACGAATTGTGGGTAGGTGGGGGGTGGAGGGGGTAGGGGGGAGTGCCCAAACTACCGGGTACCACTCCCATGAAAAGGTAACGCACCATTCCTGAGAAAACCCAATTAAAGTAACCTAACCTCAAAATACTTGTTGTCAAAACAAAAGTTGCTTCTGCAACGTCTCCGGCGCTGCGGGAAGTGCAGCCCCTTCGCCCTGCGTAACAAAGGATAGGCACCCACGCTCACCTCCGCAGCTTCGGCTTGTTGGTCGCCTCCGGCGACCAGCCTCAGCCGCTGCGGCTCGCACGGTCACCTATCCTTAGTTACGGCGGGCGGGGGCTGCTCTCCCTCCGCGCCTCCGGCTTTTATAAACACTCTAGGGTTAGTACCCAAAAGTCTACGTGAAGTAGGGGTGCTCTAAGTCGGTTTTGGGACAAAGTCGACCTATTTAACCCGAAAAGGTGTTACACTAACTACCACCGGAACACATTTTTAAGTTGATAATAAACAAATAAAACAAAAAGCATTCATAAAATGTTCTCCAAAAAATTACGTGAAGACAGGGTGACTTTTAGTCAGTTTTGGAACAAATTCGACCTATTTTATTCTAAAACTTCCATCGGAAGATATTTTTTTTAACTTTTAACAATATTGTTAAAATACAAATAAAGCAAAAGAACATTCATAAATTATTTATTATCTGCCGTATTTACGTTCCGTTTCACCTAATTTTAAACCATGGACAATATATTTGACATGTTAATAGTGATTTGTTTGTCAATCGTCCATAATTACGTTCCGTTTTACCTAATATGTGATTTGAGGTTAGTAACTATTTTAATTAATTTTTCGAAAACTACGCATTACCTTGTAATAAGAGTGAAAACATATAATCTGGGACCCAATCCCTACCACCTCTAATAGTTTTTACTCCTCAAATCGTGCCAACCTATTCTAGACCACGACCAAGACAAAACATTCGATATTAAAGCAGATTGACTTTCATATTTTGGTGATAATTATTAATTTAAGATAAATATATCCTCCAGGTTTGCCTTCCATGATGGCGTCATATCAGAGATATGTCCAAACGAAGAGGAGGAGGACTGGGTGCTCAACTTCAAGAGGGCGATACTGGCCCTCTTTCAGAATACCATGGAAAGATTCGATATCAACTACAAAGGCATTGAGGTAAATTGGAGTTTTTTATTTCAATGAATTTCGTGACGAGCTTGCCGTTCGCTTGCTGGTAAGCGATACGACCACTCATGAACAGTAGCAAAACTAAACGACACCTCGAACCTCCAATGCAAGCAATGCTTGGCATTCCACTGGGATTGCAATCCTGAGACATAAGATGTTAAGTCTCAATATGTGTAGTAGTTACTTTGGCTACAATGCCCTTTAAACCGAAACAAAACAGTACATTCAGACTGCTATTTGGTAGAAATAGACATTGCGGTGGTAAGAGTAGGTATTGAGGTGGTGGAGGGAGAAAAAGGTTGCCCCGCACCACCATTTTTATCTATGTTTTTGAAGTACCAGCACTCCCTTTATATTATAAATACTCTAAGTTTATATTATTGTTTATTTGTTTATGTTTTTATGTGTTGGCTTTGCGACAATAAACATCTATTCCTTTCTTTCCTTTCTTTCCTTTCTTTCCTTTCTTTCCTTTCTTTCCTTTCTTTCCTTTCTTTCCTTTCTATCCTTTCTTTCCTTTCTTTCCTTTCTTTCCTTTCTTTCCTTTCTTTCCTTTCTTTCCTTTCTTTCCTTTCATTCCTTCTGTCTTTTTGTTATTGTATATTTTTAAAAAATGCTTATCTCCCCGCAGCAAGACATCCACGGCCGATGCAGTGTGGACTACTCCATCCGCGGGCAGCAGAACACTAGCCTGATCCTGGTGAAGACCAGGGACTTGGCGCTGTGCACCAACCGGTACAAGTACACGTCCATACTGCAGACGGTGCGGTATGACTTCCAAAGCGTAAGTGTTTTTATTATTTGTTTCTTAAACAAAAATATAAATACAAGACCATGGAATCAGTTGGTGTATTATGACTGGTTCATCAATATAAATACTACTACATATCAATTCAAATATTCAGCCTAGACATACCTACATTTTTGAATACCTATATTGAGCACATCTTTTTTAAAATAAAATATATAAGGTACTTTAATAAAATATATATTTTACTGATTAATGGTTGCAGAAAACCTTTTGTTTTTTTAACCTTTGGTTCAAGTGTCCTTCAATTTTTTTTACCATTTTATATTTTTTTTTATTTTACAATATCAAGCTATATTTAACATTCTATAGTTAACATGACTGATATCAATACCATATCTCATATTTCCGTTCCAGAAATTCCAAACCTGGCCCGTCCTAAAGTCGGAGAGTAAGTGTCGCATCACGGTGGACCACAACGTGTACAGTGCAGTGAACTGTCGCGAGAGACACTTGTTTGAGCCGTTCTCAGGAAGGAACTCGGGAGCCATGTCCACTGTCATACAGGACCTGGTGATGATGAAGGAAGTCAACAGGACTGATAGTGAGCTCATGGAGACGGAGCCTAAAGGTTAATGTTTTTTTATACTACTACTAATATATAAAGTTAAAGAGTTTGTTTCTTACCTCTAATCTCAAGAACTACTGGTTAGAATTGAAAAAAGAAATTGTTGGATATGTCATTTATCGAGGAACACATTTTGGCCGCCATTTTGAACAGTGTATACATATACAGTGTACACCCGGGCGGGGCCAGGTTGCACAGCTAATATAATATATTTGAACAAGTTACATTAACTATAATGGTTTGTTGGTAATCGGACCAGACGTGGCTGCCAACATGTTCACGGTGGTAGCGGGTTCAAATACCAGGGCACAGCTCGGACTTTTCGGAGTCATGTGTGTATTGATAGTCAATCACGACGCACTATAACTGGGAAGGAAAATATCTCGAGGAAACCTGCATACCATAGCGATTTGTAAGAATTTCTATGGTATGTAAAGTCCACCAACATTCATTAGGCTAGCATAGTGGACTATATGGCCATACCATAGAGAAGCCCGTACCATACAGTAAGACGTATATGGGCTGATACAGATAGTGTTTTATTAAATGTGAACAGGTTGGATGGAGATAACGAAGCGATCGAACTTGCTTCATCATCACACCACATACATTGGAGATGATACAGGCGGACTGAAGAACGCTAGAGATGTTCTCAAATTATTGTGCATGTGAGTCAATTATTATCTTTCACTAAAACCGTAGTAGACGTGGGGAGCAAAACAGAATTACTTAAATGGAACTGGGCGGGTCATGTGACTCGAATGCATCTAAATTGGTGGGCAAATATGGACCAAATCGATACCTGATGGTCAAAGACGCTACGGCAGACCTAAGAAGCTGGCTAGACGACTTGAATGCTTTCGAGCCAATGTGGCCTGAAATTTCCTTTAAGTGCGAATTGTATACAAAACACATTTTGTCATAATGAGTAACTTATGTTTGAATGGATTTAATTTTAAACCCCTCCTTACAAAATGTTATAAGTAAAAAAGGAATTTCAGTTTGACATTTATACATGTCTTTGTGCTATCATATCTTCCAAACGGATGAACCGATTTTGATGCAGTTTTTTTCATTAATTTACAAAAATAGTCTGTTATATCTTACTACTTACTAATAGTATAATGGTATGGCCATTATATCAGTTAGTAATAATGATATGTAACGTCCAGGGTGAAGGAGGGCCCCGGGTCGTCGGCGCGGCTGGACAGCGGCTCGACGGTGGGGCTGTGGGGGCAGCTGGTGCGCGCGGCGCGCCCGCTGCACCACCCCGCGCTCGCGCAGCTGCTCGCGCGCGCGCCCGCGCTCTGCGACCACGCCACGTACGTACACGCATCTACAGGGTGATGTTCGCACATGCTACTTCACTTAACCCACATGTTCCTCATTACCCCAGGTCACATTGTACATAATCTGAAAAAATTACGAGAAGATTTTTTTGTCAAAAATCATAATTTTAGTTTTCACGTTTTTTGGGCATATAAATACAAGTATTTTACCGCCTAGCTGAACTTCGGTTCGGCTCGGGAACTTACCAGAGCCGTAAAAAGACTCGATATCTATAGAAGTTGATCAAAAGCAATTTTTGACAAAAGTATCAAACAATTTTTGTTTAAGCTTGGTTCAACGTTACCTAGGGGGTTAGAAACGTGTGGTTTAAATTAAATACCATATGTCAATATCACCCTGTATAATTGGCTAATGTTACACATCGGCCGTCGTATCAAATAGCGACACCTTTCCGCTTTGCCGGTTAATTCACCCCACATGTACAATCACAACATCTTACAACGACACTAATGAGACCAGACATGAGAAAACACAGGAAAAAATGTTACACATTTAAATTAAACGATTATTTACGGATTTTATCGCAGCTGTAAAATAATCGAAACGTCGGGAAGTTAAAAAATGTAAAAAATTAACCAAATCCGTGATAAAACCCGTAAATAATAGTTATATTTTAGCACCAGGTATTGTTTTTCTTTTTAGTTGTTTAAAATAGTCAGTCATGCTTAGAAACTATGCTTGGATTATTAAAATATGTTATCGAATAATTAATATTTTTTGGAGTAATTTAACTATAAATCTGTAATCAATCATTAGTAATTGGTATGTATCATCAACCTGTCAACCATAAATAAAATTTTAAAACAAAATAAATTAGACATTCTATAACATCAATCGACATTCACATCCCCATTTACCCAACTGATTATACACTTTATTACAACTGCATAAGACTCAAATTCCATCGTTTTCCTCAGCAAACACATCTTGGACGCGTTGCCATACATCGCGAGTACGGGCTCTGTAGAACTCATCAAGGACATGATCATGAGGGACGCCGTAGACAAAGACACCAGGCATGAGTGGCTCATGTCTATGGCCATTATACCCAGGTGAGGAATTTAATTGTTATTTATTTATTATATTATAATAGCATGGGTATAGTTCAAAATTGAATCGTTCAACATGTTAGTGTGACTGAAAGTACACTTCAATACAATACATCTTCTTTGTTAACTTGTTGTTGACAGTGAAAATAAAGTGACTACTCCACCATATGAGAAGTGATATGAAAAATATATTAAAAATAATATTTAAAGGTCTAAAATGAAACAACTAATTAAACAAATAAATAAGCGGGGATCCGTAAATTATTTACACTGACAACATTTCTTGATCGTCTTAATATATTTAAGAAAATGAGCCCAAAATAAAATCTAATGTTTGTGATAATATTTCAGACCCAAGTTAGAAATGCTGGACAGCATGTTGGAGTTACTGAAACAGCAAAAGTTGGACAAGACTGTCAGTTTCACTGTGTCTTCGATGGTGCACTCTTACTGCAAACATAGTGGGAAATCTCGTGAGTATACCTTTTCTTAATACAATAATGAGGAATTTGTGTGGGACGGAAAATACAAGGCAAAACGTGGGTATCCCGGTTGCACCTCTGCCTACCCTTTCTGGGAAAAGGCGTGAGTTTAGGTATGTAAAAAAATATCATAATTTCATTTTTATAGCCGTCCAATTTTTTATATGCCCAGAAAAGACTTTTGTCATGCAAGCTCTAGTCGTAAAAATACTCAATGTGGTATAATAAACTCAACGTGGACACCGATCTTATTGCTGACTTATCCATTATCCAAATAACTTCATACAATAATTACTTTTGGAACATTTTAGTGCGCGAATGTTGTGAAGAGGAGACACCGAGAAACATCCTGGAGGTGTTCCAAAGCATAGTTACCGATATCGTCAGCAAGGGTCTCATTAAAGCGAGAGAGGACAGAGACCACGTGAGTATTAAAATTTAATTAAGTTCGAATAATAAAAATATTTGAAAGTGAAAATATATTTTTAAATGGTCTTAACTCTAAAGGAATTTAGTAGGAAGGAATAAGAAATGTGGCAGACACTGACTTGAAGTAATAGCTTAGAAATAATAAATATATAAATATCCAATGTGTTGTTCACTAAAAATGGTTATGAATGGCGGCCCCCAAGGCGCAGTTGATTTGACGACGGCTGTGAAACTAGAGGTCACGGTTTCGATCCCTACATCGGAAACAAATATTTGAGTGAATCACAAGCATTTGTCGAAATAAATGCTTGTTGTTCAAACTCGAAAGTTTGGATGCTTGTGATACCGAATGTCTATCGTAGTTCCAGATACCCACGACACAAGACTCGATCTTAGTCAGTCAGGATTATGTATATGACTGTTGGGTGTATTATTACTAGAATACTTTTTTTTATTACATTGCATTAATCAGTTGCCTCAGAGTCTCTTGGTGTCAGTACTTTGTCCTACAAATACTGATCATAATATTTATCCTCAGATCGTAATAGCTCTCAAGGCGCTAGGCAATATCGGTGGTTTCAAGCAGGAGTTTGCCGACGTGTTGATGAACATAGTGGGCGACTCGTATGTTCCTATCCCTATTCGACTCACAGCCATCGATGCTTTTAGAAGGACGCCTTGTGTTGAGACACGGTAAGTCGACCGTTCATATTGTTTTTTTTTTCATATTGGTTGAGCTATACTGTAGTCAGTTTAGACTACAGGATAAATAAGCCAGCTTGAGTGAATTTCTACCACTGTCTTGTGGAAAATCCGCGTAAGCGATGGCTTTGCTGTCGTGTTTTTTTTTGATCAGTGAGATCGTTAACTCCTATTGTTCCTTGTATCTTCCCGTTACACTCCAAGCTTGATATGTGGATTGGAAACAAACTTTAGCTTCTGCAATAGAGCATATAACTTCCCCTGCATCTCCTGATTGGTAACTTGTTATACTCAAACTGTATCCTTACGAAAATATTTTAGATGTTCGATAAAAAAAATAGCAATAGTCGAGTCTACTATCCAATTGTCATAAATGGCGATCACACATTTCCTATTGAAATAAAACAAAAACATAATATTATATCGCGGGATTAGTTTTATTTAATGTGTAACATTCACCTAAATACAAGAAACATATTGATTCATCTCAAATCGTAATGTATTGTCCCACAGTGAATATTTCCTGGAGACGTACCGCGAGGACTTTATCGATATCGAAGTCCGTCTGGCGTCGTACCTACAAGTGATGCGATGCCCAGACCTGGGCACAGTCAGGAAGATCTTCCACGCACTCAGACACGAGTCTGTCAACCAAGGTATATTCATATTACAATAATACTGGTTCATTCGAATTTCGACTCTATTCTGTAGTACTTACCTTTCACTATACTGCTGTAATTGATTTTTAACTCTATTCTGTAGTGCTTATGGTAGAATTTTAGTTTCTGCTTGGAGCTTAAACACGAGTCTGGTAATCAAGGTACACTTTTAGTACACAAACTGGTCCGTTCAAATTTCGACTCTATTCTGTAGTACTTAGGACTCACTGTAAAACCAGTACTACTGTAGGAATATACTTAGGGTTCACTTTAATACTAATACTTACTGCTGTATTAAATTTTGAGCTCTTTTCTGTAGTGCTTAAAGTGATTATTGGGACAATGTTTTAGAGTTACGTATGCCTCAATTATTGTAAACAATAATAATAATTGATCATAAATAAATAGGTTTACATATTCATTTTATACAATATATCCTATTGTGGCCATCTAAACTTTATTTATTTCCTATATCAAATATTCTGCACACAGCCGCGACATTCGTATGGAGCCACCTGAAGAACCTCGGTGAATCATCACTCCCGTCTCGCGTGGAGATCCAAGGCCTGCTCACTGGCAACACCATGCCCGAACTAGAAGACAACCCCGACTTCAGGATGTTCTCCAGAAACTACGAGCAGAGCGTGTTCTTCGACCAGTATAATGCAGGTTTGTGCATAGAGAGGAGTGAAAGAGAGGGACAGATAGTGTGTGTATGTGTGTGTGAGAGAGAAAGAGAGATAAAGAAAGATAAAGAAAGGGAGTGAGATAAATATGTGTCAAAAAGCTTGTTTTGTATAGAGTTGTATAGAAATGCTTCATTGCTCTGAAAAAAGCTTGTATAGATCGTGCATTGTTTTTTTAACTCTCATTGGGTGAAATACTTTTACTTTACAAATACATCTTACAAACGCGATTACGATTTTACAAAATATTAATATTGAAACGCATTTTAAAGTTTAAGGTGTTTCTGATAATACACCCTAGCATAAATGATGTATTTTAAGTGTGAAATTAAAATATAAATTTAATTTCAGGCGGCAACTACGAGGCGAACGTGATTTTCTCTCCCGATTCGTACATACCGAGATCTCTGTCGCTTAATTTAACAGTGGATATGTTTGGAGAGTCGATCAACGTGTTTGAGGTAAGTAGTAAACCCATGGACATGGTCAATTCCTACCCTATACTAAAGGGTAACTTTGTCACACATCCTTAAGTGTAAAACTCTCATCATTTTTAATGTGCAGTCTAGAATAATAAGTAAATAACCTATATTTCAGATGAAAGCTCGTGCGGAAGGATTCGAAAGATATTTCGAGAACATATTCAGTAATAATGGTCCTTTTAGCAAGAACAAAATCATGGAAAAAATCAACCATCTTCGCGTCTTTAGATCATTCAACGATACGCAGGAAGTTAGGCAGAAGATAGACGACCTAGGTTATAAGAACGAAGCACTAAAACACAGGTTCCCTATAGCAGAGCTAGGTATTAAAGTGTTCGGTAATGAGATATCTTATTGGAGCGCGGAGGGCGATGACGAAATCAGAAAGAGTTTGGCCAGAATGAATCCTAAGTTGAGGTTTTTGGAAGTACTTTCTGGAAAGGTGAGTTGTGTTTTTTATATTCATTTATATCGATTATTTTTGAATTACTTACGTAGTATTGCTTACTATAAAATAAAATTTGATTTGTTTACTGTTTTTTTTTCTGAATCCAATATGAGTTTGCTTTTACTACTAGCCTTCCCCAAATAAGAATGTTATATTTCGAGTTCATCCCATGAATAATCGAGTACAATCAGGCCGGTATGTATTCGTCGACGGACGGAAAATAATCATCTCATGTTGCTAGATACTTTATTTTGACTACACTTATCATCAGATGCAGGACACTTACTTATACCATTAGAAGAAAGGTACCTGTTATGTTGGAAACTCCCTCTCGCGCTCTTTCTCTCTCTCTCTCTCTCTCTCTCTCTCTCTCTCTCTCTCTCTATCTGTCTCCCTTACTCGTCCTTTCTAATATAACTGTCTCTTCCAGGAAATTTCCTACAACAAAGCCTCGCTATTCCTGGACACTACGTTCTCAGTACCGACTGGATGTGGTCTGCCGTTGAACATGAACCTCATGGGAACGAGTTACGTCAACACCAAGATGTCTGGTACTGTGCTGGATAAGTACTCGCAGTCAGGAAACCTGGACTTCGAGGGAAAACTACGACCTAGGTAATTTGGTTAAATGTATGAATTATTTAGGCAAAATATTTGATAAAGTCTAAATTATTAATTCACTAAAAATGGGACTATTATATGAGCATAATTGATTGGCATACATTTTATATATTAGTAATTTTTTCAATTAATAGTAAATATAAAAACTGAGCTATGACGCTAAATGTCGACATTTTCTAGGACGACAACGGCACTTGATTTTTAGAATTAATGTTCATTTATTTATTTTTGCTAAAAGACTATTCACCTAGTCTCTCTCCCATCGTTATTAGTGTCATCTTATGTTTATCTTATATTCGTGTTGCCACTTGCCTACTTCAATATTCATGTACATAATCTCTTTCTCATCTAAATTTATGTACTCAATTTACTACATAAATATTACCTTCTGTAATATATATGTAACTAGCGGCCCGACCAAGCTTCGCCTGGGTGCATATATTTTTTGATTCCACTCCACACCAAATACATGTTATTTTTCGTATAAACTCTTGTATACCTAAACTTGACGTAGCTATCCTTCTATCCGGCTCAATCCCATCTCATCCGTCTGTTCAGTCTCTTCCCGATCCGTCCCGTCCTTTCTCTTTATTATCCATCCCGTCTTATAACGTGCATTTACATTTCGTCCTATCAAATCTGCCTGCTATCCCAGCCCTCTCCCGTACCATCCATTCTATTATATCCCGTCTCTCCATATTCATGTACATATAAGATTGCCTTATGAAATTTTGACATTAAAAACTTTTTTTTATTGTCCATCCAATGTTTCTTCCCTTATTTCAGCACCAAAATGCTGGTTTTCCAAATAATATTGCACGCCATTACTTTTTGTTAGTAATATTGCACGCCATTTCTTTTTGTCAGTAATGAAGTTTAGTTTTGTTAATATTAACTATTAAAAAAAAAATTGGTCAAATTGGTCCAGGCGTTGTTGAGTTATGCGCTTACCAACACATTTTGCGATTCATTTCTATGTTATAGAAGAAGATATAGTCCACCCCGCTGGCTTAGTGCGGGTTGGCGGATTTTATTTCACGTAGAAATTAATCCGAAAAGTCAGAGGTGTGCCCTGGGATTTGAACCCATGACCATCGTTAACTTGTTGGCAGTCGCGTCTAGTACGTTAACATTTATACAAATTAATAAAACCTTCATACTGCCTTACCAGGTGACGTAAGTAATAGAACAAATATTTAAAAATATAAAACTGCATATCGTTTCATTATAATGTCTAGATACGGCATCAACGTACCAATATGTTTTTTATTCTTGAGTCTGAAAACAATACTAATGCGGAATTTAAATTTCTACCCCAGCGCATCTAAAAGTATCAATTCAAAAAATGTCCTTTATGAAAACGAAAAATTATAATTAGATATATTTTGGTGTACTCCGGCAAAACGCTTCGATAGAGTATACCATGTTTGAAACGGTTGCAATATCTCAAAAAACAATGGGCTATTTTGGTAGATATGGACATCGTTTTATTTTATATTTAACAAAATTACGCGCAAGACGCCGTATCTAGATAATATTATATACACGATGCACACATATTTTGAATTTTGTTCTATTTCGTCAGCCGTCAATGAAAGACAATGGAAAGATAGATCATTTTACGTTGGTTGGTAGTTGAACCTTGACCGTCGTTTACCTCTCCCGTCAACCAAACAAAGGTCATCCTATATTGGCTGGTCGCATCACGCTTGAACAATTAAAAAATTTGCTTTTCCTCGCAATTTTTCCATTTTTTCTCACCGTTTAGACCTTCCCTAGACCTCCACGAACATTTCAAGACCAAGATAAGATAAATCCGTTCAGCCGTTCTCGAGTTTTAGCGAGACTAACGAGCAGCAATTCATTTTTATATATATATAGATGTAATCACTAAACCTATATTCTGCCTATGTATCAACCGTAGTAAAAAGCTAAGCAGTCCATGTGTGTGTCCATATTGCCATACCTCCCCCCACGTACACTGACATATTTGACTTCCCAGCGTGGCACTAAATTGATTTGGGCCAGCTAATATTTGCGTGGTGTTTGCATTGCATTACATTACATGGTATAGCATTGTATTACATTGCATTGCACTACATCACATCGCCTCCCCCGCAGCGTGGCAGTGAGCGTGGCGGCGACGATGAGCGTGTGTGCGGGCGGGCTGAGCAGCAGCGGCGTGCGCGTGACGTGGCGCCTGTACACCGCCACGGCCGTGGAGGCGCGCCTGGCCGTGCTCGCGGCCAGCAAGCTGCGCCTGCACCTCGCGCTGCCTGATGATAAGCAGGAGATATTCGCCGCTAAGTATGTATACTGGGTATTTTAATTGAACCGGAGAGTTAAGATTTGTCAATTATAGGATAATACGCCAGTAAGGCAACCAGGCGGGTGGGCCAAAGTTATATTTTTGTTCGAACAAAAATACCGCGGCATAAGATTTACAATTAAACCGTGGTACGCCAATAAGGTAGCTGGGTTGGGCAAAGTGATATTGGATTTTTTACAAAGCAAGGGTAACATAAAATAAATCAAAATGAACTAATATTTAAAAAAGGCATTAAATTACATAGTTGTTTATTATAGTTAATAATTTGAACTCAAACTGTATTATATTTGCTACTCGTTGCATAAGATTGTGAGGCGAAAATTTAGATGCTAATTAAAATTTTACATTTATTTATTTAAGTTATAGAAAATTGCACTTTATTGTAGTTTCATGCGTATTGTATTTATTTCTTTGGAACCTTCGCAATGATACTCTATGACTAATTAGCAGTATTTAAATAGCAAAAAAACTTGCAATTGTTTATTAACGATAATCAAATTAACAAAATGAAATTGATCACAGATCAGAGCTCATAATCCTTCACGGAGACGAAGAACTGCAACAACAAGGCCTGAATAAGAACAGAATAGAACAGAACACCTGCAGTTGGACCACCTTCGACAAAGCTATCGGCATCAAAGTGTGCGCTTCTTATCAGGTAACATCCTTATTATTCAGCTCTTAGTTTTATTACGTAAGCCAAGAGGAAGGTAGATAGACCACCCGCTAGATGAATGTATGACGTCATTAACTTTCAAGGAAACTGGTGGATGTGACAACCGCAGGATCAAGTCAAGTGGTGTAATAGCAAAAAGGCCTTTGTTCAGCAATATTTATGGATATAAATGAGTATGATGAAACGATTAATGACAACCCAACGATTTTATAACTATAAGAATGACGCAATAAAACAGAACAGTGTCTGAACAATTTTAAAAAGTTCTTGTATAGAAATTTCTTTTTCCAATATTTCTTATAATAAGTAAAATATTTCCAATAAATCTAAAGGAGCTATTACTACATAATATATTTCTTTCAGTTCCCCAACATGACAAATCTTCGCAACGCCCCGTACTTCATACTGAGTGGGCCCGCAAAGTACGTGTTGTCTTTGGAGAAAGCCGACCCCTCCGCTAAGACCTACGCTTTCGAGTATAGTTGGGAAAAGAACGAGACGAGCAATGTCATTGGATTCTCTTTTGATACTCCAGATAGCAAGGTAAGAAATATCTTGTGGTTTATCGATTATTATTCAATCTTTCGTACTAATTTATTTCATTAAAAAATTAAGCAAGCTATGTTACATTTCCCCTCGTTTCTGAAATCGAATTGTCGTATAACAATCTATTAATTAAACAATTACGTGGGATTTAAACCCCAGTTTACAACCCAGGCTGCCCTATACTATCTTATATCTGTACTCACTTTATCGATGAAAAAACATTTTTACAGGAAAAAAGAATGTTCAATGCGGTGCTAAGTCTATCGAATACATCAAGCACTGCAGTACTATCATTCCAATCAGCAAAAAGCACATTAAAAGCTAAGGCCATGTACAAGAACCTACCATTCGATAAGTCATTAGAGGCGAGCCTCGATGTCGATGGTCGCAAACAGTTCGACACTGTGATGTCGATAAAACGCTACGATATAAAGTACGGGTACGTGTGGAGTCCGCACGCTTATTGGGTGGTCGATAACGATAGAGTTGCTGAACTGTCGGGTAAGTTTGTCTGTTAATTATAAAAAATAGTTTTTAAGTATGTTACTATATGTCGCTCATATAAGAAAACACACATAACTGAAAGACTCCTTGATCAAGTAGTCGAGAGACTGACTGATTTATTTTATTCAGGAAAAAACATACACACCTACACAACCTCGGTGGCCCAGTTGGTCAAATGCCGAGTTTGCATTGAGAAGCGGCGGGTTCTACTTCCGTAACAAAAAAATGTTTGTGTGATCCTCCAAATGTCGGTTAAATGCAAAGTAATATGTACTGTAATGTATCAGCCCATATACGTCCTACTGCAGGGCACAGGCCTAATCTACAATCGAGAATTCGATTGAGAGTGGTTAGGCCATATAGTCCACCACGCTGGCCTAGTGCGGGTTGACGGACTTTACACATCATAGATATAATATAACTTCATAGTTCCCACTATAAGAAACATAACTTTTATTCCACACAACCACAGTTATTTTGTTTCGAGTCTGATAACCACGACACAAGACTCGATCTTAGTGTGGGGTCAGGGCTATGAATTTGACTGTTGGGTCTTGAGTGTATATCATTTATTCCAAACATCCACAGGCGTATTCAAAGTGAAATCAAAAGGCGGCGTGACACAATGCGACGTTCTCGCCGACTTCCAAACCAAGCAGCTGGCGAGTCACCTAACTGGCTACTACACCCTTAACGGACCTACATACGGAACCAAACTGCAACTAGACTACCAGTTCTATAAGAATCCTAAGCAGACTATAAAAGTGGAGGGGCTATATAGCGAAAAGGCTATGGGGTATAGACATGATATATACGGAGAGTTGGCTATGCAGTTTACAGCGTATCCTGTTTATAACTTCTATACTGTGTTGAAGAATGTGGTGAGTATTTTAAGGCTAATTTTGTAGATTGTAGCAAAAAGTAATTTAGATATAAAAAGTCCACATTGATTACGGATTTTAAAATCCAAACATTAGCAAGAAAACTTTAATTGAATGAGTCCATTTAAGAACAATTTTCATGAATACAAATAAAAATAAATAGAGTCTTTGTACTTAACAACCCCCTTGTTGATTCTGGGTTTTAAAGAAAATATTTTGTCTTAATGTTAAGCCCCAAAGAAAATCTGATTGAAAATGTCTCGGCGCAATCTATACATGCCTTAAGTTTATTTACTAAACTGTGACGTCACTACACAACAACTTCACATAGCTCAACAAATCTTTTCGACTTTTCACCAAGTAATTTATTTTCAGAAAACCCAAAGTCACGTGGACATAGGTTTCAACGTATCAGCGTCGAGAGAACAGAAAGTAGACCCAGCCTTCGTGTTTAGTATGACACGAGTCGATAAATTGAATGGACTGAAGTTGGATACGAGGTTGACGTTGCAGCGACCTAGATTGATCCACGTTAAGTTCCAGTATGAGGGGGTAAGTTTATTTCAATTATTTTCGAAGTGTTTGTAAAGGGTAAAAGAGTAGTGTGGTTACGCCTTTTTTCATTATGAAGTACTACACGTACAAAAATGTACAGGAATGAATTTAGTCACGAGATTGAAGGTGTGACGACCTTCATTATTCCATATGGAGTTCCAGTATAAAGGCGTTTATTTTAATTTCATTAACTTTACTTATGAAATTGATCATAAAAATATGTGTACAAATAAATCGTCATCACCTTCATCAATCATTACATTATCATAACACAATTCAAACAAAATAAACGACCGTGTTACTGTGTGTATCACTTTTTGGTATCTATTTATTTGATTCATTTAAAAACTTGGTAGCAAGTGCAGTGGTCTCTGGTAATATTATCGATAATAACATTTATTTATGTATCTTATTAAATATATTTTTTACAATAACACTTGACTATATTGTAATTAATTATGCTGTTTTGGTAGAATATCGACGGGCAAGATTCATGGCGTTATGTATATTTCTATGTTACTTCTGGATAAGTAGCTTTTTAATGATGAAATATATTTTCACGTTGATGCATTAGCTCGGAAAATCGTCCTCGGCATGTAAAGTCGCAAAAAATGATGTATTTTTAAGTACTCGTACTTACATACATAGATTATCCATTACTCTCAATCGTATTCTCGATTGTAGAGGAGGCCCGTGCCCTGCAGTGGGACGTTTATATGGAATTATACAGATAAATTATGAAACGACAATAAACACCTATTACATACCAATATAAATTAATTTATAAAAAAATACTTATATATTATATTATATCGTCTATAACATCGACACTTGACCAACAGATCGGGCCAAAGTACACGGCACTAGCACTATTAAACTTCAACCCGAAGTCTCGGGAGATTGTGATATCCGGGTACCTGTTCAATCCCCCGGGAACACAGCTGTATGTCGACGCCGAGCTCAACATGACCCTACCGACACTACACCCTTGCACCATCAAGACCAAAGTACACGAGAAACAACCCAATGAGTTCCAGGTAAGGGACACTCCACAGTATATGTGTATGTGTATTTTATATGTTTTATAATGTATTATTTAAGTATATTTATTTGCTACGAAAGTATGAAATATTTTCTAATTTACAATAATCATTTTCCCCTTGGTAAAATAATATACAATGTTTCTATTAAAATTTTATTAATCCTACCTCATATTATGACTATAGAGGTTAACATATATATCACTTTCAGATTATTTTAATATCAAATTGTATTTTACAACTATATAAGTAAATATATATGTATATACTATAATATAACATTTACTGTACAGGTGAACGCAGTAGGCGTGTGGTTCACCGGTGTAGATTTCAATGTAGACGCACTATACCAAGACCAGTCTAAGACCAACATGGCCTCACATCGGCTCAAGGCCTTAATAAACAGCAGTCATTTCAAAAACATCGCCATGGACGCACGATTCACCCAGGACAACAGACAGATCACTTTCATCGGCCAGGTAAGATATATCTGGCCTACACGTACGAATATGCACGTTCACTGCGGCGTACGCACACGTTGTGTTTTACGTGCGCAATACTTGTGCAGCTATCACACAAAAAAAAACATTTATGAACATGATACTTCGTTGTGTTGACGCCACAGTTAATGTGGAAAAAGTTTCAAGGTACTTTATAGGGATCATAAACATCATAACTAAGTTTATCGCAAAGCATTCCATAAAATCAACAATACTGTATTATGTAAGCACGGTGAGTCATACAGTACATAGTGAATTCATTGGTTTTTCCTTTTGTTATCTTAGATTTGTGATATACTGAGTTGTGAACCCTTTATGAGAGTTTCTTAAATGTAATGCATGAGTATTGTTTGCAGGGAGAATACAACGACGATAAATACAGGACTCTAGTACGGTACATATTACTTTCGGAGCAAAACTTCACTGCGTACGCTGAGATCGACGTGAGCGGGAAGGCGTATAGCGTCAACTTAAACGCAGACCTCAACAATAACACTAATGTTAATATGGACTTGCATATTGACCAGTGAGTATAAAATTATTTTTTAAGAGCAGGAGTGACCGTAAAAAGGAGATGATAAGAAGCAGGGACTTACTCTATAAAAACGATACGAACTTCGAATGTTCGGACGCTAATGAAACTTCACTAATGTGCCTAGATACTACATAAAATATAAGACTCCTCTATCGTACGTCGTAACCATGGACTAAGTTCGGAGAAAATTATAACTTGAATAGAGAATAATAGTATTGATTTTTAAAAATATCTTACTCCGGACGCCGAACGTCCGAACATTCGAAGTTCGTATCGTTTTTATAAAGTAACCCCCCAGGAGGCATGAATTATATTAAAGTAGTTCTTTTCACGATCTTTTAAATTGCTAATTACTAACCCTCGGCGAAAACGTGTTAATTTATTTGTTTTTGGGTATTTGCTCTTATTTTAGATTTTTTAACATTTTTTTTTTGCCCCAGACTCCGCGACGTGCACATATCGTACCAGCGCTGGGTGAGTAAAAACCAAAAGCGCTTAGCCGCGGCCTTCAACTGGGACGCGAACCGCGACCCCTCGCAGAAGGTGAGCGTGGACGTGCAGCTCGACTACAAGGGCCCGTGGCATCACGCCGGACACCTGGCACTGTACTACCCAGGACGGATGGTCAATGGAGAGTTCGAGCTGTTGCTTAAAGGTGAGGAGTGTGTGGTAGTATCATAGTTGATTGGATTGATAGAATAGATGTCATACATATTCCTTTCAGGTAATAATGTTTACGCACCTACAACTTTTCATACTGCATCGCCTGTTTTCGATTCGATAAATCGATCAATACAATCGATTTTTATGTCGTGTAAATAAAAAATACATAATATCATATAGCTATTTACAATTTTCTTTATGGCATACGAATTTTAAATTAAAACAAAATTTTCAATTTTTATAGCCGTTTAGCAGTGAACTTGTACAGTTGGTATTACTACCATAAATAATAACAATACTATTTATAACAAAAATTGTAAAAATAACACACAATAATTAACGCAAACTTCCGCGATTTTCGGCCTATATACAAAGTTGTTACAATTAGTTTTTTTTTTTCCACTTCATACTCTCGTTACCATAATAGTCTTGCGTATATTATTTAGTGATCTAAAGTGTTTATATGTCAGACTGGTTCTGCGAGTGGCACGTCCGCATGGGCTGGGCGGCGGACGCGACGGTGCGCTGGCGCGTGAAGATGTACTCGGAGGCGCGCGACGAGACCGTGTACGCGCTGCTCTCGCACATGAACACGCCCTTCAACGGATGGAAGGACACCAGCTTCAACCTCATGTGAGTTCTGTATCGATAGTACCATTGAGAGGGGTTAGGCCATACTCGTACTCTCGGTTGTAGAAGAGTGCCCTGCTGTGGAACGTATAGCTTGAATAAAAAGAATCTGTTTTTAACGAGGGCGCTAAGATCAAATGAAAGTGAAGCAAGAAACTTTCGGCAAGCGATAGTGGAGTATACCGTCTTAAAGGTTTTTATACAATAGGCTATTTGACTTGTTTCTGGAAAGCATGCCACATTATGAAGTGGGGTCTATAGACCTTACAAATCAAGGTTATTTTTAATTATAAATTTTAAAAATATTTAAAAATAAATTTGCAAAATACACTGAATAATTTCACTGTCAAAACGCTCTGTCGAACAATATGGCGTCCAGTTCGTAAACATCCGTTCCACAGATTCGTTTGCATTTGTCACTCGTTCTCAAATCAACCATAGATCAATTAATCTATCAATCGTCCAAATGAGTATTTGTCAAAAAAATGAGAATTATGTTTCTTTCTTCACATTTTATTTATTACATTCGACATGTTAATTTTATTAATTCACGGGTATAAATGACAAATAATGCGTTTAAAAGGTATTATTAATATTTAATTTGTATCTATGCCGTTGTCAATCCCATTCATTTCCTGTACGTGAGTAGTTCATGCTAATACGTGACGTCATAACCAATCAAAATCATTTACGGTCACGTGGCGCGAACTCAAAACAAATTAAATTGTAATTGTGGTTTTTAGCTAAAATATACAATATTTTTAATTTATGATAATGAAATTTGTTTTAAAATTAAATAACCTACACGGATGGGAACAAATAAGTCAATATTGTTTATACAGTCAAATAGCATAATGATGAATATTTGAAAAACATTTTATGAGCAAAAAAAAATTTTGTTTTGCAACTGTTTATAAAAACACAAATGTGTAAGAGGGATATCGGGACTAAATATGCTGTAACTAAACAAGAGACTCTAAATTCGTTTTTTTACCACCAGGTGGCGCTACCACGACAACCTTCAATCCTTAAACGGCAGCATGAACTGGCAAGAAGACTACCTCGCCTTCAGACTTCTCGCAGACTATCTCTTTAAGACCAATGAATTCTACGGAGAGATTAACGCCTTGGTCAATTCTACCATACCAACACTGCCCAAGGCCGCCGCTATAGCCAAACACAGAGTGGTTTGGAAGAAAAGTGCGGATACATTGCTTAGTTTCCAGGTGGGTGGTTTTGTTAAAGCCATTGTAAGGGGGTAATGGATGCGGTATTTACTTATTTGGTACAGAATAAGCAACTAATTTTATTACTTTGTATATGAACGAAAAGATTAAGACAATACCAAATATTTATTTCTTGTATACTCTCAGTAAATTCATTGCTATATAAAGTATTGCTGGCCGAGATATAGTTACTTTTTTATTTATTGAAATAATTACTCTATCCTTCTAAAAGTCAGGAAATATAAGCTGATTTAAAAACAAAACCCAGCTGCATTCGTCACGGACTTTGCTAAAAAATGGCATCGCCACTTCTTGAAACCTTTTTACTAACCCTTGACTTATGTTTCAGTACAATGAAGATGGCAAGTTGATGATCAACTCATCATGGAGCATCGACAGAGGACACAATGAGAACAACATCACTGGAAGAGTCACGCTTCTATCGCCTTTCCCTGTAAGTAACATTACATGAAATAGGCTACTACTCGACCCTTTGTGCTGATTTTGTCGACTCCAATTATGTCCTTAGCACGTAGAATGAAATGTACCTATTTATTTTTATAATACAAGTAGATAATAAATTACATTTACTATTGTAGGGAAAAAGAAAAAAGAACTGGTGGTAGGTTTCTCATATGTGAGAGGCCATCTGGGTGGGTACCACCGCAGTGTCTATTTCTCCCGTCAAACAGCAGTGTAAACGCACTGTTGTGTTTCGGGTTGAAGGGCATTGTAGCCAGAGTAACTACTGGACATATTGAGACTTAACATCTTATGTCTCAGGATGGCGAGCGCAGTGGAATGCCAAACATTGCTTTGTAATTCAAGGTGTTGTTTGGTTTTGCTACTGTTCATGAGCGGTCGTATCGCTTACCAGCAGGCGAACGGCATGCTCGTCGCGCCATTCATAGCAATAATAATAAAAAAAAATATACTCAAATACTTTCATTTTCAAAATTATTGCCGTCTCTTTTACTCTTACGCTAGCAAACTATCTTCAGTCGCACTCCACTAATTTCCCACGTGTTTGGTACATAGTATATACACACAGATTTCATTCGCAACATTCACTCACATATACCTATTTCTTTTTCTCCTCTCTCAGGGTTACAGAAGGGGCTCCCTCCGCACGATGTTCGTCCTAGGTCACAAGCGTGACATAGACGGTGCCACATACCTAGACCTGGAGGGCAAGGTGTTCAATATCCTCGTGAACGGTCACATGCGCCGCATCACCAACAGCATGCTGGTGGTAAACGTCACCAGCCCCACCACCGCGTCCTCGAGGATGACGGCTCGGTTCGGGTTCGTCGAGGCGGATAGGCATTTGGTCGCTATGGTGGTCACGCCTAATTCTACTACAGGTTAGTTGTGTTTTATTATCGATAAGAGTAGGGTAATCAAGATCACCAACAGCATGCTGGTGGTCAACGTCACCAGCCCCACCACACCGTCCTCGAGGATGACGGCTCGGTTCGGGTTCGTCGAGGCTGACAGGCGTTTGGCATAAAAACAATATTGAGTAGAACTTTAAGCGTGTCGTGTTTTCGTATGAAGTTAAAAGGAATACTTTTTTTTATTTAACTTTTTAGTTCAGCTATTGATGTATTATATATTGTTGTATATTCGCTGGGTGCGAAGTATAAGGTGGGGGAACCACGAAACGATCGCAGCGCGCGTCATGGCCAAAAAAGGAACTATCGGTGGCGGACGCTGTCACTTTTTACTAGCGAGATTTACGTTTTTAGTAAATAAAGATGAGTCACGAAGCTTGCTGCGTAGGTAATTTCAAAAACAATGGCAGAAATAGTGATAAAAAATTCTACAAATTTTTGTATTTGTATTTATGTAGTATATCAGAGCCGCAATGTGTTTACACCTGCAGCTTTGATTGTACACACAATCACATTTGGCACTCGTAATATGACGGCTAGAATCAATCTGTAAAAAAATAATTATTTCGTTAACACCTACTAATGGTGTAATATATTACGTACTACATCAAAAATTGCAAAAACAGTAAACAACTGCTAACATTCAAGGATGTTTTGTATGGCGTTGATGTCACTGAAGTTTGTCGAATAACATGTGCTTCAATGGTGTGGATCATAGCATCTTCATATTTAATTTCTTTCACATCTTGCAAGCTAAAACTAATTGTTTTCCTTTCAATGTTGTTTGTGGTTGGAAAATGATGTCGTGTGTGATTGGTCGGAATCCAGTTTTTATGATTAATTTGGCCATGTTTAACTGAAAATACATAAAAGGATGGATTATTGAGAGCACAAGCACTCATAAATAATCGTCTGCTATTTATATGAAATGCATTATTCGATGAAATTTGCTTATTTCTTTACTTACTTCTCATGACGACAGCCATGAAAAATCCGTAAATCCTAAGCGAAATCTATTGATTGTGCCATTTTAGACGAAAAATAAAAAATACTTACCTTATATAGATTTAGAATATTTATTGGAATAAATGTAAATTACAATATTTCATTAAAATTGTTCGTTTGTAAATAACTCGTCGTAATGACAGCCGGGCATTTGACATTTCGGAGGCCACCGTAGTTGCAACCGCTAGTTGGCGCTGTCGTCGCGCACCCAGCGAATATAATTGTTAAACTGGCCTTTAACTAATTATATCGATCTGCAAAAAATAGGTAGCGAACTCTTTAGAATTGATTAATTATTTTCCTGGCAGTGTGAACAATCAAACTATATGTTTTCAGGTCTGGAAGTGCTTTTGAAGCTGGTGACTCTGCAAGACTTCCACCTGTTCGGGCACGTGGCGTTGCCCATACAGTACCTCAACAGGGCTCTCATCACCGCCAAGAGAGCGCCTCAGGAGGTAACGTATCACAACTTTACATAGCATAAAATAACGAATTTAATATGAACATATGCAGGTATGTTTAAAACAATAACTTTGGACAACGCAATAATAATGTATTAATTTCAGATTGATTTCCGAGTGGGATGGGGCACAATGGACTTCGGTTTCACCGGCATATGGCACTGGAAATCTCCCACTGACTTTGTATACTTGTACAAACTTTACACTCCATTGGAGGGCTTCGAGGAGAATGGTCTAGTGTTGAAGAATATATACTGCAATGGACTTGATACTGAAATATCTATGCGTCTGTCTAAACATAAGGTGAGTAAGTTTGGATTTAAACTGAAGATCCGACTTGGCTTTATTTATCAGGTGCAATATTATTTTTGCGTTTCGATGTTGTTAGTACAATAAGTTATCAGAGATTGAATTAAGTTATACAATTTTGGTCAGTGAAATGATTTTTAACGGGTATATATATTTTGATTCGTAGACTTAGTACACAACTATTAATTATGCTTATGCAAAACGTTTGTTTTGCCATTGCCATTGGATAAAAATACCAATGACAATTTTTTTATGCTATATTCCTTAAAAACAACTGGTGTTTTTTTTTCTTTTGAATTAACATTGTTCTTTTCTGTATCAGCCCATATACCTCCCACTGCAGGGCACGGGCCTACTCTACAATCGACAATACGATTGAGAGTGGTTAGGCCATATACCGGCCGAAACCGCTATGGTATGCAGGTTTCCTCACGATGTTTTCCTTCACCGTTTGTTCTTAATAATAATAAATAACACCCAACAGTCACATACATAGTCCGGACCCCACACTAAGATCAAGTCTTGTGTCGTGGGTATCAGAACTATGAGAGACTTTTCGCTCTCACAAACACCCAGACCCGGAAGAAATATTTGTGGGCCACACAAACATTTCTTTGGGTGCGGGGATCGAACCCGCGGCCTCTCGTTTCACAGGCGGCGTCTAACCAACTGCGCCACGGAGGCTGTCTTGTGACTAGTTTTCCAAATGCTTCAATACTAAAATAATTTTCTTATAAATACTTTTTCTTTTTTATATTATTATTTTTTTTATTTTAAACTCTTTATTGTACATCTCAAATTAAATAGTGATACAAATTAAATTAAATAATACAAAAGGGTGACCATATCACACTAAGCAATTTCTTCCTGGCAACCTTTTTTTACAATCCATTTATCTCTTTACAGTTCGGTATAGCAGTACTCCTAGTGGACAACGGTAAGGGCTTGCTGGATGTGCTGAGGGCGCGGTTCCAAGACAACGCGACCAACGCACACGACGTGCTTATAGAGAACTTCGACACCACCGCTAAAGTAGTGCTCGATACCCTCTACTACCCTACCATCACTTTTAGCAGCCGTCTTATGAAGGTGAGAAAATATATTTACGGACTTTATATTAGGAGAATTTTATCCAAAAAGAGTCTTTGATTCAATTTTTTTCTATTTTATTCATCAAAAGAAATCTAGCAAACAAAGAATTTCGTAAATCCATTTACAATTACACAACTTAGCAACGTTTTTAATCTTGTAGTGGGAGTAAAAGAAGAGGCATAACAAAACTAGTGACGTTACTAGTCCTAATATGCATTCAAATGTGCAGGTTTGAACGAGACGAAAAATTTGCCTCCTGTTACGAATTTTGATATTTTTTCTTCAACTTCATTTTAATTGTTTTATAGTATAAGTTAAAGCTATGCCTTTTTTCCAGTACGTAGGCGAATACGAAGAAGATATTGTGGAAGCGAACGCGACGCTGTACCTGCCCGACCAACAACCCATTTCGCTTACCGACGTGTTTATACTGGAGGTAAATACCAATGACACTTGACTATATATTTTTCTTCTTTCAACAAAATGCGTGTTTATCCAAAATGTAATGAAAAGTAATTCCATAAATCCGTTCTGAATTAAACAAGTTGGAAATAGTTTAAAACTGAGTAAGTATATTTAAAAAGTACCAGACAAAGGATACGCACGAATTGTGTACCAAAGATATTGTAAAATGTTTCCTTTATTAGAATATTCTCGTTCTCATTCCCATATTTTGTTTTCATTAATAATCTATTAACCAAAGAATTTAAGGCAGGGCTACCCTATCACTCATTTTTAATAATAAGTTTTCGTCTTCGCGTTTTTTGTCTAATACCACAAAAATTACATTTATATTAGGATTTACTGAAAAGTCATCGGAATGTCAACCCAGTACTGGTTTTCCGAGGTAACCTAAATAAACCTAACCCAACCCAATGATCTATTTCACAGGAGTACACAGTAATGCGCAACACTTTGAACCTAGTCACTCCATACCCGGCCGTGAAGGAGTTGAAATCAGTGTACACTGTGGACATCACCTTCGGAGAGAAGTTTAATGTCACTTGTATGGTGCTGCTGTACAATGGCACTTATTGGCATGAGGTAAATTATTTATCATTATTTTAACTAATTGATTATGTAGTACTGATACAATGGTATAATGATAAATAATTGGAAAAGTATTACGACTCCTTTTAACGCATAAACCCGATATAAATGTCAAATTATTGAAACGTAGTGACTTGGCAAGTTCTAATGACTGAATGTTGATACTTAGTTTCATTTACTCCCATCGTGATAAACTAAAATGTTATTAATAATAACATCATTAATTATTTTTGATAATTTTTTTTCATACAAGATTACACGTTTTACGGACGTATGCATATGCATGTACGTACGTAAGTTAGAAATAAACTATATATTTTTTTTTATTTTATTTACCGATAGTCTAATATTATTAATCACCAGTAGTATTCACCCCCACTACCAGTCAATATACACCACACCGTCCCACCCGCAGGTATCATACAAGATGTACTACGAGTTCGAGCAAGGCGAAGACGACACGTACCAGTGGTACGTGGCGTCCGTGGGTATAGCAACACCGCTCGCAGTACTGCCCGCGCTGGAGAGCAGGGTGTCGGCCCGGCTCGAGGACGCGCTGTGGAAGATGTCCGCCGACATCGCCATGCCTTCCTTCTCTATCACTGCGCTGGCTAACCTTGAGGTATGGCTGTTAAGTAGTTTACGTATTGTGTGGGTGTTTAAAATTAAATTGATAAATACGTATACATTTTGAATATTTTGTTATTGTAGAATAGATATAATTATAAAGTGTTCACAAAATTTTCAATAAGAACGGTAATAAATCTCCGATTTAATTTTTCTCACCAAGTTTTTAACCCAAAAATATTATAATTATTCTTTTACTTTTTTTGTGCATTTTTTTAAAAACTTGTGTTTATTATTATTACATAAACAATCATAATATAATATGAAAAGTAAAACAGTTGATTTTGATTAAAATTCATTTTCCT
Source organism: Hyles lineata (assembly GCA_030180105.1). Taxonomy (NCBI): domain Eukaryota; kingdom Metazoa; phylum Arthropoda; class Insecta; order Lepidoptera; family Sphingidae; genus Hyles; species Hyles lineata. The sequence continues at coordinate 4,019,976 of JARJEE010000029.1, forward strand.
TATTATAATGATTATAGAGACAAAAATAGATGTTACACAATAATACCTTAATTTTGTAACAATTTCATGTTTTAGCTTGAAGATCCATTCGTGGAAACCTCTGGAAGTTTGAACCTTACCTCGCCTTACTTAGAAGATTATTTCATCAAAATGGAGTTCAAGAAGGACTTCTCAGATGTTGAGAACATGATCGGCGGTGGAATACAGATACAACAAGGCGATCAGAATAATTATGTGAGTTGTTGCTTATATAGCGGGGATTGTAAGTTGTAGTGGCGTCAAGGGCCAAAGTAAGTATTATGTGCATTGACTTGTCATAAGAGCTCTTTAATTGCCGATATAACCAATAAATACATTTCCTTTCAAAAAAATCGATTGGGAAAGAGTAGGAGATATTTTTTTATAGCCAAGTGAAAATAAAATAATGTCCTAGATACTAATCAAAAAGCAAATATGATCAGTGTCATCATGTTTAACACATCTTTCCATATATCTTATATTGCCCAGTTTTATTTATTTTTGATCAATTCAGAATACATTTTTAATTCTCTTACATTATGAGTATAAACTATAAACGAAGCTTCTTTTTATACAGCTTACGTGCACCGTCCTATATGAAGTATCACTAATACTCCTGTGTTTCCATGCATATTTTTTATATTGCTCAATTTTACTAATGTTGTTTAATTTATACATTGTGAGTATGAAACAAGGCTTCTTTTCACACAGCTCGCGCATACTATTCTGTTTAATTCAGAATATATATTTATTTTAGTCCACCAACACGCATTAGGCCAGCGTGGTGGACTATATGGCCAAACCACTCTCAATCGTACTCTCGATTGTAGAATAGGCCCGTGCCCTGCAGTGGAACGCATATCGTCGCTTATATTACAACAGCGCGAATATGCATTTTCTTAACTTTACAGGAGAAGTAAAAAACTTAATTATTAATAATTGAAAATAAATAAAAAGCAGATAGATATTCTACAAATTTTGAATTCTAGCTCATGATTGGCAAGTATCGAACGCGATTGGTGCAAAAAAATTACGTAGGATTTTTTTTTCTATCCAATTACATCAGTAAGTCAATAACGGAAAAAATGCACATTCGCGGTGTTGTAATATAAGCGACGATATGCGTTGAAAACAAACCTTCCGTTCGCACGGCTCACGTCACTATATATACTACTCTGTATGAATCCTCACCAACACTCCTATCATATGTCTCTCCCGCAGGCGTTCGCAGAAGCAATATGGCGCGTGCACGGCGCGCGTCACGTGCGGTTCAAGTGTCGGTACGCGCTGGCGCCCGTGCTGGTGCCCGCAGAGCTCGCCGTCCAGTACGACGGGCCCGGCGCACAGGAGCAGGGGCAGGGGGCAGGGGGAGGGGCGAGGGCGCTGCGTGTGGAGTACGCGGCCGACGCGCACTACTCGCTGCGAGCCGACCAGCGACCCACTGGGCTGAGTGTCGCGTTGAGCACGCCGCATGATGGATTCCGGTACTGTGATTGCTACTTTGAAATCTAAGTATATATGAAACTTTGTCAATTTTTAACCGATCGGGCTGAGGCTTTGCATACATAAAGCTACTATGACATAGGCATCCTCTAAGAAAGGATTTTAATAAATTCCACCCCTAAGGGGATAAAATAGGGGATAAAAGTTTGTATAAATCTTCTAAGATTTTCGACTGATTTAACTGAAATTAAAATTAAATTAAAAATAAAATTAGTTTCTACCTATCAGTACCTAATGGAACGAATAAATTAAGACGAACAAAATAATTTTTAGTTCTAAATGTTGACAATAGATGGCGTTAATAGTATTTTAAAACGTGCTATCGTTGTGTCTTGTTGTTGTTTATGTGGACTGGACTCGAAAGCTATCTGCACCCGGGCGAAGCCGGGCCCGACCGCTAGTACTATATAATCATCGGGGAAAAGCCTGCATACCATAGCGATTTATATATACAGATCACACACAAAGTTTCTAAGACGAAACTAAAGGTAAGATCAGTACGATGATGCTAGGAGTACAGTAATATGGTACAGTGGGCGGGGCCAGAGCGTTGTGTGAAGAGTACGCCGCGGAGACTAGCCGATGCGACACGTGCTGAATCAAATCAATCCACAGCCGGCGTCCAACCAACTACACTACGGAGGCAGTAAAGAAATAAATACAACAAGACTTATTCACTAAAAATAACATATTTTTCCACAGAGCAATGAAGATAATCACCGAGATCGACAAAGACGACATCCACGGTTCGTTCGTGACAGACTCCACTGAATACAGCATCAGTGGCAAAATTATCAACAGAGCTCCTCTAGAGGTATTTAATACCGTATACCTTTATTAACTATAAGTATATATAAATAATATATGTAAATAGAGAATAAGTACTGTGTAATGACTTGTCATAAGAGCTGTTTAATTGCTTACATGACCAATAAATTCATTTCCTTTCAACTTACATATTATATAACTAGGAATATTTCCCCCCAACCTACTATTCATACATTGGCTCGAAGGATCAAACTATCTGTTGCATTTGTTTGGAGTAATAGCCAAATTCCCTGTTGTAAATTATGTTTCCTACAAAATGAATACCATTTAAATTTGGCTATTACTCCAAAAAAGCATTTTTTGAATCAGATGAATCATTTTCGCGATATAATGTTGCAAGTCTGACATATTTTTCTATAATCAATCTGTCAAAATGACAAATTTATTGCCCCGTAAAATTATTTGACGCTTGCATAATCAGACCGCACTCAATCGAATATCATATAATTTAATTAAATTATATGCTTCCCTCCGTGACAATGCGGGTGACAAAATAATAAATAAAAAGGTAAATAATCTCGCTAAAAGACTTTTACACCCGCAGAAGCCAACTGTACAGCATCACGGATCAAATAATTATAACATTTAAATAGGGCCTATTATGTGAGCTATTATACTTAATTCCAATAACAGGTATGGCAAAAACAGACCAAACCGGACAAAGATTTTTCAATACGCCCATGTTTATCATTTAACTAATCTTGAAAAACCTTAAATAGGGTTAACGGTCACTCATTATTTCGGATCTCAAATACCAAATAACCTATGTACAATATTTAGTATATTAAATGTATTGTTTATTATATAAATAGACTAAACAGTGAAATACTTATTTGTCTGTCAACGGAACCATACCACTTAATGGTAAGTGATAACCGCCGCCCATGAAAGCTCTACGCACCTAGACTCGATGATAGTATGGGATCAGGAATAAGTATTTCACTGTTCAGTCTATTTATTTAATTTAAGATTCTAAAAATTAATTTTATTATATTTCCAGATGACCCTAGTGCTAGTACCTAAAGGTCAAGGGGAACACATAAACGTGCGTATAAAGTACGAAGAGTCTGCCACATTGTACGTGTTAACGGCTCATATCGCCGGCCCCGTCGCGGCCACGGTGCACGCACGAGCCGAGCTGCAAGAGGCGTTCAGTGATATTAACCTTAAGGTATGAGATAAATTGAGAAAATAACTCTTATATACATACGTACATGGATACATACATACATACATGCAACCAGGATACCCACATTCCGCGCTGTATGTTCTGTCCCACCATGTGATAAGGCGAACCTATCGTCATATCGGGCACAAATTCCCGCCAACTAAAAGTTGTCGACATAGATTGGCCTTGGTGTGCAGAGGTTTCATGGGCGCCTATTATCACTTACCAATAACGGCCATTCTCTATATCCTATCTATCTTTAACAAGAGGTTAAAATAGCTACCACTACTATGTTGGTACGATTCTACGCTTTATGAAACAAACATATACATATACATTTATCTTACCTAGCTACCTATTGATATATGCACCATATCTATACCTCTCTAACTTTGTTAACTGAACCATAATTTTTCAAGAAAAGAAAGGCAAAGATAGACAGATTAATTATAGAGAATAGCTGTATGTGGTATGGTTCGGTTGATAAACATATATATACTCGTACATTAAAAGTCGTATGTAGACAGACACACAGGCAAGTTTTTTGCAGTGATCATATGTTTATATATGCATATTCTGCCACCACGCTAACCTAGTGTAATTTCGAATTGATTTCCTGAATCCCACTATTCCAGAAAAAAATATACCTTTTTAATTCTGTTTTATTTGTCACTAGGTGGACATGCCCCGCTCCAAGTTCAAGGACATGTACTTCAAGTCTCGCGTGGACAACCACCCCGACATGCGCAAGGTGATGACGGTGCAGGCCTCCACGCCATTACAGAAGATCAAGTTCGTTAAAGGAGACGCTGATTTTCTGTGAGTATTCTTATATGTATCGGTTTATATACGAGTATAAGTCTGCTGAAAACTGGATAAATATACAATTTGGTTTGTGATGGCTTAGATGTAGTCTACCACACTGGCTTAATGTGGATGGACAGATATATCTATATTTTTGGATTTTCTAGTATCACAATGATTGTATTATACATTTGGGTATTTTATAAATGTAAGAGACATAAATGCCAGGAATTATGTTATATAAGTATAAGTATATACATATATCAGTAGGATACATTTATATAGAGAAATATTGTGATACATTTAATTTATTTTTGCGAAAGAGTATACAAATGATTTTTTTTTGTATTGTGAAATAGGTGGAATGATTCTAAGACTTTTCATTGCAGATTCGGTCCCAAAACCGGGTTTTTGTTGTGCAAGTACGAGCTGCCTCAGATGAAAGGCCAGGGCGACCTCAAATGGAGTTTCTTGATTGGTGACTTGTTCATAAGGGTGAGTTATCATTACTTTAACCATTTCTCCATTTCATCAGGTTAATTGTCCATTTTTATAAAGTTTGCAATATCAAATCTTGTTCTTCATCATTATCTTCCAGCCATCAGCCAGGAAGACCAGATGACTAAAAGGTTTCCACAGTCACCTTTTGCATTAACTGCAATCATTATAATGATTCACCGAATTTCCCATAAGGATATCTCCTGGAGATTTTCTAAGTCACTTGTTGGTATCAACCATTTGTATATATATTTTTTTATACAAACATATTATTACGACTATGGAAAAATAGTTTTTTTTTGACGCTGTCACGGGATTATTATTACACTGCACCTGATGATAAGCGCAAATGCCCTCTAGGCAGGGTATCGAATGGCATCAGATGGCAGGTCCCATGCCATTCGGTACAATTATGCCGGCCTACTTAGATGCTTCTTCTATCAAATCTACTAATCATGAAATCTCTCAAGGTTAAAACCTGTTAAATCTCTACTACAACGACATCTAGCGGCAAATAGAAATACTGATTAATTCGCATTTCTCAGGCACTAGGACATCAGAACGTGAAGGAGATACAGAAGAGCGTTGATTTGGACATCCACTTCGGTAATAGTACTGACGCAGACTTACTGCCCAAAACTAACGCCGGGTTCAGAATGGATTTGGATCACATTTGGCAGTGAGTATGACTCATAGACATAATTATCTGATACAATGTCATTATTTTAATACAATTTAATTAATTTAAAATAGATTTCTGAATAAAAACACAGATTGAGTATTGGTGATAGGTCTGTCATATGTGAGAAGCCGTCTGGGTATACCACCGCAATGTATATTCCTCCCGTCAAACAGCAGTGTAAATGCACTGTTCTGTTTATTGTTTCCTTTTTTGTAATTTTTGGTATACCATAAAGTATATAAGAGTATAAATAAATATAATAGTATGAGCTTATGTTGATAATTTTAATAACATACAGAATCGGAGCCAACGCATCATTCGGTCTCATAATGGGTCAACGAGTGAACCTCATACTGAACGTGATCCTACCCAAACCGAACGTGGACGTGCATACGCTGTACATCGACGGCCACATGGGCAACGAGCTGCAACCGCTCAAGACTATAGAGGCGAGGTACACCACCGACGTTACCAAGATACTCACCGGGATTAAGGGGAATGTAAGTATCGACTATCGATATGCAATTTTATTTGTCAATTCAATCGTCAAATTGTCAATCGACAATTTCCGTGGTTAGTTTCGATTTACGAACCGAAACAAATTGTTTTTTGGTCCACCATGCAACATATTAGTTCTGATAGCCACGAGATCTTGTAACAATTCGGAATATTATTATTCTAGATTTTTACTGAGGTTTTTGACATTCTTAATTTTTTCCAAAGCTTTTAGATTTTCCTTGTACACATTATTGAAAGAGCTATTAATTTCCAGATACTAAAACAACAAGAGAGCTTCGACTCAAACTCGACAATCACTTGGACGTCAGACTCTCAGTACAAGAGCATCGACAATATGATCGACTACAAATGGGACGTGAACGGCTCGCACCACGTGGACTACACGCTCAAGTCCCCGCTGTATGATACTGACGATACGTTCAAACTGAAGGGCTCATATCAGCTGGATATGGTGCATGGATTCCAGATTGTTAAGTAAGTGTAGATAGCAATAAGTAATTTATTATGAACATGGTAAATAATACATAATTCTATGTGATACATTTAATCCTGCCGGCTTAACATGCGTGGATAGAGATTATCTCGACGTTGATTAGCTTTACTCAAAGGAAACATAAGCAACATCGATCTATATTTATGACCGCCTCCGTGGCGCAGTTGGTAAGACGCTATCTGTGAAATGAAAGGCCGCAAGTTCGATCCCGCACCGAAACCAATATTTGTGTGATCCACAGGTATTTGTTTCAGATCTAGGTATTTGTGGGACCCAAAAGTCGCTCGTAGTTCCTGGTACCCACGACACAAGGTTTGATTTTCGTGTGGGACTGTGTATGTGTTTGATTTATTTTATTTATCCAGTTGTTATCCGTCATTATCGAAACTATTTCGATGCGTGATACAACTAGCGGCCACATTAAAGTGCTGCATTCGTTGGTTGCAATCTGCTCCTAACAAGTCACCACGGATTTCCTTTGTGGATGCCTTAATTTTGCAATAGACATCCTATCACTGCCAGTATTGATGATGATCACTTTTCTAACACAATTTATGTTTTTCACAGAGGTCTGATGCACAAACCGGGTAAGTCTCAAATCGGCGAACTAGACCTGCGGTACGGCGGTGTCAAACACACAGACGGACACTTCAACTTCACCACGCCCTTCCGCAGACTACCGTGGCTCAAATCTATATTCGATGTGAGTATTTACTATAAAAATCGAATAAATATAATTACGAACAAAGTACAGATATTAGGTATTGGCTTTACCGATACACTTTATACTCGTAGGACTTCATAAAATCAACAATATGATAAAAAATTTACAGCAGAACTTATTTATTTTGTTTATTTATTTGACAAGTTCTTCAAGCTGATTTTTTTTGCACATCTATGATGCCGTTTTATCGCTGAATCAATGATATTATATTAATAGATTTAGTTTGAAATGTCCAACTGCATTTACCAATGAGTCTTATTCCTTTATTATGTGTATATTAATAAAAAAATACTTTCAGATAAATAATCTGGAGGAAAATTCAGACAACAAAGTCGACCTGTTCTGGCCGAACAAAACCGCAACAGTGAACACGACCCATCACTACGTGAAAAACGCGAACGGATTCGTACAAACGGGCAAAATTGCACTTTCCATTCCATTGAGCACTCAGCATTTAGTCAACACCGAGTATTCATATGACCAAGGAGATAAAAGTAGCATTGGAAACGCAACTATCGATCTCGACGGCGATCGATTCGCTAAAGGATCGTTCCATCAGATATTGTCGAAGAGTGAAAGGAATTTGGACCTTGCCACCACTAACATAGAGGTGGAAAACGTGCACACGCCTATCGGTGTGAAGTATATACACGAATATGACGAAACTGGAAACACGGTAAAGTATTACAACTATTTAATGTAAATGTAAAACAAACAATATATAACTTGGCATAAAAGAGTCTGTTTTTAATAAGGGCGCTAAAATCAAATTTAATATTAATATGGCAACCGGATATACTACGACGGAAAATGTTGAGATACTTGTTATTTTGATTCATTGTTGTTAATAGATTTATTTTAAATCACAAAACAAACTAAACCTTACGAAAACTTATTTAAATACCTACGTATAAAAATATACAAAGAACACAATGACATTTGTAATTGTACTCTGTTACACTTTTTTGCCAAGTTATACAACCAATTATGTTACAAATTACTTTTACTGAGCTTGATCAAGTTAAAATCAAGCATTTCATCAAAATGTCTATGTCACTATGTCTCATTATCCATAGGATGTGTTAATCATCACAAATTAATTTTCAGGACGTGAAACAAGCGACAGTGTTCCACCTACGCAACGCCACTAAGTTCAACGTGACTGGATTAATGGACGTCCACACTTACGACGTCGGCAAGAAGCTGAAACTAATGGCCATACACGGGAACCGAACCTGGACCTTCCATAATCTCTACGAGGCTCGGGATAAGGAACTCAAGCAGGGTAGCAAGGTGCAGTGGGCCCGCGATGTCTGGATCAACTATGATATACACGTCACTAATATGACTACTGTAAGTACTCAATTTAATAATAGTAAGTTAATATTGCAATTGCGTAATAAGGCTTTGTAAATTATTTTGCACTCACTAGAAAATTTCGTTATATAAAAAAATATATAAGCGACAAAAAATGTCATGAATATTTTTATTAAGTATAGTGTTACTCCTCTGAAAAATAAGATTGGCGATTACGTCACAGTTTGCTAATTTCTCTTTTCTGCTAAGGCTTGTATGTCGGTGCGGGCCTTGGGTTCACTTATAATAATAATATTTAAATAATAGGCAAATTTATTTGTACCTGTATCAGCTACTGAACAATCGAGCTCGAGAGTACGATTGAGAGTGTTTAGGCCATATAATCCAACACCTAGCCTAGTGCGGTATGGTGGAGCTTACTAACGATATTTACAAATCACTACATTATGTAGATTTACCCATTTCTATCTATCTTACCTAAATCAATAAATTCTCTTCACAGGAAGAAACAGAGTCTCAAAAGTTAGTAATGAACGTGTGGTACCCACTCCGTACGTTCAAACTGATTGCCTTCTACAACCTTCAAGACTCGCTCGTGGAGGGGCAGGCACGTCTGCACTGGGACGTCAAGGATGAGAACAAGACGGCTGAGTTGAGGGGTAGGTGGGACAACCCCCCGCAACTAGAGGGAAACACACACCACGTCGATCTGGCGCTGTCGCATCCTTCCTTTAGGAAGGTAAGAAAAAAATAAAAAGAATAATCGAAACAAAAAAGATGATACAAATAGGAAAGAATTGGCCGAATTGATTGAAGCGTATTTTTGTTACAAACAATAAGATATTGATAGTTTGAGTCGCAGAAGGAATAAGTCGATATTTCCCTCGTTTTATTACAGTATAATAGTTTTTATCTCATCTAGTAAACATAAAATCTGAAAATAAAGTAAAAAGGAATGTTGTTCGAACGATTGTCAATCAATATCAAAACATTATAAGAATTTAAGGAATGTAGATTCGCTAGCCTAAAAACAAAATTTTGCATGAGAACAAGTCCATGTCTAATAACAAAAATTCTGGCAGGTATTATCATTAAATGTATATATCATTTATTTCAGGACGTAAACCTAAAAGCAGAGTACATGAGCACGCCATCAGTGATGTCCAACGTATCCTTAGAACTTCAATACTCGGACTACGAAAATGAGTATCTCAAACTAAACTCCATTCTTACCGACAACTCGAACGGACCAATCAGAGACTATTCCTTCGCCCTCACGTGCACGCATCCGTCTACTAACTTGGATCTGGATATGAAATCGGATATAAATATCCATAGCAAATGGTACCATATTAGCAATTACTATCGACTACAGAAGTCTCTGTTCTATGAGAAGTTGAGGCAGAATAAACTGGTTGTCGATATGGTGAATAGTGCTGTCAATTGGGAGGTGAGTTTATCGATGTTTTGATTGATTTATATTAGACAGATAGCATATGTATATTATATTTCTTATAGCTGAAATCTATTTGGTAGGTAATAAAATATATTTGTACTTGTAAAGTAATTGAATATGGAATTACATAAGCTGCCTAGTTTATTTGATTATGTAAGATTCATTTTGAGCCTTGTTTGCAATAATAATTAAATAAACTAAAATATAAACTGTCGTGTATATTTTATATTTTGGCTTCGAGCATATCAGCATAATATTTTCGGTTCTCAAAGAAATAGACAAATTTTGCCTCTTTTTCATTTACATTTTAGCGTCACAAAAACATAAACTAGCCGATTTTTTTAACATTACATAATATTCCACCATATATTCAATCAAACAAATAATATAAAAAAATATTAATTTCAGCGTGCAAACGAGACATACTTCTACAAAGTGAACGGTACTTGGGAGTTAGTGTACCCCGAGTATAAGATCAAATCGTTTACACAGCGCAAGACTGGTAATGACACGGGAATAGCCGTGCTTTCCATGAAGGATATGTCGCTTATAGCCCATCTTAATAGTACTGACGGTGAGTTATTAGCTTTTTACTTATTTTGTCTGGTTTAAACTATATTTATGTGGGATCGATAAATTAAATATGGTGTAAAATGATAATGTGTTGATAGTTGAATTGAATTATTCAAGAAAAAGGTATTGTTTCAAATATGATTCTGGTAATAAATACTAGTTCTTACCAGTTTATCTATCTGTAGATCTAAATTATTTAGACGTTTTTCGTTGAGGCTTTGTTCATAAAAAATAGTATAATAGTATTAATACATACAAACTCTAAACGCTTTATTAAAATTGACATTTTTTATGTGTGTTATTGATTTAAAAACGACATAAAAGATTCTTAAAAAACTTTAATTTTTTAGACATCTCCTACCACATGGTCGGCAAAATCATCGATACTCGTTCTGCAAAACTCGATGCCTGGAGAGACTTTGATGACGTCACTACCACGGATTTAGGCTCCTACATCCGTCTCAACCACTCGCGATTACTAACCAGCTCTATAGTATGGCGGCCGCAGATATTCACCGACGTGAAGGCCCAAGCGGTTTCCACGCTTAAATTATTATACAGCCAAATTAATGACACACTCGTCATAATCAAAGAGGCGCCAATGGAGGCCCATGTAGCCCTCAAATCGATATGGGGAGACGCCAAACCGAGAATAAGAGACTTTCTCGACGATCTCAATGACCTACACGTCATCAAAGACGATCTCGATGAGTTCACAGTCTTCCTGAACGAATCGTACAAAGCGAACGACTTTTACGTTCGAGATATTGTCGAGTTCACCTACTATGTTTTGGACGAGATGGCGATACGGAATCACTTGGAAAGCTTGCCAGGCATAGTGAACGACATGTGGGGAATGATGGGCAACACTAGTCAATCGATAAAACAGAGTTTGACGTACGTTGTCGATTCGATAAAGCAAGCCTATGCGAACTTCTTAGAATCGGTTAATAAAGTACTAGAGGCAGATTTTATGGAGTTAGTCTCTGCTAGACTTGAAACAATGATTATGCAATACGATAATTTCATTCGGGATCTGCATATGAGGCTTCTAGAATACTGGGAGGTGACGTGGGTGAACGCGACTAATCGATTATCGAAGTATTGGCACGAGTTGTTGAAATCGATTGAGCCGTTGTTCTTCAAGATAGTTCATTATACCGAGTCGTTCGTGTTCACTATATGGAAGGGTGTGATGGATTTCTTCTACAGCAGAACACAGGAATTGACTGACTCGCCTTACTTTAACTATGTGTCGACGTTTGGACATGAAATGGATAAGTGAGTATTGCTATTTATTAAAAAAATATTTTAAAATCTTATTGACTTTTCATAAAAAAAATATTTCAAACTTTGTGTGAAAATCGGCAGAATCATAACTATTTAAAAAATAGCGACTTTGTCCAGATAAATTATAACAGATGTATTGAAAATTATTTTTCCACTTTAAAAAAATCAAAACTTATCAACATGAAGTATATTGCTTAATTGCTCTTTTCCATAACTTATCGATACTCCCGGGAATTTCAATACCGCTGTCTTTCGGCATTCCTCACTTACTATAAAAATTCATAATAAAAAAAATATTTACCGCAGAATCTACAAAGACCTAATGAATAACGACCTGATAACGAACATAAAGAAGTACAGCAAGAAGTTATGGGAGGCTGTGTGGAGCAACATCGAGAAGTACATTCCGTTCAAGGACGAGATCACGCAGTTATACTCGGAGTTCAAGAACGCCTGGCACAACTTCTTGAAAACGCCGCAGGTTGTTTATGTGCGGGAGAAGGTGAGTTCTGAATAGCCAAGTATGTTTTTATTGCGAGACGAGAATGCCGTTCGCCTGATGGTAAGCGATACGACCACTCATGAACAGTAGTAAAACCAAACAACACCTCGAATTACAAAAATCCTGAAACAGAAGATGTTAAGTCTCAATATGTCCAGTAGTTACTCTGGCTACAATTTCCTTCAATTTGAAAAACAACAGTGCATTTACTGATGTTTGATTCGAGAAATAGACATTGCGGTGGTACTTACCCAGATGGCCTCTCACACAGAAAGACTCTAATAGAACGTAAGGAAATTATAAATAATGAGCAATTTTACTTTTACTAATTCAACTGTTCAATACGTACATTTTGTAAAGTCAAAAAATTGATTTCTAAAGGTCTCGTCTACTACCGACATTTTGACTAAAAGAGGTTAGGCCATAGTCCATCGAGCCGGCCTAGTGTCGGTTAGCGGACAACATACACTATAAAAATAATATATTTGATAGTAAATTAATTAGTAATGAACTGTTCTGAATGAAATCACTTGTAATTTTTGTAATAATCACTAAATTGTAAACTGATTTTAAAAAGAGCAACACTAGAGTTTTGCCCGTTCTTCTCTAGTAAAAACCGCTTTCCGAACCGGGTGGTAGATAAAAAATGACTGAATCTAAACGATGTTGAACATTTTGACGGAATCAATAAATTATTTTCATTTTCATACTTGTTTCAGTATCAAGAGGCGTACGTGCGTCTGAAGTGGTGGTACGACTACTTCCTGATCGGCGAGGCGTTGAACAAGGTGGGCGAGATCCTCTACGCCAAGCTCACGGACATGGCCAAGACTGCGCTGCAGTATGAAGAGCTGTGAGTTATATATTTATATTTTGATTTAAATACTAGTTGTATCTTTGTATCTAGATTATAAAAAGATTCTGACGAAATGAGAATCTCCTTGTTTTGAAGTCGGTTAAAAATTATTGATATCTATCTATTTCATTTATTCAACTTGGAGTGCCTATTTCTCTACATAATTTAAAATTATTTTGAATGTATCTATAACGAAAAATAATTAACATGGTCACCGTTTACAATTCATCTAAAGGTAGGTGCGATGCTATCCAAATGGAGTAACCATCGATAGGAAATGGTTATCTCTTACCAATCGAAACACTGATGCCGGCCTGTTCGGTACTTGACCACCAAATATATATAGGCTGAACTCAAAACGTAACAAACTCGCGTGGACGTGACTAGTTATTCTGTGGTCGTTATGCTACCTAGCAAAAAAATCTACCACAAAAAAGCCACTCACTATCACTCAATCCACAGGCATCGAGAACCAAAAACGAACTTCATATTCGACCCTCGAGTGGGCGAGATCATTCTAGAACAAAAACTTCCTATGTCATGGCACGCGTTCAATCGAACCCCGGACTTCACGGAGATATCCGAGTACAAGGCGGTGCGAGACTTCTTAGACCAGTGGCTCACTACTAACCGCAGTATATGGTCATACTACTACGAACTGAGGCCGTATCTGGACTATAATAACCTTATGCCGCCATTTGCCGGTAAGTCTTTTTTGTTAGTTTGCTTTTTCTTTAAGTATCTTTTTTTCTTTTTCTTGTTTAAGTCTGTGTTATTTTATAAGTGTTATGTACTCTTATAATTGGTGTATGTAGAAAGCAATTTGTAAAGAATAGTATAATTTTGATAATGTGTATACTATTGGAGAAACTTAATTAAATAAATAAATAAAGGGGAATAACCAATTTTATACATTTTGGCCTTTTGACTGGGTCTTTTAAAGTGGATAATTTCATGATATTTGTGTTTTATAAATACAATATGCAATTTAAGTATGTATAATACTAAAAAGATGATATAGATAATATTAATATAAATTACTGCCTCGGTGGCGTAGTTGTACTACGGTACGCTTACAAAGCTGAGGTCTCGGGTTCAAATCCCGGGTTGGGCAAAGTGATATTGGATTTTTCTATTCATTATCAGCCCAGAGTCAGGAATTTGTGCCCGATATGGCGATAGGCTCGCCACCTATCACATAGTGGGACGGAACATACTGGCGAAATGTGGGTGCCCCTGGCACCTCTGCCTACTCCTTCTGGGAAAAAGGCGTGAGTTTATGTATGTATGTAATATAAATTATAATATAAAGTAGAAGAAAATCCAACAAATAAACCTTAAAATATGCAACAATTGTTTCAAAAATTATGCAGACTTATTTGCAAAATAATTGAATATGTTTGAGGCCGTATAAAAACGCCTTTAACCCTAATCTTGTAATCCTTAGCTCTGGCCTTTGCAAGTGTTTATTTTAACTCAATAGTTTTAATGTTCTGACTTTTCGGAGTCATGTGTGTATTGATAGTCAATCACCACGCACTAAAAACGGTGAAGGAAAACATCGTGAGGAAACCTGCATACCATAGCGATTTATAAAAAATTCTATGGTATGTAAGTCCGCCAACCCGCACTAGGCCAGCGTGGTGGACTATATGGCCTAACCACTCTCAATCGTACACTCGATTGTAGAGTAGGCCCGTGCCCTGCAGTGGGACGTATATGGGCTGATACAGATACAGTTTTAATGTTACTATAATTACCCTTCACAGTTAAATTTCATATAAAATATATTTTTTTTAGGTATGGCGATGATGACAGGCGAAGGTACCCTAGTGACGTTTGACAAGCAAGTATTCACAGTATCTGAGGCTGGCACGTTCCTACTGACCAAAGACTACAGGCAGAACAACTTCACAGTACTGATGACGTCGAACGAACGCAGTCGATATGATCTAGTGGTCGTTACCAGATCTGTGCTGCTCACTATCGATTTGTACAAACAGGTGTGTATTGCTGTCTCTGTCACCCGTATGGTGTGCTGTCCCAAAAGGCAAAATAAAAGAAAAGCACAACAAACATGCAAGAGTTATTAGGGCTTCCGTCATATTTTACTTATCCGTATAAGTTAGTTTTATCAATTTAATTTCATGCTACTATTATATACACACCTACCTAGGTACCTATTAAATATATTTTTTAATAATGCCGCCAAAAACTCATCAGTTGTGACAATCGACGAAACATTTTTAAACCCGTGCATGCTGCGTTTTGCCTTCACCCTGTATATGTATTATTATTACTAAGTATTCATTTTAGTACCTTCATACCACAATTTGAAAAAACTCTTTACTACTCTAACCTTACATAATTTTTATTTTGACCCGCCCTCACACCCGCCACAGTAACTCCTGTGTCGCAGGATCAACAGTGGCACGCAATGTAATGACACCGAGCATTGAAGCTCGCCTAGTCTCCGGGAATGTCTAACTTGTCTAACCCGCAACGAAATCAATCAGAAAGTAAAATTAATAGGAGGAGTTGGAAATAAATTATTACTTATATAATTTGCAGGAAGTATCGATAGGCGAGCGCGTGCTGAGCCTGCCCGCGTTCGTGGACGGGCTCGTGGTGGACCGCCAGACCGACCTGCTCACCGTCGACGGAGACAACGGACTCCAGATACAGTGCAACTACGCCTTCGCCACTTGCAAGCTGCAGGTCGCTGGTGAGTACGCTGTATATCTGACTTTTTAGTTCAAACCATATAGATAATTGCAAAAAACATCTATTCAGATTGTTACAAGATCACTGTTGGCTAGCCCGCTATAAGTATAACCCCTTAAATATCTCTCCAATCGAAAACGAATCAATCTAGTAAGAAAATCAAAGAGGAGTATAAATAAGAATTTTGTAATTTCTAAACAACAATTCGAAATACTTTATTTTTTCTTGCTGTTATGTATTAATACAGGATGTTTAAAAGTAAATTATGCTATAGTAAAGTTTTGCACTTTTAATGCTTTTTTAGTTTTACTGTCACAAATAAAAATAACATACAGGTTGTGTTTTCATAATACAGGATGGTACTACGCCAGCCTCGGCGGTCTCCTCGGTACATACAACAACGAACAGTACGACGACTATCAGTTACCAAACAGCTCGTTGACCACTTCAGAAGAGGCCCTCTGCCGGGGTTGGAACCTGCTACCTTCCACTCCGCCGGTAACGTTACACAACAGAGACCTGACCAATGACACGCAGTGCGACAAGTTCTTCAGGAATAAAGTGTCGCCTCTGCACCCGTGTTTCTCTGTGGTAAGGATTTTAATATTAGCTTTTGCTTTTTTGACTTTAAATAATACAAAAAAAATGATGATTTTAATATATCGTGTCCATTCTGACATTAATAATAATAAAAGTAGCATATCTGGATCTACCAACAATTACATCAATAATATTGAAATATATATACGTTAAACACATAGTAATGTAACTATATTTACAAAACATTTGTGTTATATTGAATTTATTGATTTTGCGGTAGTCTTAGTTTATATTTTTGCTTAGTTTTAATATAAAATTACTATTTTTATATATTTTTTATCCAAGAAAATTAATTATTTTATTTAATTATTGTCTAAGTAGTCTATGAGTATTATTAAAACGACACGACATTATTAAATGTTAGCATCAAATATAGATATATAATGTCATAATAACATGTGTATCTCCGTCCGTGCAGATCGACGCGCTGCCGTTCCACGCGCAGTGCGCGGCGGGCGCGGACGCGTGCGCGCTGGCCAGCGCCTACCTGCAGCTGTGCGCGCACCGCCACGTGCCCACGCACATGCCCGACCACTGCCACACGTAACTACCCACACCAACTCTCTCTCACACACACACACAAACCAAACGAACTACACTGCTCAACATATGCCTGTCCCATAGACTCTCTACAGAATCTCTCTCTTTCTCTCTCTCTCTCTCTCTCTCTCTCTCTATCTATCTCTCACAATCACACAAGCAACACAAAATACAATGCCCAACATGGGCTTGTCCCAAGAATCTCCACATCGATCTGATGGAAGTAACACTAGTATAGATATTTACATTGCCTATTTGCAAGCGACCCAACTCATTGGACATCACCAAAATATCACTAAGCCTTCACCGTACCGCTGTACCTTACTCACTCCTGACTCCGGGTTTATTATGAATATTATATTGGGTATATTATTATTCTATCTACCGGGGATTCGAACCCGTAACGTCAGCGTTATAATTGTAGTATAATACTAGACACCGTTTCTCTCTTCCCCCAAAGCATTAAAAATGTGATGATTCCAGTTGCACGACACCCCAAGGCGACATAATCGAGGAGGGTTCGTTCCACGAGCTGGAGTACGTGCCCAACTCCACCGACGTGGTGTTCATAGTGGAGGCGCAGTACTGCAACAGGAACATGCGCAAGAACAAGAACATGGACCTGTTCCTAGAGGCCTTCGATATTATGCTGCAAGCTGGCGGACTTGCTGACAACAGGTACTGTCTCTTTTTATTCTATTTTTTTACTAGCTGCCCTCTGGCTACGATGTCCTTCAAACCGAAACACAACTATGCATTTTAAGTGCTGTTTGGCGGGAGAAATAAACATTGTGGTGGTATCTACCCAAGAGGCCTCACACATATGAGAGACCTACCACGAGTAGCCTCTCTCTTTGTCTTTCTTTCTGATTTGTTGGCTAATCAAGTCAACAAAACAACAACACAGTACTATGGAATTGTAACATTTTTAGTGATCTTCTTTTGTTTTGAAGCCGGTTTTTTTTTTGTCTATTCACCGTTTATTTGTTACCATTTAGCATATAATATACAAAAAAGTTATCGATTTAAAAAATTACATTACTTTAATTTCAGATACGCCGTGGTGGGATTCGGCGGTCGTGGCGTGTACAGGAAGCCTCGCGCGCTGTACGTGAACAACAGGCTCTTCACCAACTCCTTGGATATCGCACAACACTTCGACCATATTTATATTGGTTAGTAGTATGTTTTGTATTGTTTGAAATAGTTAATTTGTAGTAAAAAGCTCACGACATACCCACCAGTTACTTAGAGGGCCAATTGATATGATGTGTATATGATTAATATAAATAGATAAAACAACGGTGTTGCAGATAAAGCGTCGAGTGGTTACTCAAACAGCCAATAGATGACGCTGTATATGTTTATATTTATTATTATTATATATTATTATTACTGGCACAACTTTACTAAAACGAAACAATTATTGTTTTACCTAATTATTGTGCCAATAATGGGCTACTCTTTCAGCTTCTAATGCTGCTGTAATAACTGAATATTAGTGCAGCGCTGGTTTTCAAAGAGAAGCTCAACTGACACACAGATGTCCAGTCGGTATATTAAGATACTAGCGGTCGGGCCTGGCTCCGCCCGGGTGCAGATACACGTTTCAAAATGGCGGTCAAATGTATAATTCCGAGTATCAATTTAAAACACCTATCAATCGGACCCCGAAAAACGAATAAAAATTCTCGTATTTGCTAGAAATGTCACTACTACTTGCCTTATATAGTTTATAGCATCCCTCGATTTGAAGTACGCCAACCCGCTTTAGACCAGCGTGATGGTATGGCCTAACCATTCTCAAATTGCACTCTCGATTGTTGAGGAGGTCCGTGCTCTGCAGTGGGACGTATCCCATATACGTCCCATTGCAGAGCTGATACTGATTCCTCGATAAATGCACTATCCAACACTGAAAGAATTTTTCAAACAGGACCAGCGTGTTCCTGAGATTAGCGCGTTCAAACAAACAAACTCTTCAGCTTTATAATATTAGTATATTAGTATAAATAAATGTACAATGGTGTTGCAGACAAGGCGGACGTAGCGCGCGGCAACAAGTCAGCGCCGGCGGACATGTTCGAGGCGCTGAGCTTCGCCACGCGCCTCGCCTTCCGCGCCGCCGTGCCGCGCACCTTCCTACTGCTGCCCTGCACCAAGTGCGACGCCGCACGGATGCGGGTATACACCATCTACCATCATACCACTATGTACCACCTCTAGCATCATACCACTACCAGTACCTACCATCATACTACTACAAAAATCAAAATTGAAATCAAAATATTCTTTATCCAAATAGTCTTTCACAAGATCTTTTGAATCGTTCATTTCTGCTACGACCGCTACAGAACGTGTTGTAGCTGTGAAGAAGAAACGGCGCAAGAAATTCCCTCAGCTACAAGAACTATCTTCGTTTTCTTTTTTTATATGGCCATTTAACGTAAGGAAACGCAAGGAAGTTAAATCAACGCAAAAAGCAGTTTTATTTCAATAAATAAATAAATAAATATACCATACGCGTAAATCTAAAAAACTATTTTGCTGCCCTCAGTTGGACTACTCGACTATCCACCACAACTTGATGGAGAACTCCGTGACGCTGCACATCCTGATGGACGACGACTTCATGCTGTCCAAGAAACGAGCCGCCAAGTATCTTTTCGGTACGTCATACAAACAGCCAAACATACAAATACAAAATAACATACAACCAGACTCGTCATTTGATACAAGCTGAAAGATTGTCTGCGCATGCCTCTAGTGCATGCATAGGCATCATACGACCTACTATTATAAAGTTCCGATCGTGGTTGCTTTGGAAGTTATCAGCTTCAATGTGTCTCGCAACATGACAGCCTCCGTGCTGCAGTTGACTAGGCATCGGCTGCAAAACGAGACACCCCGGGTTCGATCCCCGTACCGAAAAAAAGATTTATTCGAGTATGGGTGCTTGTGAGACCGAAAAGTCTCTCCCGATACCCACGACTCAAGACTCGATCTTAGTGATAGGTCAGGACTATATATGCGACTGTTGGATATAATGTTGTATTATTTATCTTATTTTTCCCGTGACAAAACCGCCTGAATGTCCCCCTTTGTTACCTACTATGAGGTGTGAAGCGATATATCAAAAGATACCTTAGACAAGATTCATTTTCTAATTTGTATATTAATGTATTCATATACAGGAAAAATCTTTTAGAGAAAAAAATAAAATATACAATACATAATAATGTTTGTAGGTGTGGACAGCGCCCTAGCGTACACCAACAAGGACTACGAGAGACTAGTCGGCGACGCCGGACTCCGCAAGCAAGTCAAACTGCCCAAGGACAAACTCGGACTCTGCGCATCACTGGCTCTGGAGACTAACGGTGAGTCATATTCTTCTTGAGAGGAAGGAAGTTATCTAAAAAGAATGTAGTTTGGTAACAGTTATTTTAGGAGTGGATGAAGTATATTATGCATTTATTTAGAAATCGAAACAAAAAAGTACAAGACGGCGGCAGCAATTTTCAACTATTATATTAATTTTAGCTACTTATTTTATACTTATTGAAGAGTATTATAGCGTAGTATGGTAATATGCACGGCCCCTGTCACACCGCGGGACGGAACACAGAAAACGAAGTGTGTTCTGGTAGCATCTCTGCCTACTCTTTCTGGCAAAAAGCATGAGTTTATGTGTCTAATGTGAATGTGTTTATGAAGAGTATTACTTCATTTATTAGATCAACAGACGCCTATGGAAACCATAACCATAAAGTGCATTTATTACGTTGTATATGTCCTATAATATTGGTAACATATTTTTATAACTATAACGGTGAAGGAAAATATAATAAGGAAGCCTCCATAACGATTTGTAAGAAATTCTATGTTATGTAAAGTCCGCCAACCCACACTAGGTCAGCGCGGTGGACTATAGTGCACTCTCAATCGTACTATCGATTGTGTACTAAACCCATGCCTTGTATATGTGTAACGTACATGTGCTGATACAGAATATTAATATTGCAGGCACGGTGCTAGCCGGCGCGAAGCTCTCCGGCGACCGTCCCATGGCGCGTCGCTTCTCCACCGTGGCCGGCGCACGAGCCGCGCAGGCCGCCGCGCCGTGCGCCGCGCCGCGCTGCGAGTGCCGCGAGCGCGCGCTGCACTGCCGCGTCTGCGCTGACCCGCAGGCGCTCGTACGTACACGCATATATGTACACACGTACCACACATAAGCACGCCCTCGTACATACATGTACGCATGCGAATGCACACACACACATGCCCTCGTACGTACACACACGTAGATATACGCACACGCGCGAACACACGCACAAACATGTACGAATCCACACACGCATGAACGCAACACACACGCACTCGTAGGCGTACGCACTCTTACGTACACACACATAGATGTACGCACGGACCCGTACGTACTCACGCGCACACACGCACATCTGTGCAAAGGATACACGCGTAATACAATTCATAATAAGTATTATTCTATTCTATCTTATCATAATAACTGCTTTGGTAAATTCAAAATGTGTTAGAAGTAGAACAAAAATGAAAGAAAAACTACTTTTTGATATTTACCTTTTTTCATGGATTTAAATGACAAATAAAGAGGCCTTAACAATCTTAACTAAGGAACTACCTAGGGCTCTCACCCATGGCGCTATAACGCTATAACTATCAAATCTAGCAATATCTCCCTAAAAAACCCGTATTACTAAATCCAGTACCTACGGCTTATAAACACAAGGCCGTTTAAATAGCTTATTTGGTAGTCCAACATTCAAGTATCTTCCACCATTTAAAGTACATCAGCCAACTTATGAATCTGACTCATACCGCTAAACTATTAATCTACATTCATTATACATCACTCATATTTCCACATCATCAATTAATAAAATGAATCTATTCATTTTCCAGTTGGAGTTGTCATTCTTCAGCACGGACGACATCGACGATCTAATTGACATGGCCATGGAGCCGCCCACGTTGCCGTCATTCAGCTGATTAGTTCAAACGTAGTCTTAGTAATGGTGTAAATAAATATACTTAATTGTGTAACGATATAATAAAATATTTTTATAATTATCCTCCTTTTCTTCATTAAAATTTATTTTACATTTTGTGAGCAAAAATTGATAAGTTCAAAATGGCGTCCAGATTTTAATTCGACTTGTGATTTTTAATTTTATTTTTACAGGTTCGAATATTAGATGGAAACAGCATCAAAACCTAAAATGTTTGAAATAATGGCATCTATTTATTTTGTAGACTGAAAATGGGCAGATGTCCATCAAATGCATCAGCCACAAAAAAATTATAAACAGCGGCCATTATAGAACTATAAAAGAATGCCGGCTCAAAATAATAATATTGTGGGCATAACCGTACTGGGTCACGTTTTTTATTATCTTCGAAAAAAAAACATTAAGTTATGATCAGTCTTTAATTCAACAAAATATACACATTATATAGCACTACATAATGTCTTGTAAAAACATAATACAAACATCTTGAAGATGAACATTGGTACCAATAAAATTATTCATAAAAATTACAACCCATATCAATGGTCAATCGTAGCAGAGGTTTTAACTTTTAATTGGAATTTTTAAATATACCTAAAGCATAACAAAGACCTCTTTTTTAATTTGCTATAAGCGCCATGGTGGCTTATTATAACTTTTCATATACTTGCCAATATTTGTTGTGCATTAAAGAGATAACTATACCATATCCCTAATACGAAAAAATAAGGTATAATCAAATGTTATGTTCTGATATGTCAATTAATACACTCAATAGATAAGAAATTATTCAAATAAAATAACACCCAACAGTCACATAAATACAGGAGAATATTTCTTTATATTCATTTTTTCCATATTGTGAATATGATATAATATCTGTAAAGTTGAGTAGTGAAATTTTCAACTACTGCAAACTAAGTGACTACATTATTAGGAAGCCTTTTCAAAGAGCGTTTTCGCTTAGTCAGTTTACAAACAATGTCCATTCTATTTATGCATTTTATATGTCCATACAATTCCTGCAATAACAAGTAAAACTGCTGAAGCCTTATACAACAGGTTGTAGAGGACTTGGTTCTGTCCTCCCACAGAGTTCACAATCAAGTTGTTCATTAAGAACACTCGATTGCTCTCTTCAATTAACGCCTCTCGCTCTTCCTCCGTCAATTTTTCGGCGATTTCATTCATGGCCTCACGAAAATCTTTCTTTAATTGGGCAATGTCTGCCTCGCTGAAATCCGTCACTTTGTCAATGTAGATACTTTCTTGTTGATTTTCTGTGGATAATGGATAATTTATTTAGCATAGTAATACTTGAAAGTCACAATCACACCCTTAACTTGGATCTAGAAACACACAGCTGAAGTTGTCAAAACATATCATCATTAATAAAAGCTAAACACATTGTTGCATTTTAGTTGGTCTAAAATCATCTAAAACCTTTTTTGTGATATGGTTTATAGAAAAAGCTCGTTTAAGTTGTTTTAAGAAATTAAATTAGTTATTAAAATAATACTTACTCTCCCCAAACATCTGCCTCTTCTTAGTCAAAATTTGCCCCCCACTGAGCAACCCCAGGTACAAATGATATATGTAAGCCATAAGGAGCTTCGGGTTCTCCTTCTCCAAGTCTTGAAGGTGTTCTAGGTAGTTTTCCAGTGCCATTGATTTTGGTAAATTTTGCCAGTCTTCACCCAAATAGTGTGCAAGATCATCTTCAAATGCTTTCTTTCTGCAAAAACGTAATATATTACAATCCTAAGGGAAAATATTGAATAAAAAATAGATTATATTTGAATAAATATGAATAAGGTAGATATTCATAGATAAGTATGGCTAATGATGGTTTCTTACTTTCCAACTTATTATTAATAGTTTCCATTACTCTTTAATATAACTACCTTACAGAATGCATGTCCCAAATTAATTAATAAATAAGTCTTATATTACCTGTAAAGAATCTTGTGTACAAATAATTTCTTGAAATCATCCATGTTTAGCCGCTCTGTGGCATCTTCCAAATATGCAAATATGTGATAGAAAACAAAAAGACCTCCTCCCCATACTTTTTCATCTCGTAAAGCTAAAAAAATATTTTTTGTAAATAATAATATAACTTTGATTATCTTCAGGTGTCTATACTATTCTTAGAATATAAAATTTAATTCTTATTTCTACATTTATGAAACTCCATAATTTACTAAAGATAGATTTAGAGTATAGATTGCGCATACCATCTTATGGGGTATAAGTATCACATCATTAATACAGAAAATGAAATATGGGTATCCTGTTTACACCTCCGCCTACACCTTCTGGGAAAAAGGTGTGTTTATGTATTTATGTATTTTTTTAGGCATTTAGGAAATAGGATACAAATTACAGGCAAACATGATGCAATATAGTGTAAAGATGATGCATGATGCAATTCTAGGGAATTTTAAATTTTATGTACAAAAGTATTATGTACTGACCTTTATCTTGTAGTATGGTATGTTATATTATGAATATATTTAATATGTGGATATTAGTAAATACGATATAATTTTGATTATCATATTATATCTAAAATTAATGCATTTAAAATATAGATACTATTTGTAATGTACTAATATCTCAAGTTAGACAAAAGTATACATGTAAGCTGTATTTCATTGATCAAAAAGTATTTCTTAACTATCCTCAGTCACAATGAGATCCATTGCTGAACATAGGTGATACGCCCTCCCCAAGCATTGTCTCAGAGTCTCAGCCACCTGTTAAAAGCGGCCTACACCCTACTGCGATCTTCTAACCTATAGTTAGTATAGATCGCTGAACAAAGACAATGCTCTAAATAATTGCATGGTATTATTTTATAACAAACAATGTATACTTACAAATAGCAAATTTTGCATTAACCAAAGCATCACTCACAGAATGAATTTTTCGTGTTGCTTTTCTCATACGCGTTGTAAATAATTCCACGTTACCGGACATTATTAATAATTTTTCATTTAAGATTTATTATTTTAAAATATCAACCAAGACCCAAGTCCATGAATTAAAATGAATCAGCTGTTTAGTTTTGGTAGTCCGGAAATTTATTAGCGACATTTGTCAATTGTCAAGTACGTTTCCAAAATTGTGAAGAGAGATACATTTTTAAACATGATAATTTATTTGTTATTGGACGAAAATAATTGTCACAAAAGTGTATCATGCGCGTTTTTATCATATAATTTTTCTTACACTGGCCTCCCTAAATACTTATCATAAATCATAATAATGGTATGGAATATGGATATTGTCAACGGTCATAAAATTACTTTTCTCGTGTTCAACAAGTCATGCTAAAAACTATAAATATTATGGTTCGTCAGTTACGGAACGTCAAATCCAATTAGATTCCAGTCGAGTTCACCGGATATTGTGTTGTCTTTATAATTGTAATATTTAAGTTAGGCCTTTAAATACTCCATTTATCCATTTAACAACAAAGTTTAACTATTGAATTATAGATTTACCTAAAAGCAACACTTATTCAGGATTAACAATGGATGACGATAGCAAAGTTAAGGTAAGGGAACAATAAACATTTTACAAAAAAATAATTTATTATTTCTTAATAAATGAAAATATTATAAAATAAGGCGTGCAAAAATTTTTGACTAATTTTATTTATTATTTAATGCTTATCCGTGACTAATTCTCATTAAATATCGTTAAAAAGTGTGATAACGACTATGTTTACAATTGATAACAATTTATCAATTGACACTGTTTGCAGTTTGACGTTTGTTAGTTATCTAACCTTTACCTTATCCCGCTCGTGAATTGTAAAATTACGAAACTATCATGGCTTATGACTTAAAACAAGAAGAAGAGGTCAAGGAATATATTGAGAACCTTGGCATCGAGTACCGTTTCGGTTGCTACAAAGAAAAAAAGCCCGAAGTTTGTCACCTATTAGGAGATTATCTCGAAGCGATTAAAAAAGATTTTGACAAAGCAGCGAAGGTATTTAAGAGCAACTGTGTGGACTATAACTTCGGAAAATCATGTTTGAAGATTGGGAATTACACTTTGGTCGGGAGAGGGCGGGATAAAAGCGATCCGACGGAGGCCCTAACCTATTTCGAGAAGGGTTGTGATTTGGGGGAACCCGGTGCATGTTTGCACGCCGGCATGCTCCTTACAGCCACTGGACCCGGTGTAAATATAAAAAGAGACGTACCGAAAGGTAAGTAAATATAATATTAGTTCAATTAAATTAACCTTAGAACATGTCCCATCTTAAGTTAATGAGGCCAGTAAAATAATTTGTATAACTTTGTCAATAACTTTTATGTAACATCGAAATACCTATGTGTTGTCATTATTTAATAAAACTTTGTTTTCTACATCATTTGGCAAAATACTATTGCCGTTGATTGAGTAATGTAAGCCAATAGTTTTAAGGCTCTGAAAGCATAAGCAAGTTTGTAGAAATATTATCCATCACTATATTATGATTGTACATTTTTATCAATCATATTGAATCATAATAATCAAACAACAGACTTGACTGATGCAAGTATAATAATAATTTCATATATCACATCAAATAATTTTAAGGCAAGGTAATTAAAAAATAGAGCTAAATAAATGATTTGAATGCTAAAGATTACCTACCTATTTTGATTATGTCAAAGAATTGACTATACTGATATAAGATTTTGCTGTGATGTGTAATCAGATGAACAGTTGCTGAAACTTACACATGAAACATTTTACCTATGTATGTGTTGAACTAATTTTGTTCTTCTGCCTTATATTTTACAATCTTGTATTTGTTGAAGTGTATGAAAATTTAAAATAAGGTTGTGTTTGTTTTTTTAGGATACAATTACTTGAAGAAAAGTTGTGACAATAATGATAATATGGCATGCCACTACCTCTCAGGAATGTATATGACGGGAGTACCTAAAAATGTAGCCGATTTCAACCCTCACAGACCAGAAAAGAATAAAGATATAGAATACCTGATAAGATCGGACATGAAGCAGGCATTCTTTTATGCTAAGAGAGCATGTGAGTTTGGAAACATGTATGCATGTGCCAATGTTAGTATGATGTACAAAAAAGGTGATGGGGTTGAGAAAAATCAAGAAGAATCTAAGAAATATTTTGAAATTGCTCAGAATCTACAGAAAGCCCATGAAACTACCAAAGAGTTGAAGTTCCAGCAAGGTTTAGATGGCAAATAACATTAGCTTAAGCAATTCATATGGCATTTATTAGCATGAACATTAATTGTATTGTTACAGCTTTAGTAGGTGAAGATTTATTTTAAATAATTATATTATTGTTACATAAAATGTGTTTTATTTTCTACAACATATCTTGGTATCCAAGAGTAACTAATTAGTAGCCTGGCAATATTATGGTACCTGGTTAACTAGTTAATTCCTGCTATTAGAAAATGTGAGTTATGTATGTTCCTTTCTTAATCACCAATACAATCAAAATGGTATTACTTATTACTAAGATTTCTAAGAGAATGTTATAAAGATATATTTTATAAAGCAACTGCAAAGCCGTGGTCTCAAGGTTGAAAAGTGATATTGGATTTTTCTATTCATTTTCAACCTGGAGTCAGTAATTTGTGCCCGATATGGTGATATGTTCACCTCCTCACGTCGTGGGACGGAAAATACATGACGAAATGTAGGTGTCCAAGTTACACCTCTGCCTACCCCTTCTGGGAAAAAGGCATGAGTTTTTGTATGTATTTTATAAAACAATAATTTGATAGTGGATCTCTCTTTCGAAACTAATTGTAGGACTTTAGTGATAAATACAAAGATGTATACTTTTTATTAATAAATTCGTCCAACAGAGACTCACATAGATTACAATTAGACCCCAATAAGATAACAAAGGCCCTTCCGGGTCAACATTCAAGCAGACATTTCTAGGCCACATCAATAGTTATCACAGACACAAATACCCAGATTCGAAACAAATACTTGTGGTTCACACAAACATTTGTCTCGATACGGGGATTGAACCCGCGACCTCCCGCTGGCGTCTAACCAATTGCGCCACGGAGGCTGTCTTCTTATTGACTACTTTATATAAACCAATTTCCATAAGCACATCATTGTGCATACCTTCATAACAGATCGGAATCATCGGCGGCTCAGGCTTCGACGACCCGACGCTTTTCGAGAATCGCGTCGAAAGGGAAGTATCTACTCCGTTCGGAAAGCCTTCTGACGTTCTCATCGAGGGCCACATCAAAGGAGTTCCGTGCGTGTTGCTGGCGAGACATGGACGGAAACATCAGTTCCAACCCAGGTACAAACTAAACATTCAGCAGAAGCATTGTAAGAAGTAACTTATTTTATAAATGATACCAGTTTGAGGAGTCAGCGCTAAATGAATTGTTGTAGCGTTTGATTGTGTGCAATTCATGTAATGAAAATACGCGTTTACTGTATTATATTGAAGGTCTAGAGTATTAACGGCAACGTCGTTAGAGACCACGGTTGGGCCTAGAACCTATATAGGTTTAGTTCAGAATGCTAGTAATAAAGAATCCGCATCGAACCGTCCAAGGCGGCTTAAAATTATTACCATAAGCTTGCTTCATGGTTAGGGCACCGATTTATATCGCTATATGGCACCGTAAACACTTGCAAACGGCCACAAACGGCATTATAAGTGAGGTCGCGATGGTGGGATGGAAATTTATGATTTTATGGGTAGTTGTGATTTTGTGATATCGTGTAATTTCTGAGTGCCTACCTACAATTAGGTATTCATGAGTTATAGTAGAAATTATCTTTGTACCCACAATTCCATACCCCCCACCACAGCTATCATGAGATCATTCAATGAGTATAAAAGGATGGTTTCGACCTATCACAGGTCATTTGAATAAAATTCTGTTAAAGGAAGTGGTCGTGCTGTCCAATTGAACCTAATTATGGTGTTAATTGTAAACAGACTAAAAATCGGTTGGTTCTTCTGAATTCGACTGTTTTTTTTTTACTTCAGTATTGTTACAATGAAAATGTTACTCAAAATCAATATATCTAATATGTGTTTCTGTCTTTTGTTGATAATAATTATGATTCGATTAGTGATGTGAACTACCGCGCGAACATCTGGGCATTGAAGCAAGTAGGATGCACACGTATTTTGGCCACCACCGCCACGGGGTCGCTCGTGGAGCACTACAGGCCCGGAGACCTCGTCGTACTCGATGACTTTATAGACAGGTTAGTAATATACCTTTTATTTAATGAATTCTGAGTCTGCATTCAGCCCACACACATCCAGTCTACATGGTACTGGTCTCCTCTACTATCGGAGTATGATTAAGAGGAGTTAAGCCATATGGTCCACCACGCAAGCCAAATGCGGGTTGGCGGACTACCTACATACCTACCATAAATTCTTACACATTACTACAGGGCACAGTAATATGCACCTTTTCTCACGATGTCTGTTTAATGAACATTTTAATTATTTATGCCCTATTCACTTGTGAATATCTATTTCGAACTGATTTTGTATCGTTGATATAGTATCCGTAAGTTCCTAACTTTGATTCCCAAGTCGAATTAGCCATTTTATGCGAGTTTAGGTTTGATAAATTTGAGTTTCCCAGCACTGGTACTCTACATGACTGTAGGGTCGGCACCACATAAGGTCGGTGATTATTAAAAGTGCGTTGTTTGATGGTGTCAAACCGAATGCGTCTACCGACATCCAGGAGTTCAAATCCACCATATAGTCCATTCCTCCACCGAGAATGGGAAATAAAAGTATTTTGGCAGGACATGGGGCCGCCCGTGCACATTCTACGACCGCACAGAGGGCGGGCCGCGCGGCGTGTGCCACCTGCCCATGCGGCCCGCGTTCTGCGAGCGAGGGAGACAAGCGCTCATCACCGCTGCCAAGAGCAAGGGGTACTCCTGTCACGATACTGGCACTGCTGTTGTCATACAAGGACCTAGGTGAGGAAATTTTATTCTAATTTCGTGATTTTATGCGCCTACTAAGTCACTCTCTGCACCATCTAAAGGTCGACTGGTAGAGAATGCCTCTGGAATTAAGTCCACCTCTATACAACTCTGTATACAGGGTATCTCAAGACTGCTACCGAAAACGAAGCCTAGTGGTAGTTTAAGCGACTTCAGACACAATGCAACAGAAAATTTTGAAAAAAAAGCATAATTTTTTTTTTATTACCTGGGGGCGCGGCCGAGCCCCCGTCCAAGTCGAGCTATAGGCCGTAACATCCTTTTCTCGAAGCAATTCAGACCATTTTCAACCCCCTATAACTTCGTTGTGGCTAAAGCATGAAGCCTGAATTTTCAGTTACTAAGCAGGCATTGTGTAAACATGGTATATTTAAAATTTCATTTAATTTGAACCAGTAGTTTAAGAATTGTAACTAGTCAAATTTCTTAATTTTGTCACTCACTGACTGACCGATCATCAAAAGTCTAAGGCACTTCTAGCTGACATAGAACCTTCAAATTTAGAATATAATTAGTGTTTAGTGTCTAAAGCAAGGGAAAATTCAAACATTTCATAATTTGTCTAGTTTTCTAGATAGACCAACTGCGTGAATAACTTTGTAATCCTATATAAATGTATAGGATTACAAAGTTACATTTGCAGTTAATGAATCATTGTACCCGTATATAATGGAATAATAGTTGTAGATAGATATCTATATATATGAGGCATAACAGGAGGGGATATAGAGAGGGTAATGGTGTATTCAGCCCATGAAACTGTACAACATTCCTCTAGAAAAACATGACGAAGAAAAACTTGCAAATAAATAGACTAAATAGCTCGAAAATATCAATCAATTACAATGAAAGAAAGAACATTAATAATCAAATCCGCTATATTTGTGATAAATTGATACCTACAAAAATAAGAAAAATCCATAAGACAGAGGCTTTAAGAAAAATCGTTAGTGATATTCTAGAAGTAAGAAGTACCGAAAAGGAAAAAAGTAGGACTCTACAAAAAGAAGTGAGATCCCATCAAAAACATCCTGTAAAAAAAATCCAAGTCTCGCAGCTCAGGTTTTCTACCGCAAAAAGTTGTGAGATGCATGTAATACCAAGTCGATTAATTTATTTAGTCCTTAAGGGACCTTCTATACAACATTGATACAACCGAGCGACTTTTCTTTAAACTGCATATACTAGGCACCATTTTCAAGCTCTGTACTAAAAATCAATTAAATAGGAACAATAGTTTAGTCATAAATTATTTTTTAAGTTTTTGCTCTCTTTGAACACGCTGTGGCTTTTCGAACAGCTGATTACGTCCAAGGCATAGGTCATTCACCTTAAAGCGACAAATCTTACTAAAATCTATGCGCTGTTGCCGCTCTGACACAAGTCACATAAATAAGTACAACTAAATTACTTTAAAAGTTGGCGATGCAAATAAGAAAGCAATAAATACACACACACTTACACTTTCATTACGAGAGCGACATAGCAAAACATCCTGTGCGTAAAAGAAATAGAAATAGGTCAGTATGTGTATGTGTGACACGTACGCAATTGACCTTTAAAAAATAGTTTTTAGTCTGCCGCCGGTATCCTTTCAGAACGCACGTAACACGGAAGCTCCTGCGCCGCCGCGCAGCGCCGCGCCGCTTTGATCTTGCCGATCTCACGCCGATAATTTTAATTTTGTCTTGTTATCGACACTACTCGTAAATAAGTTTAAGACATTATTTTTTTTTTATTGTGACAGGACATGTAACTTCGGATAATTATTATTTAGTGTTAGTGTTTCTGTGTTATTGACTGTTAGCCAACAATGAATTGGTCGATTAGGACCTGTACGGTGGCCACCGCGATCTCCGGACCTAATCCCTTGGATTTCTTTTTGCGAGGCTTATTAAAGGACTAGAAATAGGGTTATTAAGCATTTGAAAAACTTAATAACAATTTAAACAATAATAATATTGTCCGTCGCTATAACTTTTACTTCATGTAAATGGAGGACATATCGAAAATTTAAAAATCTAGTGTACCTAAATAAAGCATGTTGTGCGCGTACTTCAAAAGTACCTAACTACGCGCGGTGCACACAGCCACGCTGCGCCGGCGGCGTGGCCTTGGCCTTGGCGGCGCGGCGCGACAATAACACATGTCGCGCGCGACGTTGCCAATTTGTTTTGTTATAATTCGGATCTACAGGTCAGTGAAATGTACTTACACAGGGTGGTTACGTTTTACTCTTATTTGTAAGCTATTTAGTTTGTTTGAAACAAACAAAATCTTATTTTTGGTATTATAAAGTTTTTTGCCGTGTCGAATAAATACTAAGAACGTATAGTATACGTAGTGTAATTTTATGCCCATAGGTCACATCAACTTTGTATAAAGTTATTACGTTAGTTATTACCATATCAATATTAAAAATTCTTTACGTTTTAAATAAATAGATCGACTTGGCCAGCAGCATTATGTACAAATTGTACGATACATTATGTTTTCATGCGATGGCCAAGTCGATCTATTTATTTAAAACGTAAAGAATTTTTAATATTGATATGGTAATAACTAACGTAATAACTTTATATAGAAGGTCCCTTAAGGACTAAATAAATTAATCGACTTGGTATTACATGCATCTCACAACTTTTTGCGGTAGAAAACCTGAGCTGCGAGACTTGGATTTTTTTTACAGGATGTTTTTGATGGGATTTTTTTTGTTTGGTCGTATTTCGGTGGCAAATACATTTTTTCGTAAAATAATAGTGTATACCCTTTTATTTATAAAGACTAAGGTATAAGAGTTTAAATTATTATTTTAGCAAAAACTATGGATTTACCACCCAAAAATGACGATATTTAAAAAATGATAAAAAAAAATTGACGCTTTTCTTAGCAAAATTTTTAGTTGCAATGTGTTTGTAGTCACTAAAACTACCACCCGGCTTCGTTTTCGGTAGCAGTCATGAGATACCCGGTATGAAGCATCAATAAAATAAATAGAAAGATAGCTTTGTTGAAATACGGGGTATTGTATTTTTTGTGAGGGTTGGTACTTGGTTTCGTGGAGGTCTTGAAATGCCGTCAAATTGTAATCTTCAAAACATGTCTTATGTCTCAGGATGGCGAGTACAGTGGAATGCCAAGCATTACTTTGTTATTCATGGGGTTTGGTTTTGCCATTATCCACGATGAATGGCATGCTCCTAGCATCATTCATATTATAAAAAAAAGTGTACGATTTAGGAAATAAGAATAGGATTTAGGAATTACCTTTCTGTTGCTTAGAAGGATTGTTGCATGATTGTGATAAGAAAGTTATATCTACATAGTTATTTGGTTCTTTCAAAAAGGATTAATAAATAAGTTTAACATTTGTTTTAGGTTTTCAAGTCGTGCGGAGAGCCTGATGCATCGCCAGTGGGGCGGCCATCTCGTCAATATGACCACAGTACCGGAGGTAGGTACTTCTTTTATGTACCGTACTCGATTCAATTCGTCACCTGAATGACACAGTGCACAATTTTACTCACTTTCATTCTGTACCATTTTAAATACTACAAATAAAGACCAGATTATATGAATTTGCATATTTATCCTAATGTCTGCATTGAATATGTTGCCTGAAATCTAATTGTCATGCATATTTACATTTTTCGGTAGGCTACCCTCTTGGCAAATGCAAAATTATCTGTCCCATTTGATTCCTACACACAACAAAAAATCCGTTATTGTTGGTCAAATAGATTCTTATACCGTAAACCGCGCATTTTGCAAAACTCACTTGCTCGCTCATTATTATAGACTATAATTTATACTTGAAAGAAAACATAATTTTCTAATTCGATTATTATTTCGCCATAAAAAAAATATAACAGTACTCTCCTGTTATGCTTTTCTAAAATTTAAATTTTAACATTTAGGTTGCATATTTTACTAGTTTTCATTGGTTTATGCATTTATAATGTACATTTTGAGCTTTTATGTTGCATATAATCCGGTCTTTACTTATAAACATTAACATATTTTAAATTTAGATCTGACTTTCGCGAACACTTTTACAGGAAACTATAATTAAATACGATCTTAAAATTCTGGAGTTAACGATTCTATCCAACATAATGTAGAAAAACGGGATCCTTCAATTATTCATGACAATTTGATTCAATCAATAACTGCAAGCATTTTGTAAATCTGAATCAGCTCATATACGTCTCACTGCAGGACATGGACCTCTTCTAAAATCGAGAGTACGGTTGAGGGGGATTAGGACATATAGCCCACTACGCTGGTCTAGTCTTGATTGGCGGACTTTACATACCATAAAAAATCTTGGATATCGTTATGGATGGTGTACAGTTTTCTTCACATTGTTTTGATAGTGTAATCAATAAATGTTTGATAATTTAATCATACTTGTAGGTGGTGTTGGCAAAGGAAGCGGGTCTGAGTTACGCTGCGGTGGCGCTCGTCACCGATTACGATTGTTGGAGGGAACACGAAGGCTCGGTAAGTTTCAACGAATCCTTTTTTTAACAGACTTTAAAGTTTTAAAATAGTAATAGTGCAACACTATTGACGATGCATTGAGAAGTTTTATAAGAGGCGTTATTAGAGTTAATCAGAGCGATTCATGGTTTACATAGCGATCTATTTAAGCACTTCTGTATCAGCCCATCCACATCCCAATGCAGGACACGAGCCTCCTCTACAATCGAAAGTGGTTAGGCCATAAATAAGCACTTGCTTAAACATGAAACATTGTCACAGAATACTAACAGAAGTCAAGCTAACGCACACATAGACAGCTTTCACCGACACGATATTTGAGACCAGTCGAAACCACTGTGAAGCGCGAGTGTCACTCGCTTTGGACACGCATCTAGTAATATTTTATGGGCAGATTGGAGCAAATTAATAAAAGTTAAAACACTTGTATATAAAAATTTAGATTTTAATAATTGAATATACATTTCTTAAAAAGAAACATATATTAGACAAAATTGATTAAAAAAAACTTAGATTATGACATACAGATTTTCAACGACTATATAAATAAAATTACAATTTATTTATTTTGTTATTGTTTTTTTATATTGTATTTTAACAATCAATCAAACGATACGAGTGCTATTACCACGATACTTGTTTTCGCATAAGCCAGAATTAACAGCCCTGGCGCGAACCCCGAGCGTAGTGTGAGTGTAGCGACAAAAGTGAAGTACATACACAAGCTTGACTTATGTTAGTATTCTGTGACATTGTTCGATACTACTCTATTCTGACATTAGGATTTGATAACCTCATATTATTCACTATTAAACGACATTTGGCTTGTATTCCTAAAATATACTCATTTAGAAAAATGTCTATTTTTGCAAGGCGTTTCGATTTTTCTGTTGAGAAGTGTATTTGCGAATTTCCTCCCACTATAATCTGACTAACGGTCCGTATGGTTGGCAGGTGTCGGTGAGCGAGGTCCTGGCGATGTTCTCCAAGAACGTGCAGAAGGCGGCCGACGTGATCGTGTCGGCCGTGCAGATACTCGGCGCCGACACTGACTTCAACTACTTGGACGCGCACGAGGTCAGTTACACCTCATTTACACGGAGTTTCTCGCCTCGAGAATCGTATGCAATTATCGCATGCTATAATCTCTGATTGACTATTTTAAGGGCGTTATTTATAGACAGTTTTAAAACTTATTTTAGCTTGTCTTTTTTTCTCAAACTGAAATCGAAAGTCGTTCGAAAAGGACACAATATTCGATAACTCAAACAGGTCTTAAACCTGTCTTGTAAGGCCGTAAGTGTTTATGGCAAATGTTTAAACGATGCCACTTTTTTATATCCGTACGATGAACGTGTCTCCGAGGCGAGAAACTCTCCCCGTGTAAATAATAGGACTACTTGAATTACTAGTTTCCTTAAAGGTGTGTACTGACTGGTTTTAGAAGCGTAATGTAACATATTACGAGGGGAGCATTTGTCCAGTACTTCGATCAAATATACACTAGTAGCACTAGAGTGCTTTAAGCACTCTTTCGCCTTCAGTCACGCACCGACCGTTGCTTCCAAAACGTCGCAAAACTTTAGACAATATTATTTGCAAAGCTACTTTAAGCTCCAGGAATAAGGTGGAATTTGTGTTAGTATATTTGGAATATGTGATCTTTTTGTTTACTCTTTTTAATGTCATGCATCGGTGCCACTTTTTAACAGAACTTTTACAGGGAACTGTGTATATTTGATCGAAGGTTTAGTACATTGAAACAAACTCGAACGAACAATATTAATGATTTTAGCACACGGCGTAACAAACGCTCGCTACGGATGTTACATTGCGCGTAACACTTACGTACCCCACCTTTAAGGTGGGTACTGAAGGGAATTACGGGACGTAATGTAGCACTCGCATTGAGAATGTTTTACTTACGCCACGCCGTAGATTAAAATCGTTAGTAACAGTGTTCTTGATAGTTTCCACATACTGACTGACTGCACGAATGCTCACCTTGTAACATGTTACATTACGCCCTGTAAAACAGCGGTCAGTACCCACCTTTAGTCTCGCCAAACAGCGGGCCAGACGGGACGACGTCTCGACGCTGAAGTCGTGAAGAGTTGCCCGCCAGCGTCCATGTCTCGTCCGTTGTTTGGTCTTGTAGTTAGTATTTTCTTAAGGGTCCTTGGTAAGTTTACTAACCAACTGTTTTCTTTCCAGGAACTCGTGAACACAGCAATAATGCTTAAGGAATAAAGGAGCAGAATAAGGGAGCAGGACGTTTCAAGTATCCATTTCATTAAGCATTTTGTCAACTTTCTATAAAATGTAATAAAATAAAATCAACATTTCCGTCTTCAATAACATTTATTTATTGAATACCTTACGCTATCCATACAAAATGATTCTTATCTAGCTTTCACACAAATGCCAAATGTTGCAGTGTATCGGATAGGTATATGAGCAGGATACCGCTTCTAGCACAAGACATACGCGACCCATCCCGACGCGACACGTGTTGAACAAATCAATTCGTAGTATCCAGGACCACACTACAAACACGCCACGCAACGTAACGGTCGTGTGTTGCCGAACGGGGTTTTAGTATGCAACACGCCACAGAGCCATCGCGCTCGGGGGAACAGCTCTGTGAAATGTCCCATACTTACCGATACTTACAAGTCCTCACGAACCGTCAACGTCACGGCAGCGTCACGTCGCCGTCCCATCCCGCTCATGGCGAAACAATACCGCATGGCCTTGTATGGCCTTGTCTGTAGTGGACGCCCATACATCTTGAACGGGCGTCCAAAACAGTGAGATCCGGCCCGGACGCTATCATTAGCGTGCCAGGCTGGAAGCCTAACAAATCCTTCTCAGTCACCCTGGCGTACCACATTGGGTACACCGGGGAGGTTGAAAAGGTAAAATCCTCAAAGTAGTCTCACTGAAGCAGAGGTGAGCGAAGGGGATAGGTATCCCATATGTATATTCGGCATAGGTAAGATAAAACCTTTGTTTTTTCAATTACACAATTCCGAACCGCTCACATCCACTTCAGTTTAAACATAGCCATGTACAGAAAAGAACATTTTCCTATGAAGGTTATTTGACTAAATTTAAATTGTGTTCTAAAACACAGCATTCCTGCTCAAATACATATAATTTTCTGCTACTTAAGTACCTCTACACGACTTTCGAAAATGAATACAAGTTTAAATTGTTTTAATGCAGCCTCCATCCCCACAATCAGGGGTGGAATTTAAGCCATAGTCTAAGTTGTGTTATTTCAAAATATTAACTTTGCTAACGATGCTAGGGTTGTCAGTGAGTAGAATTAAATTTTACCTGTTAGGTAACATTAATGCAAAATTGCAAATAGTTATTAATTTGATTGAAAACCCTAGTTAACATGCGGCACGTACCCTGCAAGACCTTTATGGGTGGACTATTCTGTTCAATTCATCTAGACATATAATTACACTATAATAATAGATAATCGCAATTCATTTAATATTCTATTACGTGCCACATATATCGGTGGTTAGTGCAACATTTGCAAAAATTGATTTTCTCCTGACAACCCTAGACGCAATGTTATACTATAAAGTATTGTCATCTCCGAAATTACACTGCTTAATACTAATTACACCTAAATTATTACGTATTCTTTAAATTTTGTGCTGTTTTTTCATTCACTTAAACCATTTGCTTTAACATCCTTAATCTAACTACATTAGCGTGAACATAGAAATGTTATAAAATGCAATCACTCCTCCGCCATCTGAAAAAAAAAAGAAACATTTATTATTTCACGGAAATTTCAAAACATTAAATAAAAGTGGAAAGATATTCGTGACTTAAGACTTCCTTCAAACCAGATGCAATAAGAGGAACTGTAACTATCAGCCCATATACATCCCACTGCAGGGCACGGGCCTCCTCTATAACCGAGAGTACTTTTGAGTGGTTAGACCATATAGTCCACCACGCCGGCCTAGTGCGGGTTGGCGGACTTTACATACTATAGAAATTAGAGGAACGCCAGTAGATTAAGGACCCACTTTACTCATGCCTTAAAGTTAATTCAATCCAGGCTGAGATTTCTTAAACTAAACTAGAACCACGATTGAATAAAAAAACACATTTAAAACTTCAGTATAGATGAAATGTAATTATTTATTGAATCCATAAAATGTCATACATTATTTAGATTCAATCACTTTTTCCACTACCAACCGTTTCATAAGGCTGTTTTCACTAGAGAACGGGCAAGAAACTAGCGTTACTCTTTCCAAAATAAGTTTACAGTCACATACATAGTCCTGACCCCACACTAAGATCGAGTCTTGTGTCCTGGGTATCAGAACTACGAGAGACTTTTCGGTCTCGAAACACCCAGACCCGAAAGAAATATTTGTGGGCCGCACAGACATTTCTTTCGGTGCAGGGATCGAACCCGCGGCCTCTCGTTTCACAGACGGCGTCTAACTAACGCCACGGAGGCTGTTGAAATAATGATGAGTTGTGGTGTTAGGTACCTGGTGCTCAGTTCTTGGTCCAGGGGTTGCGCGGGTGTTGTCCGGGGATCATGTCGAGCAGGTACTGGCGCTGCGCCTCGGCCACGCGCTGCATCTCCGCCATGGCCGCGCTGTTGCCGCCCGACGAGCCGCCCTTGCCCGCTGCACACACACACACACACACACACATAACTGTCAAACTCTCATAACGTACTGAAATTATAACAGTCACATCGGATGACTAATACCTAAGTATAATATAGTAATAAAGTGAAGTTTTATTTCAAGAAACTCGCATCTAAAAGTGGCGTCAACAACGGTGACTTCGTGATGCGAATAAATTCGTAAGTGTTTGAGGCTTTCAAGCTATTATATATTTATGTTATAAGTTACGTATCAAAGTTGTGTCTTGGCCCTTATGGGGTTTATAAAATAACTATAATCATTTAAATTGCCACTTTTTTAGCTCCCTAGAAAGACATTCACTAAGAAAACACAGGTAAAAAACACTATAATTTATCTTTTCAAAACCAGATCACAGCACAGTGATTATATGGAGATCATAATTTTGTATAATTCAGAAAAGTCATTTAATCATACGAATGAATGTCGCTGAACTAGTTTTGTATTGCATGAACTTAAGGTAAACAGCGCTAAAGCAATCTTAATTATGAAAACAGACAACAGCCTTTAGGCATGTATTAGAACGGAACCCAATAAAATTACTATTTTAACAATTGGTTTACATCACGAAAATTAAATGAAAATAATTTATTGAATCCATTAAAATGTTAAATATAATTTTGATTCAGATATTTTTTTATCTACCACCCGGTTCGGAAAGCGGTTTTCACTAGAGAACAACGGGCAAGAAGCTTTAGTGTTGTTCTTTTCAAAACCAGTTTACAATGTATTATTACGAAAGTTACAAGTTGGTTTAAATCAGAGCAGTTTATTAATAATTTGTTGTAAATTTACAAAAAATAATGATTAACCTAAACCATACTGGATTGAGACAGTAAATAGTAGTTAATATTGTAGAAGAATTCTATTATAAAAATCAATTTGGAGACTATAGTAAAATACAGGATAAACATTTCAGATATTTTCTTAAAATTACTATTTAAGAAATGAAAATCCACAATAATCGACTACATCGAGACGAACATACGACACCCATGCAAGAGTACAGATGAATGGTAGAACGTAAAGTAACGGTAAATGATTCGCAATACTTATTAACTAGCATGCACAAATAAAACGTCAACCAAGTGCAGCTCGATTCACATATTTGATAACGGATATAATGTTGACAAATACATACCGAACTTATTCTCTATACTTCTAGATGCAAAGGTCACAAGTATAGTTTTAGTCATACCAACATGACTAAAGTCACTTCAATAATGGTAAATGAAGTTAAATTTAAATGAAGTATCCAGCAGCTTTAGAAATATGTTCCTTGTAATTAGATATAATCATACTAAATTGTCGTATAATTATGTATACCAGTTACACAAAATCATACTACGCACGCATACGCATACGTACACGTACACGTACACGTACGCACCAAAATTACGACACTGCTCTCTTTTCCAAAATTTGAAATGTAACTTTTAGTTTTAACCGATTTTTTTAATATAAATATAAAGAAAGTTATGACTGTTTTATTAACTGTTTTTTGTTTTTCTTTTATATTTTTACATAAATAAGCAAGCTTTATATTAGTTACATACTTGCGAAAACATGTTATATAGCTTAGTAGACAAGTCTTATTGGTAATATCACTATTAACGCTTTGTTTTCCGAATAAAAATAAAATAAATAAGTATGTTTCAAGGCGAAATGTGGGTGGTCAAGGCACTTTTGCCTACCCCTTCTAGGATAAACGCGTGAGTTAATGTATGTATGTGAATCGAGGCGCACCTGCAAGTAAGATAGTATGAGTAGTGTGGTGTTGGAATACGTACAACGCTTACCTAGCGCGGAGGCCTGCGCCATGGCGAGCTGGTAGGAGTAGAGCAGCGGCGTGAACTGGATCATGGCCGCCGCCGCCGCCGGCGTCATGCCGCCCGACCCGCCCGCGCCGCTCAGACCTACACACGCGATTATAGGATAATATACACACATGGTATTTAATTTGACCCACATGTTTACGACAGTATACTCTACAATATACAACATAATTCACATATGGTACTAATTTAACCCACATGTTAAATTACTTCAGATGACATTGTACATAATTTGAAAAATATATGAGGATGTTTTGTCAAAACTCGTGATTTTAGTTTTCACGATTTTTGGGCATCCCATATAGATACGAGTATTTTTACCGCTTAGCTGAACTTCAGTTCGGACATAGTTTAATCCAACAATTAAAAAAAGTTAATAGTCTAAAAATATGTATAATAATATATGTACCTCTAAGCAGCTGGTGTTGCAGCGCCTGCATGGCGGCGGCGCTGTGCTGCTCGAACGCCATCTGCGCCGCCGCCGCCGCCGCGAATTGCTACAACAAAATATTAATATAAATACATACATCACATACATAGATTAAACCCCATATTAAAATCTGTCAAGTCTCGTGTCGTGGGTATCAGAAACAACAAGACTTCGGTCTTCAAAACACCCAGAATTCAATTGCCTGTGGATTACACAAATAATTGACCAATTTCATAACCAGTGTCGAATTAACTACGTGAGGCGGGGATGCAATAATCATCAGATTTATGAATTTATTGGTAGAAATGGGTATGTCGGTACCACTGTTTTTTCAGCCCCGCAGGCTTGAAAAAAAGACTTGCATAAAAAACTATAAAATACAACAAACATTTATTTTATGTCGTTAAATATGCCACCAATTTAAATAACTTCGCGAGGCAGCATTCATTAAGCGGACAGCTGAATTCGTGAACGTCTCAGAAAACAAACGCATTTACACCAATGTTATATATTTTTAATTTTAATAAAGCTAAATTTTATTTTATATTAAAAATAATAGCACAATACCACACAATATGAAAAACCTTGGCACAAACAACCTCTGTACTAGAGCACAACTATTCCCTTCGGAATTTCGACGACGACTGACCAACTTTCCACAACCGATGATTATTCTTAGAAACTAGTCACTATATAACAAATACCCTCAAAACAGGAATATTGACGAACAATTTGTGTAAATGTACCCACAGAAATTATGCATCCGGTCAATTCCGTCAAGGAAAAAGATTCCCGAAAAAACAATACAAAATAATCAACTTGTTAATTTTGGAAATCACTAAAATAAAATAAACTAAAATAAATAAATTTCAGAAACAGCTGGTTTAAATTCAAAAAATTCTTGCAGTGTTGAATAGCCCATTTATAGAGGAAGGCTATATGGTACATTTTATCCCGGAAAACCTTTGACGCGGACGAAACTGCCAGCAATACTAGTAATAGTATATAATAAAGTTCTGACCTGATGCGGCTTACTGCTGCTACTCTGACTGTTGCTGCTCGATGATGAACCTACAACAAAATTATATTATCAGTTATTTATCAACTTATATCCCAATTGCTATGATTTCATAATAATTGTTCTATCTGAATACATAAAACAATTTTTATGTATTCAGATAGTAATTGATGCGTAAAGGGTCTTATAGGGCAGCAAGTATGAATGATTATTGTTTGCTACTTTTACAAATTAGTTGGATTGAATCATTGAAATAAAACTTATTTTTACGGATTTTATCGCGGGTCTTGTTTAATTATTAGAATCTATTTTAGCTACTGAATTTTTTGTCTTTTTCGCTGAATTCAAAAGTGGTTCGAAAGGGGCAAAACATTCAATAATTAAAATAGGTTCTAAAATAGTCCATGACTAAAGCTGTTACATTACAAATAGATGTTAGCCTATCGGAATGTTTATAAATTATAATGAATAGTAGGATATAAAGATATATCGCTTACTTTTACTCTTCTTGGCGGCGACCTCTGTGGCGTCTCTGCCGCGCTCCGAGTGGTGACTACGCAAGTTATCCGTCGACGATAGCGCTCTGTATTGAGACAAAAATAGTTATAAATAACGTTTAATTTTAAAATGTTTATATTAGGTATGATATTATGAATGACAAGATGAGGAGTTAATAGCTGACTGAACCTTTTGTTCCATTTTACCGTATGTTTGTACTCGCTTCAATGTATATTTTTATATCCATTTCTCCCGCGAAACAGCAGTGTAAAGTAAAGTGCACTGGTGTGTTTCGGATTGAAGGACATTGTAGTCAGAGTAATTACTGGATATATTGAGACTAAACATTTTATGTCTCAGGATGGTGAATGCAATGGAATGCCAAGTACTGCTTTCTAATTCATGGTGTTGTTTGGTTTTGTTATTATTTACGAGCGGTTGTATCGTTTATCATCAGGTGAAATGGCATGCTCGTCTCGTTAGTTAAGTGCAAAAAAATCAAGGTTTAGGTTTTTGTTTGCACTATGCTTTATCACGTCTGAAATGAACTGTCGCTTGTATAGTACCTGGGCGGCGGCGGCGCGGGCGCGAGCGGCGGCGCGGGCGAGGGCGGCGCGGCGGCGGCGCTGCTGCGCGAGGAGGAGCGCGAGGCGGGGCGGTGCGCGTGCGGCGCGTGCGCGTGCGCAGGCGGCGGCGCGGGCGCGTGCGGCGGCGAGGCGGGCGGCGCGGCGAGGCGGCGCTCGATCTCCTGCTCCTGCTGCAGCGCGCGCACGAAGGCGGTCTTGAGGCGCGCCGTGTGCTCGGCCTTGAGCGCGCGCTTGACGTTGCCGGAGACGCACAGCTCGCACAGGCGGCGCGCGGCGGCGGCGGGCGCGAACGTGGCGTCCACGCGCCGCGCCGGCGCGCGCTCCCAGCGCCACACGCACGTGAAGTCGCAGCCGCACTGCGCGCACAC
Source organism: Hyles lineata (assembly GCA_030180105.1). NCBI lineage: Eukaryota > Metazoa > Arthropoda > Insecta > Lepidoptera > Sphingidae > Hyles > Hyles lineata. The sequence continues at coordinate 4,064,073 of JARJEE010000029.1, forward strand.
CGCCGGCACCGACGAGCGCGGCATGCTGCACACACACACACACACCTCACTGCACTACTCGAGATATATTCAAATAATACCAACAGTATAATTACTTGAAGAAATATATTAAGGGATATCATTCACATAATATGGGGACCAGGATTAAATCATTTTATGTAACAAATTTACATCTTAGCTGTAATAGCAATGTGAAGTATGAACACAAAAAGCAACAAAATAATATTATTATCGGGGAATCTGATTATTTAACGAGTTAACATTTTATGAAAAGCTGCATAGACACTTGCTTCCAACCTTTTTATAAAAATGACAATGACAATAAACTATTTTTTTTTTATTGTAGCTAAATAAGTATATTTATATGTCAACAAACGCAAAAAAACTTTCTACATAATATTAAATTTATTTGTGGAGAAGTAATACCTTCTGCAATTTCCAATGATGATCATCATAGTATCATCAGTCTCCACCAGAAAAGGAAAAATAGAAGAGCATAAATCTTTACACAAATACCAAAACATTTTTATAAACAATAACAATAAACAACTAACATATTGAAAATATAAGAAGCCCGCTTCCTCTGCCTTTTTGTGCTAAACTCAAAATTTGTTTTGAATAAATTGTTTTGGTAAAAAATATTTTAAAATTATAAATGGCCTAAAGGCGGCCAAAAGTCACCATAGGACAAACATATCAAATTATACATGGAATTTAACAACGTACATAGTATATCACGAAATAAACCGACATAGCCTTATAATATAAAAAGGTGTCATTTGTGAACAGACGTATATGTATCATAGAAGAAAATTTAACATGGCTAGTTGACATAGAATTTAAACAAGCTAAGCAATCACATTCCCCGATATTATGTACAAAATCTAAAAGTATAGAGAAATCTTTTCAATTTTTTTTTTTTTTATTGCTATGAATGGCGAGACGAGCATGCCGTTCGCCTGATGGTAAGCGATACGACCGCTCATGAACAGTAGCAAAACCAAACAACACCTTGAATTATAAAGCAATGCTTGGCATTCCACTGCGCTCGCCATCCTGAGACATAAGATGTTAAGTCTCAATATGTCCAGTAGTTACTCTGGCTACAATGCCCTTCAACCCGAAACACAACAGTGCGTTTACACTGCTGTTTGACGGGAGAAATAGACACTGCGGTGGTACCCACCCAGATGGCCTCTCACATATGAGAGACCTACCACCAGTAAAAGTTTATTCATTTTCTAAATCATCATTTTTGCCCCAACAATAATTAATCATTCTTGTATGTGCATCTGATTGAATAATATATTTTTCCTGTATATGTATATCCTTACTAATATTATAATGGCACGTAAAAATCATCACGCAAAAACGGCTCGATCGATTTTGATGATAATTGGTATAGAGATAACTGTACCCTGAATGTTAAATCCAGGGTTATAGGTTAATGCGTTACTTTTCATCCAGAAAAAATGTAGGGTTCCCGTGGGATGAGTCAGGAATCAATTACTCTTTCAAGCAAAAATGGCTCGACTGATTTTGATGAAATTTTGGTATTTCAGTTTTCATTAAAATGTTTTTGATATTTTTCGCTATTCCTCGTCGTTTTGAGTTTGGCTATTCACGCCAAATTTAAAATTCACCCTGTATGGTTTATGTTGATAAAATAAATAAACAGGTGCGGTACTAACCGATCCTCGTTGGTGAGATAGTCGACGACGTGCTCGAGGCCCACGAGGTACACAAAGTCCGTGTTGCTCGGCGAAGGGATGAAGTTCATCTCAGGCGGCGGCGGTTTGGGGGGTGGGATCTAAAATATAACATTTGACTGCTCACTGATAGGTCCACGTGTTAAACTTTTTATTTAAACTATAAAAAATAACTAGCCCAAAAAGAAAATAAAGAATTAAAATATGGTAAATTGACTAGGAGTAAAAAAATGGAGCTAGTTCATAGTAAAAAAATAACGGCATTGGACATTAGTGTAAAAACTTATAAAAATCGAGTATATCCAAATGTGTAGTTTACCTGTAGTAGAGTTTTCTCGAGTTGTTTCCTCAGAGCCAGTTTGGCGGCGGCCTGTCTCTGCGCCGGGGTCTGCGTGTCTTCCGAACTGCGCGAGCTCGCCTGAAACAACAACAACCAATCCAATTACAGTATTCATACTACAACATTTAAATATGTACTCAACTGAATTGGAAATAAAGCACAATATTTGATCGAGCATAATAGCCACGTGAGAAAGCAGAGCGAGAGGCGAGATAATGTGAAAGCGTTGGAGTGACAAAGACACAACATTTCGGTACGGCACCGAACTTTATTTTCAAGACATTTTTTCGCGGTTTCTGTTGTAGTGCAATATCTCAATATACTGCAATGACATCTTAATAAGCACATTGACTACGTCGTCAAAAAGATTAACTATCCACGAGCTTATTATGAAGTAACTAACACGCCAAATGTGTGATCGTCGCACACGCACTCATACAACACGTGCGTGCGTATGTGTGCGCAGTAGTCAACGTGTAGAAACAAATTAACAAAGCTATTGTTCCACTTAATTACCACCATCTGATTTAAAACTATCGGTATTTTTTGTGTTGTAAATGTGTGTTACTATCCTAAATTACTACTAATAATAAATGACAAATTGAAATCACATTTCCATACTCACTGCATCGCTCGTGCTACTTGTCACCGAGGAATTGTCCTGTGCCGGCTTGCAATCATATATACCTCTTTAGAAATATATACTATATCCATTCGCTATGCACTACTACATTACAGTGGACCCCCGGCAATCCGGCGCCCCTTGTTATCCGACATACCTATAGCCCATATTTACCACTCTCAATCGTACTTTCGATTGTAGAGTAGGCCCGTGCTCTGCAGTGGGACGTATATGGGCTGATATAGATAGATAGATAGCCCATATCGCCGAAATTCTAAACTATACATTATGTTTCCCCGTTATTTATAATTCAAATAGAATCTTATAACTTTGATATGTAGTTTACTGGATTATAAGGTGCTCTATTCGACATATATAAGATAATCTGACATATTCGATAGTCCGAAACAGCAATGCAAAAGATTTGTCGGATATCCCAGGGCCCACTGTATGTGAGTATAACACAATTATTTTATTCCCGAGGGAGTAGCTTCCAGTGCATTAAACTGGATTTTGTCTTGTAAACATTTTATTTTGTTATTTTTTCTAAAATCATGTCCTAAGTTTTCTTTTACTAGTAAGACAACGAAAAAGCATACCATGTTGATTTACTTATTTGAGAGTAAGTGCTGCTTTTCAGACAGTTTCAATGATCAAACTAATCATATTGCCATGTTCAAACCCACTTGGAAACTGGAAACTGGGCAGCCATATGGGTCAATATGTTAGTACATGGGTCACTAAGAGTAAATATCTCACAGAAGTAGTGTTTGCAAGTGCTGAGGGTACGTACCTTGCTAGAAGCGTGTTGCGTGGCAGGCGGCGGCGCGGGCGTGATGGTCACGGAGGGAGTGATGTTCGCCGCGCCGCTGCTTGAAGACTGCCGAATTACATTTACCATTAATGCTTACCATTATAATTTTAATTTTGAGAAAGGGTTCTGTAGTTATAATGAATGAAAAAGTTTCGTTTAAATGGTGCAAGAGGAATCTATCCTCACCCGCTTATGTTATTCAAATTTTACCATAATTTTCCATCTTGTAAAAACATAATTTATAAAATAATTTACCAGCTTTGAAAATGTTTACAATAGGCGTAGGTGAGTAATAAGTGTGTCTGTACGCGCCTGTAGCTATCAACGTATGCGTACTTGTATATATCTGTTTTTGTGTGTATGCATCTGTGTGTACGCGTGCGTAATGTATGTGTGCATATGTATGCACCGGTGCGTGTAAGTGTACTTGTGTATTTGTGTGTGTGTGTGTGTGTGCGTGTGCGTGTGCGTGTGCGTGTGCGTGTGCGTGTGCGTGTGCGTGCGCGTGCGTGTACCTGCGTGCGGTAGGGCCCGGGCGTGAGCGTGGCGCCGCCGGGCAGGCTGGAGGTGCGGCGCGCGGCGCTGCTGCCGGCGCTGGCTGTTGTACTGCCGCCGCAACGCTGCACACACACCAAGCTCACATCTCTACATATATACACCAGGGGCTCTCAATGTGTAACCCCGTACAAAGTCAATGAAGGCGCCGTAACGCAATTGTCTCTAATCTAATTTTAATGCTCGTGCCTATTTCTCTCTACCTTCAGTCAAAGGAAGTTTCCTGCTGAACATAGCACTCCCCTCCAACCCTAACTATAAAGTTTTTTGTACCTATTTATGTCGAACAATTAAATAAATAAGGGCGTCAACACAAAATAATAAAAACAATAGTTACTGGTCTGTAATCGAGGGGATTACCACTTTAAAATAATTTATAGTATTTAAACAAATACTATTCCACTCAATCGTAGAGGATGCCTGAGTCCTGCAATGGGACAGTTCAGATAGACTTCTATACTTCTAAATGCAAAGAATATATATACCTTGTTCTGATGTGCAGGCGGCGGCGCGGGAGTGACCGTCACTCCCGGTGGCACCACACAACCACTGCCGGCAAGCGCGGTAGCCGTTGGACATTCCTGAAATAAACACAATCACTCTATTAATAATGTTATAAGTGTTATTCAAAAATATGTATATTAGGTTTTTGAATTCAGTTCGGACGAAGAAGACAAAACATTCGATGTCTAAAATTGGTTTATAATCTGTCGATGAATATAGACTTTCGTCATTTTACAAAAGCTGAAAGTTCATCTGCGCATAGTGCATGCATAGGCATCACACGATCAGCTATATTAAAGTTCTGATCGTGGTTGCTTTGGAAGTGTCGGGGGAGATAATAAAACTATCAAAAGTATCTGACTACCTTGGCAGCGGGCAGGCCGGTAGCATGTTGCGATTGCCGTATCTTGCGCAACAGCACGAGACGCGTCTCTTCAGCTCTTAGTTTCTCGCGTAGAGCTCGCAATCTTCGTTCACGCTCCCATATCTCCGCACTCGATAACTCCTGCAACCAACACCAAAGGAGATTAAATAAAATTCTTATCATTGGAGTCCTCTTACTTATTATTATTTTGAGTACCATTTACATTACTATCCTTTCCGGTATATTTAACAGGCCAATATAGAGATCTAGGGGAAGGCCAATGTTCAGCAGCGAACTTCACAGCAGCGGACTCCGTGGCTCAAGAAAGAGAAAGAAAGAGCGAAGTATTCATCCTACGCCCCGGCCTGGGCACGGGCGTCCTCTATAATGCAAAGCACTATTGATGAGGGTTAGTCCATCCATACTAGGCAAGATGTTTAGGTACTCATCCTATGCCCCAGTATAGACAGACACTGGCGTCCTCTACAACCCAGAGCATTATTGATGTGAGTTAGGCCATCCGTACCAGACAAGTTGTTTAATACCCCTCTTACACCCCGGTATGGACACGGGAGTCCAGTAGAATCCAGAGTACTATTTGATGTGGGTTAGGCCACCCGTACTAGACAAGGTACTCACCCTGTGTCCGGGCACCGGCACGGGCGGCTCATTCTCCTCGTCCTCGGAGTCGGTGTCGTCGCGCGGGTCGCGCGGGGACTCCGGCGCGGGCGGCGGCGCGCTCGGCGTTATCGACACGTTCACCGACGTCGAGTTCAACTTACTGCTCACGTCTGGGGGTAGATGGATCAATTATTATTATTATTTTAATAATTCATTGGTGGTATATAGATGAATCAATAAATAAATAAATACACCCAACAGTCACATACCTATGTATGTGACAAAAAAGAACAAATAAGCACACAATATTTTAATAATAAAATTGAAGAGTACAGTTGGCGGTCTTATCACGCCAGGCGATTTCTTACAGTTAAACTTTGGTTGGATATAAGAAAAGGATAAGAAGAGAAGACAGTATGGCATTTAAAGAAAACATGCCGAATGAAAATGAAATGATGAAAACATGAGACCGAAAAGTCTCGTAGTTGTTGATAGACACGACACGAGACTCGATCTTAAGCTTAAACAAACTATCGTATTACTTCTTACGCATAGAGTAAAGAAGCAGCCATAAATACTTTATCACTTACCGGTGAATGGTGCGGGGGTGGGCACGGCGGGCTTGCGGTGCGGCGGCGCGGCCGGCAGCAGCACGATGTCGGGGCTCTCCGCGTAGCTGCGCTGCTCCGACCGAGGACGCAGCACACGCTTGCCGCTCGCGCCCTGACATACCACAACAATGTACTCTCATACGGAATATAATCTATACTATGAAGTAACAGGATTGATAGAAGTTAATATAACAAATATCAAGATTGAGCAAAGTAGAGAGCCATAGTCTCTGCTCATAGAATGCAAGCCTAAACACTGAACTGACGGGAATACATGAAGTGATTGATAGAAGTGATCGAAAAAAATATCAGCAGAGATGAGATCGATAGTATCTGTCCCATCCTTCGATCAAATACACACTAGATACAGGCTGCTTTTCCATATAATTTAAATTTCGAACTACTAGATATAGCAAAAGCTCTTAAATTGTAATTTCACATTTCAGGTAACAAATGAACCTTATTCCTTTAATTAAGATTTATTATGTTTTTGGACCATACTAAAATCAAATAAGAGCACGCGCTTATTTGTGCTCTTATTTCTCTTGTCGTTTTTCAGACCGTAACTTATAATCTAGTGTATATTTGATCGAAGGCCCCATCCCATAAAATGCAAGCGTTATGGTTATTGCAGGGAACCTTGCTCTACAACACGAATATCAAGGCGGTTCAGATCAGGCAGTCCACTGCGTTTAATAGCATGGGTCTGGTAAATGAGCAAAAGCTGAACCTGTTGATAACTCATTACCGCTGCTCATGCAAATATAAAAGATTTTGATCATAGATGCATCGCCCGCAAAATAAGAAAGAAAGGAAGACCAAGAATGATAGCAGGAAAAGTATACTGTAATTTGAAAAGGAGTTTTTGGGGACTAGAACATGTCCAGCTAGACGATAAGTGCGGTTACAGTCCATTAATGTTAAAACATTAATAAATCAGCAAACTTGGTCTAAGTGGAGGGAGGTCTCGGGCATACTCTGCGACCGCAGGATGCTGATAAACTCCAGGAACCCCGCTTGAGATGGTATGGTCACGTCCTAAGGAAACCGCAGGAGTACGTCGGTAATGTGTGCCTGAGCCTCAATATTCCCGGACCTCGAACGCGGGGTAGACCAAAAAAGAGCTGGCTAGATGTCGTCAAGGAAGATATGAGGGTCAATGGCCTTACTACTGAGGATGCCGAAATGGAGGAGAATTTCCTCGAAGGCGGACCCTGGCACCGGCCGGGATAACACCAGGTAGAAGAAGAAGAAGAATAAATCAGCAAACTATGAGTGACATAAGTGACACCCATACATCCCTTGGATAACGAAGCCACTAAATAATAATTTTAATCATCATAATTATCGACGAAAATCATAACCCATTTAACATAGAATGTAAGCATAGATAACAATATTAATTATTAGCAATTGTCTACTGACCTTATCGATCTTTCCATGGCAGCGTACGTAAAGATATTAGTGGCATATCAAACACAATAAACAAAATATATGATTTAGTAATATATTTAGGGTTATAGGGCAAATGCAGACCAAATGGCAAAATACTCAAGCTATATTTGTTGATTGATAATGAACTTAATTACAAGTATCCTAAAGTTGTAAACAGCGTGCAGAAATAATCAGGCACACGCGTCTGGGAAATATTTGTTGAACGCAATATTGAACTTTAATTTAATATAAATTAAGTTTATTATTTGTACGAATTTTCTCTATAATCTTAATACACTATTAAGTTATGTGTATGAAAAAAAAAAACGATATTTAATTCTTTCGGCCTCATCCATTTTTTCTTTCGCTCAAACAACTCAAAAGTCATTCAAAAGGGAAGCATTTGATGACTGAAATAGTTTTGTAAACTATCTATAAAACTAAGTATATTTATACCATACAGTATGTGACCAGTACCCAATGCATAAACTTTGACTAAATCAAAGCTACAATTATTGTTATATAGACAACATTTTCACCATCACTTAATATAATGTAATATATAATTGTTATTTTTGAACATACATAACTTCTAAACTATACTACACCTCAAATAACTTAACTGATAACTGTCCTTCATTAGCATGAGGTACAGGCCCTTCTCATGTTTAATTCAGCACTATATTGTAAGGTTTATGTTGGGATATATGTCAAAACTAAAAAAAGAATAAGTGACATTGGTAATATGGCGTTTAATTTTTGGATATGGCTAATGGTTTTAAATCATGGATTATTAAAGATATACTGCCGGATTGAGCGAGTATTGGATCAGGAGAGAATATATAATGTATTGTATGTTCCAGGGAGCGGAACTAGAAATAATTTGTAAAAGAGAATAAGACCATGTTGACTGTATTGGAATAATAAATTGTGAAAAGTACAAGAAGACTTTTAGTGGAATAATTCCTTCAAGTGAACCCCTATTAATATACATTGCAGAATATAATAGTCAACTCAAACTCAAATTTTCTTTTTAATGCTGTGTAGAGAATCCTACTTAGCCATAGGTAAAACTATGGTTAAACCTATGGTACCAACACAATTTTAAGATATTACTATAATTATTAAATTCAAAGTAGATTTAAGTCTCAGTAATCCTTATTCTTTCAATAAACTTTACTATATAATTATGAATAGATTATTCAAGGTGTAAATTGTGTTTAGTAATGTATGTTTAAGGATAATGCTTATTATTATGTGACACATTAATCTTTATTAATAATATTACCTAAGTTTAGCAGGAAAACATAGAACTATTAATTTACTATACCTTGAAAACATAATTGAAATAAGTGAATAAGGTAAAATATGGCACATTTTTTTATTACACTAAATGGCAAGACAAGCTTGCCATTCACCTGATGGTAAGTGATACAGCCACTCATGGACATTAGCAAAATCAAACAATACCATGAATTACAAAATTATTATTGGCATTCTACTGTACTCACCATCCTGAGATATAAGATGTTAAGTCTCAATATGTCCAGTAGTTACTCTAGCTACAATGTCCTTCAAACTGGAACACAACAGTGCATTTACACTGCTATTCCATTATATTTTAGATTATTCTTTAGGTTTTTAAAAGCAAATACTGTTTTTTACCTTGAAATTTTACTAATTAGTTTATTAATTTAAATATTTAACAGTTAAAGTAAATAGTATTCCAAATCTAGGCACTGGTCATACAAATTGGTCTTTATAAACTTATCTCAAGATCTTTGAAGCTTAAAACGAAAAAAAAAAAAAGAGGAATAAAGTAGTAATATCTCAGACAAAAAAAATGCATTCTGAGCTATTTATAACAATAGACATAGTCTGGGCAAGAAAATACATAATAATTGATAATGAAACATTTTCGCTAGTGTTATTAAGATCCCTTAGATTTATCAATCACATAACCTGGTATTTACTCAATATACCAAATGCCAAGGAAAAATGTTATAATTGATTTAAAACTATGGTATTAGACATTTAGCACTAAACAAGCTGTATAGTTGCAGATACAATCCAAGTAAAATTTGTAATGACATATTAAATGTCTTTAAATATGTTATTTCAAACTTCAGTGAAATATAATTACAGCAGCTTTTTACATTAACTTTTTAATTTCATTGAATTACTTACTTAATTGATTACTACTCAAATAAATACCAAATTGATTGATTCATCAAATAGATTTGCCTAAAGCTAACTTATTTATTTTCATCATCAGGCTATTTTCTCAAACCATATTATAAAAATATATAGAAATAATTTAAATGGACTTACAATTGCATATTTCTGGATTGCATAAGAGAAATAACAAAGTCATTAATTTAAATTTTTACATATTATTGTTTATTCTGCCAACATTTATAAATGTTTTACCAGATCAGACAGAACTAGGAAATAATGTGTCCCCCAAAATATACCTGGTGTTGAAAAATATATTTAATCTTATATAGCACATATTTGTTAAGTTAGGTATCTATAAGACAATTGAAACTATTTTCACAAATGAGTCAAGCAGCACATTCATGTATTATGTTATAAAAAAGAGTTTATTTATTGAATTTATTCAATTATGACAAAAGTTATGACACTACATTTTGATTTTACAATTACATTGAATATAATTTTGATCAAACCCAATTTCCCAGTATAGCTTAGGTCCAAAATCATTTGGCAGGAGGTAGGGTAAAAGTGATAAAATCTTGGATTGGGTCTTTAATTATAACAATAACATAAATCAGTGTTTTGATGACACTTATATCATAAATATTTTCCCTCCCCATGTAATATCTATAAAATTGGCATTCATTTTAATGATAACTTTAATGGTAACTACAAATGGTAAATGGTAGTCCTGGTTTTAGGAAGGAGTGGTAAAGTTGCTTTATACACTTACATGTGGAGGAGGCTGTGCTGGCGTTATAGTGAGCCCACTAGCCGTTAGGGCTCTGAGCTCGCTCAATTCGGGAGGCAACGACCTGCCAAACATAATAATTACATAATTCCTTATAAATATGTAAACAAACCACATATTTCAACATATACTACCTCACGCTGAGGTCCACGGCCGAGTCGTCCACATCCATTGTCAAATACTGCAACCAAATTAGATTTTGTACGTAAAAAAATAATCAATAACACTCATCATAAATAAACAATCACGAAAAAAGTTAGGATGTACGATATTTTCACACCATATATAAATTAGATAACCGAATTAATGCTACATTAATATGCAATTAGCGAGTAATTAGATCGATTTTTATGTTAATTCTATTGCACACGCACGCATCCACCGGGGCTTACATTCCAAAGCCGAATTAACACTCCACTTACTTAATTTACACCCGATTATTGTTATTCTTTATCCTAGTCACATGTCCTATTTAATCTTGAAAGAAACTGTTTAATTTGTTAAAATAAAACAAATAAGGCGAAGAATAATAATCGTTCACAACACACCACACTGGTCGCCATTGATAAATGCAGATAAAAAATTAACGTACTACGCAAGGACAATATATATTACACAATCTGTATGTATAGAACATAGTAGAGTAGTCGATTTTCAATTACATATTATTTAGTAGATGTCGGTGTCCAGTGTCCACTCTCCACGAAATGTTTGAAATGTATGCTAGTGAAAATCGTGATTTGTGCTCTCTTTTTAATTCATAAAATTATTCAGATCGTCTCTTTCTTTACTTGTATGCTCAATATGCCGACTGGAATTTAGGTACCTACTTTTCATACGTCTGACATGAACTGTCATTCCCGAAAAATTTAAAAACTCGTGTTTATTGTTTACCAACTCAGTAGTAAAGTTTTGATAATTTCCATTGAACTACACCGTGAATCATAAATATGCCTGGTCCAGATTTACTATCGAGTCAAGGGTTACGTTTAGATGGGCGGAGGCCCAACGAACTTCGTAGAATTCGTTGCAAATTAGGTGTTTTTACTCAGCCGGATGGCAGTGCCTATTTAGAACAGGGAAACACTAAAGTTTTGGCTGCTGTTTATGGACCACATCAAGTAAGATCACTACTGAATAAACATTATTTTTTTACAAATGAACGATATTATGAATAATAGATCCAGGCGACTTTAAACCTTTGTTAAAACCTCGTACTCTATTCACATGTGGGGTTAGTTTGTTATCAATGAAAGTTCGTTTATAAATGCGATTTACTATAGCACTCATATATGAATAATCGAACATGCTCTACCAGAAAAATCTAACCATTATTTTTATTTCAGGCATCCAAGTCAAAAAGTTCAACAGAAGGAGTTGTAGTCAATTGCCAGTATAGCATGGCCACATTCTCAACAGGTATATCTAATTAGATTGTAAATTATGAAAATAATATTATTACAATTGTATACTAAAAACTCCTTTATTATTTTCTGACTTTGTGTACAGCCAAACTCTCAGCCTAAATTAATAAATATTGTTTGTCTCTTAGGACTACCCATTAGATTATTCAGATATAATGAAATAAATTGTGTAATATCTACTCCATATAGTATTTTGAATAACCTCAGTACATTATTATTTTAGGTGAAAGGAAGAACAGACCAAGAGGCGATCGTAAATCACAAGAAATTTCATTGCATTTGAGACAGGCTCTCACTGCCGCGATCAAAACAGAATTGTATCCTCGTTCACAAATAGACATTTATGTTGAAGTATTGCAGGTTTGTAATTTATAATGATTTTAAGAAATCACCAATTACTTAAATTACCTGGTGGTCCATGATGCTACAGCAGACAGGTAGAAATAAATCCAAATGGTCCCAAAATTTATATTTGAAGGGCCCTTTGCCCTGATATTTTGAATTGATAAAATGGAGAACTGTGGCTGCCATTTTTATTAACTACTTATTTTTATTTTAAATGTATCCAACAGTAACTAACTCGTACATCCAAACTAACTATATCCCTACTATATTCATCCGTAACGAAGTTCGAAACTTCGGATGATCGAAGTTTTTTATACGATACGAATGTATCTACTCTGCCAAAGTTCGAATTTGTAGAACGTACATCGTAACTATAAGTCTATGGTTACGACTATAAGTATATGTAGGTACATTCGTATCGTATATAAACTTCGATCATCCGAAGTTTCGAACTTTGATTCGGATGAATATAGTAGGGCCCTAGAATTTACCAAAGTTACATTATCGTTGTAGGAAGATGGCAGTGCATACTGTGCTTGCGTGAACGTGGCGACGCTAGCGCTCATTGACGCGGGCATACCGCTGCGCGCGTACACGTGCGCGTGCTCTGCCTCCATGGCGTGGAAGTCAGGGGACCCGGAGCCCCTGGTCGATGTGAGCCATGTAGAGGAGGCCGCTGGAGGCGTCTGCTTGACTGTGGCTAGCTTGCCTAGCACTGGTGAGTTGCATGTAGGGGTTTTTTCTCAATTTCGGGATTAACGAAGCGCAATCCCGGTATCGCATACTAACCCCGGGATTGTGGAATGTTACCAAAAGAGATAAAGGAACGTAAATATCTGTTTTTACCCAGATAGTTGCTGTTAGAGTTTTGACCATAATAAGCACTAGCATTCTAAATAACCCTATTTTATTGAAAAACCTTTTTGAAATTGACAGCATCTTACTATTATGTGTAGTACACATTGTGTACAAATCAATTAACTATCGCTTTTGGCTAGATATTCCTCCCATCGCTCTGGCAATTTTTGAAAATATTTTTTAATTTTGTTTATTGTAGGAAGCATAGCATTGATAGAAATGTCCCATCGCCTGCACATGGACTACTTCGACGTGGTGTTGAGCAGGGCTATGCAAGGCTGCAGAGACATTGAGGTATGTTATCAATTATTCATACAATTTACACAGTCAGGCCTCGAGAATCAAACCTAGATCCTCGCGACTCACCACCTTAACACGCCCCTAATTAATTCTACATCAAATTAATATAGAATGCTGTAATTTATAACAACGATGTGTTTATATTTCAGGTGATATTAGATAAAGCAGTGCGCGAACATTTAGCGGGAGGCTGGACGAAACAAGATGTCGTTACTATATGAAATAAATGTGTATTGGAACTAGTCGTGTTTTTAACTTTTAACACGTGCGTTGTTGCGCACACGCATGTTGTCATTTTAAGTGAAAAGTGTGTGCATGTGCGTCCTTCAACAACCTGGTATTTAGTTTACATAATATGCTCAACTCAATTTACATCCATAGATAGCCGGTAGTTCATTGTGATGGCGGCACCACGAGCACTAAGACAGGAACACTGGGATATTATATTAGAGCGAACAACGGGAACAAAATCTCTGCTCATTTTGTTGATGGATGCGAAGATGATGTTACTGCGTAGGCGTGACAGACAGAAATACAAGGAGTGGTACGATATTACGTTACGTTATTTTTTGTTACAAACATTTTGTTGCAGTGTTCTCTCTAGTAAAATATCTCGAAAGTGTAGGAATGAGGGAAAATTAAAGGTTCAGCTGGCAGGATAAAATTTAGTTATTTACGAACAAAAAAAAGTAGTAATGAAGTTTGCTACATGTATTACATTGTTACTGCTACAAACAATGTATGAAATGTGAATGCACATACATACATACATAATCGTCACGCCTGTATCCCATAGGGGTAGGCAGAGACTATAGACCGCCACTTTGCTCGATCCTGACATACTACTTTCGCTTCATCCACTTTCATCAACGTCTTCATGCATTCTCGTCGGTTTAGGGTACTTTTGACCTGACCCTTTTTGAGGGTATCACCGATTTGGGTGGTGTATGTTCGGTGAGGTCGACCCCTACCGACTCTTCCATCCACACTCGCATTATGTACTTGTTTCGTAATTCTCCTTTCATCCATCCTCTCTACATGACCAAACCATCGTAACATTCCTTTCTCAATTCTCGTCACTACATCCTCTTTCACTCCACAAGTTTTCATCACCACGCTATTTCGCACTCTGTCACACAAGCTTACACCACTGAAAGTAGTGAAAGTTGGGTATGGCAAAAGAAGCATGAAAGTAAAATTAGGGCAGTAGAGATGAGATCATTAAGGGGAATGTGTGAATGCACATAAATGATATTAATGTAGCAAGGGAAATAAAAATGGCTCATATGAAATAACACAAAAAAATATAGACTTACATATTTATTAGAGATCTGAACAAAATAAGAAATTAAATTATATGTACAGTCTATGTTAAAACTAACTAAATTAGAGGTAAGTTAAAAGGTACACACTGTTTATTACATAGCTTATTTATGGTAAAAATAAAAATGAAATATCTTCTATGGTAGAAAAAAAAATACAGTCAGCAAAATGTTATAGTGCGAAACGTAGCATAAAAATGACAACACAAGTGGAACAAGATAAAAAATAAATATATTCTTTTAAAATATCGGATGTATATATCAGTCCATCCGTTTCTGTGATTGCACACTTTCTAATAAATAACATAAATAAAATGACGATGCCGGGCACCGCCGTAAATAAATATTGCTCCCTAAGCACTTTTGTAAATGAAAAAATACCAATCGCAACCGCGACCAACAACTAACGTACATTTTGTAAACAACATAATTGCAATCGCCGCTTAAACGCGGACATAAAAATATTGCAGCGACAACAAATATGTCGTCGCACTTCTTCCACTCAAATATTATGACAATACAAAAATGTTTATCTTATTACACTGAGTTGCTAAGGCACTCATCTACATTTATCCACTATGTATAAAATGCGTAAAGCAAAATGAAACGATTAACATGGGCCGTCGACGTGGAACGTAAACTGAAAACTTATATCGCGTCCACACTTGCATGCAAAACAAATGTTCAATTCCAAAGGAGACTTAACCTACGTTTTATAATACGAATAAATGTATCTTTCACATCCCTATGGCTTTGTAACTAAACGATAGTAATGTGTAGAAAAGTCTAAGCTTTGTGAACGTCGTTAGTTGGCCGCCACCGGCTCGGGAGCGGGCACTTTTTGACTAGTATCTCCCGCCGCGACGTCTGAAACAACAAAACATACACTCGTTATCATATCATACACTCATTAAACACGCGTTTTACATTTCTTGCTTATCACATTGACTGCGGCGATAAGACAGAAGTATACAGTATGCACTTGCTCGGGCCTATTATGTGCCGAACGAGAGACAACATGTACTATTTCTATTTAGCCATTACCACAGTAAATAAATATTTCTGTATAATATTTTATGTATTTAACAAAAAAGCTCATGATTGCATACATAAAATAAAATCGTCACGCCTGTATCCTATAGGGAAATGCAGAGACTATGGTTTGCCACTTTGCTTGATCCTAACATTACTTTCGCTTTATCCAATTTATCAATCTCTTTGATTCAGGGTACTTTTTACTTAACCCAGTTTATATCCAGACTATGACAAAAACGAAGCCAGGTGGTATTTTAGTGACTTCAGAATGAAACTATAATTTTTCAAAAAAAAGTGAAGATTTTCCTAAAATATTAATATACACGCTTTTATTTTTAAAGACTCTATGGTATGCAAGGTGGATTTACCACCCAAAAACGATTGTATTTAAAAAAACCCAATAATTCGAAATATTTAGTAGCATTATGTCTGTAGTCACTAAAACTACTTCGTTTTCGACAACAGTCTGGATTTACCCAAAATAAATTATCAGTATGGTTACCGTTAGTCTTGTTGGGTGAGTTTTGTGGTGAACTGTTCTGGGACTCGCTGGTGCTGCCTTCCGCCTCTCCGGTCTCGTTGGCAGACGACCGTGGCTATAACAATACAATTCAAGTTTAACAAAAGTAAATAAATTAACGTGCCCTCCGATTTTAAAGGCCGAATGTTATGAGTTAGTATGTGATATTGCAAATCTTATGGATAACTCTTACAGTTATACAAATATCAATCTATTTCGATTCTTCATGAAAACCTTAAATATTACTATAAATTACTGGAGCTTCAATGAAGGCTAATAAATGCGTGCTGCTTTAGGTCATGGCTTACAGGAATAGCAGTAGCAGAGGTGACGGTGGACATACTTATCAATTTGTAACTTCAAAATGTCAATCATCATCATCATTCCAGCTACAGGAAGTCCACTGCTGAAAATAGGCCTCCCCCAAGGATATCCACATCAACGTGATGAAATTGGCCATTTTGCCAAGTTGTATTTATCATAATTATATTGGCATAAAAACAATTCTCACCCTGTTTACGCGTGGCGTCCTAGGCCTCGGTCCTTTCGCTTCTTTAGTGGGGTCGAAGTGGCAGTCAAATATCTCTATAAGTTCCTTTATGTCCTCCTCTTTCGCCGACACAGACAACGCGCCCAACTGTTTTTCAAGACCTGCAAATGGTTATGTATATGTATTGAAAACTTATCTACTTGTAGGTCCACCGACCGCCGGGCCGCATATTTAAATATTTTTTTAAATACAGTAAAAGCTTTTTATTCGCTGGGTATACGTTCCGTAAATATGCCGCGAATACGGAAACCGTGAATATGGAATGGTATTTTATATGGGATTATAGGGGATACGTTCCTAGGTGAAAAAATAAATAACAAAAATATAAAAATAAAATTGAAGTTTTTGACCATACTTATTAATTATTATCTTCAGGCTTAGGCAACGGTTTAAAGAATTTTGTATTTTTTTCTTGCTTGATAGTTTTTAAAAGCTCTTTCAGTTCAAAACGATATTCAGCAAAATAAGACTTCGTTCCATAGACTGATAAATTTTCATAAAGAAATCACAAAGCTTATTTGCCATTCTTCAACCTTCACTAAGATTTTACAGATTAAATATCACATTTCCAGTGTTTATTGAAGTCTCTTCTTCAATGGGCTTTGAATTTAACATTTCCTCCAAGTCGGTTTCAGTCAAATCTACATCTTGCGATTTAAGCAACTCCTGAATGTCACTTGATTCTATCTGTTCGAACCATGATTCGAACCCATCTCGTCCTATTCCATTTATGTCAAAGGCCGACCCAATTCAGCGGCGATATCATTTAATAACATACTTATTACATAAGTTGTAAGAAGGTCTATTGTACTTTTTTATTAGTCCATGTATCGGCGCGTTAACAAAGAATATTTGGTTGGATACATATTGTAATTATTTTTATTATTATGCATGTACCTATTAGATCCGCGAATAAATAAATCTTTAGCCGCGAATATGGGAATTGGGTCACAATTTTTCAATCCGCGAATAGTGAAAACGCGAATGAGGGAAGCCCGAATAAGGAGCTTCTACTGTATAGGATATATTCAGGGTATGTTTTAAGTAAATTGCGGTGACTTTGAACTTAGACTACTTACAGCTCACTTCGGACGTCGGACGTTCGAACATTCGAATCTGGTTTTGTATCATAGATACCCTCAGTATAAAGTGTAGCAGTTAGTGTTACCTGTGAGCTTGTGTTCTTGCCAGGCGTCGCGCAGCTGGTCGTACAGCAGGCCGGCGTCGGCGAGCAGGCGGCGCAGCGCCGTCACGCGCTTGCGCTCCGGACGCGCCGAGCGCAGCAGCGGCGCAAACACCGGCCGGAACGTGTTCTGTCTGCAACACGACACGTAGTTTTATAATTAATATCATAATATTATTCCTACTAAATTGAAAAGATTTGGTTTAATAATCTCACTAGATGCGTGTCCGAAGCGAGTGAAACTCGCGCTCGCAGTGGTTTCGATTGATCTAAAATATCGTGTAGGTGAACGCTGTCTATGTGTGCGTTGATTTAGCGCGCTTTGTATGGACCTTGACTTCTGTTAGTATTCTGTGGTATAACCCACCGACCAATCATTGAGTTAGCAATGTGTCAAGTACCTTTCAAGTATTTTCTTAAGGTTAGCCAACGCCTCTAGTTCCGTGTGCACGGGCCGCGCCCACACTCTCGCCGTCTCCACCATGTCTTTACTCGCTGATAAACCTTCGCCACCAGCACCCACTTCTTGCTGTTCACCTGGAATTACAAGTATATTTATTCTACATGAATGTTTTAGTCCATGATTGCTTACTGCTGAGCATGGCACCTCCTATATCATAGTCTATGGGCTATGGCAAAGATAAACTTGTTCATATCTCTAGGTTTCCTTAAGATGGATTTTCTTGACAGTTACTATATGTCATACCGATACACACATGACTCCGACAAGTCAGAAACCGCGACCATCATTACGACATTTCCTTATTATTAACCCCAAAATATTTGTCCGTTTCAGTATAAATGTTCTATTTTGATGGTATTCGTTTCTGCACGCAAAATAATTAAAAAATAGTATTGAGTATGTCATACAGGGTGTGTACCTTGTGCCAAATGCTCGACGATTCTGTAGGCGGCGACGGCCCGCTCGAGCGCGGAGTCGACGGCGAGCGCGTCGGCGTCGAGCAGCACGCGCGCCAGCACGCGCAGCGACACGGACTTCACCGTCGCCTTGCACTTGTCCGCCGCCAGCGCGTAGCTGTCCGTGAACCCCGCCACTATCGACTTGAAACGGTCTAGCAGCTTGTACCTGCACACACGACACACAGTACACACTTTATTTATTTATTTAATCTTAACTGGTAAGTAAAAAAGTTTAGGTATTACAATTTAAGAAAACCGGCCAAGTGAGAGTCGGACTCGCGCATAAAAGGTTCCATACCATCATCTATAAAAGAAAATCGCGTTTGTGCCTGTTTATTAGGATCGAGTTAAAATTGCTTAAAACTAACGTTTGTTGTATGGGAGCCCCCTTTAATATTTACTTTATATTTATTTATTTTGAAAGGTAATATACAACTAAATATTCTGTGATAATTTTAAGCGTCTACCTGTTACCGTTATTAATGTTGAGCAAAAAAATACGATTAAACACGTTTATTGTATGGGGACCCATCTTATTTTTATTTAATTTCTAATATTTGTTGTTATGGCGGCAACTAAAATATATAATTTGTGAGTATTTCAGATTTCTAGCTATCAAGGTTTATGAGATACAGCCTGGTGACAGATAGACAGTGGAGACTTAATATCTAATAGGGTCCCGTTTTTACCTTTTAAATACGGAATACTAAAAAGAAAATAATGCCTACATGTTATGCTCTTCTAACCCAACCTCTGTATTGCGTGGGGCCAGAAAAGATAAACATTGTCTCAAATACTAGATTGTCATGATATTATACTTTTCAAAATAGATTACAACTACTCAGCATATTAATCAACTGAACCCTGGATGTTCCTCTCTCCCTAGTCCCTGTATGTAACAGAATAAATTGGAACCAGCAATTTGAATGATTTTACCTGGTAAGAGCTTCTAGCAGCATGGTGGGGCTAAACCGCTTGGGCTCATGGTATATGAGGATCACGCTGCCGTCTCCCTTCTCCTTCTCCAGCCAGTCCAGGAAGTCTGTCAGGGCTGATATCTCCGACTTTGTCTTCAATATCTGCAATGTTATTGCTTATTTAGATTCTGATACCTGTGCTACAAGACATGTGTTAATGTGTAGGTATGTATGACTTATCAGCAAAATTTTAGAATACAACGAACCAAGTTTGCTATATATATATTGTTTTATTGCAATGAATAGCGAGTCGAGCATGACATTCTCATGATGGTAAGCGATACGACCGCTCATGTACAGTAACAAAACCAAACAACACCAAAACATGAATCACAGAGCAATGCTTGATATTCCAATGACCTAGCCATCCTGAGACATAAGATTGCGCCTCATTATGTCTAGTAATTACTCTGGCTACAATGTCCTTGAAACCGGAACATAAGACTGAATTTACACTGCTGTTTGGCGGGAGAAATAGACATTGCGTTGGTTCCTATCCAGGCGGCCTCTCACATATGAGAGACCTGCCACCAGTGTGAACTACAAGGATTTCTTTAGGGTCTGGGTGTTTATGAGGCCGATAAATGGGGTCGGCACATATGTCGGTTGGGTGTATTTATTTCTTTGTAAACATCCCCTACAAAATCCTTCACTCCTCGATTGTCTGCTACAAGAAGTTAATAAATGAGTCATAATCGCATACCTTATGAGTATTAGTATCCTTGAGCATTCGGTAGCGTCCGACGGTAACGACGCGCACGTTATGTCGTCGACGCGCACTCGGGTTCAAATCCCCGTACGGCATTATGTACTGGGAGTACGACTGCTTCGGAGTGTACGCGGCTATCTGGCATATCTGGAAAATAATCGATATTTATATAAAAGCATAGACCAGCGTTGACAGAGGTTGGTTTTATCCCAGTTTTTACCCTTCGTAGAGAAGTTAGACGTCGGCTTTGCAACGACAGGTCGCGGTTTCGATTCCCTCACCGAAATCAATGTTTGTGTTACACACATTGTCATAACTCATAAAATGGTCAGGGCGGAAAGCGCTTAAAGTGTTCCGACGTAAGTGTTGCAACGCTCCATTGCATCTAGTGGAGCGTAACTGAAATAAATAGTCGCTCACAACGATTCAAAATGCTTTGATTTGATTCTGATTTCATAAAACATTTATGGGGATTCCCCTTTAATAATGCTCGAGCAGAAAGTTAACACGTGGATTCTACAATGATTAAGATCATGAAGGTCAAGTAAAATATAATATTAAGTTTCACCGTATATATGCATTTTTATGTAGAAATACAATGTATTTTTAATGTGTGTCAAAAAAAAAGATGTGTATGGAAAAGACAGTCATTGCCATGCGATACCATATTGAATGAATTAAATAAAAATCATTGACATATCGTTTTTTACAAGTGATAATTGAGGAACACCTCAATGGTAGTAGAACTTCCCCACATCCATTCGGAGTTACAGGTTTGATTTAAAAAAAAAATTAGGACGTTTGGAGAAATAATGAGAGTAAAATTTCAAGTACCAGGGATCGCATAAAGTGAGCGGAGATATTTTTTTCTAACTGGAAACTTTCACTTGGCGATATTATTTTAAAATTAGACCATTCTTCACCTATCAAATACCAGGAGCGTATGAAATTGGCGGAGATATATTTTATTTTATTTTTTGTGTTATGTTAGCAATTGAATATTTGTAGTGTAAATAGTATTACCTCATCAATGAGCCGTCTGCCGGTAGTGTCCATGTCCCATCCGACCAGGGAGTACTTGCCGGGCGGCAGGCCAGCCGGCTTCTCCGCCAGGGCCGGCTGCAGCTCCGTGTTCGACTCCATCTCGCCACCGTTTACCTTCGCTTCCGATACCATGGCCATTAACTTCGCTTACCTGTGGAGGAAACACTAACTTCAATCACTCGGCAACTTATGTACGGTGTCGTACAAAGGTGGATGCCTATACTGCCAGTTCTACCGACCAGAATATTACTTTACGGAAAGATTGAGGAGTAGATTCAAAAAATATTTTATTAAATCTCGTAAATAAAGTATTTGTGGAGTTATTCTTTACCACGCGTATTCCTAATGAAGGCCAGAGACGTTAGATATCTCCCCAAAAACTGGATAAATGAGGTAATATAGGAAGTCTAGAGAATTCTTCCAAATGTCCGCTATAGATATAGCCGCTATAGTACAAAACCTGCATTCGATAGTGGACTTCCGATGCCAGAATTAATATTGAATGGTATTCGTAATTTAACATGAATTAATGTGAACTCAAAGATATAGCTCTTTTGCCCTTTGTAGAAGATTTAGGTAATAATGACGAATTAAATGAAATGTTAATCATTTTAAACCTTGTTACAAAATGATTTAGCCCGATTTCCTACCTGACATGAATTCTTTTAGGGAAATACCAAAACTACAATATCCTAGGATAAAAATGTAATCCGTTCGCTGTCTGTAGGCGAGGTGATTAACTATCAGTTAGGAATTTTGACGTATTGAATTCCGTTGAGTTTTTAGATAACCTTAGTGACCGCTCGGCGACCTCGGAAGGGTGATAAGGTCTTAGTGTGGGGTCAGAATTATGAATGTAGCAGGACATTGTCCCGCCTTCACACCCGTCACTGCAACTCCTGTAAGCCAGGATCAATAGTGGCATGCATTTTTAAAACACCGAGCCATGGGGCTCGGCGAGTCTCCGGGAATGCTCGATTTGTCTTTAACCCTTTAATAGGTAAATTATGAGTGTGACTCTTGGGTGTAATTGTTTAGGTGGGATTGTAGCTTAAATGTACAAACAATGAAGTGAATATAGAATGAAGCCATTGAGTTATTTTAGCTGCCCCTTGTTCTAAGATTTGCTGGTATTGGTGGCGTGAGGATAACGAATACGGACATTATTATTATACGAACATTATTGAGCATATCATAATCACACGTTAATTTTCTATAAGACATTCCGTCGTCGACAAACAAATAATGTGACCATTGATATAAATATGTGGACAGGGCGAAGAGCGCGTAAAGTGGTGCGACACTCCATTACAATTTGCATCTACAGTGGAGCGTTATTGAAATTAGTAATCACACACAACGAATTTCAAAATTCTTGCTTGTATGATAGAAAATTTAGTAAAAAAAGATACTAATTCTTATCACCGTTAAGACAAAATCTATTACATTCAGTTAATCTAAAATTTACCTAAGCGCGATTTTCACGGCCATATTATTGATACGCAAATGTACCGAAGGGCCTATCCTCAGTTTGTAAATCAATGAATGTGACGTTATTTGTATAATGAAATAACTGAATATTTTCAACTCAATTTATTTCGCTTACATTAAATTCCAAGTTCGCTAGTTTACGTTTACTTATTAACATATACTTGTTGTTTGAGTTGTGAAATCGTGTCAAAATACGTGACGAAATATTCCGTGGGCTGCAGTGATAGGAATGCAAGGTAAATACTAAGAGGAGGCACTCATCATGGTCTTATTAAACGATTAAGTGTAGTAGCGAAATAGACGAGCTATGCAACGCGACTTTCTGGGTTGGAATCTTTGGTCGATCATACCATTTATTTTTTTCTTGTTGAAACATCTAATTATGTTGTCCTGGGCTGGAATTCATGATTGGCATTGGGATAGTTTTGTCCTCAACGCATTTGATAAGGTAATTAGGTCCGAGAGTTTTGAGTACACAGGTGCATAACTGTTTGAGTTGTCGTCTGAGGATATAGGTGTGAATAAGACAAATCTAGCAAACCCAGTTCGGACACAGACAATTTTACTGTTCAATCACAAAATTAAAGGCTTTAATATCAAGAATCCATACAAACCAAAGTATAGTCCATAAAATATATTTTAAAAAAATACATATTCGGACTTTTCACGAATGATTTGAGCAATGCTGAGCCAAAACCTTTGTAGCTACAACATTGATATTCGGACAGTAGATTGGTCTGTGACGTAAGCTTTCATTGATGATAAATGTTGAGGTCGATAGGGCGCGGCAGCCATTCGCGGGAAACCAAGTTACGAATAACATTTATTCCCAAATACAATGCTTATTTTGAACCCTGGGTTAAGGTTATCACGAAATACAAGAGAATTTTCGATCCATAAAATCGAATCTAGAGATAAGTACTTGTGGTTCGCACAAACATATTTTGTTTCAGTGCGACATCCACATTTCATAGCCGGCGAATTGACCTACTGCTAGGTGCAACAAGCACAGTATGACTACATCTCCACTAAACAGAGGAGTTACTCCGATACGTAAGTCGTATGTTCCAACACCGTACGTAAAACTTCACTAATGTGCCTAGATACACCACAAAATGTTGGAATCCTTTATCGTACGTCCTAACCATAGACTAAGGTCGGAGAAAATGATAGTATAATAGAGAATATATGTAATTGATTTTTAGAAGTGGAAAACTGATATCTTACTTCAGACGTCGAACAACCGAACATTCGAACTTCGTGTCGGATCATACGAGTAACCCCCCTACATCCAAACAAGAGAGAAAAGGGCGTACTACTACTATGCTACTTAAAACATTAGATTCTTCATAATTTAATAAATAAATTTACTACTGTTTTGAATCATATGTTTCTATGAGTATACAATAATATACAACATGAAACATAAGAAATATTGCTGGTACTCGAATTTAAGTGCCGATAACGGTTGGGCCTACAATCAATTCAATATGATAATAAATAATACGTGCGCATAATTATAGTATATTTTCAATGAATATATGGAAAGTTAAGTATAATTGGCAGGAGTAGTATTTGCAATAACAGCAATATACATGTGTAAGGATACTAGAGACTTCCCTGCCCCCATACCCACCACCGCGACTCCAGTCAACCACTCAACAGTGGCATACAGAGTCGATACCATTAGGCCAGTCAAATATCGCAAAATAAAGGGTTAATCTTCAGTTAGAGATATAATACGCTGGACACTTATCTAAACCTTTATTTTGGTATTTTAAACAGTGTCTCAAAAATTTCATTGCCGCTGCGAGAGATATGAAAGGTTAAAGACCCTGAAAATCAGTTTTTTGCCAATATCTCGCTTCCCATTATTTTTATGCTCTTTGTATCTATTACGCAATTGTAAAACATTAAATTCTCTACAAATTTTGTTCACAACATTATTTTATAGTTTATACGATTAACCGATTTTAAGAGACAGCGACTAGAGAGCGCGGCGGTCGGCCATACATAACACAACACAAGGCCAACCGTGAGACTGAGTAAGAAATACTTTGTCTGGTGTAATTAAATTAGTAAAAAATAATATTATTGTAAATAATTTGCATTATTTATTAGTTAATACACCAAAAAAGAATATGTTCATTTATCATACATTCGTTTAATAATATTGGTGTACAAGTAAATTCTTTTTGCTTTCAACCCATGCCTTAGTTAATATAAAAAACGTTTTTTGCAACTGATTTTGGTGGTTTCTTATAGGTTTATAAACATGTCTATAATATTCAGTTAAATTCGGTTTGAATTTCATAAAAGACTTACTTGCGCGTTTTTAATTTTCACTTTAATTTAAATTGAAGCAGAGGCACATCGAATGCTTGTGGAAGATCATTGCAGCAATGACTGTCAAGTCCTTGCTTAGTATTTTATCGAACTTAAATAATTGATATTTAATGTAATGCACCCTAAGATGTTTATAAAGCATAGATGCGTTGTCCGAGCTTTATAATGGCAAGACGTTTGGAAGGTAATTGCCTCACTTGCACGCGGATACACGTTTCTCTGACTATTTGTATTCTCAAAACCAAATGCGGAAAGATAGATTAGAGTGATTTAAAATAACATACAAATTATTCCGAAACTGAGAAACAAAATAAATATTTTATTTAGTGCGCAAGTACACACTAATTTAATTTTTTATGAAATAAAATTATGAAATTCGCTCTCACGGCGACGTTTGACAACTCGCGCACCTCATCCCGTACTTGATGCTTGGTGCTACGTCACACGCGCTTTGGCCAATAACAGTGCGGCACTTATTGTTACGCAACTAGCGATGTCTATTCATCTTCTTCTAACTTATGTATCTTGCTTTTGGGCTCATTCTTCAAACCAATTTGAAATTACTAAGGAAATTACAATACGCATCGCGCCATTTTTTTGTGCCATTATGTTAATATATATGTCGTGTCTATTTGTAAAACGTCATTGAATGCACCACTTTATAAATTCACATTAAATAGTAAAATATAATAGGGAATATGCATGTCATTTTTTTATATTTTTAATCGATTCTGTATGTTATTACATTACCAGAAAAAAATATATGGCTTTCAAAATATCAATCAAAAAAGTACAAAAAAAATATCAAAACTGCTATCAGTTTCGAAGCATTTAAACGCCATTTTGGCGCGAACTCGTTGTGACGTCAGAGTACACTATCTCAACAATGTAGTATTCGGATTAAGTTTCTTTGATTAATTGCTACAGAACTGTATTTCTTCACAAAATAACCCATTTTTTTAAATAATATAAAGAAAACACAAAATAACTCTTAAACAAACGTAAAACAATATACCCAACAAGCTAAAACCTCATAACATAGTGTACTCTGTCGTCACTTTCCTTTTCAAGCGTTTCGAAAAGATTGCGCGGCAAATTTGAAATGTCATTTTTTAAGTATTTATTTTACCGATTGATGAATTTAAAAAATATCTTTAAGGTATATTTCTATATCAATAAAGATTACAAAAAAATATATTTTATTTTGGTGTCTCGTGCATATTCCCTATTACACACTGAAACTAAGAAAATATCTCTACATTTTATTGTGTGAAACGTTTTTTGTTCTCAAACTACCCTAGTCTATTTGTACCGCGTCCTAGCTAACATCGTGCGTGACGTCAGCTTTAACTAAACGAGGGGTTGGAGCCCTAACCCACCCTGTTTCACCGTTAATGAGGTTGAAATATTTAAGCTTTCGGGAAATGTCTATGGCAAATGGACAATTTCTAAACTTGGCTGTTAGATAAATATTATCGCAACATCATTTTTATAGCATATGACATTGTTTTCAATGAGTGAAGATAATATAATGATAATGTACAATTGTTTGTGCGGCTTTTGTAAATAACAGTAATCAAATAACATAAAGAGGATTTCAGATCCCCTGGGCCCTGCAAGTCTTTTTCATTAAATTATATTGTTGACATTGTAGTTTATAATTGCAACTTTTAAAGTGTGGCGTAATATTGTAAATAAAATTTAATTCTCAAAAGTATAATATAAATAAACAAACGCTTTGTGATAAATAAACCCAGTAATTTTTAATCGGTGGCGTAGTTGTACTTCGGTATGGTTACAAAAGCTGAGGTCTTAGGTTCGAATCCAGGGTTGGGCAAAGTTATATTGGATTTTTCTATTCATTATCAGCCCAGAGTCAGGAATTTGTGTCCGATATGGCGATAGGCTCGCCACCTATCACATCGTGGTACGGAATATAAAAGGCGAAATATGGGGCCTCTTGACACCTTTGCCTACCCCTTCTGGGAAAAAGGCGCGAGTTTATGTATGTATGTAATTATTAATTGCTTACTAATTTATTAAAATTGCAGATACTAAAATTGGCATCCTGGCTGTTATGATGCCACAATAGTATCGGGTCTACAAATAATAAAGACAATAATTATTAAACTTTGAAAGGCTCAGTTAGTTCCCAACCATTAACTAAAGAATAATAATAGGGTATGTGACTCCATTTTTTAATGGTATAAATAGAAAGGTTTCCATATCTTAAATAATATTTAGGAAAACATTG
Organism: Hyles lineata; assembly: GCA_030180105.1. Taxonomy (NCBI): domain Eukaryota; kingdom Metazoa; phylum Arthropoda; class Insecta; order Lepidoptera; family Sphingidae; genus Hyles; species Hyles lineata. The sequence goes on from JARJEE010000029.1 coordinate 4,091,894, forward strand.
TGAGGAAAACTGCATACCATAGGGATTTTTTTATGAAGTTCTATGATATGTGGACTCCGCCAAACCATACTAGGGCAGTGTGGTGGACTAAGCCATATAGTCTACTATCAATAGTACTCTCGATTGTGTCAAAGGCCAGTGCCCTAACTTAACCCAGCCATCGCTTTGTCTAAAATCATACAATTTTAGGATGAATAACTGTTTTATCCCATCACTAACAGGATGGACTAGTTTGGCCTAGGCTATACTGGTTAGTCTTATTGTGTGCAGCTTTGATCAAATATACACTAGATACAACATGAGCGCTTAGAAAATGGCACCAAAAAAGAGTGCTTTAAGCATTCTTTCGCCTTGAGTCACGCACCGACCGTTGCTTCCAAAACGTTGCATAACTTTAGACAATATTATGTGAAAAGCTACTTTAAGCTCCAGGAATAAGGTGGAATTTGTGATAATATATTTGGAACATGTGATCTTTTTGTTTACTATTTTTAATGTCATGCATCGGTGCCACTTTTTAACAGAACTTTTACAGGGAACTGTGTATCTAGTGTATATTTGATCGAAGGTGTGCAGGGACAACTAGTTTGGCCTAGACAAAACTAGTTTACCCTAAAATTTCAATACAAATAATTTTACATGCAGAAATATATCTATTGAAATAAATACCCATAACCCATATATGTATACCTATATACATTTATAACAATTCTGTAATGTTATTGAGTAAAAATTCCCAGTCCTTCACCTGAAATGCATTACAATTCCTACATGTCTAATTTCGATGGGAAGAGCATTTCACAGAAGTATGGACTGTATTGGGAAAGAAGAATGTAAGAAATCAGTAGTATGGGAAGGACACAGGGAAATAAATTATGGGTTGACCATAGATGATTGTGGTTGTGAACATCCATTTGTAAGTCAGGTATGTCATTGCATTTTCTGTAATACATAAAAATATATATGGACTCAAGCAAAATAAATACTCCTTTTTTAGCAGTTTAACAATTACTATAAAGTAAATCCTAGTAAGGTAAATTGTTATTTATAAACTACTTATCTATCACAACTTCTGAATCACAATATGGAAAATCAAACAAAATTTACAATGTCATTATTTTGGAATTAATTCTAATAAAAAATTGTGGAAATACCTTAATAGAAGATGTATACATAATGACAATTATAATATACACTCTAGCATAAGAAAATATAACAATTGAAACTGAATAAAATAAACATTTATAAGGAACCTGTTGCAGGATATTTTATCATTACAAATAAAATGGACAAAAAACAACCTGACATACACTTGTATGGTAAACCTGTTTTGTATGAGAATCTTACCCATACTCCCTATTCAACAAATGGGGCATAACTGAATGGTAGACACCTGTTACTGAAACCTGTTCTTTCTTAAACATGAAAAGGACCCCTTGTAAGTGATCCTGAGTGTCCCTTTACAAATATTTGGACAATGACAATTGACACCTGTTAACATTGCTAAACAAAATATACTTGTGGAGCACTAGTTTTAAAGGAATTCTAGTTTTGTATACTATTGACATAGTAGTAACATAAAACCTATACTTCCCAGCCTTTATACACCTAGAATTAGTAAAGTTAAACAATATATGACAGGTTGTCTTACTTTAGCTTGAATGCAAATTATTCAACTTCAACTTATCCTATAGACTATGATAAAAGATTAGTTTTCATTTCAAACTGATAAAACAATGTTTTATCTGATGGTGATTGCATTTTTTTAACTTGTTTTATTTATTTTTGGAAATGTGTATATTAGCATAAAAATAATTAAAGATGATTATCAGTTTTTCAACTACCCACAAATATATCTAAAGTGAACTAAAGCAACTACAATTTATATATCAGATATTTGGATCATTAATTAGTAATCTAATAAAGTAATAGTGTTTAAATCTTAAAATAAATGTATACAGGAATACTCAGAAACAACAGAAAGATTAAGAAACCTAAATGATTTAATCTTCGATCAAATATACACTAGATACACAGTTCCCTGTAAATGTTCCTTTAAAAAGTGGCACCGATGCATTGAAACAAAAAAGCAAACAAAAAGATCACATATACCAATTCAATTAACACAAATTCCACCTTATTCCTGGGGCGTAAAGTAGCTTTTCACATAATGTTGTTTAAAGTCTGAATGACACGCCCCCGAAAGTAATAAAATTTTACGACTTTAGTTGGACACCCGAATAAAGGCGCAGTGGAGTCGAATGATTACATATTTTTCTATGAATTTACGAGAGTGTAATAATTATATTATCTTAAATATGTTGTCCGAATATGTAGTGCATAGGAATATGGAATAGGAGTCACACACACCACGCTCGAATTGTTAGGTTTAAAATTTTCTTCGTCTATTCCTTGCGATATAATTTCACGCCACTTATTCCTTTTTATTGCATTAAGTGGAATTCTGTAAGAAATGTTTCTGATGTTAATTTATAATAAATATACATTAATTATTACTAGTAATTTAAAAACAATAAAACTATTCCATATATTTTCTGTTCCAAATCATGACACTACTCATCTTTGTCTATTTAAGCGAGTAGAAAGGGACAACTGCGATGCACAGTTTGTTGATTTTAGTTTGCTAAATTTATTTATATTTAATTATTGGTACTCAATTTCACATATTTATTAATGTAGAAAGCAAGTACATGGATTATAATTGCCGAAAATATGAAATCCCATGTATTTTAAGCATTGTAAGTGTTTTGTTTTTGCATTTTTTCACAGAGCATTTAGGCACTGTCACAAGCAACGGTCGGTGCGCGACTAAAGGCGAAAGAGTGCTTACTCGAAATTTAAGCACTCTTTTTCGATGCCATTTTCTAAGCGCTCATGTTGTATCTAGTGTATATTTGATCGAAGGATTTAATTGATTATTTTAAATAAAAAAATATAAGAACAACAATTATTTTGATTTCTGTTATTTTAGGAAAAAATATTAATATTATTATTTTAGTGAATATAAACAAAATTTTATATTTAATAGGGTAATAGTAGTAAATGTCATATTCTTGAAAGTTGAAAGTTGCAAAACTACGTGGTTTCTTTAAAGAAATCACGTTCGCGCGGTTACTACCTACGTATAGGTTAGTCAACGCAGTTATCATTAGGATTGGCTGTAATTATAGAATAGACAACAACTTGCAAGTCATCATCTGCGCATATAGCTCGGAAAATATGTTAATACCTGACTATTATTATTACCGGCTACGTAAAAAACAGGCACCGAAAGTTAATCGATCCAGTGAAAACAAACTAATTACTGGCGTTGCGGCGTCCAAAGCCACCGGCATTACAAGATAACAAAACCCTCACACATATCATCTGTAATAGGAATAACGAACAATCAGCTCGTAGAATTAGAAAATAAATAGAAAATATGCAGATTTTAAGATATAGGACACGTGGCGAACTTTTTCGAGAGACATTTTGCCCCACCCCTGCATGTCAAAATAATTTCAAATCAACTCACAGTGCAAAATTGATGATGTAGATGTTGATAAACAATATTCGAGTAATGAAGACGCTACGCGGCGCTCTGCGAATACTGCAAAGTAAAATAATTTAGTAAAAATATCACAAAATCTCGGCACGTGTGCGGCAATTGGCAAACCGCAATAGTGTGTACCCCAGATACTGTTGTATTCAACTTTATCGATTGTGTCGATTGTAATCAGCTGGGATTTATTAAATTAACAATTCTTAAAATGTTCCTCTGCCGTACCAAATACTATGTGAAAAGTAATTTTTCGACTATGTAATTCACAGAGAAAATATTTATAACACAGAACCTCTAAAAAAATATTAAACCAAGAGCAAATATAATCGATTAACTATCTAAAAAGGAATCACTAGCGGCCCGATAAAAATAAAGTACCTACCAAAAGCATGGACCAAAAGAGACCCGTTCAGAAATATAGTATACCCATTTAGCCGTCTGTGATACCCATAGCGCATATACCTATCCATTATGGTATTTAAATAATATATATCATTGCCTCTTTTCATTTTATTCAACTCGTTCAATTTATTCCCATCGTAAAGTCTAGTTTTTTGTTCTAGGAAACTTTTAATAAATATTTAATTATTGTAGCAAACCTTCTGCATAGTCATTTTACAAATAAATAAAATCTCTGTGTATTCAAAATTTCCATTCATTATAATATGAATCCAACTAGAAATATTATTGAACTAAATTATTTATTAATTTTCTTCACATTTTTTATTATGTTTGATCATGTTACTGGTCAAGGGCGGATCCAGCTTCCAAGCCAGGGAGGATTATGTAGTTCTTGTCAGAATACTGGATACGATTTCAATATTCGAATTCGTAGGATTGATTTTTAAAGTTTGTTACAGCTGTTATTTGTGAACACACAGACACACACACTTTTGACTTTATATATAGAATTTCATCTGTACTTATTAACTTAATTAAGGAGATAATAAATAAATGTTGTCAATCTGGAGCCAGCCCAGTGGGGGAGGTCATGTCCCCATGACTTCCCCCCTGGATCTGCCGTTGTTACTGATGGTAGATAGACACAGAGTTCATTACTGTATATGAAAGTATTGATCTCCCATATGTGAAAGGCCTGGGTACCACTGCAATGTCTGTTTCTCCCGCCAAACAGCAGGGTAAATTTAAGATGTATTTTTTTATGTAAATGCACTGTTGTGTTTCGGAACACATTTAAAATAGAGTAACTACTGGACATATTGAGACTTAACATCTTATATCCCAGAATGGCGAGCACAGTGGAATGCCAAGCATTACTTTGTAATTCAAGGTGTTTGGCTTTACCACTATTCATGAATGGTCCGGTTGAATCGCTTATGAACGGCGCGGCGCGGCGCGGCATGCTCGTCTCGTCATTCATAGCAATAAAAAAAAGTTTCTAAACGTAATTTTTGTCTGTGGTGTCATTGGAGTTTGACAGTCACATAAATAATGATTATATTGTTCATTTGTGGAAAATGTTCATAAAATTATTGCAATTCTAAGAAGTTAAATTTATGCTAAATAAATTTATGCATAATGGGTGATACTATCGAAAATTACATGAGCCAAATCACTTTAGCCCGGACGGAGATTAAAAATCTAAGGTATGTAAGTTGTTTATCAAATGCATTAAAGATCGAGGTTTTGTAATAACAAGAATTGTTAAATTATTACAGACAGCAGCTAATTGCGTTGAAATATGAACATCAGAAGGAAATTAAACTGATTAAATCGGCACTAAACGAATTACGTTGCGCCAATTGTGGTGATGAAGGTAAATAATTAACATTATTATTCTTTCACAAAACACATTTATATATAGGTTAAAAATATGTTTCATATTTTTTAACACTAGGAACTTATTTTTATGGTTAAAAGAAGTTTTAAGAAAAAAAAATCTATATAATCAGTCATCATAAACATTAAATAACTTGATTTAGTCAGGAAATAATGAATTTATTTTTAAATCAGGCAGGTATTTTGGGTTATTAGTTTTTAAAATAGCATATTTGGTGGCAATCGACATGAATAGAGTAACAGTAGTCAAATTGTATCTTTCAGCTACGACTGTTAACCAAACCCGTGTTGAAGAGCCATCCGTAACAATTGATGCTGATGCTATTTTGTATCGGCCGATTGGAATTATTGAGACACCATTTCAGAATAAAAGAGGAGTTCCTCGCCAACCCACTGTAATGGCCAATAGCAAGGGAACTGTTATCATCAACACTGAGATATTCAACAATCCGGAGCATGCTTTGAGCGGCTTGGAAGAGTTCTCACACATGTGGTATGCAATAGATCTTGTATATGGTAGTTTCAGTGTCTTACATAAAATATATGTCTATGCAAACATATGTATTTTCATAATTAAATTTGTCACCAGGATAATCTTTCATTTTCATGAAACTGAGAGCACCAATGTGCCATCGAAAGTGGCGCCACCTAGACTTGGGGGCGAGCGACGTGGTGTGTTTTCTACGAGGTCTCCACATAGAGCATGCCCTATAGGACTGTCTCTAGTTAAAATACAGAGTATTGAAGGTATATTAAATTTATGGTTATAAGTTAGGATACTGACTTTTTTGTAGCTTGTGATTGTTTGCAAGAGAATGTATTAACTATAATAAAGTATAATATTTTTTACTGCACTACAAGATTTAATCTAAGTACTATTTATCTCATATATGTTGTTGTACAACATATATATAATGTTTCTGTGTGGTTAAATAATTAATTACTCATAATAATAGCAACCATATGTACATGTGTAAGGCCTGTCATATTGACTTACCCAATTATATAGCATTGAAGGATCAAACTATATACATAATATGTATATTCATAATTGAATGAGTGCTATGAAAATATATTCTTCTCTAGACAAAGTAGAAAGAGAAAGCTCACAGTACAGTACCCAGCAGTTTGGCTTTGCCCCTTGCATTGTTACTTGCATCATGAGCAATGACAATTTGCTATCAGGCAGACTGCTAACTCACCTGCCTACTAGAATAATATATTTTTATTTTTGCAGACAATAAAATTCATTTCCTGGGTGTGGATATGGTGAATGGAACACCAGTTTTGGACGTGAAACCTTATATCCCGCAATATGACTACCCAATATCGTTTAGCAATGCTACCATACGTCCATCAGCTGTTCGACCACCAACAGAGGGCATCAGTGATGTTGCAGACGTTACCAACTTGAACATTGCTGATGAGGATTATCGAGACGGAGGGTGAGTGAAGTCCATTATTAGAAACTTTATTTGCTGTTTCATTGGTCAAAAATTGGCCAGCTGCTTATTTAGCTCAAGTATGTAAAACACGAAGATAAATAGAATCACACCATAAATAAAATTCATGAAATTACTACATTACATTGTGATGAAAGCTGCATACCATAGTGATTTATAAGATTTTTTGTGAAGTATAATGTAAATATAATGTATATTGTAAAGTCCGCTTGCCTGCACTAGGTCAGGATGGCGGCCTATATGACCTGACCACTCTCAATCGTACTCTAGATTGTTGAGATTGGCGCCACTCGGTACTCTATTCGAACGGCATTGCATCATGGTATTCACTGACCATGTAAAACAAAGTATTTTATTGTTCCAGCACCAGTCCGCGGATAACAAACCAGATTGGAATCGAGACGGGCAGTCCGCGCTCCCGATCGCCGTTCGAAGATCTACCTGATCGAGAAATACGTCAGTGCCACCTCGCCACGCCTACCTCCCCTCTCCCCGAGTCCCCATCAAACGTGGACATGATTGACGGCAACTACAGAAACAGGTCGCCGGCTAGAAGACCCGAAATGGAACGAGGTGCACCCGACGGCCAAGAGAGATTCACTCCCCCCCAGTCTGCCCATTTCATCAACATGAGGCATGATGGAATCAGAGTAGCACCCTGGATATCCAACCCGCCTTCACAGTCATACGAAGTAAGGTTCGCTGATGAAGCTCTCGAAAAACTCAACGAACTGATAGGTGAAAGAGCTATCACATTCAAGAGTAATATAGAAAGTTTGCTCTCTGAAGATCCAAGGTCGAATTATGTTCGCAACAGATACCCTGACCATGAATATAGTTGTGTTTTAGAAGATTTGTCGATAAGTTGTATTTTCGATGCTCCTTCTTGTGTGTGCACAATAATAGCGGTGAGGAACGCTGAAGAATTACAGCGCACATAAAACTTGGTTTTAGCAATAATAATTTATTGAAAATAAAAATTATATACTTAACAATGTGTATAATTAAATTAAATATAATTTTATCTATTTAATAATAATAACGTAAGGTGCGTTGGGGTAAGACCGGACTATTTTTCGATTAATTGCAATGACCTTTGAATATAATTTTTTTGGCGAAAATTATGGTATGGATCTACTAACATCTATTCTGGTAGTGTTTGAAAATAGACAATCTACGTGTTACTTATTTTTATATTTTCCTAAAAATTATAGTAATTATTTTGTACCTAATTAAAATTAGAGTATATAAATGAAACCATCAGGGAAAGAACGGACCTAGGCGGGGAAAGAACGGAATATCTTATAAATCAACCATTATGTCTCAGATTTTAACATTTGTGACTCTAGTGTAAAAAGTGTTTATTGAAATTTATTAATAAATAACAACTTTTAGAATAGCTACAATATAATAAATTTCACGTTAGTTTTAGTTTTTAAGTACATTTTTATTCCGAACTTACCCCGTCAAGGAATTACTATAGTTTATGAGGTCCTAAACATTTGGCCCTATGTCATAAGATAGATGGAAACAGCAAAATAAAGTAAAAATAATTAGGTATATTTAAAAACCATGCAAGCAAGCGTATCCGCTTTACCCTATACGCGTTTATTTTTTCTATAGCCCTATACACTGTCCCCATATATCACATAAACCTCACCTCATGAAAATATGTACCTAAATACATAGTCCTAGTATTGGGAAGAAGAAGCAAGAGTAAGAAGATCGAAATTAAACGATAATCATTGTCATTATATTATTATTTATTAATGACATTACAGAGATCGGTAAGCCCAAATTGGTATTAAGCGGATTAGCTTAAATAATAGAATAGCCAGTACTATAATTAACAATTTTGATTATTATTTCAGTCATATATGTAATAGGAACATAACATTTTGAGTAAACATACACATAAATTCTGAAACCTTGCGTAGGTTACACAAACCACATTTAAAAAAAAATAACAAACAAACACAATATAACACAGATCTCATTCTAATTGTATACAGGGTTTATCCAGACTGGGACCGAAAGCGAAGCCAGATGGTAGATTTGTGCAACTAAAAGTTTCTTTAAAAATGGGTCAAATTTTTTATACATTGTTTTTGCTAAATATTAATTAAAAACCTTGCGTATCATTGTGTCTTTAATAATACTTTACATTATTATTTTAGGATTTTACATATTTACCACCTAAACACGACGTTAGTAAAAAAATACAAAAAAAATGTCGCTTTTTTTTTGCAAATTTTTAGTTGCAAGTTTGAAGTTACTAAAACTACCTCGTGGTGGCTTCGTTTTCGGTAATAGTCTGGATTCATTATTATGCAAATAAAATAAAACAACATCTCTAATTTTTCGAGGTAAGTAACACAATTTTATCAAAAAAGCTCAAATTAATCTTGGTCGACATATTATTAAACCATAACTATTACGTAACAAAATTTATGCACAAAAAGATTTCTTAACTTGAAAAAAATTAAAACAGAATAATTTTCGTTTCAGAATATTATCAACACGTTTTGGTACATGTAATACTATTAAAAGTAAACAACATCTTCATCATTCATCAGAGCATATTTCTTTTCGCCTATTTGTAACAATTCTGTTTTTTTAACAATAGAATTTTCGGGTACGCTATCATAATCTTTGCGTCTGGGTACAACAAATTTGACATCTTCTTTTTTTCCAATTGTTTTATAATAATGAATTGTGTACATAATATTTTTTAAATCAATGTTTTCAATCACTCCAACATAATATTTCCAACATTTTGTATAGTATCGGACTAAAACTGTGTCGCCTATAGAATAATTTTTATCTTTCTTCACTTCCTCAAAAACCTCTTTTTCTTTGGAATTTCTTCGTCTTGTCAACAAATTTTCTTTTTCTTGTTCCATATATTTACGCTTTCTGGTATTAGACACGTCATAGCTTTTGTCGATTTTATTTAGATGTAAGGATTCATACATTTTCAGTCCTACGAATCGTTTGTTTTCAGGTTTGAATCTAACAGATGATAAAATAGTAACCTTATTTCTATTTGTGTTACCTGATGAGGTTGATGGTGTATTTTCGAATAATTCATTTGTTGTAATTACACAATTATGATCCTCTCTTAGTACTTCGTTTACTGTATCACATGGAAAACTCGTATACTGTTCATTAACCATTATATCTTTACAAGTCTCGTTTTGCTCAGATTTTTGTGTTATAACATTTGTTTCGTAAATACTATCCATATACGATAAAAAGTCACTTTGTGAATCGATTATATCACTGTCACTGTGTAAACTCATATCTAGGCTTTCAGAAGTTGTACTAGTAGCAAGGCTCTGATCCCGCTTGCTTTTTTACAGCTTCCAAATTTTCGAAGGCGGTACATATTGTATTAACTTTCTTATATTTTGATTTGTAGCTAATACGTTTATTTATTAATTTTGATTTACTGGATTCCTTTTTAGGTTCGAGATCTCTATTTGTTTGTATATTCATAGGCGTTGCTGTTGTTTTTTTTCCTATGCCCTTATTTTTTATTTGTGAGTTAGTCTGGTCAAGTTCTTTTTCTGGCGTATTTTTAAGCGGATTCTCTTTATTTCTTTCTAACATTTTACGCGTAATAACTTCTCCTCCTTTGGCAACCCGTTTTAATTTCTTTGTTTTACCATTGCTATTATAGGACTGTTGAGCAAGTTGTGACAAAAGTAGTTCTTCAAATGTGGTACAAGTTGAATCTTTAATATTTTTATCTTTTATATTTTTATTTCAAAGATTTTACTTTAAAATTTATGTTTTGACTTGCCAACCATCTTCTGTAAGCCATAGGATCATATTTTTCTACGGGCACAACAGCGTTATTAAATGGGTAAATGCCTCCTTTTTTAAATCCATTTCGTATGACTTTTGGGCTAGTAAGATGCCATGTTTCGGCAAACAATTCTGCAAAGATTTGTTTACGTAGTCTTGTGCCAACGTTTTGACGTTGCCATTCTGTAAGTTTACGATCCCAAATACTTTTAAAAGACTTAAACACTGCTAAATCTAGTGGTTGAAGGAGATGTGATGTATGTGCAGGCAATTTTAGGATTGTAATCTGGTTTTCTACTGCAAGTGATACTACTTCTGGATTTACATGTGTACTATGACCATCGTAAACAATTAACACGGGTCGTTTTTCTCCTCAACCGGGTATGACAACTTTTTTCATATAATTAAAAAATATATCTGAATCTATCCAACTACGTTTACTTGCGGCATAAGCAATTTGAAACGGATATTCCTCTTTTTCTTCTGCGAGCCATTGTTCATAAACATGTTTACCTTTGTAAATGATCAGAGGATCTAATTTACTGCCAGCCGCGTTAACAGTTGTTAACACTGTTATATTTTCTTTCCCGGTACCTGCAGTAGTTCGAGTGCACGGCGAGCCAAGGCCACCCACAACTTTTGTTTTTGTTGGGTCTAGTGCTACCGATGTTTCATCTAGATTCCATATTCGGTTTGGGTCGTGTAAATTTAACTCATCAAGAGTTTGTTTTAGTAGTGAGAAATATTCGTGAATCACAAATGGGTCTGTCATTCTTTTTCTTAAGTACTCTACGGGTTGTGGCTTTTTAATCGATAAATTATTCCTTTTTCTGAACGCGATGAACCAATCTGCACCAGGTCTATCATGTTTGAATGGCGTTTTTATTTTATTTTTTCTTATAAATTCTGCAGTTATATTTAATACTTCATTCCTTGATAAACCCCAGCCCCATTTTTCTAGTACACGAAGACACTGCGCTAATGTAAACTCCATGTCGGCAGGTATCGCTGTTGGTCTCCCCATAGTGCGACTTATTAAGCCGGTTTTTTTCAGAACTCTATCATTGAGAGTTGATTTTGGAATGTTGTATATAATAGACGCTGCATAATTAGTCAATTCACCGTTACTTACTTTTTGTATCGCTATATTTAAATCTTGTTGGGTGTAAGTTGCTGCTCGCGAAGTTTTTCTTTCGTACCTTCGAGGCATGGTAGACCTGTAAATATTTTTATGCAAGAATATATAAGATAAGAAAATATTTCATTTTCATTTATTTTATTTATTTATTATCTTATTTATTATCTTATTTATTCTCTCTCTCTCTCTCTCTCTCCCTCTTCAGCCACAAGAAATCTACTGCTGAATATAGGCCCATAGATCGCCATAATAAAGGCCTGTTGGAAACGGCTAAGAAATTTGCAGACAGCTAAACAAAAGCAAAGAAGAAATAAATGACAATCTAGGGTGTTAATATAGAATATTAATAACATCCTCTAAATGTACGTTGTATATTGTATTGAATAATCTTATGGTCCGTTCTCACATCGACTTTTATACCGTACACTCAATATATTTAATAAGTTATCTATACAACAACGTCCAATTTTAAATATATTTTCTATGTATGAAAGGACGTTATTGAGCCTTATGTATTGATGAAACTATTTATGGCATAATTTGTGTGTACTGTCTAAACATTACTGTGAAAACAGCAATTTAGAGTAACTACAATATACGCTTTGTCTAAGTGTGGAATTCTATTGACGACATAAAATTTAAAAGTTGACAAGCCCTGGCCAAATCATTACTGGGTAAGATCGGACATAAATAGTCCGATGTTTAACCAGTTATTTTTTTTCTGGGGAAAGACCGGATCTCAACTTAGAGCAGTTAATACTTATTTTTTATATTTTAAATCTCTTAATAATAAGTCAGCAATGCTTTTATCAAATTAACAAATAGTAATAATAAGTATTTACTTACCAAAAAATTGCTAAACTTTCCCTGGGTAAATACCGGATATGTTAAAAGTCGTTACTGTCTGAAATTTTGCGCGGATGCGCATAAAACACGACTCACTCAACAGGCGGCTGGCGCGAACTGACAAGACGGTTACCAAAATACTGCCGACGCGCTCTGTGCTGCCAATACTCAGATTAACGTTCGAATTTAGTAGAAATTTGAATTAACCGATCTTACCCCACTTCCGAACTTACCCCAACGCACCCTATACACCTGCCTTTTAACTTAAAAACAATATGAAAATAATACAAATAACGAATACTCCATGGCTTAAATAGACATAAGCCTCTTCAGGCAGTGGAATATACCTGCATTTCATATAAAGAATCAAATACAATTCTATGGTCTCAATATTAGAATGATTAAAAAAGATTGTTACATAGTTCTAAAAATCGATATAAAAATATGTTTTCTTAAACATTAATTGATCGATAACACTAAGTTGTAGGTAAAATGGTTCATCCACACCACTGTCATTTTTTGTTGAGTAACAATCTATAGCTTTAGTTGCTTCTGGTTATTGTTTGTTGAATGTTTCTAATAGCACCCAAAGCACTAATAACAGAAAATAACGAAATTAAACAAAGGACAACAACATTCTCTAACAATATTATCAAATGATGCCAAATTTGGTTTTTTTAAAGTTAGGCAACTTATGTTAAGAATTAACAACACTGCAACATGTAGTAACATCAAATAACATGTTGTTATCAGATGTTTCTGAGAAGCATTTGAAAACGTTGCTCAACAGAAAGTGACTGCGATGTGGGTGCACAGTACACAAATTAATTTAGTTTACTTTCTTATAGAACATCATATGTGAACCCGAACCAAAACCACCTACGGCGTGCAAAATTTCAAATTCAAAGTATCTGAGTTTTGCGCCATCTAAAAATATTGTTTTATTTGTGTTGTCTTGCGTCCAGCTGACTAAATCTCTGATGTGACTCCAATCTTTACCATCAATAGAATATTTGTAGCGTAATTGCAACAGAGTCCCATTGCCGGCGTCTTGACGAGGTGTATAAACAACTTTGTCCACTTCATAAACATCGCCCAAATCGAAACGAAGCTCTATCGTTTTTCCTTTTGCTTGATTAGCTTCCCATGGCCTATCCCAATGCGTATGCCACATAGTACTGTTATCACAATCAGTTAATTTGTACACTTCTTGATCACATTGGCAAGGAATGCTACAAGTCACTTTAACCCCTTTTACTACGTTCTTCTGAGGATCCTCATCAGTTTGAGCTATGATGTAGTGACTCCATTTGGAATAACTGTTGTTGCCAACTGAACGAATTCGAAAGGAATGTTCAGTGTCATGTTTAAAGCCGTCAAAGGTGAACGTAGTTCCGAGAATGTTGCTGAATATCATACCATCTCTCTCAATTTCATAGTAAATCACTTTGTCTACTTGTTTCCACTCAAGAGGTATGGAAGTAGAGGTTACTTTATCTTCAATTACTGTGAAACCAGCTGGTATTTTCAGAGTTTGATCCAAGTTTGTGACATTACCGAATATTGGGCTATTGTTAGTGTAGTTTACGAGCTTCAAATTAATTTCATTAAGAGTCACGTCCATTTTTTGTATTTTGATTAATAAATACTTTTGTGTCGGGATCGCTTCTTCGCAATGTCCAAGGAAAGGATTGACCAGAAAGTGTTCTTTAAAGTAATAAACATTATCTTTGATGTTAAATTCTTCTTCTGTTTGTGCTTGAGTTATTTCCAATGCGTCATTATTAATAGCAGCTTTAATAGATTCAATATTTTCAGATGCCTTAAGTTCTATTAGAGTAGATCTTTCGTTTGTTATGTTTTCGTAAGTTCCCGTAATTTTTCCTATATGTATTAAAAGATCGCCGCGTTGGTTCGTCTTTGGACCGCTTGCAGTGATTTTTGTGGTGGCGAAATTATCTTTTAAGTATCCGACGGATTTACCATCATCTTCATATACCTCAAAGGTAGTGGTATCATTTGGATAAATACAGAATATTCTTTGATCTCGTTTTACCTGATACGGATTATTGTTTGGTGCGGTCTTGGGAATGATGGCCCCCTCTTTGATAAATACTGGTATTTTCCACAAAGGCGTTATTATGTTGTTGTATATTTTACCACCTTGATATTTATCTCCTGTAAAGAAATCAATCCATACTTGGTTTTCATACGGCAGGTAAATGCCATTACGAACGGAAACATCGTAAGAACAAGTCAAATCGTTATAAATAGGTGCCACTAGTATATAAGGTCCCCACATGTATTGATACTGCGAGTCCTTAGTATAAGCAGATTTTTCTTTTGGAAATTCTAAGAACATTGCTCTAACCATCGGCAAACCGTGTGTTGATTCGTAACCAATTGTATAGTTGTATGGCATCAACATGGACTTTAGTTTCAAATAAGCTCTGTTTATGTTTGTTGCTTCTTCGTCGTAGCTAAATGGGCATTTCTGCGTTTGGCCCCATCCATCCATATTTAATTGCAAAGGTGTAAAGGTTTTCCATTGGTAGTCACGAATGTTGACTTCTTTATTTTTTCCTCCGTAAATGCCGTCCATGTCGGAACCAACTATTGGTTGTCCAGAAAGTCCTGTCCCAACATATGTTGGTATAT
Organism: Hyles lineata; assembly: GCA_030180105.1. Lineage (NCBI taxonomy): Eukaryota > Metazoa > Arthropoda > Insecta > Lepidoptera > Sphingidae > Hyles > Hyles lineata. The sequence continues at coordinate 4,107,171 of JARJEE010000029.1, forward strand.
GAAATCTAATGTATTCCCATTGGCCTCCTGCTTGATCTCCGCTCCAAATCCCTGCGTGCCTTTGAGTGCCAGCCCAACCGTCTACCATTATAATTAATGGTCTTGCTTGTTTCGCATTCTTTACAAATATTTTTGTAGCGTTCTCCACTGCGTTCAAAGCAAAGGAATAACCATATCCTATCCAAGCAACGTCACATTTCAAGGCGGCAACACCACAATTCCCCACTTCTTTACCCAAATCTCTATCTCCTTTTTTTGGGTGATCAGGATTTTCAGGTTCTAAATTAGATTCAGTCCATAGTGCAACCTCAACGCCATTAGTCCTGGCGTATTCAGCGAATTCTTCTAAATTTTTTAAGTCACCTTCTAATGAATCAGTCTGTCCGTAGCCACAACCGTAACCATCGTTGGGTATGAACCATCCTAATGGCAAGTCGTGTTTTTTGTATCTATCAATCATTGCCCTCGCTGAAAACTGATAATTATCTTTTTCTCCATTTAGAGACTCTAAAATTCCTTTCTTGTCTCCCATTTGTTTAAGTTGGTATTTTCTGTAATATTCGCCATCTTCAAATAGAATTGAAAGAGGCGTACCGGGAGCGACTTTCACCCAGTAATCCCTATTAAATGCATTTAAATGTGCCTCATAGAAAGCAAATTCTGGCATGAATATAGGTTGCCCGGTAAGTTCGTAATAATCGTTCAAAATATCTCTTGGTTGAGAATTAATGAAAAAAAATGCATCAAAATATTTGTCTGAATGTTGTGTTTGAACAACACTCGAATCTTTAGTGCCAAAATCGTATTCTCCTCGTTGCCAAGTGTTTCTCAGCACTCCATACCCGTATGTAGACCAGAAAAATGGACAAGGAGATGTAACGCCGCCATCAACCCAATTATTTGTATTGACAATTTTTATAGATTCCCCTTTGTGACTGAATCTTCCGTTTTGCATTCCACCTCCAAAAAAGTACTCGTCGTTGCGTTGTTGCAGAATCTGAGTGACATTAGTATCAGTATATGAAATACCCAATTGTTCCCTAATAACTTCCTTGTCCGTTCTCATGTCATATACTGTCACCACCCCATTTTGCTTACTAAATTGTATTTTAATCTTATCAGTTTGAATGTTATAATGTGATGGATTTTCTTCAAGTTTAGAATCCTCAAAAAACTTTTTATCATAATCAATCACTTTTTTAATGTTGATCTTTGCAATATCTGCCACATTATGTGGGATGGGGTAGTCCAAAAACTCTCCTATAGGTGACATGTGGTATCTGAACACATGGCTATTTAAAATGGTCAATTTAGTAGATTCTCCTGTTGTATATTTTACCATGTAATCAGTATCTGTTTTTATAATTGATTCTATGCCACCTACAACCTTTACATATTCATTTACAGTCATTTTCGGGTATATTATTATATACAGTATATGTTAATATTGTGTTCAATCGGCAGTTAGATGTAATATTGCTCAGTATTCAGAGGTAGTTAGAGTATCTGAAAAGAAAGAACATTATGCATTATATTATTTACAAAATATTATAAATTTGTATAAGAGAACCTATTATTTAAAATAATTATTTTATTGTAAGTTTACATAATTTTAAAAAGTACCTCCTTATTGAAACTAATCCAACAGAATGCACAAGGAATTAAAAGAAAAAACAAGAACAACACCTGACTTACACCAATTTAAACAAAACCATAGATAGTTGAGTTAAATATAAATAAATTTTGGACCTTGGCACAGCCAATATAATAATACTACCAACTAGACCAAAGTCTGAAGCGGCTTATAAGCATTTGATCACTGATACTTATAGTCTGAAGGAAGAATAATAAAATATATTGGTTACGGGCCACAAAATGTTTAATGCAATTGAAATGTTAAAATTTATTTCATGGTTGTAGAATATATTTTAATAAATGTTTATTTTTATGGCATACTTAAATTAAATTCATATATTTTATTGTTTAAAATATATTAAATATTGTTTTGCTGAAAAAAATCTATTCATGTTGATTTAATATTTTGTATCAGCGGAAAACAGTGTATTCGAAATAAGTAGTGCATGAGCCCCAGTACACATCTAAAAGAGCATTACTGAAATTGGTTGTCACTTGCAAAAATTTCGAAAATGCATGCTTGTAATATAAAGTTTAATCAAGATGAAGATAATATTTTTTATCACCAATTAGATTAAATCTATGAAATTAGGTTACTTTAATATTTATTTTAGTGCAATTATCACAGTGATCTTTCTGAAACTCTAAATGTATCGGAGGGCCTATCTTTAGTTTTTAAATCAATGTAATTATGTCAATTTAATGATCACATAAAGAAATAAGTATTAACTTTTAATGGATTCTAGTTTTACCCCCCTGGTGCGAAAACTGGAAACATACAATGTTCATGGTTCTATTACAAGGTTCTTTTATTATTTTCATGAAGTAACATTTTTAACTGAGAATTAGATGTGGCGATAAGATCGTAATCAAAGCTATCAAGATATTGAAATACTCAATAGTGCTATCTCTTGTAAGAAATCAGCATGTAAGTGGATGTGTATGTATTATGTATGTGTATTTTAAAAACCATGATATCGTACAAAACATTATTTTTGCAAACTGATATTATAAACAACTTCTAATGAAATATTACACAATAAAAAGACATTTACATCAAATTATTTGGAAATAATATTTATTCTGTATTCAAATCTGTATTTCCAACCACCTAAGTACTCAATACTCGCTGGTTAAGTTAGACACAGAAACTATCTGGGATTTTGATAACTGCCCTTTTTATATTTTTGGGGGGCGTACATTTATGTACAAGTATTGCAGTTGGAGGTAATCTGCAAAAAGGGCAAAATAAATCATAGTGATGCAGATATATTTACAGAGACGAATTTCACAATTTTCTACAACCAAAGAATCCTACCTTTTAACTTAAAAAAAGTAATATTTAAATGTTTACTCACTTGACTATATGTCGAGAGCAGCCGGTTTAGTTTACGTCCTTATTTTATACTGTATTGGTATCTTACGACCCCATTATACACAATAGAACATTGCTTATTTGTGTACTTATGCAAATATGCTATTATTTACTATATTACTCATATTTGATAACAATTAAACATCATTTATTGATAACAAGGCCACTTTGTTTCAAAGTTTCAAAATAAAGTCAAAATAGAATCGACAAACCATCGACAAACAGATATGGTATGAGAACATATTTTTAACTCTTGGCTCTACAAAATAAAGCTTATTTTTACTTACATGGCTGTGTAATTTAAAATTGACCAAAATTGACACTTGATAGCAAAGACTAGAGATGTATCAACTCGATTTACTAACTCGAGCTGTACCTAATTCGAGTTAACTAGAATTGAATTCCCCCTAACTTGACTCTGGAGTTTGAAAATTGCGATGGATAAACGCATTAAGCGAAAGAGAGAGAGAGAGCGCGCCATTTTTTTGTTTATGTTTAAGTATTATTAGAGAGCTCTTATGACAAGTTAATACACATAGCACTCTATGTACAATATTTTCTATATTTATTATTATTTATATTTATTTCTTACTTTAATTTATTTATAATTAATTAATTTATACGTATTAATTAATATTATTTATTTATTAAATTTTCTAGCACTGTTTTATTTAAAGTATTAGTTACTATTTTATGGTAAATTGTTTTTCAAAGAAATACATAATTAACGTTGGTCAAATTAAATTAAATTTATTAGTGGACCATGAGTATTATTAAAACGGTGCGTAGCGGTTTATAAATACCACTGGACCTAACGTGGCCCTTCCTGAGAAGACCCGGCGAAACAAACTCAGTGGACTTACACTACTACTGGAAACTACGCGTTCGTTGAGTGTACGCTTTAATTATTTCAAGCATCATTTTGTGTTAAAAAGTAGCCTATAAATTAAATCAGCTATCTCCATATAAAATTTCATCAAAATTACTCAAGTTGTTTCATGTTTGAGCGTAAAGAAGTAACAAACACATAAACTTTCGTCTATTTAATATTAATGGGATTTGTCGGATGTAAACAATAAAACACTTCTAATTTCAATCCTACTTATGAAGGTATGCAATGACAATTGTTCTAAAAGTTCTAGGAGTTGGATGCAAGAACAATTATCCAAAAAAGCAATTTGTACCAAATCATGCACTGAGATTACTCCTAACTCGAGTTGTGTAACTCGACATCTATTCGAGTTACCTGAATATCCACTCGAGTTAACTCGAGTCGTGTTTATCCCGAGCTGGCACATCACTAGCGCTGACTTTTTTATGTTTTCCCCATTTGTCGGAAGGCAAAGGGTTAATGTCCTTACAGCCTAATCATTTGTAGTGGCTACTTCAAAAAGGCCTAAGCCACATCTTCTTTTGATTTTTCCAGGCCTAAGTCACGTGTTCATTTTTTTACAGGCTTAAGCCACGTCTTCATAGTATATTATTTTTATAGGCCTAAACTAAATCTTCACAAAATCACAGTTATAGAACAAAAATACTATATGGTACTCCACTCTTTTTTGTAAACTATCTTAAGTTGTTCCTAACATCGATATTATATAATGCAATCTCCATTTGGGTATAAGCTTCTTGATATCACCGTATATTTAAGGTACAGAGTAAATTACTATATATGAAATTTAAAGTACAAGCCAATTTTTATATAATACTTAGTAAGCTAATATATTAATGCTATCGATAAACTGAGGAGCGCAACACTATTTAACATGACTACCAAATTGGTAAAAATTATGACAAGTCTTAGTAAAATAAGGTTTATTTTTACTTCCATCATTTACACTTCTGTATAGGTTTTTAGCATGGACGTAATATATAAACAGTCCATGGTTTTTAGCAAATATTATTATTTGTTGTCTGCTCACCAAGATAATGGAATATGGATGATGATGGTTTCAGCCAAAGAATAGACCACAAAGTTTCAGCTTATTAACTCCATGCTCTGTGCTAACCTTCGATCAAATATACACTAGATACAACATGAGCGCTTAGAAAATGGCATCGAAAAAGAGTGCTTAAATTTCGAGTAAGCACTCTTTCGCCTTTAGTCGCGCACCGACCGTTGCTTGTGACAGTGCCTAAATGCTCTGTGAAAAAATGCAAAAACAAAACACTTACAATGCTTAAAATACATGGGATTTCATATTTTCGGCAATTATAATCCATGTACTTGCTTTCTACATTAATAAATATGTGAAATTGAGTACCAATAATTAAATATAAATAAATTTAGCAAACTAAAATCAACAAACTGTGCATCGCAGTTGTCCCTTTCTACTCGCTTAAATAGACAAAGATGAGTAGTGTCATGATTTGGAACAGAAAATATATGGAATAGTTTTATTGTTTTTAAATTACTAGTAATAATTAATGTATATTTATTATAAATTAACATCAGAAACATTTCTTACAGAATTCCACTTAATGCAATAAAAAGGAATAAGTGGCGTGAAATTATATCGCAAGGAATAGACGAAGAAAATTTTAAACCTAACAATTCGAGCGTGGTGTGTGTGACTCCTATTCCATATTCCTATGCACTACATATTCGGACAACATATTTAAGATAATATAATTATTACACTCTCGTAAATTCATAGAAAAATATGTAATCATTCGACTCCACTGCGCCTTTATTCGGGTGTCCAACTAAAGTCGTAAAATTTTATTACTTTCGGGGGCGTGTCATTCAGACTTTAAACAACATTATGTGAAAAGCTACTTTACGCCCCAGGAATAAGGTGGAATTTGTGTTAATTGAATTGGTATATGTGATCTTTTTGTTTGCTTTTTTGTTTCAATGCATCGGTGCCACTTTTTAAAGGAACATTTACAGGGAACTGTGTATCTAGTGTATATTTGATCGAAGGTGCTAACTGCTAAATTCGTAGACAAAATAAAAAACACTGTAGGTACTTTTGCTTGGTCTGTGGTACTTTTGTAGGGATGGACATTAAAAAAATACATCGATGTTTTTTTCGATGTAATGCATCGTTTCGTTACATCGATGGTAATTCGATGTATTGAGAAATACATCGATGTTTCCTTAACATCGATTGTTTTAGGTTAGGCATTAATTAAAACAAAAACATGTATTAAGAAAATCAGAAAACATATGTATTAAAATTTAAAATCACAGAGCCAAGACATTTTTCTCTTTATAAATTCCAATATTTTTTTTCAATGCTATGTAAAAACAACAGTTTGTTTAATCTCTTTCCCTTTAACCGGTTTCTTTGTTCCGTCATAACCAGCCCTGCCTGTGAAAAAAATCTTTCAGAAGGGACTGACGTGCCAACTATTGTTAAATACTTAAAAGCTGTTTTATACAGCTTCTAGGTCTGAAATGCCGACTTATGACAATAAAAACGCACAGGCAGCGTACAAAAGTAGTTCTACAATCCTATAATAGCAGATTTTCCGTGATAATCGTGCACAGACTTGAATCAACTGTTGATACAAAGGTTATAATTTTTGTAGCTCTTTCTCACTTTCTTTTTTTCAATGCTGGGGCTTTTGGAAAAAGATGATTACCACGATTAAAACAGCCTGGTACTTAACACAGTGGCATATTAGAAAAAACCTAATAATTCTGATTACGATACGATACGATGCGCCATCTGACGGGATAAATACGCAGTGTGGATCCCCATTTGCGTATTCGATGTATCGAATGAAAAACATTGATATGTATTCGATGTTGAAGTATTAACAATACATCGGTTCAATACGATGCATCGATACAATACATCGAGTGTTTTTAAAACATCGATGTATATCGTCCACCCCTATACTTTTGTCAATTTGACATTTTGCAAATTGTTTGGTATCGAAGTGCCGCTTCATCAAAATTTTGATTACTCATTACGGGATCACTAAGAATTACATTAGACAATTTAAGAAATACATTTGATCACCCAAAGGAACCAAGGTAAATATGCATGTGAACCTGCATTCTTTATTATAAATGTATTTCCCAATCCGCTTTGTCATGGTGCATAACCTAGAGCCGGGGTTGAAAAAATATATATTTTTCAGATGTTTCTAACCCGTTCCGAGTACGACCGCGGCGTCAACACATTCAGCCCTGAGGGTCGTCTGTTCCAAGTGGAATATGCCATTGAGGCGATAAAATTGGGTTCTACAGCGATCGGTATATGTACGTCCGAAGGAGTCGTGTTGGCTGTAGAGAAGAGGATTACTTCTCCTCTGATGGAGCCCACAACTATCGAAAAGATCGTGGAGGTGGACCGTCACATCGCCTGCGCAGTGTCGGGCCTTATGGCTGATTCCCGGTAAGTTTTCTCAATTCTTGCTTCTTTAACTTTTAGTCACAGAAAATATACTTCTAAAGCATAAATTGACGGGATCCGCCCTGCATCCCAGGACTTCCTACAACCTTTATCAACAACATTATCTGTCAATCAGATTTAATGAATGATTCATTACAAACCCGGACTATAAGGTATTTATTATTACTGTACTTAGAAGATATATTTTGTTTTTCACTCAAAGGAGAATATTTTTGGGCCTTGATCAGACCTACTTTTTTGTGAAGGGAAAAATATATTTCTAACAAATAAAACATAATTGTGACTAGTGTTGAGTAGGACATGACTTGAAAAAGAGTTTGTAAGAGTAGCCTCATTTTTGTACTAAGCCAGTACAATGTCCCACTTCAATTGAGGTAAGGCATACTGACGCTTGGCCATACGTAAGATAGTATTGTTAGCAAGTGCGTCACTCCCTCTCGCTCACTCCTATAGTTAATTACGTAGAGTAACAAGTACCGGGACACCGAATTTGAAGTAGTACACTTTAAAAAGTTGAGCTGCTCTTACATTTTGACTTATATGTTCCACTCAACACTAATTGTGACCCAGCTCTTAAAGAAATGAACTTGAAGTCTAGTAAAAAATATTTTTTATCTATGGCTCTGTTAACAAAATGTAAAATATGATGATATTTACTTTATTTAATAACAATCTGTTGCCCAGTATAAAACAGGAAAATGTTTAAGGGCAAACCATAAAAATGCTATAATGGATTTTAAGCAGTATTGGTATTAGGATCAACAATATTTTTACTAAAACTATAAATGGGTGTGTTGGACCAGACTCGGCTGCCAACATGCACACAATGGTCACGGGTTTGAATCCCAAGGCACACATCTGACTTTTCAATTTGACTTCTCAAGTGAGGTTAGAAGCCTTAAAAGATTACCCTTTCATTAGTAAATATGTTTACATATCAATAATTAGATTTCCTGTGGGACCAAGCACATAGCTTTTCAAGATTTAACCTGAAATACTCTAAAAAATTGGAACCACTGCTCATTTGCTGTGTTTGATTGCGATGTCTTATTGACTGCTGAAAAAAATGACAAATTTACTTATATTCTTTTATAATATCCCACTTTTATATCCTTCTGCTTAAGTTGCTCTTTACTTGAGAGAGGTTTTAAGCTATTATTATGTTTCAAGAATGTGTCAACACTGGAGCCGATATTACAAAAAATGTCAGTCAGACGTCAGGAAACTAGTTTAGCCAAAGAAATAATAGTGTTACTACATAGGAGTGGGAGACATTGATAGATTGAATAGCTTACATTTACCCCTCTTTGTAGCTGATTACACATAGTTACTTTGTGGTGTCCCTTTTAGTAAATAAATAAATATAATATTTTACTATAGGTCACTCATACATGAGAGGCCACCTGTGTAGGTACCATTGCAATGTCTATTTGTCCTATCAAACAGCAGTGTGAATACACTGTTGTGTTCCAGGCTGATATTTTTAATTGAATTTTATTGATGAATATTGTAGCCAGAGTAATCACTGTAAATATTGAGACTTTACATCTTATTTCTCAGGATGGCAAGCATGGTATTGTTTGGTTTTGGTATTGACCATGTGTTGCTTAATACCAGGCAAATGGCATGCACATTTCGCCATTAATTGAAATAAAAAACAAAACTTTCACATACATAGTCTTGACCCAATAACATCACACATATTGGTGTGGTGATAAAAAATGCAGCCTGTTTTACAGCCGGCGTTTTGACAACTGTCCCATGGAGGCTTTATGTATCACAACAATCTGACCCAATATTTTCTCTGCTGAATTCAGCACACTGGTGGAGCGCGCCCGCGTGGAGTGTCAGAACCACTGGTTCGTGTACAACGAGCGCATGAGCGTGGAGTCGTGCGCGCAGGCGGTGTCCAACCTCGCCATACAGTTCGGAGACAGCGACGACGACAGCGGCACTGCCATGTCCAGACCATTTGGCGTTGCTGTCATGTTTGCAGGTACATATTATTAAGGTTACCGTTCATTAGACCCTCCCGGCACCGCCTCGTCGCTCGCGGCCCACTCGTTGTCGCAGGTGGAATACGGGTGGCCCGCGCGTGGTCCACTCGGTGGCAACGTGCGGTCCATTCGGGGCTTATGAGAATAGTCAATACGCAAGACAAATGTGCGAGCAACGAGTTGTCACCGAGTGGTCTACGCGTGAACGGCGGCGATCCGGTGACGGTACGGAGTTGATGTAGTGAGCGTTTATCCATACAATATCATATAAAGAATATTAAACGCGCAAGGCGAGGTGGTGCTAGATTGGGCAAATGAGTGGTAACCTTTATTCTCCTAGGTTCCAATATTTCATAATAATTTTGTTATCCCTTGTTACCATGATAGCATAACCATTTTAGTTAATCATATATCTATTTGAAGTGTTATCTCAAATTTTACTTAACATGCTCTTAACCTGCCGGTATCAAAAAAAAATATGTCAAATGAGCAAAAAGCTTCTAAGATTGTCATGTTGAATGTTCTAATTTCAGGTATTGATGAGAAGGGTCCCCAACTGTTCCACATGGATCCCAGCGGTACATTCGTGCAGTATGACGCCAAAGCCATCGGTTCTGGCAGTGAGGGAGCTCAGCAGAGCTTAAAGGTAATGCAGAATAATAACTCTTAGTGTCTAGGAATTAAATAATAAATATACACAGTGATCAAATACATAGCCCTTACTTAGTCCATTTGAAAAATTACTTATGGGTTACATAAGTACTATTTGGAGTCCAAGTTCAATATTGCATGAGATTTTTAGGTCAACAAAAGGAGTTTTGCAATACTATTTTTCCAAGAGTGAAAGCCAATTCAATAATATCTGTGAAAAAGCAGTTTAAATTCAATGCTACATAATGATTACAGGAAATATACCACAAGTCGATGACACTGAAGGAGGCTATCAAGTCCGCCCTGACTATCCTGAAGCAAGTGATGGAGGAGAAATTGTCTGAGAACAATGTGGAGGTGGTCACAATGACTCCAGGTTCCATGTTCCACATGTTCACGAGGGAGCAACTTGCAGAGGTCATCAAAGATATACCTTGAACCGTTGTTCGTAGAGGAAAGAGCGTTGTAGGGTTTGTGACATTGTTATTGCAGAGGTTGTGAAGACTTGGTTATGGTAACTTTGACCACCACTTTGACTTTGACTGTGTGAATGCTGTACATACGCCTAATGTATGGTGCTGGCATTTTTAAAGGCAAAATTATAGGCAAAGTCAGTTAATGCAACTGGGGCTAAGTTTTGGTTGCATTACATTTGACCATAAGTTTGACTTGAACCATGTGAGCACTGTACATTTGACAAGCCAAATGTATAGTGTTACAAAACACAAATATAGTTGTGGTCATAGTTATTGTGACTTTGAAATTTCAACTTTGACGTCAAAGTTGCTTGATGCAACTAGGCTTCTTTACTTTAATACATCTTTAATAGTGGATTTCTTTAAAAAATACCTTCTTTTTTCCAAAATGGCTTTGATTTTATGTATAATTTTGGTGTTGGCCACATTGAAATTTTGTTCAATGATGGATATATTGATGAGTGTAAGAAACCTGATTTAAATGGTGAATCAAAAGTAGCATTTAAGAGAATTTCTTTTACAATGGTCACAAATCCCTTACAATGCATGTTTGCCGTAGCGTACAATAATGTCGAGTAATATTTGAAAAATAAATTGTTTGGTAATTCAGTATCTAAAGTAAAATAGGGTATATTTAGTCCTTTAGATTTATTTCAGATTAAATATCATACAAGTTCTTATAATATGTAGGTTGCATAGCGGAACTAAAACATAGATTTTTAATGTAAAATAAAACTTTAATTATGGCCTCCTTTTAAAAAATTAAACGTATATCATTCTTTGGATATAAGTGATTAATAGTAAAATATTTAATCGATTTGTTTTCAATTACTCACATATTGTTCATAGCGGCTTACACTATGATCTTTAAGTAAGTGAAATATTTTAAAATAAAATCATTTTGTAACTGATGTGTATCATTTCATTACCTTGTATTTTGGAGTGGGATAGTTAAATCTATTAATAAAAAGTACTACCTACTACTTTTTATTAATAGATTTGTTTTTATACATAGTTGTGATTTGTAGTAGATAATAAATAGTTATTATTTTTATGTAAGTTAGTCATGCCCCCCAGGTTTAAGTTGTTTTTTTTAACATTTGTTTTCTTTTATTATTTCCTAATTTGTGGTACATTATACTTCTGGTATGAACCAAAGTGAGTATTAGTTTGTTGGTAAAGGATTAGACGTCTGTCCAGGCAGTGGTTGCAGGTTCCAATCTCACCTCTGAATTTCGGAGTTATGTGTGTACTATTTGTACAAATAAAGAATGGGATTGTAAATGGTGGCACTTAGGACTTTTCCTTTGCACCCTATCGCTGTCTATACTCGCATCTACGAGTAAAAAACACAAAAAGGAAAGAGTGGCGTTTAGGACATTTCGTATAGTCGTAAATTATAGCATAAATATTTCAGATTAGACAAACTATTCATTTTGGTCGATCGTAGCAGAAAATCCGCTACAATTAGTGTTTACAAATTGTAGGACTTGAACTTGAACAGCTGAGTTACTAATATTTGATGGGAGGAAAACTCGTGGTAAGAGCTGTTGCTTTGGAGCATTTTACATATTACCTCCTTGCTCTCGAAGACAGTGGAATCCATTGTCAACTGTCAGATCCTTGGGACCTATAGGAGCACTAGCTATAAACTGACCGTCAATATAGTTTCCGTAGGGACCGCTCGGCTGGTGATCCTCTGGAATACCTAACGCATAGAGTAGGGGAGAGACGCTGGCCGTTACTTTGGATGTCGCGAAGGCCTTTGATAGAGTTTGACACAGGGCGCTTCTGTCGAAGCTTCCTTCCTACAGGCTTACCGAGAAGTTATGCACATGGTTAGTCAGCTTTCTACCAAACCGAAGCATTAAGGTCGCTGTCGACAGTACTTGCTCGGATCTCAAGTCCGTGAACTCTGGTGTCCCACAAGGCTGTGTGCTATCTCCCACGCTATTTCTTCTTGATATGTTTTATTTCTTCTATTGCTAGAGATGTAACTTCGCTATTTATTTATTTATTCATTTATAAAATGTACAGTGCAACTCTCTATCGCATTTACTACGGAGAGTGCTCTGGAGAATTGTTCTGACTGATCCCTTCTACTGATTTCCGCCATCGTACAACATGGCAAACCTCTAAATACCACCCATATCACCTTGGGGGTTAGAAATCCACCACAGTACGTTTTTCCAGATACTTTCTTTCACATAGTACAAATTTGTGCCAGTTGCCAGCGGCAGCATTTCCGGAAAAATACTACCTAGTAACTTAAGAAAAACAAGAGTATTCCCGCCTTAAAGGCCGGCAACGCATCCCCATGTCATATAGTGTTGCAGATGTTCATGGGCGGCGCTGATCACTTACCATCAAGTGAACCGCATGCTCCTTTGCCCCCTATAAATCAAAAAAAAATCAAATTATCAAGTTTCCAAATAGCAATTTTTTATGAATATTGCTGCAACTCTAAATTACGATTCACGTAATATGTTACGCAGGTAAGGTAGGGTAAGTATTAGCAGGTTTCCACTATTAATAACTACGAAATAATTACTGCTGATCATACAAGTTTAATTGGCCGCCATTTCTGATCCAGTTATTATTCCCATACTCTATATTTTGTCCTCCTCCTATATTTTTGTTGACGGAGTTTGACACTTGTGTGTTAAGAGGTGGCGCCACAGTCGAATTGAATCGCGCTATGGTTTCGTTCACATTCGCAGTATATAAGGCCTGCCCAAATTCCTATCGCCACTGCATTATGCTAAGGTGAAAACCTTAGCACTTACCATCAGGTATTTTTTGATAGCGTCCCACGCGTCACTGCGTGTATGTAGACGCTTCGTAATTTTCCACAGGGGTGGTCCTAGTTTCCTAGAACCAATAATCGTCCTTAATCGTCCTAAATTACGGTGGATGATGGAACAGCCAATTGAACTAAAACTTACTAGTTTAACGTGTAATTTTTCAAAGGATGGGTTTTTACCGTTTTTGCTATTTCATTAAATTACTTGCTAGGTAAATATTTTTTTTTGGTTTTGGTTGGTAATTTGTTTCTTATCACCTACTTTTAGTACTACTTCCTCATTTTTAAATCACATTTTAGTGTAGCATTCCTGGGATCAACCTGTTAATTGGTTCTTTCCTATGAAAAAGAAATCACTAAAATCGGTTAAAAGCTGACAAAGATATTGATTATACGAGTATACGTATGTTAACATGTTATATAGCATTCACCACGATGGCCTCGTGCATGTTGGCGGACTTTATAAACCATAGACATTCTTACAGTACGTGGTGACTATCAATACACACATGACTACGAAAAGTCAGAGGTGTGCCCTGGAATTTGAACCCGTCACCGTGAACCATGTAAGCAGCCGCTCCTAGACCGTTGCCAATAGGCTATCACACACTTTTTCCCTTTTGTTTGTCGTATGTGCCAGCAAGTTTTTTTAAGTTGTCGTTATCGATTCCAAGCTAGGTATATTCATTTATCAAAGTTTGCAATTTTGTTTTCCGTCAAAATCAGGGTCATGACTCCTTTAATTATTCTTCGCTATTCGTCATAGTTTCGGATTTGGCCATCCACGCCCATTTGAAAAATTCACTTGTGTAGCGGGACTTTTACCACGACAAAAAAACTACAGGCAGGTAAATCCCGAACATTATTAGTTTTTAATAACGATGGTTTACAGATGATAGCAGCGATTCCGGAGTTGCAATGGAGCGAGACGAGCTCAAGAAATACTATACAAGACCTCTCCAAGCTGCGACTAGACCGCCAGAACGAGCAAACTGTTTGATTCTATTCAATATCACTTGAAAGTTCTTATGGAGCCCATTCTGTAACATTGTTTAAATAAATATTATATTTATCTACATTTTTCTTTTATTGCAATGAATGGCGAAATAGCATGCCATTAGCCTGAGGGTGAGTGATACGACCACACATGGACAGCAGCAAAACTAAACTTGGCATTCCACTGAATCCTTTTAGTTTTTTACAATTGGCGGCCTTATTGCATAAGGCAATGTCTTCCAGGCAACCAATAAATATAAACATAATTGCGACCCAGGTCCACAATAAAGGTTTCTATAAGCAATAGCTTATTATTTCCATCCGAGGTGAAACCCTTATTGGATTGGCTATTTGTGGTGCGATGAAACGTCGGTTCCGCTTAGAGCTTGTTCAGGTAGGAACGCGCGGGCGCGGGCAAGATGGATGTCGCGAGTCGTGTTCATAGAATTATATGTCATGTGCTCACGTTGAGCGCCAGGCGTTTGCGCGAGTATCATGTGTTGTCAGGTGTTGAAAACATGAAAGACAATATATTATTTTGAATTATATCACTAATAAACTCGTCCGTATTGGACGACATGAAGAAAAGAGACTATCTTCTGGCGACAAGTTCAAACTGAACTTAGTGCTGATGGCTTTATCTTGATTTTTCTTGCGGTAAGGATACGATCTATATCTTACAGTACCGCAAGATAATCTTTGTTCTCTGGGGTTTAATAAACTCCACACAAGTACTGTGTAATTACTAAAGTAACACAAAAATATTTACAAAATATGTGAATAATTTTGACAGTTTATGTGGGTGCGTTGGCCATTTGTAACATTTAACATAAATTCACTTTAATTCGGCGTCGTAAAGGTAGGCAAGGTAAGTATTTTGTCGTTTTGAAAGTAAAACGAAGCTATTTACGCAGCTTCAGAGTAATTATTTTGACATCAAGGATCTGTACCGGTCATTTTTCAATAATAATAATATTTATTTATTTATTTCGGGATATCGTACCACGCAGTTTGTAAGACAATATGACTGTTAAATTGTATAAACAATAATTAAGTAAAAAAACAGCTGGTTAATAGGCAGGTAAGTAATTTTTGATTATTTCGTTAACGTTACATGTTGGAAGGACTCTGATCAAACCAAACATTTAGTAGGAAAAATATTTTTTCGAATAAATTACATAATTGTCATCAGATATATATTTATTGTTTTATGAGTTTACGACTTTTTACGATTGCAATTTTTTATCACTACATAGTATAAAACAAAGTCGCTTTCTCTGTCCCTATATCCCTATATCCCCTTGTATGCTTAAATCTTTAAAACTACGCAACGGATTTTGATGCTGTTTTTTTTGACGTGACAACGTCTTAAATTAGGTTGCGGCTGGGAGTCACTTATGAAAAAGTGTAACGCCCGGTAACGTTACGATGAGTCACCGAACGAGAGAGAGGCCCGCCGAATGCCTTGCGTCTCTCTCCCACTCAACTATGATCTAATTATAGTTGAGTGATTAATTTAATTATATTCATATCAGTAAATATTCTACCGAGAAAAAGACGTTGTCACGTAAAATCTTCGCCCGTAAAACCGACTTTACAGGCAACCATTTTTTTTAATAGATAGAGTGATTCAATAGAAAGGTTTACATGTATAATAACATCCATTAAATAGTGGAGAAATATTGTTGTTTTTGAGGTTTCTAATGTGATGTCGTTAATTATCAATTTTTTTCCGCTTGCATTGCAAACGCAGGCTGAACCCTACGAGATTTATCAAAATAATGTACTATATATTTGTACACATTGAAAAGGTCTACAGAAAACTCCACGATGGTATAATATGTCTAATGTCTATCTCTTATGGATATCCCACCATAACATTTTTTTGTCATTTACTTTTTACGACAAATAATGGCTAATTTTCGAAACGATTTTAACCAATACAGCATTAATCCCTATCCAATTAAATAGCTTAAATACATTGTTGATTTAATATAGATCTATATGGTCCTTTACAGCACAAGATTTAAATGAATATTTTCGAAGATATTACAGATTTAAAATTGCGGGACGTAGTGCTTGCGACGGTACTGGCCGGCCGGGGCGGCGGCAGCGTGCCTATATAGGAAGGTTTATATGTATAATAATAATACGTACATATTATTGTACTGAAATCTATTTGTACCCGGGCGAAGCTGGGCCGGGCCGCTAGTAGTTAATAATTGAAGATCTTTCTATTTTCTAAAATAATTAATTTCTGTGTTTTTAGCGAGAAGGCGGGATAAAATATTTTGGATAGCAATTAACTTAATATAATACCTTATAAGAATCTGTATCAAAACAAACATTCTTAAATGAACAAATCGTAAAAAAGCAGTACTTTTCTGCCGAAACAAAGCCGTCACCAAAACATCGCATCAGCACATTGCTCAATACTTTACTGCAGGCGCTCGAACGAAATTAATTATGTTTCAATATCTTTAATAAAACAATTATAATATTATATGTCAGTTAAAATTCCAATAGTTTGGTTAGTGTTTATTCTTTTACTCGCAAAATTTAACAAAATACCGCCACCACTTCAAATGTTTTCAATAAAATTTGAACGATTTGAACACTTTCTTTCTGTTACTATTATTTCCAGTTTACGAGCTCTAGAGTCCTAAAATAAGGTTAAAACGCTGTATCGAGCCCAAGACTTATCATCTGCAATGTTAACATTTTAAAATAATTTGTAGGAGACTTAATATAAATAAAATAAATATTTGTAGTTATTTTGCGCTTATGCCCCTGCCGCAAAAAGGAAGCAAAAACATGTCTATGTTGTCTTTATATTTGTCGAGCACGTGTCGCGTTACCTACCAATGTTAAGGGTTAATATTCACAATTTGAAGAATATCGTAGTTGTAGAATAAAAAAAAGTTAGATTACCTTATATATTTACGTTAAAAACACATACCTATTCAAATAGCACCACTAGGTATAGGCATGCTAAAGATGTCATTAAGCCGAAGATGATAAATGATCAATTGAACTCATAAGAATCAGTAATAAAATAATACCACACTAAATACCCTGCTTTTCCTGGCGACGGAATATCAGACCATTACATTGTCATTTAACTACTGAAGGCACTGAGTATAAATTAGTGATGGCACATCTATTTTTGACGTGAAAGCTTATATTCAAATCGTTGCGATTTGAAGTAATTATTTAATTCTGCGAGTTTCTACTGTTAACCTAATTTGATTTTCGAAAAAAATTAATAAAATTGAAACATTACAAAAGCATGATTTTTTCTCTCATAAACAGCTAAATCGATTTGAGTGAACATTGAAGATCAAATAGATGTACCTAAATCCTTTATTGAAAAAATAACAATTCATTATTTTAAGCAAATGGCGGCATTTTTTTTTGGAATGGAATCGGCCATTGGGATAAGAAAATATATTGCTGCCTGCAGCGCGGGTTCTAGCAATGCAATAAAGACATGCTGTTGCTCCATTTTTCCAGCAGGAGTATAAGCGTACCATAACTACAATTATTTATTTTATTTATATTAAGTCTCCTACAAATTATTTCAAAATGTTAACATTGCAGATGATAAGTCTTGGGCTTGATACACCGTTTTAATCTTATTTTAGGACTCTAGAGCTCGTGAACTAGAAATAATAGTAACAGAAAAAAAGTGCTCAAATCGTTCGAATTTTATTGAAAATCTTTGAACTGACGGTGGTATTTTGTTAAATTTTGCAAGAAAAAGAATAAATAATAACCATACTATAGTACATTTATCTAATATATAATTTTAGAATTGTAGTATTAATGATATTGAAATATAATTAATTTCATTCGAGCGCCTGCAGTAAAGTATTGGGCAATGTGCTGGTGTGGTGTGTCGCGAACGGCTCTTTGTTCCGACAGAAAATTATTATTGTTTTTTATACTTTTTGCTTATTTATGATAACTTATTTTAGTACTATTAATTTTGGTAACTATGACACATCCATCGCATGTCGGAATGTTAGGAATGATGCCAAATAGTAGAATAATATATGAATAATGTCCTGTAGTTATAAATGCAAATAGACCAATAGATGGCATTAGCGGTTCTTTTCTGGAATAAATGATAAAATCAGACCGTCATTCATCGATTTAAAAACTACGTTACGTCTCTAAGGTTATGTCAATGCCGTCATTAATATCATGTAAACGTACCTAGTATTGTACCTAGTGGTTGGTCATCTCGGCTTCTAATTAAGAAAAAGGACATAATATTATAAGATATAAGCATCGATATCAATGAAGTCAATGGATATAAGATATTAAAATGTAAACTCGAAAATAGCTTTTAGGGAATATATTATTTAAATTTCAGCCATTTTTTGTAATTTAACTGTTTAATATATAGAAGTGGACCCATGGATATGTTATATGTGAATAATGTCCTATAATTATATGTGAAAATAGGCCAATAGCTTAGAGTATATAGAGGGAGCGCTGGTACTTCAAAAACGTAGATAAAAATGGTGGTGCCGGGGCCACCTTTTTTTCCCTACATTCAGTGTGAATTGCGACAGCTTGGAATACGCATGAATTGCATGAAAAAGAAAAATCAATAAATGTAGTTTAGCGCTATCGAATTCCATCCAAATTTATTTTAGGGGTTAATTATTAACTGTGTATTCGTTTATCACCGACAATAAATCAAATTTCTTATTAAATAACAAGAAATAATATACATAATTTTACAGAAAAACATTCTAATTTTTAAGTTTTCTAATGCCCTTTTATTTAATGTTGCAAGTAATTAAATTGTTGAAATTCCGAAAATATTCCGGAATAATTTTTAGGTAGAAAAAATAAAATATTTGAATTTGGATCGAAATAAATTATAATAAGGCAAGGGTGAGTTTTACTTTACTTTTATTATTAATATTTTGTATTATGGTAGCTAAAAACAATGTAACGTGAATATGTTAATTTCCATTTATTTATTTATTTATATATTTTCTCGGAAAAGTCATTTATTGGTAACATTAATATAGGAGTGCTACCAACATTACGAACAAGAATATAACTACGTTTTTGAAGTCGCAAATGTATGACAGCGCTCCCTCTATATTATAAATACTCTAAGCCCAATAGATGGCATTAGCGGTTTTTTTTTGGCGTTAATGGAAAAATTAGACGGTCAATAACATGCAAACTATAAAACTGACGTACCTAACGGTTGGTCGTCTCGGCTTCTAACTAAGAAACAGGACATAGGAATAAGATATTAAAATGTATATTCGAAAATAGCTTTTTAAAAGATATTATTTTTGTAATTTAACTTGTTTAATCTATACTTATGAATCCATGTATATGTAATAATAATTTATAGTCCACCATAGCTGAAAAAATATCCAAATACCTTAGGTCTGCAGGCTCATGAGGCTATATTGAATTCTGCGCTAAAAAAAGTATCTTATATTTATATTATATATCTATGTTTTGTAACACTGGAGAAGATAATTTAATATTGAGTCAAATCATATGAATATTTGTGGTAGTTTTCTAATAGTTACCTTGTCATAAAAGGATACAGCCTGTTGGGAGTCATCATTAATGATTTTCACATTAAAATCTTGTAATATTTGTAAATTTAACATTTATTTGCAATACAATGTGAACAAGGGGTATAATAATATGGTAATAGATGGGTAATTGGGGATATATATAATGCATAGCCATAGACTTCATTATTATGAACACCGCTGCTCAATCCAACAATTGTTGCAGAGTATTGCTGTAATGCATCTCATGTTATAAACAGAAATACCATAATAAGTTATTGTAATTAATATATTATTCTACCATCTATTGAAAAATAAAATTATTACTCAATTATATTCTTATTTCAGGCACTTATGATGTCTGGGAAAGAAGATGTATTTATTTATTATAATTATGAGTGACACAGCGTTGTTGCATAACATTTGCAGAATGAAAAACATTACTGATGTGGAACATGAAGTTGACTTAGCAAACAGTTCTTGGCTAGACTTTGATAAATATTATTTGAAAGTATGTATTTTTTAATTATCACTAGTTTCCCAAATAAATAAAATTGTATTACAGATTTTTCACAAATTATCTATAATTTTTTGTTTACTTCTGACTAAAATATACATTTTTTTGAGTGATACATAACATATGTTAAACAATTGTTTTTCTCTATAACTAGTACATACACTGTTGAACACTTTTAGGTAAGTAAGAGCACCTGGATATATCAATATTCTTATTTTTTTTATAGTATCATCATCATCATCAGCCTAAACTGTAGTCCACTGCTGGACATAGGCCTCCTCTAAGTTGCGCCACTTTACCCTGTCTTCGGCTTGCCGCATCCAGCATCTGATTATATATGATTACATATTTTCTTCGCATATTTCTTGCGAAATAATTTCACGCCACTTATTCCTTTCTATGCAATAGAAAGGAGTGGTAAGTGGAAATCTGTAATAATTTTTTCTGATGTTAATCTATACTAATATTATAAAGCTGCAGAGTTTGTTTGTTTGTTTGTTTGTTTGAACGCGCTAATCTCTGGACCTACTGGTCCGATTTGAATGATTATTTCAGTGTTGGGTAGTCCATTTATCGAGGAAGGCTATAGGCTATATATCATCACGCTATGACATATAGGAGGAAAGCAGTTGTGATATTTCTAGCAAACGAGGAAATTTTGTTCGTTTTTCGTGGTCCGATTGGTCGATATTCTAAACTGATAGTCAGAATTAAACATTTTGACCGCCATTTTAAAACGTGTATGCACCCGGGCGAAGCCGGGCCCGACCGCTAGTTTATAATAAGTGTGCATTACTTATTACTAGTAATTTTAAAAAAATAAAACGATTCCATATATTTTCTGTTCCAAATCATGACACTACTCATCTTTGTCTATTTAAGCGAGTAGAAAGGGATAACTGCGACGCACAGTTTGTTGATTTTAGTTTGCTAATTTTATTTATATTTAATTATTGGTACTCAATTTCGCATATTTATTAATGTATGTACAAAGCAAGTGCATGGATTATAATTGCCAAAAATATGAAATCCCATGTGTTTTAAGCTTTGTAAGAGTTTTGTTTTTGCATTTTTTCACAGAGCATTTAAACACTGTCACAAGCAACGGTCGGTGCGCGACTAAAGGCGAAAGAGTGCTTACTCGAAATTTAAGCACTCTTTTTCGGTGCCATTTACTATGAGCTTATGTTGTATCTAGTGTATGTTTGATCGAAGCGAAAAATACACATCACTAAGTACTCACATAAAAGAAAAAGTTTAAAATATAAAGAACATTATTGAGATTCCTTTTTTAATATGTAGGTAATTTTAATGTGTGCGGTAGACCACTGGCCACCCCTAATAAATATTTGCCTCCAATACATCAAACCTGGAGCACGGTAATAATATCTTAAAGTATTGTGACTCCGCTCTGCCCTTGAAATAATTACCTACTGCGGCGCGGTACGTAGATACGCGTTAGGGCTGTATAATGTATATCCACAGTATTTTAATTTCATGTATTTGCTTGACTCTATTTCTAGTTCAGGGATTGTAAATATTTTTATTTTTATTACAAAAACTGAAATTCGTTGTCAACGAAATAGAAAGTGTTCAATAAAAGTACCTTCATGTTATGTTTTATTATTAATATGATGACAAAAATACCACATTTATGAATTTGAAACAGAAAAACATTAGCTTCTCGACTGAGAGGTACAAAAAGCTTAAAAAATCCGCATTCGGAAAAGTTTAATCAAACATGGTTTTGTGAAACATGAACAAGGAGGAGAAAAATTTATTTCACTCATATTTGATATTAAGTAAATACTTGTACTTACTATATGTCAATTATTAAATACCACACCGTCCGCCGCGGCGCATTCGCGGCTGGTTGTGTACCGAGTGTGTGTACCGAAATCGGAGCGCGTAGATATCACGTTCCGAACATTTGTATGAAGACAGAATACGGTTAGATATTATTACCGTGGTACTGTGTTTAATTTGAAATAGTCGGTTACGCCCTGTATACGAAATTAGGCACAGCTACCTCAATATGATTAGGAATAAATAAATAAAAAATATATTTATCACACATAGATTTTATTAAGTCTTACAATAGACAAGTTACATAGTCGGCTGTTAAAGTGTTAATAAATTATACCAATAATTAAAAATGCAGAAATAAAACAGATGTTCCATATTCTAAACAATAAATTAAGTAGGTATATAGCTTGTACAAGATGGCGGCGCGTCGCGGCGGGCGTGTCGCATATCGGTCTCGCTTATCGCTCGGCAGTCGGCATCATGGCCATCTTGTTTACTCGTGTGATCATGGCGGCGGCGCTGGCCCCCGCCTCCCGCCCGCGCCTCACTCCCCGCACATCCCCTCTACCGGCTCACGTCGCTGACGCCACCGGTTGTCCGATTGGCGCGATGTTACTCCATTTCCATTGGACGGGCACGAGATCTGTAATACGTAATATTATGTTTTAAGTATTTCAAGCGCCTATGATTTACAACAATAACTAGTGATCAATAATGCGATAAGAAGAATATTATGCATTTAATTTAAATATTTTTTGTGGGATTGTTTATATTGACTGCCTCCGTGGCGTAATTGTACTAGGGCACGGTTACTAAGCCGAGGTCTCGGGTTCGAATCCCGGGTTGGGCAAAGTAATATTGGATTTTTCTATTCATTGTCAGTCTAGAGTCAGGAATTTGTGCCCGATATGGCGATAGGCTTGCCACCTATCACATAGTGGGACGGAACATACAAGGCGAAATGTGGGTGTCCCGGCACCTCTGCCTACCCCTTCTGGGAAAAAGGCGTGAGTTTATGTATGGATGTATGTATGTTTATATTATGGTCTATTCGGGTAAATCCGAATGTAGGATATTCAATAATCACTAAATTCTTATCACAAATTCCTTTAAATCTCTGGAAGCATCCCAAGTGTCCCGCGCAGCCAACCTAAGGCCATCCTTAAAATAATTTAATGCATGTTATAAGTGCGCCAACCCGCACTAGGCCAGCGTGGTGGACTATATGGCCTTACTCTAAAGGCCCCAGTACACAATGGCCCATGCGGGCCCACTACAGGCCATCGCCATTGTGTACAGGGGGTAATGGTATATGATGGCGGACAATTGTCAATCGTGGCGCGCAATCGGGGAGTTGTCGGTTTTTTGGGCACACTTCAAAGGAATCGTGGCGTAGCCTGGCCTGTGGTGTTTACACAATCGGCCATTGTTTAGTTCGTCACCGGCCGCTGGCCGAGATAGTACACTTTTGGTTGCGTGTTAGAACTAGAATTTTCGATCGACCAAAATGTCAATATCGTGGAGCAATGAAGAAACTTTCAAGTTTATTGATTTATATCAATCTGAGCCCGCCATTTGGGACACAAATACTGAACAAGTTATGTTTATACTATTTTTATGTTGATGGAAATTATGTATACCATCTATCTATACTTTGTGACGGTACACACTTCTATAATACTTGTAAATAGTATACAAATAAATAGCCGCAGCCGTAATTACTTCGACGTCCATCGGAAGTGGTTTGCAAGGTAGCAATGAGCCATGCGCCATTGTGTGAACACCAAGTGATCGTGGCCTACAATTGTGCATTGCAAAGCGTGGCCCATCACAGGCCATTGTGTACTGGGAGCTTAAGATGTTTATAAAGCATAGATGCGTTGTCCGAGCTTTATAATGGCAAGACGTTTGGAGGTAATTGCCTCACGTGCAATCAGTCACGCTTCAACCAGAGGCGCGGATACACGTTTCTCTGACTATTTGTATTCTCAAAACCAATTGCGGAAAAATAGATTAGACTAATTTAAAATAACGTACAAATTATTCTGAAACTGTGAAACAAAATAAATATTTTATTTAGTGCGCAAGTACACACAAATTTATTTTTTTATGAAATAAAATTATTAAATTTGCTCTCATAGCGACGTTTGACAACTCTCGCCACGTCATCCCGTACTTGATGCTTGGTGCTACGTCACACGCGCTTTAGCCAATAACAGTGCGGCACTTATTGTTACGTAACTAGTGATGTCTATTCATCGCGTTTCATCGCATCGCGCCATTTTTTTGTGCCATTATGTTAGTGTATGACGCGTCTATTTGTAAAACGTCATTGGCCTTACCACTCTCAATCGTACTGTCGATTGTAAAGTAGACCCGTGTCCTGCAGTGGGACGTATATGGGCTGATACAGATACAGATGTTATATTTAGATAGAAACAAAAAAAAACCTTTATTAATTTATATTTTTGTTCCGAATCAACATACAATCAAAACATTCACCAAACTGAGAGGTCATTAAGTAGATAAAAATGTTATCGAATGGTCGCACATGAATAAAAATTGAGATGGGATAAATCGGTACTAGAATGGAGACCAAGAACCGGTTATAGAAACCGGGGCAGACCTTCGTTGAGGTGGACCGACGACCTGGTCCACGTGGCGGGAAGAAGCTGGATGAGGACTGCCCTGGACAGATCAACCTGGCGTGCACTACAAGAGGCCTACACTCAGCATTGGGTGAATACATAGGCTGAAGAAGATTAAGAAGAAGAAGAAGAATATAACGAACATGAACAATCACAAGGAACACAAAAGTAGAACTAACTGAAAACTAAAGAACATTTGAATTGGCGCGAGGCGGAAAGCGGACCGAGGTGCAGGTGCAGAGCGCCGCCGGCCGGGGTTCACGCGTCGTGGCCTTCGACCGGCTGACCATATATGGTTCGAACATTGCACAGCTCGCAACCGGGGCCTCTGATTGGCCGATCCGTATATGGCTCAAGGACGGGGGGCAAATTAGGTTTAATACACTGATATAACAGTGTACTATTAACATTGATTTAAAAACTAAGGATAGGCCCTTCAGTACATTGGGTACGTCAAAAAGATGCCTGTGAAAACAGCGCCATCTGTCAGATTTTTACGTCAATGGCGGCCATAAAACCGTTTTTCAATAATGCTAAAATAAATGTTATATTGACTTAAAGTAATATAATTTTTACTTAGCGGTGATAAGAAATATTATCTTTTTTTTTTTTAACTTTCGGTCATCTTTATTGCACCCACGCACGATAAATTAGGCATTTGTCAACGACTTACCAACCGGTGCGCTCTGATGTCACAACCGCTGCACTGGTGCTGCAGACCACTTTAGTGACAACACTTTCGTGCTTTCCGCCCCGTCCATATATTTTATGTCAATGACTATTAATAACTGTTTTATTACGTTTGCTTGGATATACCAAGCCATTGTGGTATTAAAGGGAATGATAAGGCTGATGAACTAGCCGAGCATGCTGTGGAATGTGGAGACCTTTTTCCATACCAAAATTATTATACTAATCTTGCTGCTCTTTCCAAGGCTAACCTGTGGGCATCTTGGGAGGAACTGTGGGCAGATGATAGTACCTAGCCTTACCAAGGGTAATTATTATTACCGAATACAAAATAACATACCAAAAAAGCCCTGGTTTTGTAAGTTTGTGCTTAGTAAGTTGGCTACATCTATTTTAATACGGAGGCGGCTGGGGCACGTCTGTACCCCAGCACATCTTGCTAGGCTTGGAATTGTAGAAACTTCAACATGGGTGTGATGTTGAGGATTTAAATCATGTCATATTTTCCTGTCCTAACCATAACTCCGCCTCTTTTTACAACCAGTCACAGTCCATTCCTGTGCCTTTTCCTACCAATATAGCCACTTTTCTATGTACTAACAATCTGAAGATTTATAATATTTTATCCATGTATATATGTATTAATAATATTAAAATTTAGCCTCATCCTGTTTTGATAGCATCCCAAAATAAATCCACTGGTATAATCGCAAAATTATCCCTTACCCAATATCCGTGTATAAACTAACATAATGGCACAAAAAAATGGCGCGATGCGATGAAACGCGATGAATAGACATCGCTAGTTACGTAACAATAAGTGCCGCACTGTTATTGGCTAAAGCGCGTGTGACGTAGCACCAAGCATCAAGTACGGGATGACGTGGCGAGAGTTGTCAAACGTCGCCATGAGAGCGAATTTAATAATTTTATTTCATAAAAAAATAAATTTGTGTGTACTTGCGCACTAAATAAAATATTTATTTTGTTTCACAGTTTCAGAATAATTTGTACGTTATTTTAAATCAGTCTAATCTATTTTTCCGCAATTGGTTTTGAGAATACAAATAGTCAGAGAAACGTGTACACGTGGGGCAATTACCTTCAAATCGTCTTGCCATTATAAAGCTCGGACAACGCATCTATGCTTTATAAACATCTTAGGTCGGGACGTTTTAGTACATACCGTAAAACGTGGTGATTAGGGATCAAAGGGAGATTAGGGACAAAACTGAGAAAACATTTTAAGGTTGAAATGTGAACCATTAGTTGCACATAATTTATTAAAAACAAATTATAACAATAGAAGACTATATATAGTCCCTAGTGCAACAATCAGTAACAATTAATTTGAGCTACAAAATGTCTTATTAGTCTTTTGAAAATAGCCTCTCGATATGCAGTAAAAATACACCTAAACGAACTTCGGTCTACTACAAAAACTACACCATTTATGAAGAAGATATTGTTAAACACACAAAGTATAAGTATTGGACTATCGAATTCATAAAAGGTTAGTCTCAATTTCTCGTTTAATTCATGTTTTTTTGATAATTTAAAAAGTAAATAAAAAAATATGATATTTTGGGGGGAATAGAGGCGACTTGGGGTGATTAATAACGAGACTAAGGTTTATAGAGACGTGAAAAGGTACAATTGGGACGAAAAAGGGTGTATAGGTACAGTGTGTGTAGGGTTGTCGCAACAGTTTTTTTTGTTGTAAAATATTTTGTCGTTCTTAATTAACTTTGTCTGTTAATTATATTTATTTTTACTGCTGTAAGTTACATTGAAAGTACTTCCACTTAAAATAACTAAAATTTTACTTCAGTTGTGGTCACAATGGTTGAGATATTATATGTAGAAACTGCAGTAAGAATATTCTTGTTAACAACTATTCCTTTTTGATAGATGGATCTAGTACTGTGCGATGCATGGAGTATTTCTTTCAATATAGAAAATACTGATTCGCCATTTTCCTCTTTCTAATAAGTAGTACACATTAATTTGGGCAAACCGCTAAACAGCATTGTAAATGCTCTGTTGTTTCGTTGTGAAGGACATTGTAGCCAGAGTCACTACTGGACATATTGAGACTTAACATCTGTCTCAGGATGGCGAGCGCAGGCCTAGCTTTGCTTTGTAATTCAAGGTATTGTTTGGTATTGCTACTGTTTATGAGCGGTCATATCACTTACCATCAGGCGAACGGTATGATCGCCTCATCAGTGCAATAATAAAAAAGAGCATTACGCACTTAATAAAGGACAATGGTAGATTTCCATACATGATTTTAGTTGATAAAAATTTTGAACGTTTATTGATGAAAAAAATATATATGAATTCCCTGTTGTTCCTAAACAATAATGTGTTAAGAAATACTGGTTGAAAAAGTCTAAATTACTTACTAAACGTTTTCAATTTATAGATTTTGAGGTTATGTTCTATTTGATTGTTTTCTTAAAAATGTTATTTGGTGAAGTAGGGCTATACAATAAATATTTACCGCACTTGTCTTACCAAATAAAGCTATTTTTGTAACAGATTTTGCGAAATTCGATGAAACATATTTTTTGGCGGCTTAAAAGACCTTACGCCATTGATGAAAAAAATCTGACGGCCATACAAAATAGTCAATAAAGCTTTTTATTTTATTGTGAAACTTAAACATCGTTACACAACTATAGCGAGTATGCTGAAAACTCATGAAAAATAATAATATTATTATTATCAAGTATGATATTTCTAAACGCGTTATTAGTGCAAATACGATTTCGCCATTGTCCTTTCGTGTGTTATTTTGCCCATCAATTTTCTTCGTAATTTGTTTTGTTTGCGTATCTCATAATTTAGCACATAAGTAAGAAATCATTAGCTGATTCCAAACTTTACATAATACTCTACGTATTACTTCTTAGAAGAATAATAAGACTGCATTATAGAATACCTAATATGTTGATTTTTAAATTTTTGAAACTATATCTTATTGAAATATGTCGCTTGATTTGATAAATATCATTTAAGACAGTTGTAATCTTTAATTATTTCATTTGTGTTAAAGCAAATTATTACGATAAATAATTCAGAATATTTAGATGTTTCGGTTAAAAAGTAATTAATAAGAAACAATTCAGTGCCAACCCTTGTTAATTTCCCCATTGAACTCGATCCCGCCTCTATTACCCCCAAAATCCCTATCAACCCCAAACCCATATTTTGCGCCCTTTTTTTCTTATTTTCCAAGGGATCTAAAAAAATTGGATAGTTAATAGTCAAGACGCAACTAAGACTTAATGAAATATGCTATAACACAAGAATATTTCTGTATAATACTACCAGAAAATTCGTCGTGAAGTTGAAAATTGTCCCTATCCACCTCGTTTTACGGTAATGCGTTTCAAATAAGAATAGGAACGTCAATGACCTCTATCTGTCAAATATCACACGAAAAGTATGGATAGCAACAAAAAAATATTTACGCATCAATTTAATTTTTTTTTTCACATAGTCCTATTCCTAAACATATATTAGCTAAATAAATTGAAACAATTACAATATGTTATATGGAAAAATAAACAAGAATGTTTGGTCATAAATAGTTTGAAAGAAATACAACTTTTTCATTTTTTATTTATTTCACGGGCAATCATTCGGCAGAAAGTAACTATAGGACGACATTAATCATTCATTAATTTTTTTATGAAATATGAAATATTGAAAATATTATTTTAATTCAATAAAAATATTATTTTAAGAAATCTTGTTTTGCTCACCCTACCGAAATTGTGCGATTTGACAGCTATAATGAACCAATATGACGCTAGGTCAGTCTTATTCTTATTTGAATCGCATTATACCTTATCCAAACCATCGTTTCCCTAACTTTCATCGAGTCTGCATAAATAATAATCAATATAGTATAAAAAATACTTTGACATTGGCAGAAGCACAAAAAGTGCATTGCCACGAAAGGAAAAAAACATGACGGGGGCCCGGCCCGACTGAACGGTTTTGCAGGGAAAAATAAATT
This sequence comes from Hyles lineata, assembly GCA_030180105.1. NCBI lineage: Eukaryota > Metazoa > Arthropoda > Insecta > Lepidoptera > Sphingidae > Hyles > Hyles lineata. Next base: position 4,136,723 of record JARJEE010000029.1, read on the forward strand.
AATAGAGTTGGCATGTCAGAAAGCTTATGATATGCTTTTCTAACACGCCATCTCTCAAAGCTGTAATTTGAATGTACTGTATTTAATTGGAAGTAGACGGTTAATAGTGCGTGTTGGCCTGTTGGTAAACTGACCAGACGCGGCTGCCATGTTCACGGTGGTCGCGGGTTCAAATCCCAGGGCACGCCTCTGACTTTTCGGAGTCATATGTGTATTGATAGTGACAGTGATTGCACCACGCACAAAAAACGGTGAAGGAAAACATCGTGGGGAAACCTGCATACCATAGCGATCTATAAGAATTTCTATGGTATGTAAGTCCGCCAACCCGCACTAGGCCAGCGTGGTGGACTATATGGCCTAACCACTCTCAATCGTACTCTCGATTGTAGAGTAGGCCCGTGCCCTGCAGTGGGACGTATATATGCTGATACAGAATTACAGACGGTTAATGCCCCATAGGCGGAATATGCCACCCTGACCTTATATGTATTCTGCTATTTTAAAAAATCTTTGAAATACTTTATAAAACTTTTAAAATATTTCACAACAATATTTATTAATAATAAAAATATTTTCACTAACTTTTGGTTTCTTAGATTTACGCGAACGTTACACATTGAAATAAAACTATTATTAAAGGATTTTATCGTGGATTTTTACATCAGCTTTCGTGGTCACGTTCAAATCCGCGATAAAAGCCGTAAATAATAGTTTTATTTTAATATCCACTAAGTTAATAATATCAGGATTTCATTTGAAATTAATATAAGGTCAGGGTGGCATATTCCGTCTATGGGGCGTAACCGTCTACTTCCAATTAAATGCAGTACATGCAAATTACAGCTTTGAGAGATGGCATGTTAGCACAGCATCGCTTTTTGCTACAAATTCATTTTACAAAGTAAATAAGTCGTTACAGAATAGGCTAAAACAGGGTTTGAACGTTCAGTTGTATTTTTAAGTGAATTGCGAGTGACACCCTTTCTTGTTTAACCAAAGATAAGTAAAAAAAATATAAAGTTGACAGTGTTAAGAGAACCTGTTATATGAAGTTCAGTGTTCATTTAAGTCATTTTCGTATTAATTTGTTGCAAAACGGAGTATACTGTATATAGCACAAATATTCGATGCGATAAATTGGTACCATCAAAATTACCAAGTGCACAATTCCGTCTATTGTAATAGGGGTGAATACGTCGTATGCCGTTAATACCCTATTTCAGATTTCGTAAACATTTTTCATGTAACTTTTCCTTTATTAAAGAAACACCTATAACTATAATTCAATTAATTATTATTTCAGTTACTTATGTGAATCCTAATTTAATTAGAAGCGATATAAAGATATGCTTATTGATTCTCTATTATTATATTTTTTCTTTAGTATTGTTTACCTTTGATAGTAAAGTACCTTTTTTAAACATTTAATTGGTCCTTTTGATTTGATTTTAACAGTTATAAGATTTTTAAACCAAAAGCTTTGTCAACTTTTTGAACAGTGACGACGTTCAAATCATAGTTTTTTTATATGGGTATCGTTATTTAATTAATTCTAAGCCTGAAACTACACTAACTGGTCAGTTTTGAATAATCTTAATATCATAACACTTCAATATCTAGATATTGACAATATCTAGACCAAGACTAGATATTTAAGATTCTGAAGTTAATACATGATCGTCTTCCACCAATGAACTATAATATTACGTGTATTCTTAAAACAAGTAATATTGGTGCAAGACGGATTTCCCCGAATATGAAGGGAAAATTCATATAGTATCCATATATTTTTTGTTTGTTTGGGTCAAATTTAGTAATTGAAATTTAACCCTCTTCCCGTTAACCGATTGATCTGAAATTTGGTATACGCCTTTGATTCTGGTGACAGTACAATCCAAGATGGCCGCCGCTACAAGATGGCGGACAACTTAGTTTTTTTCAATCCCATCAATATGGGTATCTAATGAAAGGGCTTGTCAAGTAGAATTCAGTGCACTATACAAAATCAAAATCAAAGATGGCCACTACTACAAAATGGCGGATAATGTATTTTTCAATCCCATCAATATGGGTATCAAAATAAAGATATTTCCAGAAAGTGAGTAGGTTACGAGTTACTTTATTTTGAAAATATAACGATGTATACATATTGGTACCCATGACTGTATCCATGAAATTATTTTTTAGCTTTTAATACATTTATCTGCAATATAAAACCGTTTAACTTATATATTTTTTACTTTTTTTTAATGTTTTTATCTTTTTAGTTTAAAAAGCTAAATTACACAGACTCAATGCATTTAAAAGTTTAATACATTAGGACAGTAAAGGAAAGAACGCAAGGATCTGGGAGCGGAGAAACAAAGATGAAATCCCCCCAACCCGTGCCAAGCCAGTGCCATTGCCATCCACACGTCAGTGTTTTTGACAGATGTGTTGACCAATCATAAGCAACGGTAACACAATCTTTGTTAAGTATTCTAACGTCCCGCCCGCCTCTTTAGAGGCTTGTCAAAGTAATTTCAACTTAATATCGGTTGGATTAAGGTATATTTTAACTGTCAATGAAATGACAGCCTTATCACCATTAAAGTAGGGTAGGTAGCTGGCAGTTTGGCCATTACAGTCAAAATTCTACTCTACTCAAAATTATTATTTAATTTGTTTATCCTATAATGAAATGATTCACTGCTTTGAGACAGATGTGTGTTTAAAGTTGAAGTACATTTCACATTTGAATACTAAAAATTAGCCCATAACTTAAAACTTTTTGTTATTTAATAAGTCAATGTTATTTAAGTATTTATTTTCTGTGACTTTGGGACATCAACAAAAGTTTTTTTTTTTTTCTAAAACATATGGTTACTTCGCCCGTAGAAGCCGCCTAAGTGGTTGTATTGCTGGATTGTTAGTCAGCGCTTTGTGGTAGAAAGACTGCATGTAAGCCTGTCATCTGTTAATAGACTTTACAAACGCTATCAGGAGACTGGTTTGTTCACGCGCCGTTCATGATCTGCTAGAAATCAGGTCACTTATGAGCGAGATGATCGATTTATTGTAACAATTTACTTACGAAATCGACGCCTTCACGCTTTTAAACTGCAGCAGCAGCTTCATGTTGTACGTAGGGTGGATGTAAGTGACTGAACAATTAGAAGAAGGTTGAAGGAACGTGGACTGGTACATGCACAAACCAGCAAATGGGCCGAAATTAACTGCAGACCAACGAAGAGCGCGCCTTACCTTTGCACGGGAACACCTAAATTGGTCTGACCTGTATGGTAACGACGGTAGGAACAAGGTCTATAGAAGAGATGGAGAACGCTTTGAACTTTGCTGAATTGAAGAAAGGTTATCTATGGTGACGGTTCGTGGACTGATTGCTCCCTTAAAAATGTATGGGATTGACATTTCCACGGTCAAAGGTGTTGTCCAAAGGTAGTTTATGCAACTGAGCCTAAGTCTCATAGTAAAATGGCATTCTCCTTTCGCATACGTGTTCAAAAGCGGGTATGGACTAAAATATCTTATTAAATCTGTGCAATTCTTTAAAAGTTAAATACATGCATATTGAATTTATAATCTCCTTTTTTTAAATCTCTTAAAAATGGGTCTTCGATAGTTACGTTAAACAAAACATAGATGGCGCTCACAACTTTATATTATGTTAAAAATAGGACAAGCAACCTCTGTCGGAAGTGTTGCGTGAAGTTTCCATGGCTTATGCGTGTTGACGCGGCGCGGCGGTGCTTTTGAAAGCGGCCTCGTCAAAGGTGCCGGCGATCAAACGAAGTGCCGGCGCGGCGGTGCATCGTTTGACCGCTGCGTCAAAGGGAGCCGAAACATACACCGATACCCATTCGAATACACCGCCACCGAAGAAAATGTCAGAATTTGATACTTTTTTAGATGTAAACATTGATTTAAAAACTAAGGATAGGCCCTTCAGTACATTGGGTACGTCAAAAAGATGCCTGTGAAAATCGCGCCATCTGTCAGATTTTTACGTCAATGGCGGCCATGAAATCATTTTCAATAATGCTCATATAAATGTTATATTTACTTAAAGTGATATAATTTTTACTTAGCGGTGATAAGAAATATTATCTTTTTTTTTTTGTTAACTTTTGGTCTTCTGTAGACTGTATTGCACCCACGCACGATAAATTAGGCATTTGTCAACGACTTTCAAACCGGTGCGCTGTGACGTCACAACCGCTGCACTGGTGCTGCAGACCACTTTCGTGACAACACTTTTCCCGCTCTCCGCCCCGTCCATATATTTTACGTCAATGGATGTAAAGGTATTATTGATACTCGGGCCCAATCGCACAAACTAGTCCAGTCAATTTACGGCTGAGGATAGGAGAAATAATCACAAAATTCCACAGTTTGGGGATTATAAAGGATCCATATGTATATTTTGAGGATATACATATCGATCGATGATAGGTGTATTCTGAGCATATATTCCATTTTGAGGGAATCTGGCGAGCTTAGCTCAAGGTCATTTCGATGAAAACACGTTTAATTCGATATCTCGAGAACGGTTAGCATTAGCGGTGCTTTGAAACATCTCCTCAAAATCTGTGAATCCTATGCAGTGTCCCACGGGCTCAAATACAACGCTGTGAAAAGTGAATTTATGATATTCTGGCCGGATCAAAAGCGTTACACCAACGTGCCGCATTTTTCACTTTGTGGATCAACATTAAAAAAGGTTGATGTGTTTAAATATTTGGGTCATTGGATCACTGCGGATATGAAAGACAACCTGGATATTGAAAAAGAGCGTAGGTCGCTCTCTGTTCGCTGTAATATGTTGGCCCGCAGATTCGCTAAATGTACGAAATATGTTAAACTTTAAAGTGACTCTTTTTAAAGCATATTGTCAATCTTTTTATGCGTGTAGTTTGTGGGTTAAATATACGCAGCGGGCATATAATGACCTACGCGTGCAATACAAAAATGCGTCCAGGTTGTTGATGGGGTTGCCTCGCTGCTGCAGTGCCTCCGTCATGTTCGCGGAAGCACATACGGATGGATTTGCTGCCATCATGCGTAAACGCTGCGCGTCTATACTTCGTCGAGTGCGTGGCAGCCCCAACAGCATCCTGCGTACTGTTATATTGTCGGACTTGCGACACTTTTTAAAAAAAAAGAATACTTGAGATACAAAATTTATATTTAGGACTTTTACACTTTGACTTTTAAAAATAAGATTTACAAAGGATAACTGAATTAGTAACTAGTGCTCGCGACGACGGTAGGGAAGTGTCTCGTAACTAGTGCTCGCGACGACGATAGGGAAGTGTCTCGTAACTAGTGCTCACGACGACGATAGGGAAGTGTCTGACTCGGTTCTGATTCTCCCAAGCCATGGGTACTGTGGCTTGGTAAACAGTAAACAACTCCAAGAAAGCTTATCTAAATTGCGATTCTTTCGAGAAACGCCGGATGGCGGTTCTCGCCTTTCATTTATGTTTTATTTTGAAATTACAAACAAAGGCATATTATAACAACCCCCCCTTTAAGAGGAAACTTACGCTTTTGGAAAAGCGAAGTTTACGAAAAAGTGAAATTAATTAGTCCTCAATCTTGGTTGAGGGATAGATTGGATTTGGTTCAAATTCTCTAATTCGAATTCTCTATTATTTTCAGATTCATGATTTGGAAAGTATTTAAGACGTAAAGGCGGACACTTCTCTTTACAATAATTGAATGAAATAAAAATTACAATCAGGATTACAAAAACATATAAAGTTATAGAGTGGCTATCTGGCAAGTCAAGATTTTCTTTAATATTAGAATTTCGTATTTCATTTATAACATCTTTGGATTTCTCATATAAGATACTTAAATTATTCGTGTTTAGATTTACAATTTTTCCGGAATTGGATTCTATCTTCTTGAAATTATCAATGGAACAACATGAATCATTAACTAAATTAAAGTCTGAATGGATATAACGCAATGTTAATTCTTTAATAATTTTAGGAGTAAATTTCCTATTCTTGCAATAAGCTACACAATTTGGCTTTAGAGTGATTATTCCTGTATTTACTATAGTATACTCTAAATTTTTCTTTTCACATTCGACATTAAGCTTAGTAGGTATTGACTGAGTAAATAGCCACTTATTATTATTTAACAATTGCCAAAGATCTATATTACCATGCATGAATTTAGTTTTACATTGATTTGGAAGTGACGTTACAATTTTAGTCATTATTTCTGTTTCACAAATAGGGTCATCTTGAATACTAAGTTCAGTTATGGAATCACAAATATAAGTTTTACTGGGTATTTCTTTACAATTAATAAGTTCTTTTAGCATTAAATATGAAGATCGACTCAGAGCTATATATGTTGAACTTGGTAAGATTACAGCATATGATTTCAATTCATCATTCTCATGTGGTACAGGAACTGGAATTATTTTATATAAATCATATTGACTCATTGACACTAAAGGGATTTTGATAGTAAATATTAATTTATTTTCCAAAATATAAGTAACGATCTTAGATAATTCTATAATTATATGAATATTTTCTAATTCTAAATTGATAGGAAAATCTACATTTTTAGGTAAATGCTTAACATTATTAACGAGGTCTTGATACAAATCTTTAGGAACGGCGACAAAAGGATGTAAAGTATTAGAATTAGCAAACAAAATGGAATTTACAATATCTTCTAATTTATATGAGAGACTTAGCATGATTGATTGTAATACATTTATTGACTCGCTTATTACCGATTTGAATGCTAAACCGTTCATGATAGCCGACATGTTATTAGAGAAATACGTGAGACGTTCCACAACTCGGTTTAGGGAATCCTCATTTTTACTAAGCTCTATAATGGATGCATTGAAATTGTAAATGGCAGATTGAGATATGAGGATATTTTCTTCTACTAATTTGAATAATTTCTTATCATTTTCTTGTAAGGATTTGATCGCTTTACTATATTTGACGGCATCATTTTCATCCATAGTCCCGATAATATGTTTCAGGATAGTACCGACACCAGGTATCCACGCGGAACGTTTAGATTTAGTGGACATAAGGTGAGAAATGGAATAATAGTCTCTCGTTATATCGTCATTCATTGAAAGTAACGGCTGGAACATATTTAGGCATTTAACATTATCAATTTCATTGCCTTTGGAACATAGAAAACGCGTTGAGTGCAATACGGATTGAACCTTTTCTAAATGAGGTTTGAGATAATCTATTTCTATAGGGATTAGGACATGTAAATAATCTTTAATTATTCTAACTGAACCTGAAGGGTCGAAATAGATGCCAGGACTCTTTGTTATTTGTTCAACGGGATTGACATCTTGAGCTGGCAAAGCGCTAAAGCAGAGAGTCGCCAAGCTGTAAGAATATAAGGAGATATAAACATGAGAGATATGGATATGTATATATATAAGCTATAATTATACGCTTAATATTAGATTATAGGATTCTTAATTAACTAGGACCTAGGAGGAGATTCGTTAGCTAATTTTACTTCATCATAGTGATGTTTGACGTGACGGCGGTTTATGAGTAGCGATAATGTATGATTGCCGTGGATTTTGACTACTTTATAAGGTCCTTTCCATTTCGGGGATAAGGCTTTTCGGAGCCTGAGATGGCTTTTTAAATAAACTAGATCGCCGACTTTGTAACTAATTGGACGAGTATTTTGATCATAATAATTCTTTGAATTTTCTTTGGATTTAGCGATATTCTCTAATGCTTTATTTTGGGATAATCTCAAACGATGATTTAACATTTTGATATATTCGAAGTAGGTATTTGTTGATTCAGGTTCATAGATAGAGTCTGGGAGATACGGTTTATGTCCGAATAATAATTCATACGGGGTAAATTTAGTAGTTGTATGGATATTCGTATTATACGCGAGAATTGCTGTGTAAATATATTTATGCCAATCAGTCTGGTCTGCATTGACGTAGGATCTAAGATATTCTTTAAGAGTAGAATGGCTTCTTTCCAACGCGCCTTGAGTTTGGGGATGATACGGCGTTGACCATAATTGCTTTATTTTCAGAAATTGGCAAGTTTTCTTAAATAATTCGGCAGTGAAGTTTGTGCCTTGGTCTGTTAAAATTGATTTAGGCACTCCGAACAAGGATATAAATTGGATAAGACATTCACAGCATTCTTCGGCTGTTGCGTTAGGAATAGGATATGCAAGGAAGAATTTAGTTAAGTCATCTTGTAAGGTAAGTAGATATTTGAATTTTAAATTTCCAGCTTCTGGTAATGGACCTACGATATCTAGGCTTAATCGCTCAAAGGGGGCAGTGGACTGTGAGGTAATTTGCATAGGCGCTTTATTAGTTTTACGGAGGGCTTTATTTATTTGACATTCCGAACAATTTTTCACATAATTTTCAATATCTGATTTCATATTTTTCCAATAATATTTTTCTTTAATTCTGTTGTACATTCTGGATATGCCTACGTGACCAGCTATTGGTAAATCATGATTTCCTTTTAGGATTTTAGGGATCTCGCTTGGGATAGGATATATTATAGTATTTCTATATATTTTAATTACAATACCCGTATTATGAAATAAATAGGACAACATATTATAGATTTTAGTATATGACAATTTGACAAATGGATCTTTGAAGTCGGATATGCTGATTTCTTTGGACGTTTGTTCACATTTTGTAACTAATTCATTTCGAAGATTTTTAAGGGCATTGAATAAGTTAGGATATTCGATATTGTCAAAATGATACACTTTGGTAAATAGGAAATAGTAATATTTGTTTTTTACTTCGACATTTTGAAAAGAATACAGTGTTCTTTCTTTATTCAAGAAATCTTTATTATCATCATTAAAGTTTGCTATAATATCTTCAACATAAGGATTGGATTCGTCTATGTCGATGGACGTGGGAACAATAATTATATTAGAATCAGAGGATAACAAGGGATTAGTATATTCATGTATTATAGTATCATAAGTTATTTTATTATTATTAATCGATTTTAGGAATTCTGAATATGAAGTATCGTGGACATTTGGACGCGGAGTTTGAATGGAAGTTTCATTGTCAATTGGATCATTGGATTCAGAGATATCTACGTCTGGTAAAGATACAGGTTGAGTAGGAGGACCAATAAGTTCTTCTAAACTAATCAAATCATTTAAAGGATCTGCGTCAGGGTCATTAGGATTCAGTGGCATATTATGATCAAGTGATTGCAGATCTTGGATAAGGTCAGTTAAGGGATCTTCTTTAGAGATATTAGGATTCAGTGGGGAATTGCATTCTAACGATTGTGGATTTTGATTGGACGGAATAGGATTTACAGGATTAAGTAATTGCGTTGGCGGATATCGAGATAAGGCATCAGCGGCATTATTAAGTTTACCCTTTCTATAAACTATTTCGTATTCATATTCTTCTAACTTTAATCTCCATCTTTGGAGTTTGCTACTGGGATCAGTGTGGTTAAATAACCAACGTAGGGGACGGTGATCAGTGATTATTGTGAATTTCCTGCCATATAAATAAGGGCGGAAAGTTTTGCAACCGAAGAGTATTGCGAGTAATTCTTTTTCTGTAGTGCTATAATTGCACTCACTTTTGTTAAGGGTTCTGGATGCGTAGGCTATAGGCCTATCTTTGCCAATATCGCCTTGTGAAAGGATGGAACTAATCGCATAGTTGGATGCATCGCATGTAAGTAGGAATGGTTGGGAAAAATCGGGATACGCTAGTAATGGAGCTGAGATTAGTTTATTTTTAAGAGTTTCGAAAGCTAACTGATGTTCATTAGACCAGACGAATTCTACATTCTTTTTTAATAAATTAGTTAAGGGTTTAGAGATATTTGAAAAATCTGGAATAAATCTGCGATAATAAGAAACGAAACCGAGGAACGATTTAATGTCTTTAGGAGTTTTGGGAATAGGAAAATCGTGTACCGCTTTTATTTTCTCGGGATTTGGCTTTACGCCTTTGTCCGTTATAATGTGCCCTAGATAACAAACTTCTTTACGGAGGAATTCACATTTATCTGGTTGTAGTTTTAGTTTGAATTGACGAAGCCTATTAAATACGTTGGATAGATTTTTAATATGGGAATTTAAGTCATATGAATGGATTACGATATCGTCTAAATATACAAAGCATTGGATACCTTGGAGTCCAGCCAAGGCCGAATTCATAAGTCTCTGGAAAGTGGAAGGAGCATTTTTAAGACCGAATGGCATGCGCGTAAACTCGTAATGTCCTGTTGGGACGGAAAATGCGGTTTTAGGGGAATCTTCAGGAGACTTATTAATCTGGTGGAAGCCGGATACTAAGTCGAGCGTACTGAAATATTTGCATTTACCTAACTGATCTAGGATTTCGGATATATTGGGTATAGGATAGGAGTCACCAATTGTGATGTCATTCAGTTTGCGGTAGTCAATCACTACTCGCCATTTTTTCTGTCCTGTAGCATCAGCTTTCTTTGGCACTACCCAAATTGGTGAGGACCAAGGAGAGGTGGACGGTTTTATTATTCCCTGTTCTAGCATTTTGTCTATTTGAGATTCGACTTCTTTTTTGTGACATTCGGGGAATCTATATGTTTTGACATGGATAGGATTATCAGTGGTAGTTTTTATTCTATGTTGTATGGCATCCGTAGAAGTTAAATGGTCATTGGGTAAATGGAAAATGTCTGAGTACTGGGAACAGATGGAATAGAGGGCTTCGGACTCTTCAAAATTTAAATGGGATACACGTAAGGAACTTAGGACTTTGTCGGTGCGGTCAAGGATATTGGATTCAGTAAATGATAGAATCGGCATGGATGAGTTTAATTGGAAAGGCTTTAATTTTAATTTTAGATCAGAATTAATTGTTACAGGGTTTTCAGAAGTGTTGACGACGGATATATTTATACGGCCATTTTCTTTTACTTTAGTAATATAGTTTGCCACCAAAAGATGTTCGGATAAATGTTGGTCAATGATAAGACCCTCATCTATTCCAGGATTAATTACAGTGCATTCTATTACAGCTTCGCTTCTGGGTTTTATTGTATAAATCGGTTCGTTGAACTGTAATTTGAACTTAACATTTTCTAGACTTAATGTGTTCTGAATATAATTTATTTGGCCATTCTTTAGTGAAAATAGATCGCTACCAATAATACCATCATACGGCAGATTTAAATCATTAACGAGATTGAAACTATGGGTGATATGATCATCAGTGGCACGTGATTCGTCTTTAGAAAAAATAGATATTGGTATCTGGCCTGAAGTGAGTGTAAGATTGTCGTCATTTGAATTTATACCTTTAATTTTAAACTTTACGTTTCGATTTATTCTTGGCATATGATCAATAACCGATTCTTTGATTATGCTTATAGCTGCACCGGTATCGACAAGAAAGGATAAGTCGTTACTAGCGACTTGGGATTTGATTATAATATATGGTAAATATTTGCTTGATACATTGGATTGGAATTCATAAATTTTCGCTTCACCGAGATTTTGGGGCTGGTTACCCTGTTCGTGGGTGAACGACGCGGATACAGAGGGCTTGCGTGAACCACCGAGATTTTGGGGCTGGTTACCCTGTTCGTGGGTGGACGACGCGGATACAGAGGGCTTGCGTGAACCACCGAGGTTTTGGGGCTGGTTACCCTGTTCGTGGGTGGACGACGCGGATACAGAGGGCTTGCGTGAACCACCGAGATTTTGGGGCTGGTTACCCTGTTCGTGGGTGGACGACGCGGATACAGAGGGCTTGCGTGAACCACCGAGATTTTGGGGCTGGTTACCCTGTTCGTGGGTGGACGACGCGGATACAGAGGGCTTGCGCGGCGCGGATACAGTGGTCGCTTTCGCGGATACAGTGGGTTTGCGCGGCGCGGATACAGTGGTCGCTTTTGCGGATACAGTGGGTTTGCGCGGCGCGGATACAGTGGTCGCTTTCGCGGATACAGTGGGTTTGCGCGGCGCGGATACAGTGGTCGCTTTCGCGGATACAGTGGGTTTGCGTGACGCGGATACAGTGGGTGTCGCGGATACAGTGAATTTGCGTGATGCGGATACAGTGGGTGTCGCGGATACAGTGAATTTGCGTGATGCGGATACAGTGGGTGTCGCGGCTTTTTTAAATGTATCGATTTTTGAAGGCACAAGGCCGGCACGATACTGGACGGCCTTGCCTATTCGTTTAAATTTTCGTCGTCTTGTTCCTTGGCAATGAGATTATTAATATTTTGCCTTCTGGCCATAAATGAGGGACGATTATTATTCTGCTGTTGGTACTTCCCGAAATGGTTTTGAGGGTGCGGTTGAAACTGGGCGCGATGAGGATTCTCGAAACGTTTGTTATTGAATTCTCGTTTTTTGCAATTCTCAATTGTGTGTCCTACTCCTTTGCAATATCTACAGGTAGATCCAAACGTATTTGGGGCGTCAGGAATGTAGGGCCTGTACTGAGAATTTCGAATGGGTTTGGAATATTGGTTACTAAAGGATATTTTACGCCCTGAATCAATTTTTCTTCTGAAACCGCGAAATTTATTGCCTCATTTAATGTTTCAGGGTCGCGACAGCGGACTATCATGGAGAGGTGTTCATTCAAACCGCTAATAAAAGTATACAGGGCTAAGTCCTCCATCGTGGCGACCCGGCCGGCCAGTTCACCTCTTTTCTTGGTGGGAATTGAAATATTAATTTCAGTTAATAATTTGGCAAGACAAGATTCGATTCTGAGGGCGAACTGATTGACCGTTTCGTTGTGCATTTGTTTACAATTCTGGAGATCGGCGAGTAGGGCCGCATAATGTTTACGTTCACCAAACTGTGATTTTAGAAAACTTTCTAGTTGGTCCCAATCGTCGAACTCCTTTATCGAGCAAGCGCTCTCAGCCCGACCCTGTAGTTGGCTTAAGATGTATTTTAATAAAATGTCTTTTTGATTTCCTGTGGCTAAGGATATTGCATTCCTGCAATTGTTTAGGAATGCCGTTAAGGATTCTCGACAACCGTCATATTTGTTGATAAATTTGACCAAAACATTTAAATCGACAAGGGTGGTTGCGCTGAGATCGCTTTTGCTCATGTTAGTAATGTGTTTTTGAAAGGGGTTAGAAATAGAATTTAATTACGATTATTTTAATTATAACTAACACTGAATTTGAATCACTGCAAAATAAAGTTAACTGAACTGAACTTGAACTTTTGGAACACTGGCACTTTCACTGGACTTGAAACTTGAAATTGTGTGTGTGTGTGCTGGAACTTACAGCATTGCTGGAACAACAGGAACAACAGGAACGACAGGAACAGCTCGGAACATTTCTCGGACGACGATACGGAGATTTTTGCGCGACGGATACGGAGATTTTTGCGCGACGGATACGGAGATTATTGCGCGACGGATACGGAGATTTTGCGACGCACTAGTTTTGTAAAAGTCTTTTGCTGGTATGAGACACTTTTAGATATATTTTCTTCTCGTTTCGCAGAGGCGATTCCTGGATTTGCTTTGAAATCCCACCGCTGCCACCAATGTTATATTGTCGGACTTGCGACACTTTTTAAAAAAAAAGAATACTTGAGATACAAAATTTATATTTAGGACTTTTACACTTTGACTTTTAAAAATAAGATTTACAAAGGATAACTGAATTAGTAACTAGTGCTCGCGACGACGGTAGGGAAGTGTCTCGTAACTAGTGCTCGCGACGACGATAGGGAAGTGTCTCGTAACTAGTGCTCACGACGACGATAGGGAAGTGTCTGACTCGGTTCTGATTCTCCCAAGCCATGGGTACTGTGGCTTGGTAAACAGTAAACAACTCCAAGAAAGCTTATCTAAATTGCGATTCTTTCGAGAAACGCCGGATGGCGGTTCTCGCCTTTCATTTATGTTTTATTTTGAAATTACAAACAAAGGCATATTATAACAGTACGTTGACGGATAGATGGGACTCGGCAATGCTAGCTCGCTGGATACACATACATACAATCAAATAATCTAGCGTTAAGTTGGCATTGTGGTGTCTCTAAATATTCTATGTATAAATTATTACTAACACTATATCTAAGCTTAAATGTTACTAACACAATATGGATCTCCTTGTTATCCGAAATAAAATGATTATTATTATTATTATTTTTGTGTAGATATATCCATCTGCTCGGTTTTTGCAAACCGGTTTTATATGGATCTCACGGGCCTAGGCCAAGTGAGAACCATTGGTAATTGGAATATGTGACTCTCTATCGGTAGTATTTTCTTCGGTATTTCTGCGTGTATGTGTATAAATGTGTGTTGAGGTGTGTGGGTCTGTGTTAAGAAATTTTCGTGTAATCCTACAAGTGTTTAAGATTACTGCTTTCTGAAGCTGAATGTACAAGGCAGAAGGAAGATCTAATGTTTTAATAGACTCGTGTAGCTGTTTAGGTATTACACCTGTGGTAGATAGAATGATGGGTACTATTTTAACTTTATCAATGTTCCACATTCGGGCTATTTCATGGGATAATTCAGTATATTTGGTCAATTTTTCAGTAAGAGTTGTTTGGAGGTTATGAGTATTTGGTACTGCAATATCTATTAAATGGGCTGTTTTCTGAGACTTATCTATAATTGTTATATCTGGTCTATTGTAGTGTATTGTTCTATCGGTCAGTATGGCTCTGTCATAGTACAATTTGTGTGTATGGTTTTCTAAAATTGTTAGTGGTATATATTTATAATATGGTGTTGGGGGTGTGGTTGGGGCTATTAGTTTGTATTTCAATGCAAGTTTCTGGTGTATTATTTTAGCTACCTGATCGTGCCTGTATTTATAATCTGTCTGTACTATTGTTTTGCACGCGCCTGTAATGTGTTGAATGGTTTCGGATGAGCTATTACAACGTCTGCATAGGTCTGTAGGTATCGGAGATTTTACAATATATTTGATATAGTTTCTGGTTTCAATAACTTGATCTTGTATCGCCAACATAAACCCTTCTGTCTCTGGGAAGAGATCACCGCGACTTAGCCATGCGTTCGACGCCTCGTAGTCGACATTTGGTCGGCATAAATTTTGGCGATGTCTGCCATGGAGTGACTTTTGGGCCCAGGTTGCGATTTTTTCTTTATTCTCTATTACCTTTTCATTGGTTTGTGCTGTATAATTTTATTTTTATTTTATTTATTTAAAGAAACCAACGGCGTTACAAATAAGAGTTACATATCATTGTACTTACACAAAATTAAGGCTAATAATAGGTTTCAAATTATTGACAAATAATATGTTGATTGGCGCTGATATATAAAAAAAAGCAACAATTACGTTATGAAATTAGACTACAAAATTATTAAGCGTGGGAGGCCAAAACATAAAAATAAAAAATAAGAAATCGTCAGATTTAAGCTAGACCAATCATACAAACACAGAAACATTACAAAAGAAATATAAGAGTTGTTAATATCTTGATTAATGATACTATTAATAAAGGTTCGCAAAAAAATAAAAATAAAATAACAAACAAAAACAAAAAGGAGGGTGAGGTATACCTAATTTTGTAAAATAATGCATGATACTGTGCAACATTGAAATTTATTATTAAATTATCTGTCTGTAATAAGTTGTATAATGTGTTTTTTGAAATTGGATTTTGATTTATAAAAAAATATATCTGCATCCGCAAATTCGGTGTTATAAACTCGAGGCATTCTAGCAAGTGCGGAATTGGCTGCGTATTTTGCCACTCGACCAGGCACATGAAGTAAAGGCGTGTGGCGAGTGCGACGCAACGGTGCTCGTAGCGCCACACCCGCCACCAGTTCTTCACAATCTATTTTGCTATTTACAATATCGTAAAGAAAGCATACGTCCATTAATTTACGTCTTTCATCTAATGTGAGAAGGCCATACCTACGACAATCATCTGTGTAAGACACAGCCGCAGCTCGCTGACGGTAATTAAGGTGGTTAATAAACTTTTTTTGTATACTCTCAATTCGATTTATGTAAGTTAAATATTGTGGCGACCATACCTGACTAGCGTACTCCAAAATGCTACGTACGTACGCAAAATAAACAGATTTGACTGTAGAGAGATTTTTAAATTTAATTATTTAGATTAAGCGGAGTGAGTTTGTTATCAGCATTTACCACGGCTTTGTGTAATAAAATTTCTTTAGACTTTTCATGAAAGTATGAACGCAATGAAGTGATTTGTCTACTATGAAGGTTTGAAATATCTATTAGCCCCCTCCCACCTTCATGCCTTGGCAAGGTTAATCTCTCAATACAGGAGCGCGGGTGGTGTTTTCGGTGTTTTGTCATGGATGTATTAATATTTCTTTGTAAATTTTTGAGGTTACTTTGAGACCAGGGCAGAACACCAAAAGAATATGTCAGTACAGGTACGGCAAAAGAGTTAATAGCTTTAATTAGATTACGGGAATTAAGTTGTGATTTAAGTATACTATTAATTCTGTGTTTGAATATTTCCTTAAGTTTTAATTTTATTGCTTTGTGGTGGATGTGTTTAGATTGCTCGAATCCCAAGTACTTATATGAGCTATTTCGATCTAGTCCTTCCATAACTTCTCCAGTGAGTAAAGTGTAGCTATTGGGTGCGATTTTGCCTGATGTAATAGTGAAGGTTTTACATTTATCAATTCCAAATTCCATTTGTATATCCTGTGAAAATGTTTGTGTTATATCTGCAAGTTTATGTAGCGAGGTTATTGAGTTACTATAAAGTTTTATGTCGTCCATATACATTAAGTGTGAGAGCGTCACCTGACTATTGTGCGATGTAATGGGAAAGCCATGGCAAGATTGATTAAGCATTACTGAGAGAGGATTTAATGCCAGACAAAACCAGAGTGGGCTAAGTGAGTCGCCTTGAAAAATACCTCTACGGATTGGTATGAATTCTGGATGAATAGTATTGTTTAATTTTAATTGTTTTTTCCATTGAAGCATGGTGTGTTCTAAACAACTGATAATAGTAGGGTGTATTTTATAGGCGTACATTATATATAGAAGCCAGCTGTGAGGGACCGAGTCAAAAGCTTTTCTATAGTCGATGTACATCGTACATATATCTCTTTTCTTTACCGTAGCCTGTCTCATTACTGCTGAGTCGATTATAAGTTGTTTTCTTTACAACCTCTACTTAATTTTCTGCACCCTTTCTGCTCTTCTGATAATATATTATTGTCTGTAATGTGCTTGTAGATTATTTCTGTTATGCATCCTGTCATAAGTTTATAGATAGTTTGTAGACATGTAATAGGCCTATATTTGGCAGGATTTTGGGAATTTGAGTCTTTAGGAATCATGTAAGTTATGCCCTGTGTTATGTAGTGCGGAATAGTTTCGGGTGAATTAATGAAAGTATTAATGTATTTATATAGAGTAGGATGAATACCTATGTGTGAATTTTTTGTACCAATAATTTTGTATTTTGTTGGTACCTGGCGCTTTCCAATTATGTGCTCTCTTAAGAACCTTTATAAAGATATCTATTGGTATTTTATGAAATTCCATATCGAATGTTTCATTGGGTATATGGGTGTGTAACCACTCAGCACTTTTATTATGTTCTACAGGTACATTCCATATGTTTGACCAAAATGTATGTAACTCGCTGGAGGGAGGTGTATTGGCGCCTTGGTTATGAGTGTTCTTAGTATTATAAATTAATTGCCTATGAAAAGTCTCTCATTATTATTGAATTTTATATTTTGTTTCTTTCTTTCTGAACACTTTTTATATCTTGACAATCTGCTTGAAAATAAAGTAAGTTTTTGTTTAAGGGTGTGTAAGAATTCTTCATCTGTTACATTAGGTGTCTCGTGTTGTGTATGTATAGGATATCTACTTTTTATGTTTTCCACATGTCTAACAAGTCTTCTATTGCTATTTCCTACTATATGCTGTGTCATTCTACCTATATCCCTTCTTAGTATTTTAATCTTGTCCTCTAATCTTCTTTGCCATGTAGGTGTAAATTTTGTGTAGTTGGGAGTTATAGTGGTTTTAATTTTGCTGCCGTTACATGTTGCTGCTGTATACGCGGCGCAATATACAATTGTTTGTGTTTTTATGAAACCTAAATCTTCTGTTATATAGTTAGGTAATATCTGTGTGTTAATATGGTTTACTATTTGAGCTAGTTTTTTGGATGACTTCTGCTTTGGTATGGCTGGTCTTGATGTGGGATCTGTAGATTGGAATTCTATATAGCACTTTCGGAATTGCTGTGCAATTTTATCAGATTCTATTGACGTATTATGAGGTATTGACACTAAGTCTGTATGTATCTGAGAGTTATTGTGTTGTGTTATTGGGGTTAGTGTGTGAGTTTCTTCAATAATATTCAGGTCTCTCGGTGGATCTTGTAAAAACGCGGTGTTCTGTGTGGCAATTCGTGTTCGGTTAGGCATACCATTTTCGACTTCATTGCGTATTTCTTGCAATTTATTATGGGCTATATACCTATTATTCATTATTGACCTTCTCTGATCGGCTAACCTCTGTTCTGTTAAATGAGCTAAGTGAGGGTATTTTTCGAGGAATTTACTACGTAAATTACTTCTATAGGCCGTTAAATTCGTCTCTAAATTTGTTTCCTCATAATAACATTTTATAAGCGTTTCACCTCATAATAACATTTTATAAGCGTTTCTTATTATTATTATTATTAGGCAAAAAAATTGTAGAAACCTTTTCTCTTCTAAATTAAATTTACTAACTTTTTTATCCGAAACTTTTTTTATATTACATATAAATAAAATTGAAGTGTCTGTTTGTAAAGTGAAAATAAAAAAAATATTACCAACTACATATCGTTATATACACGATACCTATAACGAAAATGCCCTTAGATTTTTTTTTGTCTGTCTGTCCGTCTGTTTGTTTCGCCTAATCTCTGAAACGGCTGGCGGCGGGACTTTCATTGAAAGATAGCAATTTTTTGTGGGAGTCACATAGGCTACTTTAATTTTGAAAAACAAATTAGGGTACCGCAGAAAAAAATTATCCCTTAAATTCTGAGGTTGTTCTTTTAAATATGGTATTATGACACGCGTATCACTCTCTATCTATCCACTCTCTATCGTACAGTCGATTGTAGAGTAGGCCCGTGCCCTGCAGTGGGACGTATACGGGCTGATACAGATACAGATTATGACACGCGGGTGGATGAGCTCATTGTGTTTCTTTGATTTATTTGGTCTAAAAATATTCTAAAAATGTCAGGAAGCTGATATAATAAGGAGTAACTTAGGGTACATCTATTTTAGAATTTTTTTTTATTATAGAAAAATAAAGTTTTTGGTAAACTCCACGCGGACGAAGTCACGGGCACAGCTAGTCATCAATATTTTTCGATTTATTGCTTCCGAAAGGCAAAAATTTTTTTTCCTCCCTTTTTTTAATATAAAGGTCTCTAAAATTTTGGCCTAACACTAACCATTCTCGACTACCATTCCAATAACATAGAATAAACAATTAGATGTACTCACGGGAACCAAAACTGAGCCGACCGGTCACACGCCGCCATTTTTAACATGAACAGTTTTCGCACCAACAACGCTAGCCAGACCTGCAATCCATTGGCCCAATTATACGAAGTCCACAAAAACACAAAACAATACTCGAGAAACGCAATTCATTACGCGAACTAACCACGTTCAGTGCAGTCACAATCATTACGCGAACGTTCTCGTTTGCATTTTCTCGCCGTTTAATGGGTTGAATTTTTGGCCCCCCTCCCCGCCCCTCTATTTTATATATAAATGTTTTAAATATATATATATTACACCCAACACATAATAACATTTAATTTAAGGATATATAATAAATACCCACCAATAAGCGCAATGATGCTCGAGAAACGCAATTCATTACGCGAACTAACTGCGTTTCGAGCGCGCTCTCACAATCATTACGCGAACGTTCTCGTTTGCATTTTTCGCCGTTTAATGGGACGAACCTATAGCCCCCCCCGCCCCCCCCCTCTATTATATTTTTAATATACTTGTTTTGAAATGTGTTACATCGAACACATAATAATAACATTTAATATAGGGGGAAAAAAAAAAACATATGTCCCTACTAATTTATTACTTACTAATCAGTTCAGTTCAGTTCAGTTCAATGTCAATGCACAGACATTTAATTAATACCTATTTATTATCCCGGGAATAATTACAACTTACAAGCAAGTATACAATACGTGTAACACGTCACACAGTAAATATAAAAATATGTACGTAAATACATACATAGCTTATTTACCTAATTGTTTCATAATCAATATTGTTAAGTAGTTAGTAATTTGTACTTATGTGTACATTTGTCATTGATATTGGATGCAGCACAATGATAAAGATGTATATATAATCGACAAACAGGTAGTACTCACGGCAATCAAAATGGAGCCGGCCGGCGGCGGTCGGTCACTTTCATCATGGTTCATGTCGCCAAGCCACCTGCAATCCATTGGCTCTATTATACAAACAACAGTCCACACAAAACAATAACATCACACATCACACATCACACGGACATTGCACTAAACACCAATTACCTATTCTATCTTACTTATTCTTGAATAAAACACATTTCGCGGACAATTATTATTATCTACGCGTAATTAGTACACGAGAGGTACACAATTTTATCATAATATCTATGCAAAATGTTCACTTTCTTAATACATTTTTAAGCTAACAATAAACATTAAACCGTACAAACATTAGTAAACAATCAGTTTAAGAATTAGGTTATCATATAGTTTTAATTTGAATTTATTCAAAGCAAAGGAAAAAATCATACAGCCTAGCTGCCCGCGCAGCGCCTACATTTAAAAGCTTATGTAAACTGTAAAAAACTATAAAACTATGGCACCGCATGTTCAAGAATTACGTGAAAATATAAATAAATTTAACTCCGTATTCACAGACAATATGAAATGTCATATCAAAGGAATATTGATTTTATATTTAATTAATTGATTACAAATGAGTTTTTGCTCGCCACCGGTATATTATACACAATAAAAAGGTTTATATTATTATCTAAAAGTTTAAAAGCTAGTCTGTATGAAGGTTACTTCCTTTGCCGATTGCATCAAAAGACTATATTATTTTTTTATTTATGTAATCTGTATTCTGTATCGTGTTGGTTGTTTATAAATAAATTATGACGAATGATTCCTAATTTTATACGTTATTAATGAGCGTTTTTTCTTTTGTTACAGACATTTTGTGATTGTTAAGTAAAATCAAACAATATCAATGATCGTGGACGAGCACCGAAGTGGATACAATTTAGTCAGTTAAGTACGCAGTTAACGAATTAAACTCTGATTGGTTTTTTTTTGCGTTACAGTAGTTTAATGTTATCAATTAAATATAAGCAAATATTGTTTTATTACTATTCTGTGGCAAATGGAATCACGTTTGCGTCTTGTCTTGTGATATTATGATAATTAATGATTTATAACCTCACCTAATAATTTGCAAGTGTATGTTTGGCGTTTAGTGCAATGTTTAGTTTATGTGGTCTCGTTTATTGATATTTGTTACATCTCATTTTTTTTTCTCTTTATGATTATGTATTTAAAATAAAATATTAAGTACTATAGTATATAATATTGTGATCTCATGTAATTAAAGAACCACGCATTGTGTAATGTGTGTCTTAAAATGCAACAGTAAATTAGTAAAGTTTGTAAAGTGTATTATTTGTCGGTGATCCTAATAAAAAAAAAAATGAAATACTTATTTAACTTAATATTACACCAGCTTGATGTGACATTAGTGTTGATGTAATTTAATTTGCAACTAAAACAGTATAACATATTTTAGTATATAAGTGACATGAATGGATTGTCAATTGTCACTTAACAACAAGCAATAATGTAATGTTAATAAAAATAGTAAACATATGTACATGTGTAATTCAGTTTCCATTGCATAACTTTTATTATTTGTCAGTGATGTGATTTTGAGATGATGCTAGTAGTGATGACATTTTAATACTATTTGGTAGTTTTTTTTTGTCTTTTTGCCGTTACATATTTTATTCTTATTTGAATCTGTTTAAAAATAAGATTTGTAGTGTATATTGAAAATAATGTTTTATGTACATTGTAAATATTTATATATAATGAATTTGTACATGAAAAGTATTAAACATTATTATTATTATCAACATTTTTTTTATTTATTAATTTTATTTCTGACTATCTTCCTGTTTAGGTATTTGGCTAAATTTAGAAGTGTGTTGCAAAAATTTCTTGCATGGAAATATACCAGCAACTATTCCATTAATATGGTATAATAATATTTAATATGGTAAAAAAAAAAAAACAATTAAAAAAATTACATTTAAGTTTTGATGATTGCAGTAAATATATATATAATATTTATATGCCGTTGTGATTCCTGTTGCTCCTGTAGCTCTTGTACTGATATGTTATATGTATTTACCTGAGGAATGCAATGATATTATAATATTTTAGTATATAACTGTGTGAATATATAAATAAAGGAATTTTTGAAGTTTATTATGGGACGATATTAAGTGACAAAATATAATATTAAATTTTACAATCAGTCGTTATGTTTTGTAGTAAGGTATGAGTGATTGTGGGGAGCAAGGGGCGGTGTTACTTAAGGGGGCGTGGCATCCTTAGATTCGGGGAGAGGTGGGGGGGAGGGGATAATGTACTTGTTATATAGGTACCACACACATAATATAAATAAATATACTCTAGATGGAGACAAATGGGTTTGAAGTGGGGATCTAAGGAAGGGAGGGGGGGGAGCGGAGATGGAAAATTGGAGGGGAAGGAGGGAAGTATGCGGGGAGGGGAATTTTATTTTTATAATTAATATTTCTAAAATTCCACATTAGGTAAAATTGCTTTTAGTATTAGGGATGGGGGGGGTGGGGGCCCTGGTGGGACCGCGGGGGGGTGTAGTGCGGGGTGGGGATGGAAGGGAGGGTGCCGAAAAGGAATTTGAGATGGTAAAATAAAAAAATCTTCTCATCTCACACTCGTGAGGTGTTTTTTTTTTTTTTAATTCCTTTTTTCTGTTTAATATTATAACTAACGATAGAGTAACGGCGATAGCCGGCAATCGCGGCGGCGACGCGCTCCTTTCCAACGTTTATACGTGCAGAGCACAGTCGGTCCGCAGCGCGCGAGCGTGGGGCGACCGTTAACTGTGTGACACACGGCGTTAGCCGCTCCGCGGCGATATCAACTTATGCGACGAAACGGCTGTTTTCGTAGTTTGGTTTCTAAAACACACACAGACATTTACGTTTAGAGTAGTGTTCTATTTTATTGTGTATTTGTCGTGTTTTGTTTTAATTCATATCATCTGCGAGAAACCACCAGTTCAGTTTCGTTGTATATTATATTATACAAACTCTGTGCGGAACTACGAAACGGAATGAGAGTTCATGTTTCGTCTTTATAGTTCCCTAGTTATATATTACAGTCACGGTCTCACGATGTATAAGTGCGTAGTGTGGATGTGGACATGTAGAGCTGCTTTTGCAAATCTGCGATGGCGGCGCGAGTGACTACTCTACCTACTCAACGCGTGCGTCGTTTACCGCGATTGTGATGTGTTGTGCGTCTTTGGACACACATATTTGTTATATTCCCTTAATTTTTTAAGGCGAGTTGAATTCTGTAAATACCGCGCGTTAAGACCTCGGTCCGATCGTGTGAGAAATGAAATTATGTGTTTATAAAACGCATCATGTGAATTTTAAATATATCTCGGTATAAAGAACATTCATCGTTAAACGGATTCTATCGTTTGACGTGTGTGCGGTGTGTGTTAGCGTTTATGTGAATAATCACGAAACGTGCGCTCGCGCTCGCTCTAAACGCGTAACTCCACAAGTTATAACGACATATAATAAAAACACCCTCCGTGATCGCGCGATTTAATATTGTCGTGATTCATCGGGGAGAGTTTTCAGTGTTGTTGTTGTGCGTGTGATCGCGTGTAGCTCCCTGGTTGATCCTGCCAGTAGTTATATGCTTGTCTCAAAGATTAAGCCATGCATGTCTCAGTGCAAGCCGTATTAAGGCGATACCGCGAATGGCTCAATATATCAGTTTTGGTTCCTTAGATCTTACTCAGTTACTTGGATAACTGTGGTAATTCTAGAGCTAATACATGCAATCAGAACTCTGACCAGTGATGGGATGAGTGCTTTTATTAGATCAAAACCAATCGACGGAGGGCCTCGCGTCCGAAGTCGTTAATTTTGATGAATCTGGATAACTTTTGCCGATCGCATGGTCCAGTACCGGCGACGCATCTTTCAAATGTCTGCCTTATCAACTTTCGATGGTAGTTTCTGCGACTACCATGGTTGTCACGGGTAACGGGGAATCAGGGTTCGATTCCGGAGAGGGAGCCTGAGAAACGGCTACCACATCCAAGGAAGGCAGCAGGCGCGCAAATTACCCACTCCCGGCACGGGGAGGTAGTGACGAAAAATAACGATACGGGACTCTTACGAGGCCTCGTAATCGGAATGAGTACACTTTAAATATTTTAACGAGGAACAATTGGAGGGCAAGTCTGGTGCCAGCAGCCGCGGTAATTCCAGCTCCAATAGCGTATACTAAAATTGTTGCGGTTAAAAAGCTCGTAGTTGCATTTGTGCGCCGCGCTGTCGGTGCACCGCATCCGCGGTGATACTGACACGTCTGCGGAGCATATCGTCGGTGAGCCGGCGGTAACACGCCGGTTCAATATCAAAATCCTATCGCGGTGCTCTTCAGTGAGTGTCGAGATGGGCCGACAATTTTACTTTGAACAAATTAGAGTGCTCAAAGCGGGCTCAAAATGCTGCTTGAATATTTCGTGCATGGAATAATAGAATATGATCTCGGTTCTATTTTGTTGGTTTTCAGAACTCCGAGGTAATGATTAATAGGGATAACTGGGGGCATTCGTATTGCGACGTTAGAGGTGAAATTCTTGGATCGTCGCAAGACGAACATCAGCGAAAGCATTTGCCAAAGGTGTTTTCATCAATCAAGAACGAAAGTTAGAGGTTCGAAGGCGATTAGATACCGCCCTAGTTCTAACCGTAAATATGTCATCTAGCGATCCGCCGACGTTACTACAATGGCTCGGCGGGCAGCTTCCGGGAAACCAAAGATTTTGGACTCCGGGGGGAGTATGGTTGCAAAGCTGAAACTTAAAGGAATTGACGGAAGGGCACCACCAGGAGTGGAGCCTGCGGCTTAATTTGACTCAACACGGGAAATCTCACCAGGCCCGGACACCGGAAGGATTGACAGATTAACAGCTCTTTCTTGATTCGGTGGGTGGTGGTGCATGGCCGTTCTTAGTTGGTGGAGCGATTTGTCTGGTTAATTCCGGTAACGAACGAGACTCTAGCCTGCTAAATAGGCGTCGCCATTTAGGTGTGCGTGGCTCCGTCACGCAACTCACTGGCGACGTATTAAAATTCTTCTTAGAGGGACCGGCGGCTTCGAGCCGCACGAGATTGAGCAATAACAGGTCTGTGATGCCCTTAGATGTCCTGGGCCGCACGCGCGCTACACTGAAGGAATCAGCATGTTCTCCCTGGCCTAGAGGCCCGGGCAACCCGCTGAAACTCCTTCGTGCTGGGGATTGGGGTTTGCAATTATCCCCCATAAACGAGGAATTCCTAGTAAGCGCGAGTCATAAGCTCGCGTTGATTACGTCC